>JAGIQG010000012.1:22968812-24272383 GCA_024679065.1 Sphyrna mokarran | reverse complement strand
TGCAGGTTGTACTCTTTTATATAAAACATCCAATGTACTTTACATTTGGACAGTTTCTGCCTTTACACACCCTTGACCAGAAAATCCAGGTTCCTAACAGACCCTGCCTTAAAGTTCCCTTGCCTCGCCTCTGAAGTTGTGTCTCTTTGTTTTTGGCCACTCTGCTAGAGTAAATTGCTTGTTACCATGTATTCTGAGCCCCTCAATTTTATGCACTTCAAATTGTCATCTCTCAATCTCTTCTATTGCAAGGAGAAGTTTCTTGCAGCTACAATTTCTGTCCCTGGTAATGTTCTCATAAACATCCTTTGTGCAACTCTAGTGCAATCAAAGCTTTCTTGTAATGTGGTGACTAGAACATACGCAGCAGTGATTGAACTAATGGTCGTATACTGTTCTAACTTTCCTGTTTCTTTTATTCAGTGCCTTGTCAGATAAAGGAAAGCAAATTATCTGTTTCCTTTTAACCACTATGTCAACCTATTCTTTATGTATCTGTAGTTGGATGCTCCAAGGTGTCTCTGGTCCAACTGATTATCATCCTGATTTACTGAAAATTGCTTTTGCCTTTTTATGCATCCCATATACATATCTCTCACTTCTGGATAGAATTTCATATTGTACCTTTTCTGCTGAACCTATCAAACCATCCTCATCGTGCAATCTAAAATTTTCCTCCACACAGCCAATATTTGTATTCTTTATCATTGAGTCTAAATCATTGATGTAAGCTATAAAAAGCAAGGGCTGAGTACAGAGCCCTACAAAACCTCGCTGGTAACACAGACTTCCAGTTGTAAATACACGTGTCAGCCATTATCTATTGCTTTCTGCTACTAAGCAAACTTTGGAAGCAATTTAGTGTGCTCCCTTTTGTCCACAACAGATGTTAACTGTCCTATAACTACGCTGATTCCCTTTTCTCCTTTTTTTTCAATTATTGTTGCCTGTTTTCTAATCCTCTACTTGACTTTTGTAACTCGGGAGAATTAAAATGTGATGTGAGCTGCTGCACTTTCCTCCCTTTTAACAACTTGGAATATATTTCATCCAGGCCTGGTAGTTTGTTGATTTTATAAAGATGTCAGATCCTTCAATCTTTAATCTGTCTGATATTTCACACTTTTTCTCTTTTTGAGTGTGTCGGTCATATGACAAAAAATTAATCCTGGTGAAATATTTGAATATGAAACTGAATCTGAGATTTGACCAGAATTGGGATTGGCCTAAAATCATTAAATGTTATTTAATAAACTGTTACTAATAAACCCTCTTACTAATGAAAGCTGTTTGCTGCACATGAAGCTATTATGCAGCAGGCAGTGATCACTGGCTTTCAGCGTGCATGCATTAGTTTAATTTGCCACAACAAGTTCCTTTTTAACCTATGTTGGAAATTGTGTTAATATGCAGCAAAAGATACTCCTGAATCTCAGAATATCCACAACTGGGAGGCATTGGATAGCAGCTTGGTGAAACATGACTTGAAGCGAATCTATATTAATGTTTGCCACAAAGTGCTTCAGGATGGTGAAGCTGCAGGATGTCCTGAAGATGCAGCAATCTGTGCTGTTGGTAAGTCAATAAGCCATTTGTGTTTCAAAAAAGTAATTCTGTGCTTCATTACATAATCATTGTACTGAGCATGCACAAAGTGGTTTGCATAAGAAATTCATTTAAAGTATATTGTAGTGTTTTGCACTTGGAGTGCATCCCAAAATTCAAAATTACTGCTTTTGACATTGTAATATCTGCACATTATGCAAACGCTGGTACAAAATCATACTGGAAACAATGTGGCCCCATCTGCAGAGACACAAATTCACATTTCCAATGTAACATTTAATGAAATTTTATTAAAATTGGAAATCCATTTATAAATGGGAGCCTTGTATTTTTTAAAGAATGTTATACATCAAGGTAGGTCACAGTTTACAAGAAAACAATGAGTATAATGCGCAAATGCAGGATGTATAAGAAGTAACAAACATGTGCAAAGACATTGCATGTCAGTAAGGACAGGATGTTTTGAATGGACATCTTTCATCAGTGTTGTAGTGTTCTGATGGAGCATGTGCACTCTATCAATAAACCTGTCTTTGTCACTACAGGAAATAAGTAATGTCTTTCCAGCATTTTCTATTTTTAACCTGCAGACATGGGATTTTCTCTCACCAACTTGAAAGTATATCTATTAGACTCGAGTCCACTATCTGTCTCCTGTCTTTCCACTTGAGAAACTGCAAATTGTGTGGGAAGATATTTTGCTGTGCTGATGTATAGTATAATGGTATATTGATTGCTGTGGAAAGAACACAGCAGTGTTCAAACAAATAAATCTCTGCAAAGTTACTTAAAAATTGAAGATAATCAAATTAACCCATTGCTATTTTATTTTAAATGTTGTCATCTCCTAGATAAAGATCTGAAGAAGAACCTTGGAAAATTTGTTTCACCCCCTAAAAAGGAAGGCAATAATATTCAACTGATATACTCAGATGGTGATAAATGTGGAAGAGGAGATCGAAGCAAGACTATAATCACTTTTATATGCACACCTGGTGAGTTAGTGTACTTTGTTTCTATTTTAATTGACTTCCTGTCCAGTATTGGAAACTGCAGAGGGCATTTGTATATATCAGCAGGTCCTATGGATATTTCCATCACACTATTAATATGTAGGAAATTTGCATTCTGTTACAAATTTTGGGAATTTTATTATGCTTTTCATCAGAGGAACCATTTATAACATAGTAAAATCTCTAACATTTGAAAGAGATGTATTTTAGAAAATAGGTTAGCTGCTTTTTTTGCAGCATTTCAGTGAGTTGGAGATTTCATGGAACAGTGGCATTGCACTATGCTAGATTGAGGCACTGATTTATCAGCATAGTGTTGGTAAGGTTGAGAAGGGCTGTTTGAAGTCAAGCAATGCACAATGAGTCAGAGAATCCAGCTATAGTTCAAAACATATGAGAATAATGGGCAAATTTGCCCCAGAAATTAGTGAAAATTCAATGATTAGCAAAAATTTCAAGATGGGTTGCTTTGGATGAGTAGTAAACATGGAAGACAGAATCTGAGAGGCATATTGGAATGTGTTTTGGTAAATTACTAAAGTCTCTAATAGGTCTGGAGGTTTGGATGGTTTGTTAGTACAACTATATCTTTAAGGCATAGCCTGTCTAGGTAGTATACTGGCTTCTCTTGGACACATGCACATGTGACTCTCAATGTAAATTGTACTGTTTCCCCAGTCCAACATTAATCTTTACTGATGTGGACACCCTTATTTCACCCAAGTTCATTACACCTTGAGACATAAGAGCAGAATCAGTTACTCAGCCCATTAAGTCTGCTCTGCCATTCAATCATGGCTGATGTTTTTCCCATCCCCATTCTTCAGCTTTCCCTCCATAACCTATCCATCTGTCTTAAGACTCTCAATGACCTAGCCTCCACAGTCTTCTGCAGCAAATAGTTATAGAGATTCACCACTCTTTGGCTGAAGAAATCCCTGGATTTGGGCCTGTCTGTGGGAGTTTGCGCATTCTCTCCATGCTTGTGTGGGTTTTCTGCGGGCACTCCAGTTTCCTCCCACATCCCAAAGATGTGCTCTTAGGCTAATTGGCGAAACAAATTCTCCCTAAATTGTCTCAAATTTGGTTTTTAATCCATTATATCTATAAACATGGACAGTGATCGCGGGTAGAGGTGGGAGCATCGGGGTGGCAGCGCAGGCTTGTTGGGCCGAAGGGCCTGTTTCCCGTGCTGTTTTGTTCTTTGTTCTCATCTCCCTTTTAAAGGATTATCTCTTTAGTCTGAGATTATGCCTCTGGTTCTAGTTTTTTTTCTACGAGTGGAAACGTCGTTTCCATGTCCATTCTCTCTAGGCCTCTTGTCGTGTAAGTTTCAGTAAGATCCTCCTTTATCCTTCTAAACTCCAGTGAGAATAGACCCAAAGTCCTTAACTGTGCCTCATACAGTAAGCTCTTCATTCCAGGGATCCTCTGAACCTTTCAAAGGCCAGCGCATCCATCCTCAGATGAGGCCCAAAACTGCTGACAATACTCCAAATGTGGTCTGACCAGAGCCTTATACAGCCTCAAAGGTATATTCCTGCTCCTGTATTCTGGTCCTTTGGCATGAATGCTAACATTGCATTTGCCTCCCTAACTGCCGACTGAACCTGCACTTTAACATTGAGAATCTTGAACAAGGATCCTCAAGTCCCTTTGTTTCTGATTTCCTAAGCATGTCCCCATTTAGAAAATAGCCTATGCCTCTGCCTCTATTCCTCTTTCCAAAGTGCAAAACCTCTCGCTTTTCCACATTGTATTCCATCTGCCACTACTTTGCCCACATTCCTAGCCTGTTCAAATCCTTCTACAGTGCTCCAGCTTCCTCAGTACTACATGCCCCTTGACATACCTTTTGTATCATCTGTTAAACTTAGCAACAGTGCCTTCAGTTCCTTCTTCCAAATAGTTAATGAATATTGTAGTCCCAGTGCTGACTCCTGAGGCACCCCACTAATCACTAGCTGCCATCCTGAAAAAGATCCCTTTATCCTTCTCTGCCTACTGCCAATCAGCCAATCCTCTGTCCATGCTAGAATCTTAACTGTAAGACTATGAGCTCTGAACTTATTTAGCATTCTCCTTTGTGTCACCTTGTCAAAGATCTTCTGCAAATCTAAATAAATCATCACTTGTTCTCCTGTATCTAATTTCCTTGTTACCTCAAAGATTTGTCAGACATGACCTCCTCTTGATGAAGCCCTGCTGACTTGCTGCTGTTTTATCATGCACTTCCAAGTATTGTGATCTCATCTTCAATAATGGACTCAAATCTTGTCAATGACTGAAGACGGGCTAACCAGCTTATAATTTCCTGTCTTCTGCTGCTACCTCCCTGCCTTAAACAGCGGTGTTAGATTAGCTACTTTGCAGTCCTCTGGAACCCTCTCTGCCTCAAGTGATTCCTGAAAGATGACCACCAATGCCTCTACACTTGCCTCAGCTATTTCTTTAGAACCCTTGGGTATAGTCCATCTGCTCCAGGAGATTTATTCACCTTCAGACCTTTTCAGTTTCCCCAGAACCTTCTCCTTAGTGATGGCCACTCATTCACCTATGCCCCTGATTCTCCTGGAGCTCTGGTATCTTCCACTGTGAGGACTGATGCAAAGTAATTATTCAGTTCCTCTGCCATTTTTTGTTTCCTATTATTACTTCTCCAGCCTCTCTTTCCAGTGCTGAAATGTCTATTTTTGCGCCTCTTTTTATATATTGAGGGGGAAAAAGTCCTTAGCTGAATATGTCTGATGTAATGTTTCCATGTTTCCCCTCACGCTACCCCAAAGCTTCTGACTTTACAAATTGAAATGGTCTGGAGGCTTTACAACTCTTCCAGATCTTTTTACTATTTGGAGAAGTTCTAGTTTGTTGCTTTGGGCTGACTTTGGTTCAGAGTTGAAATTTTAAAATTCAGTATCTCAATGGTTATATTCTTGGTTGAGCAGCTGGTTCGCTTCCTTTGCTCTTTAGTGTTAATGTTTTTCTCTGTCAACAATTTTTTGTCTTTGGATACTGTGAGCTTGTCCTGTTCCTTCCAGAGGAAATACTGGCTCCATCCATTCATAGTGGATTGAATTTTTTTCCGTGGTGTCTGCTATGTTTTCTTGGAAATTGACTTTTGAAAAGTGAAGTCTTCACTTCCACTTGAAACACAGTTTTCGCCGAATATTTGTTTACTCTTATTTTTCTGTTCAAGTTTACAAGTCTTTCCATTTAGCTCAGCAACTCTTGAGTTCAGTTGCCTTTGTTATCTGCCAAATCCTTAACACAGCTTAATTTCACCCTAGGCATTCACTTAAGTCTTTCTTCCATATTCATTGCTGTTTTGACACTTTCAAGTCACTCATTAGACACTGAAGCTATTCCTTAGAATTTTCTTTAATTCTAAAGTCTGGATTCACACTTTGATACTGCAAATCTCATTGTTCACGTTGCTCAGATTGAAGTTCAAGAATTTCATTGCCTTTTCAGTAAAGTTCCAACATTTCATTAGATTTGGCTGATTCTATATTCAATCAACTGTTTTGATTCATCAGCAATTTATTTTTCTGTTCCAGGCATTTTTTTAGAATATTTAATAGACACTGTACTTTAATTTCACCAAGTTCAGATATTTCATCAAATTTATCTTCTATATGTGAGAATTGATTCTCCACAAGAGTTTCTTAGCAAGGCCTAATGTCTGTGCTATCCTTCGAGTGCAGTTTCAACTTTTACACCCAATTATTTTTTAGACTTTTTGCGTTGCTTTGTGAGAATACCTACTTTTTGTTGCATCTGTTCAACCTGCTTGGCATTGTCGTTCTTGATTTTCATTTCAGCCTTGTAAATATTTCCCTTTACAGTTCGGCCTCTGCATACATCACTTTTCCCATACATTCATCCATTTAACACAGCATCAAAAAAAACCTACTTTCCATTTTTTCATATATATATCTCTGAAACGTAATGATTTTCCAAGTTTTCCAAATGTCTAACTATGTTCTTCAGCTCTGCAGTCCTCCTGTACCTCTTTGCTTCCTTCTGGAATATTGACCTTTGCTGAATCTTCTGCCAACTGATCCAGTTTTTTTCAGAGTGGTGTTAGATTCACTTTGCTTTCTTTTATAATCTTCCAGAGGAGCACACTTTGATCTGAGTGACCCTGTAACATGCAGAGTTCCTTCATCAGGTTTTCATTTTCTCTGCAAAGTTGCATTGCTTCATCTTGAGCTTTCTCTTAGCTCCTTGGAGTCTTCCCAAACTTTTCCTGTTGCAGTTCCACTCTGCTATTCAAGACAGTCTTCATTTTTCATGCGGCTGAAGGGTTATGTACTTCTACACTTGATATTAGATGAGCTGTTTTTTAATTATCTATTTACTTGATCTCCTGCCAACTTGTACTGTGCTGCAGTGCATTACTCTTCCTAAGGATGTGCTGCTGAAAATCTATGGTTGAAATTTTTTGGAATTTCTTAAATATGGCATTCATTTTAGTACATCAGTGTTTTAACCTCTACTTAGAATAGCCTGGCTAAGGTTGCAACTACTTAGGGAACACAATTTCAAATGATACATGAATTCAAGTCCTTTCATAGCATCCATTGAAGTACTTACTGCTTTAGACAAAATTCAAGTGTAGAAAGTTGCATAAATCAGATGTAACACCCTAAGTTTTAGAAGTCTCAAAAGGACAGTTTGAACTTCACAATTTAAACTTGAGCTTTCAGTTATTTCCGTGTATGTGCAGTGAGTTTCCAGTAATTAATCTGTGTATTGAACACTTGCAGTTTCCAGGATAGAGTTTAATAGAAGTTGAAAGTTGTGCTCCCCAGTCCCAGCCCCATTTTGAGAGTTTGAGTTTCATAGACCTTTTGGAAGGCAAGAGCACAGGAAGAACCTATTTAGCCTGAATTTTGTCGTATGTAGTAAAAAGTGAAAGAAATTTGTCCACAAAGATTAACAATCTTGTAGATTTCAAGTTTCTTCATGTTAACTTGACAAAATAAAATAACATTTGGTGCATACTGCTGAACTTAAGGTAGAAACTGAAGCATCAAAAATTTAAAAGTTAACATTTATCATGGATAAATTACATTTTGAAAATATTTTTAGGCCCAGAGGTTGTTAATGATCAATTATGTACTTAACATGCTATTAATAACCCAGTCACACATCAATGGGAGCAACTTTTCCAAAGGTTTTAAGAATGAGACTTCTATTTAAAGTGAACCTCATGCTCATTGGTTGAACAATTATTCAATTTATTCAATCCTCAAACTGCATGTGTTAGCATGAAGTGCAAATTTCATAGCAAGCTATTCGTTTAAAAACCAGTTAGGTTATTGCATTTTTCTTTGAAATGCACTAGTTTTTTAGAAAATGAAAGTGTTCTAAAATTAAGTTGCTGTTTTTCTAATAAATTGTGTTCTTCCACAGGAGATCTGGAGAGTCCTCCCGTTCTGAAGTCTGGAATCAATCTATGTTTGTATGAAATAGAATGGCGTACAGCAGCTGCTTGTACCTTGTCAAAAACTCAGGGAGATGATTGCAAGGTTTCTGATCAAGAGGCTGGTAAGCATCTGAAATCTGGCCTGTCTCTTGGGTTTTTAAATGTATCTTTCCTGTGCACATGTAAATAAACTTTAACAATGATTCCACATCTTAATGCTTACAATTCTGGGAATTTTATAACCAACTAAGTATCTGCTATTCCATGTCCAGTATTGATATTGCAAGTTTAGACAAACATTCAAATTGCTCTTGGATGTATTTTGCAATAAAATTCATGACTGTAATTCTAAGAGATACAGAATTATCATCAAATGGTAATAAAGTCAAGTATTGGTCAGTGCTCAACTGAGATGAGCCTTGTGCTCTGGCTTTTGAAAGACTAGTTAGTCTGGTGGCTTGCCCGTGTCTCTGAGCAAGATGCATCTTGTTGAAGGTTGAATATGTTGAAGATCAAGAAGTCTGTGAATTGTTTTATTAACAATATGACTGGAAACAAATATGAACAGTACATTGAGTTTGGAATAAACTCTAAGGAGATTTTCAGCTCCAAAATGCACTTAAGATCACCAATGACAGCCTATCTAATTCTATCCCCATTGTGTTCTCTACCTGTCTGCAATCTTTGACATAGTTTACAACATGGTCCACCTTCATATCTTTGCATAGCTACCCAGTTGGGTGAAATTGTTCTTGCGTGGTTTCATTCTTATCTAATCATATCCAAAATATCACTTGGTTTCCTCTTCCTGTTCTTCCCCATGCATTTATGCTTGAACTCCTTTTTTTGGTCCACATGCTACCCTTCAGTGATATTATTTTAAAGTACAATGAATAGTCATAGAATTTTCAGCACAAATAGAGACCTTTGGGCCCATGTCTGCATGGGCCATCAGACACAAATTTATTCTATTCTAATCAGTGTTTGCTGCATGGTCCGTGCATAATCTTGTATGCTAAAGTGCTCACCTAAAGGCGGCTTAAATGTTATGAAGATTCCAGTGTTGACCACCATTTCTGGTGGTAAGTTCCAAATATCCACCATCCTCTGGGTGAAAGTTTTCCCTTCATCCCTCTAAATCCCATCCTTACATTAAATTTATGTCATCTGGTCACTGACTCTTCTAGAAAGGGGAAGCTAGTTTCCCTAGTTACTGATTCCATTTCTCCTCTTAGCAACATTGAGACTAAACCTGACTCTGTAACCGTATGTCATATTTCACCCTGGGATTTGTTTCCAACTGTGTAATTGTCCATGACTCAGACTGCCTATTTCCATTCTCCCCAATTCATGCACTCATGCATGCACACAAGAATACAATGAAGAGAAAACATTGAGATTATTTAAAGTAACATGCACTTAGATCTCAAAGGTTTGAAAGTTCTCTGTCACACTTGCTTTTTCTGAAATGTTGCAGGCCTGTAATTTATGATCCACTGAGAAATTGTTTAGAAGTTTATGAAGATAAATTTGCTTGATTTATTTGTCTCCTGTTCCACTTCAGTTAAAATGCACTCAAAAATCTGTAGCAAATCCCTAGCTAGTTTCCTCAAATAGAAGTCGAGACCAATCTGAATTGTCTGTTTACTGATGGGTCTTGGGGAGAGCTTTATTTCTTTGGTCTAGATCTTTCTCCAGAAATATCTTATTAAATGTCTTGACGTGAAGCATAGTTTTTGTCATGTTATCAGTTTCTCACAAATAGTTTTTGATAGGCCATTATTAAACAATGAGATCCAAAGTTCACCCATTCATACATCTCTGTGATAGAACAGGGTTTTGTGCACACATTTTCTGGATTTCATCTCAGCTCAATCTGCGAGCATTATGTGAAAATAATTTAATTATTTGAAGGAGGGCATCTGTTGACCACAGGAAAGGTCAGTTGTATTCCAAAGGTATGTCCTAAAAGTTCATTTGATTTTAAAGACATATCATGACATGAAGATTAGCTTGGCTCAACCTTGTGTAAATTCATATGTATTGAAGTAAAGAAAAGGTCCCCTGACCTCAACTCCACTATATTTGTGTCTGTTCTCCATTTTGTTTTAAAATACCCTTGAGCATTACACACACTCCCAGATCACAACTTGTTGATTAAAAATTTCCCCAACTGGTTTTTCAGTTATTTTCAAGCTGAATCCTGTGATTACTCACCCTCCTGTCAGTGGAAATGATTTCCCTTACCTATTCCACTTACTACTTCCAGTCTTAAAGCCTATCAATTTTCATCTTTATTTCTATCCCCACCCAACCCCCAAAGTAATGCTTGTTGCAAAGAGAATAACCTCAGGTTTTCTAGGCCGCTCATTCAGTATAGAATCATTGTAGTGCAGGAAGAGGAGGCCATTGGCTCATTTGAGTCTGCACCAACCGCAGTTCCACTCAAGTCTATTCTTGTAACCCTACACACTTACCTTGCTAATCCCCGATACCAAAGATCAATTTACTACGGCCAATCAATCCAACCTGTACATCTTTGCACTGAGAAGAAATACACAGGGAGAATATGCAAACTCCACACAGTCACCTGGGGTGAACCCAGGTTCCTGGTGCTGTGAGATAACAGTGCTAGGCACAGTGCCATCATGCTGCCCCATGGCTGTTTTCAAGAATTTTTGTTTAATAATGGGGATTTTATCTTGTGTGTGGTGATAAACTTGAATAAATTGAATTTAAGCAGCATACTAGTGCTTTGCGATGTACGAAAGGTTATGGTTGGAAAACATGTACGGAATTAGTAATTTGTCTAGGGTATTATGTTCCCAAAATTATTATAATTGCAATTGTAAAAAGAAACAATTAGTCAAAAAAAATAATTCTACTACTAAGGAGGCGGAAAAATGGTTGAAGGATGTAGAAGCTGCAAATTCTTCTGCACCCACTCAAACGTCAGCTGTTACTGAAGAAATTTTATCATGGTTAATTCTAATGATCGACAGCAATTGTAATTATATGAGTGCTATATCCAAAAAAAGCCAGAATATTTGAATATTCTGATTTTGGCAAATTTGGTGCGTCTTGCATTTAACTGGGATTAGCTTCCTAAGCCAATCGTAAAGATACGCTGTAGTTCTGATTAGCACTGATAATATTAGGTATCTCATGATCTGATGTGGGGAAGCTAGTTTAATGTGTGTGGATCTTTCATCAGAATACAGGATCTGTGTTAAAAGTTTGACTCACCTAATTAGAAATCTGAAAGGTGAAGTACTTTAAAATTTCTGGTATTATTTTTCACTGATTTTCAGGTTTGAAAATAATAGTGCCAGCAAAAAAATATTCTATTCAGGACTTTGTGCTCTGAACCAACTCTTCAGAAAGTCTGGGGTTAATTTGCACCATAATTGCAATTGTCTATCGATGAAGTGAATGGTATTTGTCAGCATACCTAGACCTTAAATTGCAGATTTCTAATTTAATACATATCCTTTATTCCATTTAGGCATACTTTTAAACTGCTTTCACAATGCTTATCACAACTTCTAACTGTATTCTGTACCAGAGAGATTGTTGATTTACTCCAAAGCTAATTGAAGTAGAAATTGAGCACCAATCTGAGTTGCTATTCAGCTTATTTTCAGAATGCAACATTGCAATTATCTGCTTCCTCCCTAATTAGCACCTGATCTCCCTGCAGCATTTTCCTCCCCTCTAAGCAAGTCCTTTAAAACAAAATGTGAAAATAAAATCAAATTGAGATGCATGTGGTGGAAATATAGCATATAGCAGCTTCGATATGCAGTGTCCCATCAAGACTACAAACTCATGACACGTTACTTAGATTTAAACATGTACAAATCAGTTAGAAAAATTGTACAACAAATTCAAGCTTTAAATAAACTGAAATTCAAGTAAAACCCTCATTTAGTACCAATTTTGTACAAGTAAACTTTCACAACAGTTATAACACTGGGCTAAATTCAAATATGTTGAAGATAAGGGGACGAAATTAGTGTATTCAGTACTGTGGTCAGAGCTCAGATTTAAAATTCAAAGCTGATGAAAGCTATTCCTGTGCTGTCAGAAGTGCTGGAGCAGCTCTTGGAATCCAGGCCCCCTCCTTTCAAAACAATACAGAAGGGGCTCATCTAGCAATTTTCACACTCCTTGACCTGACTATGCTCCTTACATTCTGGAGCATAATGTATACATTGTCTCGGTGCAACCACTGTCTAACATGGCACAATTAAATGAATTTGTGACTAATGTTCTTATTGCCAGATTAAACTGCTTTTGACAATAATATTCCTTCAGATTGATCAATTCATCTTAACTTATGTTGCTTTGTGCATTACTTCAATAAATCTGTTCTGCTTTGGGCGGTTGACTGCATAATGAATCATATGTAAAGCACTTGTTAACTGTTCGCTGGGCATTCTGGGGGGACGGTTGTTCAACTATTATTGCTACTCCAATCTTGCCAGCTGCTATGCCTTCATCCTCATTCCTTCTGTTTAACTCTTATGTTGATACCTGTCCTCCAGAATGATCTTGGAAGGCCGCCATCATTAAATCCTCCATTCTTTGTCACACAGTCCCACTTGTCCAATTTGTGCCATCAAAATTGCTGGAAGTGACAGCCTTCCCTGGAAAAATTTTAAAGTAGCAGGCATTTGATTCTAAAAGGTGTCTCTTTCTGAGAACTGATTGCCAGTTAGAACCAGTCCTGTCCACACATGACATCTCAACACAATCCAGCAATTTAAATGGGAACACTGAATAAGGAATCTCCAAATTGAATTCCTGCAATTTTTAGAATCTGTTCAAGTCAATGCTCTATTCTATGAAATTATCTCTTGAAATCAATCTGTTCTGACCATGCCTCATCAGCATCTAGTAATTCATCTTGTAAATTTTATCCATGAAGTTTAATGGAAGATCCAAACTTCCTTCACTATCTAACTATTAGACACCCAGTTCACAAAATATTTTGTTTGATTTTACTATTTGTTAGGAAGTGATAATGCCAAGGCCACCTCTTTCTTTGCTCAGTAAGGATATAACTCAGGCCCATGTATGTACCTCATTTTTCCACTCGCCATGAGATTGAGATTTAGAGAACATTGATGAGTAGCCACACCCTGACTATTTGGTTTTGGAAATTCTTCACTGGAGTAACTCCAATTACAATCTTTTATTTGGGGGTAAGGAATCTTAACTACCTAAAGATGAAGACTGAAAACTATTTTCTACTTCCCCAGGTTAATTGATTCTGAAACTAAATGGTGAATATTAACATTGCAAATATCTGTCTGCTCCCTTTAGTGTTTCAAAGATTTCTTTGTGCTTAAGTTAATTAATGCCTGTATATCCTTAAACTTGCATACAGTTAACAGATTTTCCAGTGATTTGCACATTGCTTACCAATTAGTTTCCACTTGCTTTGGAGAGAAGATAATGTAACTAAAACCATGTATTATTGGCCTTGTATTTTATTTTTGTTTCATTCTTAGGCTTCTTATTTGACCTTTCACCTCTGACCAAACAAAATGGCAGTTACCAAGTTAAATCTGGGAAGTACAACTTTTATTTAAATGTCTGTACCAACGTGTCGACGGTCTGTGAGGCAAATTCTGGTGCGTGTCAAGAAGATCCAGTGTAAGTAACTGAAGTGTTTGTATAGCTCAATTCATGAGCATTGGTGCAGAATGAATGAATTGAATATTATCAGTGTAGGAGTTTAGTATTGAGCCCCTTTCTCTAAAGAGAGCGGCAGTGTTTCATGACAATTTTTCATTTGCTGTATAAGTCAAGCTTGCGCTGAGTTTATAAAAAAAAATTATACAATAGAGTTGATTTTTTAAATTCTGGAGTAATTGCTTCACTGCCAGCTCTGGTTGGGCCACCAGCATCATTCTGGGATGATCATTCTTTTCTCTACTGCAAAGCTGTTGTCTTAAACCCCTCTTGCTGTCTCTCCATCTGCATGTTCAGTAACAAATGCGACAAGCTCTTGGATTGATTTGTTAGCATCTCTCAATCTCTGCAGTGCACAAGGAGGCCATTCAGCCCACTGAGTCTGCACCAACCCACTATCTCACCCAGGCCCTATACTTATAACCTCATGCATTTACCCTAGCCTGTCCCCATCACATTAATGAGCAAGTTAGCATGGCCAATCCACGTAACCCACACATCTCTGAACTGTAGGAGGGAACTGGAATACCGAGAGGAATCTCAAACACAGACGGAGAGAGAGTGCAAATTCCACACAGACAATGACCCAAGCCAGGAATCAAACCTAAGTCTCTTGTGCTGAGACAGCAGTGCTAACCACTGCTGCTTAATAAGATTGAGCTGTGCCTCTCGCTTTCCTTCCTTCCTGCTAACTCACTGCACCAAATTTTCCTCGAGTCCCTCACTTTAGGCCTGAATGTATTTCCTCCTTTAGTTTTTTCTAATCTCGCCACTTTTAAACTTGTCATGTCCGCGATATCCTCCTGACATTAAATGTGTTTCCCTCCCAGTGAGATTGTGCCCATAATTCCCCCACATTCCATTTCTCAATCCCTCCAGGTAGGTTTTTACCTGTCCTGCATTGAAATGGTTGTTCTTCAAGTTACAAATGGCACTCTTTAATATAAGTCTCTCAACACCAGGTTAAAGTCCAACAGGTCTATTTGGTAGCAAAAGCTTTGAGTGCTGCCCCTTCATCAGGTGAGTGAGTTCTATTCACAAACAGAGCATATAAAGGCACAAACTCAATTTATAAAATAATGATTGGAACGTTAGCCAAATTGTCTACCTAATACGCTGCAGGAAAGGATATCCCGAGGCATGGTACACTGGGGAGACCATACAATTCTACGACAACAGATAAATGAACACTGTTTGACAATCACCAGGCAAAGGTGTTCTCTTCCTGCTGGGGAACACTTCAGCAGTCACAGGCATTTGGCCTCTGATCTTCAGGTAAGTGTTCTCCAAAGCTGCCTTTACGACAGTGCAGAGTTGCTGGGCAGAGACTGATAGCCAAGTTCTGCACACGTGAGGACGGCCTCAACTGGGATCTTGAGTTCATGTCACACTATCTATGATCCCCACGACTTGCCTTGGCTTCCAAAATCTCACCAGCTGTCCTGTCTGGAGACAATTCACATCTTTTTAACCTGTGCCTAACACACTTTCCACTCGCACTGTACCTTTAAGACTCAATTGCCTGCAAAGACTCGCATTCCAATCATTATTCTGTAAATTGAGTTTGTTTTTATACGCTCTGTGAATAGAACTCCCACTCACCTGATGAAGGGACAGTGCTTAAAGCTAGTGGCTTTTGCTACCAAATAAACCTGTTGGACTTTAACCTGGTATTGAGACTTTTTTGTTTATCCCAGTCCAATGCTGGTGTCTCCACGTGTCCCTTTAATGTGACAAAGGGATGCTTTTCACCAATGTCAAATTCATCCATTGGCACAGTTGAGCATGGCAGCCTCCTCCAATTCGTCCATCGTCTAACTTGGTGGGAGTGCACTAAACTAGTTCCGTTAACTTTTTTTTGTAGCCAGGGAATCAGGATCAGTTACTTCTCTCCTCTTTCCTGTTCTGTTACCATTGGTGTCCTTCGAATCAATGCTGCACTATCATTATGATCATCTATTTCCATCTCCAACAGTGCCTATATCCACTCGTGCCTCAGCTGAATCCCATTAGCATTACTTTGTTACCTTCAGACTTGACTAGTCTAATGAATTCCCCTCATTTTATTCTGTAACCTTGAAATTATCCAAAAGCATGTTACTGGTATCCAAACTCCCAAATGCCATTCATCCATCACTCCTTTGCTCACTATGAAACACTGACTCCCAGTTCAGCAATGTCTGCTTTAAAATTCTTGTTCTTGTTTTCAAAGCCTGGCCCCTCCCTCTCAAATATTTGGCAGACTGTACAATTCTTGCGTATCTAAGCACCCTTAATTCTGACTGAGTGTCCCTGATTTTAATTGCTCTGACATTGTTATCTGTGCCTTCAGCTGCCTAGACCCCAAGTCTAAGATTCCCACCTTAAATTTTTCTGCTTCGACATCTTACTTTTCTTCATAAAGGTGTTCTTTAAACCTACATTTTTGGCCAAACCATTGATCATCTGTCCTAAGTCTCTGTAATTGGCTTGGTGTTTTGTTTTGTAATAAATAGGAAGCAGCACTCTTGATTTGTTAAGTGCAATAAAATTTACGTATTTACTATTCCTGAAAGACACAAACTACTTTATCTCCCCATCGCAGTACAACTGCGAGGGCCAAAAATGGTAGTTGAAATCCACCTGTCATTTAAGTTTCTAGTTGCCTTGTATATTTACCATGAGGCTAAAGTTGGTTAATTCAGTTTTCTTCAATGTGTTTTAATGCTTTCCTGACCCTTAGCCAGCGAAAAGTTTGGAGCCTGGGCATGTCCAACTCCAGATTGTCATACTACGATGGGATCATTCATCTGACCTATACAAATGGAACTTCATACAACAATGGGCAGCACACTCAACGATCGACACTCATAACATTCCTGTGTGATCGGGATGCAGGCAAAGGATATCCCGAATTTGAGGTCAGTTATTAGATTGCTCAGGCAGGTTGTGAAATTATATCAACACTAGCCTTTCACTACAGATATCTGTTAATTACTGTTCCCTCATGGATTTCTTCCAATTCAAGGTCTTGGTAAGAAATTACAAGCTTGACCGTGGGTTTATCAAGATTTAGGGCCTGTTTAGAATTAGTGAAATGAATTTGTAAACTTGGTAAATTTTATGTATGGATGAATCATGATTGATGAAACAAGATTGCTTTATATTGGTTAAATCAGTAATTCAGTCTAATCTGAATATGTGAATGAAAGAATGATTGATTGTTTTCTGAAGAATGGAATTATCATTTCTTATGACCAGGATCATTTTTTCTCTATTTGGGTAGGACATGGAAGGAAATGGCAAGTTTAAACTGATGAATCTCAGTTCCTAAATAGTTTCTTTTGGAATTCAAAATGCTCTCATTTGAATTAAGTGATGAATAAAATAAGTGTGAAGCTAACACTTAGCTGTATTTCAAAATTAGGAG
Source organism: Sphyrna mokarran (assembly GCA_024679065.1). Taxonomy (NCBI): domain Eukaryota; kingdom Metazoa; phylum Chordata; class Chondrichthyes; order Carcharhiniformes; family Carcharhinidae; genus Sphyrna; species Sphyrna mokarran. The sequence continues at coordinate 24,255,264 of JAGIQG010000012.1, read as the reverse complement.
GAAGATGAGCACACCTATAATTTCAAGTGGTACACTCAATATGCCTGCCCTGAAGTGCCGTTAGAATGTATAGTGACAAGCACAGATAAAAAGCAACAATATGATCTGTCAAGGTGAGAATACAGCATTTTAGATTTTTATATTTGTATATTTAATTTTGTCAGTTATACTTCAATGTTCCATCTTCAAAAATAAATGTTGATATTGTATTCGGGAATAAGATTTTCTCAGAATGGCAGGATGTCAGATTAAAGTCTGCCTGTATTAATGTAATTTCAAATAATTACAAAAATCTTGCCAATTCTCCTGCTGCTTCCTTCTCTTCCTGTAGCTGAAGTTATTTGATTTAATACTTCTAAATTTTCCAAGCCAATTTAAGATACAGAATGCTATCATGCAGGTAACTCTGATTTGTGAACTTGTGAAAAATATCCAGTCAAATATTGTAATAGTAATGATGCTGATGTACCTGGAACAGGTTCTGAAGGCTCACCGAGGCCCCCTTGTAGTAGTAACATAATAGTGCAATTCTGCACATGGAAATTGCTATAGTTTTGGAATTGCCTACTGATAGACTTATGGGTACACCCAATTTATTTTCCATCATTACTTTTTCTCAACTATTTTACCTGCAAGCAAATGCTTACTTAGATGGAACTGAACTTCCTTTTTCCTGATCGTGGATATGTTTTGTATAAATATCTTTTGATTCTGTTAAATCTAGGCATTTGTGAAATTCGGTTTGAAGAAAATTTTAAATATCTAAGGAATACAATTTGACTTCTAAAACAAATAGTTTTTCCATCCGACTAGAATGTCTCCCTCAGCAGTTACTTGGGTTAAAAAAAGACACATTTGCAGGTATATTATTTTAAGCATGCAGTTAGCATGTAGAAGTGTTTGGTTTCTAATGTTTAATCACTTTAGGTGTATTCATACACAACTATAAATGCAAAGGGCTTTTGTACAATACCTTGCTCAGAATTAGTACAGATGTAGCTTGAAGTCAGAAGATCTGATTTGACAGCAGAGGATGTGAAATAAGGTGCTCTGAAAGAGGCCACCTTTTCTTCCCCTGACTTGGGACCCTGTCCAGACTGTTGACATCTTATTGTACTTTTGCCATTTGGTAGAATAAAATGGTTTCTGCTTCAATGTTACATTTGTTCCGTGCATTCATTGTTAAATGCCTTAAGTTGGCAACAGCGGCATGAAAAATAGAAACTCAATAGGAGCAGGAGTAGGCCATTTGACTCTTCAAGCTTGTTCCACAATTCAGTATGATCATAGCTCATCATGTTTCAACACCATATTCAGTGTTCCCTCCAAAGCCCTTGACACCTTGAGAATAAAGAAATCTAATTCATCCTTAAATATATTCAGTGACTTGGCCTCCACAGCCTTTTGTGCCACTGGTTCACCACCCTCCTTGAGTGAAGAAATTTCCCTTCATCCCAATCCTAAAATGCCCTATTCCATATCCAGAAACACAAGTTTCAGCAATTGGCTGTTAAGATTTGAAGATGTGAGGTAATGAACATAAAAAATGAAAGTTAAAAATCTCTGAAAATCATGAATCCACGCTAGAGAGACTTGCATTCCACCTTACACTCCCATGTTTTAATCCTGATAACTAAGTTTCTATCCATATAAGGAAAGTTATTCCAGGTGTTGGTCCTTGACATTTTCATCCTGCTATAACCTAGTCACCTTTGCTTGGACCACTGTGATGCAAAAGATCATTTTGGATTTTTTAAATGCATTCAGCATTCCACTATAATTCCCACAGGGGGAAATTAACTTTAGGTAAAAATTTCATGTGAACTGTTTCATGTCAAGCCACTTGAGTTTGAGGAAAAATACAATTTTGCACATTCTTAATTTCCTGTTCAAATTACTGTTTTTATTTGGTAACATGGAAGCTAACTCGTTTCTCTCCATGAATCTGGCCTGTTTTATGATCAAGCTTCCACATTAATATTGGCAACTGTTTGAAGTCCACATCCTTTCATGTCTTCAGTAATAAACAGCTCAGTGTTCCTTTGCTGTCTCTAAGATCTAAACCTGACTGAGTCTCATGTGGAAGACCTGTTAGATTGCTGAGTGAATTATATTAGTATTTATCTGAGACAATTTTGTATCAAGTTTGTAACACTGCAGTTCTTGAGGTTTTGTTGTTTTTGGAGGAGCAGGCAGAAGAGCAGGAGCATGTGTATTTGTCCAGTTACTGAATCTTGGCATTCAAAATGCTGCAGAATAAAGGTTTAATTTTATAAAAGAAACATTCCAATCTTTGCTGAAAGGAAGTACTTTGTCAGATGCTTTAATGTTAAAGATGCTGCATAAGCCTAAGTTGTAATGACTTAATTACTTTGTGCTTTTCAAAATCTCTTCCACTCAGCTTGTCAAAGTCTGAAGACAACTGGTTTGCCATGGACACAACATCAAGTAACCACAAGAAGTATTATATCAATGTCTGTCGACCTCTGAATTCAGTTAAAGGATGTGATCGATATGCAGGAGTGTGCCAGACACAGTATGAAAGAGAATTAGTAAGGATATATAATGCAACTTGTATTGATATTTATGTATGTGAACTGTCAATTTGTTTTTCAGTTTTAAACCATGTATTTAGCAAAACTTGCATGCAGTTCAAGTTAAACAAGTTTAGATTTTCCATGATAGGAAAGTGAACATCAAGAATCTGCTGTTTATAATGTATTCAATGAATTCACAAAAGTATTGTGCATAAACGTTGTGATGCAGGATTTGGTCTAATAGACAAATGCATTCAGTGGGTCCATGTTGGATGGTTAGATCATGGATTTGAATGGAAGAAAGTAATACTTCGGTCATAATGAGAGAAGTCTAAGTTGCTATATCATTGCAGTAATAACTTTCCAACAAAATATTAGTTCTATGACTTACTATCAGATGCAAGTACAGAAACTGTTAACTGAGCAGTCAAACTGTGCACAGTTTGCAAAAAATAACCATAATGTGAACAAATGCACTGAGTTGAGAGAGCATCATCAAGAGTAATTGCACATGCTGTAGCTTCATACTAACATATTGAACTCTTTCTCGTGCTAACTTGCTGTTTAAAACTCTTTAAATGCTATAGCTGATGGGGCATCTTGCTTGCTGTTAAATTGAAAAAGTAATAGTTAATCGGTGTCTGGTATTGGCTCACATAGATGAGAACTTCGCTCCCACCAATTTCTCTGCACACTCTTGGTTGACTTGATTTCCATGGAGCCTTTTCTGGAAGTGCTTGACCTCTGAAACTGTGCTGCAGATTATTTATGATTCATGTAATGGGGTTTAGTATGTTAACCATCCCTCGAGTGGAATTCAGAATTGTCTTTTCAAGCCTGTTGGAACATAGCAACTATCCAGATGTTTCCTTCCATTTTGATTGTTATAAATAGTTGAGCCATGTACAATGCTTTTCTCTGACATTCTCTGAAAATGCTGTTTTGTAAGTTTTTGATTTTCCCTTCTAGCTCAGCAAACTTGCTAGAGGCTTGCATATTGATTTTAGCTTGATGGAACATTTGTGTTTCTAATGTATAATTGCTTACATAAAGTTTGATTTATCTTTAGGATGCACTTTATGAAAAAGTATCCATTAGCAATCTGGGAATTGCCAAAACTGGTCCCAAGCTAGAAAAAGATGGAAGGATTGTTCTGGAATATATAAATGGCTCTGCATGTATCAATTCAAATGGTAGTCTAACCTCTTATACTACCCGTATTCACCTGAGTTGTTCAAAAGAACTGGTAAGCAAATTTCTCTTGCCGCCTCTTAATATTCGATTTTACCAGTTGCTGGCTTTCCTGGCAAAGTTTTCCTTTGCAGCACATTTTTCCTTGGTTTCCTTTTAACATCAGTTGGTTTTGTAATTTTCACAGTAATGGTGTCACACTTATGACACCAATAAATAAATTTAAACTAATTTGCTTCCCCCACCTTTCTTTTCACCCTCTTTCTTTCTCCTTTTCTAATTGGTTATTTTCAATTTGCATTCATATTTGCACCAAATGTCCAAAAATCCTAAACTTGCCTACAGGCTGATTCAGACTTGATTTTAATTATGCATCTTTAAATATTTTGTTTTATTATTTATGATTAACATGGCATCATCCTACAGTTATGTGATAAGGTAACCTTACCTGCTAGGCTGAGATGGGTGGGGGTGGGGGGGGTAGTGGAAATAGACAGGGCAAAGTTTGCTACTGATTTATGTTGCAAATTGAGATACTCTGGGCCTGTCATTGCTCCTCGTGAGACTTCATTATGTGTAGAAAGTGAGCTTGTGTTTACCTTTTCTCATGCTAAATATGGCCCAAAGCATTTTGTGATTAAAGATACTTACTTTACTGATGGATAAGCAAATAGATGCAGCAGCTATTATACACAGATTCCACAAGCAGCAAAATAAATGATTTAGAGGTGTTATCTGTAAGAAGTATTTTTCTATAATCTTTGGATAGTGTCATGACTATCTTGTACGACTTCAAGTTATACAAAAGACATTGGTAAGTCCACAATTGGAATACTGTGTGCAATTCTGGTCACCCTATTGTAGAATAAATATTGTTAAACTAGAAAGAGTGCAGAAAAGATTTACTAGGATACTTCTGGGACTTGATGGATTGAGTTAAGGAGAGGCTGAATAGACAGACTTTTTTCTCTGGAGTGTAGGAGGCTAAGGAATGACCTTATAGAAGTCTTTAAAATGATGAGAGGCATAGACAAGGTAGATAGTCAATATCTTTTCCCAAAAGTAGGGGAGTCAAAAATGTGAGGACATATGTTTAAGGTGAAAGAGGAGAGATACAAAGTGCCCAGAGGGATGGGGAGTGTCTGGAACAAGCTGCCAGAGGTACTAGTGCAATTTTATCTTTTAAAAAGCATTTGGATAGTTACCTGAGTACAGGCTATAGAGGGATATGAGCCAAATGCAGGCAATTGGGATTAACTTGAGAGTTTTTTTTTGAAAACTGGATGGTGTGGACAAGTTGATATGAGGGGCCTGTTTTCATACTGTAAACCTCTGACTCTATGCTATTGTTTATTGTGTACAGGGGGGATGGGTCTTATTTTGGCATCCATATGCAAGGTGCCACTTCTGCCATTGCGATGTATGCCCACCACTAAAATAGTGTAAACTAAGATTATGCATTCAAATTCTAGTGCAAGGCTTGGATTCGCAAACTTTTGTATTGCAGTTATTGATTGAGCTAATCTAACACGCACTAAATACTGATACCTTTAGTATTGGGAAAGGGGGTGGCGTTTATTCCAGAAATCTACTTGAAATAATCCAATGTTCGACATGGATTTTTAGCTTTGATTGCAGTCTTGTGCCTCTGTACAATCCCATCACAAGTAATGTTGTTGTTTTTAATTACCTTCTAAATTATAAATTTTGCAATTGGTAGGAAATGCCAGCAATGTACATTGAAGTCTGTAAATGCACCCATGAATTATAGTCTTCTAGAATGCATTTATTATGTAATACATCATAGTAACTGCATAGTTAGGAAAGATGTAGAAAGATTTGAAGGTAAACCAGTCCACTTCATCTCTAAGTTTCCAAAACACTTATGCTCCCACTTGACAAATTTCTGCTTGGCTCTAATGCCTCATTTCAACTTTGAATCTACAGTGCAGGTATTCGTGGGAGTTCACCATCCTTTCAAAAGGAGTATTTATTCCACAAACTAATCATTATATTTATTTGGATGGAAATGTTTCACAGGCAAAAAAGCAAAAAAGTTTGGATGGTCACATGTTTGGAAAATAATGAACAAGATGTTCAGATTTCTGGCAGACCAAATACTGGCAGGAATGTCAAGTCAAAGTTATCCTTTTAGATGGAATCAATATTCCATTAGTATAAATAGAAACCATTTCTTATGATTGTAAGGGTTGCTGTAGGTGACCATATATTAGGAATAATAGCAAAGTATTCCTTGTGTGATGCTAATTGCTTTTGTACTTTTATAGTCCACTGGCCCAAGGTTCATTGATCTCAAGGACTGCGTGGTCACATTTTTGTGGGAAACTGAAGCAGCCTGTCCTGTCACAACTAAAGATTCAAATGAGGTAAATGTGTAATTGCACTGACCAAGGATCTTAAGTCTTTAGTCATAGATTTGAACGTCAAACTTACTATGAAATAAGTATTCTTTTGGGAAAATATAGCTTTCTTTGAATTTAATGTTTGCTGTGATGAATATTACTTGCAGGGTGTAATTCTGTGTTGAACACTTTGAGAATTTTATATTTATTAATAGCATACCATCTGAATTCCAGTTGGCACCAATGCCTATTCTCATTATAATTTGTGTTTACACACCAATGCTGGTTCCTTTGTTGCAACACATCTTTAAAACTCATTTTCAAATCTCTCCATGCCCTTTCCCCTTCCTGTGTCTAATGTTTTCTAGCCCCACATTTCTGATCACTGCTCCTTCAACTCTGGCTTTTGCACATTCTGATATTCTTCACCATTGACTGTTGTGCGTGCACAGCGAGAACCCTGCCTAGACCCCTAAGATGTATAGTTCCTTCTGAAGCTAGCCACCTGTCTCTTCCTTCAGACTTCAAAATCTTTGTTTCATAATGCAGTTTCTTATTATAAAACTGCCCCTATATTAATTAATACAGATTTCAGCTTCACAAGAAGGCATCTCTCTTCATCCCAAACTGCATGCATGCTTTATTGCGATGAAGATTAAAGGAATAGGTAGTCTATTCCTAACCTCTACCTATTCTTGTATCAGCCACAAGAATAAGAAGAGTTGTGGGTGAAAGAATAATCCATATTTAAAATATTTGTACATTTGCTATGTCTAAGATATGTACATAGCTCCCACTTCAAATGTAAAATTATCTAATACCAAATTAATCTGCATTAGGTACACAAATTGCTGCCAAACACACTTGAGTTAGATTAGTGGAAACTGTTTATTGGAAGTACTCAACTGTATTGAGACTTCATACTAAAATTGTTTTGTATCTAATGTTTTAAAATTGAAGACTGATCTGATGCTTTTCTTAATTCATACCAATAAATAACTCTTCCCCAACAGCTCCTTAACTCATTGACCTTTTTGTTGATGTAATCCATGACTAGGAGGTTCAGACTTGATACAGGATTTCAATGGTACCAAACATGTTGATGCTGCATAATGTTAGTGATGCTAATAGCTATGTACATGATGCTGAAATGTTTTTTGTGTAACAAGTGTGCCTTTATAAACCCTTTGTACTTTTGTAAAATGAGTTTCTAAATTGAAGCACCTGTATGATTTTTTTTTTCTAGAACTGTTCCGTAAAAGATCCCAACACTGGCTTTATGTTTAACTTTCTGCCCCTGGCTTCAGACACGGGTTACTCGGTGACTGGGAACCATCTAACATTTAAGGTTAGAATACTGAATGACGTTTGGTGTTAGATTTATAATAAGCATTGAGTATAGAAATACTAATCTGAAGCATGTGGTGTTTGGCTGGGATTAAAAAAAGTATTTAGCTTTCTTCACAGCTGGCCAGAATTTGATAGGTTCTATTTTTATTTGTCTCTCTCTCTGAATCAATTTGAAATAAAATGCTGGATTTTAAGTGTGCAGTTCATTACATTTTGCCCCTAGACTTTCTAAAGGCTTTTGCAGTGGTAGTGCCTCTTGGTTGTTATCAACAAAAGTGCAGTGTTTATTCGAAGCATTTGAGACCATGTGAAGAGGGTAAGCAGTTGTATAACTGATTAAGAAAGAGGGCAGAGCCTGAACTCCAGTTGGAATAATTAATGTCCATTCAGGTGCAAAGAGTATATAATAGAGCAAATAAAAATTGGATAAAGAGGGAGAGAACAAAGGGCATAAAGTAAAATTATTTTTATTTAAAATATTGTATAATTAAAATCTAAAAAATGAAACTCCACATTTAGTTGACTTTCAATGCCAGAAAGGTGGTTAGGCAGTAATTAGGACATTATGTTAAAAAACATGCCTGTGCTGAAATGGGCATGGGAGTTTAGTACGTACATATCAATTAAGTAAACTTTCACATTATACCATGCATTTTAAGAACCTCTTGGTGAGATACTATTTTTGGGCAACTTTTGAAGTAGCATAGCAACTGGGGAGTAACTCTCCATTTCATACATTTTACATAAATCCATTATCTCTGTTCCTAATTGCCTTTAAAATTGTTTATTTTAGTTAATATTTACCCTCCTTTCTCTACTTATCAAATGTACCATTTCACTCATCTCTGCACTAAATTTCATATGTCCTGTCAGTTGCTTTTCTTCTGCATTGCATTTGAATTTTGTTAACTGCAAACTTTGAAATGTATTAGATATTCAAGTCCAGATCATTAAAATGTTGCCTAAAAAACCACTACTACATCTTTTCGCAATAGGAAATGATCTCTTCAGGAAGCTGGAAGTGAGAAAAAGTGGTATTTTGGTGGTAACATCACAGTGGCCCAATGGCAGTAGCTATTTGCCGAATGCTCCTCTCCTGCCATTTAGAGTAGGAGTGCTTGGGTCATTGACCCGAAATATTAACTGTTTCTTTCTCCACAGATGCTGCCATATTTGACTCTTTCCAGCATTTTCTGCTTTGTTTACCTTGCACTGTGTTCAGTCATGTTTCATAAACCACACCTCGAATTTAAAATTCTAGCTAGTCTAATTTTCTTTGTGGAGACATAGATTGGATTTTTAATGTGACAACCTTTCTTGCACTTGGTATCTATTGCAGTCTAAACCTAAATTATTCCATTTTTTTTCAAAGCTCAACATCTGTCGGGGTGTAAAAGAGTGTGGGAAAGTGGGCAGCAAGCCAGCAACTGGATGCGAAATAGATGGACAGAAAGCAAATCGTCCAGTTGGATTGGAAACATCACTGTGGATTTCCACTGATGGTTTTATAACTCTCATGTACAAGGGTGAACTGCAAGTAGTTTCAGGTAGGCATGTTCAGACATGAGATGCAGAGCATTATGTAGAATGCATTGAAACTGGCAACATGGCCCAATTTGGTCCATAGTGTTTATGCTCAATTAAAGTGTCTCTACCCTTTCCTTTAATTCCATCTCCATAATTTTCTGATCCTTTCTACACAATTAGAAATTGTCATGGCTAAAATCGTGCTTGTAGCTTGATCAGCAGGTTCCAGTGGGTAACATTCACTTGTTACAAATTTTATCATTTCCTTCAATGTTTTGTTCTGTTCTGTAACACTGATCCATTAGCATTGGGAAATTTAACTTTACTTAATGTGTTTCTGTATGAATTTATATCAATTAAATGTGCTAGTTTTCACAGCCCTCTTCTGAAATCCAAGAAGAATTTTTGGTTATGCATAAAAAATATAGTTGGGAACTTTAATATTTTACATATGGTATAAGTAGTTCCATAATCTGAGAATGTTACTGTTACAACCTGCAGGACTTCGTGATACATTTATTATCCATTTTGTCTGTGATGCTAATTCGTATCCTGGAAAGCTCAAGTTTCTGCGAGAAGAAATTGGCGCTGCTGCACAGGTTCATGACACCTACTTTGAATTTTATACTGCATTGGCTTGTTTTCCAGCTCCTGTGAATTGCCTTGTCAGTGGTAAGTTGGGGATTTTTAATCCTGTAGAACTAAGTAGCCTGCTGCTTATTATCTCTGTTCCTCAATTGCCTTTAAAATTGCTTATTTTAGTTAATATTTACCCTCCTTTCTCTACTTATCAAATGTACCATTTCACTCATCTCTGCACTAAATTTCATATGTCCTGTCAGTTGCTATTCTTCTGCATTGCATTTGAGTTTTGTGTTAACTGCAAACTTTGAAATGTATTAAATATTCAAGTCCAGATCATTAATATGTTGCCTAAAAAAACACTACTACATCTTTTTGCAATAGGAAATGATCTCTTCAAATCTATGACTAAAGACTTAAGATCTTTGGTCAGGTATTAAATATTGCTGGTTAAATAGTTCAAATCATCTGAACGGTACTTGGTGTGTTGAGGTTTTCTTCATTGCAAATTGACCAAATGTGCACCTGCTTTGTTTAATACTACTGTAACATTTTACAAATACAAGGATCTGATCTGCTATTAATTATTTGCAATATTTAATAGATCAATTATTATAATGGATGGAGAATACGTGCTTAAAATTAGTCTGGGATTTGGCTCACAGCATATTCTAAAATTTTATTTTCTACAGTTTTTAATCTATCTTCATGAAGTGGGGAGGGATGACCATATAAACTCTTGTCTTTAGTTGGTGAATTGCCAATTTCGTGGCTGCCTTTGGGAAATGCCTGACATTTATACTATACTGTCTATTGGAAAAATCAGCTAGCACCTAACCCAATAACATGGGTTAGGTGCTTCCCCTGGGGTTAGCAGACAGCTTGACATACACTGAAGGATTAAACCTGTAACTTGTATTCATGAGCTTTAGAGTGTGCATATTTTAACAAATTCACCAGAGGATTTTTGGAAATAACCTTTTATCCACATAACTTTATTTGTAGAACTACTTTGAAATCTCAACAGCCAATATCTTGAAACAGTCCTCCATAATTAATGGATACCTATAAAATGTGGCAGTGGACTGGCCTAATATCTCCAAAGGGTATTTGTGAAATTGGGTGACTTGTTTAATGGTGCATCAATAGTGTACATGTTAGATATTGTTGCATGCTTGTGCCAAGGCTGTTGTCCCTTAACAGGTATGGTTACCTTGTCAGGGAAAAACTATTAGCTCCTCCACTTTCAATTTCTTAACTCTTTAAACATGCACACTGAATATCATGGTTGATGGGAGTGCAAAAATATCATATGACTGATCTGTAACTCTGCTACCAGATTTTGTGGCAAAATTTTCCCAATTACTGAATACGTACATGTTCTGATCCAGTTTTTGCTCAGGCAGTCTCATGACACCAGGTAAAGTCCAACAGGTTTATTTGGTAACAGATGCCACTAGCTTTTGGAGCACTGCTTCTTCGTCAGGTGACTGGGGAGTTCTGATCACAAACAGATCCAAGATTCATGTCACTATCTATAACCCTCATGACTTGCCTGGGCCTGCAACATCTTACTTAGAATACACATCTCTTTAACTTATGTTAATGCTATCTCCACATATATTGTCTGCACCTTTTAAGATTTGATTAGCTGTAAAGATTTGCATTCTAATCAGTATTCTGTAAACCAGATGTGTGCCTTTATATACACTGTTTGTGATCAGTGACCCCTGCTCACCTGACAAAGGAGCAGTGCTCTGAAAGCTAGTGGCGTTTGTTACCAAATAAACTTATTGGACTTTAACCTGGTGTTGTAAGACTTCATAATTGTTTGAGTCCAATGCCAGCATCTCCACATCATGACCAGTTTTTGCTGTCAGCCATGAGCAAATGACATTCTAACAGCTGCTCACAGGCTTTGGGCTCTTGTGTGCTAACTGTGGTGATTAAAAATCCCTTTCAGGTGCAGCTATTCCAAGATATGTATGAGGTGGGCAAGCATCAATGTGACATCACAACCAATATGATTGAAGAATCCTCAACTCAGACAAGTAGTCTTAAACCAGAATCAATATAAAATTGTGTAAAGAAAAGAGATTGACTGAGAAAAAAGGCAAAAATCTTTTCAAAAGTTACTTTAACTCCAACTATAAAAATCTGAGTAAATTCCACATTTCTAAATGTAGATTTTCAGTGCTTGAAGGGTTGTTTGTAAGTAATGATTTGGCACAACATTAAAAATAGTTTATAATTCAGTGGCTAAGCCCTAACTTTTTTACTTGTGTGTTTAGTGATTATATACTGGTACTTACCATTGTTTTAGCAGCAAATCTCTTGACAAGATGTCAGTATGGCAAAGTTTGTGGAGGAGCAAATTGAACAGAAGCTTCCTGGTTTCTGCACTTGAGCTTGCTGGATGTTATTCAGTTTAGTCCATAATGGTGAGCACTGAGCCACCTCAACACCCTTATTGCAAAATCTAGGAAATGAAGCACTTGTGTATCTTGTGAAAAGTGTGGTTTAGATTTGTAGAAACGCCACTGAACTAAAGTGGGAATCTCTGACAATTTGCATAAAAATCAGTTTACATTGGAAAGCAATGTGATGTTGATCAATAAATAAAACTTCTCTTTGAATCAGATATTTGGTGAATTCACCCTGTATCAAGAGATGGTGCTGTTTTTTGTTTCAGATGCAGCAGGTAATGAATATGACCTAAGTGACCTTGCAAAAGACTTCAATCCTTGGATTGCAATAGATACAACGGAAGATAGAAAAAAACGTACATTTTATTTGAATGTTTGTAAACCTTTACCTCCAGTTGAGGGCTGCCCAGGTCAGTAAAGATGGAGTAAAGTTCGTTGTTTTCATAAATAACTTCTCTTATTTCTTAATGCATTGTAACACTGGTGCAGTAAACTGCAGATAGGAATAACAATTTTGGAAATATTAATCTTTATGAAAGTTTCTCTTTCAGAAGGTAGCCTGATGTATTTAGGTTTATTATAGGAATATAGAACTTGCAAGCAAGAGTAGGCCATCTGGCCCTTCAGGTGCTTCCCATCGTTTAGTGAAACCATAGCTGACCTAGTTGTGATCTTAACTCCGTTTTCCTAGCTACACTGCCACCCTCTTCCCGCAAATATCCATTGACTCCCTGGTCAATCAAAAATTGTCACTCTTCCTTGAATAAATTAAATGATTCTGAAAAAATGAATCCACATAAGTGGCAATCCTCAGGAAAAAGAATCTCTTCATCTGTTTTAAAAGGGAGACCTCTTATTCTTAAAGTATGTCCCTAGTTCTAGTCTCCACCATAAGTGAAAACACCCTTCTGATATCTATGCTGTCAAGCCTCTTCAGTATCTTGTATGTTTTGACAAGGTCACTCTCTTCATTCTTCTAAACTCCAATGGCCCAACATGTTAAACCTGAGACAAGTGAACCTTCTCTGCTCTATTTCTAAAGCAAAGAACAAAACAGCATGGGAAACAGGCCCTTTGGCCCAACGAGCCTGCGCTGCCGCCACCTTGATGTTCCCACTTCTACATGTGATCCCTGTCCATGTTTATAGATCTATGGATTAAAAACCAAATTTGAGACAATTTAGGGAGAATTTGTTTTTGCCAATTAGCCTAAGAGCACATCTTTGGGATGTGGGAGGAAACCGGAGCTCCTGGAGAAAACCCACGCAAGCACGGGGAGAATGCGCAAACTCCCACAGACACAGGCCCAAATCCACATATCTGCACAGCACAGCGATAGTCGCTGAGCTGTCGTGTTGCCCATCAGATGGTCCAAGTCAAGCATACACTAACAATGTGAAGCAGTAGGATACTCTCAAAAGGTCCAAGAGCAGTCCTCTCTCGACCCATCACGTGTATGCCCCTCGTTAGACAACAAGGTGGACTAAAGCACCTGTAGGATAAAAACAAGTACAAAAATATCATCATCTATTTACATACTTCCCAGGGACTCCCAAGGCTCATGATCCCTATTTTAAAATCAGTTTTCTATACCAATCCATTCCCAATCTGTTCATGTGCCCATCTAAGTATTTCTTAAATATCCCAATTTGCCTAATCTCTCCTCGTAACTCAGACCTTCATACCAGGCAGCATCCTGGTAAACCTCCTCTGCACTGTTTCCAGAGTCTCCACGCCTTCCGGTAGTAAGGCGACCAGAACTGGACGCAGTATTCCAAATGAGGTCTAACCAGTGTTTTATACAACTGCAACATTAAAGGCCAGCTCTTGTACTCTATACCCCTTCCTATAAAGGCTAGCATACTATGTGCTTTCTTCACAACCTTCTCCACTTGCTCTGCCACCTTCAGAGACTTGTTGACCTGCACCCCCAGGTCCCTCTGCGTTTCTATACCCTTAATAGGTCTACCCTTTATCATATACCTCCCCTCTACATTCTTTCTCCCGAAATGCATCACCTCACATTTATCAGGATTGAATTCCATCTGCCATCTGTCTGCTCAAGCTACCAGCCTATCTATGTCCTGCTGCATCGCCTGACAATGCTCCTCACTATCCGCAAGTCCAGCCATTTTTGTATCGTCTGCAAACTTGCTGATCACTCCACTTACTCCCTCTTCCAAGTCATTTATATATATTACAAATAGAAGAGGTCCCAGTACCGAGCCCTGCGGCACACCACTAGTGACCGACCTCCAGCTAGAGAAACACCCTTCCACTATTACTGTCTCCTATTACTAAGCCAGTTGCTTATCCATCTAGCTACCTGTCCTTGTATCCCATTAGCCTTGACCTTCTCGACTAACCTCCCATGAGGGACTTTGTCAAACGCCTTAATCAAATCCATATAGACAACATCAACGGCTCGCCCTTCATTCACCGCTTTGTCACCTCAAAAAAATTCTGCCAGATTTGTAAGGCATGACCTCCCCTTAACAAATCCATGCTGTGTATCCCTAATCAGATTGCAATGCTCTAAGTGCCTATACATCCTATCTCTAAGAATCCCCTCCAACAGCTTCCCTACCACTGACGTCAAACTCACCGGCCTATAATTTCCAGGGTTATCCCTACCACCCTTTTTAAACAACAGTACGACATTAGCTATTCTCCAGTCCTCTGGGACTGGATTTGCGTCAGAGGCTCAGCAATTTCACCTCGTACCTCTCTAAGCAGTCTGGGATAAATGCCATCGGGCCCTGCAGATTTGTCAGTTTTAATGCTACCTAGAAGCTCTAACACTTCCTCCCTCGGTATGGATATTTCCCTCAACTGGTCCACAGCTCCCTCAGAGACAGGGACTTGTTGACAGCTCCTCTCCTTCATGAATACCGACGCAAAGTATTCATTCAGGATCTCCGCCATTCCCTCGGGCTCTAAGCACAGTTCCCCTCCTCTGTCCCTAAGAGGTCCGATTTTTCCTCTAACCACCCTTTTATTCCTAACGTAGGAGTAAAAAGCCTTTGGGTTTTCCTTAATCCTATCCGCCAAAATCATTTCATGCCTCCTTTTTGCCCTTCTAACTCCCTGTTTGAGCTCCCTCCTACTCTCTATATTCCTTCAATGCTGTCTCCATTCCCAGCTGCTTTGACCTATCATAGACTTCTCTTTTCTTCCTAACCAAGTCCTCAATATCCCTCGTAATCCACGGCTCTCTAATCCTACCTTTCCCATCTTTCCTCTTGGCCAGCATGTACTTATCTTGCAACGTTTTCAGTATTCCCTTGAAAGAGTCCCACATGCCTAGCGTGGACTTACCCTCAAACAACTGTTTCCCAATCAGTTTCCCTAAGTTCCTGCCTAATTCGACCGTAGTTAGTCTTCCCCCAATTCAGCACCCTGCCCCTAGGGCAACAAGCATCCTTTTCCATCTGTATCCTAAAGTAGACAGAATTGTGGTCACTGTTAGCCACATGTTCCCCCACTACAACATCAACCACCTGCCCTGGCTCATTACTCAGAACTAAATCCAATATAGCCCCTTCTCTAGTCGGGCTAGCCACATACTGTTCCAACGATCCTTCCAGTACACATTTTACAAATTCCTGCCCATCCAAACCCCCAGCTCTAAGTATTTTCCAATCCACCCTAGGGAGATTAAAATCTCCCACTATAACGACTCTATTCTTTCTGCACCTATCCAAAATGTCTTTACATATGCCGCCTTCAACTGCCCGTGGGCTGTTGGGTGGCCTATAATACACCCCTAGCATAGTAATTGCCCTCTTTCTATTCCTCATATCATAATATAATACTATTATATTATACAATTCCTAACAATTGTATAAGGAGATAAAAACTACACACTATTTCTATGTTATCAATTGCCTGTACAGTTGTAGTAAAATTTCCCCATTTTATATTCAATTTATCTACTTTATATTCCATTCCCCTTGCAATAAATGCCATTATTCCATTTACCGTTCTGGTCACTTTCTATGTCTACCAATTAACTTTGATTCATGTACAAGAACAATCAGATCCCTCAACTGCTGAGTGTCATCTCTCATATTGAAATGTACCGTTTTTCTATTCTATCTGACAAATTCATATTTTCCAACATTATACTCCAACTGCCAGATTTTTACCCAATCAATATCTATTTGCAGAATCTACCTCCTCGCAGCATAGTAGCACGATGGTTAGCACTGCTGCTGTACAGTGCCAGAGACCCAGTTTGATTCCCAGCTTAGATCACTGTGTGGAGTTTACACATTCTCCGTGTCTGCGTGGTTTTAATCCCTAAAGGCCCACTTATCCCTACTCTGCTTCTCAGCTAACCAATCGATTACCTGTGCTAATGTGTTACCCTCTACACTGTTATCTTGTAATAACCTTTTGAAGTGGAACCTTATCAAATGCCATTTGGAAATCCAAGTACACCACACCTACAGGTTCCCCTTTTTTCCACCTTTGTTAATTCCTCAAACAATTTTAATAAATTAGTTGAACACAATTTCCCCTTCTCAAATCAATGTTGACTCTGCCTAACCTACATATCCTGGTATAACCTCATTAATAATGGCTTCTAGCAATTTCCTATGGCAGATGTTAGACTAACAGGCCTATAGTATCCTGCTTTCTGTCTCCCTCTTATCCTGAATAAAGGTATAACTTTCCAATCCACTGGAATCCTTCCAGAGTCAAAGAAATTTTGGCACATTGTAACCAATGGATCTACTATTGCTGTAGCCACTTTGAATAACACTTGGGTGCAAGCCATCTTGTCCTGGGGACTTCAGCCTTTAGGTCCAGTAGTTTTCCTGGCACTTCCTTCTAACGATAGTCATCATTTTAAGGTCCTTCCCCTGTTTGCTTTGGATTTTCAATAACCTTTGTGAATCTTTCTAAGTCTTATATAGTGAAGCCATCTGTTCAATGTTTCTGTTATTTCCCTGTTTTCTGTTATTAATTCCTCAGATTGTCACTTTAGAGGATCAATGCTAGCTCTAGCTGCTTTTTCTATTTAAAAACTTTTGCTATCTGTTTTTGTTACTCACTAGGTTCTTCATACTCAACTTTCTTTCCCTTTTTTGATAAGTTTTTTTGCTGTTAAAATTTGACTTAATCTTTGCCAATTTGACCAGTGTTTCTTTCAATTTGATAAAAGCCAAACGACCAGGTGGTTAATCTCCTTAGTGACTGTCATGTTTTGTAAAAGTTTGTAAAAGCATCTTGTGACATTTCATTGCATTAGAGGTACTACATAAATGCAGGTTGTCACTGTATTGAACATAGCTCCTCTGTGTAGCACATACCTTTTTAAATTTGATATTCCACCTTCTTGAAGTGTGTTTCATTTGTATCCTTTCTGCGTATCTCTCTATTGTTGTTTGATTTGCTATGTTGTTTGGATATTCTTTGTATGAGTAACCCACCTTTCAGGCTCTTAGTGCCCAAAAGGAAGATGGTCTTTTTTGAAGCACAAATAATAAATTTGAAATATATTCCTCCCAATATCCTGGTGAGTTCTGCCCAGTTGGATAATATAGGGGAGGAGAGCAGGCTACATTTATGTTAGACAGAATATGTAATACTCCTATATGCCTATTATCTTATGGCTCTGTGCAGCAAAAACTAATGGTTGTCACAAATTACCCATCTGGGATCTGCAGATTCCACCAGCTTTATGCAAGCAAGTATCCTGAAAGGTCTCAAACCTTTGTGAGAAACACAAGGATGGATTTAATTTAAATTAAATTGTTGTTCTACAGGTGGTGCTATTGGATCTTGCGTAAAATATGCTGATAAAAGCCAGAACCTGGGTTACATTCAGATGCGTCCACAGGTTGGGATTGATGGTTCCCTCAGTATTGTATATGTGAATGGTGATAAATGCAATGACCAACAGCAATATTCTACACGTATTCTCTTCCAATGTGATGAAAATTCAGTAAGTTTTGTCTTTTGGAAAAAAAAATACATTAAGAATTATGCCTATGTTAATGTTTAATCATCGCAAGAAATACACAATTATTTTCATATGCAATGAATAATTCAATTTGGAGTTTTTGTGTGCTTTTAACAGCCAGAGACTGATCTCTGGAAAGGTCTGATCTTATTGTTGTTTCAAGTACTTGGGTCCTGTGAGTGTCTGACATTCAAGAACCCAAGACTCTGCTTGACACTTTGAATCAAGCTATTCAGATCTGCATTAGTGTTTGTTTACCAGTTGTAATGTATTTCTTTCTGAACACCACTAACTTGCACAATAAGTGCTGGCATAGGTTAATGACAGCTATGGTTTAGGGACTTGCAAAGATACTACTGAAACTAAATTGTTAAAACTCTGTGGATCATCATCCTGGTTCATTTGCTGGTTTAAAAGTGAATTTCTTTTCAATGATTTTAATAAACCCTTTTTAATACTGCTACTCTCTGTAC
This sequence comes from Sphyrna mokarran, assembly GCA_024679065.1. Classification (NCBI taxonomy): domain Eukaryota; kingdom Metazoa; phylum Chordata; class Chondrichthyes; order Carcharhiniformes; family Carcharhinidae; genus Sphyrna; species Sphyrna mokarran. Next base: position 24,236,844 of record JAGIQG010000012.1, on the reverse strand, counting down.
AGTCCCCTCCAGCTAGGAAGGAGGATGAACAGGCATTTTTTAGCTGACCAGACATAATTTTCCTTGATGTGTTCAATTGAACCTGCTACTCCACAGCAGAAAGTGATACAAGTATTTTAAATTTAAGGTTGCATTTTTTGATTCCAGATGAGTGACCTTGCAGTCTCAACAATGTATCATTGTATCAAACTGATTCTAAGTTGTCAAACTTAGTTTGTTCCTGGAAGATAATCTTTTGGGTTTTCCTCTAGTCCTTTTTGAGGAAGGGTAATTGAGTTACATGAAATGGTTCTGTGGTCCGTTAAGTCTGTGTCAACTCTTTGAAAGAGCTATCTAATTGTTTCTATTGCCTTTCTCTTTCACTGTAGCTTTATCATTCTTTCCTTTTCAAGTCTGTTTCCAATTCCTGTTTTCAAGGTATTATTGAATCTGCTTCCCACTGAGCTTTCAGGCAATGCCTTCTGGGTCACAACAACTTGTGTTTTAAAAACATCTCTTCTCCCCTCTGGCTCTTTTTTCTTTGTTTTTAAGGTCATTTTCAGTAGGTCATGCAGCCCTTTGAACTTGATCTGCCATTCAATATGACTGTGGCTGATCGTTGAATTCCCATGCTTAATCTATTCAAGGAAAGAGATTCCTATAATTTAAAGGAGTCGAGGGATATGGGGAAAGCATAGGAGTATGGCACTAAAGATCAGTCATGATCAATATTTCCCAATCTATCACAATTTAAATAACCAACCATTCTGTTTCTTTGTCTGAAGTGGATAACATTGCATTTATCTCCATTATACTGCAATAGTCATGTATTTGCCCACTCAAGTTATCTTGAAGCCTCTTAATAGCCTCCTCACCACTTGCATTCCCACCAAGATTCATGTCATCAGCAAATTTGGAAATCTTGGGCCGTGCTTTCCCAAAATGTTTGTCATGGTGAGAAAATGGCAGCCTTCCGTGCTGGTTTTTTGACTCGCTCAGCATTGCAATCTTCTGGCACTGTCAATTTTTTTGACAGCTGGGAAATTTGCACTGCAGAGCAATAGTGATTCCTGTTGGTGTGATGTCTCGCCAGTGATGGTGGGAAGCATCTGGGGGGGAGCAGCTGTGCCAGACCTGCTAATGATCTGCAGATCCAAGCAGTCCTATGTTAATGATTTTCACATCTTTGTTCTCGCCTGTAAAATGGTGCTGGGAAGATAGCAATCTGATTTGCGCCAGACCCTGCATATGTTCTCCTGGCTCACCGCACTGATCAACTGTCAAGGTGCGCTGATAATTTGCAGTGAAGCCAGCTAGAGAGTGCTGTGGCACCATTGCATCGGGTGTCCTGACCTGCTTGCAAACCGGGATGCCTCCCCTTCTCAATGGCAATGATACTATTATTGTCTACACCAACACAGGCCACCACCATCGGGCATCAGTACCTTCCTGATAAGTCCTCTGCATCATGACCACCTCTGCACCCACTCCCACTCAGGCCCCACCTGCTTTGCACTGCCCTGGCATACTTAGTGCCAGGTTGGCACTACCAACTAAGCTACTGACCAGTGGGCTTCAATAGCCTCTAATTTCCCCAGCGCTTGGTCCCCACTACAGCAGAGCAATAGTGATTCCTGCTGGTGTGATGTCTTATCAGCGAGAGTGGGAAGCAGCCGTGCCAGACCTGCTAATCATCTGCAGATCCAAGTAGTCCTATGTTAATGAGTTTTGCATCTTTGTTCTCGCCAGTAAAATGGCGCTGGGAACATAGCAATCTGATTTGCACCAGACCCCACATGTGATTCTTCTGGCTCACCATGCTGATCAACTGTCAAGGTGCACTGATAAGATTGCACCCAATATATTTGGTTCCTTTATCCAAATCATTGATATACATTGTGAATAGCTGAGCCCCAAGCACTTATCAGTACGCTGTTCCACTGGTCACTGCCTGCTAGTTTGGAGAAGACTGATTTATTTCTTATTGCTTCCTATTGACTAGCCAATTCTCCATCAATGTCAATGTTACCCCCAATTTTGTGCTTTAATTTTGTATGTTCATCTCATGTCTTTTATCAAAGAAGATATGTTCTTATGTCCTCTTATCATTTCTTTTATCAAAAAGTTTCTGAAAAGCCAAATACACCACATCAGCTGGTTCTGCTCTCCCTTTTTTGCCAATTACACCCTCAAAAAAACTACAATAGGTTTGTCAAACATGATTTCCCTTTCATAAATTAATGTTGAAATTGAGTGCCTTGATGATTTCTAAGCATGTTGTTATTACATCCCTTCTAATAGACAGTAACATTTTTTCAAGCCACTGATATTAGGCTAACTGACCTGTAATTTTCTTTTTCCCCCTTATTTTAAACAGTCAGGTTTCATTTGCCACTTTCCAGTCTGCTGGGATTGCTGAGATCACCTATTAAATCACTTTAAATCTGAGCGCATGGGTTACTGGCCAAATATACTCCTTTAAAACCCCTCCTAATTTGAATGTTCTGTTTAAATTCCCCTTAACCTTCTCAAATCTTAAAGAAAACAATGTGTGCTTCTGTAAGTTCTGCACAGAACTGAAGTCTTTCATTCTCTACATTTCCACTACAGGTAAACTTTGTATATGATTTAAAGAAGAAAATCAATGGTTTTTTAGTGACCATTGACACATGAGATTAATCTTGCTTATAAAATTTAAGATAACAACTGTATTCTCTTTTTCTCCTTGCAGGGGTCCCCAATATTTGAGGAAAAGGAAGACTGTGAATTTCTCTTTGTGTGGAGAACTCCATCTGCATGTCCAATTCGCAGAGCCCAAGGTATTTGACGATATAGATGAACCTAGGAAGCACATGGCAAGAATTTATAATAGTTTAATTGTATTTCTGCCTGTATAGGCTATTTATTCCTGTCCATCAGGAAATAATGCCGTAGGGAATCTTCAGAATCCAGTCAGGAGGTGTACAAGTTAAAGGTCAGTGCCAACTTGTGCTGGCTTTCAGCGATATCTTTTTAATCAGTTTGGAGCTCAACAAGAATGTTCCCCAATTAAATATTGGGAAGACTGTAACCATTGTGCAACAGTCTGAGGTTAAACGAGTCTGTTTCTATATTTAAGCCAAAAGTCAACCCACCTCCCCTTTTCCAAATCAAGCAACGTGATTTTAAAATTCTTGTTTTTGAATATCATCTTGGCCTCACTGCTTTCCTGACTCTGTAATCCTCTGCAGCCTCCACTAACCTCATACCTATTTGCAAATTTTGATCTCTTGAGTATCCCTGATTTTTTTCCACTTTGTGGAATGTGGATGCCTGCTGGCTAGGCCAGCATTTTTTTTTGCGCGTTCCTAGTTGATCTTTGGAAGGTAATGGTGAGCTGCCGCCTTGAACTGTTGCAGTTCTGAAGTGTAGCTGCACCTATTGTACTGCTTGGGAAGGGAATTCAAGGATTTTGAGCCAGTCACAATGAAGCAATGGCAACATATTTCAGTCAGTGGTAAGTGACTTGGAGTGACACCACCTAGTGGTGATGTTCCCAGGTACCTGCTGATCTTGTGCTTCTAGGTGGTTGCAGTTGTGGGTTTGGAAAGTGTTGCTTAAGAAACCTTGGTGAGTTCCTGCAGTGCATCTTGATGGTGTGCATGGCTGTCATTGTTTATCAGTAGTGGAGGGATTGAATGTTTGTGGAAGAGGTAGTAATCTAAAGGGCTTCTTGAATGTTGTTGGAGCTACACTTCATCAGACTTGTATTCTTTTGATTGTATAGTTCAGCATTTCATGAATTTTGTTGCTCAGTGTTGATTGAACATCTTAACATTTACAAAAAAAAGTCATCTTCAACTTCGTCCTTGCAATTGCGGCACAATTCACGGACTGAGATGTTTCCCCAATTTTCCTTCCTCGGTAACAATCCTTAAATTTTTTTGCATTAACTTTCATCTAATCATTTGCTTGCTTGTTCATTTTGTCCAGCTTGCTGTAATTTGTGAAATGCCTCCTCAGATTCCATTGCTTCTCTTTAAATCCATTTTGAGATCTGCCCATTTAGATCTAGACCATTTGAATCCATGATCCAAAGATTGCTTTGAGTTTTAGAATTCAGGTCATTATTGTAAATTACAAAATGTAGTTGACACAGCAATTCTTGAGTCACCCCAATCAACACTCATTATAATCTTTTCTCTCACGTAAAAATATTTGAAAAATATATGGTTTTTAATCATTAAAGTTGGTGGAATTATTCAGTGTATTAAAGTTAGTGATTCCAATAAGCATTAAAGAAATTATTTTAGCTGCCTTGGACGGGTTTTATTTGGAATATTAATTATTGTCAAGTGAATAAATTATAACTGAGCATGCTTTCTTTTCCAGGTACAAACTGTCAAATTAAAGATCCCAAATATGGTTATGTGATTGATCTACACCCTCTTGCCAATAAAGATCAGATGGTGAAGGTTGATGAATATATATATTACTTCAGAGTTTGTGACCAGTTGAGCATTGAATGTGAAAATGCTCCTACCCGTCGGGAAGATTCAGTATCAGCATGTCAGAAAAAGTCAAATCCTCCTTTCACGAAGGTAGCAGGTATGTTTTTCCTTTTGATATGAAATGATTTAATTAAATTTTTAGAGATCGATGTACCCAGGTTTTTGAGATAATCAATGCATTAATTAAATAACCAGAGGCAAGCAATTTATTTTAAAATACACTTGCCTTCCCTTGAGAGAGCTCTTGCTATTTGGAATATGTTATGAAACATAGTTTATAGCATAAATTAACTTGAAGCAATGTTTATTTAAATCCAACAAGTGACTACTTGTTAGTAAACCAGTAATAGTAGTACAATACCAGCTTCCTAGGAGAAAACCAAAGGTAATGCAGAGCTGTGTGACCAAATTCCTGAGTCACTCCACTCAGCACTCATTATAATCTTTTCTCCCACGTAAAAATATTTAAAAAGTACATGTTTTTTAACATTAAAGTTGGTGGAATTATTCAATGTATTAAAATTAGTGATTCCAATAAGCATTTAAGAATGATATTGGCAATTGCCTGAGGTTGATAATATGAAGTAAAGCTAAAGCTTATTTATTAGTCACAAGTGGGCTTGCATTCACACTACAATGAAATTGCTGTGAAAATTCTCTTGTTGCCACACTTCAGCACCTGTTTGGGTACACTGAGGGAGATTTTAGCATGGCCACTTTACCTTACCTGCACATCTTTTGAACTGTGCGATGAAATTGGAGGAAACCCACACAGACACAGGGAGAATTTGCAGACTTCACACTGATCCAAGCCGGGAATTGAACCCAGATCCCTGATTTAAGAGGCAGAGTGCTTGCCACTGTATTCATTATGGTCCCTGTTTTTTTTATATATATCTTTTTATAAAGGTCATGTTCTTTGCAAACTTGTGTTCTTTTTAGCTGTTCCATCTCACCTTTGTAATGTGGGGTCTTTGTCACCAAATGCTGAGGTAAAAATGTGTTTTTAAATTTTTGTCCCTTGTTTCATGTGATTGTACCACTTGAGAAAGCAAAGTGATTTGTGGCCTTAAGACATTGTACCTACAGGATTCCCAAGTAACTTTCTGTATGTCAGTGTAAACAAAGCAACTTGCAATATGGACAAAATCAAATGTATAAAAGCACTCAACATTTTTGTCTCTCTATACAAAGTGCTTTCTTGGTTTAGTTTTGTTGAGGCTGAAAGTTTAGTTTCCTAACGGAATCTGAGGTATTATCCAATTGGAATTTGTAAGCTGCTGTGAAATCCAGATTCATTAAATTGAAATCATTGCAGAGATTTTTCCCTTGTAGATAACACAGGATTTAAGTCATTATTTAGGCCACCCCACCCAGTACAAATTCATTAGTAAGCAAAAAGATTTACTTGTTGAATATCTAATCAGATTATTGAACTCTGACCACCCAATGTTTGGGAATTTCCTGTTCATTTCCACTATATCTCCTTGTGCCTTTTAAATTATCTTTGCATACACAAGAAACATGGGTGGAGAGAGATCTGCTGCCATATTGAAACTGCCCCATTAAGCTATGTGGCAACCAGGTAAACTTGATGTCCAGTGTTCACTTCCTACCAGCAGCCGTGTTATCTCTTGGCAGAGAAAAAAAAACTCTTGGCCAATTAGGGGGAACAAAATAAATTTTGATAATTCCCTGAAAGCAAACAAATGAATTCTAGATGATGATGGAGGTTATTACTTAACACCCCATCATCACTTGCACTTTCTGCAACCATGTCAGCTTTTTCCAGGACCTTGTCCAGCAACGATAACAACTTGCATTTATATAGTGATTTTTTTAAAATAGTAAAGTATCCCAAGGTGCTCCATTGAAGTATCATCAAACAATGTATAACACTATCAGGAAATGACATCTCAAAAGCTTGACAGAGATAAGTTTTAAAGAACAGAACACAGAAGTGGAAAAGGGTTCAGGAGGGAAATTCCAGAACCTGGGGTACAGGCAGCTGAAGGCAAGGCTATTCAGCTGTGGAAGAATGAAAATTGCAGTGGGCCAAAGGCTAGAATTGGAAGAGGGCAGAGATCCAAGAGTTGTGCAGGAGAAGGAGCAAAGTAATGGAGTCATTTAAAAGGAAGGATGTGAATTCTAAAATAAATTGCAGATTGAGAGCCAACACAGGCCAGCATATAAGTGGGTTATGAATGTGATTTGGAGTGTGTTAGGATGATGGCAGTAGATTTTTAGATTATGGTTTGGTGTCACGCAGGAAGCTGTATCCACTTCATGGGCTAGCAATCTGTCGTAAAGATCAGTAATAATCTAGGAAATGGAAATACTTCAAATATCTAACCTTTGATATAACACGTACACCTTCTGATGAAAAGTCATTGTTATTAATTCAGACAACAGTATTTCCAGAGTTTTTTGGATACTATTTCCAATTTTTAGCACTTTGCTGTTGTACATGATCAACCTTGTATAGAAACTTAAGTAAAAGCAAAATGCACAGATGCAGGAAATCTGGAATAAAGGCAGAAAATGCTGGAAAACTGAGCAGTCTGGTAGCAGATGTGGAGAGAAAATTGGTTAACATTTTGGTTAACATTTAAATTGGTTAACAGCACGGTAGCACAGTGTTAGCACTGCTGCTTCACAGCTCCAGGGACCTGGATTTGATTCCCAGCTTGGGTCACTATGTGGAGTTTGCACATTCTCCTCATGTCTGTGTGTTTCCTCCCACAGCCCAAAGATGTGCGGGTTAGCTTGATTGGCCATTTAAAAAAAAAAATTGCCCTTAGTGCCTTGGGATGCATAGGTTAGAGGGTAAATATGTAGGGATATAGGAGTGGGATTGTGGTCAGAGACTCGATGGGCTAAATGGCCCCTTTCTGTACTGGGGGGTTTGTATGATTCCATGAACTGTTATTCAGAGCAGAAACATGTTCTCTGGTTTCTTTATGAACTTTTTCTGTATTTTAAGAAAAACATAGATTGTGTCTACAACATAAAAGAAGGTTTTTCAAGCACTCAGTATTCTCAATTTCCTTTACAAAAGTCGCAGTTGTCTGCCTCCATCAGCGTACTGTTGGGCAATGTATTTCAGATCCTAAATATTTGTTATTTTTGAAGAAAAATTTTTCTTTGAGTTACCATTACTTCTGCAAATCTTAAATAGATACCTTCTTGCCAACAGGAACATTTCTGCCTTTCTACTCTGTCCAGAACATTTGTTATGTTGAAAACCCTCTATCAAATCATCTCTTAAATTTCTCTGTTTCTTCAGTCAATCCATGTAACTAAATTTCCTCATCCCTGGAGTTATTCGCATGTTTTTTTTGCAACCTCTGCTTTCACATTCTTCCTAAAGTGTAGTGCCCTGACCATTGAGACAGAACCAGTATTTTACACAGGTTTGTCATTACTTCCTTGCTTTCTAATGTCTCTCTTAAAAAAAAACACGATCCCATTTGCTTTCTTAATTGCATTCTCAACCTACCTTGTCACCTTCGATGATTTGCTCTCATATACCCTCAGATTTCTTTGCACACCTAAGCCTAGATCATTATTATTGTCAAAAGAAGCAGGGGTACTAATAGTGACCCCCAGGGAATCCCGGTATGTAACTTCCTCAAATACAAAAAACACTAGTTCACACTGCTGATTCCCAACCAATGTTATATCTATGCTGCTACTATCCCTGTCATCCATTGCTGTGCTGACCAATCTGTCCTGTGGCATTTGAAGACCCTTTTGGAAGTCCACGTACACCACATCAAACACACTATCCTTATCTACCACATTGTTACCTCATTGAAAACTTAAGCAAGTTAATTAAACATTATTTGCACTTAAATCTGTGCTGACTTTCCTTAATCGTCCCACATTTGTCCAAGTGCTCCTTAACTTTTTTCTGGATTATCACTTTTAAAAGCTTTCTCACCACAGGCTAAACTGACCTGAAATTGCTGGACTTAACTTTTATAATCTTTTGAACAAAGTTGCAACATTTGCTGTTCTCTAGTTCCAGTTAGGGAAATTGAAGTCCTCAGTATTAATTCAGAGGACAATGTCAATTTTCTTTGACTACAGACAGAACTTAAGCTGCCTGAAATTATTAATTAGCATGCAATACACTTAAATGATGGCTCATTCTTGTTATTTTAGCAGTCATTGTGTCCTAGTTTTAATTAAAAATTCATATTTAAAATATTTTGTGTATTATGTTCACTACCTTCTAAAAGGACGCTTCACCCAGAATTTAACTTATGAAGATGGATTGATAATGATTAACTACACAAGAGGTGATGTTTGCCATAAAATCTATGAACGATCAACAGCCATCCTGTTCTACTGTGATCACAGCCAAACTCCGGTTAGTGAAATAATATTGTAGTGAATTAGAGCGGCTGATTAATTTTCCATTGCATGAAGTTTATAAATGCCATAAAACTAAATATTAATGCAGTTTGTTACCTTTAGTCTACCTCAAAGATTGTTGAAACGTAAAGCTAATGCGTGTTGTCTCATTTTAAAACTTAACATTTTTCCAGATTCGAGAAAATTGTTCTTGCAATGCTTCCCATCTAAAGAAAAAAACCTGTCATAATGTCCATGGTTAACAAAGTTGCATTTTTGACGTTATAGCTTTGCAAAACTAAGTGCAAAGTGGAACTTGTTAACTTGGTGTATTCAGATGTGCAAGTTTTAATCTAAAATCTATAAAAACTTTAACCAAAAGGGGTTTCTAGTATTGCATGCTCATGAATTAAATGTTTTGCTTTTTTCTGCCATGTACTGTAGAATTAAATTAACATCTCAGTTTACAATATATAATGCATATGCAAAGTGCAAGTACCATGGCAAAAGTGTGTCACTGCTGTATTCTTAACCATATTTGTGTAACACTTGATTTTTGGATGCCAAATTAGCTGACTTGCATTGGCCTAAATTTAAATTTAGAGATTTGTCATCTTTCAGGTTGTATATGAAGTACAAATATTTGCTTTGTCAGTAGCTGTATATATTCTAATTACTATCTTAACTGTGTATGAACTGAGATGGCTTGCAAGGATTAAACTGATCAGTAGTTTACCTTCAATCGGGTTTCATTTGGTTTGATTTTGATTTATTGTCATATGTATTAACATACAGTGAAAAGTATTATTTCTTATGCACTATACAGACAAAACATATGTTCATAGGAAACAAAGTACAGAATGTGGTGTTGCAGTTCTAGAGAAAGATCAATTTAACGCAAGCCAAGTCCATTCAAAAGTCTGCCAGCAACAGGGAAGAAGCTATTCTTGAGTCGGTTGGTACATTATCTTTGTATGACTTTATCTTTTTCATGAAGGAAAAAGGTGAAAGAGAATGTTCTGGGTGCAAGGGTTCTTAATTATGCTGGCTGTTTTGCTGAGGCAGTGAGAAGTGTAGACAGTCAATGGATAGGAGGCTGGTTTGCGTGATGGATTGGGCTACATTCACGATCCTTTGTAGTTTCTCAGTCTTGACCAGAGCAGGAGCCATACCATTTGCCACAATTTAGTGGGTGAGCTTCAGTAAAATGAAAGGAAATCTGCAGGTTCATGGCCCTCCTTTCAGTTCATCTTCTACAACACAATTCAGCTCTAAAACCCTGCAGGAAATACGCACCCAAACATGAAAGAACTAATGCAGTGTTAATACTGCTGATATTGGAAATCAGGATAAATACAAATTCTGGCAATAACAACAGGGATGAAATGTAAATGGTCAAGAGTTTCAAGTTTCTAGGTGTCCCGATCACCAACAATCTGTCCTGGTTCCTTCATGTCCATGCTACAGTTAAGAAAGCCCACCATAGAAACTAGGAGCAGGGGGAGGCCACTTGGCCCTTTGAGCCTGCACCGCTACTCAATATGATCATGGCTGATCATGTACTTTCAGTATCCCTCTCCTGTTTTCTCTCCATATCCTTTAATCCATTTAGTCACAAGGCCATGTCCAGCTCCCTCTTGAACTTCATCTAATGAACTCGCCCCAAAAGGGATGAAGAATGCCCAGATTCACAACTGAGTGAAAAGTTGTTCCTTATCTCAGCCCTGAATGGTTTACTACTTATTCTTCAACTGAAAACCCTAGTTCTGCACTTTTCCCAACATTGGGACCATTCATCCTGCATCCAGCCTTTCTAATTCCATCAGGATTTTGTATGTTTGAGATCTTCCTCATTCTTAATTCCAGTGAGTACAATCCCAGTTGATACAGTCTTTCTCCGTATGTTAGCCTTGCCGTTCCAGTAATTAGTTCGCTTGATTCCTTTGAATAGCAAGGATGTCCTTTCTCAAACTAGGAGACCAAAACTGCGTGCACTAGTCAGTGTGATCTCACCAAGGCCCTGTAACTACAGGAAGACATCCTTACTTCTATAGTCAAATTCTGTTACTATGAAGCCAGCATGCTATTAGCATTCCATACTGCCTGCTGTACCTGTATGAAGCCTCCAGCAACTGTTCCACCATGACACCCCAAGTCATACTGCACTTTCCCTTTTTCTAAATTGCCACCATTTGGATAATCTTCCTTCCTGTTTTTGCTGGCAAAGTGGATAATCTCTCATTTTATCCACATAATGTTGTATTTGCTCACAGAGCCAGTCTATCCCCAAGTCGTTTTGCAACCTCTTAACTCCTTCCTCACGCTACACACTGCCACTCGGTGTCATCTCAAATTTGGGGATATTGCATTCAATTCCTTTATCCATATCATTAATGTATATTGTGAATAGTTGGGGTCCCAGCACTGAACACTATGGCTGCCATTTTGATAAGAACCCACTTATTCCCACTTATTGCTTCCTGTCTGCCAACCACTTCTCTATCCATATCAATACATTACCCCCATTATGATGAGCTTTAATTTTGCTCATTAATCTCTTGTTAGGACTTAGTCAAAAGTCTTTTGAAACTCCCAATACACGACATCTACTGGTTCACCCTTGTCCAGTCTGTAGGTCATGTTCTCAAAAATTCCAGAGATTTGTCAAGCATGATTTCTCTTTAGTTAATCCATACTGACTTGGACTGATCCTGTTAGTGCTTTCCAAATGCTCCATGCCTCTACTTTCTCAGGAGGCTAAGGAAATTTGGCATGTCCACTGCAACACATCCACGTTTTACAGATGCACCTCAGAAAGCATCCTTTCTGAATGTAGCACAACTGGTATGGCTCCTGCTTTGACCAAGACTGCAAACTATAAAGGATTGTGAATGAAGCCCAATCCTTCACAGAAACCAGCCTTCCATCCGTTAGCTCTGTCTCCACTCCTCCCCATTGCCTCGGAAAAACAGCCATCGTATTCGAGGACTCAGTGTACCCTGGACATACACTCTTCCACCTGCTTTCATTGGGGAAAAAAATAAAATCTGAGGTTCAACCGACTCAAGAATAGCTTCCTTCCTGCTGCCGTCAGACTTTTGAATGGAGCTACCTTATAGTTGATCTTTCTCTATGACTAGCACATTGTGCACTCTCTCCTTATCTATATACAGTATGCTTTGTCTGTATAGTATGCAAGAAAAATATTTTTCACTGTACCAATGTATATGCCAAATCAAATCGAATAACTGAGCAAGAAGTCAGGCATCTCTGGATGGAGAAAGGATTGGAGTTAACACACCAGGTCTTATGATCCTATCTCATGAAAGAACTAATTGCATTTGTATGTTTTAGGACAAATACTGTTTTGCAGTCATTGCAATGCTCCTTGGAAATGTGGTCTCTATTATAATGTAGGAAATTTGGCTGTCAATTTGCACACAGTGAGATTTCATAAACAGCAATGGTCAATTTCAGGTTTTGGTTAAATAAAAATATTTAACTTGGTTACTAATTGAACTCTCCTAACTGTTCATCAAATAGTGCAATGGGATCTTTCTGACTCATATGAGGAAGCAGCTGAGGCTTTGGTTCAGCATCTCATTGGAAAGACTGCATCTGTAACTGCAGAGATGTCTGTCTAGATTGTGCTCACTTCGCTGAAGTAGAGTTTAAACCCATGACTTCCACTTGAGTCAAAAGCACGTGTTACCTCTGATCCAAGCCTAATAGAGTTGTTGAGCAAAGATTCCAAATAAAGCAATCTAACAAGTGCTGTTGTCACTTCTAGACCCAGTGTTAGATGCAGACTTTGAGGCTGCGTTCAGTAGTTCTTCCCAACACAAGTATTTTCATGCCTGACTAATGGTTATGCCTATCATCAATGCATTTCAAATTAAATGTTCTTGATCTTGAGTTTCCTTCACAATGTCCTTTTTCTGCCAAGGTGCGAAAGGATGATGCAGAGCATGTTGAATATTAGGCTTTAAGAAAAGCAATACCTTAAGTTAGTCCAGAGAATACAAAGATGCTATCCCCTTATGGCAGAACGCAAGACCAAAGAGCTTAATAACCAGGTTGCCCATTCAAAACATAGAACATTACAGCACAGAACAGGCCCTTCGGCCTTCGATGTTGTGCCGACCAAAATAAAAAGCAATGCCCCTCCAAACTAAACCATTCCCTTCTCTTCCATATACTTATCAACTAACCTCTTAAACGCCACCAAACTTGGCGCATCTACAACAGCTGCAGGCAGGGCATTCCACTCCCTAATCACTCTTTGAGTAAAGAACCTACCTCTGATATCCGTCCTATAACTCATACCCCTTAATTTAAAGCTGTGTCCCCTAGTGCTAGCTTTCTCCATCCTAGGAAAAAGGCTATCACTGTCCACCCTATCTAAACCTCTAATCATCTTATATGTTTCAATAAGATCCCCTCTTAGCTGCCTCCTTTCTAACGAAAACAACCTCAAATCCTTCAACCTCTCTTCATAGGACCTGCCCTCCATACCAGGCAACATCCTGGTAAACCTCCTCTGTACCCTCTCCAATGCCTCCACATCTTTCTTATAATGTGGGGACCAGAACTGCACACAATACTCCAAGTGCGGCCGCACTAGAGTTTTGTACAGTTGCAACATGATGCTGCGGCTCCTAAATTCAATCCCCCTACCAATAAAAGCTAAGACTCCATATGCCTTCTTAACAACTTTATCCACTTGACTGCCTACTTTCAGGGATCTATTGACACATACACCAAGATCCTTCTGTTCCTCAACACTATTAAGAGCCCTACCATTAGCCCTATACTCTACACATTTATTGTTCCTGCCAAAGTGCATTACCTCACACTTTTCCACATTAAACTCCATTTGCCACCTCTCGGCCCAGCTCTGCAACTTGTCCAAGTCACTCTGTAAAGTATAACACCCCTCTTCACTATCTACCACTCCACCGACTTTAGTGTCATCCGCAAATTTACTGATCCATCCCTCAATACCCTCATCCAGATCATTTATAAAAATTACAAACAGCAGGGGCCCCAAAACAGACCCCTGAGGCACACCACTCGTCACCCTGTACCTCAGTGTTCTCCATAGCTACATTTCCAGCACTCTGCGTGAATACCGAAGAGAAATATTTATTCAGTGCCTCACCAATCTCTTCAGGCTCCACGCACAACTTCCCACTGCTGTCTATGACTGGCCCTAATCTTGCCCTAACCAATCTTCTGTTCTTAACATATCTAAAGAAAGCTTTAGGATTCTCCTTAATCCTATCAGCCAAAATCTTCTCGTGTCCCCTCTTAGCTCTCCTCAATTCACTTTTTAGCTCCTTCCTGGCTAATCTATAGCTATCCATTGCACTAACTGAGCCTTCAAGCCTCATCCTGACATAAGCCTCCTTTTTCTTCTTAACCAGCAAATCAACTTTTTTCGTACACCAAGGCTCTCTTACTCGACCATTTCCTCCCTGCCTGACAGGGACATACTTATCAAGGACTCGCAGCAGCTGCTCCTTGAATAAGCTCCACATTCCAGATGTTCCCAGTCCCTGTAGTTTCCTAGTCCAATCTATGCACCCTAATTCTCTCCTGATGGCCTCATAATTACCCTTCCCCCAGCTATAACTACTGCCCCCAGCTTCATGCCTATCCCTGTCCATCACTAAGGTGAACGTAACCGAATTGTGGTCACTATCACCAAAATGTTCACTAACTTCCAAGCCTAACACCTGGTTTGGCTCATTGCCCAGCACCAAATCCAATGTAGCCTCACCTCTAGTTGGCCTATCCACATACTGAGTCAAAAAACCTTCCTGCACACTTTGTATGAAAACTGACCCCTCTAACGAGCTAGAGCTATAGCTATTCCAATCAATATTAGCAAAGTTAAAGTCCCCCATCACAATTACCCTACCACTTTCACTCCTAATCAGAATTGACTTTGCAATCCTTTCCTCAACCTCTCTAGAACTATTAGGAGGTCTGTAAAAGACTCCCAACAGGGTGACCTCTCCTCTCCTGTTTCTAATCTCAGCCCATACTACCTCAACAGACAAGTCCTCATCAAACTTCTTTTCTATCACCGTGATACAGTCTTTGACCAATAATGCCACTCCTCCCCCCCTTCTACCTCCTTCTCTACTCCGACTAAAGCATTTGTACCCCGGAACCTGCAACATCCATTCTTGTCCCTGCTCTACCCAAGTCTCTGAAATGGCCACAACATCGAAGTTCCAGGTACTGGTCCAAGCTGCAAGTACCTCCCCCTTATTGCGAATACTCCTTGCATTAAAGTATATGCATTTCAATCCATGCCCCACCCCACCCGTACGCCGCTGTGTTTTACATCTCTCTTCTATAACCCCCTTACTCTCATCCCTCTCAGCACCCCAACTACTTAGGATCCCACCCCCCCCCCCCGAATCAGTTTAAAGCCCCCATCATAGCCTTAGCAAATTTTCCCCCCAAGATATTAGTTCCCCTCTGGTTCAGGTGTAGACCATCTCTCTTGTAGAGGTCCCACCTATCCCAGAATGAGTCCCAATTGTTCAGGAACCTGAACCCCTCCCTCCTGCACCATCCACGCAGCCATGAGTTCAAACTTTCCCTGTCTCTGTTCTTCTCTAAACTATCCCTTGGCACAGGCAAGAGTCCAGAGATAACCACTCTGCCTGTTATGGACCTAAGCTTCCACCCTAACTCCATAAATTTCTGTTTAATATCCCCTTCCCTTGTCCTACCTACATCATGTGTCCCCACATGAACTATGACTTGGGGCTGACTCCCCTCACCCTTAAGAATCTTAAAACCCGATCTGCGACATCCTGGACCCCAGCCCCTGGGAGGCAACACACCAGCCCTGAGTCCCGTTTATTACTATTTACCCTCCTATCTGTCCCTCTAACTATGGAGTCTCCTATAACTAGGCCTAATCTCTTATTCCCCCCACCCACCTGAGCATTCTCAGCAGGCTCACCCCCAGAGACCTGCTCCCTTTGGTCAGCTCCAGTTGATTCTTCCTCAACTGTAGCCTCCAAGACAGAAAATTTATTTTGGAGGGGAACAGCCCCAGGGGATTGTCTCCCCGATTGCTTCTTACCCCTCCTCCTAATAGTTACCCAATTATCACTTTTAGGAGTTACAATCTCTTTGTTACTCCTGCCTATATCCTCCTCAACCTCTCGAATTACCCTGAGTTCCTCTAATTCCAGCTCCTTAACACGATCCTCAAGGAGCTGCAAATGTGCACACTTCCTGCAGGTATAATCAGCAGGAACACTACTGGTGTCCCTCACCTCATACATACTGCAGGAGGTGCAACGTACTACCTGCACTGCCATCACTGTTACTTTAGTTTCCAGGAGAGAAAAAAAAACTTCTCACACACTTTTATTATTAGGTTAGAGGAGGGGGGAGGGTGGGATACAGATGAGGAGAAATGGGGGGGGGGAGTTGTAGATAGCGAGGATGGATGTTACAGTTTGCAGAGGGACATAGGTTGCAGAGCTGGGCCGTGAGGTGGCAAATGGAATTCAATACGGGTAAGTGTGAGGTGATTCACTTTGGTAGGAATAACAAGCATATGAAATGTAGGGCTAATGGAAGGACCCTTAATAGTGTTGCCGAGCAGATGGATCTTGGGGTACAAGTACATAGCTCTTTGAAAGTTGGCACTCAGGTTGATAAAGTTGTTAAGAAGGCGTACGGTGTGTTAGCTTTTATTGGTAGAGGGATTGAATTTAGGAGCCCTGAGGTTATGTTACAACTGTACAAAACTCTGGTGCGGCCGCACTTGGAGTATTGCGTACAGTTCTGGTCGCCGCATTATAAGAAAGATGTGGAAGCATTGGAAAGGGTGCAGAGGAGGTTTACCAGGATGTTGCCTGGTATGGTGGGAAGGCCTTATGAGGAAAGGCTGAGGGACCTGAGGTTATTTTCATGAGAGAGAAGAAGGTTACGCGGTGACCTAATTGAGGCGTGTAAGATGATCAAAGGACTGGATAGGGTGGATAGTGAGAGCCTTTTTCCTCGGATGGTCACTAGTGGTGTGCCACAGGGCTCAGTACTAGGACCTCTTCTATTTGTGATTTATATAAATGACTTGGAAGAGGGGGTAGGTGGTGTGATCAGGAAATTTGCTGATCACACTAAGATACTTGGATTGGTGGGGACTGAGGAGCAGTGCCAGGCAATACAACAGGACATAGGTTGGTAGATTGGGCAGATAGATGGCAAATGGAATTTAATCCGGATAAATGCGAGGTGATGCATTTTGGCCGGAATAATGTAGAGGGGAGTTATAGGATAAAAGGTAAAACTATCCGGAGTATAGAGACGCAGAGAGACCTGGGGGTGCAGGTTCACAAGTCTCTGAAGGTGTCAGTACAGGTGGAAAAAGTGATAAAGAAAGCGTATGGTATGTTAGCCTTCATAGGAAGGGGTATAGAATACAAGAGTAGGAGTTTGATGTTGCAAGTGTATAGAACATTGGTTAGGCCTCACTTGGAGTACTGCGTCCAGTTCTGGTCGCCGTACTACCGGAAGGATGTGGAGTCCCTGGAGAGAGTGCAGAGGAGATTTACCAGGATGCTGCCTGGTATGGAAGGGCTGTCTTACGAGGAAAGGTTGAACGCACTGGGGTTGTTTTCCCTTGAAAGACGTCGGCTGAGAGGGGATCTATTAGAGGTATATAAGATTATGAGGGGTATAGATAGAGTAAATGGTGGTAAGCTTTTTCCACCATTAGAATCGGATAGAACGAGGGGTCACGGCCTTAGGGTGAGGGGGGCTATGTATAAGACAAATATTAGAGGGCATTTTTTCACATAAAGGGTAGTGGGGGTGTGGAATGCACTACCGAGTAAGATGGTGGGAGCAGGCATGCTAGGGTTGTCTGAGAGTCTCTTGGACAGCCACATGAGCGGTCTGCAGATAGAGGGATATAGTAGGACTGTTTAAATACTTTAATTGTTTCCACAGGCTGTTTGGTCCACCTTGTTGATCAACAAGGTGCATGCACTCGGCAGGTCGTGCAAGGGCTGCTCCTGGATGTTACTTCAGGAATGGCCTAGTGCTTCATGTCGTTAGTGTATGCTTAAACTGGACCATCAGATGGGCAACATGATAGCTCAGAGACAATCACTGTTGCTGTGCAGACACATGGATTTGGGCCTGTGTCTGCGGGAGTTTGCGCTTTCTCCCCGTGGTTGCGTGGGTTTTCTCCGGGTGCTCTGGTTTCCTCCCACATCTCAAAAATGTGCTCTTAGGCTGATAGGGACAATTTGTTACCCAATGTTGGTCTCTGTGTCATTAAGACATTAGGATGGCGGCGTGGGCTCGTTGGGCCGAAGGGCCTGTTTCCTGTGCTGTGTTGTTCTTTGTTCTTTGTGATGACCAACACGAGGGGACATAACTTTAAATTAAGAGGTGTTAGTTATAGGACGGATGTCAGAGGCAGGTTCTTTACACAGAGGGTGGTGAGGGCGTGGAATGCCCTGCCTGCAGCAGTTGTGGACTCGCCTACTTTGGGGGCATTCAAATGTTCGGTGGATAGGCATATGGATGATATTGGAATAGTTTAGGTTAGAGGGTCCACTGGCCGGCGCAACATCGAGGGCCAAAGGGCCTGTACTGCGCTGTATTGTTCTATGTTCTATGTCTTCTGGAGGTAGTGCATCTGTGGAATTCTTTACCTCAAAAGATTATAGAGGCTGGTTGCTAAATATGTTCAAAACTGAGATGGATTTTTAATCCAGGTAATCAAGAGTTGTGGGGAAAATGTAGGAATTTGGAGCTAAGGATTATCATTTCAGATCTGTCATGAACATTGAACAGTGGAGCAGATTCGATGAGTCAACTTCTGCTCCTGTGTTATGGGTCTTAAAGTTTTTGAGTTGAAAACACAGTCGGTATGGAAATAGTTTTTGTTGTAACATTAAGAAAATATTTAATGGACGAGAATAAGGTGAAGTAATTACATCACCAAGGTATAGGTGAAAATGAATGATGGTGGGGATATTTTGGAGAGGGACTTTATTTTGGCAACCTCTTTCAGTTCTTGAGTAAGCTTTCCTATTGAACTAAAAATGTATAGATACTTTTTTAATTGGCGTTCACATTGTCCAATCTAAATAATGAGTTAGATTGCATGTCATGCCGACAGAATCCAATCCTCGCTGAGCCCAATGCCAGTGATGTCCTTAAAAACAATTGGCACTCAATAGCAACATCAGGAATGGGAAATTTGTGATCAGCTAACGCACTGCAGACTGAAGTCCCTTAGATATTAAATATCCCTAGTTCTAGGTTGAACCAGGTGATAACACTGAAATATTTTTTCACCCCCCCTTAAATGGGTATTGGCAGATATAATTGGGACATGACAATGGTCTGAGAGCTGATCTTTGTACATCTTCTATAACTTTATTGTGATAAAATAGCATTTGCAAGAAGCCTATCGCTTCATTCAAATATCAGACAGTTAATGCATAAAATAAGCATGCCAATATGTGGTTTGCACAAAACTCAATTTTTGAAATTACCAAAGGTGTCTTTGATTTTAGGGAAATTGACAGGATATATTACAAATACATTATAACATGGCAAACATCAGTTATGATTTGTGCTTAAAATGCAGGAATATATATAAATTTACACTTTTTCCTCTGACAGGGCAGGCCAGTATATTTGAGGGAAACTCCAGACTGCACATATCTGTTTGAATGGCATACGTCATATGCTTGTCCACCATTCAGATCCATTGATTGCACGTTGAGGTATGTTTGCTTTATTAATAAACTTTGTGAAGTGGATGTCAAAATGGCTTAAGAATAGAACCAAGTTGGGGTTACATTGTAGTCTAGGTAGAATAATGCATAATAGCAAGCATTGGTTTGCCCAAGGGTGAAAAGTCAATTACGCTCAATTAGAACTGTTGCCTTTTACAAAGTTATAATCTTTAAAGGTTTGGAATTTCTTAATGTAGAGCAATTAATGTATTTGAAGCAATTATGATCTTAAATTCATTTTTCACCATTTATTTCCATTTCTTTACTAGACTGTTCAATTGTACTGTGATGAGTCTATAAAAATTGTATTGAAGACCTGGTGTTCATTATAATAGTAAGATATCCTTACTGGTGGTTTAGGCAACATACAATGTCAATGCAATATTATTTAATTTAAAATGTAAATCTTCCCTTTCAGAGATAGTGATGGGAATTTCTATGACCTTACACCTTTGTCACAGTCCCAAGAGAACTGGGAGATCGAGCAGCAACCAGGTGGTGCGCAGAAATATTACATCAATATCTGCAAGTCACTTGTCCCAAAAAATGGTGAGTGCACTCAACAACAGGAGTTGTTGCATTTGATAGACAGCCACTCTTTGTTGGAATTTACCCATGCCAATCAAAATCAAACTGTAGCATTATACAAAGTACAAATGCATTAAGCATAAATTGCAAGTAGGAATTCCTGAAATCTTCAGATGGAGGAGGAGCAAAGGAACAGGAAAGTCCAATTCCATAAATTTTGGAGTCCCTGTCATTTATTTTGAGAAATAATAAACTAATTTAAAAGTTCAATTTCTATATTCTGACTAGAAGTTAAAGGTTAATTTATCTTGGTTCCAGCAAGATCTAGCAACTTGTTCTCTTTAGAGATTCACTATGACAACTTCTCAAACCTTTTCAGAGTGCCTGAAAAATAATTTAGCATGCCATGGACATAATGTGAAAATTGTTTGTTTGTGGTAGGCAAATTAGTCTGTCGAGGTGTGTGGAAGCTGACAAAACCAAAGGGATAAGAATTAATTGGTGCTTGATTCCAGTGCAGACATGATGGGCCAAATGGCCTCTTTCTTGCTGCAAAACCGACTCTGACTTTATAATATTTTGAATTTGATATTTGAGACTTTTTACAAGAGAGAGGAAAGAGATGAGAGGATGATTAATTAATATCCTGGGCCAGTTCTTGTCCTGCAAAATAATCCTGGAATAAAAGGAAGATTTGAATCCTCCCACTGTTTGCATTAGCAAATGGACAACCAAGCTAAAAGTAACCTGGGACTCTGAAGTGTAACAAAGAAATGAAAAATAGAGAGACTTTGATCTGTTAGAATGGTATCTGTTTTGAAAAACTTCACCTATATTGGAGAGAAAAGTGAAGTTGGGTTGGTTTCCTTTTGAAGCAGAGAAGGTTCAGGGAAATTTGGTAGAGATGTTCAAAATAATGACAGGTCTTGTTGAAGTAAATAAGGAAGAACTGTTTCTACTAGCAGAGGGATTGATGATCAGAAGAGACAGATTTAAACAAAGGAACGAGAGATGAAAATGTATTTATGCAGCTTATTGTCTTGACTATTTTGCCTGAAAGGATGCTGTAACTGAGAGCTTTCAGAAAGGAAATGGTTAATACCTGTAGAGAATTGCAGGCAACTGGAATCAAATTGGACATCATCTTCTGAACAGCTGTAACAGACTGAGACTGAATACTTCCCCTTGTTCCATAAATTAGGAAGTACATCCTGATTAATAATAATGTCTTCCAACATCATTAAATGGATTATTGGTTGCTTATTTCTGCAATTTGTGGAACCTGGTAATTTTTTTGTTGCATTTTTATACATTGCACTTAAAGTATTGATTTGGTTGTCATGTTTTGGGATGTACTGAGGTGGTAAAAGAAGCTTTATAAATGGAGCGTCTTTCTTTACCACCATTGTTTCTTCCTCCTCATTTATTTTCCTCTCTTTATACCTATCATGCTCCGTTTGTAAAATGGTTTCTACTGTATTCCTGGAGCTGCAGACATGATTCCAGGATGGTTTGTTGTCTTCCTAGTGTCAGGGATGCCAGAGTGGCATTCTTCTGAGAGAAGGTGAACAGCCAGAGGTCGTGGTCCATATTGGTACCAGTGACTTGAGTAGGAAGGCAGATGAGACTCTACAATCAATTTTGACAGCTAGGTAGAAAATCAGCAAGCATTACCACAAGTGTATAAAGTTCTGGATTATTCCCAATGCCATATGCTAGCGAGAATAGAAATTGGAGGATAAGGCAGACGAATGTGTTTGGAAAGATGGTGCAAGAGGGAGAGCTTTCAATTTCTGGGATACTGGGACTGACTCTGGGGAAGGTGGCACATGTACAAGCCGAATGGGCTACCTTGAACAGAGCTTAGATTGAGTTCCTTACAGGAGTATTTTGCTTGTGCTGTTGCAAGGGCTTTGAGCTAACTTGACAGGAGTGTGCGAACTGAGAGAGGAATACTAGAGTAGTTAGTACTAGCAGGGCTAGATAGTACTGTAGTAAGTAAATAGGTAAAGTCAGAATAGAAGCAAAAGTTTTTTATGAAATCTAAATTAATGTTGCTGTTAAGCATAGTGTAGGAGTAGGCCATTTGGCCCATCAAACCTGAATTGTCAACAATCCCACCCAGGCCCTATCCCCATTAGCCCATGTGTTTACCCTGTTCATCGCTCTGACACTGAGGGGCAATTTAGCATGGCCAGTCAATCTAACCTGCACGTCATTGGACTGCAGGGTGAAAGTGGAACACCTGAAAGAAACCCACGCAAGCAATGGGAGAACATGCAAATGTCACATAGACAGTGACCCAAGACACATAATGAATCTGGGTCTCCTGGCGCTGAGAGGCAGCAATGTTTACTACAGTGCCAGATATGCGAATGTCCAGGAAAACATGAATCAAACTAGGGAATTGCAGGTACAAATTGTGATGTGGAAATGTGATATTGTGACTGAGACCTGGCTCAAGGAAGGGCAGAGCTGTGTTAAATATTGCTGGGTACAAGGTATGCAGAAAAGTTCAGAAAGGAGAAGCAGTGTCAATATTAGTTAAGGAGGATGTTGCAGTGCTGGAGAAAGAACCTTTCCAGGAGTTTCAGGGACAGAATCAATTTGACTAGTGCTAAGAAACAGTGCAATTACATTGCTCGGTGTAGTCTATAGACTGCCAGCTGGTAGGAAGGATGTAGCAGAACAAATCTGTAGGGAAATTGGAGACATGCAAACATTATAGAGCCATTATTATAGACCTGAACACAGACTGAGTAGGGCCAACATTTCTAGATTGTGTTCAGGAAATGTTTCTACAGCAGATTGTACCCAGTCCAACAAAAGAATACTCTGTTAGACCTGGTTCTTGTGGATCAAGTATATCAAGTGTCAGCAGAGAAACATTTAGGAGACAGAGTATTCTATTGTAAAGTTTTAGATGATGGCTGGAAAAGGACAATGGGCAAACCCAGAGTAAGAATAACTGGTGGAAAGCTGGTGTTAACTAGACAAGTGTATAGCTGAGCCAGTTAGACTGGAACAAAGGCTGGTGGGAAAAGCTACAGTAGAACAATGGGTTATCTTCAAAAAAGAAAGAAGCCAGGCATGACAAAAGGTGGGGTTAGGACAAACAAATGCTGAGCTCAGTGGATAAAAAAGGAGATAAAAATTAAGATAAAGAAGAAAGCTTATAACAGGTGTCAAGTGGAAAATACAATTGAGAAAAAATACAATTGAGAACCCAGAGGAATACTGAAGGTTCAGAGGGGAAGTGAAAAAGTGTATTAGAGAAGCAAAATGTGATTGAGAGAAAAGACTGGCCACCAACATAAAGGAGAATCCCAAAATCTTTGCTTCACACACAAATAGTAAAATGTTAAATGAAGGCTAGAGCCGATTAGGGACCTAAAATGGAATATAGGTCTGGCAGATTGAGGTAATAAAGGAATATTTTGCATCGGTCTTTAGCAAGTTGTTAGATTGCAATTCTGAAGGGAGTGCTGGAGCAGAGGGTCTTGGTGTATATGTGCATAGATTATTGAAGGTAGCAGGACAGATGGCGAGAGCAGCTAAGTATACAGTGGCCTGTGCTTTCTGCACACTCATTTCCTTCTATGAACAGTATGCTTTATCTGTATAGCATGCAAGAAACAATACTTTTCACGATATATTCATTGGCTGAGGTTTTTTATTTGATTTATTAGCACGAGTATTTTATGTAGTTCTAGGCACCACACTATATGAAAAATGTGAACACATTGGAGAGAGTGCTGTTCACGTTTACAAGAATGGTTCCAGAGATGAGAGACTTCGTCTTTCAGGATAGATTGGGACAGATTGAGACTGTTCTCCTTGGAGAGATGATGATTGAGGAATTTTGGGGTGTTCAGAATCATGGGGCTGAACAGAGTAGATAAATTGAAACTGTTCCCGTTTGTAAAAGGAATGAGGAGTGAGGGACACAGATTAAAAATGATTTGCAAAAGAAGCTGATGTAATACGAGAACTTTTTCGTGTAGCGAGTGGTTTAGATTTGGAGTGCACTGCCTGGGGATATGGTGGAGGTAGGTTCATTCGAGTCTTTCAAGAGGACATTAGGTCATTACTTAAGTAGGAACCACGTGCAAGGTACGTGCAAACAGTAGCAGAATGGCATTGTTATTTTGATCTGGTACAGACACTGCCAGATGCTCTGCTGCACTATTACAGTCTGGGGTTATGATCCTTCCTAAAATTTATAGGAAGATAAAGCAATAAAATAGAGTATAAATAGGTTATTTATCTGGGATGGCATGGTGGATAGTGCTAGGATTTTGAGCCTTGGCCCATTGTGCTGTGTCCTTCAACGGTTTAATGGTGAAGTGTTGCACTATTAACTTGGAAATTCAAGTTGCCTAAAATCAGATGGGAGTGTGCAATTCTGGAAAGCAAATCTGTAGGTAATTTTCACATTTTTAAGAGCTATGCTTGACATAATTTAGCAAGATTTTAAATAAGAGTTGAGATTGTGGACTTGTGTCTGAGCTACATTGTGATTTTGAAGCCGAGTCTTAAGAACCCTTTTCTTTGAATAAGATTATCATATCGTTTAAATTCTTCCGGTATATTGGTGTTGTTTTGATTAGTTTTCAATTCTGAAATTATTCTGTGGATTGCTTGTTATTGATTAGCTTATGACATGTTTTTCACCTTTTGTAGGCAGCTGGGCTTGTCCCTTGAGTGCCGCCACCTGCCTGAAGAATGGCAACAAATACACAAGCCTTGGTGGTGTAGTTGCAGGACCAAGGTGGGAAGCACATGGTCTGCTTGTCCTAAACTATCAAAATGGTGACTTATGTCCTGATGGAAGGCGCAATAAGACCACGATTATACGCTTTAAATGTGATAAAGATGCAATTGTAAGTCACATTGGGAACAAGATTTTTATTCTGAGCTCAATAAAAATGAGTAGAAAATTTGTAGGAAAAAGGCTTTCTACATAGTTCTATCTTCAGTCCTTGTTTTACTTTCTTTCTTTGGATTCCTGGTATGATGTTTGAAGCAATGTCTGCTTAATTTGTAGCTTTCCTGTTTAATCTGTAACAATTCTGTTACTTCCACTGCTGGTGCCCAGGAATCACAACCATTATATACCATTGTCCCCTTCTGGATGATATGGATGCATGTCATAAGGAATGTACAACTGACAGGTTATACTGTACATATTCTCTTCCCCACTCCTGATTTTTAGCTGGTAGATTATTAGTGAAAGAACTTCTTCAGGCTTCATATTGCCGGCTCATCTCAATGATGAAATTTGAAAGTTAAATGATACATGAAATATTTAATCCAATTTTGTTGCACTGTCAGCTCCCTTCATTTTCAGGTTAAACTCTATTCTCTGGAATTAGTCAGAGATTTATAACATGTGAACAAGGCCATGCTGCCTTTTTTAAAACACCTAACCTGTCTCAATTGCCTGCTTTTGGCCCATATCCCTGTATACCCAACTTACACATGTAACTGTCTAAATGCTTTTTAAAAGACAAAATTGTACCCACCTCATACTAACAAGCTGTAGTAGTAGAGGCAAGTACGATTTTGTATTTTAAAATGCATTTAGACAATTACATGGGTAAGATGGATATAGAGAAATGTGATGCTGGGCAAAGGACGTTTATTGCACATTCTGATTTCCCTGAGTGTTGGTTGGCTTTTTCCTCTGCTGATTCCTTGTCGGAAAGGTACTCCCACAAGGCTATTAAGTTCCAGGATACTGATTTGGTGATGAAAGAGCTAGCAGTGTGTCTAGTTCAGAATTCTGAAATGTGGTTATGTGTTCCCACAATATCGGTGTTGTCTTCCCTGTGCAAGAGGTAACAAGAAAGCAAGGTGCAATCAGACTAACTTGTTACATTTTGGCCTGTAGATGTATTCCTCTAAGTGTATTGTGATGGAATGGACATTGTCCAGTGTCAGGCTCATTCACTGACATTAATGTATTAGGCAAAGCATGTGAACTGCAGATTAAAATGAGTGTCTGAAGCTAAATCCTATTATAGTAAATCCTGAACATCAAATATATAGGCATATGTGGAGAAATCTTGTCATCTGTTTTGACCAAATATTTATTGATATTCTTCAATCATAGGAACGTGCCTTTTAAAAGTAATCTATCTTTCTGTAGAACACGAAGCCAAATTTGATCACTGCCATTCAAGAATGCGAGTATACGTTTTTGTGGTTTACGGCTGTTGCTTGCCCTGTGACTAAGAACGTCCACAATGATTGTGTTGTGACTAATCCACTTACAGGTCAGTAACGTGCATTTTTGTGGCAGCATCACTTTTCAAATGGCCAAGTATCAGCAAACATTTAATGAAATTTACTCTAAATCTTAAAGCAATAAGCTCCACACTGAACTCTCATCAACAATTGCAGTAAGTTATCTCAATTGAAAAATGTAATGACAAGCCCGGAAAACAATAGGAGATTAAGTTTAAACATTGTTGATTGGAAATCCAACCTAGTGTTCACAAAATCTATAGTGAAACAACCCTGCTCCTAGATAGCACCCAGGATAAATCATCATAACTTGCATAATCTCGATCGAGAACAGCAACAATTGAAACATTTGAGGTCATTTTGCATCTGTGAATTAATGTTTTTTGTGTGCACAACTTTCACTAGAACTTGATCCATATGTTTTTGCCACAAATGCTGGCT
This sequence comes from Sphyrna mokarran, assembly GCA_024679065.1. Lineage (NCBI taxonomy): Eukaryota > Metazoa > Chordata > Chondrichthyes > Carcharhiniformes > Carcharhinidae > Sphyrna > Sphyrna mokarran. The sequence continues at coordinate 24,210,002 of JAGIQG010000012.1, read as the reverse complement.
GACTGACCAACTCAGTATTCCCTGCATTGTCTGTGGTTTTCGGTGTCTGCAGTATTTTAGCTCTTAAGGAAGGATCTTGCCTCACTTTTTACACATAGTCAAATATTCTCCAGTCATCAAAGGCTGTGCTGGACTGCGGCATTCACTTGAGCTTCTGTGTTTTATGTTAAAAATGTTTTCTTTAGGGATGAATTTATAATATTTCATTCCACAATGGCATTGTTATGCATAGAAATCTTTAACTATTTTAGAAGCTGATATTTATCTTAAAATATTGTACTTATGCATAAAACTTTAGTTATGAATTTCTTATGAACTTAGCTGCTGATGTTTCTAATTCTGATTTTCTGTTCAGGCCATTTATTTGATCTAAACTCACTGCACACTGATCAAGGCTACGTTGTACGTGACCGGAAAATCGGAGGAAAGATTGTTCATCTTAATGTTTGCAGTAAGGTGCAAAACACACAATGTTCAGGAGATGAAGTTGGTATGTATTAAAGGGATGTCTAAATTATTTTGCTTCTATTGATTTCAGAATTCTGATTCTTTTTTATCTTTAACTTTCCCCATGACCTTGTTCCTCTTCGTTTCTCTAACCTCACAACCACTGCCATTCTTATCTGAGCTAACGGGTGGGATTTTCTGGCTGCATGTGTGCCCAGAGACCATAAACTCCTGCCTGAGGTCAGTGGACCTATAAAAGATCCAGTGAATTTTCTGCCCTGCCTGTGGTTGGTTGGATGGGAATTTTCCCGCCAACATCTGTGGCTTGATGCTATATTTTGTTTATAATGCCCATGTGAAGTGCCTTGATGTTTCATGGCATAATTTGTTTGTATTTTAATATGCAATCTTTGCAACTGTATAGCTGGAGTGAAATCCATTGTGCTTCTAAGATGAATAAAGTATTTCTAATTCAAAAGTCTGCCCTAAGAAATCTAAGGAAATTATTTCAAGTATATAATATTGATGATATCTAGTTCAGAGATCAGCCATCTGATCACAAAATGATATAGCACAGGAAAAGGCCAATTGGCACATTGAACCTTTGCTCTTTAGAGCTATCCAGTTAATATTCCTTGCTTGCAATTTCCCTTTAGCACAGTGAATTTTAAACCTTCAAGTGTTTATACAGTTTATCTTTGACATTCACTGTTGAATTTGCTTCAACACTTTTCAAACAGTGCCTTCCAGGACACCATGACTTGTGACATTTAAAATGTATCCTTGTGTCACTTCTAACTCTTGTCAATTGTGCATTTTTAACTTCTTGTAACCAACATTTCTGTGATTGGAAACAGTTTCTCTTTTGTTTCCTCAACAAAATCATACATGATTTTCTAGAAATGCACCCTTAACCTTCTGCAGATTCTCTATCTTCACAAGACCTGCATTTCTGGCACTTTGACATCCATCCAAATCTGTGTGGAGTTGGTCACAATAGTCCAGCTAGGGCCAACAGAGGTTATTAAAAATCGTCGTTATGTTTGTACTCTATGCTTTTATCAATAATGTCTATGTTTTTGTGGCTTATCTCAACTTTTCTGTTAAAGTTCAAAAATAGGAAAATGAGTGGACTAATTAGGTCTTTGAGCCTACTTGGCCTTTCAGTGAGATCATGGACAACCTGTTAAATGTTTTAGGTCTATATTTTTAATATCTTAAGAAAATATCAATCTCAAGTCTAAAATTGGCAATTGAGCTGGAACCCATTGAGTAGAAGGGAGTTCCAATTATCATGTATCTTTTAGTGTTTCCTTAATTTCATACCTGAAATATCTGGGTCTAGACTGTAGTCACTAGTCCAGTCTCCAACCAGTAGAAATGGTTTCCATCTGCTCTTATCTGTTTCCTTTATCTTGAAATTGTTGACATCCTCCCTCAACTTGCTAATTTTCCATTCCCTTTGTTTTAAATTAACCTGGGAATTCATGCATAATTCTGGTAAATATATGCTGTACTGCTTCTGAGGCCAATGCTTCTTAATGTGGGGTGCACAGAACTGCTCACAGCTGTGGTTTGGACTAAGGCTTCATATGGCTGAAGTTGACCTCAAGCTGTAAAGGCTGACAATCCATTAGCCCTTTTTATTTTCTGTGATTTTAGTAGGCATCCAAGTATCTTGGACCTGTATTATTTCAAGTGTTGCTATTTATAAGTATCCTGTTTTTCCTTTTGAGGTCTAAAGTAGACCTACATTTACATTTAACATTACATTTACCTACATTTGAAATCCAGTTTTGCTCAAAATGTATCAAAATCTTTGTAATTGTGTGCTTCCATTTACATTTTTTATAATGCGGCCTATCTTTGTCACATCAGCAAAATGTTGGTATGACTTTGTCCAGCTATCTAAATTGTTAAGGAATACAGTGAAGAGCCTCCCCATACTAATCTTTTAGAACACTAATTATATCCTGACCATTGGAGTACCTTCTATTTAACTTAGTCTTCCATTCACCTGATCACTAATTTGTTTTTAATTCCATGAGTTTCAGCTTTCATAGCTTCTTAATTATATTTCTGGGGATTTTGTTGTTTCCTAAATGTTCATTGTGTTGCAGATACCCATTTTCAGGTGATAAATATATAAATCAGAAGAGCAGTTGTCCAAATACTGGCATCACAGCCATGAAGAACATTTCACACTACCTGAAAGACAACAATTCTCTGCTGCTCTGCTTTCTGCAATTTCCATATACAACTGTCACTGTAATCCCACAGGTTTCAACTTTGCTGAAAAATCTGTTACTGATATTTGTATCAGAGAAGTTGGATACAATTGTAAATTCCTACCCCAAAACCCATCTTGTAGAGTACAATCATCATATGTATGTGATATTCTGTTGAAGGCCTTCTCCATAGAACTGATGCAGGTATCTTCCTGCCCTATGCTTGGGCAATCTCTTGATTGGTGATGTATGGTGCATACTGCAAGCATTATATTCTACATTTCAAATACAGTGAATATTGCAGACTGAAGGCAGTTAACATATTTGGGAACTTTTTAAAGATTTAATATTTCATATTTGGAAAGTAACAATGTTCATGTACTTCGCAGGTGTGTGTATTCAAAGAGGTCAGACTGCAATTAACGCAGGACGTTTCAACAAAGAAGTGACTTATGTAGATCAAGTGTTGAGGCTTACTTATGACGGGGGTGATATCTGCTCCAGCAACAAGAATCTGCATCACAGAAGCATCTTCAGCTTTGTCTGTGGCCCTAATGCAGGTGCAGGAACTGGACCTGTTCTGGTGACTTCAGATGAGAAGTCATGCACTCATTATTTTTCTTGGCACACACAGCTGGCCTGTGAGCATGAGGTAGAGTTTTTATAATAATTTTATAACTAGTAACTTAGAAATTGCCACAATGTGACTGTAAAAAATTAAAGTAGAAATAAAGTTTATTTTTTTGAACCTGTTCTCTCTTAGTATTTGAATTCTCTAATTGTTAACTTGGGTGAATTTTTCACTTTTGCCCCTTTAATAAAAAGTGAGTTTACATAAGTTGGAATGGTTTTCTGACCTTTAAATAAACTGTTTTCTTTCCTATTACAAAGTAACTTGGCTGACATGTTCTTGCCCTTTCTGGTTTGTTGGCTAGGTGAGATGCTCAGTGAAGAATGGAAGCTCGATTATTGACCTAAGTCCTCTGATCCGGAAGAGTGGGTATTATTCTGCAGAGGATGAAGATATTGCTGACGATGGTCATGGTGACTCTCCTGATTTTTACATCAACATTTGCCAGCCACTGAATCCAATCCCAGAAGTTACATGTCCCCCTGGTTCAGCAGTTTGCATGGATCCTGTGAATGGACCACCTGTGGTAAGCTAAAATGTACAACTGTGTATATATTGTTGCTTATGTATGTTCTAATGATGCTAAATCTGCATGTGGAATATGATTATGACACAACTCTATAGATATTATCACTTTATTTTGAACAAAGAGTTGCATTATGGTTTTTAGTTGCAGCTTCTGGCTAATTATCAGGAAAGTTCTTTTTTGTTGCATTTTACATTCCAGTGACAAGCCCAAGCTGTTTTCAAATTGAAAGGAAGGGAGAGAGAGCTAGGATCACTAAGCTTTACACATAGCAGATATGGCCTTTGGTGACTGTTGGTGCAGAGTTTGCACTTTCTCCCTGTCCTGCATGAGTTTCCTCCAGTGCTCTGCTTTCCTCCCACACTCCAAAGATGTATAGGTTATGTTGATGGCCATGCTAAATTGACTCTTGGTGTCAGAGAGGTTAGCACGGTAAATTTGAGGGGTTAAGGGGAAAGGGTCTGGAAGGCATTATTGATGATGTAGGCTTGATGGATCAAATAGACTCTTTCTACACTGTAGGGATTCTATGATACTTTTATGTGGAGAAAACATTTGTAAAACTGTGCACATACCTCAATGTTCGTTAGCAGTAGACAACATTAATCTCATTTAGTTGAACAAATCTTGAGGCTATGCTTTTGTGTGGCCTTAGTATGTTGAGCTGCTTCAGTATTTATGTAAGATATCTAAAAAAAATCCCAAAATTGAACCATATGGGACACCACAACCTGTTCACAGCCACCTGGAAAAACTGCTTTCAATTCCTTTTCTTCCTTCTAGCTATGTTTATTCCAGTGTGGTGGTGGTCTGTATTTCATACTGTTTAATTTTGTATAATAACTTGTCAAAGGTTTGAATATACTCACTATTTTTCATTTTACATTATCAAAGGAATGCTGAGATTTAACAAACAAGTGTCCTGTTCAAAATCTGTGCTGGCTGCTTCAAAGCCAAAATGCCAACCTTGACTCTAATGCCACCCATGTCTGAGTCCAAAGGTTGCATGTTCAAGCCATGCTCCAAATGGTGGAATGCTGCACTGTGGAAGATGCCATCTTTGAAGAAGTTGTTCAACTGAGGCCCTGGCCACCCCCTCAGGTGGATGTTTGAAAAAAGAACATGGGAGTTCTGGCTTGGACAAAAAGCAGTAATTACTTCTGAACCCACATCCAAAAATAGATTATCTGGTCATTGTCACATTCCTACTTGTGGGACATAGTTTGCAGTGCTTCCCAGATCAACTTTCAATAATATTTAATTAACTGTCAAGCACTTTGGGACATCCTGAGCCTGTGAAAAGTGCTAATTGTATTATATTTTTCCTAATGCTTTTCTCCTTATATGGGGAGGGCTGGGGGTTCTACCAAGAGACTCTAATGAAGGCTGTGTCATAGACTTCCCTCTGGGCACCATGGCATCCACGTTTCTGCAGCCGCTGGATTTCTGGCACCATCAGCTCTGTGCCAGAAATCGATGCGGCGCTGTATAAATTATTCAGATTTAAGTATCATTAGTGAGCCCAGAACTGAAGTCTCCAGACCTGCAACGGTATCTCTCTCCCAAACTCGTTAGGAGTGTTTCACTCCAGCAGGATTTACAGCAGCTTCTCTACTAGCAGGAGAGTTGGTAGCCTGACCCCCTGGAGTGAAGGGAGACCATAGAGACCCCCAGAAGGTCAAGAATAAGGGCAAAGTGGCAATGCCTGGGGTGCACATTAGCATTTCCTACCATGGATCAGGCAGTGCCAATAAGGCAGGGCCTAATGGGGATGGAGCCTCTGCTCTCCAATCAGTGGAGGTAGGGGATCTCACTGCATTTAACTTAATTAAGTACTGTTCACTTCTCACCTGTGGTCTCTGACCAAAAGGCTCCAGGTCCAACAATGTCTTGATTTTTAAAGTTTTTACCCTTCCAATCTCTCCATGACTTTTTCCTTCCTTATCTATGCAATCTCATCCAGCCTTAGACCTCAAATCAGCCACCTACTCCAATTACAGCTTCATAAGCATATCATATTCTCATCACTCTACCACTATAACTGTACTGTTAGCTTGGGCCCTGAGCACGTTTGCATGCTCATTCCATCTCTAATAAGTATGGGTTTATAACTCCTTTAAGATGATCCTTGACACCTAATCCAGGTGGTACAGTGGTTGGCACTGATGTCTCAAAGCACTGGGGACCTGAGTTCAATTCCAGCCGTGTGTATGTGTGTGTTTTTTCCCAGATGATATGCAGTTTGGTTGATTGGACAGGCTAAATTGCCCCTTACTGTCAGGGGTATTTACCAGGTAAATACCTGAGATTACAGGGATAGGGCCTGGGTAGGATTGTTTTAGTGTGGCTTGATGGGTCAAATGGTGGCCTCTTGCACTGTAGGGATTCCACTTGTCCAAGCTTTGTTCATTCATCCTAGCATATCTATAGCTAGAGGTTGAATTTTGTTTAATGCTCCAATGAGGTGCCTTGGGATGCTTTGTAAGTGCAAGTTGTTGAGGGGTATACCTGTCTTGAAAGGGACTGTTTTTAGCTTCCACATGGATGACTGTCTTCTTGGAAATATTTTTAAATCTTCTAAATGCATTTTTCTCCATAATATCACCTGGATAGAGAGGATGTTTCCAACAGTAGGAAAAACTGGAGCCTGAGGGCACAACCTCAGACTATAAAGGGACCATCTTTTAAAATAGATGAGGAGGCATTTCTTCAGCCAGAGTGTGGTGAATCTGTGGAATTCTTTGCTGCAGAAGATTGTGGAGGCCATGTCATTGATTGTCTTTAAGACAGATTAATCACGAACTTATCTATAAGGAGATCAGGAGTTATGGGGATGAGAAAAAAATCAGGCGTGATTGAGTGACGGAGCAGACTTAGTGAGTCAAGTGGCCTAATTCTATGTCTTATGGTCTTGTTACTGCACTTCACATTTATTTTTTGATAGATGCATTCAGATGAAAGCAATGCAACAGAAGTAAATAAAAGTTAATAGAATTAATGCTAAAATCTCAGTTTCAATAATTTGCTCTTTTTTTTTATTTTAGGCAATTGGTTATATCTCTGGACCCCCACAGATTAATTCAGCAACTGAGGAAGTCTATATTTCCTTTACTAGTAATACCACCTGTCAAACCAACCAGAGTATGAATTATGACTCCCTCATTGTATTTCATTGTGTCAGGGGTGTAGATTTGGTAAGAAACTCTCTTTGGCTGTTTTACAATTGAACTATAAAATCTAGAGTTTACTAAAATAAAGTGGGTAACAGTAAAAGACTTGTATTGTCTTAAGTAGATAATGATTGAGATGGGCCAGCTTCAAGTAAATATTGTACGCAATAGCCAATGCATTTGCAAAGCTTAGCTTTTATATTGTTTTCTCCCTTTATATGGATTTGGAAAGGTGGTGTTAAATGTGATATGCTCAAATGGTGATCCATTCTGTGGCAATTTTTCTTTCCAGGGAAGACCAAAGATGATGAGAAAATCAGATTGCAGCTTTGTGTTTGAATGGGCAACTCCCCTGGTCTGTCCAGATTCGGTGATTGCGTCTGGCTGTACACTAACTGATGAGCAGTTGCATTACACGTTCAGTCTGTCGTCTTTAACAGGAAGAAGATACCAGGTAATCATATTGATTATGTGAAAGTGAACTTAGCTGGAACTTAAGTACAAGTGACACATTATTTGTAGACAAGTCAAAAATGGAGAGTTCCTTCAACTACAAAGAGAATGAAGACAATGGAGGATGTGGATAAATAGAGGGTAGATGCAGTTCTTCCCTGACTACTTCTCCAGTGTGACCCTGTCTTAATACCCTCAGGCTTCATTTGGCCCAAGAGCAAAAATTTGGAAGTATGAAAATTGCAGAGGTGGGGAGATGGCTGGTGGGTGTCCTCTAGTTGCTGAGTAAGGGTATGGCTGGGGTTCAGATGCTAGAGGTGTCATGAATGAGGTTAAACGTAGTGAGAAAGGTTTAAACTGCAGGGTTTGTTAAATTTTAAATCTGTCTTTTCACAGGCACTTTTTTGCAGCCACAATCAGGCCTTGAAGATCTGTCCATTAGATCACATCCACCATTAGAATAAAATATAATCATTTAAAGGGACCTCACAGCCATTAACATTGAGCTTCACAGCAGCTCAGCTCATCTCATCTCCCCACCAGTTGTCTCGACCCCACTACTTAGGAAGCCCTGTGTTAGGAAGTATAAAGTGCACAAGAGACCTGAAATATCGAAAGAAGTTTTAGAATAAAGGAATAGTTTGAAAATAGGAGAGAATATGGGACATATATGGCAGATGAAAATGGACTTTGAGTGCCTGTACTTAATGTACAGTATGGGGTCAGTGAATTGGTAAGTTACAGACATAAGTAGACATAGATAGTGACTTGCTGAAATAAGGGGAAGAATGAGCAATTAATATTCCTGGCTATAGTGGATTCAGGAAAATTGGCAGAGGTAACAGTGTGGTTGGCAAGCAATATCAATCAATGGTCCAGCACCAAGAAAATCATATCGATCAGAATTTTGTTTATAACTGAGGAAGTATAGAAAAACTGGACCTACGCTAAAGCTCACCAAGTAATGGGAGGGAAACGGAGTAAATTTGCAGGCATATTGCACCAGAATGCAGTGAGAATTTTTAATTACCTGATGAAACTGGGGAGAAAATGGTATGAAGTGCAGAAAGGAGGAGGAATTCATGAAATGTGTGGAAGTTTTCTTAATCAGTATATTTCCAGTTAAACAGATGAAGAAACAATGTTGGATCTAGTTCAGGAGAATGAAGTTGTGATTTAGTGAAAGAGCACAGCAATAGTTATGTCATTGGGTTTAAAATATTCAGGAAAAAGGCAACTAAAAATCAAACATAGATGTATGTTCAGCTGGAGGTAGACCAATTTCAGTGACTTAAAAAGGGATATGATCCTGATGAGAGTACAAAAGAGAATTGCGTGACTCAAAATAGTCTTCCCAGCCAGGTCCTGATCTCCCAAAGTTGAAATGACAAATGTCCAAAAGGAAGGCAAAAAAAGCTTAAAAGATACTGAAGTTCTCGCTCACAACATTGACCTTAATGAATGGGAGGAACTTGCTGCCGATTTTGAGTGGTGGCAATTTGCCCATCCAACTATGTCTGTACAGCAGCAAAGAAAGTAAATTCTGCAGTCCAGATCTCACCACTTCATAGAATGCCCTGCCTCATGTGCCTAATCTGCGGGTTGAAAATTGACTGATTCCATTATGAGAAGACCAATGGCAGAAGCAGACACCATGAGACCCTTGAATCAAGGGGCAGCTAGTTGGCAACATTACCAAAAAGGGAGAAAGGAAGGACAGTCAAGGCTGAACCATCTCTGATGACTAAACAGAGGTTAAAATGAAAGATGAGAAAGGAATCTTATGGTAAATAACTGGTTCATAATCCAGTGTAAATTCAAGCTGAAAACAAATACAGGGAAGAATTGAAAAAGGAAATGGCACGGTAGGCACAGATTGAGAAATTAGCAGGTTAACACAAAAGGAAGGGTTCATAGATGGTAAAAACACAAAGTAAAGTTTGGATTGTTAAACCAAAAGCATCTTGTGCTGACTATGTTGCTTCAGTACTAAAAGTGCTTTGTAACTTGTTCATTCTTTATACAATTGTTAAGTTTCTTAATTCTCCATTGGATTTATTGGTGATTATTTTACCCTTTTTTGCTTTCCCTACAGTAGGAATGCTTTCTTTATACCTACCTTAGTGTTATTTTTAAAAGCTGCTTTTAGCATGTTATGATAGTGCTCTGAAATAATTGACTATGTTTTTGATCCCTCAGGTTCAGTCTGGAAAGAGGACATATTACCTTAATATATGTACAGCAGTAACTGATGTACTTGACAACAAGTGTAAAGATAGTGCTGTCTGTTTGGTCTCAGGAGACGAAGCAGTTTCATTTGGTAATCCAAAAGCAATGACTCTGGAATACAAACATCAGGATCAGGCCTTAATTTTGCACTACAACAGTAGTGATCTGTGCCCAGAAGGTAATGGACAAAGTTAATTTAACTTGTTTACTAAGTGTCTTTTGTATGTTGAAGCAAATACTGTGAATCATAATCCTTTAACTGTATTTTTGTACACTATCGATTACTTTGCACTCGAAGTGGCAAGTTGTGCAGTTTATTTTGCCTAAGCTTTGACTCAGTAAAGATGTTACCCTTGGGATGCACCAGTGTACCCCAGGTTTCTTGAGTTGTTCTGAATTAGTTGATCTTAACAGGGCAGTCTGTAGGAAGCTACAACTTGCTGTAGTACCGAGGGTCGGAGTAAGAAAATAAATTTGGGATGCTTCCCAATTTCTATAGCATTTTTAGCAGGACAATGCAAGTGTGAATCTTGTGTGGGGCCCACAATCAGACTGGACTATTGTGCTCTCTGTAGTTGCCTGGACGGATATGGTCTGTGTCTCCATTCATGTATGAGGATGCCACCCGGGTGAGTACAGGAAGCCCAGAAAATCAAAAAGGAAGACTGGGTGATCTATAGGAAGATAAAGGATAACAGTGACAGGAGTTCGTGTTTACTTTTATTTGTTTAAACAGCAAATCAACAGTTCACAATACATCAGCGAACTTAGACTTCAGCTTTTACATTTGGGGTGACCTGTGTGCTTTTTCCTCTGCCTTTAAGAATGACTGAAAGAAGAGAGCTTTGGAGATTTCCTTTAAGTTTTTCAAGAAATCTTGATTGTACGACTGGGAGATCAGATGGATTTCTGTGCTGTGCAACAACAATGACTATGACAGGGGTGTGGCATGGGGCTTCTGTAGTTACAGTATGTAACAAAAACAATCGCTTTTGTATGCAAGCTAATGGGTTAATTGTTGTTTTAATAAACTGTTTAAATTCAATGGTTTCAGTAACGGCAACTCGGAGATCAACAATCATCTTCAGATGTGATGAAACAGTTGAAGGTGGAAGTCCTGAAATACTGAGCGAGACTCTTAATTGTTCAACAACATTTGAATGGAAGACAAACACAGTTTGTCCACCCAAACAGATGGAATGCAAGATGATTCATAGTCATAAGACCTATGATTTGAGGATGCTTTCTTCTCTTACCGGATCATGGAAGTTCATGTCTGATGGTTATACGTAAGTTATAGTTTTCCCACCATTTATAGAGATTGTTTCTACTTTTTTGTATACTATTTGCACTGTATTTCCATTTTTGCAATCTAAATTCAATATTTTAATATTTACTGATCTTTGGACTCTACCAGATAACTGAACATTGCAGACTAGGAAAGTACTCAGTTTGATTTTTTGTTTTTACTATTAATTAATCTCGGGAAGGGTCAGAAGGTGGAGTTGCATTGATGATCTATGGTTTTTGAAAGAAAAAAATGGCTGTTTCTCCTAATGGCTATCCCCAGTATGATGGGTTTGTGTATCTGCAAATGCTTGTTGAGGTTGAACTTAAGCTATGATTATGCCTTGGTCAGAAATTGTACTGATAATGTATATTTCCATTTTGAACATATGAATAATAACTACTTGAGCATGAGACTGAATTATGCTCTATCTGTATATAGTACCTCAGTAAGAAATCAACCCTTAACCCTGAGAGAGAACTTATTTAGAAAGTCAAGGTTTTAAAAACAAAGTTCTTTTGACTGATATTTATTCTAGCAATACAAAAGTGCTCAATCATAAAATATCTATATGATTTCTAGACTTGAGAAAAATTGCCATTGCTATAATTTCTGAACTTCCATGTATAAAATCTTCCTGCCCCTCTTAAAAGTAACTGACCTTACATGTTCATTTTTACATAGAACAAGCACTGGGAACATCATAAGCCTCTGTGTTGAATTCATTATAATAAATTCCAACCTGCTTTTCTTCCTCCCTCTCCAATTCACCATCAATGTGCTTGTCCAATCCAACTATCCATTGGAAAACTAATTGGGAACCAAGTGACTGTAGAAAACACCACCAAAGCATTTCTATATTCAGTATTACTAGTGAATCCCTTTTAACACATGCTTTTTCTTAAAGAATTATACGCAAGTAGGAGATGAAGGAGACTATGAAAGATGATGGAGCAACTTGTGATGGGCTCTTGCTGTTATTTTTGAACATGGCCTATGTTAGGGGTGTCCAAACTATCGTTCAGAAACTAAATAATTTAAATGATCTGGTTATGTTTTCCACTTTATAGAAATTTACAGCATGGAAACGGGCCTTTTGGCCCAAATTGTCCAAGCTGCCATTTTTTAACCATTAAGCTTGCCCCAGTTGCCCATATTTGGTCCATATCTCGCTATACCAATCCTACCCATGCAACTATCTAAACACTTGTTAAAAGACAAAATTATATCTGTCTCTAAGTGTTTGTGGCTTTAAGCTGTTTTAAATAGAGTCTAGAAATTTGTCTGGGGCAGTTTTTACTGTTTGCTTGTTGATGAATAAATTTTATATCAAAACATAAAATGTTGTTCATATATGCTTGAATGTATGGATGTCATCAGCAGCATTGTATCTGTAGTTTATATCATCCAGAGGAAAGGGAAAAGTTGGACACTTGATGTGACTGCCTTCAAGAAGATAAATCAAAATTTGATGTTTATCTGCTGGTAGAGTTCTAAATTTTTATTATAGAGGCAAATATTGAAAAAGTGCCTGTAGCATAATGGTCTGATTCACAGATTGATATGTTTTGGTGCCCAAGGACTGTTGGAAGATGGGATGAACATGCTGGATAGGAATGCACTGAGTTTCCCCTTCCTTGCCTAAAACACCATTATGTATAGGACAGAGAGGACATTATCGTCCCTGGATTTTGGACTTTAAAAAAAGCCTTAAAATATTGTAGCTAAATCCTTAACAACACTGCTGATTGTTAACCTGAGCAAACACTAAGACAATTCAATTAAAATATTTGATTTTTAATTGGCTATGCCATTTGTGACTTAAATGTTTATGAACCTGGCCTGAAAGTTGATTCTGCTATAGGATTTACCTGTTTTGAAAAGTCATTGAATTGTTGCAACACAGAAGGAGACTATTAGCCAGTCAAGTCCATGCCAGCTTTCCCAAGAGTAATCCAGCCACCCAACCTTTTTTCCATATCCCTGCAAGTATTCACTTAATTCCCCTTTGAAAGTCATAATTGAATTGGTTCCACAGGCCTTTCAGACAGTGCATTAAGGAACTTAACCACACATTTGACTCTAGATTTCTCATGGTGCCCTTTTGTTGTTTTGTCAATCTGGTTCTCAATCCTTCTGCCAATTTTATCAGTTTCCTCCCACTCTATCAAAAACTAGAGTCCATTATTAAAGAAATGGTAACAATTCACTTGGAAAATCATATGATTGAGCAGTTTATTGAAAGGAGATTTTTTAAAACATGGCTAGTAGCTGACTAAAAGAGGACCAGTGAGTACTATTTGGACTTTCAAAAGCATTTGGGAATGTACCACAAGTTTTATTACACAAGTTAAAGATTCATGGGATAGGGATAATATGTTAGCATGCATAGAGGTTTAGTTAAAGGACAAAGAATAAAAATAAATGGGTCATTTTGAGGTTGACAAGCTTTGCAAGTTGGAGAAGGAATGAACATAGGGTTTGAAATGTGTCCAGATTTACTGACAATACTGAGCTAGCTGGGAAAGTAAGATTTGAGACAAAGTCTGCAAAGGGATGTGGTTGGATTAAGTGAGTGGGCAATGAGGTGTGAACATGGAAGATAAGAGTATGGGGTGCTGTAATTCTTCGGGAAGAAAAACTCAATATTTTAAATTGAGACACCATTAAATGGTGTTCAGAAGGATTCTGGTGTCCTTGTATTAGAAATGTTATTAACGTACAAGTAATTAAGAAGGCAACTGGTATATTTATTGCAGGGAGGTTGAAGCACAAGAGTAAACAAGTCTTGGTGTGATTGTCTTGGCCTTTTGTGAGAACGCATTTAGAGTACACCATGTATATTCTTGATCTGTGCTCAAGGAAAGATGTTGCTGCCTTGGAGGTCGTGAAGCAAATTTTCACTAGATTCTATTTCCTGGGAAGAGAGGGTTGTCCTGTTAAAAAGATTGTGTAGACCTATACTCTCTGGACTTTGAGCATAATCCCCTGTATTCTAATCAAAAAATTGAGGTTTTTCTTTCTTCAAGAGATGTGGGCTTTACTGGGCAGACCAGCATTCATTGCCCCATCACTAATTGCCCTCAAAGGTGGTGGTGAATTGCTTTCTTGAATTGTGGCAGGCATGTAGTGTAGGTACACCCACAGTGCTAATAAGAAGAGAAAACCAGGACTTTGACTTGATGATAGTGAAGGAATGGTGATATATTTCCATGTCAGGATAGTAAGTGGCTTGGACAGGAACTTCCTGGTGGTGTTTCTATGTCCCTGCTGCTCTTGTCTTTCTAGATGGTAGTGAGTAGATGCTGAGAGGTTGTATTCCTGGTTAGAGAGTCTAGAATTCTGGGTAGGGGAGGGCTATATTCTCAACTTGGGTTGGGGGGGGAGAGTGGATGTATTCCCAAGATAAGGGGTCTGCCATTTCAAACTCAAAAGAAATTCTGTCAGCATTCTGCAGAGACTATTCCCTCTGGGATAACGTGGTCCACTCCTCCACTATACCAAACACCTTTCCTGTCACTCAGTTCCCATGCAACTGCAGAAGGTGTAACACCTCTTTACCTCTTCCGAGCTTACTATCCAAGGTCCAAAACACACATTCCAGACTGAGCAGCATTTCACTTGCACCTCTTTCAAATTCGAGTATTGCATTCACTTCTCCCAATATGGTCTCTATCAGAGAGACCAAGCATAGACTGGGTGATTGCTTTGCTGAGCATCTTCGGTCTGTGCACAATCAGAACTCTGCCCTTCTGGTTGGTTGCCATTTTAACACAATCCTGCTCCCATGCCCACATGTCTGTCCTTGTCCTGCACTGTTCCAGTGAAGTTCAACACAAACTGAAGGAACAGCATCTCATCCTCCAGCTAGGCACTTCCAGCCTCCCAGTCTCAACATCGAATTCACCAACTTTGAGCTCAACCCCACCTCCAGCGCCTTTTGCTTTTGTTTTATTTAATTTCCACCACTCCCCTCCCCCACCCCTCTCTCCCGGCCCCTGGCTTACCCTCTAATTTCAGCTTCTGTACCATTTGGCCATTCACACCACTTATTCTCCCTATGGAATGCCATTAGCAGTTTTTCCCCAGTTTCTGTACCTATGACTCATCTTTCATTCCCTCGCTCTGCAGTATAAATTTCTCCCACTTTCTATGCCTTTTTAGCTTTGACGAAGAGTCATCTGGACTCAAACGTTGGCCCTTTTCTCTCCTTACGGATGCTGCCAGACCTGAAATTTTGAGCATTTTCTCTTTGGGTCGAAAGAAATCGCTTTACTTGGAGCATTGTGAATCTTTGGAATTCTCTACTCAGAAGTTTTATGAAACAAATCATCTTTGATAAAATTATTAGGTCCTTTTAATACATCTCAAGCAGATAGGATAAAGGGGGTTCAGAAAGACATTCAGTTAGGTGGTGCACAAAATATTATGTTGGGGTTAATATAATTACGTGAATAATAGTTTGGATAACTAATGGAAAGCAAAGTCAAGATTAGTGGATCATTTTCAGGTTGGCAAACTAATCATAGTGCCAAAGATTTTAGTGCTGAGGCCTTAATTATTTAAATCTATATCAATAACTTGGATAAAGTCAAATCTGCAGCAACAAAGGTAGGAAATTAAGTTGAGGAGAATAATGGGTTAAGTGAGTGGGCAAAAATTTGGAAGATGGAATATGTGAAGTTATCCACTTTGTAGTCTTGTTCCATTTAAATATTCTGCTTTTTTTAATTCTGCTTGCCAAAGTGCTCGAGTACTGAAAGATCTGGGTGTCCTTGTACGTGAAATCAAAAGGCTAACATGCAAGTATAGTAAATAATTAGGAAAGCAAATGGAATATTGCCTTTACAATAAAGGGGAAGAAATATAAAAGTATGCAAGTTCTGCTATAATAGTGCAGGCATTGCTGCAACTGCACCTAGAGTAATGTATGCAGTTTTGGTCTCATCAATGTACTTGTACTTGTTTCAGAAAATATTTGCTATACTGATTCCTGGGATGAAGGGTTAAGCCTATACCAATTGGAATTTGGAATAGTGAGAGATGATCTTATAAAAGCATGCAAGGTTCTGAGGGAGCTTGACAAGATGGATGCTGTTACAGGTTTTTGATCTACAAGGGAGTCTAGGAATATATGGGCCAGCAGGAAATTGAGGCCCAAATTCAGTCAATCATGAATATGACTAAATGACAGAACAGGCTCGAAAGACTGAATGGCCTACTCCTATTCATGATTTTTGACTGGATGTTCAGTTCATTATATTAAAGATCAAGATCAATAAATTTGGGAATTCTAACATAATAAAAGGATATGAGGAATAAGTGGAATTGAAGTTGAAGATTTTGATCTTAAATGGTGGAACAAAATTGTTTGGAAAGAAATGTGAATAGACTGTTGGTACTTAAGGTACTGGGACCAGATGAGATGCATCCAAGGATATTAATGGAAATGGGAATTGCAGAGGTGCTGGCCATAATGTTCCAGTCTTAGACACTAAACTGGTACCAGTGGATTGGAGAATGACAAATGTTATACCCTTGTTCAAGCCCCAGTAATTATTGACTAGTCAGTTTGACAGCATTGGTAGGCAAACTTCTAAAAGCAATAATTCAGAATAGAGTTGGTAGTCACTTGAAAAGAATGTGAGATTAGTAAGAGCCTGTTCTGAAAGGCAAATCATGTTTAATTTGCTGGAGTTTTTTGAGGAACTCAGTCTTTGAGGACAATGCTATTGAATTAATGTACTGGACTTTCAGAAGGCATTTGATACAGTGCCACACAACAGTCTTGAGAAAAATCATTGCTCATGGAAGAAAAGTGGCAATTGCAATGTGGATGCAAAATTTGACTGAACAATGAGCAACAGTGATGGTTAATGGATTTTTTGGACTGAAGGAAGGTTTGTCGTGGAGTTTCCCAGGGGTTTGTATTGGGACCCTTGTTTTTCCTGATATATTAATGAGCTAGATCATGGTATATAGAGGATGTTTATCAAGTTTCCAGATCTCTCAAAACTTGAAAGTATTGTAAATTGTGAAGCAGGCAGTCTGGAACTTCAACACGATACAGACAAGTTGGTGGAGTGGGCAGATGGATGGCAGATTAAGTTCAATGCAAAGAAGTGAGGTGAGGCCTTTTGGTAGGAAGATTATGGAGACTGTTTAAAATTAAGTGGGTGTAGGAGCAGAGGGACCTTTGTGTATACATGCACAAGTCATTAAAGATGGTAGGACAAGTGAAAAAAGAGTTAATAAAGCATATAACATTCCAGGCTTTATTATTGGGGGCTAGAGTAAAGAAGTTGTGCTGAACTTGTACAAAGTACTAGTTAGACCTCAGCTGGAATATGTCCAACTTTGGATGCCACATGTGTATGTGTGTGTGGAAGAGGTTTACAAGAATAGTTCTGCAGATGAGAAACTTTAGACTGCTCTTGGAGAGAAGAAAGTAGAGGTTTGATAGAGAAGTTCAAAATCACATGATTGGATGTAATAGATAAGAGAAACTGATGCTACTTCTAAAATGAGAGCAACAGGGTGCAATTTAAGTCATTTGCAAAAGAAGCAAATGCGATGTAACATAAATCTTTCAGGTCTGAAAAAGTGTCTGGAAGTGTAGGTGTAATTGAGGCCTTCAGGAGGGCATGAGATGATTATTTGAGTAAAAACATAGTGCAAGTGTGCAAGGAAAAGGCAAGGGAATGTAGCTCTTATTTGGTAGGCTAGTGCAGACATGATAGTCCAAATGGCCGCCTCCATCATAACCGTTGTGATCCTGGACATGCTCAGAAGATGTGGCTTACTTCTGTTCTTTTGCATTGTGAATTTATTCCAATTTTATCTTCTAGGTATTATATGAATCTCTGTCAAGGAGTTCATGAAGGACCCACAGGCTGCCCTGCACATGCCAGCATGTGCAGAAAAAATAAAAATGGTCAAACCCAGGTGTTGGGACTTGTTCACACTCAAAAAATGGCCATTCAAGGTATGATGTCTTGTCACTTATCTTAATATGCAGTGCAAGTAATGGTTTATGTATCATTAAACAACCATTTCCTGAAAAGTAAAATTTTAAGTCAGGATTTCCAGTCTTTGATTCTAAATTACTTATGGTCATCATTTCACTGTCTGGGTTTAATAAGAGTCTGTAGATACCTGAATCTTACTGTAGTCTCAATTTAAATGTCTATTTCCTCTGACCATCCAGTCCATTTTAGGCAAAGTATTTGTGATGCATGCTCATGAACAGACTGTGGAAGTTTATGCAAGGGAGATGTGCTTAATATTCCGTTTCTCTCATTCATTTTCCCTTGTATTGACTTTTGAATCTTGCTTATTAACTCTCTTCCATTTAACTGCCCTAGAGCCCTACATAACTCAAATCCCTGAACCAGAATACTTCACTTAGGCCAATTTTGAACTACAGCCCTAAAATTGCAGTATATTATTGTGTTGATGTTCTTTGATTTTGTACAAATACATTGCAAATGCTGTGCAAGACATCCTGCTTTTTTCCCTTGTCATTTACATTCTAAGTGGGGGGGAAAAAAAAGAAGAGAGAAGTGATATATACTACATGATTGCAATTTAGCTAAATGTCTTACCTGTTTGCTAAATGTCCCTAAATCTCAGAGCTTCAACCCTTTAGTTTGGTCATATTGAAAGCTATTATGTTCCATTTAGTGCTTGTTAACAGTATCTTAACTAAGTTTCATTGTGAATGCACTTTATTTGGACGTGGAAATTTGGAATGTGTCTAAAGAAGATATATCACTTCAATAAGCATTAGGATACAGAACAGAGATTCCATAATGCAGGGCAGTGTATTTGGGGGTTATCCCCAAAATGTGCTGTGGAACATCACTCTGAAAATTCCCAGGAATTTGTAGAGCAATTGCCTGGCAAGTGCAAACTTGCAGTGGGCAATTGCCCTGCACTGGGAACCATGCAAAATCACAACCTTGGGAGGGTTCCCACTCGGTTACATCAAGTTACCCAAAAAGTGTAAAATTTGAAGGCAGTTTGACTCTCACTCTGCAGAAGTTCAGGCCCATTTAAACTCTGCAAACTCTAATGTGCAACTCTAATTGGTTTAATCTATAAAATAGATCATTGGTTGCTCTTGTGGTTTTGTAACCATGTTAGTTGGCTGGATTCTGTTCAGTTCTCTAAATAAGGGTGATATTTTGAGCAGAAATAATGAGATGTAGTTTTATGTTGTGGGCAGTAATAGTTTTCTGTATAGTTGGCAAAATGGACAAATGAACACGGCTTCATGTGATAAATGCTGTGAAGAATTGCTTGACAAACTAATTTAGCCTAAGATCTTTTATCTCCATTTTTTCCCAGACAAATATCTTTATGTGAATTATTCAAATGGCTATTTTGCATGTAGCACAGGAAAGCGTGCAAAGACGATTATACAAATGCAGTGCTCATCAACTGGTGGAGTACCGGAGTTTAAAAGGTGAGGTAGACGTTTCTTCCAATTATTTGAAGTATTGATAAAAATCTGATCATGAAATTGGATCATCATGATTCCATCAAGCACAGAATAGGTCTGAAACATTAGAAGAGCAGACCAAGGCAGGAGTAAAGCAAGGGTTGCATATTTAAAATGCAGCTTAGTCTCGACTATTCTTGTACACACAGTAAAGGGCACTGGTTACTCACCACAAAGGTAGCGGTGTCACTGCATCTCCATAGTGAAGACTTCCTGACACAATAATATTTCCAATAAACTTTGTGGAAATAAGAACATAAGAACTGGGAGCAGGAGTAGGCCATCTGCCCCCTTGAGCCTGTTCCGCCATTCAATAAATTCATTGGCTGATCTTTTTGCAGACTCAGCTCCACTTGCCCGCCCGCTCCTCATCATAACACTTAATTCCTTTACTGTTCAAAAATTTGTCTATTCTTGCCTTAAAAGCATTCAATAAGGTAGCCTCACTCCTTCACTGGGCAGGGAATTACACAGATTTACAAACCTTTGGGTGAAGCTCCTCCTCAACCCAGTCCTAAATCTGCTCCATCTTATTGTGAGGCCTGACCCCCTAGTTCTATTTTCAGCAGCCAGTGGAAACAAGTTCGCTGCTTTTAGCTTATCTATTCTCATTATAATCTTGTATGTTTCTATAAGATCTCCCCTCATTCTTCTGAATTCCAGTGAGTATAGCCCCAGTCTGCTCAGTCTTTCCTTGTAAGCCAACCCTCTCAACACTGGAATCAACCTAATGAATCTCCTCTGCATCACTTCCAGTGCCAATACATCCTTTCTCAAATAAGGAGACTAAAACTGTACGCTGTACTCCAGGTGTGACCTCATCAGCACCCTCCAACATAACCTCACTGCAATGAAGGACAATCCCTTTAGCAATGAAGGACAAAATTTCATTTGCTGCCTTAATTACCTCCTGCAGCTGCAAACTAATTCCTTGTGATTCTTGCAAAAGAACACTAGATCCCTCTGACAGCAGCATGCTGCAATTTTTTACCATTTAAACAATACTTTATTTTCCTGTTGTTCCTATCAAAATGGATGACCTCACATTTACCAACATTGTACTCCATTACCAGACTCTCGCCCTCTCACTTAGATTATCTATATCCCTTTGCAGACTTTCAGCGTCCTTGCACACTTTGCTCTGCCATTCACCTTAGTGTCCTCTGCAAATTTTGACATACTGCACTTAGAACATAGAACATTACAGCGCAGTACAGGCCCTTCGGCCCTCGATGTTGCGCCGGCCAGTGGACCCTCTAACCTAAACTATTCCAATATCGTCCATATGCCTATCCACCGAACATTTGAATGCCCCCAAAGTAGGCGAGTCCACAACTGCTGCAGGCAGGGCATTCCACGCCCTCACCACCCTCTGTGTGAAGAACCTGCCTCTGACATCCGTCCTATAACTACTACCTCTTAATTTAAAGTTATGTCCCCTCGTGTTGGTCATCACCATCCGAGGAAAAAGGCTCTCACTATCCACCCTATCCAATCCCTTGATCATCTTATACGCCTCAATTAGGTCACCGCGTAACCTTTTTCTCTCTAATGAAAATAACCTCAGGTCCCTCAGCCTTTCCTCATAAGGCCTTCCCACCATACCAGGCAACATCCTGGTAAACCTCCTCTGCACCCTTTCCAATGCTTCCACATCTTTCTTATAATGCGGCGACCAGAACTGTACGCAATACTCCAAGTGCGGCCGCACCAGAGTTTTGTACAGTTGTAACATAACCTCACGGCTCCTAAATTCAATCCCTCTACCAATAAAAGCTAACACACCGTACGCCTTCTTAACAACTTTATCAACCTGGGTGCCAACTTTCAAAGAGCTACGTACTTGTACCCCAAGATCCCTCTGCTCGACAACACTATTAAGGGTCCTTCCATTAGCCCTATATTTCATATGCCTGTTATTCCTACCAAAGTGAATCACCTCACACTTATCCGTATTGAATTCCATTTGCCACCTCACGGCCCAGCTCTGCAACCTATCTATGTCCCTCTGCAAACTGTAACATCCATCCTTGCTATCTACAACTCCCCCCATTTTGGTATCATCAGCAAATTTACTAATCCAACCCTCTACACCCTCTACATGGCCCTCAACTCCAAATCAGTTATGTAAATCATAAACAATTGTGGTCCCAACACTGATCCCTGAGACACACCACTTCATTTGTGAAATTCAGGTTAAATTTTAAATGCTGTATACTTGATACTGCCCAGTCAAGGCGAATAAAGCATAGAATCTTATAGTGTGGAAGGAGGCCATTTGGCCCATCAAGTCTGCACTGACCACAATCCCTTCCAGGCCCTATCCTCATGATCCCATGCATCTACTCTAGCTGGTCCCCTTGATACGAAGAGGAAAGTTAGCATGGCCTATCAACCTAGCCTGCATGTCTGTGGACTGAGGGGAAATCGGAGCACCTGGAGGAAACCTATGCAGATAGGAGAAAATGTGCAAATTTCACATCATGATTCAGGCCAGGAATTGAACTTTGGTTTCTGTTGCTGTGAGGCAGCAGTGCTACCTACTGTGCCACCATGCTGTCCACCAGAAACTAGACCCCAATTATTATTTCATCCATGGTTGTGTCTTCATAAGAGATTTTGGAAGAAATTTGAAGGGGAAACATATTTGGGGTGAAGAACAAAACATTTGTAAATATTTCACTTTGCTCTAGCATGTTTCGATCTTTGAGTCCAAAATTGGCTATTAGTAACAAAATTTATTTTCCATGTTTACATTTTGCTGAACATTGGACTTTCTGCAGAGTCTTAATCTTTGCTTTGATTGGTGAGCCTGATCAATATAATACTCAAATGATTTTCTTGGGGAAATAGTGATGTCTTGAGGAATATGCGTATTACAGAGAAGGAAATGCTGGAAGTTTTAAAGCGCGTCAAGATAGTTAAAGCCCCAGGACCTGATGAAGCGAGTTCCTGGAAGCTGTGGGAGGTTAGAAAGGAAATTGCAGGTCCCCTGGCAAAGACATTTAAATCATTGACAGCTGCAGGTGATGTGTAGATTGGAGGGTTACAAATATTTTGCCTTTAAGGAGGTCTGCTGAGAAAAGCCTTGGAGCTACAAGCTGGTGAGCCTAACATCTATAGTGGATAAATTGTTAGAAGATATTCTGAGACAGGATCTGCAGGCATTTGGAGAGGCAAAGACTGATTAGGGACAGTCAGCATGACTTTGAGAGTAGAAAATTATATGTCTTGAATTTGAGATTTCTGAAGGGGTAACCAAGAAGGTAGCTGAGGGCAGGGCAGTCAATGTTGTCTACATGGACTTTAGCAAAGCCTTTGACAAGCTACCTCTGATAAGTTGTTACAAAAGGTTAAATCTCACGGGACCCAGTGTGAGGCAGCCAATTGGATATAAAATTGGCTTGATGACACAACAAAGTGGCTGTCGAGAGTTGTTTTTCAAACTGGAGGCTTGTAAACAGTGCTGTACCTCGGGGGTCAGCACTGGGTCCACTGTTTGTTATTTATACAAATGATTTGGCTGAGAATTTAGGAAACTTGTAAGTTTTCAGATGATATCAAGATTGCTGGCACAGTGGATACTGAAAAAAGTTATCTTGGATTGCAATGGGATCTTGATCAATTGGGCCAGTGAGCTGATGAATGGCAGATGGTGTTTAATTTAGATAAATGCTGCATTTTGTAGATCGAACCAGGGCAGGACTTACTCAGTTAATGGTAGGCATTGGGAAGACTTAGAACAGGGATGTGGGGGTACGTTGTTGCATTTACCAACGTTGTACTCCATTACTAGATTCTTGCCCTCTCACTTAGATTATCTATATCTCTTTGCAGACTGGAGTCACAGGTGGAAAGGGTGGTGAAGAGGCACTCAGCATGCTTGATTTCATTAGCCAGAACGTTGAATACAGAAGTTGAACAACTTGTTGAAGTTGTACAAGGCATTAATAAGCCCACATTTGGAATATTGTGTATAGTTCTGGTCACCGTATTATACAAAGGGTATTATTCAACTAGAAGTACTAGGGAAAAATATACTTGAATGCCACAAGAACTTGATGGCTTGAGTGATGAGGAAAACCTGGATAGACTCTAACTTTTTTCCTGGGAGTATAGGAGGCTTTAGGGTAATCTTAGTGGTGTATAAAGTGTGGAGCACAGATAAGGTAGATAGTCAATATCCTTTCCCAAGCATAAGGGAATCTAAAAGTAGAAGGCATAGGATCAAGGTGAGAGGGGAGAGATACAAAAGGGTACAGAGGTGCAATTTTTTGAGGGTGACAAATCTGGAATGAACTGCCAGAGATGATGATGATGGGTACAATTTTGTTTTTTAAAAAGCGTTTTAAAGTTACATGGTAAAATTGGTAAAGAGGGAAATGGACC
The DNA here is from genome assembly GCA_024679065.1 of Sphyrna mokarran. Classification (NCBI taxonomy): domain Eukaryota; kingdom Metazoa; phylum Chordata; class Chondrichthyes; order Carcharhiniformes; family Carcharhinidae; genus Sphyrna; species Sphyrna mokarran. Next base: position 24,186,138 of record JAGIQG010000012.1, on the reverse strand, counting down.
AAATGTGGGCAATTGGGACTAGCTTAATGATAAAAATTGAGCAGCATGAGCAAGTTGGGCCAAAGAGTCTGTTTCCATGCTGTAAACTTCTATGACTCTGTAATTTTATTTACAGTTTTGATGAAGCGGAGTGCGAGTTTTTAATTTTATGGGAGACTCGTGCAGCTTGTGCCAGAAAACCACAAGAGGTTCATGTGATAGATGGAACCATTCAAAGTCCAACAACTGGCCAGAAAGTCAATTTGTCATCTATTTATTCTAAGTAAGTGTAAATTTTGATTAGTTTCATATTTTCCATTCAATTTGTATTTGTGCATATTAATGAAGTTGTCATTTCACTTTTGAAAGCTGTTGTTGTGAAGATCTGTATGGTTATGATTTGTTATAGTGCTGGCTCTCTCAGTTAAATCTCTAGAGCATGAAAAAAATTTGTGATTTTATCCAGCTAGTCATTCAAATATTGGAAGAAAACTTAGCTCTGGTACTGTTGATCTTTATGCAATTGACATATTTTGCCCATTTTCAAAGCTCTTTAATTTGCCAATTGTTTTTGCTATTGGGGTTTCACATGGAAGACTATAGGTAGCACTCATTTAACATACTACGACAAATTCCTGCTTTGTGTTACAGGTTGTACCATGCTTCAGGTGACATTAGATCAAATGGTGACTCCTATATCTACGATATCCAGCTTTCTGGGATGACAAATCCTGAACATGTTCAGTGCCAAGGATCCAATATCTGTCAGATCAAAACTAACCAGCCTTATTTCAGGCGCATAGGCATAGTGTCTAAAGCAAAATACTATATTGAAGGTAAATACTTGCATTCAGTAATTTCCTTGTTTTCCTTGGCCATTAAGCTTTCAAGAAATAAACTGTTAGAAATGATCTTGACACACAACTAAGTTGATATAAATCTGCTGTAATCTTAGAATATTTTTATCTGTAAAATATTCAGATCTCAACACAAAATCCATCTCGGCCCTTCAGTGCAATATAGGAAATGAGGCCTTTTGGATGGGATGCTGAAACGAAAGCATGATTAGTGTGTGCAGCTAGACATAAAATGTCCAAAGTACTGTTTTAAATAAAAGCAGGGGAATTCTCCCAGTTGTCATGGTCAACATTTCTCCCTCAACTGACAAAACTCAGATTGTCCAACCATTATCACATTGTTTGTGGAGTTTTACTGTGTGCAAGCTGGTTCTAAGTTTCCTATATTACTACACTTCAAAATTACTTAATTTTCCACAAAGTACTTTTGAATACCTGATTTTGTGAATAGAAGTATATACACACAAATGCATACCGTTTGTTTCTATAACTGTTAATGTTTGTGGGACCAACTGAAAACGGTCTAATTTTCCACACATTTTTGAGCATTTCTCTGCAGAAATTAATAATCTATACATTTTATGCTGCTATTGGTAGCAATTTCTCCTTGTTAGAGGTTTAGATCTAGACCTTGACTTACAAAAAAAAATTAAGGGCCAAGTGTAAAAAGAGTCCAGATTGTTGGAACTTGTTTTCCCTTCAAATGGAGATCATTGTTGGAGGGAGCAAAAATAGCAACAAACTGACTTGTTCAAGGGGAAAAAACATGAAGTAGATTGGAGGTCTATTCAAAAAGCATCTGATCCTCAGACAGCAGGAGACGAGCAGAAGCAGATAGATTAAGAAAGAATTGCACAGATGATTCTGGAGGAAAGGGCAACCATATCTTGGGGACCTGGTGCTGCACACAACAGCCCCATACAACCATAGGTTCTTTCAGTTCATGGGCTCCCAAGCTTGCCTTTTTGTGGTCTTGTGGAATCTGTGGACCATGTTAATGTTCTGTATCTTTGATTGCACACCCTGTTTGGTTTTCTAAAAAGCCTTTTATTGATGTTTTGTTTGCACTTCAGTCCCACACTCAAGCTACGGGCACCTGGTGCAGAAAGGGCAGATTGGGAGGACAACCTCCTCGTGAACCTGCTCTGGGCCTAATGAGGCGTGCTATCAATAGGTCCAGGCAGCAGGAATTGATGGGGCTGTCCATCCTGACTCTGTCCCTCTACCATGGCTATACTTGCAGCTAGTCCTCCCTGGAGAGGGAACATGCATGCTGAAGCCTTCCACACCTGCTGGGCACTGCAGGGGCTGTGATGTATTATTGACCCTCATAATCACCTTTTGATTTAATGGTTTAAGTTTCCTTTGTGATTTGAATTTTTTGTTGTTCAGGTTGTTCCCCCCTCAAGGAAAGCTGCCCCTTTTAATTTGTCCCTCAGTTAATTGGAGTTTGTTACCTTGAAAAGAACTACCTGATGAGTCTTAATTGATGGTTAAATTAGGGAGCCTTATACTCCTAATTTTAAAGCAGAAGTGTCAGACTCCAGTTTGTATTCAGCAGAGAGTAACTGGAGGGTTACCTGTGACAGATGTATGGTGTAAATAAAGTAACTTGGTGACAGGACTTCCATCTCTGGAGTTATTACAATGTGGTCCTTTAAGACAGAATTAAACAAATTTTCTAAAAGCACATTTCCACCTGCAGAGATAGCTAGGAATAAACAGGATTATGGGTTACTGCAATCTCCTGAACCTTTGCTTGGGAGTCCAAGGTATATAGAAAATCTCATTCAGGAATCCTAAAGGTATGCTGCCTGTCACTCAGCTCTGACATAAGCAGCATTGTAGTGTTCCTCAGCCACAAAATTAGCGAGTGTCAATCTTCTCACCCCCACATTGCTGTCTCAAACCATTTAAAAAGTTACAACTAGGTCAATCATCTGCAGCCAAGTTTTTAAACACCAATGTGATAAAATTTAAGTAGAACTTCCCCTGTAAAAATAATTTTATAATTGAGGAATGTTGAATGATTATTTGAATTTTTAATTTTTAAAATTCAGAATATTTTAGCTATTACCTTTGCGCATAAACCAAATTAGTGATTGTTTCCCATTTGGGTGGGGTGTTGATTTAATTTGCTGATATAATAGCCTGATGAGAGTACTCAGTATAAAACAGTTGCAGTACAGTATCAAACACTGCACACCACTGCTGTAAAGTAAATCTGCTGCGAATACCTTCATCAATGCTTGGAAAATTCAGTCCAATGAATTGTTAAGAATGGTGATGTACTATACCTTCACCCACTTGCACTTCTGGCCTTTGCTTCATTAAAAATCTTAACAGGAATATTTTTACAGTAAAACATCACAAATGTCATACTTTCCAATTCCAATTTTCAGGTGGTTGGTTAATCATGTGCTTCATTCTGTCAACACTTAAATCCTAAAACCTGCTTTTAATCGTTCATGTACCCAATATTTCTTTTGTCCCCCAGCTGCTTTGAATCCAAGTTGTTCCTCACTTAATCATCGTGTTAATATCTATCTTTTGAAGCATGTTTATTAACAGCCCTCTGAACAATTGTGCATAATATAGAGGCCATATTGATCTTGTGGTACAGTTTTATATTGCTGTTCCTTTTTTTTTTGTTTCCAGATGATGACCTGGATGTAGTTTTCTCTTCTAACTCTGTTTGTGGCCGGGATAAATCCAAGAATGTTTCCTCCACCATACTCATTCACTGCAGTGAATCAGCAGGGGAAGGGAAACCAGATTTCCTTCATGAAACTTCAGACTGCCAATACCTGTTTACCTGGTATACATCGACAATCTGTGCACTTACGTGAGTTTCCCCAGATATTTATAGATTTAAGCTGCTAAAAACTGATTTTCAATATTTCTCCTTTGATATTTTTGTCTTGTTTGAATTTTTAGTTGTTGCAAACTGAACTTCATTTATTGAGCATTCTGTCTAGGCTTTCAAAAATGTGAAGTGTCATCTCACCCAGCATGCATTCACATTGGAATTTTTGTTTGCAAAAAAATGCATTTATTACCTTAAGATCAAACTCAAGCTTCCTGAGTTTCAAGAATGTGATTCATTTTGAGCTCTGGGCCATTTACATTGTTTAAAACATTTGATCTAACTGGGAAGATACTTGGAGGAAGAAAGGCAACTTTTTGACTGAACTGTAGAATACCTGAGGTGGGAAGATGAAAAGCAATATTGATTTTAGGTGGTCAGATCATGTGGTGGAAATGAAAATTACTGCTTGCAAAAAAAAAAAAATTTCATGCAAACTGACATTTCCAAACCCAGTAAATACGAATTTGGCCCTTAATTTTAAAAGACTTCAGCCATTCTATTTGTGTAGAAACCCAAAAGCTGTTACCTAAGTTGTGCAATGGATGGGTAGTCTAAAATAGAGAAAAGTAGGGCATTGAGTTAATAGTCTTCCACATTCCATACTTCACCCCTAAGGTAACTTAAATCTGTACAAATGAAGGTTTCATAAACACTTGGTCGATTGATGTTGACTATTATTGAAGGTGCCATCTTTCCAATGAGATGAAATCCTAAATATGCCTTCCTTTTAAGCTGGCCTCAAGATTTGAAATGAGCAGAGCAGTTCTCCTTGGAGACTTGGCCAATATTTCTCTCTCAAGCTAAATCACAAAGATGATCTGGTCAGTTTGAGGCTGCTGTTTGTGGAATAGATTGGCATTGCATTTTGTGTACGAGAGCAGTGAATACTTCTGAGAAATATGCTTGGGATATTTTGAGATAAAGTGCTGCATAAATACAAGTGTGTTTTTATATGTTAACCGACTGCTCGTGCTCCAACATTGAAAAGGAGGAACTGCAAGACCACATACGTGTACTAAAACAGAATTGGCTTGCAGTTTGCAAGAATTTGTTCATTAAAGGGAACTTTATAACGTAGAGAGCACAGACAAGGAGACCTACCGATCGATGTGCTAAAGACAAGTCCTGCTCTGAAATATGAACTGCCTAACTCATTCCTTTTCTGTGTGCAGCTCTGTCAATCCTGTGATTCCAGATGATAAGTCACAAAGTGGAAACAATGCCATGGGTTTATCTGGAAGAAGTAGAGCTGTGGGGGCAATGCTCAGTGTTTTATTGGTGGTGCTGACTGCTTGCCTACTCATCTTGTTACTTTACAAGCAAGAAAGAAGGTATGAATAAAATAGTGGTGGTGATACTGGATTTTATTCAGTTCAAGTAGAAGCACATTTAAATGGAACACTGCACTTTGTTTGCCCAACACATTTTCTCTTAAATAGATTAGAAGAGAGAAAATAATTTTCCTCTTTAGTGCTTAGGCTAGACAGTGAAACCCGAAACACAAGCTTCCAATCTTGTGATAACTTTTCAGGGAGAAATTGCAAATTTCAGCAGGACCAGGAAAATTTTATGTTGCAGGTATCCATAACTCTTGATTAGATGTCTCATCTGCTCCCTTTATTGACCTTCCCTTGATTTGATACGCTGCAAGACATCCCATTCAAACTTGTAGATGACCTTTGCTGTCAACTAGGATATCCATGCAAACCGAATGCTAGTGTTTAACAACACTTAGAATAAATACTTTCTGGTGCCCAACTTAGTTCACAGTTGAGAATCTTGTCAGCATGGTCTCTAATCCAACATAGTTTTTCATACAAATATTTATTCAAAGCTATACTCAATCATTTGTTTTCTGAACCTACATTTTTCCAAAGTGAAAGGTTAGCAGTATCTTGAAATTTAATACCCTCCAAGGTTTAATGGATAAAGGTCAGAGCAGCCCCCATGAAGCCTTATTAATAATCATACTCCTATCCACACAAATTATAATGCATTCCTTATCAACTCCACTGGCTTTCCAAAAGTAAGACCAAGTTGTCCTCTTGACTTCAGTTTCCTTTTGATAGTGATGAATCCTTGAGTCATTAGTTGAGCAATGAATCAGACAAGATTTTCCCATTTCTTCAATGAGTAGAATTGGATCTTGCAATGTTATTCTGTAAATCCATTTACAATATCTTATTTCCATCTCAATGTCACTTTTGTTTTACTGATTTACCGATGTGCCTTTACAAATCTAAAAGTAATATATCTGCTTAGTTCTTGTTCATAACGTATTCCAACATTTTAAAAGGATCAATTTCGTCCTTGATTTTTTTTTTTCATTTGTTACCCATTTTTCCAATGCCAAATTGTTGCTCTCCAGCTCTTTGAACTTCTGTCATGACAAATTTTACTTTGTATATTTTGGTTTGTAACCTTAAGAATGAACCATTTCTGCCTTGTTCAGAAATTTGATAGGAAATAAATAACATAAATACACTGCACAGTAACTTCATTACAGCATTGTTAACCTTGCTTGTTACTAATAAACTTTAAAACTTTATTTGCTTACTGGTTTTAGGTGTTGAGACATGACTAAGATTCTGTAAGAAAAGCAAGCTTGCAATCGAGGCAACTGTTACCTAGTGAAGATTATGAAGCCATAAAGTCTAATTCTGGATGACTGTCAAATTATTTTTAAAAAAAATGTTGGTGTTCTATATTTTTTTAGTGTATGAACGCACTTTAATGTGAAAATAATCAGAAACTAATCCATAATGAGGGTGGGGAATATTACGAGGCAAATGTTTCCCCACAGCCATTAGTACATAAAGGTGATAGTCTAGTGATAATACCACTAGACTATCAATCCAGAAACTCAGCTAATGTTCTGGGGACCTGGGTTCAAATCCTGTTGCAGCAAATGATGGAATTTGAATTCAATAAAAAAAAAAATCTGGAATTAAGACTCAATTGATGAGCATTAAACTATTGTGAATTGTTGGTCAAACCCATCTGACTCACTAATCTCCTTTAAGAAAAGAAATAGACTGTCCTTGCTTGGTCTGGGCTACATGTGACTCCAGATCCACAGCAATGTGGTTGATTCTCAACTGCCCTCTGAAAGGCCTCGCAAGCCACTCAGTTCAAGGGCAACTAGTGATGGGCAATAAATGCTGGCTGGTCAGCAATGTCCATATCCTACAAATAAATGAAATAAATGTTTTGCCACACAAATAAATATAAAAAGTTACCAAAAAGAATGGTTTCCTTTATTTCTATAGGAGAGTTTCAGCTTTTACAGTCAATAGATTGCAAAGTAGAGGCTGAATATTTAATCATCAGGGTCAGCTGTACACTTGGATTTAGTTTTAGACTCAAGTGGCACTACTAAAGGTTCAGAAGAGATTTGTTCTGCAGCATAAGAAAATCTGAATTTATCACTAGTGTATTGTTACCTCAAGTCTCCACAAGGATATAGCCTTGGTCCCCTCCTATTTCTCATCTACATGATATCACTTGACAACATCATCCACAAATATATTAAGAAGACCAACTCAACTTATCTGCCACCTTTCTCGACCACACTGCTCAATCAAAATCCAGTATGGAACAAGCAGGAATGTTCGCCACATTTAACATTCACCACCCCAACTCTTCCCTAGCCAATGACTTCATCCCTCTTCCTGTTGGTTTCTGAAACTGAAGTAGAAACCGTTATTTATATGATCCTGATGTAAACTTCCACCTTCATATTTTCTCAATCACTGAGACCGTGTGTTCCACCCAGATATACTGCCCATCTTTTGATGGGTCTCCCATTTTGCACTTTCCGTAAACTTGAGCTCGCTCAAAGCTCTGCTCCCTGTAACCAAAAGAGAAAATACTGGAAAATCTCAGCAGGTCTGACAGCAACTATAAGATGAGCAAAGAGCTGACGTTTCAAGTCCAGGTGATCCTTTGTCAAAGTCTGCACTCAAAACATCAGCTGTTTTCTCTCTTTACAGATGCTGCCAGACCTGAGATTTTCTAGCATTTTCTCTTTTGGTTTCAGATTCTGGCATCTGCAGTAATTTACTTTCATTCTTTGCTCCCTGTATCCTAATTTGCACCAGGCCCCTTCAGCCATTGCTTCTGTGCCTGCTGATCCACATTGGCTCCTGATCCAAGAATGCCTTTGACTTTTGAGTTCATCCATTGTCTTGTCCCTTCCTATCTCTCTATATTCTTTCAACCCTCAGATCTTGGCTTTTTTCAATTTCTGGTCTCATGCACATTCCTGATTATCATCCTACCATCATGGGCAGTCATACCTTCTCTTGCCTAATTCCTAAACTCTGGAATTTCCTCTGCGTGTCTCTGTCACAGAAAATGAGCCTTAAAAGCCACCTCTTTGATCACAGTCGTTTGTCACCTCTCAATGTGCATGATGTAAAATATTATTTAGTAACACTCCTTTCAAGCATCTTGGTATTTTTTTCTAAAGGTGCTTTAAAGATCCATTGAGAATGTAACATATGTTCTCTCCATTTTTCCAGGGAAATGATTTTACAAAAAGTGACAGGCTGTTGCAGGAGAGGAACTGGAGTTGCATATAAATACACAAAGGTAAAAGTTTATTCATTATTGTCTGAGACTTTCCCATGTTGTAAGAAATAGAGCTTCTAAGGCAAGTACAGAAGATAGTCCTGGCTAATGCATTGAAACCAAGATATTTCAGAGGGTATATTTAAAATGTGTTGAAGTATCAAACATAAGAATTAGGAGCAGGAGTAGATATCTGGCCCCTCGAGCTGCACCATCATTCAAAAAAATCATGGTTGATCTTTTTATGGACTCAGTTCCACATACCTGCCTGCTCACCATAACCCTTTGAACCCTTTACTGTTCAAAAATCTATCCTTTAAAAATATTCAATGAGATAGCCTCAACTACTTCACTGGGCAGGAAATTACACCATTCACAAATCTTCAGGTAAAGTTCCTCCTCAACTCAGTCCTAAATCTGTTCCCCCTTATTCTGGTTTCACTGTCAGGAAACAACTTCCCTGCTTCTATCTTATTTGTTCCCTTCATAATTTTGAGAGTATTCCAGGTATGGCCTCACCAGCATCTTATACAGCTGCAGCCTCTAGTTGGTACAGAACTGCTGGAAAAAAGACATCTCGTCTAAGGGTTTCATCTTGCACACACAGAAAAACTCTCCAATACCCCAAACGTATGCAGCGAACAATTTATATTGCAGAAGAGTTTGCTGATTGGTTGGCAAGTAGACTTTGATTCTCTTGCCAGCCAGCTAGCACACACTTCTCTTCAGTATCAAAGTCCACTTGCCAACCAGTCAGAACACATTATAAACAGTTTCCAATACATATAGTATTCGTGAGTTGTCCTGATGAATGCAAGATGAAAAGCTTTGAACTCAAAATCATTGTTACATTTTGATTTGATCACCTTTTGTGTCAGCCTTGGCTGTATAATAAACAACCTATACATGTCACGAATTCAAGCCTCACTTCAGGAATTTAAAGAGGTTCAGGAGCAAGAGATGAGCTGTTCAAACAGAGTGCAAATGCCCATCATGCAAACCAAATTGGCACCAGTATTTATGGATGTGGAGGTCGTGGGGGGGGAAGTTAGGAAATCAATATAAACCAAAATGAGATGAGTCATTGTATTGGAGTTATAGCGCGCACTTCAAGGCAAGGCTGGAACATGCTACAAAATGCTCAGTATCTTAAATACAGAATTAATTATATTTTTTTCTCTCTCAATCAGATTAATGGGGAAGAGGAAGGTGATGAAAATGAGACTGAATGGTTGATGGAAGAAATCACAACATCTGAGAATGGACTGAAACCAGCAAGAGAGTGCCAACAGAATGGTTTGAACCATGTTGTCACTAAAGCTGTAAACCCCAATGTTTTCAGTTCATTCCCATTGGATGATCAGGACAGTGAAGATGAGGTTTTGACCGTGCCACAAGTGAAAGTCAACTCAACCAGAACAGGAGAGCCCAGGAATACAGACAAACCAGTGCAGTGGTATCCAGAGAAGCACTTTCATGATGAAAGTGATGAAGATTTGCTTGGCTTACATAATGAAAGGAAGGAGAGGAAGGGAAAATCAAATCCACAAATGAAGCAAAATAAGCCAGCAAATGACTCCTCAAATGTAACGTTTCATGATGACAGTGATGAGGACTTGCTAAAGATTTAACCATTGTGCCTATCTATTGACAGCCTGATGGGGCACCCAGCCCAGCAGATCTGGATGGGAGGAGCCTGCCTGTCATTTACTCTGCTGAATGTTTGAATAACCCTGCTGATTTTTGCAAATTAAGCGCAAGAAGGGAACTGCATAAACACTCCTGATTGTTTACAATGATGTGTAAAAAGACAAATCTTTGCTGATTTCCTAGCAACTGCCTAGAGGGTATTTATATATTAAATAATAAAGCTTGTGCACATGGCCATTTCTTTCAGGCAATAATTATTGAACCTATGTATTGCAAAGAGCTCTGTGATGCTTTCTTTTACTTTGACCTGACACTTTTTGACAGCAAAAAGGAAGGGGAACGGAGTTAAATAATATGTTACTTTGCAGCTCAGTATCTTCAATTTAGCTTCCATGAAGCACTGCTCTTTTTGCATTAATATTTATTGGAAGTGGCAAGGGTTAGTCAATGCTGGTACTTTATTCATATTCCCCCCCCACCCCAAACAGGGAAAGGTACAGTGATGTAGGGAAATGCAGAGGATTTGGATATAATTATTTTTTGGAAAAAATGTTTCTGATGTGCTGAAAGGAAGCATTTGACAAAAGATTATATAATGTATAATATTGTGAAAACTGTGCTACATGCAGGTATAAAAGTTGGCAGGATGTGTTAAAGATGTGTCAGCTCTAGTCCTTTTGCATGTCCCTCCTCTGAAGTATATTCTACAATATTATTGTCCATACTCAGTTGGTACCAAAGTGCAACAATGTGTTGGGCAAGTGTTCTTTTTTGTATCTACTTCTGGTTTGGGTTCAAAGATTTTTTTAATTATTTTCAAATCTAAAGGTATGTGATTTTTGTTTCTAATAAAGATTTGATAATTTTGTTGTAATATGAAGCACAACACCCATTTCAATAAAAGATGAAAATATTCCCATTCTAGTTCTGCTCCATGTAACATTTTGTCTGGTCACTTCCAGTGCATTCTCACAAAATGCTCCAGCCTGAAGAAAGCTTTACTGTGAAAGTTGAACAAAAATCAAATTGCAGTATTTAAAACCCAAGTGTACGTGTTTGCTTTCTTAATAAAATAGTAATAGGTACATGCAATTTTGCATACCCTGAAGTGCAGCAAAAAAAGTTGAATGCATCCATGTACATTCTGCTCAAACAGCTTTTAACACACACATTCCATCCCAAGTGATTGCATGTTGTCAACCGAATCTCATTTCCAGTCGACGGTATTTATGTCAAATGTAGATTATTTATCTATGTTGCTTTATTTACTGTTAAGTTCTGTTTTAATGCAGCATAAATTATGCAACTTCCTGTTGATGGGATCTTGTCACTCAGATTTCAGGATCAAATTTTGAATCCCATATGGTCCCTCGTTAAATGTTTTTCAGCTAGCAATGACTGGCTGTCTACTTTCTTTCCTTTTGTGTCTCCAATAATCTGAACTTTGTTTCGGTTTATACCTTCTCTTTTTCATGCTTTGGTTGCTCGGTGGTTAGCAGTGCTGTCTCACAGTGCCAGGGACCCGAATTTGATTCCTAACTTGGGTCACTGTCTGTGTGGAGTTTGCATGTTCTTCCTGTGTCTGCATGGGTTTCCTCCAGGAGTTCGTTTCCTTCCACAGTCTAAAGATGGGTGGGTTAGGTGGATTAGCCATGCTAAATTCTCCCTCAGTAGACCTGAACAGGTGCCAGAACGTGGCAACTAGGGGATTTTCACAGTGACTTCATTGCAGTGTTAATATAAGACTACTTGTGACATTAATAAATAAACTCAAATTATCTGGTTCCCTTTTTTTTCTTTTTCTACATCTCCACCTTTGATTACATCGTTAGGACAACCATGAATTGTAAGGATAGGAAAGATTGGTAAGAGTTACAGAATCGTGGTAATCAGCTAAGCAAATTTTTCAATGCTGGGAAAATATGGGGTAAAACAAGAATGCTGAATCTTGACCAGTTTAAGTTAAATATACATTTATCATTGGTGCAAGAAGTCAAAGGTTTTTATAAAAAGAATAAACCAAAGATGAAAAACTAAGTGATTAGCCTTCCAGTGAACAAATGTTTACAAATCAATTACAAATCTGTTGAATACTTAAAATCAAATAGAAATAAATTGAGTCCATGTAACTGAACTGTTTTCTTGTTGGCTTGTTTCAAGCATGGCACAACTCATGCTCCTATTTTTCGGATGTGGTAGAAAACAGAATTCTCGGCTCAGTGGTGGTGTAATTAAAATGTATTTCTTGGTAAATAAAAGTAAATTAATGAACTTTTTTTGAGGCACAATTCACTGGGGTAATTGGTATTGATATTCATTTACATAAACGTACTCATCCTTTATTCAACTTCTACAAGTACCATTGCTACATTAATCAGATCTAAACCTTTGTCTTAGTGATGCATATTATTGAGTGAGTGATCTGCAATCAATATTGTAATTGCATTTTCTAGGAATCCTGCAAGGTGAATTTAGGCAATAAGGTAACAATATTCAGTATGTATTCATGAGTGGTGAGTTTTAATTTTAGGAAATAATCCACCTTTGAAGAATGTATTACATGTTTTTTTTTGAGGCTTTATATGCAGTTCTTGCCACCTTTTTAAAAAGCATCTGTAATGAAGATCTGTTCCTTTTGACCTTGCAGACTTGTGACAAAGGTGCACAAAAATTGTGTGATTTTAAACTAATGGATTGGGCAAATCAAATTGGCAAATATAACCTAATAGATGAATTCATAAGATTGTGTATTTCAGCAGTTTCTTAGAACAAATTTGTTCTGGAATAGATCGGGGAACGTGTTCTTTTTGACTTGGTAATAAGGCAGGATCAATTAATGATCTCCATGAAGGAACCTGTACGCAAAAGTGATCAGGATAGAATTTCCCAGTTTGAGAATGAAAACTCTGGGTCTGAACCTAGTATCTTGTACCTTTACAATTGTCGTCAAGTTTGTTATGGTACAGTTGGCTAAGGTGCGCTAGGGAAATAGTTTAAAAGGTAAGATGGTAGATGAGCAATGGCAAACATTAGAGAAGATATTTTGCAACTCAACAAAAATATAGTCATTTAAGGAAGAAAGACTGAGAAGGATGCACCATCCCAGCTTGTTAAGGATGGTATCAAATTGGAGGAAAAGAAACATATAATGCTGTGGAAATTAATGGCAGTTGTCAAGATTGGAGAAAACTTTATAAAAAGATGAGCATAAACTAGCTAGAAATAAAAAGTTTCTACAAATATTAAAAAGGGAGAAAATGAAGTAAATATTGGAACTTGAGGATGAACCAATAATGGGAAGTGAAGTGAAATGACAGGAACTCTAAATGAATATTATATATGGCATGTCTTCAAGGTAGAAGATACAAAAAGCTTTCCAGGAATAGGAAATTCAAGGGGCAAAAAGAATGCAGGAACATGAAACAATCATTATCACCAGAGAAAAACCTTTAGGTAAACCAATGGGACTAAAGGCTATTATGGCCCCTACTCCTGGTAACCTGCATCCCAGGGTCTTGAAGTAGCTGCAGAGATTACTGATGCGTTAATTTTAATATTCCAAAATTCTCTATATTCTGAAAGGTCCCGTTGAATTTAAAAACGGCGAATATATCAGCTGTATTTAAAAAAAGAGACAAAGCAAGAAACTATAGAGTAGTTAATTAGCTGCTGTGCTGTGCAGATACATGGATTTAGGCCTGTGTCTGTGGGAGTTTGCACATTCTCCCTGTGCTTGTGTGGGTTTTCTCCAGGTGCTCCGGTTTCCTTCCACATCCCGAAGATGTGCTCTTAGGCTAACTGGCAAAACAAATTCTCCCTAAATTGTCTCAAATTTGGTTTTTAATCCATAGATCTATAAACATAGACAGGGATCACGGGTAGAGGTGGGAATAGTGGGGTGGTGGCATGGGCTCGTTTGGCTGAGGGGCCTATTTCCCATGCTGTTTTGTTCTTGACTGTAATTGGGAGAAATGTTGAAATCAATTAAGCAGTTAGCAGGACATTTAGAGATCAAAATACTATCAAGCAGGTAGTATAAAAGGAAGATCATGTTTGATAAATTTATTGAAGTTGTTTGAGGGCGTAAAAGGGTGAGAAAAGCGGAACCAGTAGATGTGTATTTGAATTTTGAAAGGCATTTGATAATGTCACCTCAAAGATACATAGGTTAGAGTTCAATGTTGGGGATAAAGTGAATGGATTAAGGATTAGAAACTAACAGTAAACAGAGTTGGGATAAATGTGTCATTTTCAGGTTGGCAAGTGTGACTAGCAGAATATACAGATTAGTGCTTAAGGCCTCCACTATTGAGATTCTATATTAATGACTTGGATGAGGGAACAATCTCTCTTGCAGTCAAGTTTGCTGATAACAAAGGTTAGTAGGGAAATATGTGATACAGACGCGGGGATATAGGTTAAGTGAGTGAATAAAATTTGGCAGATGGTATAATGGGGAAATGTAAGGTTGCCCATTTAATGGGCAGCAGAGTGGTAAAATAGCACTGCTGTCTCAGCTCCAGGGACCTGGGTTCAATTCCACTCTTGGATAACTGGAGTTTGCACTTTCTCCCAGTGTCTGTATGGGTTTCCACCTATAACACAGATGTGCAGGTTAGATGAATTGGCCATGTTAAATTGCCCTAGTGTCCCAAACTTTATAGATTAGGTGGATTAGCAATGGTAAATGTTTAGAGTTGCAGGAATAGGAGGGGGGGAGGTGCTGGCTCAGAGTTGGTGCACACTCAATGAGCCGAATGGCCTCTTCTGCACTATAGGGATTCTGTGAACGGATAGAGATACAGAATGCTATGATATAGAAGATTCTAAATGTCCTTGTATGTGAATTTCAAAGTCAGGTACAGCAAGTAATTAATGCAAATTTAATGTTGACTTTTATTGGAAAAAGTCAACTTTTTGCTCTGCAAGATATTTAGTTTGACCACACCTATAGTACTTTCTACAATTTTCTTCAAGTTTAAGGCAGGATTTACATGCATTGGAAGGAATTTAGAGAAGGTTCAATAGATTCTTGGGCTGAAAGGATTGTCTTGCAAGGTTACACAGGTTGGGCCGATATTCTAAGAATTGTTACAATGCAGGAATTTAAAAAACATGAGGTGATCATATTAAAACACCAAATTCTAGAGGTGCTCAGCAAGGTGGATCTGAGAGGACCCTTCCCCTTCAGGGAGGGATCTAGAACTAGGGGCAGAGTTTCAATTTTGGAGACCTTGCATTCAGGAATTTTTTGTTAGGTCCTTAACCTTTGCCCTTGGTTGGTGGATTCTAGCTGGATTCTAACAATGGCTCATTGAATATGGTCAAAGTTGAGGTATGGATCTCCAAGGGAGTTGATGGTTAGGGGGAGTGGGCTCTGGTTAATCAGCCATGGGCCTATTCCTTTGTCAACCTTTTTTCTTAAACTCAATCTTACTCTGAACATTTATATGGAAAGGGACGTAGTTCTGACTAATTATCTTGGGATTCTTCAGCCTTGTGACTGAAGAATTAAGTTTGATGTCCGTGTACCATTTGCATACCATTGTTTGGAGAAGATGACCATGTGAAAAATATAGACAGCGTGTAAAACCCAGGGGTATGGGGGAAAGGGGCTCATCTCTGTCCACACAGGGAAGATGAGGGTGACTACTTTGTGGGACTTTCCCTGTAGGTTCTACTTCTCTTTTAGATTTTATAGTATACACAAGAGATTCCACCTGAGTAATTGTACAGAATTGATTTTGTACAGGTTTTTACATTTTTAGTTAACTTCAAACTGTTTTGCTCTTGCCAATCTTCTGCTTGATTCTAATTTTTGACTTCACTCCTGTTCTCTACTGTTACTTCTGGACTTTTCCCAACTGTGTTCTGTTTATTTTGCCTTTCTATGTGCATTACATTTTGTTTAATCTTCCTTTCCATCTCTACAGCTAATCAAATATCTGCTGCTTTCATGCTTTAAAGCAAAAGCTGGGAAGTTCTATTTTGCTGAGACCTAGCCTGCACTATAATATAAAAGTGCATATGAAGGTGGTCTTCTATTGAAGTGGGTGGGTTGATAGCTCCACCTCTGTTGTGAGAGAACTAGACTTTAATGCAGGCTAATTTGGATGGTGATGAGACAGGACCGAGCAGCAAAAAAATCTTTGTTAGTCATCCTCCTTTCGTCCCTGAATTGCAATCTTTTAAGAAAAGGAACTCTGTCTTTCCCATACTAATGTATAATGTGCTGCTATTGTATTCCAGCATAATTATTATCAGTATAGAAAAATGCACAGTTGTCAGACATGCATTTCAAGTTTGCTAGTTAATTTTTCTACACTTTGATCTCATTCTGGCTCCATTACCTTTTTGAGCTCAAGTCCGTGTCTGAGTGCATCAATTTTGAGTCCTCCTGTACTTCAAAAAGAGGACAAAGATATACAGAATTTTGGACAATTATTTTTCTTTTGGTGTAATTCTTGTGATTTCATCTTGAAACATGTTGAAGTGAATATTTGGATGTATTGCTTTGTTATAAGGGTGATTTGGAATCATGAGATAAAATAAAAGCTATTTATAGTTGGACTTTTAGTTTGTATCTAAAATATTTTTGTATGTTCATGAGGCAGCCTTCTCTAAGCATTACTGTTTGGATTGGTTTGCTGAGAATCACATTTTACTCGAGTTACTCATTGGAGGCTAGACTTATAAGCACAGTAATATCAATTTATTTGGGGAGGGGGTAAAATGAAATTATTTTTCTTTGTCATTTGTCTGAATCTCCTTTTTGATTTGTTTTTGTAGGTCTTTTTGCTTTCATTATGAATTTATCTGGCCTCATTCTTGATTCCTTTTTCAAGGATTGAGAGATGGAATTTGGAGTAGGGTGAGTGGGGTAGTCAGGGATTAACATAGTCCTCGAGATTACATGGCAGACTCCTAAAAACTCAATCACAATTTCCTTCTGGTTGACCAGTTTCATGTTTCCTTCTGGTTGACCATTAGCAAGATGTTCTACGAAAAGAATGATGAAGGTTTAAAAGTAAAGTACATTTCTTAATAGTCTACCCTGTAACATTTCAAATGATAGTTCAATGCAAGCTTTTACACAAACCTTAATTTACAGAGAAAGTGCTCTGCTGTATAATTTTATTTGACATCCATATATATCTATCCACAATGCCACTTTTTAAAATACTACCAATGAACTCTAGTCTTTTTTGTAAGTTCAGGCTAAATATAATTGTTTTGAGCTAAATCTTGTGCTATCCCACACTGTAAATTCATACTACTGTTTGTCATTAGCTATATCCTGCCTATAATACTGTACTTTATTTAGCTTCAAGTTGCCTACATGCCATATGAAATAGGAGCAGGAGTAGGCTATTTGGCCAGTCATGCTTGTTCCACCATTTGATAAGATCATGGTTAATTTGGTTGCAGCTTTACTCCACTTTCCTGCCTCTTCCCCCACAATACTTGATCTGTCAAACTCAAACTTGAATGTACTCAATTACCCAGCCACTAAAGATTAGCAATCCTCAGTGAAGAAATTTATCCTCATCACTGATTTAAATTAGAGACCACTTATTTTAAACTGTCCCATGGTTCCAGACTCAGCCATGAGAATTATTCATAAATTCATAACTTGAAAATGGGGAAGATGATACAAGTCTAGAAGTTCATTTTAAAACCTTTGAACAGTTATTAGTGAGGGGAATGGTATCTATTCATCTTTTGTAGCACAAATGAGGTTCTTTCAGTTTAAGATGGAGGAATATGTTTAGCTGGTTGGTATTTTGATGCATATTGTCCACATCTTTTCCATTGCTTTGGGTAGGGGAGGGAGCACACATAGGCACAGTGTGACAGGAGGAAGGCTTGAAATGTTAAAATTTCAAGTAGTTGGCAGAAAATAATTATCAAAGGGTGCTGTTGCCAACAGGCTTAGTACAGCATGGACAAAGCTATTACCTCAAATGTTTTTCAGTGTAATAGTTCTCGCACCAAAGTTCCTGGTTAACAGGTCAAAGCATCTGTTTTAAAACTTCGTGGAAATAAGAGAATCGTAATCTGAAATTCCTAAGATTGAAAACTTAGTATTCTAAATGGTTGCTTTCTTCAGAGCGTGTTTGCATTGTTCTCATAAGCTTTTATAACCTTTGATTCTGCATTATGCTGCACTAAAGTTAAACATTATGAACATTTTCTGGCTCACAAGTAGAATATTTTGACTGTGCCAAAACTATTTCAAATTGTTGCTATAGATTACATCAGTGATTTCTTAGACTCTCCTTTGCTTCAATTGAAATTCTATTACCTAAGTTGGTACCTAGGTTTTTGATGTCTCACAGGATCCTTACAAAGTCTAAACTGGCAGAAAGAGCCATTATCTTCAATCTTCATTGAGGAGCCTTAATCACAGTTCACCCAATAACTGAAACTCCTATTTAGTTGTAACTTGGTTACAAACTGGACAATGGCAGAACAATTTGATTATCAAATGAAACCATCTAGTATTTAATTGTTTATTTATTTAGCTAAGTAAGTCAGTTAGAACTAATTTTCATTTACAATAATGGCCTGGTCAAGAGGCTAATATCCAGCAACAGAAATTGCACAACAATGTAATTTGTTTAAACACCTAAAAACAGCACAACATAAATTAGCAGTGACAGGGAATTGTTGTTTAGCAAGTACACATCAATCAACAGACCTTTAACTCTTGAGCGCAAGGCATCTATGGTAATAAAGATGGTTAGCTTCAGTTGTAGTTGTATCTCATTCTGATCATTGGCAAATTGTGTGAATTGTCAAAGGCAATCCCCTCTTTTCCTGATGGGTAAGATTTATATCACAGGCACTGGGTCAAAGCTGAAGAAAACTGGAGGTTATTTTTATCAGATTAATTTTCCTTCTGAGCTGGTCCTAATGATTTGAGAATTATTGAACTAGTGAAAGTCCCTGACAGTTGAAATGTAGAGATCAGTGACATGAAATATGAAACGTGTTGCTTTATGTTTTAGATTGGGGTGTTGTAATGCATGTGGATTCCTTGGAATTTCATGATCTTGGGAGGAAACCAGAGCACTCGGAGGAAACGCATGTAGCCCCAGGGAAAACGTACAAACTCCATGCAGACAGTCACCTGAATCCAGAATCAAATCTGAGTCTCTGGCATTGGGATGCAGCAATGCTAATCACTGTGCTGCCCTTTTATTAGATAACTATGCTGACTTTCCAAGACACTATATCCTTGATTGTAGGTTCTCTTTGTATATTGGTGTTTATCAGATACAGTAACAGTCATTGCATTCTAGACCTATGCCATTATGCTACTTTTTAAATCAGAATCATTGCAACTTCTACCTAGGATGGTTTTTCCACGAAGAGCTGTAATGTAGCTATTCATTGATCTAACACGTCATTTATTTGAGTTATCAATCTCTGAAATGGGTATCATTTTCCTTCCCAGCCATGTAACACTGCTTTGCCAAAATCCTTTTAAAATTCACTACTTGCTGATTCTATCCCTACAATCACACAGTAATTGAAGCTAGGTTGCCTGTGATGCTTGCTCTTGACAATTTAGCCTAGACTGTAGTTCTATTCATTTATAGGATGTGGGTGTCACTAGCTAGACTGGTATTTATTGTCCTTCCCCAAGTTCCTTCAAAGGTGGTGGTGAGATGCCTTTTTGATTCACTGCAGTCCATTTGATGTTGGTATACCCACCGTGCTGTTGGGGATGAGTTCCAATATTGATCCAGTGATAGTAAAGAAATGGCAATACATTTCTAAGCCAGGATAGTGAGCAACTTGGAGTGGAACTTACAGGTGGTGTTGTTACAGATGGTCTTTTCTCTCTGCCTAGTAGACTTTCTATGGTGATGAGAAATCTTTGTAAACACCATCACCTGCAACAGGCTGTGCGAGCTATGTATCATCCTGTTTCAGAAAGAATATTGTCGTTCATTACTGAAAAGAGAGTGATCTTTCTGAAGCTTTCTAATCTTACACTCATCAGGGCAAAAGCAAGAATGCCAAGTTTCAAGCAATAATAATTTATACTGCAGGAGCAAAGGGTGCAAATTGTTTGCTAAGTGGACTTTGAAGGTATTCCCATGCAGAAAACAACTGTGTATTTCACAAATGGAGTAAGGCTAGAATAATTTCTTTTTGCTTGCAAAGAATGGGTCCTTACATAAAAATACACGTTGCTTCTAACAGATGTAAATGAGCCACTTACAATCTTGACTTATCTTAAATTGATTAGTGTAGCTATCAGCACACAAGATTGTTCAGTAAGTGCTGTCTAACAATGTTAGGCATAACGTGGTTGAATCAGTCTGTACAAGTGAAGGAACATACAGACTGATTCAATTGGCCAAATGCTGGGCGTATGGCTGACACACAGACATTAAGAAACATACATGATGTTGCTAAATAATGTAATATTGGCTTCAGCAGCATTCTATTGGTGGAAAATATCACTTGCCACTATGTAGTGTTTGTGAAACAGCTCGTGCTCAAATCTGAGAGAATTTGCTGAAAGTCATTGAAACTTTCCTGGTGTTACTGCCTTGGTCACTTACCTTCATTCCTTTCAGTGGTTCTGTCTTGAGGGTCTCCTGGTCATGGTGGAATCATCACCATACTCCCTTTTTTTGACTCACTCTGGTTCCCATTCCCTTCTTTTCTCTTAAACATTTTCTGCCAAGTTCTAGCAGTTCATTCGTTGCATGTGAGCAGCACTGACAAAGCCAGCATTTATTGCCCATCCCTAACTTCCCTCAAGGTTTTGGTGAATTGCCTTCTCAAATTGCTGTAGTTCATGTGGCATAAGGAACCTATGGTGGTGTTTGGGAGGGAGTTCCAGCATTCTGACCCAGTAACAATGAAGGAATGATGATATAGTTCTATGTCAGGATGTTGTGTAGCTTGGGGAACTTGCATGAGGTTGCGTTCCCATGTATTTGCAGTCCTTGTAGGTTTGGAAGTTTCAATGGAAGGAGCCTTAGTGAGTTTTGCATAGATGACTGACATTGTGCATAAGTGGAGAGTGCTGATCAAGTAGGCTGGGTAGATTTGAGCTTCTTGAGCTGTTGAAGTTGCATCCATCCAGGCAAGTGGAGAGTAGTCCATCATACTCCCGATGACCGACCAGTTCGGAGGTGAGATACTTGTCACAGAACTGCTAACCTCCTTTAGCTTTAGTATTTATGTAACTGGTCTAGTTACATTTTTGGTTAATGGTGATTCCTAGGATGTTCGTAATGGAATATTCAGTGGTGTTGATATCATTAAATATCAAGGGGTCATGATTAGACTGTCCTGTTGGAGATGATCATTGTATGGCATGAATGTTATTTGCCACTGAAGCCTGATTGCTTGAATACAGCAAGATTGAGATCACAAAAACTGTTTCAGTATCAAATAGCACTGAACGCCCCATAATTGTCAATGATTTTGTAATAGAAGGAAAATTATTGTTGAAGCAGCTGAAGATGTTGGTCCTAGACACCACTCTGAGGATATCTTTAATCATGTCCTGAGACTGAGATGATTGATCTCCAAAACTACAATCATCTTCCTTTATGCTAATATAATCCCAAACCTGGGATGTTTTCCTACAAATTCCCACTGAGTTCAATTTTGCTAGGCTTTCTTAATGGCAATATAGTAAAATGTTGATATCAGGCAGTCACTTTTCCCATATCTCGAGTTCAACATTTTTCTCCATGTTTAGACTAAAGCTGCAATAAAGTCTAGAGCGGAGTTCCCCTGGCCAAAACGAACTGAACATCAGTGAGCAGGTTATTGCCGGCTAAGTGATGCCTGGTTCACCATCACCTTGCATTATTTTGCTGATGATTTATGGTAGATGGTAGTTAACTGGTTTGGATTGTCCTGCTTTTTTTGTGAACATATGTTTGGTAGACGCCAGTGATAAACTGTACTGGAACAGCTCAATACTTCTGGCTGAAGTCATTTGCAAATGCTTCAGCCTTGCCTTTTGTCCTGTTAGGCTCCAGTACCATGACGAATGGGGATGTTTGTGAAACCTCTTCCTCTGGTGAGGAATTTAATTCTCCACCACTATTCACAACTGGTGTGACAGGACTACAGGGATTTGGTCTGATTTGTTGGTCATGAGATCACTTTGCCTTAAACTGCATGCTGCTTCCAGTGTTGAACAAACATGCCCTGACTTTTGTTGAGAGTTTTAAGCATGTTTGGGATTAAGAGGCCCTTCATTCTGTAAGAAGGTGACATGTAAGCAAGACCTGTTTTAGAAATGTTCCTGCTTTCATAGTTATTATGAGTTATTATTATTAAACTTTATTATTTCTTTTATAAAGAATCTCCTTTTAAACAATG
The DNA here is from genome assembly GCA_024679065.1 of Sphyrna mokarran. NCBI lineage: Eukaryota > Metazoa > Chordata > Chondrichthyes > Carcharhiniformes > Carcharhinidae > Sphyrna > Sphyrna mokarran. The sequence continues at coordinate 24,163,845 of JAGIQG010000012.1, read as the reverse complement.
CATTCAACTGTGGTGCTCTAGGGGAAAGGAACATCAGAAGGAGAATTCAAACTTTGGAGACAGATCCTTGGCAAGTACATTTGAAAGAGAGTGTTGTTTTGAAGAAGATTCTAAGGTGCTCTTTAGAGAGTGAAGATTGAAACCCTCATGAAAAAGACGTAAGAACATAGAAAATAGGAAGAATAGGCCATTTGACCCATCAAGCCTACTCTGCCGTTCAATGTGATCATGACTGATGCTCTATCTCAATGTCATACTCCAGTTCTTTCTCCACGTTCCCTTTTGCCTTTTATAAGGCAACCGATGGATGTGATGGAGGGGAACCGGTGGATGTGGTGTTTTTGGATTTCCAAAAAGTGTTTGATAAGGTGCCTCACAAAAGATTGCTGCAGAAGGTTAAGGTGCAGGGAGTTGGGGTTAGGGTATTAGACTGGATAGAGGATTGGTTATCTAATAGGAAATAGAGGGTAGGTATTAATGGATGCTATTTTGATTGGCAACTGGTGACTAGTGGAGTGCCCCAAGGTTCGGTGCTGGGGCCTCAACTATTTACCATTTACATAGATGATCTGGAGGAAGGGGTAGAGTGCAGGGTGACGAAATTTGCTGATGACACAAAGTTGAGTGGAAAAGCAAATTGCGTGGAGGATGTAGAAAGCCTGCAGAGGGATCTGGATAGGTTGAGTGAGTGGGCGAGGACCTGGCAGATGGAGTATAATGTTAGCAAGTGTGAGGTTATCCACTTTGGGAAGAATAATGGTAGGAAGGACTACTGTTTAAATGGAGAAATGCAGAGGGACCTGGGGGTCCTTGAGCACGAATCGCAAAAACACAGTATGCAGGTGCAGCAGGTGATTAAGAAGGTGAATGCAATGTTGGCCTTTATAGCTAGGGCGATAGAATATAAAAATAGGGAGGTTCTGTTGCAGCTGTGTAGGGTGCTGGTGAGGCCACAGCTGGAGTACTGTGTGCAGTTTTGGTCATCGCATTCGAGGAAGGATATATTGGCCTTGGAGGGGGTGCAGAGAAGGTTTACTAGGCTGATACCAGAGATGAGGGCGTTGGATTATGAGGAAAGACTGAATAGGCTAGGTTTGTACTCTTTGGAGTTTAGAAGGCTGACAGGGGATCTTATAGAAATGTATAAGATAATGAAGGGGATGGATAAGGTAGAGGTTGAGAGACTCTTTCCGCTTAACAAAGATAGCAGGACTAGAGGGCACAGCCTCAAGATTAGGGGGGTCGGTTCAGATCGGAGTTGTGGAGGGGTTTCTTCACGCAGAGGGTGGTGAATCTTTGGAATTCTCTGCCTGATGAGGTGGTGGAGGCTTCCTCACTGAATATGTTCACTGAAGAGTGGATAGGTTTTTAATTGATAAGGGAATTAAGGGTTACGGGGAGAAAGTGGGAAAGTGGTACTGAACCACTACAGATCAGCCATGATCTTATTGAATGGCGGGGCAGCTCGAGGGGCTGGATGGCCTACGCCTGCTCCTATTTCTTATGTTCTTATAAGCATAAATCCATTCATTTCTTTCTTAAATACATTCAATAGTTTGGCCTCAAGGCAACCACATAGTTTTTCTACCTTAAAGTTGTAACCTTATAAAAGGGCAGACGTATTATAGAGTGAAATTAAAACTTAAGCTCCTTAAAACACAGAAGTCTATCAACACCAGGTTAAAATCCAACAGGTTTATTTAGTATCGTTTCAACTATTGCCAAGGGGCAGCATGTAGATGAGAAATGGGATAGAGTCGAGGATAGATCCTTGGGGAGAATTCAGCTGCAGGAAAGAGAGTCCCAAGGCATGTTGACGACAATGGATGAATGGACATCGCTTGACAATCACTGAGCACAAGTGTTCTCTTGCTGTTGAGGAACACTTCAGCAGTCCAGAGCACTCAGCCTCTGATCTTCAGGCAAGTGTTCTCCAAGGCAGCCTTCAAGACATGCACCAAAACAGAATCACTGAGCAGAAACTGATAACCAAGTTCCAGCCTCAACTGAGGTCTTGGGCTCATGTCATAATGTAAATGAGAAATTAGATAGGGTCAACAATAGATCCTTGTAGAGATTTCAGCAATAACTGCAGGGATGTGAAGTGACATCTTTGCAAACGAACCTCGGGTCGTAGCTGGATAAATAAGAATTGCACCAAGCAAATGCATCCAAATGGAGGACAGGGATTGGAGCAGCACGTTGTGATAGAAAAGGACAATAGTTCATATTGGTCACAATCACATCATTAGCCCCTTTGTTTTCTATCTGCTAGTCAGCTTTCTATACATGCTACTATGTTTTCTTGAGTTGCCATTTAGTGTTCATGAAGGCATCTGTTGTATAAAAAGTTGACATAAGCATAATGTATGAATGGCATCTACCTGTGTTACTTCGTTCTATGATTAAAATTAGACCACGTTCTTCAACTGTTTCTCTGGGTTCAGATTATCCAGAGAACTGGGATCTTTTCCACCATTCATTACAGTTATGGAAGAGAATCAAACTGTACACTTCAGTGGATATGGAGAACCAAATAGAATAAGACGCATTTTACTTGGACCCTCCTTAAGGGAGGCAAGTAGCTTTCTGGTGTGAAAAGAAGTTGTGTATTTTTCACTAATTATAATACATCTTGAAACTAGTTACAATAGCTATTCAAGTTGCTCTGAATCACTAACTGAGGATGTGAAAAACTTCAAATTTAAACAAATCAGAAAAGCATAGTGGTTTCTGAGTTGTGTATTCAAGTTGAAATTTTGATAAATGGTTACTGGTGTTAGTTTGTAATCACACTGAAGAATTCAATACCACATTTCATTTGTTCACTCATTTACTAACTTCTTAGTTTGCACAGATGATTGGCAGACCTATTTTCCATACTGAATTGCTGGGATATACTCTGGCACTGCAGATAAACAAGCAGGACAATCTATCAGTACCAACTTGCGCCTTCAATTTAGCAGTTGAACAGATACGTTGCAATGCCGACCTTTGATGATGTTTTAGAGGAAGTTGGAAAATTTGGGCTATATCAGAAGTTAATTTTGGGTCTTGTGTGTCTGCCCTCGGCAGTTTTTGCCTATCTGTATGTTGGATTTGTTTTTTTAGCGGTCACTCCTGACCATTGGTGCAGGAGCCCTGGAGTGACTGAGCTGAGGGATAAGTGCAACTGGTCTCTGGAACAGGAGAAGAATTATACACTGCCTCTGGGATGGGCTGGCAATTCCTCATACAGTCAGTGTGAGAGATACAACGTAGACTGGAATTCCTCTTCAGGTAGCTGTGAAAACCCATTGCTGTTTGTCCAGAATGGTTCCTGGGATTTACCACGTACAGTATGCCAGGATGGGTGGGTGTTTGAAAATGGCTCATCCTCCAGTATTGTGACTGAGGTACGTTTAATTTTGGTCAGAGGCCAGATGTTGTTTGTCTACAGCTAACCTTCCAACACAATGGAGACATCGCGAATCTTAACTGCGAGCGAGGGCTGTCAGAATTGGTAGCCAAAGGGCACAATCTCAGAGTTGTCCATTTAAGAATGAGATGAAAAGGGATTTCTTCTGAAGGAAGTGAATCTGTGGAATTTTTCACTGCAGAGGACTGTACAGTTTGAGTTGTTAACTGTTCAAGGTGAATTTTTTAGTTAGTAAGGGAATCAAGTATTTTGGAGATAAGGATGGAGAGTGGAGTTAAGGAGTTTAGTATCATATCAGAACAGTCAGGATCTCACTGAATGTGGGAGCTGACTTATTAGGCTAAATGGCCTATTTCTGCACCTCTAGGTTGCAGTCATACTTTTGACTTGGAATTCTATTCCCAAATTTCCTTATCTCTTTTTTTCTCATCCTTTTTGATGGCTCAAAATCATCTAATGTAGTTGTCTATAATAGCACTATACAAATTGTTCAAGGCACGGGAAGGGTGATGAGTTAGTGAGTGCTGTGGGGTGCTCTTAAATTCACTTAACAAGGATTGTGAGAAGTTAGAATGAAACACTAGACAGGAGAACCAGAGGACTGGGAGAAACAATTACCACTAAAGAATAGCTCATATCGTGATGCGATAGGCTTGTTTGACTGCATGTACATAAATGGTCTGATGCATGTTGTTTAATGTCAATGATTTTATTTGTCCTTAGAGAAATCTGCAATCTCCTTTATCTCACATCACCTTTGTGACTGTAGAATTTGTACTCGCACAGCCATACCTGGGGGGTACTCCCAGACCTTAATCACTTTGTGTGAAGAAATACTTCCTTACACTGAGTCCTGAATATTACTTCCCACAGTTTTACTTAGATCCTTGTTAAGAATTTAATTCTTGTATAGGTAAGGACTAGGAATGTCAATGTTTTCAGTAAATGTTTTAATTTAATGGGAGTTTATATTGTATTCACTTGCTTTCTATCTAATGTATATTGATGAATATGCTAAGATTTCACTTTGTGCCCAATTACGTTTCATGGGTAAACTCTCCAAGGGTGCAGAAAGACCTTTTATGTGCTTATCCTTGTGCTTCATTTCCAATAGGATGCAAAAGATGCCAGGTTCCTAAACAATTTGGAACTAATTTTGAGGCCAAAGCAAGCTGCTCCACATGTGGGGAAATCAGTGAGTGGGGTAATCTTAAATGAATTTAAGAGGGGTTTGAACACCAGGATGAAAAAGTTAGATAAAAGAAACAAGGCTATTGTGGTCTAAGAGAGACAACTAACACTAAAAAATTGCTCAGAAATGGGAATCAGATTGGGGAAAAGTGCAAGGTAGGAGATGATATTTTGGATGTGTATATGCAAGTGTAAATGATCTGAAACCTCAACTTTGCTTGTATATGCTTCCAAAGAAGTTTTTCTGTGGCTTGTTAGGATACTGGACCAGAACTCCAAGTTACACAAGGAAGCCAGACTGTAGGCCCCAACAAATTTTCCTTTTTGGCAAAAACATGAGGAAAGGGCATTTTGTTTTGGGTTTGATTCCATTGACAAAATAGGATCTTTTATATTGAAATGAACTTTATTTAACAACACAGTCTAACTATAAGTCTAACAAATGAAGCAGCTTAACCTATTGACAGTTGGAACAGTATTTTAAAATGAAAGGAAACAATTTTACTTTCTAGCTACTGACTGTTCTAGTTCCAAATAAGCCCCATTCATAGATTAACATCACTTTTAAATGAATACAGCTAGAACACCTACACATACTATTTATAAACAGTTAATAGTCTTGAAGCTTTCAGTGAGATTTTGTAGGGAATGATTTGAGTTCTCAGTAAGCAGTCTGCACATGCCTCTGACTTTAGCAGACCTCCAACTGTAACTGCTGAAGTTTATTTCTCTCTGCTACAAAACCAGGCTACACATTAACCACATTATCACATGACCCTGTCAATCAACTTCCCAAGGAATCTCTTATGTAAACAAAGCTCCATTAGAACTATCAAAGTAATAAATTCCCAGCTGAAATGATATAGCATATGTTTATATATAATATATACATTTATAGCAACTACCTATTATCAACTACAGGTCTGGGGAGAAAGCGGGAAGTGGAACTGATTCACTTCAGATCAGCCATGATCTTATTGAATGGCGGAGCAGGCTTGAAGGACTGGATGGCCTACTCCTGCTCCTATTCCTTATGTTCTTATGTTCCCAAATGAAACTTCTCCACTTTGTCAGTTACAAGCAGAGACATGAGTCAGAGGGAATGTTTGATCTCTTCAGGAGTACTTTGAGAGCATTCTTGAAATGCTTTTGTTGTCTTCCTGGGAATCTTCTGGCATTATCAAGTTTAAGTAGAACAAAATGTTGGAAAAGCTCAAAAGGACTGTCAGCATCACCGGAGAGAGAAACAGAGTTAACATTTTGAATCCAATGTGACTCAGTGCCTTCGGTTTGAAGAGTCATATTGTGCCCAAAACGTTTACTCTGTTCCTCTCTCCTGGGATGCTTCCAGAAATGCTGAGTTTTTTCCAACACTTTCTGCTTTTATTTTAGATCTCCAGTATGGCAGTATTTTTGCTTTCATTCCAAGTAGACCAGTTGCTTCCAAAGGCAAGCTTATTTTCCAATGCTGAGTAAGTTGGCTTGGGACTGCTGCTGTTGGACTGCCTTTTTGCCATTAGACTTGCAAAGGCACCATTTCTATGAGGTGCCTGCTGCAGGTCATTCAATTCTCTGAAGTATCCAGGATCAAGGCAACCACCACTGCCCAAGAAACATGATCTTAGTCTCACGTCCTCAATGAGTCACATGGGTCACTGGATAGTCATGTGAGCAGACTGAGAATGGAGAGATACAAACGAATGATCTAGTTGAATCAATGAGCGGCACAGGCTTGGAGGGCTGAAGGGCCTGTTTCCTGTGCTGTACTGTTCTTTGTTCTTTCTTATGACATGCAAGCCATGATCCTTGCCAATGGAACCACGACAAACACTATCTCAGTGAAGAATGGGGTCAAGAAAGATTCTGTCATTGCACTAATCCTCTTTTCTGTTTCCCTCACTCTGATACTGCACCTCACCTCCAGAAAGTTTCCGACAGGCGTGATGATAATGTACAAAACTGATAGGAAAATGTTCAACCTCCTGTCACCTTCAATCCAAAACCAAATTCACTCCAATCTTGGTCATTGAGCTACAGTGTTCAGATGACACTCGTGTGCACTCACTTCCATGTCATGTTGACTCCTTCTGAAAAGCATGTGAGGAAATGGGCCTCTCACTAAAATAATGTCCTTTTACAACCAGCTCCCACAGCACAACATCTTATTCCATGGATAATGATCAACAAGAAGATCCTGGAAAATCTGTACTTTGAGAGATTCCTCTCGATGAAGGCAGATATTAATGACAAAATTCATCGTTATCTTCAATGTGTCAGCCAAATGAGGAAAAGAGACAAGAATCTCAAACAGTGATGATAGTAGAGAACTTCATATTCCTGACTACAGTATATTCTTGAACAATGGTGAAGGAACAGAAGAGGGTGAGCAAAGTGTCGGAAGTTTTCGGAGAGACCCTTATAGCTTTGGTGTGGGATAATGTAATTGAGGGGACAAATGTGGCAACTATTTGGTTAGAATTGAGAAATAATAGGTTGATTATGCTGCTGGGTATTTACTATAGGCCATCAAATAATTGGAAACAAATTATGGAAAGATTCATAGAATTGCTACAGTGCAGAAGGAGACAATTTGGCACGTTGGGTCTGCACAAACTCTCTCTCAACTACAGCATCTCACTGAAACTTTATCTCTGGATTTACTCTACAAATTCCCCCCAGCCTACTCAAATTCGGACAGTTAAGGGATGACATAGCTCAACCATTACATCTGATCCACACACATTTGGACTGTGGCAGGAAACCGGAGCACCCAGTTATCCTGCACAGGTTTTAATGTGTAAACTCCAAACAGTTAGTCATGCCCCTCAGTGGAATCAAACCTCAGTCTTAGGTGCTGTGAGGCAGCAGTACTAACCACAGTGCCACCGTGCTTCTGAGAGGCAAAAAAAAAGAATAGTGGTAATGAATGGAATTCAATTATCCCAATATAAGACTAAGTGAAAAAGGGAAAGGAAATCCTGAAATGCATGCAAGAGAACTTTCTTGATCAACATGTTTCCAGCCCAAAGAGAAAACTTTTGGAGAATGGAATTAGGAAAGTGGAGCATGTTTCAGACAGGAAGCATTTGGACAACAGTGGTCATAATCATAGTTAGAATTATTACTGAAAAGGACAAGAAAAACATTCAAATTTCCAGTTAAGTATTTCTACATGTTGGAGAGGTACCTGGTCCATATGGATTGGAAAGAAAACATGGACCACCAAATAATAATTAAACAACGTGAGGAGTGGGGGGAGGGGACTTCAAAGAGGAGATGATTTGGGTAGAGAATGAACATATTCTTACAAGAGACAAAGGAAGGCCATCAAAGCCTGGAACTCCTTTGATGACTAAATTATAAAGATTAAAAGGGAATTCTCTCCTTAATTTCCCACCTGACTAGAAGCAAAAGCTATCAATCAAATTGAATTTCGGATTGTGACCAGGTCACAAAAAGCCGTGCTAAATAACATTGTATAGCTGCAGGGGAAAACATTGGGTGGGAGTTTCCAGCCCCTCTACCCCATGCTCCACCCTGGAATGTTTTCTTCCTGTGCAGAAGACTCACCATTGGCTGCTGGTGGGATCTGCTGCTCCTGAAACTGTCCATGGTGTTTTGTGTAGATCGGCAGCGCTGGTCACCTTTGGCAGGACTGGCAGATCCTGCTAGCGGAAAGGGCTTGAAAAACCCCTCCACTTTGGACTCCTCCCTACAGAAACTCTGGTCCCATTCTGGGCAGCAATCTTTTAGGTAAGTTACCAAAACCTTGGAGCAGATACAGGAAAGAATGGTGTTGGAGTGATGGAATTCAGTTATGTGGAGAGTCTGGGGAATCTGGAGTTCTCTTTAGAGCAGAATAAATTTGATAGATTTGTTCAAAATCATGAATGTTTTTGACGGAGTAACTGAGAGAAACTATTTCCAGTGGCACAGGATCAGTACCTAGAGGACTGGTATTTCAGCAAATTCAGAAGAATCAGAGATGGCTTTGTTTTTAATGTTGCGAGTTGTTGTTATTTGGAATGCACTGCCTACAAAGGTGATGGTGCACGTTAGTAAATTTTAGAAGCAAGTTGGATAAATATTTGAAGAGAAAAGTTTGAATGATCATGGGGGGAAAATAGGGGTTTGGGAAAAATCAGATTATTCTACTAAAGAACTGGCACAAGTAGGATGGTTAGCATCACTGTCTCACAGCGCCAGGGGCCTGGGTTTGATTCTGACCTTGGATTACTGTGTGGAGTTTGTATGTCCTCCCCCCATCTACATGGGTTTCCTCTGGATGTTCCACTTTCCTCCCACACTTCAAAGATGTGCAGGTTAGGTTGATTGGTTATGTTAAATTGCCCCTCAGTGTCAGGGTGACTAGTAGGTGGATTTAAAGGGATAGAGCCTGTGTGGAATTGTGGTCGATACAGACTTGATGGGCCAAATAGCCTCCAACTGCTATGTAGGGATTCTATGATAACTGAATTGTCACTTTCTCTCCCATATAATGCTATGATTTGATGAGTTGATGATTATAAGATGCAATGAGTAGTCTGTGTCTTTCAATATCTCTCAAACATGAAACAACTCATGAATTTCATTTTTTTTATCTAACTCCACAATTTATACAGTTTGAACTGGTGTGTTCTGAGGCCTGGAAACTGGACCTGAGTCAAGCTTGTCTAAACCTGGGGTTTACACTTGGGACAATAATCATGGGTTTCGCAGCAGATACGTATGTATATCATCTATCAATCAAGGATTTGGAATGTAGTGGTAATAATGTGTGGGGTTGCGGGGGTGGGGCCAGGGTGGGATTGTTGTCAGTGCAGGCTCGATGGGCTGAATGGGCTCCTTCTGCACTGTAGGGATCCTATGATCGTATGAGTATTTTTTTCTTGCTAATTTCATGCAAAATTATTTTCTTTCTAGATTTGGTAGAAAATCGAGCTTCTTGTTTGCAACATTTGTGAATTCAGTGTTGGGACTTGTTGTGTCATTCCTACCAAACTACACTTGGTTTCTGACTTTCCGAACTTTACAAGGTTTATTCAGCAAAGGAAGTTGGTTGTGCGCATATGTCTTCAGTAAGAATTACCTCCATCTTATAACATATTTTAGGTACTCCGTAGCAAAAATTAACATTTATTTCAATAATAGCGACCATAGCACTATACTTTGTTCCAGTATATAATCTGCCCATCTAATAAGCAAACATTTCTTGTGTTGTGGTTCTTGTTGATATCAAATGCTTCCACATATTTCAGTGTTAACTAACAATACAAAGTCCTCTTTGGAGAGTTGTCACATTTGCTTTATTATTTAATTGTAACACTATTAGAATTTGTTTAACTGTAGTTAAGCCACATTTGGCTTTAAAAAAATAAAATCACATTCAAATTGACTTAACATTCTGGAACATGTTGGCAATGGAAATGTAATTGGTGAAAATCTTGACAGCAAGATTTTCCTGTTGAGTCCTGAGACAAATGACATCTAGCCAACATCAGAAGACAAGTGTGCCTTACAGAGATCTGCAGATTGGCTGTAATATATCCTTGGGACAAACTTATTTGTTAGCCCACATTAAATTGTGTGACAGAAATCTTCAGATGTTCCAGTTGTAATCTTTGGATACAAAGAGAAAATGCTGGAAAATCGCAGCAGGTCTAACAGCATCTGCAGAGAGAGAAAAGGGCCAACGTTTTGAGCCAGGATGACCCTTCATCAGAGCTTTTGTTTCAGGTTCCAGCATCTGCAGTATTTTGCCATGGTCTGTGGAATATTGAGACTATTTCCAGTTGATGCTGCTTTGTTTGCAACTCCTCACTGAGAACAAAGCTCCAAAAACTACACCAATAGTTGCAGAATACTTCAAACACAAAGCAGGTTTGAACTATGTTCCTGATCCAGTGAAGCTTTCATTTTACAGTTTAGATTGATTCACTAGTGCAATTAATAGAATATTGCACCACTGATGCAATAGTTTTGGTCGCCACATTATAAGAAAGATGTGGAGGCATTGGAAAGAGTGCAGAGGGGTTTACCAGGTTGCCTGGTATGATGGGTAGGTCTTATAAGGAAAGGCTAAGGGACTTGAAGTTATTTTCATTAGAGAGAAGAAAGCTAAGAGGTGACTTAATTGAGACATATAAAATGATCAGAGGGTTAGATAGGATGGATAGTGAGAGCCTTTTTCCTCGGATGGAGATGGATAACATGAGGGGATATAGTTTTAAATTAGGGGTGGTAGTTATAGGACGAATGTTAGAGGTGAGTTCTTTACTCAGTGGAATGCCCCGCCTGCAGCAGTTGTGGACTCGCCAAGTTTAAGGGCGTTCAAATGGTCAGTGGATAGGCATATGGATAGCATTGGAATAGTTTAGGTTAGAGGGTCATAAAATTGGTTCCGTTGGTCAGCGCAACATCAAGGGCCGAAGGGCCTGTACTGCGCTGTTATGTTCTATGTTCTCTTTTGCTGCAAGGTGCTGATTAATCATTGATTTATTAATGTGCAATTTGTTTTAGTCACAGAACTTGTTGGACTAGAGTACAGAAAAACGGTGGGAATTTTATATCAAATGTGCTACAGTACGGGGATGATGCTACTTTCAGCTGTTGCTTATTTTGTACCAGACTGGAGAAATCTGCAACTGGTGACTACCATTCCAAGTTTTTTCTTCCTGACCTACTATTGGTAATGTCCTAAAAGTGTATCATTATTTGAGTCAGTAGCTAAAGTACTTCAGGCTTAGTGATAACCTGAATGTGTTCTATTTACAGGCTGATCCCAGAGTCTCCCAGGTGGATGCTATCCCAGAAAAAGAATACAGAAGCCATGAATGTTATACAGAAAATTGCAAAAACAAATGGGAATAATTTTCCCAAAGATTTTGAGGTGATTAGCATGAATATTTTACCACAATTAGTCAAAAATATATTTCAAAGCCTTTGTTTTGATTAGCTGTTATGTTTGATACGAGTGATAACCTATTTCCATCAAGCAAATAGAATAGGGATTCCACACACTTCTTTAGGTGGGGACACGCCACTTTATATCTGTTCAGATAGCTTAGGTATGGGTTGGCAAAAGCCAAGCTGAGGGACCCTCAGTGCATTGAGATACTGCTGGAGTTTAACTAGCTGAAAGGCTGCTGCTTACTGAAGAACTAGTAGACTTTCCATGCTATGTGGAATCAGCACCATTCTTCCTGCTGGAGCTTTGGCTTGGATCCAAAGAGGAAATATCCTAGTCGCCAGGTTTTGTACTTTGAATCATAGGATCATTCAATGTAGAAGAGGCCCTTTGGCCTATTAAGTCTGCACCGACACATTAGAAACACTGGAACTCCCACCTAATCCTATCTGCCAGCACTTGGCCCTGAATGTAATGATGTGCCAATTGCTCATCCAAATACCTTTTTAAAGAATGTGAGGCAACCTGTCTCTATCACCCTCCCAGGAGTGCATTCCAGCCCACCACACTCTCAGTAAAAATGTTTTTCCTTGCATTTCCTTTAAACCTCCTGTCCCTCACCTTGAATCTTGTCACCAACCATTCAACTAAGGGGAAACAGCTGCTCCGCATCCACTTTGTCCATGTCTAGAACACCTCGATCAGGTCACCTCTCAATCTTCTTCGCTCCAGCAAAACCAACCCAAACCTGCACAATCTCTTTTCATAACTTGAATGTTCCCAACCCAGGCAACATCCTGGTGAATCATCTCTGCACCCACTCCAGTGCAATCATGTCCTTTCGATAATGTAGCAACCAGAACTGCATATAGTGCTCCAGCTGTGGCCAAAGTTCTGTACAATTTCAACCTGACTTCCTTGCTTTTATAATCTATGCCTCGATTGACGAGGCAAATGTCTCACCACCCTATTAAATATGCCCTTCTGCTTTCAGAAATCTGTGGACAAACATATCATGTTCCGTGTGTTCCACAGAACTTCCTAGTGTCCTACTATTTATTGAGTATTTTCTTATCAAATCTTATCTTTCAAAATGTATCACCCCCCACTTTCAAGGTTAAATTCCATCTGCCACTTATCTGCCCGTTCTGTCCCTATCTTCTTGTAGCCCAAGACATTCCGCCTCACTGTTAACCACCGGTCCACTCTTTGTGTCATCTGCACACTTACTAATTCTACTCCTCACATAATTACTAATGTCATTTAATATAAATGATGAATAATAGGGGGCCCAATACAGATCCCTGTGGTATGCCACTGAACACTGGCTTCCAATCACTAAAGCAGCCTTATATCATCACTCTCTGTCTCCTACAACTGAGTCAATTTTGAATTCACTTTATCAAATTACCCTGTATCCTACATGAATTTACTTTCTTTACAAGTCTGCCATGTGGGATCTTGTCAAAGGCTTTGCTGAAATCCATATATACTATATTGACCGCACTACCTTTGTCTACACACCCGGTCATCTTCCCAAAAAATTCAATCAAATTTGTCGGGCTTGACCTGCTTCTGACAAAGCAATGCTGACTATCCCTGGTCAAGCTTCGCCCCTTCAAGTGCAAACAGATATTCTCCTTCAGAAGTTTCTCTCATACTTTCCTTACCACTGACGGGAAACTCACTGGTTTGTAGTTAGTTGGTTTATCTCCATAACCCTTCTTAAATAGCGGAAACACATTGGCTGTTCTCCAGTCGTCTGGAACCAATGACTGGAGAACGGCTAATTCTCCAGAATTAGTAGCCAGAGAGGAATTGAAAATTTGGATCAAAGTTCCTGCAATCTCCTCCTTTGATTCCCACAGCAGGCTAAGGCACAATTCATTTGCACTGATTTGCTTTCCTTGTTCTTTTTAAAAGCCTTTCTTTTCCTTCTCATTGTATCCGGAATATCTCTGGTCATTCATAGTTTTCTGGGCTTGTTACATCTATTTATCATCATTGAGGAAATATGCTGGGTGTGTACCGGCCCCATTTCCATTTTGAATGCTCCCCACTGCTCTTCCATTGATTTTCCTGTTAGTAGCTGTTCCCAGTCTACCTTGTCCAGACCATATCTTATTTTACTAAAATCCACTCTTCACAATCCAAAACAACTTTTTTGCAGATTTCTATTTCCTCCTCCATAACAAGCTTAAATTGTACCATGTTGTGATTGCTATCACTAAAATGCTCCCCTTCAATCAACCGTCTAGCTTCATTCCCCAGAATCAGGCCCAGCACAATTCTTTCCCTTGTTGGACCCTCTACATGTTGATTTAAAAAGTTCGCCTGTACGTATTTCAAGATATCGATTCCATCCAAGCTCTTAACACAATGTATATCTCAGTTAATGTTGGAAAAGTTGAAATATATATATAATATATATATAAAATAATAACCCTATATAATAACCCTATTTTTATTGTTTTTAGACAGCTGATATAATAACTCTACTTTTATTGTTTTTAGACAACTCCCAAATTGAGCACATATTTGCTCTTCAACATCGCTCTGACTATCTGGAGGTCTAAATTAAACAGCTAACAATGTGGCTGCCTCTTTTTTATTCCTAAGTTCTACCTACAAAACTCCATTTGATGACCCCTCCAAGATATCATCTCTTCTTATTGCAATAACTGACTCCTTCGCTAATAATGCAATGCCTCCTCCTCTTTTACCTCCTTCCCTGTCTTTCCTGAAGGTTCTATATCCCGGGATGTTGAGTTGCTAATCGTGTCCTTCTTTCAATCATGTCTCTTTGATGGCTGCCATATCACACTTCCACGTGTCAATCATTGCCCTCAACTCATCCACTTTACCCGCAATATTCATGGCGTTGAAGTAGAGATCATCCAGCCTGGCCTTATTCTCCTGAACTTAATGGAGTTGCATTCCCTCTGACTTGAGTTTTGCTGTATGATTCTGTGCCCTTATTCTACTAATAGTCTGTGTCCCTTCCCCTGCCAAATCAGTTTACTTAGTCAACTGTGTCCTAATAAACTGTGCACTTGTCACCACAGCATTGACACCCACAATATCTGAGTTAAAGAATGCCTCCGTGACTTAAATGTTAAAAATGGCCACATCTCCACCTGCTGGTAAATCAGCTTTTCTCTGACTTTTTTTTGTTTCATTTGATCAGCTGTTTGATAGTGCAGAGGACATGCTGGGGGAGGATTCTCCGATCTCGCTGCAGATTCCGCTGATCCACTTCCGCACCCGATAAGGTTGTTAAGAAGGCATATGGAGTCTTAGCTTTTATTGGTAGGGGGATTGAATTTCGGAGCCGCAACGTCATGTTGCAACTGTACAAAAACTCTAGTGCGGCCGCACTTGGAGTATTGTGTGCAGTTCTGGTCCCCACATTATAAGAAAGATGTGGAGGCATTGGAGAGGGTACAGAGGAGGTTTACCAGGATGTTGCCTTGTATGGAGGGCAGGTCTTATGAAGAGAGGCTGAGGGATTTGAGGTTGTTTTCGTTAGAAAGAAGGTGGCTAAGAGGTGACCTTATTGAAACAATCCTAGATGATTAGAGGTTTAGATAGGGTGGACAGTGATAGCCTTTTTCCTCGGATGGAGAAAGCTAGCACGAGGGGACATAGCTTTAAATTAAGGGGTGGTGGTTTTAGGACAGATGTCAGAGGTAGGTTCTTTACCCAGACGGTGGTAAGGGTATGGAATGTCTTGCCTGCGTCAGTTGTAGATGCGCCAAGTTTGGTGGCGTTTAAGAGGTTAGTAGATAAGTTTATGGACGAAAAGGGAATGGTTTAGGTTAGAGGGTCACTGCTTGTTCCTAATTGGTCGGCACAACATCGGGGGCTGAAGGGCCTGTTCTGCGCTGTAATGTTCTATGTTCTATGCACCCGGCTCCAAATGTTTGCAGTTACTCCAGTACTTTTCCAATAGCACGAAATGGATCACACCCAGAAAGGATGAAAGTTCAATTCTCATATTTAAAGTAGCATTTAAATTTGCATCGCACATGGGATTCCCCCGCCCTCAGGATCTCCCAAACTTTGGGCGTCACACAAACATGGCGAGAATCACTATTGGTCTCCACTAGTGATGGCCATGCAGGCTGGCCTGGAGATCATTAAATCCCCAGGTGGTCAGGAGCATGGTCAGTTGGACACTGCCAGTGCTGAGGCAGTGCCAAGGGGGTGGGTACTGGCTATAATGGGGGAAGTGGGGGGACCCATCAAGAGAACCACATTGTTGGGGAGGGGTTGGGGGGAGAACCCATCAATAGAGCCTCAATGTTGGGGGGAGGGTGGGGGAAAATGTCTATGTCCATATGGGGAGAGAGAGTGTATCCTAGTGCAACATGTGATTGGAGCATCTTTGCACAATGCCATCTGAATGCAATGCAGTTAGTTTACCAATTTAGTCGGCATATTTAGTGCCTACACCCCTCCCCAATACTCTTGACACTTTTTGTTTTGGAAAATACTGCCCATTGTGTTGAAAGCTTTAAATTTTGTGTGGAATATTACTGTCCACTTTATTATATTCCACTTCCTATTCTCTTCCTGCACCTAGTGGTGCACGAAGGCAGGCTTTTCTCCATTTCCTTGGCTATTAATTCCCAAAACTGCTAGTCTGTCACCAGGGACTTATTGCTTGAGGTGCGCCACTCTGCATCAAGCCTAGCTGACCAGGAGGCACTCCCACTTTTACCACTGACCATTTGGAAGGATTTGCAGGTTGGTTCATTTAACCTGTTCCACTGGACCTTCCTTAGCCATCAGGTTCTGGGATGGGACTCGAACCTGGAACTTCTGGCTCAGGAAGCAGGATGCTTTCCACTGCACCACAATACCTCCATTACTTCCATTTCTTTAAAGGATCATTTATTTTAATAGGCTCCTTGTTTTAGTTGGGTTGGTGTTTCATACAATAGAACATTTGTAAATTGAGACATAATTTTTTTCTTATTCCTTTAGACAGTTGAAGAGTGCAGTGAGAACTTGAGCCATCCTTCCTTTGTAGACCTAGTACGGACACCTCAGATCAGGAAACACACTCTTATCTTAATGTTTAACTGGTAAGATTTAATTTCTGTAAATATTTAAACTCAGGAGACTCACTAAGAAAAATAATCGACTTCATAAAAGAATGAGATATGCATCAATTAGTAAAAAAGACCAATACTATGAACATTTAGAGCACTGAATGAGGGATAATTCATTGAAATTTGTCATTAAGCCTGTTTGCTTTGTAACTGTGATAGCTGCGAGGCACAACTCAGCAGGTGAAATCTAAACAAAGTTATTTATTGTGAAACTATACACAGAGCAGAATGATGAATGTGACTTTATTCTCCAACTGAGGGACAGCCCGTTCCCAGACACACACTCTCTCTGCCATGATTGGCCCAGATTTTCTCTCGCTGCTGTGAGGGGCCCATCAGGAAACGTGACCTGCAATTGCTCACTCTTTTAAGAAGTTGTTCTATCACATTCTCCGCACCCCGCCCCCCCCCCCCCAACACCTGCTTTAAGGTACTTTACAACAATAGACAATGTAAAAGGAGGTAAATCAGTGCAATCTCTCATAACGTCTGTTTATCAGGAGATTTCTGAATAAGCTGAGAATGCCTCAGCTCTCTGGCAGGTGCTTCCTCAGTTGAGATAGATTACGTTTTGAGTAGCAGTTACGTGGATCTTTGTGTCAGAAGGTGCACTAGTGCAGATATCCTCTCCACTTCTCCCTGGAACAACACAGGGTACTTCCTCTGGAGTAACCCACGCCTCCCCTTTGAACATGGCACCATTGGAGGAATGCTGATAGGTGCTGCAGGAATAACCTGCTCTACTTTTACCGTAACTAGTTTCTCTCTGCCTTATGTGGTCTACAACTTTCTTGACTTTTCTCCTTGAAGATGAATCAGGTGACACAGGCCCTGTTTTCACTAGGATCTTCTCAGGGACCAAATCTAGATTGACATTAAAGATCCGGACGTATATTAAATCATTCACCTCGAAGAACCTAGAAGCTTTAACAGAATTGAGGTACTTATTTTGTGCACCCTGTTTTGCCTCCACTTTCCCTGCTAAATTGGGAAATACTAAGTCAACATATATGTCCAGCTTTTTAATGTCAATCCAGATTGGATCCCTGGGAAGATCGAGCAAAAATAGGGCCTGTGTCATACCTGGTTGATCTTCAAGAGAGAAAAGTCAAGAAATATATAGACCACATAAGGCAGAGAGAGACTAGCAACAGTAAAAGTAGAGCAGTTTATTCCTTCAGCACCTTTCCATCAGTAGTCATGCAGGGATTACACCTATAGAACATAGAACATAGAACAATACAGCACAGAACAGGCCCTTCGGCCTTCGATGTTGTGCCGACCAAAATAAAAAGCAATGCCCCTTCTAACTAAACCATTCCCTTCTCTTCCATATACTTATCAACTAACCTCTTAAACGCCACCAAACTTGGCGCATCTACAACAGCTGCAGGCAGGGCATTCCACTCCCTAATCACTCTTTGAGTAAAGAACCTACCTCTGATATCCGTCCTATAACTCATACCCCTTAATTTAAAGCTGTGTCCTCTCGTGCTAGCTTTCTCCATCCTAGGAAAAAGGCTATCACTGTCCACCCTATCTAAACCTCTAATCATCTTATATTTGCATGTGGTGCCATTCTATATGAGAGGAAGAATCTAACAAGCTTTAAAGGTACGGGTATTCTTTCATTGCTGACTTGAAGATCTGAACAGGGGGAAACGGCATGGTAACACAACGGTTAGCACTGCTGCCTCACAGCTCCGGGGACCTGGGTTTGATTCCTCGTTTCGGTCACTGTCTGTGTGGAGTTTGTACGTTCTCCCCATGTCTGTGTGGGTTTCCTCCAGGTGCTCTGGTTTCCTCCTGGTCTGAAGATGTGCGGGTTAGATAGATTGTCCATGCTAAATTGCCCCTTGGTATCAGGGGGATTAGCGAGGGTAAATGCATGGGGCTATGGTAATAGGGCCTGGTGGGATAGTGGTCGGTGCAGACTCAATGGGCTGAATGGCCTTCTGCAGTATAGATTCAATGATTCTATAACAGTTCTCTTTGGTAAACCATTTGAGGCTTGGTGGGATAGTACTGTGTGCACACCTTGTATTCAATTAGTACACACAAAATACTGAACCTTCTCCTCCATAAAAGCACTCAGGCCATGCGTAGAGAAGATTTGTCAAAACTTCTCAACCACTGCTGAAGATTTCATTCAGTGTTATCGATCCAATTGGAGTGTGCATCAACAATAATTAATAATATACTGCCCATAAAAGGATCCACAGAATTCACATGTAGCCACATGACGAGGCCACTCCGAAAGGTGGAATGAAACTGAAGAAGATAAAATGAATTGTGACTTACATTAATTGCAACACCTGACCAGATTTTCAATATCCTTATCAATGTCTGGCCACCAAATATAACTTCTAGTGAGTATCTTAATTTTGGTCTGAGCTGGGTGAGCAATATGATAACTTTTTAGTCTCAGACTGTTCTGTCTGGTTTCATTACAGGTATAATGGGAGCAGCCCATTCTAAGAACTGTAACGGGCCTTTTTATTCCAAGTTCTTCCAAATGTTTAAATTGTGCCCCAACTTTCTCATGCAAGGCACTGGACGAGCCCTGTAAAATTTGGCTGGTGAATCTAAATTTCATAGAAATCATAGAAACTCGACAGTGCAGAAGGAGGCCATTCGGCCCATTGAGTCTGCACTGACCACAATCCCACCCAGGCCCTACCCCCATATCCCTAATCCCTCTAACCTACACGTCTCGCAGCTGTAACGGACAGTTTTAACATGGCCAATCAACCTAACCTGCACAGGAAGGAAGGAAACCAGAGCACACTGAGGAAACTCATGCGGACACGAGGAGAATGTGCAAACTCCACACAGACAGTGGCCCAAGCTGGATCCCTGCAGCTGTGAAGCAGCAGTGCTAACCACTGTTACCACCCCAAATTCACATAAGTTTTAGCTTTGATTCTCCATATCTTGCCTAATTCATCTTGGAAGACCTCTTGGTATCTTACCAAAACTTCTTGGAAACTGCCATCGGTTATATAAAAAATCTCCAGCCAATTCAGTTTTATTTGATATATTAATTTCATCCCATGAGAGTCAATCCCTGGTCTTACACTATGATAATTGGTAGTTGAGCTGACTGGTGTTGGTACGTCACTGGTGCAGATGTTGGATCCCAGTATTTTCAGTATTTCCCTGGTGTTTGTGACTAATTTAACTGTTGTATTTTTTAATATTAGAGGTTAAACTCCACCTTGCAGGTATTTGTATGCTGTTCTCCTACAAATATAGTAGAACTACCGTATCTACCTCCACGCTTAACGGCTACCAATTTACCATAAATTTACTATTATAATTGGAGCCAATTTACTTATCTTGATATTATTCAATTTGTATACCTCAGATTTACCTTCTCAGTCAGAGCTTTATTGTTTGCTTGTAGTTTATTACTACACCTTCGAGAAGCTTCTCATTATAATACAAAAGGATGGACACAACTCTGTTTTGTTTCAACTCTTCACTTAGTAATTTAGGGTCTTTTGGTGCCCTCCTCCTTGGATCTTTTACTGCCTGCTGAGACTGGTATTGCCTCTTGTTTGATGGCTTATTACCACCTCTGAGCTTCAGCATTGCCTCTTTCTGGAGGTCTTAATTTCCTCCTATGAGGTTTTGCATTGTTTCTGTACCCCTTTTCTTTTAAAGAGTTGCCAATGTGACTTGTTTTCCCACCTTCCTGACACTGTTGATATTCCTGGAGAGCAGTAAAGTTCCTGGTCTTCAGCTACCCAGTGCTTACAGCCTCCTCTGTAATGGGGAATGCCCTCTCTTATTTTAAAACCCTCCGTATCTGCATGGAGACCAAACCTTTAACAGCGTGATCTGGAGCAGGAATGGGTTTCATTTCCATTCCCACCCATGCTGACTTCAGGTGCCCCGAGTGTAAGATTTAGGCCATGGTGAACTAAGCATTGGCATAAGGACTACAGAATTTTAATAACTGCACATACTCTATTGGAATAAACTTGATTCTGCATGTTAATATCACTGGACTTACTTGTATACAATTCCACTGCAGGTTTGCTATAACTTTGATATACCAAGGTCTTGTCATGCGTTTGGGAACCCTGGGAGGAAATATTTACCTTGATTTCTTTATCTCGGGAGCTGTAGAAATCCCAGCAGCAATCATCATCCTTTTAACCATTGAGCGGATTGGACGGCGTCTCCCCTTTGCAGCAGGCTGCCTGTTGTCAGGGGGCTCCTGCTTGATAGCGGCACTCATTCCTGAGAGTAAGTATCCTGGTTCACACTGGGATTCCAGCCCCAGATTAATCAATCTAATGAAGTGTCTGCCA
The DNA here is from genome assembly GCA_024679065.1 of Sphyrna mokarran. Classification (NCBI taxonomy): domain Eukaryota; kingdom Metazoa; phylum Chordata; class Chondrichthyes; order Carcharhiniformes; family Carcharhinidae; genus Sphyrna; species Sphyrna mokarran. Next base: position 24,142,893 of record JAGIQG010000012.1, on the reverse strand, counting down.
AGTGAATAGAAGAGAATCATTCAGCACTGGACATGAGTAATTATCTCTCAGCTATCTATCCAGTTTCTCTTTCTTCGTGGCCCTCCAAATATTTACTTTTCAGTATTTATCCAATTCTGTTCTATAATTTACTGTCAAATCTGTTTTCAAGCAGCACATTCCAATCATATTCAAGGCATTTCCACATTATTTTCATTCATTAAAAACATATTCAATTCTGTTTGTTAAGAATTTGTTATATAAAAAAACTCCATCTCTTCTCTGTCCTTTTGCTAATTATTTTAAATCCTCTAGCTACTGTCAATGGAAACTATTTATTACATTGAAAGTTCTCATAATTATGAGCAAGCCTTTCAAGTCTCCCTTTCATCTTCCTTACTCAGAGGAGAATAATCCTCCCTTGTGGTAAGCACTGCTGCCTCACGGCACCAGAGACCTAGGTTCAATTCCCGGCTTGGATCTAATCTCTGTGAGGAATCTGCACACTTTCCTTTCGTCTGTGTGGGTTTCTTCCGGGTGCTCCGGTTTCCTCCCACAGTCCAAAAGACATGTTGGTTAAGTGCATTGGCCATGCCGAATTCTCCCTCAGTGTACCTGAAGAGGCACCAAAGTGTGGCGACTAGGGGATTTTTACCGTAATTTCATTACAGTGTTAATGTAAACCCACTTGTGATACTAAATAAACTTCCTTTTCTTTCCACGTAACTCATCTCTGGTACCATCTTTCTGAAGTATTGATGTGAACATGAGTGGAATTTTCCAGCCCTTCTAGTCTTGCTGAAGTTGACCCCACCGTAGGTTCCCCGGCAATTGCACAGGCAAGGAATATAAATCACCATCAACTTTGAGACCAGAATAACCTGGCAGCAGTCAAAGGGAACCCTTCCACTGTGGGGGGTGGGGTCTGGACTGACATATATCTGGTTGTAGTCATGTGATAAGAAAGCACAATGCAATATACAATGAAAAGTCATGAGCTATATATTCTCAGTGACCACTTCTGGTGCAGCTGCAGTAATGGTCTTATTAAAATTGTCCAGATACTTTCCGGTTTGGAGAATTCAAATTAGTAACCAATCCTTTCAGTGTTAGAAAAGAATTAGCATTCCATCCACTCCTCGTTAAAAGCTGCTGGCCCATTGAGTGACCTCTGTTTCTCCTCTGCTGCAACACTTGCCCGCTCAGTGGTCGAAGTATTGCAATTAAGTTCAAACTTTTCATCTAAACGATATCAGCCACATGGTGCAGAATGAAAACTAAAAATGCCGACTGCAATGAAATATTGACTCTTGCAACTACCTAGCTGAAACTCATTTTAAATGGCTGCATCAGTTGAATTAAAACCAATGGTCAGAATGCAAGGCTCAGAAACAGGGCAGCCAAACTTTTCAGTACTGGGATGAACCTTCCTTCCAGCACTCACTTTGTGCAGATGCTCAGCAACAAAAGCTGTTCCACCAAGCAGCACAAAAAGGTGATTATGGGAAAAGTCTGTGCAAGCTGACTTGAGGCTACTTCTTCTGTCATTCTGAGTAGTGCAGCAACTTCTGCTCGCTGCACATCACACAGTGCATATTGCTCAGTCTGGGACCAGTAACTGTATGTTTTGATGATCCCACCAGTAATTGCAATTTGCAAAAGAATTAATTTGTTTCAAACCTCTGAACAAATCTAAGTAGTTAGACATGATTACATTTTGTAATTGAAAATGTGAATATTTCAGTTTTGTTCCTTCAAATGCAGTCAAGCTAATCACACTCCTATTTATATATCCATTTAAGGTATCAGCTGGTTGTCAACAGCAGTAGCCTTTGTGGGTAAACTAGGGATCACGATGAGCATTGAAATGGTGGTGTTTGTAAATGCTGAACTTTATCCGACATTTATGAGGTATGTATTAAATAGATATTCTGTACACTAACAAAAATTCTTTAAATGAGCTGAATAAAAATTATAGTTCTATATCAATTATTGATTATCTTGTTCATTCTGCAGAATGGACCCGTCCTCTTGAACTATCTCTTAGTGATGAAACCTGCTTTGCTGAAGTATCTAATGCCTGTGAAATACTTTGTGTGGCAGTAAAGGTGTATTTTATTTTAACAGGAACCTTGGTGTTTCAGTGTGCTCATCACTGTGTGATATTGGAGGGGTTGCAGCCCCATTCATCGTGTACAGACTGGCAGGAACGTGGGTGGGGCTGCCCCTTGTGGTTTTTGGTGAGGATCTTTTATATAGTGCTATGAATTTAACTATTTTAATGCTGTGATTTAATCATTTGCTTTCACAAAAAGTCGCACAATACCTCTGTGTTATATGTCTAAAATGGACAAAGCAGCTCAGAATCAGTTCACTAAAAAGCTTTTTCTGTAAGCATTCCCCTTCTCAAGAGAAGAATCAATCACATTTCCCCCATTTCCTCTTCAAACCCCTCCAGTAACCATGGTGATTCCTCTTCTTCCAGATAGAGGATAACTTCTATCTTACACACATGCATGTACTAATTCTGGAGAGAAAATGGCCAAATATCCACAAACACATCCCTGTCATCTTTCAATACCTGAGAAATTTAGCTGCAAAATACATGCCTCCTTATCAAGAATCCCAATGATTTCTGCTGAACCTTTTGAGATGATAACTAGCATGGTGGACAGATGAGGATCTCTAGATGTTGTCCGTGTGACCTTTGAGAAGTCATTTCGTAAAGCTGATGAGAATATTAACAAATACAAGTGCACACTGAATTAGAGGGAACATTATTACACGTTGATAAGTGGTTGGGATAGTGTAGGGAGACAGGAAAACTGAGATTTGCATGATGTGCAGTTGCTGGTGTTGGACTGGGGTAAGATGTAAGTAGCCTCACAACACCAGGTTAAAGTCCAACAGGTTTATTTGGTAGGACAAGCTTTTGGAGAGTTGCCCTTCACTAGAAATAGGGCATAGACACAAACTCAATTATAAGATAATGGTTAGAATGCCGGTCTCAACAGGTAATCAAGTCTTTTCAGAAGCAGACAATGTGAGTGGAGAGAAGGTTAAGTACAGGTTAAAAAGATGTGTATTGTCTCCAGCTAGGGCAGTTAGTGAGACCTTGCAAACTCAGGCAAGTCGTGGAGGTTACAGATAGTATGACATGAACCCAAGATCCTGGCTGAGAATGTTCTCATCTGTGCGGAACTTGGCTATCCGTTTCTGCTCAGTAATTCTGTGTTATCATGTGTCCTGAAGGCCACTTTATATAAATTTTGTAAATTGGGTTTGTGTCTTTATATGCCCTGTTTGAATAGAACATAGAACATTACAGCGCAGAACAGGCCCTTCGGCCTTTGATGTTGCACCGACCAATTAAGAAAAAGCAATGACCCCCTAACCTAAACCATTCCCTTTTCGTCCATAAGCTTATCTACTAACCTCTTAAACGCCACCAAACTTGGCACATCTACAACTGCCGCAGGTAGGGCATTCCATACCCTTACCACCCTCTGGGTAAAGAACCTACCTCTGACATCCGTCCTATAACCACCACCCCTTAATTTAAAGCTATGTCCCCTCGTGCTAGCTTTCTCCATCCTAGGAAAAAGGCTATCACTGTCCACCCTATCTAAACCTCTAATCATCTTATATGTTTCAATAAGGTCTCCTCTTAGCCGCCTTCTTTCTAACGAAAACAACCTCAAATCCCTCAGCCTCTCTTCATAAGACCTGCCCTCCATACCAGGCAACATCCTGGTAAACCTCCTCTGTACCCTCTCCAATGCCTCCACATCTTTCTTATAACACGGGGACCAGAACTGTACACAATACTCCAAGTGCGGCCGCACTAGAGTTTTGTACAGTTGCAACGTGACGTTGTGGCTCCGAAATTCAATCCCCCTACCAATAAAAGCTAAGACTCTATATGCCTTCTTAACAACCTTATCGACTTGATTGCCAGCTTTCAGGGATCTATGCACATATACACCAAGATCCTTCTGTTCTTCAACACTATTAAGAGTCCTACCATTAGCCCTATACTCTACTCATTTGTTATTCCTGCCAAAGTGAATTACGTCACACTTTTCCACATTAAACTCCATTTGCCACCTCTCGGCCCAGCTCTGCAACTTGTCCAAGTCTCTCTGCAAACTATAACACCCCTCTTCACTATCTACCACTCCTCTGACTTTGGTGTTTGTGATCAGAACTCCCACTCACCTGATGAAGAGGCAGTGTTTTGAAAGGTAGTGGCTTGTGCTACCAAATAAACCTGTTGAACTTTAACCTGGTGTTGTGAGACTTCTTATGTAATGTTCCCCAGGATGTGTATAGGGACCTAGACTTTTTGCTACAGTGAATAACTTAGATGAAGGAATGGAGAGTTGTAAATCCAAGTTTGCAGATAAACATGGGAAGCACAGCAAGTTTTGCAATTGGGTAGACAAAGTTTGAAAAGGACACAAACAAGTAATTAGGCACAACAATAGCAGACACAATTCAATGTTGGGCAAATGTGCGGTCATTCGCTTTGTATCAAAGGTGAACTGGATTTTTTTCTAACGGTGAAATATTTAGAAACTTTGGAAGAATTATAGGATTTTGGTATGCACATTCTTTAAGTGGCAGAGCTGCAAAAAGTAATGAAAATGTTTATGAAACATTAGGATTCAAAAGTGAGACAGTTATTCTTCAGTTGCACAGAGCCTCAGTCAAACCCGATCTGAAGTATTGCATTCAGTTCTAGGCACTGCATTTCAGAGAGAATCAGAAGAAGCTCATTGCAAATTCATCTGAATGATGCCTGTCTAAAGGGTTAAATCATGAAAGCCCACGTGCATAAACTTGGGTTGCCTTTCTTTGAATTTAGAAGGTTGATCTCCATGAACTGTTAAAAATGATAAAGGGCGTTGCTATGGTAGAACCTGTTTCCTGCACAATCTTAAAATGAGAGTGCTAGGCTATTCAGAAGAGGAATCAGGAATGAGGAATCAGGAGTGTATTTTCACAAAAACAGTACTCAACCTTGTGACATCTAGATAACAAGAGCACCTATGTCAGACTCCTATTTATTGACTATAACTCAGCCTTCAACAATATTATTCCTATGAAACTCCAAATTCCATGTCCTGGGCCTTGGCTCTTCTCTCTGCAACTTAACCCACAGACCACAATCAGTAGGGATAGGCAACAATACCTCCTCCATGATTATCCTTAGGACCTGTATTCTCAGCTGTATTCTCAGCCTCCTGCTATACTCCTTATACACCTATGACTGTGTGGCCAAATGCCCATCCAATTCAATTTTCAAGTTTGCTGACAATGTTACCATAGTGATTCGAATCTCAAACAATGAAGAGACAGGGAGTAAGATAGAGAATATGGTGAACTGGTGCAATGACAATAATTTCTCCCTCAATATTAACAAAGCAAAGGAACTTTTCAAGAACTTCAGGAAGCGTAAAGGAGGACATGCCCCTGTCTCCACAAACAGGAATGAAGTAGATCTGGTTGAAAGCTTCAAGTTTTTAGGTGTTCAGGTCGCCAGCAACCTGTCCTGGTCCCTCCATGCTGATGCTATAGTTAAGAAACACCCTTACTTTCTCAGAAGATTAAAGAAATTTGATACGTCAGCTACAATTCTCACCAGCTTTTACAGATAAATCATAGAAAGCATTCTTTCTGGTTGTATCACAGCTTGGTATAGTTCCTGCTCTGCCCAAAACCGCAAGAAGCTAATAAAGGTCAAGAATGTAGCCCAATCCATCACACAAACCAGCCTCTCATCCATTGACTCTGTCTACACTTCCCACTGCTTCAGCAAAGCAGTCAGTATAATTAAGGACTGCACAAACCTTGGTCATTTTCTCTTCCACCTTCTTCTGTTTGGAAGAAGATCCAAAGGTCTGAGGTCATGTACCAATCGATTCAAGAACAGCTTCTTCCTTACTGCTGTCAGACCTTTAAATAGACCTTTAACAAAGGTTGTCTGTATTAGAAATGTCAGCTCTCTTCTCTCCTTACAGATGCTGCCAGACTGGCTGAGCTTTTTTTTAGCATTTTCTCTTTTGGTTTCCGATTCCAGCATCCGCAATAATTTGCTTTTATTTGAATGGACCTACCTTGCGTTAAGTTGATTTTTCTCTACACCCTAGTAATATTACATTCTGCAGTCTCTCATTTCCTTCTCTACGAACTGTATGCTGTGTCTGTAAAAAAAAATTCACTGCATATTAATACATGTGACAATAAATCACATCAAATCTGTAGTGAACATCTAGAACTCGCTACCCCAAAAAGACTGTGGATGGTGGATCAATCAAAATGTCCAAGATAAAGATCTCAAAGGACATAGAACAAAAGGGGTAGATGTTGTTGAGGTATAAGTCAGCCAGGATCTACCAGAAGGGCACAGCAGATTTGAGTAGGCATTGGTGTTGAATGACATGCTCCCAATGTTTATATCCTGAGGGTTTGCACTATAAACTGAGTCCTGACATTCTTTGGATTTCCGAACTTCAATAGCGTTAGTGCTGTGATGAGTAACTGCACTATTACCAGAATTTGTTTGGAAAAAAAATAATGGAATGCCACAGTATAAAGAAATAAAATTAGAAATTTACAAAAGCTAAGTTATGTGTCTCTTAACTTTCTGTTGTCAGAATAAATAGAATTAGGCTTCACAAATTCCTAAATTGAGGATGAGTCCCAGATAATAGAAAAAGACCAAAAAAGTGAGGTTAGACATCCATCAGCGTGGGTCTGTCTTTTCTTGAAAAGAGAAGGCCATAGTAATAGGTGCAGGAGTAAGCCGTTGATCCTGCTTTGTTATTCAATAAGGTCATGGCTGATCCGATTGTGGTCTTAACCCTACTTCCTGCCTAACCCTTGAAAAGCAAACTAGGGGCATTTAATATGCAAATACCATCATGAAATTAAATGGTAAAATCAGAAGAAATTACTCAGAGTTTTGAGAATGTGGAATTCATTACCACAGGGAGTGGTTGAGGCCAATAGTATCGACAGATTGAAGTGAAGGTCAAGAAAACGTATGAAGGGCAGGAAACAGAAGGTTATGCTGATTAAGTTTAAATGCCTGAATTTATTAGTTGGGCAGAATGGCCTTTTTTGTGCTGTATATTTTATGTAATGTGATATGGATTAGGGATTGCAAGAAAACAGAGTCACAGCACTAGCACGAATTGGCTCTTTGTTTTTTTTGCTTATGGTAGACACAGATGGAGGCCCCTTTAACCCTATTGAGCAATCCAATCAATCTCATTCTCCCACTCAAACCTCATAACCTTGAATGTCTATTTCCTTGAAGGCCCAGCCATTTAGTCTTGAAACTATTCACTGTATTTCTTTTCACGACCATTGTCGGCAAAGGGTTCAGGTTATTATTATTCACACCATCTCAGTTAACTGCAAACCTCACCAGATTCCAAGGTTCCACAGAAAATCTGTACAATCCTCAAACTGCTTGAGGACAGGCCAGGGAAGATGTGGCCCTTAGGGCCTCAAGTGGAAAATGAGGAACTGTTCAAATTGTGATAGTGGCCATTGTTGACTAGCCAACATTTATTGCCCATTCCTAATTGCCCTTGAAAATGGGGATGAGATGTCTTCTTGAACCGCCGCAGTCTGTGTTGTGCATCCACACTACTGTTAGGAAGGGAATTCTAGGATTTTGACCCAGTGACAGTCAGGCTAATCCTGACAAGTCAGGATGCTGAGTGGCTTGGAGGGAAACATGCAGGTGATGGTGTTCCCATGTGTTTGCTGCCCTTATCCTTCTGGATGGTAGAGGTCGTGGGTTGGAAGGTGCTGTTTCAGGAGGCTTGGCAAGTTTCTGCAGTGCATCTTGTAGATGCTTCATACTGCTGTTACTGTACATTGATGATGGAGGGAGTTAACGGTCTGCCAATCAATCATGCTGCTTTGTCCTTCAAGGTGTTGAGCTTCTTAAATATTATATGCACTGCACTCAGGCAGGCAAGTGGGAAATACTACAGTACACTCCTGACTTCCCACCCCCTTGCTGGTATCTCTGTGTCTCCCAAGCCTATGTCCTGGATCACACTCTGCATCTTATCTGTGTATTGGCATTTAGTGATATCATCAAATAAGTAATGTCACTTACACTGTACACTGATGATGCCTACTGCTATCTCCCTCCAGCTTTGCATGACTTCTGATTTATGTTATCGCTTGTCTAACATGCAGTCTGAACAAGCAGAATTTCCTGCAATTTAACTTGGTCAAGCAAAGCCTCTTGTCTCAGTCTTTACCACAAATTCTATAACCCCATCCCTCTCCTTGGCAACTGAGGCTAAAAGCTGAGATTGATAAAAACCTGGATGTTCTTTCTGAACCTGACCTGATTTCTGATGCCATATCTCCTAAATACTTCCTCCTTCCTAGCATTACCCCTTATCAGTTCATCTGTTGTTGAAAGCTTCAGCCTTTTTTAACCACTAGACTTGACTATTCTAACCCACTCGTTGCTGCCTATCCAAATGTTACTATCAATAAATTTGAGGTAATTCAGGGTGCTTATTCTAATTCACACCATCAGCCCTTTACTTGCTGAACTATCTTATCTCGAGGTCCGGCAATGCCTCAATTTTTAAAATGGTCTTTTCTGTTTTCAACTATGCTCCATGGCCTTGTCCCTCCTAATCTATATGGCTACATCCAACTAATAGTATCTCTACACTCCTCCAATTCTGGTCTTTTGTGCACTCCCAATTTTGATCACTCGGCCATTGGTGGTTGTTATTTCAATTGCCATAAGCACAGGAATCTGGAGGAGTCCAGAATAAGGGTCATTGTTTGAGGATAAGAGGGGTACACATTTTAAAACTGAGCTGAGGAGAAATTTCTTCAGCCAGAGAATGGTGAATGTATGGAATTCACTACCAGCAAATGTAGTTGAGGCCGAAATATTGTCTGATTTCAAGAAGAAATTAGATATAGCTGTTTGAGCTAAAGGAGTTAAGGGTAGTGGGAGGAAGGGAGGATCACGATATTGATCCCCATGATCGAAATGAATAGCAGAGCAGACTCGAACAGCTGAATAGCCTACTCCTGCTTCTAGTTTCTATGTTAATTCCCTTGCTTAACTTCCCCATAACTGCACCTCTCCCTTCCTCTTTAAGATACTTTGTAAGGTCTGTGTTTTTGTTAGCTCTAGTGCATCCTTATGAACCTCATGTAGCTTAGTGTTGAATTTTGTTTTGATAATCTCTTGGTGAAGCACTATGGGATACTTTACTATGTTAAAAGTGTTGTATAAATGCTGACCAGTTGATCTGTGAAATGGATTGGTGCAGGGTTTGTGGCAATGACCACTGAACATGCGACGAGCAGTTGGCAAAGATAGAAAAGTAGAAAATGCCAATATGAAGCAAAGGAACACAACATAAAGCAAGCACAACGTCAAAGGACATGAACGAACATACGGACAAGGAGAAGGGGAAGGTCATTCATCCCACCAGCCTGTTCTGCTATTTAATAACATCATGGCTGCTCTGAAAATAACCTCAAATCTGCATCCTGCATATCCCTGATAAACTAAATGAACATATATACTTGGAGGTAACACAATAGAATTAAGCATACCAACCTATCCTGTAGGTTATGCCATGTTCAACAAGTCACAAGCCCAGAAGGTGAGTGAATTGTGTTACATTGGCATCAAAAACATTACCTAAAGTAACAAATCAATGCAACATTTTTTTTGCATCTGTTGTATCACATTAATTGATACTGGAACAACAGTTAGGTACTCATAACTGCTGGTACTTGGATAGCAGTTAAATCAAAATGACGCTGGCTAAAATACAGAGAGTTCTGGGAATCCACAGCAAGTCAGTTAGAATCCGCAAAGAAAAAATATCAGGTAATGATCCTCCATCAGAATGGAAGGCTAGATGGTGCACAAGCATTGTAACCAAGTTGGGAAATATGGAAGCAGAAGTTAAGTAGAGGATGCCTTACCAACTGCTTAATAGAAAATATTCCAGGTATGATCAGCAAGAAGATGCATAGACATGAAAAACAGACCAAAGATTGTATAAATAATATGATGTGAAAAGGTTCAGGAAAGATCTAACAAAAGCATAAGATCAGAAAAAGTATGAGACCTGTGTTGAGTTTCATAACACTGATTAAATTGCAACATTCAAATAGTTTTTTAGTCTTGTAAAGTGGGTAAATTGTCTCTGTTGCTCATTCTTGGTTGCCATAAAGATATTGTATTAATTTTCACTAGCTTGGAACAATTTTCTGGTGCAGTTTCAATAAATTATCAGGTTTATTCAATTAAATTTCACTATTTCATGTTTTGAATTGAATGTAGGATCTTTGTGTTACTAGTCTGTTAATGGTTGTGTGTTATTTTGAGTCATTCATTACGTACTGTTGAATGTTTTTAATCTGTAAAAAAAAACTTCACTTTATTCTACAAACTTACATTTGTCTAATTCTTGTAAGGAGATCATAAACTGATCGATGACTTATCAAAAATAGTATTAAGTGTTAGACATAAACCATTTTCATCTGCAGGCACACATTCCTCAATTTTGTTTTAGCATTCTGATTTGATTTGATTTATTATTGTCACATGTATTGGTATACAGTGAATAGTGTTGTTTCTTTGTACCATACAGACAAAGATACCATTCATTGAGTACACGGGGAGAAGGAAATGAGAGGGTGCAGAATGTAGTGTGACAGTCATAGCTAAGGTGCAGAGAAAGGTAATTTAATATAAGTTAGGTCCATTCAAAAGTCTGATGGCAGCAGGGAAGAAGCTGTTCTTGAGTTGGTTGGTACATGATCTCAGATCTTGTATCTTTCAGATTTGGAACAGAACAAAATATATTAAAAAATGCATTTTCTTAATGTACAATTCAACCATGAGAAATTCAGTAATATTTCTGAGAGAATCTTCTTCAAACTTAATTTAGTATCCAGTTTGCATTCAATCTTTCTTTGTTCTGTCCGTTCATTCCTAGGGGTGATTGGTTTGATTGCTGGCAGCTTAGTGTTGCTATTACCTGAAACAAAGGGATTGACTTTACCAGACACCATTGAGGATGTGGAGAACATCACACGGTAAGTAAACAGACAGCAAAAGGAGCACACAGACTCTGATGAGTTCTCGCTACAAACCTTCTGCCTATTATTCATCCTGCACTGCTCATCATGAAAAGTTTTCCCTCACAGCTTTAAATCCATCTCCCCAGCCATCCGTGCTATGGATTCCCTGTCTGTTCCACCTGTGCTCTTCTGGAACTCTTACCATCCATTAAGTGATATAGGAAAGTGGCAAGCGGCAATCCTGTGGAAAGCAACCAGCATTTCCGCAGTGATGTTACCTAAGGAGCCGGATAAAATCCTGAACTTGAGTGACAAGCTGGATCCACTTAGGCCCATCTGGTGTGTTGCACTCAATAGTTGCTAAAGTTATCTTTCTGAGATGCTAAGGTATCTGCTTAGGTACTGAGCATTGAATGCAGGATATCTAGATTCATGAGTTAAGTAGTATCTCAAGAATTGGGTTTTGTGGAAGTAACTTCTGTTGTATGTTCAGTGTGGTTTCAAGAAGAGATTCTGAATCTTATATGGTTGAGCATCAAGCATTTAATGATAATGTACATACATACAGAATATAACCCATGCTATGAGCTAACTCCATGCTTGCTTCTGTACGGGTTTCTGTCCAGTCCACAACTGACTCTAGGCTCAGGTCATGTCTCTTTACATCACGTTCTGGACAGTCCATCTTACCCCTTGCTATGCCAGATACCTACATAATACAGCTCTGCAACCATATCTGCGACATGTTAACTTTACAGGACTTTGCTGAATCATAGTCTTTAACAGTACCAATCTGTAGTTTAAAGCCTTAAGTACTCTAAAATCAATAACAGTTTGTAATTATTTATCCACTTTAGAACAATACATCTCCAATCACTTCACAGTAGCATAATCCAACAAAAATTGAAAATAGTCAAAAGAAGGAGAGATTAGTATGGATGACTTAAAGTTTGGTCAAACAGATTTTAAGGAAAGCTTTTAAGAACATAATAATTAACCACTGAGGTAGGCCATCTGACCCTTCAAACCTCCTCCACCAATTAACAGGCTTACCTCCTACTTTGTGTGAGGTGAAGAACTCCAACAATTTACAAGTGAAGAAAGTTCTCCATAGATTAGCCCTAATTTATTTATTAGTCACAAGTAGGCTTACATTAACACTGCAATGAAGTTACTGTGAAAATCCCCAGTGCCTGTTCAGGTACACTAAGGGAGAATTTAGCATGGCCAATGCACCTAACCAGCACGTCTTTTGAACTGTTAAACATTAACTGAGTTAACGTTTGAGGATATCTACTAGATATGGGAAGAATGTGCAGACTCCACACGGTCAGAGGGCTCGAAGAAAGAAATTTTGGGAAACAAGAAGCAGAGGGTTTGAGGAAGAGAATTTGGCAGAAGGCACAGCCACCAGTACTGGGATGAAAGATGTTGGGAATGCTCAAAGGAGCAGAAATGTTGCAACACAGGGTTCTTGGACGGTGATAGGCCTGGATGCAGTTAGAGTTAAGGAGGGGTGAAGCTCTGAAGAGAGTTGTACAGAAAGCTGAGAAATTTAACCATGACGCATTGGTTGACTGATATCAGATATTGAGACAAAAATGGTATGTGTCGCTGAATGGGCAAGTTGGATTTCATTCTCAACTTCTAACTGGAACTGAAATCAGGTTTTGTCAATGTTGTTAAAGTGTGGGTCCATTGATACTGGCCTCTGTTGATTTGTAGTCAAAATTGCAGCTGTCATCTATTCTTGGGTAAAATTGGGTTGTTAAGTATGGAACCAGGGGAGTGTGTTCCAAGAAACAAGACAATAGAGGAAAATGATGTTGAAAGCTGCAAGATAAGTCAATAAGAATGAGGAGAGTTCACCATGGTGATGAGGAACATCATCTTTGTTTTTGGTGGTATGATAGGGACAGCAACCTAATTCTTGAATATGGAGTTGTGGGAACATAGGTTTGTGAGGGTAACAACACTTTGAAGGACAGAGGAAGGGAAGTTAGAAATAGGTTGTGTAATTTGCCAGATCAGTGAGGTCAATGTTCATTTTTTTGAGGGATTGGGTGATGGCAGTTAGGGGTCAGTACATGAGGGGAGGGGAACCATTAAGAATATTGGCGAAGGGGCCAAAAAGGAAAGTTGGATGATCAACAGTTATAAGCAACTTGTGGAAGAGTTTTTCTAAGGTGTTTGTGTGGCGAAGATTCTGTGTTTTTGTGTCTTACATTGAGCAAAAGTGTTGCAGATTGCTCTATCAATAATGCATTGTTTCTTCAGGCCAAAGGAAAAGATTTTGAAGACACACTACCAGCCAGTTGTTCTGCATTCAACAGATAGCAAGGATCCAACATCAGTGAAGATGGTTGCTGAAACATGAATTTGTTTCCAATGTTAGAGCTATTGATTTCAGTTGCTCAGGTTGACATTTCTCGTTTTCTTTTGCCTGCTGAATATTTAGTCCAATGACATTCATTTATTCCAGTGATTCACTAATATTTAGGATTGGTTTAGTGTCAATTTTCTTTAATATGCATATTTATCTTTCAAAGTGAAAAGACAAGAGGTCAGCAATTATATAACAATTAAAAGAGCATTTTTCTGCTTTTGTTCTTTCTGTTGAATGCTAATTATTCAATATCTAATGAGTCCTCAAACAGTGCTTGATATTAAAAAAATCCTACTTGAGAAAATAAATTTTGAATTTTAAACTGAAGAGATTTGAATTTTTTTGGACAGTCTTGTTGCTAATAATGTGACTGGATGAGTTGGGTGCCATTATTAAACTTGAGTTTAATGACACGAAGAACATGAAAGTTCAAGAGGATTGTACAGAAGGTGATTAATAAAGTGTCTTAAATAGTCACCATGCTCCTCAACCCATTATTTCATGTAGTTAATTTACAGCTTGATTGCTGGTGTGATATGACAACAGAATGAAGACTTTCAAGTTCATTGTTTGAAGGTAGCAAACTCTATTAAGGTATTGCAAGTTGCTGCATTCTATAATACAGCTGAACCGGAATATAGATGAATGATGGGTGGGTGTAGGCTTTTGGCCCAGTGGTCAGGTTCCTGCCTCTGAATCCAGGTTAACAGACTTTGAACCCTATTCCAGACAGTCACAGCGAGTGAAGACCTGAGCTCCACCTCTGTCTGACTCATGTCAGTACGTGGATAAGATCTCCCATTGTTTGAGGTATGGAGCTCCATAAAATCCCCCCACCATAGAGGACTAAACACCCTTTGCATTGTAATGAATCCCTTTGCTGTGTTCCTCCAGCACTTGAGCACAAAACTTAGGCCAACACTGTAGTGCAGTACCAAGGAAGTGTTACATGGTTCAAAGTGCATGATAAGATGCTAAACTGAGGATGTGAAACAATTGATGGTAATTTTTAAAGTGTCCTGTTCAAAATTCATCCTTCAACCAACACTTGAAACACATAATCTGGTCATTATTGCAGGTGTATAGACATTGCTATCTGCAATTTTGCTTTCCAAGTTTCTTATGTTGTAACAATGATTGCACTTTGATAAAATGACTACAATTGCCATACAGTTCTGAGAAATTGTGTGAAAGCTAGTAAATGAACCAAAAAATCTTTTCATTTCTCTACTTCACACTATTCTTCAGAGTATGAACATGGTGATATGGAAAACAGAAAGAATCAATGATTGCTAGTTGAATGAGTGGTGACATATTTGCAGACTCCCCAGAAGTGTGTATTTTGTAATTATTTCATTCAGGAAATGTAATATTATAGTGTGTTAAAGTATAAGAAATGACAAAAGTAAACCTAATCCTGTGAACCCAGAGTTTCTGCTGTATTGAAGATTTTCGAGTGGGGCAGCAGCAGTTGAACAGCAATGTTGGACATTAGGGGTGTTGCTCAGCTAGTCAGCAACCTATCCATCCTGTGACTCCACGGTCAAGTACTTCCTGAAAACTGCTGGACCATACCAGGTGGAAAAAGACACCATTGAAACCAAATCATTCTCTAGCTGAAGGCACCAATTTACAAAGGGAATGTTTGCACTATCATTAATAGCCGTCTGCCACCTTCTGACACACTATTGAACTGTAAAGTACCTTGGAACATTTTTCCATGTTGAAGGTGCTGACATTGTCCATGGACCATTTTGTGGTTAGGGCATTGGAAGGATGGGGGTGTGGAGGATGGGTTCTGGGGATGAAAATCTCCAGATTATTTGCTGTGTGAGGTGTCAATAGACAGCCCAATGCCCTTATCCAAATTCTATAATGTGCTACATAAATTCAAAGGTTAGCATCTTATTCATTAACATCATAGGGGTTATCATTGACCAGAAGCTTAACTGGATTACCCATATAAATACCAGAACTACAAACACAGGTGAGAGGCTGGGAATTCTGTGTGAATAACTCAGTTCCATAGGTCTTTCCACAAACTACAAGGCACAAATTGGGAGTGTGATGGAATATTTCCCACTTTCTTTGGGACAGGTGGTGGCTTAGTGGTTTTGTTACTGGACTAGTAGCCCAACAATCCAGTGTAATCCCTCTGGGGACCAGAGTTCAAATCCCACCATAGTTGATTTGAATTTAATCAATAAATTTGGAATTAAATGTCTAATGAAAACATTGTCATAAAAACCAGATGCCTGTTAGGGAAGGGAATCCTTACTTGATCTGGCCTACATGTGACTTCAGCCGCAATGTGGCAGGCTCAGATGCTCTCTGAAATGGCCTAGCAAGCTGCTCAAATGTATCACACTCATTAGAAATCTGATGGACCTGTCTGTCTGAAAGTCTTCTCATTGGTATCTGAGGACTTGTGCCCAAAATCCTGAGATGTGTCCCAGGTATTAGCCTGGCAAAGTCATTATCCCCTGTATAGGTCTTGTCCTACCAGCAGGACAGAGATGTGATGTTCATCAGCAACAGTGGCTCAGCAGCAGTACAGACCTAGGTGATTTAAAAAAAATTGATTTGATTTATTATTGTCACATGTATTGGTATACAATGAAAAGTATGTTTCTTGTGCATGATGTAGACAAAACATACCATTCATAGAGAAGGAAATGAGAGAATGCAGAATGTAGTGCAACAGTCACAGCTATAGTGTAGAGAAAGACCAACTTAATACTAGGTAGATCCATTCAAAAGTCTGATGGCAGCAGGGTAGAAGCTATTCTTGAGTCGGTTGTACCTGTCCTCAGACTTTTGTATCTTTTTCCTGACGAGAGAAAGCGGACAAGAATATGTCTGGGGTGTGTGGAGTCCTTAATTATGCTATCTGCTTCTCCGAAGCAACAGGAAGTGCAGACAGTGTCAACGGATGGGAAGCTGGTTTGACTGATGGATTGGGTTTCCTTTACAACCCCTTGCGGCCTTAGATAGAGCAGGAGCCATATCAAGCTGTGATACAACCAGCTTTCTAAGGTACTCAAGTCTTAAAGCACATAGCTGCTAGACTCACAACTCTGCCTGGCGCAGATGCACCTGGCCATGACAATATTAGATGTTACTACTGCACAATTCTTGTGGAAATGAAGCCCAATCTTCAAAGCTAGGATGCCCTCCATCATGTTCTGTATTAAATTAGATAGATTTTGAACAGAGAGAATCCCTACAACAAAAAAGGAGGCCATTCAGCCCATTGAATCTGCATTGACCACAATTCCACCCAGGCCCTATCCCCATAACCCCATGCATTTACCCTAGCTAGTTGCCCTGACACTAAGAGGCAATTTAGTATGGCCAATCCACCTAACTGCACATCTTTGGACTGTGGGAAGAAACTGAGCATCCTGGAGGAAACCCACACAAACACAGCGAGAATGTGCAAACTCCACACAGACAGTGAACCAAGCCAGGAATCGAACCAGGATTCCTAACGCTGTGAGGCAGCTGTGCTAACCATTGTGCTACAATGATGCCCATCGTGCGACTCAAGACTGGCCATTCATGAGGTGCTGTGGGCCATCAACCACTGCAGAATTGTATTCAATCACAATCTGTAACCTCATGGCCAGCATATCCCCCATTCTACCATCACCATCAAGCCAGGGGATCAACCCTAGTTCAATGAAGAATGCAGAAAGGCATGTTGGAGCAGAATCAGGCATATATAATAATGAGTTGTGAAGCTACGCAGAACAAATTGCAGGCCAAAGAGAACAAGCAGCAACCGATAGATCAGATCTAAGCACTGCAATCCAGTTGGGAAGGGTGATGGACAATTAAATAACTAACTGGAAGAGAAGGTACCAAAAATATTTACACACTCAATAATAGGATAACTTAACATGTCAATGTAAAACATAAGGTGAAACATTTGCAACAAATATCAGTCAAATGCGCTGAGCGGATGATCCACCTCGACCCACTCTGGAAGTCCCAAATATAACAGATGTCAGTCTTCAATCAAGAGGCACTGAATACTGCAAAGTCTATGGTCACCGACAATATTCTGTAATAGTGCTGAAGATTTGTGCTCCAGAAGTTGCACCACTAGCTAAACTGTTGCAGTACAGCTACAACACTGGGATCTTAATGGCAATGTGAAAAATTACATATATCCTGCACATAGAAAGAACAAATTCAACCTGCCCCATTATTCTACACTTGATCACCAGTAAAGTGATGAAATGAGTCATCGACAGTGCTATCAAGAAACATTTGCTTAGCAATAACCTTCCTACTCATGATCAGTTTGGGTTCCGCCAGGGTCACTCAGATTTCATTACAGCATTAATTCAAAACATGGATAATAGACCTGAACCCCAGAAATGAGGTCAGTGACCTCATTAGTTATATCTCTTGACATCAAAGCAGCATTTGACTGAGTGTGGCATCAGGGAGCTCAAACGAAACTAGAGTCAATGGGAATCTGAGGGAAAACTCCCTGCTGATTGGAGTCATACCTAGCACACAGGATGATGGGCATACTGGTTGGAGCTCAATCATCTCAGTTCCAGGACATCATTGCAGGATAATGTCTTAGGCCTAATAATCTTCAGCTGCTTCATCAATGACCTCCTTTCCTTCATAAGTTCAAAAGCGAGAATATTCAGAGATGATTGCTCAATGTTCAGCACCATTCATAACTCAGATAACTGGAACAATCTATGTCCAAATGCATAAAACTCCAGGCTTGGGCTGACAAGTAACATTTGCACTACACAGGTGACAGGCAATAACCCCTCCAATAACTGAGACTGTAATCGTTGCCTTTGACATTGTGGTATTACATTGTTGAGTCTATCACTGCTATCATCCTGAGGGTTACTACTGACCAGAAACTGGACTGAATCAGCTATACAGGTACTGTGACTACAAGAGCAAATCAGAGGTTATGATGGAATACTCTTTATTTGCCTGGATGAGAGTAGCTCTGACAGATAAAAAGCTCAACACCGTTGACAAAGCAATCTGCTTTATTAGCAACCCATCCACAAACATTCTACCGCCCTCCTGGGAATCTGAGGGAAAACTCCCTGCTGGCATACCATTCTGGCATAGAAATATACTGTCATTCCTTCAGTGTCACTAGGTCAAAATCATGGAACTCTCTCTCTAACAGCACAGTGGGTGCACCTACACCACACAGACTACAGTGCTTCAAGAAGGCAGCTCAATATCTTCTTAAGGGCAATTAGGGTTGAGCAATAATTGTTGATCTATCCCATGAGTGTATCTAAAAAACAAATTGCCAGGATGAATGCTGATCCAACAACACCCAACTTCAATACCATCCAGGACACAACAGCCAGTTTGATTGGCATCTCATTCACCACCTTAAGCAAACATTCCCTCCAACACCAGTGCGTAATGACAGCAGAGTGTATCATGTACTGTATAAGAAACATTGCAGCAATTTGCCAATGTTCCTTTGACAACACCTTTCAAATTGGTGACAGCTGGAAGATGCTTGTAAACAGACTACAGATGCACAGGAACACTATCACCTGCAAGTTCCCCTCCAAGTCACATGCTATCAAAACTTGGAATTATATCAGCATTGTTTCACTGTTGCTGGGCCAAAATTGTGGAGCATTCCCTCTATCGGTGCTATGGAAATTTCTTTGCCAGATAGACTTCAGTTGTTCACAGTACAAAGAACAAAACAGCATGGGAAACAAGCCCTTCGGCCCAATGAGCCCGCGCCGCCACCCTGATGTTCCCACGTCTACCCATGATCACTGTCATCCCTATCTATGTTTATAGATCTATGCATTAGAACCAAATTTGAGACAATTTAGGGAGAATTTGTTCTGTCAATCAGCCTAAGAGCACATCTTTGGGATGTGGGAGGAATCCGGAGCACCCGGAGAAAACCCACGCAAGCACAGGGAGAATGCGCAAACTCCCACAGACACAGGCCCAAATCCATGTATCTGCACAGCACAGCAATAGTCACTGAGCTGTCGTGTTGCCCATCAACTGGTCCAGTTCAAGCGTACACTAATGACATGAAGCACTAGGATACTCTCGAAAAATCCAAGAGCAGCCCTCTCACGACCCATCGCGTGTGCCCCTTGTTAGACAAGGTGGACCAAAGTACCTGTAGGATAAAACAAATACATCAATGTCATCAACAATTTACACATTTTCCAGGGAACTTCCAAGGCTCATGATGCCTATTTTAAATCAGTTTTCTACATCCTTCCATTCCCATTCTGTTAATGTGCCCATCTAAGTATCTGTTAAAAAAGTCCAGAGTTCCTGCCTCCACCACTTTACTTGGCAGTGCATCCCATACCCCCACCACCTCTGTGTGAAAAAACTCCCTCTAGCATTCAAATTATACCTTATTCCCCTCACCCCTAAGCCTGTGACCCCTCGTGCTATTTGAGTCCATCCTAGGAAAAAGCTTAACCCTGTTTACTCTATTTATACCCTTCTATCAGATCTCCTCTAAGTCTATGTCTTTCTAAGGTAAACAGCCCCAAATTGCCTAATTTCTCATTGTAACTCAGACCTTCCGTACCCGGCAGCATCCTGGTAAACCTCCTCTGCACTCTCTCCAGAGTCTCCATGTCCTTCTGGTAGTAAGGCGACCAGAACTGGACGCAGTATTCCAAATGAGGTCTAACCAACGTTTATACAACTGCAACATTAAAGGCCAGCTCTTGTACTCTATACCCCTTCCTATAAAGGTTAGTATACCATATGCTTTCTTCACAACCTTCTCCACCTGCTCTGCCACCTTCAGAGACTTGTGCATTTGCACCCCCAGGTCCCTCTGCGTTTCTATACTCTCCAAAATGTCTTTACATATACCTTCTTCAATTATCCGCAGGCTGTTGGGTGGTCTGTAATACACCCTTAGTATAGTAATTGCCCCCTTCCTATTTCTCAACTCCACCCACAGCGACTCCACTCCTAACTCCTCCATACTGCCCTCCCTCTGCACTGCTGCGATACTCTCCCTAACTAACAACGCCACTCCTCCATGTCTTCTGGACCCTCCTCTGTCACGTCTGAAATACCCAGGAATATTCAGCTGCCACTGCTCGCCTTCCTTTAATCATGTCTCCATCACTGCAACCACATCCAAGTTCCTTGCAAACATTAAGGCCCTAAGTTTATCTGTTTTTCCTGTTATGCTCCTCGCATTGAAACAGACACACTCCAAACCTCCAAGCCCACTCGGAACCTCCTTTTCCCTTCATCCTTTCCTTTCATCCAAGTTTACTCTATCTTCCATCTCGCTCCCTACCGAGCTATCGGTCTCATCCCCTCCCCCCCTCCATATTAGTTTAAACCCTGCCGAAACACTCTAGCTAACCTCCTAGCTAAGATATTCACGCCCTTCCCATTAAAGTATTCCCCATCCCTTCTACACAGGTGCCCTTCTTTCACAAATACTTCCCAGTTATCCACAAATATGAAACCCTCTGCCCTACACCAGTCCTTCAGCCACACATTCAGCTGTAGGCTCTCATTTCTCCTGGCCCCGCTGTTACCTGGCCCTGGTAGCAACCTTGAGATCACCACCCGGAGGCCCTGCTCTTCAGCCTACCCTCCAACTCCCTGGACTGCCTTCGTATATCCTCGCTGTTCTTCCTTCCTACATCCTTCTCTCCTATGTGAATAATCACATCTGCCTGGGTCCCCTCACCCTTCAAAATGCCCTCTACCCTGTCAGACACTCAAGGGAATTGGGGATGAACAATAAATTTTGGTTTTGTTAGGAATATTTAGATCCTGTGAATGGATAAAAACAAGGGGAAGCAAACAGACTGTTTATATTATTACGCATTGTTAAGGAATTTCATACTGTGATTGAGAAATGTAATTTTAACGTGTCACTGAGGTAAAATAATTAACTTCAAGACGTATTCAAATGCCTTGTGACCTGTGAGCCAAGACATCTGATTGTGTAATGTTTAATTTCTAAAATGTGGATGGAAACCTTGATCTTTTACCTTAAAAGGCTTTTGTGGCTGGGTCAATTGGAAATCTTAAAGTTAAAGCTGATAGATTTTTGTTAAGGATTTTAAGGAGCACTGAATGAGATTGACAAAGATTTATGTATGCCAAAATCTAATTGAATGGCAGAACTAATAAATAAATAACAAAAATAGCATCTTCCCCATGACAGATGTCAAGCTAATTAGCCAATGGTTTCAATGGGTGGCACAGTGATTAGCACTGCTGCGTCTTAGCGCCAGGAACCCAGGTTCAATTCCGGCTTCAGGTGACTGTCTGTATGGAGTTTGCACGTTCTCCCCAAGTCTGCGTGGGTTTCCTCCTGGTGCTCCGGTTTCCCCTACAGTCCAAAGATGAGTGCGTTAGGTTGATTGACCATGCTAAATTGACCCTTAGTGTCAGGTAGATTAGCAGGGTAAATGTGCGGGGTTACAGGAATAGGGCCTGGGTGAAATTGTGATTGGTACAGACTGGATCGGCTGAATGACCTCCTTCTGTACTGTACGGATTCTATGATTCTACCAACTGGCTTGAGAGATTAATAGCCTAAGTTTATTCCTATGTCCTATGTTATCACAGTCTGATGGAACGTTTCCTCAAGCGTTTGGTGATGAAAGGGACCTTTTGCTAAAGTCCAAACAGAACTCTTGAGAAGAAGAAGCCCTCAGTATTGCACCATGACTCCCAGATTTGTCTTCCCTGTGTTAAACAATGTTATGCTGTTCCGTTGTCCATCGGGAGCTTTGGTCATAGAAATCAAATCTGTTTAACAGTTTAGTTCTAATTTTCTTTTTTTCTGGGGTATAATGACATTATGAGCTGGATTGCTTATGTGTGTGCGATCTTTCTATTCTTTTGTGCCCTAAGTTTTATCTCTATTGATAAACAATTGCAAAGGAACATTTAAAACTTGTAGAGTGAAGGAGGTATGAGCTGGTGCTTGGTTGGGAACATTTTTTTGGTGACCATATCCCTATGGTCTGCCCATCCCTAATTGCTTTGGAGAAGGTGAAGGTGAGTCATCTTCTTAAACTATTGTAATCCATGTGGGAATAGGTCCACTCAGTACTATTAGTAAGGAGTTCCAGGATCCTGACAAGTGACAATGAAGGAACAGTGATATAATTCCAAGTCAGGATGGTGTGTGGTCCATACATCTGCTGCTTTTGTCATTCTAAGTGTTCTGTTGTCCACGTTTGAGTCAAGGCTGTAGAAAGGTCAAGAACTAAGTGATCCTGACAGAACTCAAATAGAGCAGGTTATTGCTGAGTAAGTGCCTCTTGATAGCACTGTTGATGACTATTTCCAGCATTTTACAGTAGACTGATGAAGTAGTATTTGGCTGGGTTTGATATATCCTGTTTTTTGAGTGCAGGACCTGCCTGGACAATTTCCCATATTGCTGGGTAGATGTCAATGCTGTAGCTGTGCCAGAACAACTTGGCTAAGGACCTAGCTAGCTTTGGAGCATGAGTCTTTTGTACTATCACCAGAACATTGCCAGGACCCGTAGTCTTTATGGGACCCAGTATATTCAGTCATCTCTTGACATCATGTCACATGAATCAAATTGGATGAAGATTGTCATCTCTGATGTTGGGAACCTCATGATTTGGAACTATATCAGGAGAGGGCCGAGATGGACCAGCCACTCCAGGCACTTCTGGCTGAAGGTGGTTGCTAATGCTTCAACCTTGTCTTATGCACTGATGTGTTGGACTTCCCCATTATCATAGATGGAAATGTTTTTGAAGCCCCCACCTCCAGTGGGTTGTTTAAACGTTCACCACCATTGACGACAACGCAGCAGGACTACAGAGTTTAGATCTGATCTGTTGGCTGTGGGATTACTTAGCTGTCTATTGCATGCTGCTTCTGTTGTTTGGCATGCAATTAGTCCTTTGTTGTTGCTTCACCAGGTTTACACCTCATTTTTAGGTATGTTTGGTGCTGCTCCTGGCATATCCTCCTCTGCTCTTCATTGAACCAGGACTGATCCCCTGGCTTGTTGGTAACGATAGAGTGGAAGATATGCCAGGTCATGAAGTTAGAAATTGTGGTTGAATCCAGTTCTGATCCTGCTGAAAGCTCCTAGTGCATCAATGCCCATGTTTTGAGTTGCTAGACTGATACAAGATCTAGCCCAATTAGATCAGTGGTAGTGCCATACTACTCAATGAGGGTACTCTCAAAGTGAAAATATGACTTTGTCACCACCTACACATACTGTTATGGAGAAATGCACAATGACAGTACATTAGTGAGAATGAGTTCAGGTAGAATTCTCCCAGTTTTAAATTTGCTTACCACATGCTGCAGACTAGCTATGTTTGTGAGCATTTGATCAGTAGTGGTGCTGCCGAACCACTCTTGATGATGGACATTGGGGTCCCCCAGAATACATTCTGTATCCTTATCACTTTCATTGCTTCTTGTAGTTGGTGTTTGACATGGAGTGAAAATGATTCATCAATCGTTTGCAGCTGTGGGAGGATGGGGGGAGGTAGTGATGATATATGTTCATTGGTAGTAGGTTTCCTTGCCTGTGTTTGACCTCATGCTATAAGATTTCACGGGGTCCAGTGGCAATGTTGATGACCCCAGGGCAATTCCTTTCCACCATATACAAATCTGATGAGTTAGTGTTGTCTGTGAGACATACCCAGGAATGTGATAGTGGTGTCTGAGCTATTTTCTGTAACCCAATTCAGTGAGTATGATTGTCAGGCTGTTCCTTGACATAGTCTGTGGGACAACTTTCTCAATTTTATCACAAGACCCCATGTGTTAGTAAAGAGGACTTTGCAAGACTGCGTTTATCATTGTCATTTCCAGTGCCTGGTTCAATGCTGGTTATTCCATCTGGTTTCATTCTTTTTTCTAGACTTTGAGGCAGTTGGATACAATTGAATGGCTTACTAAGTCATTTCAGAGGCATTTCAGAGTCAACCATATTGCTGTAGGTCCAGAGTCACATGTAGGTCAGACCAGATAAGGGCAGCAGACTTCCTTTCCTAAAGACTTTAATGACCAGATGGTTTTTACAATTGATAATGGTTTAAGGGCCACCTCAAACATTAACTTTGTTATTCTCTCCAAAATGTTGTCAGACTTGTTGCATACTTCCAGCATTTTCATAGAATCACAGAAGCCCTGCTGTGCAGAAGAGGCCATTCGGCCCATTGAGTCAGCACCAACTTTCTGACGGAGTATCTTTCCAAGGCCCTTTCCTCTGCCCTATCCCTGTAGCCCCACACTAAGGAGCAATTTAGCAATTTAACTTGCACATCTTTGGAATGTGGGAGGAAACTGGAGCACCCAGAGGAAACCCATGTAGACACTGTAAGAATATGCAAACTCCACACTGTCACCCAAAGCTGGAACTGAACCCAGATCCCTGGTGTTGTGAGACAGTAGTACTAACCACCATGCCACTATGTTGCCCTTCTGCTTTCATTTCAGGTTTGCAGTATTTGCAGTTTCCTGCATTTGTTTGGAACTCGTTCATTGATGTTGAAGTAAGAAGCCTAAAGGACTGTGACTTCAGTATAAAGTCTTTGCGTGGAAATTCTTAACTAAAGTTCAGCTGGAAGATTGACCTTTCGTTTGATCATTTAATCACCTTATCTAATCTCGCTGTTGCAATTCACCTGTCTGGATCAGTGAACTGAATCTTGATTGTCTCCACTGTTTAGAGGTCATGTTGAAAAGCAGGGACATATGTAGGATCAATCAAAAAAAAGGCATTCAATAACAAACTGGCCACAACATAATAGGATTCCAAAACAATTTTCATCATGGTATAAGTTTAATGCTTATTTTGTGTTGCTGAGTTATTCTTAACAGACTGGCAATGTCATTACAAATCATCAGAAAACTAGAATTGTCACTTTTAAAACAATTCTTAAATGGGAGAATGCAGGTGACAGGTTTGTTACTCTACAGATTGCTCAATGGCTTCAATTTGGATTTTTGTTTTACTAAAGAAGTAATTCATCTAATGAATTAAAATCTATCCAGCGAGTACTGTGATGTAGGAAGAAGCGACAGCCAACTTGCAAGATCCACAAATAGCAATAAGATAATGTTTAAACAATTTGTTTTAGGTCTTTGGTTGAAGGATTAACAACACCCAGGACACTAGTGAGAACCGCTCTGCATTTCTTTGAGTGGTTCTAGGAATCTTTTTTGTCCACTTGAGAGGGCAGATGGAAGTTTGGACTCAACGGTGTAATATTCATTCAGCATTATACTAAAGACTGAGAATTTAGGGCATTAGAGCTAAAATCAAGCAATTCATAGACTAAAGTATATTGGATTTTTTAAAACTAGATTTAGTTTACTTTTAACAGTATCACAAGTAGCCTTACATTAACACTGCAATTAAGTTACTGTGAAGGTCCTAGTGCAGAGATATTGAAGTATTGGACTCTTGTTTGTTTGTTTGCAAGTCTGACCTGAAGTGTCTCCATCCTAAATGTAACAGTAGCTTGTCCATTCACTTATTAACAGGGTAAACCACTGATTTATACAATTAATTTGTAGACCTTTGCTCTTTAGGCTCTTGCTAGAATATAAGGCTTCTGATAGTCTGCAGGGAAACAAATCTGCGCAATTATCACCCCATCAGAAGTTAATTCTATTAAGCTGTTGTAGAGACTTGGTTTTATAATGGCAACCTTTGATGATGTCTTAGTGAGCATAGGAGGCTTTGGACAGTATCAAAAGAAGATTTTCTTTCTAGTATATCTGACATCAGTGGTGTTCTCCCACGTGTACGTTGGATTTGTTTTTTTAGCAGTCACTCCTGACCATTGGTGCAGGAGTCCTGGGGTGACTGAGCTGAGGAATAAGTGCAACTGGTCTCTGGAACAGGAGAAGAATTATACACTGCCTCTGGGACGATCTGGTAGCTCCTTATACAGTCAGTGTGAGAGATACGACATAGACTGGAATTCCTCGTCAGTTAGCTGTGAAAATCCACTGCTGTTTGCCCAGAATGGTTCCTGGGATTTACCACGTACAACATGCCAGGATGGGTGGGTGTTTGAAAATGGCTCATCCGCCAGTATTGCTACTGAGGTATGTTTTAATTTTGGTCAGAGATCAGACTTGTCTTAGAGCAGAATTGCAAATTGCAACAGTGAAAGAAAGGCCTGTTCTTATACAACACTTTTCACAAGTGCTTTACAGCCAGTTGAAGGTACTTTAAAGGATAGTCACCATTGTAATCTTCGAAACACTGCTGCCAATTTGTGCATAGTAGCATAATAATAAAAAGAAAATCTGTTTTTGTTAGTGTCATTGACAGAGGGATAAATATTGCCTAGAACTCTGGGAAAACAGACCTGCTGTTCTTCGAAGAAGTTCTAGGGATCTTTTATATCCTCATGAGAGGGTACAGTACAGCTCTCTCTCAGTGCCCAGATTCTGTGCTCAAGTCTCTGGTGTGAGATTTTAATCCACAATTCTAATGCAAAGATGAGCCCAATAGGACTACCATTGAGCCAATAGAGATCTATTCAATTTTACTGAACTGGTTTCAGATTGGACAAATATTTTCCATTGGAAAATCAATGAGGCAGTTTAGATTGAGTCTATGATTGGATATATATACATGATCTATATACATATATATATATATATATACACACACATATATATACATGATCTGTAGAAATGCCAGCAAGATGGATCTGAATGGCCCATTCTTGGTCTGAGCCATCTCAAATTTCTCTGCCAAGTGCTATTAGCATAAGTATCTCAAGATATCATATTAGGACAGAAATATCATAGCTGGCACAATGCATTGTCTTTGACTTATAGAATATTTAATAATTAAGATGAGACTGCATTTGATCCGTGGATGCAACTCCTAAGAGATTTTTATAGAATCATAAATTGTACAAACAGAAGGAGGCCATTTGTCCTATCTAGTTTGCACTGACCACAATCCCAATCAGGCCCTATCCCCATAACCCCATGCATTTACTCTAGTTGGATCCCCTGACATTGAAGGGCAATTTAGCATGGCCAATCCACCTAACTTGTACATCTTTCGATCATTAATTATAATGTATAATTTGCATCATCACACAGTGTTTGTAATTGTGTCAAACTGCATTTGTAAACTTGAACTTATTGAAAACTCTACTGCTTGTAACCTAATTCATGCCAAGACGCACTTACCCATCAACCTTGTGTTTAGTGATTTACATTGTCTCCTGATCTGGCAATGCTTCAACTTTAAAATTTACGCTTGTTTTCAAATTTAGCCATGGTTTCTCTGCGCCCGATCTCCTCCTCCTTCAGCTCTGCAAACTTTGCAATTCTCTGTATTCCTCTTACCCTGCCCTTTTAGGTACTAACATCTTCCTTTCATTCTTCACTGCCTAGGCCCTTAAGCTCCGGAAATCCCACTCTTTGTCATCTCATCATCGTTCTCAGCACACCTTAGGCCAAGGTCTTGGTCATCTTCCCTAATATCTCTTTATATCTCTCACTATTAAATTTCATGTGATTATGCATTTGTGAAGTTTTTTGGCACAGCTTTTACTTTTAAAGATACTATATGAATACATGTTGTTGTTGCTGATATGCTATTAAAAGGAAAAGAGCTCAATATGTGACTGTATCATATGTGGATGATGTTGTAGGTAAATGACCTCAGGAAGCTAGGAAGGATTAGAAAGATATCAAGATAGGTTTCAAAAAAGATCTTCATTAACTCTACGTTTCCTTGGAAGGAATGAATAGAATACCTGAATATATACAATAATAAAATGGCATGCAAAATAATGAACTTCAATTATTGAAGAACAATATTCTCCACACAGGTAGATAGGAAGTTAAATCCAACTAAAGCCATGCAAACAGAATTTTGATATATTTAGACTGGGATTGGAAGAGGAATGCTTAAGATCTGCCTGTACCTCCTGAAAGGGAGGCACATTTTGCCTGCAGTAGGTTTTGGATGTGACTGAAATTGTGCAGTAAAGCAGAGAGCAACTCTTGGACTTTCTGATGCAGCATTCCAGGTCCTAGTGTAGGCAGTGGACAAAGGGAGACAGATCTTAATTTCACAGGAGTCCAGGAGAGATCCAAACAAACACTTAGCAGGGAATGAAACAGCCAGGGAGGTCAATGTTCACCCAAGGATTTGGACGCACAACCCCAAAGGAGTACAGTGACCTCACATGTGTGATCATCACCACTGAGTTCATCTGAAAATATCATGTCCTTACATAAAGCCACTGGCCTCAAGCATTGCTCAATGCACCACACCCTCTTCACTTACCTACTAACATTCATTATCAATCAGAATTCATACCTAATTTTCAAAGTTTCACTTTACCTTCATATGTTTAGTGCATGTTATAAATCTCCTACCCACAGTTTGTACGTGTTGCCAAATATTGAACCAAGACAGCCATATCATGCAAGCACATTGTACCATGCTCATTGACAACGGGGATTCAGGGTTATGTTCGCAAGAACCTGAATCCAATTTGATGACAGCCTGACAGATATAGGGATCTGCTAACTGTCACTTCACTTCCTCTTCCCTTTCCTCATCTGTCTCCTTCCCCATCCTCTCTCGCCTTCCCATCTTCTTTCTCCCTTCTCCTCATCATGCCCTCCAACTCTTCCATTACTCTCTTTTCTACAACCCTCCCTCCCCTGCTTTCCCCCTCCTTCTTCACACTCTCTTCCTCCCACTTTCTTCACACTTCCACATATCTGATGAAGGAACACCGTTTCTGAAAGCTTGTGGGATTACTATCAAATAAACTGGTGGACTCTAACCTGGTGTTGTGAGACTTCTTACTCCCTTCACTCTTGACAGTGTTAATCTCTGAAAATGTTTGCCATTCTCTCTCTCTCTCTCTCTCTCACCCCATAACAATGTTCATCCTCCTCTCTCACTCTAAAAAAACACCAAAATGCTTGAATCCTCAACTATGCTGACTCTTCTCACATTGGCCAGACTGGAGCCACAAATTTAGGAAGTTGGAGATAATATTGCCAGGATGGCAGGAATGGTGATTGATTGTCACTTATTGATTTTACATTTACCCCAAGTAAATCCTTTTAAACACGAGGGTCAGTGTGCAGCGCAAAGATTTCATTCGTCCTGAACATCTGATCCTCTCATGGAGTCCTCAGTCTGGAAAGGGGAAACCAGCAATCAGAACTTCAGACTTCTTCCCGCGTAAATACTGTGGTGTTTGTCCGCTGGTCTTCCTCCCGAGCAAACTCAGCAAAGCAAGTTAAGTTGGAGCTCTTTCCTCATGTTGTTAGATTTGGGCCCTCTGTTCTCTCCTCACAGAAGCTGCCTAACCCGGTGAAGAATTTTCTGAGATAGGCTGAAGAGTCTTTTCCAGATTTAACTCCCTATGGTACTGTATGTAGAACAAAAGCTATAATAATTTTGCTTGTCTCATTCTACAGTTTAAGCTGGTATGTGCTAATGCCTGGAAACTGGACCTGACTCAAGCTTGTCTTAACCTGGGCTTTATGGTTGGAACCATAATCTTGGGCTACACAGCAGACATGTATGTATCATCCTCACTTCCAGTGCTGCCTTCTGATTTGAAAACTAGGATACTGGTGGAATTTTCTTCACATTTCCCCCTTACAACCTATTGTTGCAGATTTGGCAGGAAACGTTGCTTCTTGTTTGCAACCTTTGTGACCTCTGTGTCGGGTCTTCTACTGGCATTCTCCCCAAGCTACATCTGGCTTGTGATCTTTCGCACTCTGCAAGGCCTATTCACCAGAGGAGGTTGGCTGTGTGTCAACGTCTTAAGTAAGATTTGTGCTTTTACATGTGTTAGAACTAGGTTATTACTGGTAAATAGTCCTTATGTTCACTAAATGATCAAGTAACAAGACTTGTTAATGCTAGTGTAGTAGTTATACTATTAGACTATAATGCAACGGCTTAGATTAATAATCTGAACAACATGAGTTCAATTCCCACCATGGCAGTTAAATTGGAAGCAAAATTGGTGGCTCACCACCACATTCTCAACAGCCATTAGGAATGGGCAACAAAACTTTCTTAGTCAGTGACACCCTTGAAGGATTAAAAAAATGCTGTCAGTCCTCAGCTGGTTTGCTTATGCCCTTTAGGGAAAGAAGGAAATTTCTGTCATAACCATTCTGATCTATACATGGCTTCAGTTCCACATCAATGTGATTGTCTTTAATACCCTCTGAAATGGCTGATCTAACTGCTCTGGAGCAATTCAAGGAACTACCTTCTGAGGGGTGGGATATAAATCTGGCCTTGCCTGTGTGGTTCAAACCTCAGGATAAAAGAAAATATTTTGATTTCACATTGCTACATGGTTTATAGCATGCTTAAAGCACTACACCTGAGTTGCTAGTTCTCAATATATTCCTCATACGTGATGTGACTTGTGGTCCGTTGCTTGATTTTGCAAAGCGCATATAAGCTGTGGATGCAGAAGTAGACTATAGAAGCTTAAAATTACTTGGGCATTTTGGTTCAATCCTGCTGCAAGACTCGCAGAGGAATCTAGAACTTAACAAGACCTTAGGTTTTGGAGATTGTGAATTCTCTAGGCTCCTGTCATAGAGTATCAAAAAGAATTTAAATATGAACAAGTATTTTTAAATGTAGCTGGCAGAAAAGTTGTAAATTGATTTATTTTGTCAATATATGTCTTCCATAAACAAATAATCCTTCAGGGTTGCTCATGGCACTTAAATAAATATGTTATCGATAGGCACATCATATAAAAAGGGCGGAAATTGAAATAAAGGGGTAAGAGATATTAAAATGTTTGGAGGGAGGTGACACAGTGGTTAGCACTGCTGTCTCACAGTGCCAGGGACTCAGGTTCAATTCCAGCCTTGGGTGACTGTGTGAAGTTTGCACATTTTCTCCTGTGGGTAGGTTTCCTCTGAGTGCTCCGGATTCTTCCCACAATCCAAAAATGTGTAGATTACTTAAGCTTAGTAAATGCATAGGGTTGTGGAGATAGTGTGAAAGGAAGGGCCTGGTGGGATGTTCTTTGAAGGTTGGTGCAGTCTTGATGGGCCGGATGACATCTTTCTGCACTGTAGGAATTCTATTCTGTAAAAAATATGATAACAGATAAAATTGCACATAAGTTTTACAGCTACCAGTCTATAATTCCATACAGACATATAGGGCCAGATTCTCTAACGTTGTTTGCAGCTGGGATTCTTCCATCCTGCTGCTGTGAATGGAGATTTGGCTGAGGCTAAATTCTCCATCCTCGCTGTTGGCAGCGGCGAAGAATCCAGCTGTAATTTAAAATATGGTTTCACATACAGGAAATAGGGGTATAGTTGTAATGTCTAATAATCCAAAAGCTAATTCTCTGCGATGCATATCCCACTATGGCCTCTTTTAGATCAAACCAAATAAACAATCTCAAGTTAAATCAGGACAAAGTAAAAGGAGCAGCTCCCCAAAAAGAACAGCCTGAACAAAATCAAAGTACAAAGGAAACTTAAAAACATCAAATGCTAATGTGATTACTGGGGTTCATAATGCACCCCAACCCCTGTCATGCCAAACATTTGCCCAAAGCAGGACTTGAACCCACGACACTGAGGTGAAGAGTTTCATGCTCTACCGACTGAGCTGGCCAGGCTTTTTTTACTGAATTCAAATTCCAACACTTGCCATAGCAGGATTTGAACCCAGGACCTCCTCACATGAGCTGAGTTCCTGGATTAATAGTCTAGCGATGATATCACTAGGCCATAACCTCCCCACATTACGTCCCACTATGGCAACTGATGGAATTTAAAATACAATTCATAAATCTGGAATCATGAAGCTAGCCTCAGTAATGGTGACCATGATCATCGATTGTTGCCAAAAATCCACCTGGTTCACAGATATCCATTTGGGCAGGAAATCTGGCCTGTGTGTGCTTCTAGGCCCACAGAAATATGGTTAACCCTAAACTTTCCTCTAAAATGTACCAGTAAATAATTCAGGTGAACAGCAATCAGGAATCAAATGATGCCCTTGAGAGTTATGCTCACATCCCATGAAATGAACTTCTGAAACTTGTAGGATATAATTCCATATGCAAAATCTCCTGGTGTGATTTTGCCTCTTTGGGGAGGTTAGATAGCCATAGCGAGTGGAGCAGGGAAGAGAGAGGTCTTTGTGTCCGTCATGAAGCTCCAACCATTGTCAGTGTGGAGCAGTTTTAATTGTCTTTTCCTGCTCACCATTCTCGCCTGTTCGTACATATTA
Organism: Sphyrna mokarran; assembly: GCA_024679065.1. NCBI lineage: Eukaryota > Metazoa > Chordata > Chondrichthyes > Carcharhiniformes > Carcharhinidae > Sphyrna > Sphyrna mokarran. The sequence goes on along the minus strand of JAGIQG010000012.1, from coordinate 24,110,125 downwards.
ACCAATTATTTGACAAAAAACAGTTCAATTATCATTGATTGGTTTTCAAGATCTTCTTTAATACCCTCAGTGCTTCATTGAAATGTGTTTTCTTCTTCTAGTCACTGAACTTGTTGTGTCAGAGTACAGAAGAAGAGCAGGGATTGCAAACCAACTATCGTTCAGTTTTGGGATCATGCTCCTTTCAGCCATTGCTTACCTCTTACCAGCCTGGAGAAACTTGCAACTGATGATTACCATACCAAACTTCCTGTTCTTGTCCTACTACTGGTAATATCTGATTGTGTAGCATCAATACTTACAGCAGGTTTGAACACACAGATGGTATCAGCCCAAAGATAATCTTCCCAATGTGTTGCTTTTGCAGGTTGATTCCAGAGTCTCCCAGGTGGCTGATCTCTCAGAAGAAAGATGCAGAAGCTTTGAAAATTCTGCACCAGGTGGCAAAAATGAATGGCAACATCCTGTCAATGAAGTTTAAGGTGACTGTAGTTAATGAGGATGGAGTTCAGATTGTGATTCTATGCATATGATTGCCTTGCAGGCTAAAGTTGCCAACCACTTTACTAGGTCTGATGCAATGCTGAGATAATTCTGGTCATTCCTACCTGACTCAGAAGCTGCAAGGATGATCAGGAGTAATTCATATCTTAAGTAAATAAAGCAAAGTTTTTTTTTACCTGTCATAGCATCACCCAGCATCCTCAATACTTTAATAATAATGAGGATTCTGACTGTGGAAATAAATACGGACACACACATATGCACAGTGAAATTTCATCTCTGGCACTTGGCTGTAAATGTACCCTGACTCAGTATTATTTTATAAATTATTATTTTTCCTCGAATATGGTAAACATTAACCATGTGGTATTAATCAACCAATCATGAGGACTGGTGTCAGGACTGGTTTCAGATTACTGCATCAATTTTTTTATAGCAATTTGAATATACAAACAGAAGAAGTAGGAGCTAGAATAGAACATTTGGTCCTTTGAGCCATCATGATTGATCTTCAACCTCAACTCCACACTGCCACATAATCCCTGTATCCCTTAATTCCATTCATATCAAATATCTATCAACCTCTGTCGTAGCATAATAGAATCTTGTCAGGAAGACGGAGGTCATTTGGCCCATCGAATCTGCACCAGCCACAGTCCCACCCGATCCAATCTCCATAACCCCCTGCATTTACTTAGCTAGTCTCCTAACACTAGGAGGCAATTTAGCAGGGCAAATACATCTAACCCACACATTTTTGGAGCATGGGAGGAAACCAGAGTATCCAGAGGAAACCCAGGCAGACACAGGGAAAATATGCAAACTCCACACAAATAGTGAGCCAAGCTGGGTTCCTGGCGCTATGAGGCACAGTGCTAACCAGTATGCCACCATGTCTTCAATATAGTCAATGACTGAACATTTATGGTTCTCTGGTGTAGAGAGTTCCAAAAATTCACAACCCTTCGAATGAAGAAATTTCTCCTTCTCTCTGTCCTAAATGACTGAATCCTTATCCTGAGGTGATGACCCTGTTTTCTGAATTCCCCCAACGCGGTGGAGCTTCTTCTCAGCATCTACTCTACCAAGCCCAAATCTTCTGGTCAGCATCAATGCTAGGCACTTTGACAGCACCCAGAAAGATTTTCCCCACATAATACTACAGCCCATTTCTTCTGGCATCTTCCATTCCCAGCTGACACAGGAATGGTCAGTGCAGCATCTCTTGTCTAATCCAGTACATGGAGTACAGTCAGGGAAGGAGAGGAAATCCCCACTAATTGTGGTTTACTGGAAAGTATCCAAAGGTCCAGTCCTTTAATGAATGACTGTAGGTTAGTGAAAGGGAGTGGATGAATGGGTGAGTGTCTGAATGAGAAGGTGGCTGAGTAGTTAGATTGATAGGTGGTTGAGTGGATAAGTAGGTGAGTGGGCAGGTAGTTGAATGGGTAATTGGCCAAGTGGATGAATGGTTAGTCAGGCAGGTGGGTAAGTGGATAGGTTGATAGTTAGTGCAGAGGGAAGTCAGATGGTTGGGATAGTTGGGTCAAGTTAGAGATACTCAGGTAATTGGGTGGAGGGGTAGTCAGGTAATCAAGACTGTTTGGGGAGTTTGTTATAGAGCTACCCAACTGTTGACTTGGTTTCAAACTAATTAACATTTCCTAGTAACTATCAGGCATTTCGCAAGCAACTAGCTCAATTTTCTGCCCTAATCTCAGAATCAGAGACTTTCACATAGGATCTTGGGCGGCAAGGAATCAGCCCTTTGGAAATTTAAATATCCTAAGCAATTTTCGAAAACTTGGTCCATCGGGCTTTGCAAAGCCCTGATGTACATCTTCTGTCATATATCTGGTTTCCAATAGTCTGGAGGCCAGAAGATTTGGGCCTATATGTTTCAATTATATCAGCTCTCATTCTTATAAAGTCAAATTTCACAGCCTAGCTCACAGGGTGACCAGCTTAATTGAATTCCATAAATTTGTGGTGGGATTTCAACTTCTAATATCTGGGGTCCTCATCCAGTACTGCAAACACTAACATAAAAAAAGTTCCAACAACATTTAAGTCCAGCTCTCTGCAGGTTCAAAATCTGGTAAAGGGAAATATGACTGGGATGAGTGAGGCATTCTGCCTCGCAGTTGGCAACTTGCTGAAAGGCTATCATTCAGGTCCTTTTTGACTGAAGGTGCAGTTTTGTTACAACTAGGTGATCAGTCGGTGCTGCATCCTTTAATCAGACACAATTTTGAAGCATTTTTTTAATAACATCAAATTTGCCAACAGTTTTTTCAATCCAGTAGATCTTGGATAGTAGGGCATGGCCTTTGTGATCATAGTCATCAACTTGTTGGGGTCTACTGATACTGGAACTGATTCTGAGCAGCTTCATTCTTTCTACAGCTTGCAACTTCCACCATTTCTTTTCCCAGACAATTACTATCGACAAGAATGATGAAAAGGTGAACTGTCCTTCAGTAATAGAACTGGTCAGGACACCTCAGATGAGGAAGCATACTCTTATTTTGATGGTGAACTGGTGAGATCTTTTCATTTTTGTGATTTGAAATCAATACTTTGAACACAATACTATTTTTGTGATAGACAGCTTTTCCACTCTAAAATATATCGATGACTAACAAGGGACTCAATAAAAAGCATGAAATTCATTGTCATGATTGAAAGAACAATTGATGACAGTAAAAATGAGATTGCAATGTATTAAGTGTTCATTTCAATCAAAAAAAAACAGACAAGTTCAAAATCTGCTTAACTACGAGCAAAAATGTTTGACACAGGTCATGTGGCCCCCTAGATTAGATTTCAACTCATTCTCTATTGTCTGTATTATCACCTTTGTTAATAATTATTTGTTATCTCTTCATTTCAGTTCAGGCCACTTCAGTTGGTTTGCTAGAATCAACTATTGAATCTAGCTATTGTTTCAAAGCTTTGTGATCTGAGTAATCAATGACTGTGAATCATGCTGGATGATGTGATTATGATTCTGAGAGATGAAAGGATGCCCTCTCACTCCTGCTTTCCTCCTTATGGTGAAAAATGGTCGAAAAGGCTTTTTGGAAAGCTGAGTTTTTTATATTAGGATTTTGGGAAGAACCAATAGCTGACAAGTTAGCGAGAGAGAAAATTATTTTGATTTTGGGTAATAATGTAAAAAAGTCTGTATTGCAGCAGCATCTCTCCTGATTTTCATTTCATTTCTTAGTGACTGATTTGGTATCAATCATTTTATACTATTGCCCCTAAATACCCTAGACAACCACAAGCTTTAATGGCCTCTTGAAGTGTCCATAATGAAGTTTAGTGAGGATTCTGGAAGCCACACTTCAGGCCTTTACTAAAACTTACCAATAATGAGGAACTTAAGTTTTGTGAAGAGACTAGAAAAGTTGGGATGGTTCTGGCCAGAGGAGAGAAGATTAAAACTAGATTTGATGGCAATATTCAATGTTATAAAGTACTTTAACAGAGTTGATAGGGAGAAAAAGTTTTCACAAAGATTGAGTAATGCCATGTCATGTGGAGTCAGTGAACCAGCAGCAGAATGGATAGCAAGTTAGTCATGAAATAGAAAACAGAGTAGAAGTTAAAGTCATTTTCACAGATTGACAAAAAGCAGGCAGTGATGGTCTACAGAGAGTGGTACTGGGGCTGCTTTTGTTCATCACTTGCTTTCGTGATTTGGGTTTGCTGATAATACAAATTTGGGGATTACAATTAATGTTGAGGAGAACTGTAGCAAAATATAATAAAATGTTAACAAACTCACAAAATATAAGTAAGGATAATATAGATGAGTTAAGAATGAATCTTTTTAGTAACAAGAATAAGGAGGGTCCTATTCCTTAGGACATAAAAGTCTCAACGGGCTTGATGTGTAAAGGGATTCAAAAATCTTTAGAAGTGACAAAGCCATACAAAGTGCTGCGCCGGAATTTTATGCGTATTGGGATGTGCACTTGGCAGACCCGGAAATGGATGTGGAATGTGCTTCTGGTTATGGTTGGCCCCAGAACGTGATTTCACACTGGCTGGCTAATTAACAGGCAGCCTGCAAGAAATACAAGCTACAAAAAACTGAGTGCTGCCATTGTGAACTGGAAGAAGGTGGGGGCCAAGAAAAGGAAGAGTGTGGGCTGGTACTTCTAATGGGTTCCCTCGGATGGACGGTGCTGTGGAACTGTCCTGGGAAGTCTAGACCTCAACAAATTCAATGCGATGAAAAATGCAACAAACTAGGCAGCACGTTCAAACTTCTGACAGCAGAATTCAGAAAATCTCAGTCCCCGGATGCCTTTTTAAATTTTATTTCAGCCCTGACAATTCATCCTGCCCTGGATCGAGGTTGTAGCTAAAATGTGAAGGCTGCCTGGCCAAATGGTCCACCCACCAACAACTGTAAAAGTAGACAGTCTTGTGAAATTGTTTCTGACTATCATGCGCTCCTGCCAACTGAAATTTTAAGCCGGTGTGCAATGACAGTGGGACTTGCACCCGGCATCTTTTCGTGTGATTTAATGCATATTCTAGGTTGAGGGTCACTCACCTGATTAATGTAAAATTCTGGCCTGCGGGTTCATGTGTAGGTAGAAGCATAGCTAGAATGTGGTCAGATTAACAACAAACGCACAGGATATAATCCCTGTTTCTGACTGATGCATGCTAGGATCGTACCTCATCCTACCCACAGGTAAAAAAAAAGCACAACAATTTGTCTTGATTTGGCAAATAAATACCAAGGACGTGTTTTGCACAGAATACTGGAGAAAAATTCAATGGCAGAAAACTATGTGAAACTTATATAGAACCTTGGTTAGACTGCATAGAACCATAAAGAAGTTATAAAAACAAATTACTGCAGAAGCAATTAAAAAGAAGTAATTAAAAAGAAACTAGCTGCTCATTTTAATTCAATTTTCTAGCACTGGGTCCATATCCTTGCAGATTTAGATGCAGATCCTTATTCCTTTCGAATGAATTGACCGTTTCAGCCTCAACCACCAACTTAGGCATTAAGTTCCAAAGGCCCACCATCCTCTAGGTGAAAAAGTTTCTTTATCTCCCTTTTAATCCTTCCACCATCATCATAAATCTATGCCTCTTGGTAATTGACCCCTCAACTAGGGGAAATAAGTCTTTCCTTTCTACTCTGTGTAGGTCCCTCACAATTTTATACACATTAACAAGGTCACCCCTTAGCCATCCCTGTTCTAATGAAAGCAGTTGAAGCCCATCCAATTTCCCCTCATAGTTGCAGTTTTCAAGCCATGACAACATTCTTGCAAATTTCCCCTGCATTCTCATCAGAGCAATTATGTCCTTTCTGTGATGTGGTGACCAGAACTGTACACAAACTCCAGCTGTGGCCTAACCACCATTTCATTACATTCCTGTGTTTGCATTCAATGCTTCGCCCAATAAAGGAAAGCATTGGATAGTCATTGGGTAGTCAGAAGCTTTATCCCAGGATGGAAAAGTTAATTACTAGGGGGTACAGGTTTAAGGTGTGAAGGGCAAGTTTAAAGGAGATGGATGAGGCAAATTTAGAGCCCCCTGGTTATCCAGAAATACACAAGCCAAAATAAAGCAGAAAAAGAAAGCTTATGACAGTCACAAAAGAATTAATACTATAGAAAGCCTAGGGGGTATAGAAAGTACAGGGATGAAATAAAAACTGAAATTAGGAAAGCAAAGAGAGGATATGAAACACAGGTAAAATCAAAGGAAATCTTAAGATGTTTTACCAATACATTAAAAGCAAGAGTATAAACTAAGGAAAAGATGGGCCTGTCAGAGATGTTTTCATGGAGTGTAGTGGGTGCCTGGAATTCATTGCCGGGGGAGGTAGTGGAAGTGGATAGGGTAATGACTTTTAAGTGGCATCTTGACAAATACATGAATGAGATGGGAATAGAGGGATATGATCTCTGGAAGGTTAGGGGGTTTTAGTTAAGTTGGGCAGTATGGTCGGTGCAGGCTTGGAGGACTGAAGGGCCTGTTCCTGTGTTGTAATTTTCTTTGTTCTTTGTTCATTCCATATGCTTTCTTGACAACCTTGTTCACTTGTCCTTCCACCTTCAAGGACCTACAGACATGCAGTCTGAGGTATCTCACTTCCTTTAACCTCTCTCACTATATTCCAATTCATCGAGTATTCCCTTATTTTTGTTTGCCCTCCCCAAATGCATTACTTCACACTTTGCGATTTCTCTGCCTGCTGAAGCAAATCATTGGTATCATACTGGAGGTGACAGCATTCCTCTGCACTATCAACTACATGGCCAATTTTTATATCATCTGCAAATTTCCCAATCATGCCATCCACATTTACATCTAAATCATTAATATATACAACAAACAGCAAGGTTACAACACTGAACTCTGAGGAAGACCACTGGATACTGTTTTCCATTCCATCCATCAACTATTACTTTTTGTTTCCTGTCAGTGAGCTAATTTTGATCCAGCCTTTCATTTTTCCCTGTATCTTATAAGATCTCAGGACCTTTCTGACTAGTCAGCCATGTACGATCTCATCAAATATCTTACTAAAATCCATGTGGACAATATCCACTATACAACTGTCACTAATCATCTTTGTACTTCCTCAAAAAATTCTATTAAGTTAGTAAGGCATGATCTTTCCTGAACAAAACCATGCTGACTATCCCTGATGAATTTGTGCCATTCTAAGTGATGGTTTATGCTGCCTCTCAGAATTGTTTCCAATAATTTGCCTACCACTGTAGGCAGACCGACCAGCCTATAGTTTTCTAGTCTATCCCTCACACTCTGTTTAGATGACACAATTTTCACAAACCTTTAATCCTCTGGTAGCTCAGCTGTACCTATTGTGGACTACAAATTGAGCATCTGTTAATTCCTCCCTGGCTTTTTTCAACAGCCTGGGAAATAATCTATCTGGCCTTTATGGTTTAGCCATTCTTAAGGATGCCAGTCTCTCCAACTTATGGTTTCTAATATTTCACACTCCTCCACTTTTACTAGAATGTCTGAATCATCCCTCTCTCTGGTGAAGACAGAGACAAACTACTCATTGAGAACCCTGCACATATCTTCTGAAGAAATCCACAAGTTACCATGTACATCTCTGACAGGCCCATCTTTTCCTTAGTTTATACTCTTGCTTTTAATGTATTGGTAAAACATCTTAAGATTTCCTTTGATTTTACCTGTGTTTCATATCCTCTCTTTGCTTTCCTAATTTCAGTTTTTACTTCATCCCTGTACTTTCTATACCCGCTAGGCTTTCTACAATATTAATTCTTTTGTGACTGTCATAAGCTTTCTTTTTCTGCTTTATTTTGGCTTGTGTATTTCTGGATAACCAGGGGGCTCTAGATTCGGCAGGACCAACCTTTTTGTTTGTGGGGACATGTCTACACTGTGCCTAAACAATTTTGTCTTTGAATGTTTCCTACTACTTTGACACTGTTTTCCTTTCTAGTAGTTGTATCCAGTCCATTCTTGCCAGCTCATCTTTCAACTTTATAAAATTTGTCTTCTCTCAGTTTAGGAGTCATATTCCTGTCCTATCTTTGTCCTTTTCCATTATGATGATAAGTCCAACTATATTATGGTCACCATCTCCAAAGTGATCCCCCATTGCTATTTCCTCTGCTTGCCCAGTTTCATATCTTAACACTAAGTCTAGAATTGTAACCCCTCTTGTTGGACTTGTTATATACTGGCTAAAAAGTTCTTTTAAAATCAGATCAAGAATTTTGCGCCCTCTGTGCCCTTCACGCTTTTCATATCCCAGTTGATGTTAGAGTAGCTGAAGTCCCTAATGATTACTTCACTATTATTTTTCATTCAGAATGTCTGTATTTTTACTCTTCTAACTCATTTCCACTTTAACTATTCTGAACAATTCTGGTCTCCATATTACAAAAAGATTGTAGAGGCATTAGAGAAAGTTTAAATAAGATTAATATAGATGATACCAGGGCTAAAGGATATAACCATCAGGGAAAAAAACAAACAATTCAAGCTCTTTTCTCCACAAAATAGAAGTTTGGGAGGCAATCTAAATAAAGTTATGAAGGGCTTCAAGAGATTAGGCATATAAATAGGTTTCCAATTATAGGCAAGTCCAGAATTAAGGCTAGGATTTACTGGTCTTGTCCACTGTGTAACTGGACATTTCTGCCTGTTAACTTTTCTGTCTCTTCTATAACAGTTCCAGGACTGACAAATCCCAGCCAAAGAGCCACAAATGTGAGATTGTCAACAGTAAATCCAGTCAGAATCTCAGAGGAAACATCTTTACCAAGATCATGGTTGGAAAGTAGAACTCGTCACCACACAGACACTGAAATTCTATCTCTCCGCTGCTATGGAATTAGAGCGGGCAAAGGGCAGACAATGGAAATGTCCATTGACCACAGGCGGAAATTTCTGCTCTCGCTCAAGCAAGGCCATAAAATCCCATCCAGGGTGTTTGAAATAAATTCCATAGATATATTCAAGGGGAAAATCAGTGAGTGTATGTGGAAGAAAGGAATGGGAGGATGTGTTAAGTGAAATAATTTAAAGAAGGGTTGTGTGGAATATAAAAACCAACCTATATCAGGCTGAATGGCCTGTATCAGTGATGTAAAATTCTTTTTAATGCTATAAATATATACTTGAAATGAAGCAGATTTGGCAGGGGAGTGGGACTAATTGGATAGCTCTTTCAAAATATCAGTATATATTGGCCAAGTAACCTCACTCAGGGTTATAAGTTGTTTTAATCTTAATTGACTTTATTATTTAAGAAAAAGCTACAGTAATGTTACTGGCTTATCAGTCAGTAGGAAGGCATAATGTTAAGACACAAGTCAGAAACTCCAAGGTGTTTAATGAAGTTAACTTAGACCTTAAGTTTTTACATTTTGGCATGGGTGAGCATAAGGTGTTTCACTCCATGTATGATTCAAGTGACCCACTAGAAGCAAACAAAGTTTATTTAAGAACACAATTAACATATAACAAAAAAATTGCAATTTTTACCAATTGCAATAATTAAATATGATGCAATATAGCACCTAATAGATAACAATCTCTGCTGTTCCGAATCAAAAAGCATCCAACAGACATGCAGCCTTCTTCAGACTTGGCACAGAAACAAGTATGCTCACGTGATGCTGGATTTGCAGCTTTTTAATACCTGTGGTGATTTGGTCCTTTGAATATTGAATTAATTCTCTGAGGCTTCCCAATCCTGGAGCTTTCAAAGAGCTCTGGAGACAGACAGACAGAGACACTGCCTCCTTCCACCAAACTCTAGCAATTAAATTGAAACTATACCTCTAACTTCAGAGAGAAAAGAAAAGCATTTTTGCTTCTCTTCACTTCAAGCTACCACTCAAAAGTGAAACTAAAAGCTGGTCTTTTCTGTGAAGCATAGCCACGTGCCATAAACTGTCAATCAGGCGCCACTCAGCAATCCCAAGGGTTCTGCATTAGTCCAGATTAAGATCAACATGATATCAATTATATTGCTTCAGTAACAATTAGAGGACACCAGAGACATCTGGGTGCTGACAACTTCCAAAGCTAGCAAAGAACATCATTAAAATACAATTCTTAAAGTACAGTTTTGTCCCAATAAGACTTGTTTCTTAAAATAAAACTTTTATTTCAGGTTTACAAGTGGCTTGGTGTATCAAGGACTTGTCATGCATTTGGGAAATCTAGGAGGAAACATTTACCTTGATGTGTTTATCTCAGGAGCTGTGGAAATCCCAGCATCTATCATTATCTTTTTAGTGATTGAACAGCTTGGACGGCGCCTTCCCTTTGCAGCAGGTGGTCTATTGTCAGGGGGCTCCTGTTTAGTAGCAGCATTCGTACCTGAGAGTAAGTACCATGGTTCACACTAGGATACTTATCCAGCTGTAAAGTAATGTAGAATAGGACCAGTTATGCAATGGTGGAATCAGCATGTTAATGACAGTATAATATTGACCTGTCTTAAAATTAAACTATTAATAATTAGTAAGTTTCATAATTTACTATATTTTCTACAACAGAGCAGACCCTAGAAACTTAGGATGCATATTAACACCAGTACGTGGAGGTGAGGATACAGGTTTATACTGGTCCTCACTGCTGAGAATACAGGTTTACACTAAGTTGTATAAAAATACAAGTCCACATTGGTCTGTAGTGATGAAGATAGATTAACTCTAATCTGCACAAATCCAGGATACATATTCAAACTGGTCTGTAGTGGTGAAGATGTAATTAACTCTGGTCTGTAGTGGTGAGGATACAGATTAACACTGGTCTCTTATGATGGGGATAGGTGTTTATACAAGTTCAGGATGCAGGTTCCCACTCTCTGAAGTGATGGGGTTACAGGTTCACATTGTCTGCATCAATGAGGATATAGTTCACATGGGTATGTGATGATAGGGCCTGAGTGGGATTCTGGTCATTGCAGATTCGCATTGTGGGATTCTATGATTCTGTGATACCACTGTTTGTTGCGATGAGGATGCAGATTTCCACTGTTTGTAGCAGAAAAGATACAGGTTTACTTGGCCTGTAGCGAAGAGGATGCAGGTTTCCATGGTCTGTAGCTGTGAGGATACAGATTTCAACAGTCTACAGCAGCAAAAATATAGGTTCTCACTCTCTAACAATAATGCTACAGGTTCTCACTGTTTGTAGCAGTGAGGATACAGGTTCATATTGTCTGTAGTGCTGAGGATACAGGTTCACATTGTCACAGTGAAGACACAGGTTCACACTGTCTCCAATAGTGAAGACACAGATTCAATCTGGTCTGCACAACTCAGGTTACATGTCAACATAGGTCTGGAGTGATAAAGATAAAGGCCAACTGATGTGCGATGCTGATGGTTCAGGCTTGATCCAGTTTGTAATGGTGAGATTCAGACAGACTTGAGGATAGAGGTTAACACTTAGGTACAATGTCAAGATATACGTTCACACTGTTAGTAGCAGTGAGATACTCAGGGTTCGCAATAGTTAGCAGTGGTGAGGATAAGGTTAACAGTGGCCAGTACAAGTTCAGAATACAGGTTAATGCAGATTTCAGTGGTGAGGTCGCATGTTCACGGGGTCTGTTGAGGATGCTGGTTCACACTGGCTGTTCTAATGATACTGGTTAACTTTAGTCTGTTTAACTCAGAATACAGGTTTGCACTGGTCTGTAGTGGGGATACAGGTTCATAATTAATCTGCAGTGGTAAGGATGCTGGTACACATTGACCTTCGCTTCTCCCCACATGGTGTGTTTACGACAATGGAGGCAACGCACCATTGGCTAATGGTGGGATCTTCCAGTCCCGCTACTTTCAACAGTGTTTCTGATTGTTCACACCCTCTGTCGCTGGGGAACCCATGGTGAGGTCTCACCATTGTCAGGACTGACCAAAAAATCCCATCCACATTTTCATACTGGCCTGTAGTGGTGGGATACAGTTTAACTCTGGTCTGTTCAAGCTCAGGACACAGATTTGCACTGGGGATACATATTCACACTGGTTTGTAAAGGTGAGGACACAGATTCATAACTGGCCTCCAGTGGTAAAACAAAGATTTAGATTAGTTTTTAGTGATGAGGATACAGGTTCATAATGGATCTGTAACAGTGAGAGTTTTCCACTGTGACAGTAAGGATACAGATTCTATTTAGACTGTACAGCTCAGAATACAAATTAGCTCTGGTCTGCATGGTGAGGATGTAGAGATGCCGGCATTGGACTGGGGTAAACTCAGTAAAGTTTGGCAACACTAATTTTAAATCCAACCAATTTATTTGATAGTGAATCAGCGAGCTTTTGACTTTTTGTCTTCGTCAGGCAAATGCAGTGTTCTGGTCTGCAATAGCACACATATCAGCACAGACAGTCACAGATTGCTGATTAGAATGTGAATCCTTATGCCTAACCTACATTGTCAGCTAATGCCAGTGTTGTAACTGTAGTGGAAGAGCTTGGCTAAGGGAGCAGCAGGTTCTGGAGCACAAGTCTTTAGTACTATTACTGGAATGTTATTAGGGCCCATTGCCTTTGCAGTATTCAGTGCCTCCAACTGGTTCTCGACATCATGTTTCCTTTAATTTTGTGTGTCCTAATCTTGTTAACAGGTCTATTATAGCACTATATGCCTGTTGAAAATTCACTAATTTCTGGATTATTCACACAAACATAACATCCACTGCATTTCCTTTATCAATACATTGTTACTTCTTAAATTTGTCAGACTCAGCTTGCCTTTAACAAATTCATATTTTATTAATCACATTTTTCCGTGTGTTAGTTTTATGTTAACAAGGCAATTTAAGCAATTAAAATATTAAATGAATAAAATATTTTGATGTTACTGAAGCATCATATGTGGAAAATTGTAAATCTGACTTCCAATTCAGATCCAACCTGGTTGAAAACAGCAGCCATGTGTTTGGGTAAACTGGGAATAACTGTGACTTTGGAGATGGTCTGTTTTGTGAATATGGAGCTGTACCCTACGTATTTAAGGTAAGTGAGAAATATTTAAAAGTAAACAGTAGCAGCCTTTTACTGAAAATATCCAGTATAAATCAATAAATTCAATTTTGACAGTTAAGTTTAATGGCCAGTATTGCAAATCTCAAGTCAAATGTACAGAATGTGTTTAAATATCTGTATGTGATTGTAAAATGAGCAAAATAATTTATTTAAAATTAATTAAATAATTTCCTTTGTGAAGATTTCATTTTCATCTAGAGGTTGTGAATTCACTCTGTTCTCCCCTTCTTCTCCTTTGCCACACACAATCTCTTCTCCCCCTTGTGTGATCTCTTACCCCTCTCACAATCTGCTCCCTGTGATTTTTGTGCTCCATTCTCCTGCGACCTCTTCCCCAATTCTGTTGTGTTCTCTTGCATTCCCCCAGCTCAAAGGGTCTTTCTCTATCCACCATTACTTGTATATTTGCATCTCTTTCTCTTAAATCCCTGCACCTCTCCACTATCCAAATTTCTAGTTCTTTTAACTCCTTCTGTTACCTTCATCCCATCCCCACTGAGTTTTTTGAAATTTTATCACATTGAAAGAGTCTTATAAATGCAAGTAATTATACAAGACAAATTCACCAGTATCTCAGGTAGAGCATTCTTAAATCTAACTATAACAAATTTAATAATTCCCCCTTCCTACAACTCCACACACAATTTCTTCCATCTCCCTGAGCACACAATTCTCCAGGCTGAATCGTGACCGGTGCCCCATCTCCCTGCCTCTAACCCCACCTCCCACCCCCCACATTCACTTTGACATCACCTCAGTAATTTCTCTTTCTTCCTTTTCCTGTTCATGATGGCAGCTTCTTGCAGCCTCACCAAGTTGCCACTATAAAGATGAGAAAAACATTTTGAATGGGGTCTTAAATTTGAGCAATCTCTTTTTTCCCCATATTTTGGGTTTCAGTCTATGAGTGATCCTAATTCTCAACGCTGCAACACCTCTGTCTTCCTCCACCCCCGTTTTCCTTTCTCACAATTCCTTTTAAATATCTAGGCCCATTCGAAGGTGAACCAATCAGCTTGTTCAAGGTAGCTTTTCATTTCTTTGACTGTATGTTTAATCAGTTAATGATATACTTCAAATTTATTGATCAGCCTAGAATCTGAGTTGATGGTCAGCCTGGGGTCCAAGTTGATGGTCAATCTGGGGTTCAAGTTGATGGTCAGTCTGAGGTCCGAGTTGATAATCAGTCTGGAGTCTGAATTGATGGTCAGTCTGGAGTCTGAGTTGATGGTCAGTCTGTGGTTCAAGTTGATGGTCAGTCTGGGGTCTGAGTTGATGGTTAGTCTGAGGTCTGAGTTGATGGTCAGTTTGGGGTTCAAGTTAATGGTCAGTCTGGGTTCTGAGTTGATGGTCAGTCTGTGGTTCAAGTTGATGGTCAGTCTGTAGTTCAAGTTGATGGTCAGTCTGAGGTCCAAGTTGGTGGTCAGTCTGGGGTTCAAGTTGACAGTCTGCCTGGGTCTTAGTTGGTGGTCAGTCTGAGGCCCAAGTTGATAGTCAGTCTGGAGTCTGAGTTGATGGTCAGTCTGGGGTCTGAGTTGATGGTCAGTCTGGGGTCTGAGTTGATAGGCAGTCTGGGGTCTGAGTTGATAGGCAGTCTGGGGTCTGAGTTGATAGGCAGTCTGGGGTCTGAGTTGATGCTTAGTGTTGGATCTCAACTGATATTCAATCCAGAACCATCTCTTTGTTAGTGGAACGGATTTAACCATGAGATTAGCACTTCAGTTCCCAACATGGAGAAGCTTGAAGATATGCATTTTGAAGAATAGTAACTGGTGTTTGTGCAGTTATTAGCACCATGTTCTTCATTTCCTAAGAATCTGCAGCCATTTAGAGAGACTTTGTTCAACTTCTCCCTTCCTGGGGAGAACATCAAATTCTCTTTGGATTATTGACCTCCAATTATGCCGAAAGAAATTGGATCCTCTTGCACTGGGGAGGCCCTGCCATGTGCATCAACTTTAGTAGTCTTTTGTGGGGACGGTGGAGGCTCTGATCTCAGCCCAGTGAATTTCCAATCAGTTTTCTCGATGCTGATTTGAGTGGTCAAATAAATTCAGTCCAACAAAATGGATTAACACTTAGGAAAGGAGACCTTCTGTCAGTGTAGACTTATAAATCATGATTGTAGGAAAATAGATGTAATGATTTGGGAAGCCTGATTGGAAAAGAACATAGTTTATTACAAAATGCAAAGTAAAGCTGCTACCATAGTGTGCACACACACTAGTCCTGCCTGGGACTATAGTTCAGCAGGCCCAGTCCTGGGCCTGCCTCAAAGAAGGCTCAGTTGATGGGTTCCAGCTGGGCAGGTACAGCCTGTTTCTGAGGGAACTCATTTTCAATGAGCTCCACAAAAAGGTCAATGATTCCTCATGGGCTTCATAGGGTTATCAGAGTAACAATCAGCAGGTAACATAACCATGTTTGCTTTTGAAAATTTGAACAAATGATCCTCATAATAGTTGAGAAAATAAACCATTCTATTGTCTGGCAGGAACTTTGCTGTTTCAATGTGTGCAGTGCTGTCAGATATCGGTGGAATTGTTTCCCCGTTCATCGTCTACAGACTGGCTGCTATTTGGCTTGAAATGCCCCTTGTAGTTTTCGGTGAGTATGTATAAAGTGTACAAATCACGCCCTTACGCAAAAGGTGTACACTGAGCCTAATTTTAAAAGGATTATTTTTTAAGAGTATATACTTAGTGATTCCTTTATTCTCTTTATTTTCTTTGTTTCATTAATTGAGTTTTTGACTTTTGGACTGAGTGCACAGATCATTTTAATGCTCCCATTTTCAACTTCTCCCAGGAAATCACAGTGATTTAGGTAGATGTATTGTGATGCACAAGACATTGTACAGACCAAGTGGACTAAAGGGTCTTTCTCTATCCACCATTACTTGTATATTTGCATTTCTTTCTCTTAAATCCCTGCACCTCTCCACTATCCAAATTTCTAATTCTTTTAACTCCTTCTCTATGGTTGTTACCTTCATCCCACCCTCACTGAGTTTTTTGAAATTTTATCACATTGAAAGGGTCTTATAAATGCAAGTAATTATACAAGACAAATTCACCAGTATCTCAGGTAGAGCATTCTTAAATCTAACTATAACAAATTTAATAATATCAGCCTACAAAGACTAGTTTGCATTCAATCTTTCCTTGTTCTCTTCACTCATTCGCAGGGGTGATTGGTTTGATTGCTGGCAGCTTAGTTTTGTTCTTGCCTGAAACAAAGGGATTGAGTTTGCCACACACCGTCGAGGATGTGGAGAATATCAGATGGTAAGTAAATGGACAGCAGCAGAAACACAGTGCTGGTTGGTTCTGGGTTATTCCATTGTATATTTTATCAATTTCATGGGTTACTAGTAATTATTAAAAGTAGATGCTTCTGCACATGCTACATAACCTTTCTATTGAAATAGATAGACAGAGTACATCCAGGCCTTTCCCCATGTTGCTCTTCTTCTTAGAAGTCTCTCTGGATAGAAGATGACTTCCTTCCACTCCAGTTTGATGGGTCCTGAGATGCATGATCTGCAGTCTCTGCCTCATATGGGGTTGAAGAATTAGGCAGATGAGATATTTGGAGGTTTGTGCATTTTCTGGCACTTTGACTTTGCCTCTAGATGTTCCCAATGAAGTGCCTGAATCAGTTCAGTGCCTTCCTGAAGAAACTTTTCCATTTTTGGTCAATCACAAGCTGGGGATTCCCACGAGTCGACAGGGATGTTTGATTGCTTTAGGGATGCTTTGAGAGCATTCGTAAAATGTTTCTGTTGTCCTCTTGGGAGTCTCCTGCCATGACCAAGTTCTGAGTAGAGCAGTTGTTTTGAGAATCTGAGGTCAAATGTCATCTCCTTCCCAGAGGGAGCTGGGTTTGGGTAATGAGGACATCATGCTGGCTTAGGAGAGGACACAGCTATTGGATTGCCTTTCTTTTCATCATGTTTGGATTCTCAGATGAAAGACTAAAGTTATTGTTAAATGGGCAGCAGTGATTCCCGTGCTCCAAAATGTTTTGGAGATTAGATAACCTACTTAAAATGCTGACCAGCAGTGCTTTAATAATGTCCACCAAATCTGGTGGCTGTTGTTCAACTATTTTCTTGCTGACTAATGTTTGAAAGTAATTAGGGCTCATGTGCTCACTGTTTATTTTTACTTGCTGACTGCAAGCTTTTCTTCTCCATTTTTATCCTTTCCTACCTTCATCACCTCTGCACGAAAGACACTGGGGGCCATAGTATAGAGGTCAGCAGCTCTCAAAGGCCTCACCCCCACCATTTTACCTTGGTGAAATTTAAAAGTAAGAGTTCCTGAACTGTTTGAATGCAGGGATGCAGATCATAGATCAATCTTGTCCTCAACCATGCATACGTATACACATGCAGGATAATAACTGGTTTTCCTGCTGTTTTTCTCAACTCAAATCCAGTGATAATTTTAAAGTTTAAAGTATTTATTTATTGTCACAAGTAGGCTTACATTAACGCTGCAATGAAGTTACTGTGAAAATCCCTTAGTTGTCTGTTTGGGTACACTGAGGGAGAACTTAGCATAGCCAATCCACCTAACCAGCATGTCTTTCAGACTATGGGAGGAAACCAGAGTACCCGAGGAAACCCACGCAGACACAGGCAGAACATGCAGACTGTGCACAGACAGTGACCCCAGTCCCTGGTGCTGTGAGGCAGCAGTGCTAAGCATTGTGCCACTATGCCACTCCCAAGCCTGGAGTCTCCATTGTTATTCTAATTTCTAAAGAAAAATTCTCAGAATGTGACATTGTTACCATGACCAGCATTTGTTGTTCGTCCCTGGTTGACTTGAATAGGTGGTGGTGAACCTCCTTTTTGATCTGCTGCAATTTTTGTGATTGAGGTACTTCCAAATTCTATTAGGTAGACACTTCATTTGTATTGACCTAACACTGTGGAAGGAATGACAATATATGTCCAAGTCAGGATGCTGTTTAGAGAAATAATGGGAGGTGGTCAACTTTCTATGCATCTGCTGTCCTTGTGTTTCTCAACAACATAAGTTGTGGGTTTGAAAATTGCTCTTGATGGCTTGGAAAGTTGCTACTGTGTGTCATATATATGGCACACACTCAAACCACATGGTACTGAGGTGGGTGGAGTGAATATTTAAAATAATGAAGGGGTTTCAATCAAGCAAGCTCAGCAAGATGGTATCAAGCTCCTGGAGCATTGCAGCTGCATCTATCCAGCCAATTGGGAATATTTCATCAGTCTATAGTTGAGATGGATTAATTCAGTATTTAACAATTTATAGGAAATGGACTAATTTGTTTGAAAAAACTGTGGCAAATGACCATAATACTGAGATTTTGTACTTGTATTGAAAATTCACCAAGTAATACAAGCCAGTCCATAACTTGAAAAGTCATCTTGAGGGTCCTATCTCCAAGTTTATCGTCTCAACTAGATTTTCATGCTTTGATACCCTGTAAAGTTGCAAACATAGGAAGACATTAGAACAGAGTTGCAGAATGATTGAGTTTCATTGCGTAGAAAGCCAAGGTAATTTTATTGCAAGTTTTTAATGAAACTCCACTTGTAGAATTAAACCTAATTTAGTCAAACAAAATATAGATTATTGCATAAGGTTAAATCTCACGGGATCCAGAGTGAGGTAACTAAATGAATACAAAATTGGCTTTTTGATAGAAGCCAGAGGATGGTTGTAGAGGGTTGTTTTTCAAACTGCAGGCCTGTAACCAGCGGTGTGCCTCAGGGATCAGTGCTGGATCCACTGTTATTTGTCATTTATATTAATGATTTGGATAGGCATTTGGACAGGTACATGGATGAGAGGGGTATGGAGGAATACGGCCCAGGTGCAAGTCAGTGGTTCTAGACAGAAAAATGGTTTGGCACGGCCAAGAAGGGCCAAAAAGCCTGTTTCTATGATATAATGTTCTATGGTTCTATGTTTGGTAAGTTTGCAGATGACACCAAGATTGGTGAATTGTGGACAGTGAAGAAAGTTATCTCGGATTGCGATGGGATCTTGATTAATTGGGCCAATGGCTGATGGAGTTTAATTTAGATAAATGTGAGGTGATGTATTTTATTAGATTGAACCAGGGCAGGACTTATTCACTTAATGGTACAGCATTGGAGATTGTTACAGAACAAAGAGAGCTAGGAGTACATATTCATAGATCCTTGAAAGCAGAGTCACAAATGGACAGAATGGTGAAGAAGGCATTCAGCATGGTTGGTTCATTGATCAGAACATTGAATACAAGAGTTGGGACAGCTTGTTGAAGTTGTACAAGACATTGGTAAAGCCACACTTGGAATATCGTGTACAGTTCTAGTCACCCTATTATAGAAAGGATATTATTAAACTAGAAAGAGTGAGGCAGAGATTTATTAAGATGCCACTGGGACTTGATAGTTTGAGTTATAAGGAAGGCTGAATAGACTGGGTCCTTTTTCCTCTGGAGCATGGAAGGCTGAGAGGTGATCTTATAGAGGTCTATAACATAATAAGGGGCATAGATCAGCTAGATAGTCAAAATCTTTTCCCAAAGATAGGGGTGTCAAAAACTAGAGGGCATAGGTTTAAAATGAGAGGGAAAAGATCAGTAAAGTCTTTCACATAGAGGATAATGAATGTCTGAAACAAGCTGCTAGAAGTGGTAGCAGAGGCGGGTAAAATTTTGTCTTTTAAAAACCATTTACACAGTTAAATGAGTAAGATGGATATAGGGAGATGTGGGCCAAATGCAGGCAATTGGGATTAACTTAGGGGTTTAATAAAAAGGGCAGCATGGACAAGTTGAGCTGAAGTACCTGTTTCCATGCTATATACTTCTATGACTATTGCTGAATGGTGATATCACCTTCATAATCCATTATTGATATAAATTATTGCTATGTTTTGAATGACTTGAACTTTGTATCAGAAATCAAGGCAGCAACCCATCCTACTTCATGTAAGTGTGACCTGATGCATGCAAAATAATGTAGGTAACCGATCATCTGCTGAACTCCAGTAAGTATTTTTAGCAGCTATAATGAAATACAATAGAGCCTCTCACTATCATGACTGATAAAGCTGTGAAATTTCAGATTGAATTGAAAGTTGGTCTATAACCCCTTGCAGAGATCAGTTGGAATTTATTAAAGTGCCCTATTTTTTCTCAACTACCTTTATTAGCTCTGTGTGTTGTTGGGATAACTTTTCCTTTCCCTGTTGTGTTCCAGCTTGTATAATGCAATTCTGTCTCCACTTGAAATAAATGCTTCAGAGACCATTGTATTTGGGCAACGACTGACTCCCTATCTATGGAAAGGCACTAAATGCAATGGAGTAGCTTAACAGGTCATTTCCAAGACATGTCAGTGTGGAACACGGTTAGCCAGACCAGAACATTATTTGGACAATTGGAAAGTTTCATAGTCACTTCTACTGCTGATCAGTATTTTTTACTAGGATTTTTAAAAAAACTTTCAAAATCTTAATCTGCTTTTGTGAAATCTCAACATGATCACCCAGATTTTAGTAGAGTTGGGCTGAGTCAGAACCCTTTAAAAATGACAGGCAAAATCCGATTCCAGGATTCTTGTTCCCATTCGCTGCTTCTTGCAGTTTTCTTTGGTGTGGGATAAGGGTAGGTGTAGTCAGCCAACGCTCTGCTTACCGTCTCCATTGTGAGGGTGGGCATTTCACAGGTCCTTGTTGCCTGCAATTTTGATTCAATTGGGTTTGTTCTATTAAAAGATGTGGTTCACAGCTTCTCAGAAGAATTGTAAAACCTGGGGAGCTCTAGATCTGAGTAGAGAACCAAAAATAAACAGCCATTCCCATTATAGTACATTGCTCCTCTCACCTTCTCTGAGACTGTCAGTCTCAGCCATTCAGAGGATTATTATTCTGATCCTTTATTAATTCAACAAGTCCTTAAAGACATTCAGCTCAGGTCAAGTTGGAAGATCAAAGAGCCCTGGATAGAACTATTTTGCAGGTCTTGCCCTCCTTCAGAGTATGGTGGACACAGGCAAATATCGTTTATTGTTATTCTAAAATATTTATTCTGCATATCAACAAAGTGGTGTCAGTGATCACATTTTGTCTGAGTCAGAAGGTTAATATTTCAAAGTCTCATTACAGAAACTTAAGCCCAAAATCTGTCATGATATTTGCAGTTTAGTACTGAGGAATTCACAGTCAGTGGTTCTGTCTTTCGATAAGATATTAAACTGAATCCCAATCTGCCCTCTCAGAAAGCCTGAAAGGCCCTGTGACCACATAGTTTGAAGAAGTGAAGGCTTTTCCCTGCATCCTGGCCAATGTTTACTGTGTGAGCACTGTTAATGCAAATTATATGATCATTCCCACATTCTTAATTGGGAGACCTTACTGCACACAAGTTGGCTATTGCGTTTTCTACATTCCCATAATGACTTCTAAGAGAGATGCAGGGAATGCCAGAGTTGCTCATTTTCTGCATAAGTTCACATGCACAGAATGGCACATGTGAAATAATGTAAGTTTGCTGACATCAGAAAAACTGTACCCTGCTTTGTGTCAATGGGAGTGAAAATTCACATATGAAGGAGCTGGAGAAAGTAAATACATTCTGAAATAAGGACCTGGAATTTTGCCTTCCCTGGGAGTTCCACTTGGATGTCTCATGATTTGTCTGCTGCTAGACATGTTGTCCTAGCCATTGAAGTGGCCGTGAATAGTGACACAATATTGACCCATCCCCAAAACAATTATATATTCTTCCTCACTCCATTTGATGCGCTGAGTACAGAAGTTGTATTTAACTAAAGGAAGTAACTTCCTTCTTCTGCGCTTCAAACTACATTCTCAATGTGGGCAGTTCTCTGTGCTCCATAGCTCCCAAAAGAACTGGAGCCCATTACCATCATTAGTATTGCTTCCTTCCCCATTATGATGCCCCCTCCACAGTCCCAAAATCTTATATTATTATTGCTTTAATCAGGACAAGAAAATAATTTATCCTCAACAAAGTTGAGCGGGAACTTTCATGCAAAGTTGTGACTGTGTTTTTCGATCCCAGTCTAAAGTTTAATCTTAACCTCATTGGAGTTAGGTCAGGAGTTTTCAATATTGTCAGCAGTGAAAGAAAGAAATTGGAGCTGCTGAATTTCAAACTAAGAAGAATGTGATTCAAACTGATATAATATAAATATTGGACCATTCCTTCAGGTGGAAGACAGACGTATCGAAGACAAGTTATCAGCACGTGGTTCTACATACAACAGAAATTCACAATGCCAAAGATACTGCTTCAGTGAAGATTGTCCTTAACTCCTGAATGGGATTGCAGCATTAACCTCAAGTATTGACTAGTTTGATTTATATTTCATGCTATCTGCTATGTATTTTTATGTAAAATGTTCATAAATATATGGAGTATTGATACAGTAAATAGGGAAAAACTGTTTCCACTTGCAGAAGTATCAGTAATTGAAGGACATCAATTTAAAGTCATTGACAAAGAATTAAGGAGTTGAGGCTTAACACAACAAACTATTGTGATTTGGAAAAGTATGGAATCAAAGTAAATAGTAATTTCTAAAAGGAAATTGAGTAGATACTTCATCAGGATAAAATTACAGGGCTATGCAGAATGAGCAAGGGAGAGAGTTTTACTGGATAACTTCTAAATGATCTGACACGGGCACAATGTGCTGGATGGCTACCTATGCTTTTAAGATTCTATGATGAATATAAAAGCATAAAATCACTTTCAGTTCTAACCTTCTCAACAATGCAGTTTGATAGTAATTGCTGAAGTTGAAGATTAGACAATATGGAAATTTATGGTTCTGATAGTTTTCAATGAATATTATTTAAGAATTCAGAAGTTAATATAAATGTGACAAGAGAATTGCAAGTACATTTATGTGTTATGTTGTGTTGGACTTATTAAAAGTTCAATCAATCTACATTATTGAGTTAAAAATGTTAAATGCGAGTAATTTAGGTTTCTGTAACTGCAGTATCAGCAATATACCAAGTTAAATCAATTTGCTTCAGATCCAATTATTTTCAACTGACATTGTTTTACTGAAGAATTCTTAAGAATTCTTCAGTAAATAAAATAAATCACCAAGTCCAGCCCCTCTTGCATGGACCACATAAAACCCCTACAAGTGCAGAAGGAGATCATTCAGCTCAACAAGTCTGCATCAACAACCTCAACAAGGCCCTATTCCTGTAATCCCACATATTTACCCTGCTAACCCCCTGACACTAAGGGGCAATTTAACATGGCCAATCAACCTAACCCACACATTTTTGGACTGTGGGAAGAAACTGGAATACTGAAAGGAAACTCATCAGACAGGAGGAGAACATGCAGACTCTGCAAGCCACTCAAGGATGGAATTGAACTTGAATCCCTGGTGCTGTGAGGCAGCAGTGCTAACTACTGTGCCACCAGGACAATCCCACCGAGCCAGCATCTCATGAACTTTCTTACTTTTCCTTGCTCTGTTTTATCCATTTTGAATGCAATGAATGTACCAATCAGTGTGAACAGATTGCATTTAGACTAATGCTTCTATGCCATTTGTGTAAACACTGGTGAAATCTACAGTGAATGTGAAGCAGCTACAACAGCCCACTGTTTAGTTGAAATGCAGAACAATCAGGCCAGCTTCTGAAGCTCTTAATATAGTGATCTCATAGAGGGTAAGTGATAATCTATCTTTCATTGTTTGCTCTATACTTTACAACTTTGTTGTATTGATCGACTAGCTTTATCACCAACTGAGTATTGGGTGGCAGAGGGGGACTGGGATGTTAGAGCTTCTATAAGCCTGAGCTTTTAGAAGCAAACTTCTCAAGGAAAATACTTCAACCGCATCAGCCTTTCCATTTCTCATTCACCAACAGTCTCACAAATCTCACCACATTCCTTACAGCCAACATAAGATTGTCCCTGTAAGGAGAGAAAAGGTTTGACATTTCGAGTGCAGATGATCATTTGTCCAAGTTCAGCCATTCTTGCATAGACTACATAAAACCCCTACAGTGCAGAAGGAGGTCATTCAGCTCAACAAGTCTGCATCAATAACCTTAACAAGGCCCTATTCCCATAACATCTCATATTTACCCTGCTAACCCCCTGACACTCAGGGGCAATTTAACATGGCCAATCAACCGAACCCACACATGTTTGGACTGTGGGAAGAAACTGGAGTGCTGAAAGGAAACTCATGCAGACAGGAGGAGAATGTGTAGACTCTACAAGCCTTTTCTCTCCTTCCATATGCTGCCAGACCTGCTGAGATTTTCCAGCATTTTCTCTTTTGGTTTCAGATTTCAGCATCTGCATTAAAATTTGCTTTCATAAGATTGTTTCTTCAACATGGGTTTGGTCCTCAGTTCACCATGAAAACAATCACCAAAGTCAAATTTGGATTACAAAATAAATTTATCAGTCAAATTATGTCACCAAATAAATCTCCCTTGTGCAAGTCCTGATCATGCATACATTTTCTTATCCTCATGCAATGTCAAAGTGTTTCTCTTGCTATTGCAGCTTGGGACTTGGAAGAGGTCTTTGGAGGAAAGCCTCAGGTAGCACAAGGCCTAGAAGGACTAGTTTATCTAAGAGTGCTTTAGTAGCCTAGATTGTGACAGTCTGAATAGTACCAATAAGGTGCCAACAGAGTCATTCTCTGTATGCCTGGCAGGAAAGCAGGCATACTAGCAGCCTGAGAGAGCATATCCATGACAATCCCATGAAATTTAAGCCTATTTTCCTGGGGCAGTATCTTGGCACTCGTAAGGTGTTACTGCAGAGCAGAATGATGTGATGCTCCAAAGTTCCTTTTAACAATGATATTCAATGTGAAGTTGGCAAATGCCTGAGTTTCCATACCAGATATCAATTTGTGCAGTCACAGTTGCCATTCATTGCACAATCATAGTGGGTTCCACTGTAGTGCTGCTAGAGTTGATCATTGGGTCCATATTGGATAATGTGTCTCCACACTCTGCACAAAGTCTTGAGATAAGACCAAGATGCTTCCATAATATTGTACAGAAGTTCCCTGCCAGACTGCTCAGCACACCAACCTTTTCCAGTATATGTATCTCAGGCCCTCAAAATCAATATCTGAGAGCTTTGCAGTTGAATTAGTGTATATCCCCATCATGTGCCTAGCTGGCAAATGTGGAATTCTATCCTCTGCATTAACTCATGCACAATTGTGAAAGTGAATCAACATATATAGATTCCTCTTCTCACCTAGCTTCTAAAGTCCATGTGCTATCAGTATTTAAACTGGTTCTTGTGAGAGTTAATTTATACGACCATGTGTTAAATCAGCACTGACCTCCTCTTTCTCACTGGCAGAGGCATAATCTCGAAACTGCAATAGAAGAAGAGGATGAGGACTAGTTTGGGATTTGAGGGAGCAGAGACAAAAAAATGGGTGTTAGAACATTTATGATCTTCCTTGGTGGGAAAGAAAGAAGTCTGTTAGTAAGAAGTTTAGTGAATGCAGAATGTGACTGTCACGTGTAATAGGTGACACTGAATGTGAGATGCGATTTGCTCTTAAATGCCTTAATCAATTCCTTATAGTGCACCACTAATGCACATGGATGCCATCATCTCACGTGAGAACACCATCACCACGTAGACACAACCTCAACAACCCTGTTGGTGAGCATGTCAGTGGTCACGGGCACTCGGCCTCTGATCTTCGGGTAAACGTTCTCCAAGGCAGCCTTCACAACACACGACAGCGCAGAGTCGCTGAGCAGAAACTGAAAGCCAAGTCCCGAATACACGAGGATGGCCTCAACCAGGATCTTGGGTTCATGACACACTATCTGTAACCCCTATGACTTGCCTGAACTTGCAACATCTCACTTATTGTCCTGTCTGGAGACAATACACATCTGTTTAACCTATGCTTAATGCTATCTCCACTCAAATTATCTTTAAGACTTGAATAGCAGATTAGCTGTAAAGGCTGACATTCTAATCAGTATTCTGTAAATTGTGTGTGCCTTTATATGCCCTGTTTCTGATCAGAACACTCTACTCACCTGACAAAGGATCGGCGTTCTGAAAGTTAGTGGCGTTTGCTATCAAATAAACCTGTTGGCCTTTAACCTGGTATTGAGATTTCTTACTGTGTTTACCCCAGTCCAATGCTGGCATTTCCACATCACAAATACAAAAAAGCCAGAGTTTATAACTAGTGCAAAGAAGAAGATACCAGAGGTTCATCTTCAACTGTTCTGAGATGCAATGACTTCCAAATCATCTGACTTATTGATTATTGTTATTTGAATTATTGTTCATGTCACACTGTTTGAAATTGTTGGGGACATTCAATTTAAAGGGGGAAGAAATGTATAAATTTATATTGAATCTTAGAAGCTGCAGTAAGCACTGGATACTAATATATACATGTTGTCATCAGATATGACAGCACAAGTTCCTAGCGTGAGAAACTGCTAGAGTAAAGAAGCAGCCTGAAGTGAACACACCTTATAAATAAAGCTCTGTTAGCTTTTAACTCTTTGTGCTTTCTAGCATCAATATCACAATACACACCTCTGTTGCCATGTGGTGAGGATTGGGGAGTGCAAATGAAATTCAAACAAAAATTTATTGAAATCAGATGATAGTTTCCATACCTGCATGCAGTAAATCACAGGAATAAAACAGCTATTTTGGGGAGAGAGAAGGCAGATGCTGTTGTTTGGAACAAGCGAACTAGGATCAGGAGTAGGCAATTCAGCCTGTTTAGCCTGTTCCGCCATTCAATACAATCATGGCTGATCCTGTCTTGGCCTCAACTCAACTTTCCTGCCCAATCTCCATAATACTTCAACCCTTTACTAATTAGAAATCTATCTCTTCCTTAAATTTATTCAATGTCCCAGCATTCACTGCCCCCTACGGTAGTGAATTCCGCAGATTTACAACCTTTTGAGAGAAGTAGTTGCTCCTGTTCTCTGTTTTAAATCTGCTACCCCTTATTCTAAAACTATGATATCTTGTTCTAGATTGCTCCACAAGAGGAAGCATCCACTTTACATCCTTTTCATCAATGCCTTTCGCCATCCTACATACCTCAATTAAATCTCCACTTATTCACTAAACTCTAGAGAATATAGGCCTAAATTGCTCAATATCTCTTCATAAGATAAACCCCTAATATCTGGAATTAGCCTAGTGCATATCCTCTGAACTGCCACTACATCTTTCTTCAAATATGGAGACCAAGACCGTACACAGTACTCCAGGTGAGTCCTCACTAATGCCATGTATAGAGCTGTCCTATTTCTGTGATTTACTGCATGCAGGTGTGGTAACTATCATCTGATTTCAATAAGTTTTTGTTTGAGTTTCACTTACACTCCCCCCCACTCCCCCTATTGGCAACTAGACATGTGTATTGCGATATTGACGCAAGGAAGCACAAAGAGTTAAAAGCTAACAGAGCTTTAT
Source organism: Sphyrna mokarran (assembly GCA_024679065.1). Lineage (NCBI taxonomy): Eukaryota > Metazoa > Chordata > Chondrichthyes > Carcharhiniformes > Carcharhinidae > Sphyrna > Sphyrna mokarran. The sequence continues at coordinate 24,082,550 of JAGIQG010000012.1, read as the reverse complement.
TTATAAGGTGTGTTCACTAAAGGAAGTTTCTTCATTCTAGCAGTTTCCCACTCTAGCAACTTATATGTCACATTTGGAGACAACATATATATATTAGTACACAGTACTTTTATACTTTATTCTTTATGTTCTTTATGCCTTCCTTACTTTTATACTCTATTCCTTTAGCTATAAATGCCAAAATTCAATTTACTTTCCTTATTACGTTGTACCTATATAATTGTCTTCTGCGGCTCATGCATGAGGGCGTCCAGACACCTCTGCACCGAAACACCTTGAAGTCTCTCTCCGTTAAAATAGTAAGTTGCCTTTCCATTTTTGTGATTGACATGGATAATTACATTCTTTATCTACGTTAACTCCATCTGCCGCATTTTGGCCTATTCTTCTAACTTATCTATAATCCATTTGTAAATTTCTTATCTCCTTATTGCAAGTTACTATCTTACTTACTTTAGGTCATCTGCAAATTTGGCTATAGTAGCCTCTATCACTGTGTCCAAGTCATTAATATAGATTGTAAATAGTTGGGACCCGAACAAAGCAGCTCCTGCTGTGAAGAACAGAGGAAGACTGTTCCTCTGTTCAAAAAGAAGAGGAGGGAATCAATGGGCTTTTGAAGATTTAAGAAATAGTGATTTGTTGAGGTTAGCCTTCTTGGCAAAAGTCTGTTCTAAAAGACTCAAGCAGAGTAAGATGACTTTTGAAGAACAGTGAAAATTTCAAATAAAAGCAAAACACTGTGGATGCTGGAGATCTGAAATAAAAATAGAAAATGCTGGATAAACTCTGCAGGTCAGATAGCATCTGTGAAGAAAGAAACATAGATAACATTTTGAGTCCAAAAGAGCTTTCTACAAAACTGGTCTCTCTATACAGAAATTGTTAGACTTGCGGAGTTTAATTTTCTGTTTTCATTGCCGAACGTTTCAACCTAGTGCAGCAAGGGGATCTTTAACTTTACAAGTTTCAGCAAAAAACATAGCATACGGCTATTTTATTTCATGATGTTGAAGAATATCCAAAACAGCAACAAAGATATTCCCTCGGTCACATTTTGATTTTGATTTGATTTGATTTATTATTGTCACATGCATTATCATACAGTGAAAAGTATTGTTTCTTGCATGCTATATGGACAAAACATACTGTTCATTGGGAAGGAAACGAGAGAGTGCAGAATATAATGTTACAATCATAGCTAGGGTGTAGAGAAAGATCAACTTAACGCAAGATAAGTCCATTCAAAAGTCTGACAGCAGCAGGGAAGAAGCTGTTCTTGAGTCGGTTGGTATATGGCCTCAGACTTTAGTGTCTTTTTCCTGAAGGAAGAAAGTGGAAGAGAGAATGTCCAGGCTACGTGTGGTCCTTAATGACATTGACTGCTTTGCTGATGCAGTGGGAAGTGTAGACAGAGTCAATGGATGGGAGGCTGGTTTGTGTGATGGATTGGGCTACATTCACAACCTTTTTTAGATCCTTGCATCTTGGCAGAGCAGGAGCCATACCAAACTGTGATATAACCAGAAAGAATGTTTGCTATGCTGCATCTATAAAGGTAGGTGAGAATTGTAGTTGACATGCCAGATTTCCTTAGTCTTCTGAGCAAGTAGAGGCATTGGTGGGCTTTCTTACCCTGATATTCCCACCTCTACCCGTGATCCCTGTCTATGTTTATAGATCTATGGATTGAAACCAAATTTGAGACAATTTAGGGAGAATTTGTTCTGCCAATTAGCCTAAGAACACATTTTTGGGGGTGTGGGAGGAAACCGGAGCACCCAGAGAAAACCCATGCAACGTATCGGCATGGAGGGACCAGGACAGATTGTTGGTGATGTTGGCACCTAAAAACTTGAAGCTCCTGAACTTTTCTATTTCTTCCCCATTGCTGTAGACAGGGACATGTTCTTCTTTATACCTCCTGAAGTTGATGACAATCTCTTTCGTTTTGTTGACATTGAGGGAGAGATTATTGCTGCCACACCAGTTCGCTAGATTCTCTATCCCATTCCTGTACTTTGTCTCGTCATTCTTTGAGATCCGACCCACTATGGTGGCGTTGAAAATTGAGTTGGAGAAAAATTTAGCCCCACAGATATAAGTGTATAAGGAGTATAGTAGGGGACTGAGAACATAGCCTTGTAGGCACCGGTGTTAAGAATGGTATTTGATCATGGAGATCAACAATACCAATTATGCATTCTGGAATACAGGCTTTTATGCCAACGGATAAATCTTAAACCTAAGTAGAGACTAGAGTGAGTGTAATGGTTTTATCAAACTACAAACCGTGGTTACAAACACATTCCCTGCAACCAATGGAAACCCAGTTACATATATCATTTCATAGATGAAGCGCATTACTCTTGACTGGAATTTCTGGATTTTCAGGGATGTTCAGGAAAGTTCCTTTTCATCAAGTAAGGAAACTAAATGGTTCCATGATGACCTTTAAGCCAATGATACAATTTCTTGCAAACCGGCTTGATTGCGAGAGCCTCTTCTTCTGTCATCAAAAATATAATTTCACTGTTGGACAATGCATGAGGTGCATAATAAACTAGTCTGCAGCACCCATTTGATTGTTCTGGAAAAAGGACTTCTGCCAGCATTGTAGATGAGGTACATCTGGTGTAAATGAGTTTGATAGGGATAGATTGTAACGAGTTAGACATTGTGTTGGCAACCACAGTTCTTTATCTAATAAAACCATTGCACATGCTTCAGTATCCAATTTAAAGTTATTTGTACGTTGTCTTATGTATCTCCTTTCCAGAATGAATACTTGGGACCATTGATCACATCCAGGAAACAATTTTGTTCCTCCTATTGTTAAAATTCCTCAATTTCATTAATAGCCATTTTGTGTGTAAAGTTAGAGGTTTTCTCTTGACACATCTTCCCAAAATGGCCAATCATATTACAGACATAGCATTCTGCAATGTTTTCAGGACACTGTTTACCATTATGGGCCTTCTTGGTGTCATAGAGTTTTATGCAGTGTCATATTTTCCCTCCATATTGTATCTTCTTTTCTGTTTTTTTTATATTTCTGTGTTAAAGGAACTGAATAGTCACTGGAAATTTCCTGAGCCAAAGGTTTCCTTCATACCTAAGAAAAGCCATGTTCTGTTTATGGACCTCTAATTGTTTCACGAGCTACATTGATTTTCTATAAGATTATGTCATTTTTAGATTGCAATAGTTCTGAGAGGGATTCATCAATACCCACTACAATGTGGTTTCATATTAATTCAACTTTTAGGTCTTCATATTTTGATCCTTTTGCCAGTTACTAAAGACCATTAATAAAAGCATCATTGATTTACCTGGTTTCTGGATTCAAAGGACAAAGGACAAAGAACAAAGAACAAAACAGCACGGAAAACAGGCCCTTCGGCCCAACGAACCTGCGCCGTCACCCTGATATTCCCACCTCTACCCGCGATCCCTGTCTATGTTTATAAATCTATGGATTGAAACCAAATTTGAGACAATTTAGGGAGAATTTGTTTTGCCAATTAGCCTAAGAACACATTTTTTGGGATGTGGGAGGAAACCAGAGCACCCGGAGAAAACCCAAGCAAGCACGGGGAGAATGAGCAAACTCCCACAGACATAGGCCCAAATCCATGTATCTGCACAGCACAGCGATAGTTACTGAGCTGTCGTGTTGCCCATCAAATGATCCAGGTCAAATGTACACTAATAACGTGAAGCACTAAGATACTCCTGAAAAATCCAGGAGCAGCCCTCTCACGACCCATCGTGTGTACTCCCCTTGTTAGACAACAAGATGGACCAAAGCACCTGTACGATAAAAACATCAATATTATCGTCTATTTGCACACTTCCCAGGGACTCCCAAGGCTCATGATCCCTATTTTAAATCAGTTTTCTATACCCCTCCATTCCCATTCTGTTCATGGGCCCATCTAAGTATCTCTTAAATAACTCCAGAGTGCCTGCTTCCACCACTTTACTTGGCAGCGTGTTCCATACCCCCACTACTCTCTGTGTGAAAAAACTCCCTCTAGCATCCAAATTATATCTTACCCCCCTCACCCTAAGCCCTGACCCCCTCATGCTATTTGAGTCCATCCTCGGAAAAAGCTTAACCCTGTTTACTCTATCTATACCCCTCATAATCTTGTACACCTCTATTAGATCTCCTCTAAGTCTATGTCTTTCTAAGGAAAACAGCCCCAATTTGCCTAACCTCTCCTCATAACTCAGACCTTTCACACCAGACAGCATCCTGGTAAACCTCGTCTGCACTGTCTCCAGAGTCTCCACGTCCTTCCGGTAATAAGGCGACCAGAACTGGACGCAGTATTCCAAATGAGGTCTAACTAATGTTTTATACAACTGCAACATTAAAGGCCAGCTCTTGTACTCTATATCCCTTCCTATAAAGGCTAGCATACCATATGCTTTCTTCACAACCTTCTCCACCTGCTCTGCCACCTTCAGAGACTTGTGCACCTGCACCCCCAGGTCTTCTGCGTTTCTATACTCTTAATAAGTCTACCCTTTATCACATACCTCCCCCCTACATTCTTTCTCCCGAAAAGCATCACCTCGCACTTATCAGGATTGAATTCTATCTGTCACCTATCTGCCCAAGCTACCAGCCTATCTATGTCTGCTGCATCGCCTGACAATGCTCCTCACTATCCGCAAGTCCAGCCATCTTTGTATTGTCTGCAAACTTGCTGATCACTCCACTTACTCCCTCTTCCAAGTCATTTATATATATTACAAAACTCCTTTGTTGAAATTGACCTCTTCCAAAACTCATTCATTCCTCAAGTTGAAATATTTATTAAAGGCTTTAAATTTGTTTGAAGTCTCATTAGTATGCTGTTTTGCAATAACGTTATCTGCTATTGTTCCAATGGAATAAAGTAATATGCCGACCTACTGAATTTCAAATTTATTGTCCAACCCTGAAGCAATCAGAACCTCAATTTTGGGTTTGATTTGGTCCTTTCATATGTCCAAATCTCTTCGGTAATGTAAATTTGTAATCTATGGCTACCATAATTTTTTTATGTTCTTTGCCTAAGTTTTAACTTTCTCCTACAGTAATTGTAGTTTTTCCATGCTAATTCACTGAGCCCTGCTGTGGTCACTGTTCATTTTAAGTATTTGCTTTTAAAACTCTGTAAAACCTTTAAGACTGTTTGCTTGAAGTTATTGTGGTACTCCCTGTTTCTGGAGCATTGAGTATTTGTAGATGTTATTTTTTTTCTCATTTGTTGCCTTGTCAACCTGCAGGTTTGAAAACTGCAGGTTTTCTCAAAACCCACCCTTGCTAGGTGCAATTTTTCCAGTATAAAAGCAAATTACTGCGGATGCCGGAATCTGAAACCAAAAGAGAAAATGCTAGAAATCTCAGCAGGTCTGGTGGCATGTGTAAGGAGAGAAAAGAGCTGATGTTTTGAGTCCAAATAACCCTTTGTCAAAGCTAAAAGCCATAGAAAGTGGGAAATGTTTATACTATAGGGTGAGGGAACGAAGGATGAGTCATAGCCAAAGAAACCATGGTAAAGGACTGCTAATGGCAATCCATAGAGGAAATAAAGGGTGTGAATGGCCAAATGGTAGAGAAGCTGGAATCAGAGGGTAAGTTGTGACAGATGAAGGAATTGGGGAAGGGGGAGATGGATGGAACAGAGATAGAATTTAGAAAAGGAGAAGAAAAGGGGGAGGAAAAATAAGGGAAGCGCGGAAGAAAAATGAAGAAAGACAACAAAGAAATAGAGTGAACACACTGTGGAAACTCTGAGAAGTCAATGTTGCCAAATCTAGAAAGTATACAGCAATAAAGTTCACCAGTGCCTCCCTCGAGCACCTGCTGGATGCAGTGGATGCCTGCTAGGATGTTCTATTCCTATGCTTTGGGTGAAGACCCTGATCCAAGGCAACTAATCCAGCATGGGAAGTAGCATCAGCAGTAGTCAGTGCCAATGCTCTTTCATGGCATCTAATGCCATTAAAGGATGAAGGATTGCTTTCATTCTGCCAGGGTAAGTCATTCTTCTTATCACTCTCAACGTCACACATGCACCATACATCTTTAGGGATCTCACTCAATATCAGCTCAACAGACACCACCACTAACTCTCTCATACACCCCTTCTCTTTCAGATGGGTTTTGTCCTCGTCACTTCCCTAGTCCTACTCACCATCCACACATCCCAGGTGTCCTTATCATTTGCTCTGTCATGCATCTTGCTGACACTGTCTCCATCTGTCTTCTTGCAAGACAAGCTGGCTCGCAAGCAGGGAGAGAGATCTTGGGTGGATGGAAGGATGCCATAACTTAAGGTCTTCATCGGCTTTGAGGAGAGAGCCATTCAGTTGACTGGTGAGGATGTGGACTATTCATATGCTGATGGTCAGCACACGGAATCAAATGAGGATCCAGCATAGCAACATAAATCAGATATGCTGTGGGTGATGTCTCCTGTTTCTGGGCCCCTCTCATGCTCTCATGACCTCTCCTTTCTGAAAAGCAGGTGAGAGGGTCCAGAAGCCAGGTTTTCAACTCCAGCTGCAACACAGAGGAGGAATTCACAGACCAATATGGCATCCCTCCACCCATCTGGGATTTCTTTCCCTTCTTGTGAGCCAGCTTGTCCTGTACGAAGACAGCTGGAGCTGCTGTAAGCAGGATGCATGACAGAGCAAATTACAGTGCTCATCCACCATCTCCACCATCACAGAAACACACACCTTGGTGTGACCTCTTTTTAGAGTAACCTCAAAGTCACAATCTATTGAGTGCATTGCACTGTTTGAGCCACAGCAGCCCAAAGTGGGGAATTTCTTGAGTGCTGAAGCTCATAGGATTGCTGAAGGCCAGAAATCTGATGATTTCTGTCGGTTAGATGATTAGCCTCTGGGCTCAGTCATGCCTTACTTGGATCTCCAAATGCAAAGCCAGTAAAGTCAGGAAGGGATGTCAGCTGTACTCACCATCCACACATCCCAGGTGTCCTTATCATTTGCTCTGTCATGCATCCTGCTGACACTGTCTCCATCTGTCTTCTTGCAAGACAACTGGCTCGCAAGCAGGGAGAGAGATCTTGGGTGGATGGAAGGATGCCATAACTTAAGGTCTTCATCGGCTTTGAGGAGAGAGCCATTCAGCTGACTGGTGAGGATGTGGACTATTCCTATGCCTCCATCCTAGGAAAAAGCTTAACCCTGTTTACTCTATCTATCCCCTTCATAATCTTGTACACCTCTATTAGATCTCCTCTAAGCCTACGTCTTTCTAAGGCAAACAGTCCCAATTTGCCTAATATCTCCTGAGTTACGAGGAGAGATTAGGCAAATTGGGACTGTTTTCCTTAGAAAGACGTAAACTTAGAGGAGATCTAATAGAGGTGTACAAGATTATGAAGGGGATAGATAGAGTAAACAGGGTTAAGATTTTTCCTAGGATGGACTCAAATAGCACAAGGGGTCACAGGCTTAGGGTGACGGGGGTAAGGTATAATTTGGATGCTAGAGGGAGTTTTTTCACACAAAGGGTGGTGGGGGTATGGAATACGCTGCCAAGTAAAGTGGTGGAGGCAGGTACTCTGGAGTTATTTAAGAAATACTTAGATGGGCACATGAACAGAATGGGAATGGAGGGTATAGAAAACTGATTTAAAATAGGGATCATGAGCCTTGGGAGTCCCTGGGAATTGTGTAAATAGATGATGATATTGATGTACTTGTTTTTATCCTACAGGTGCTTTGGTCCACCTTGTTGTCTAACGAAGGGCATACACACGATGGGTCGTGCGAGGGCTGCTCTTGGAGAGTATCCTAGTGCTTCATGTCGTTAGTGTATGCTTGACCTGGACCATTTATGGGCAACACGACAGCTCAGTGACTATTGCTGTGCTGTGCAGATACGTGGATTTGGGCCTGTGTCTGTGGGAGTTTGCGCATTCTCCCCGTGCTTGCGTGGGTTTTCTCCGGGCGCTCTGGTTTCCTCCCACATCCCAAAGATGTGCTCTTAGGCTAATTGGCAAAACAAATTCTCCCTAAATTGTCTCAAATTTGGTTTTTAATCCATAGATCTATAAACATGGACAGGGATCGCGGGTAGAGGTGGGAACATCGGGGTGGCGGCGCGGGCTCGTTGGGCCAAAGGGCCTGTTTCCCGTGCTGTTTTTGTTCTTTGTTCTTTGTACTCCTCAGATTGCAAGACTCCATGGGGGAGTCTATCCATCTTTAGGTTAAAATGATAGCACTGACAGGCAAATGCAAAGAAGTCAATACTGGGATAGTGATAACCACTGTAGAGACGCATGTCCGATTTCTGTCCTCCACTGCTGCAGAAACGTAGTTCGTGGCTGAGATACTTGCTGGCATCCATCAGTGTTACTGATGAGGTGGTTGAGAGTTTGGGAGGGGGGGGTGTTGCTGGTGGGCAGTGCTTCGCAAGCTCACTCCAGCTTACACTCCCTCTCAAAGAGGCAGCCAAAGGCCCTCAGGCACAGACAATGAGATCAACTGGTGCACATCCTGAGGCCATCCACCCAGTTAACTCGGGAACTCTTTGATTCTTTCGATCTCCTTTTCTGTAACTATCTCACCTCCAGTTCCAATGTTTGAGCAGGGTGGCACTGTTAGACAGCAGATTCTCAAAGCAGGCCACAATCTCCTCGAGACCTTGGCCCTCCAGAGGACACCTATTAAAGTCATCACAGACATAAAGACTTAGCAGTCAGCAGACTGTCTTCATCTCTGCTGTGGATATTGGGAATGCGCCAAGATGTAGTGTTAAGGTAAGACAGATCATGAAGTTGTACTTCCAATGTAATTACTTCTGCATAAGATTCATTTTGTAAAGAAACTCCCAATAATTTCACACTTTTTATGGCCCCTTGTTATGATGAGCTGTTGTCCTGTCAGTCTGGAATGAAAATTTGCTTCCTACGCAAGAGGAAAATAATGCAGGACTATTGGCATCCTCTACACCTCCATAACAGGAACTTTACCACAGAGGGTGTGCACTGTCATCAGTCAGACATGAGTGCAATGCTCACACAAGCCATGTGAAGATAATGGGGATGTCTTCATTGGGTGTCCTCATCACCTCCATTAAGCTAGTGACAATGAGCACATCCTGAACATGTCTGTCTAGTCTGGACATGTTAAGAAGTCTCACAACTGCAGCTTTAAAGCCCAACAGGTTTATTTGTAGTAAACACCACTAGCTTTCAGGGTTTGTCCCTTCATCAGGTTTACTACCAAATAAACCTATTGGACTTTAACCTGGTGTTGTGAGATTTTTTTACTGTGTTTACCCCAGTCCAACACCAGCATCTCCACATCATAACTAGTCTGGACACTGCCATTGCCTCATGGCTGACATTTTTGCCCTTGAGAATCTCCTCAGCTTCATCCCCATTAATGTTCTCCTCAATGGAGAAGTGCTGTTCTTCCATCAGGCAGTTCCTACCTCTGTTTAGTGCCAGATTGTGTAGGACACAACAGGCGATAACAATGCATGGCATCCTCTGTGGATTGAACTGCAGGTCTCTATCTAGCCAGTCTGGCTACTGGAACATCATATTCAACCTCCTTATGGTTTGTTCAACCAAAGTGCGTTGACCCTCATTATATCTTGTCTCTATGGCCTCCACACAGATGTCATCATTTATATCCTCAGTGTGTAGTCTTTGTCCCCAAGGAACCACCCTACAGCTTTTGTGGACTCTGAAGCATTTCAGGAATCTAAAAGTGGCTGAGAATATAAGAGTTGTCTACACTCCCTGGGGATTGTGCATATACCTGCAGAATGTATTTGGTGTGATTGCAGATGACCTGAACGTTTGAATGGAAGCACATGCAGTTCACACAGTTGACAGTTTGATGCAATAAAGTTCTGAATACCATATGAATGCAGTTGATTGTACCTTGCACTGTAAAAAACCAGAGATTTGTGAAATTCCCATTGCTCTTGCTTCCAGACTTACCTGATCCTGGTCAAAATGCACAATGTTGTTTGCCCTCATAAAGATTATGTCCATGACATCCTGGATTCACTTGTGTGTGAGGCTTGCAAAATCTTAAAAGGTCAAAAGTGGAACTCTGGAAGGAGTGACTGGTATAAAAATTGAGTCCTCCAGTCACTTTTAGCAATGCTGGCAGTGATTGCTCTCCAGGAATATGAGACCAATCAAACCAGAAATGTAAAAACAAATAACAAGAGTTTTTTCAGGTAGTTAAATAGGAAAATAGTAAATGAGTGTTAGTACTGCAGAGAGTAAGAATAGCGAGTTAATTGTAGATGATAGGAAATGGTAGATGAAAAGATCAAATATTTTTTCTGCCTTCATTGTAGAGAACACTAAAAACATTCTAGTAATAGATATAAATCAAGAGCTTCAAGGGAGATGGGTACTTGATGAAATTGTATTTATTACTGAAACAGTACTGAGCAAACTGACGAAGCTATGAGCTATCAATTTTCCAAAAGTCTCTAGATTCTGGAAAGGTTTCATTGGGTTAAAAAGTAACAAATATAATCCCTCTACTCAAGAAAAGAGGGAGGCAGAAAACAGGAAACTATCTGTTTTCTAATGTGTTGGGGCGTCAATGTTTTACAATTTATATCAATGACTTAGGTGAAGGCAATGAAGGCAAGATAAATGTTACAAAGATAGATAGGTAATTATATTCCTCTATGTTGTGAAGAGGACATGAATTGATAGATAGATATAGATAGATTGAGTGAGTGATCTGGCAAACGGAAAAATTTGGCAGGAAAAATTTAAAAAACAGTGTATTACTTAAATGGAGAACTCTCACTGGATTCTGAGGTGTAGAGTGATCTAGGTTTTTAGTGCACGAGTCACAAAAGTTTAATCTGAGATACAGCCACATTTTGAATGTACGGTTTTGGTCTCATTATTTAAGGAGGATAGTAAATTCATTGGAAACAGTTCAGAGGTTTACTAAACTGATATGTGGAATAAGCAGGTTGTCTTATGATGAAAGGTTAGTCTGACTGGGCTTGTTTCCACAGGAGTTTCGAAGAGTGAGCAGTGACCTTCCTGAAGTATATAAGATCTTGAACAGTATTGATAAGACGAATATGCAAAGGATGTTTTCTTTCGTGGGTGCATCCAGAACTAGGGGAGACACTTTTAAAGTTAGAAGTGCCCTTTTCAGTCAGAGAAAAGAAGGTTCTGGAACATAGGGTCTCTCTGCCTCAGAAGGCAGCATAAGCCTGAACATTAAATATTTTTAAGCTGGAGGTAGATTGATTCTTGTTAGGTAAGGGAATCAAAAGTTATCAGGAGAGATAGGAAAGTAGAATGTGAAACACAAACAGATCAACCATTATCTTATTGAGCAGTGGAGCAGGCCTGAGGGGGCATCAAGACCTGCTTTTGCTCCTATTTCTTACACTCATATGTACTTAAGAGTAGACGAGGTTCTGAGCCTCTGCATTCTTTGTGCTGTTGGTAAAAATAGGAGAAAGATAGGAAAATACCTGACAATTGGCTGTTTAACAATACTAATAAATTGCCCACTATGATGTGTCAGCCACTTCTGCCCTGCTGAAGTGCCAGGGCCAATAAAATTCTGCGCATAGTTTCATTATTTACAGGTAGGTAGCAAAATAAAATTTTAAATGAAATTGTCCACTTTTCTTGCTTATCCAACAGTCTCCAGCCATCACCTCTAGTGTTTGAGGATTTTTAAAGCCTCCATTTTACTGAAATAAAAACAAGACTCATAACTGTGAAATAATTTAATATTTCACATATGGAAGTTTAGATTCTGATTGAAATACATTTTTATATTTTTGATTAATACACTGAGCTACATCTTTCTTAACCATTTCTTATGGTATTTTCAATCCAGTCAACAAAATACGAAACACGAACATAAACTCCTGGCTTCATTGGTCTTGCACAACCAAGGCCCCAAGATGTTACTCCTTGTAGAACATATCTGCCTTGGGAGTCTGGACATACCAAAGGGCCTCCACTGTCACCCTAAAAAAACAGCACAGTTGAAGGGTCAATAAAAGAATAGTCAGAGTTTAAACACATTTCGTAGCGCTTGTGTCAGATAAATAGTTGAAGCCATTTAACTACTGTGACTTTGAGTTAACTTTTGTTGGAAAAAAAGTGCTCCTTTTTAAATGAAGAAACTTAGACATTGGGCCAAGCCTGATTGTTTTAAATTAATTCTTGAAAAGTGGGTGTCTCTAACAAGACTGGTATTTATTGCTTATGCTGGTTGCCTTGAGAAGAGCCTTCTTATTGAGCCACTAATAGTTTGAGATGATTGAGTGACTTAATTGACTACTTTAGTTAAGAGTCAAATTTATTGGTATGGGCCTGGAGTCACATTTGACCTGATTGGGTGAGATTGAAAGGTTTCCTTCCTTAAAGGGTATTAGTGAATCAATTGGATTTTTACAACAACCACAGTTTCATGGTCTGTTTTTAATTCCCAAAATTTTAAAAACTGAATTCAAACTATCAAGGTGACATTTGAAACTCTGTTCTCTGGAATATTAGTGATTCTGATTCCAGCTTCATGTGCTTCCATCTTCCTACTATTAGAATAGGAATATAGGGCAGGATTTTCCAACCCTGCCAGCTACCGAGATTATCCAGTCCTGCCAAAAGTCAATGGAATTTTGGTTGGGCTGCTGAATTCACTATGATGAGGCTGGCTACAACACATAAGGAAGAAATTCAGCTTGTTGAGTCTGTCGTAAGAGCAATTTAACTAGTCCAGCACTGTGACATTTCTCTGCAGCCCGTAAATTTCTCTTCATCTTCTTATCCAATTCCCCATGGTGACCAGGCTGCCAACTGATTTGGTTAGCTTTTTGAAATGCTTTCCCTCAGCTTCTGCATTCTCCCTCCACCTTCTAAGAGCCTTAGAACCCCTGGATTTGACCTCATCTTTGGTCACCCTTCTTCTCTCCTTTACTCCCATGCAGACAGTTTTTTGTACATTGGCATGGTTGCAGTGGTTAGCAGTGCTGCCACACAGCACCAGGGGGGGGGTTTGATTCCTACTTTGGATGACTGTGTGCAGTTTGCTTGTTCTCTCTGTGTCTGCATGGGTTTCCTCCAGGTACACTGGTCACAGTCCAAAGATGTGCAGGTTAAATACAACGGGCCATTCTAAATTGCCTCTTAGTGTTCCAAGATATGTAGATTCAAAGTATTAGCAGGGTAAAGACTTTGGGTTTCAGGATAGGGCCTGGGTGGAATGCTCTATCAAATGGCCTCCTTTTGCAATGTAAATATTATATGATTCAATGATCTTCTTGTGAAGACCCTTGGCTTACTTTTATGTTCATGGAACTATGTAAGTAGCAAGTTGTTTAAAAACATCTTAATGTTAATGATTACATCTCAACGTAATGACTAGATATTTGAATCTTTTGGCACATTGGAGGTGAAATCCAACTTGCACTGTAACACGTTGTTAGCCTGTTACACATTGTGTTTTGCCTGGAACAGCTCCCATGCATGTAATCCTAATTCAATACTAACATAAACATTGATGCCATCATTAGCTTCAGTTTGATTCCACTCATTTTTTCCAAATAAATAGTGTTATATGGGAACACATACAGTTCCTGGTTATGCTTTCCCTTTTGTAGGATAAATTGACTATTTTCATTCCAGTTCTACTGTTTCCCTGTATTAATGATTCTATTAGTGTTGTTTTCTTTCCTTGCGCCAAGCTGGAAAATTTCACAAAATTTGCTTCAAATTTCTCGCTCTCCCTCACTTTCACACTATCCATCACCAACACTTCCATTCTCATCCTCAATTTCTCATTTCTGGAAACACTACAAACTCATTCAATCTCACCTCTACTTTGATTGCATTTCGTCACACCCCACTTCCTATAAAGTCTTTACTGCATTCTCCCAAGTTCTTTGTCTCCATCATATCTATTCATTGATGTTACCTATTGCACCTCTACTTTCAATATGACTTCCTTTTTTCTCATCGAGGATTCACCCTTAGAGTGCTTGACTGGGCATTCAAATGTGTGTTATTTGAGCCTTTCTGATTTGCATCGGTGCCAAATGGTTTGCGATTTTCCCGGCCTGTTTCAAGTGGTGCGAACTGCTTCGTACCCAGGATGGATATGAGGCTTATTAGCATGAGTTTGGCTGGATTTATCATTCGTGAGCTTGGCACGCAAACTTTCCCCACTCCTATTTTTCTCAGACAGCACAAACTGGTAATGTTTCTGCTGTAGAGCTCCAGAATCACTTTTGCTCTTTGTCCCCTTGTCACACTCTTTCGCCTTGCACCATCATGCCATTTGTCATTCTCTCACCTTCCACCCCATCACATCTTTCTTTCACTCCCTCTTTTCCTTGTCTCTGTACTTTTTAAAACCTGTTACATCTCTAGCTTTTCCCAGCACGGACGAAAGATTACAGACCAGAAATGGTAACTCTGTTTCTCTCTAAAGATGCTGCCAGAACAGCTGGGTATTTCCAGAATTTTCGACAGATATTTCAACTTTCCAGCACCTGCTGTATTTTGCATTTGCTGTTTTATTAGATAAAGATATCAACAGATAAGAATCAAAGATGGGTAAATAGATATGAGGTACAAATCAGCTATCATCTAATTTAATGGAAAATCCAGGCTGTAGGGGCTAAATGGCCTCCTCCTCTTTCTCTGTTTCTAAGTTTCTATTTCAATGCTGCAGATCGGAAGTTGAACAATGTTTAACGTACTATATAAATGCAGGTTCTAGTTAATTCCTGGACATTAATTTTTTACACATATTTGCTTTTAGGAACCAGAAGTGAATTGTATCCCTCGATTCATTAAATTGCATGTTAATCTCTCATTGCTGCAATTGACCATCCCATTTGTTATTTTCTGCCATTCTATACTTTCTATGCAGTTGAATGTTCACATACCTGACAACTGTCCGCAATACCATCGACGTTTCCTGCACAGAGTTCGGAGCTTTTCACTCTTCCGTTCAGGTATTCAGGGCGATTGCAAACTTTATTTTCTATCACTGGAAAACCTGCTTCTTTCAAAAACCCGTCACCTCTGGTTCCTAACAGGAAATGGAGATATGAAAAAAATTAATGTCCAGAAATCAACAACAATTCGCATTTATATAGCAACTTTAACATTGTTAAACATTCTCAGATATTTCATAGGAGCATTCTAAAACAAGTTTGGACATCAATCACACAAGGAGACATTTGGATAGGGTCACCAAAAACGTAGTCAAATGCTTAGACTTTAAAGAGTAACTTAATTGAGGTGAGAGGTTCAAGTGTAGAAAGGCTTAGAGGTCAGATTAGGAGGCCTAAGGTGTCGCAATCATTTTTGGAACAATGAAAATTGCATTTTTTTAAGACTTTCTTTATTTCCTCTCTCATGTAAAACAAACAAATGTACACATGCATTAAAATGCCAAGTTAATGGTTTGGTATTTTCTGCTCATTCTATTTTACTGAGGCACTAGCACATCTGCCCACGACAACGTCAGTTTGACCCTATCAGCTTAGGGCCATTTCATTTGTGCAACTCCAGTAGGTAAACATCCTTGGAGCAAATTCTTGCATGTGTGGTTTTAAGAAAAATATTAAACCAGGTTGGTTAATAGTTCAGTTAAAAATAATACAGAAATCTGATACAAATCATTAGCCAGTAAGATGAAAATAAGGTGCGCAGATGAATTTCAGTCCCTAGATTTTTAATATGCTATATGAACTACAACATATAAGGATGCAGTTACATCCCATTATGATTGAAATGCACAAAGGAAGATAAATACACAGATTATCAATTATGTTACAGGTCTGGAGATTGAGACAATTTTATCTGTTGAATATAGGTGGGGTTGAATACAGTGGATTAGAATGATAAAACGGATCTCTGAAATTTTGCTTAGAAGCCATCAGGGAATTAGATAAGAGGCTTTATGCGAGGAAATCTGTTTATTATCGCGGCTCCAGCGGAGGCACAAAGAGCGTGATGTTGGCTGATAACGAGAGCATCTCATGTTGCCCATGCTTCTACAACACATTGCCGTGTACCCGGAACATTGAGGACGAGGGGGCAATACCAACACAGCACATTCTGCGGATGCAATGTTCTTTCGGTAGCTGCAGGGTTTGAGCAGGACGCGTGCGTAGTGTGATGGGACTGAACAGGGCGCGTGCGGCACGAGCGGGAGCGCCAACTGTCGAAGCGGCAATTGAGGAGCGGTCGTGTGTACCTGAGAAGTCTGTCAGGTGCTGGAAGCGCCAGAAAGTTGCTTGTTTTCTGTTCAGAAAAAGCCCCGGGAGCCGTTGGTATGTGTCTTTGGCAAGCCCAGAAGCAGTGGTGTTCTGCTCAGAGCCCTAGAAAGTTATTAATTAGATATTAAGATGCTGTTTTATGAGACTAGTAAGGCCCAGTCTTGGGAGAAGAGGTTGAGCAAAGTGGGAGGTGAACAGTCATCGGAGTAGTCTAAGTTGGAACTGTTATTGAGGGAAATCTGAGACTAGATAAATGAAGGAGAGGAGCTCACATCTCTCAAATCTGAAGGTGTGCAGATTAGGTATGCTAAATTGCCCCGTAGTGGCCAAAATGTGCAGGACAAGTGAATTGGCCATGAGTGGGTTACGGGATTAGGTAGGAGATTGGACAGGAATAGGGTGCTTTTTTGGCGGTTTAGTGCAGACATATTGGGCTGAATGGCCTCTTCACTTTAGGTTTCTATGATTCAAGATTTCTATGATCCACTGCATTTTAAAGGATTTTGGAGATCCATAATCTGTTATGCAGATGGTAAGTGCCAAGCTGCCCAGATCCCAAAGGGAAACTTGGAGCAAGCTACCACAACAGTTTGCATATTATGAGGAGGTATCTGAAGTCAAAGTAAGTAACTCTTAGACTTTTTAAAAAAATATTAACATTAAACATTTAAGAAAAAGAAATACAGGAATACTTTATATGCTTAATGATATGACTTGGTGGTGTCAGTGTTGGACTGGGCTAGGCACAGTAACTAGGCTCACAAATGCCAGGTTAAAGTTTATGAACTTTAGGTCAATGAAGAGTTTGGTTCATGAACAGGACATATATAGACACTAACTCACTTACAAGATAATGGTTAGAATACGAGTCTTAACAGGTAATCAAGTTTTTACAGGTGCAGATAATGTGAGCGGAGAGAGTGTTAAGCACAGATTAAAGAGTTGTGAATTGTCTCCATTTTGCAAGCCGAGGTAGGTCATGGGAGTTGCAAATAGTGTGACATGAACCCAAAATTCCAGTTGAGGCCGCCCTCGTGTGTGAAATTTGTTTTATCAGTTTCTGCTCAGTGACTCTGCGTTGTCATGTATTGTGAAGGCTGCCTTGAAGAATGCTTACCTGAAGATCAGAGGCTGAATGTCTTTGCTGAAATGTGATTGTTGAGCAGTGTTCAATCATCTGTTGTCATAGCGTCTGCATGGTCTCGCCAACGTACCATGCCTCGGGACATCCTTTCTTGCAGTGTATCAGGTAGACGATGTTGGCTGAGTCACAAGAGTATGTACCATGAACCTGGTGGACAGGCTTCTCACGTGAGATGATGGCATCTGTATCAATGATCTGGCATGTCTTGCAGAAGTTGCTGTGGCAGGGTTGTGTGGTGTCATTGGTCACTGTTCTGAAGGCTGGGTAGTTTGCTGTGTGGTTGTTTGAAAGCAAGTATTGGAGGCGTGAGTATGGCCTTGACGACATGTTTGTCTTCATTGATGACATGTTGAAGGCTCCAAGGAAGATGTCATAGCTTCTCTGTTCCAGGGAAGTACTGGACAACAAAGGGCATGCAGTCCGTCATGTCCCATGTTTGCCTTCTGAGGAGGGCTGTATGATTTTTCACTGTGGCATATCGGAACTGTTGATCGATAAGTTGAGTGCCATATCCTGTTTTATGAGTCATCTTTCAGTGTCTTTAGGTGTCTTTTGCTAGATACATTGACATTTTCTTCATGGCAAACAATCACTGAAATAATTATATCATGACATCAACAAGCTCCATTCCCATCATCAGACTCACCATGGACTATTCTCCAGAATCGATTGCATTTTTGGATACACTCATCTCCAAGGATGGTCATCTCAACACTTCACTGTACTGTAAGGCCATGGATAACCTCATGATGCTCCAATTCTCCAGCTTCTACCCTAAACACGTTAAAGAAGCCATCACCTATGGACAAGCCCTCTGTATACACAGGATCTACTCAGATGAGGAGGATTGCAACAGACACGTAGAATGCTAAAAGACACCCTCATAAGAACATGATATGGTGCTCAACTCATTGATTGACAGTTCCAACACGCCACAGTGAAAAGCCACACATACCTCCTCAGAAGCATTCTCCAAGGTGGCTTTCACGATACATGATAGTGCAGAATCTCTGAGCAGAAACTGATAGACAAATTTCGCACACGAGGACAACTTCAACTGGGATCTTGGGTTCATTTTACACTATCTATAATCTCCACAAGTTGCCTAGCTTGCATAATGGAGACAATTCAGACCTCTTTAACCTATGCTTCCACTCTCCACTCACATTGTCTGCACTTGTAAAGACTCGATTACCTAATAAGACTCGCATTCCAACTATTATGTTGTAATTGAGCTGTGTCTATATATGCCCTGTTTGTGAACCGAATTCTTCACTTCCCCAATGAAGAGGCAATGCTCTGAAAGCTTGTGCTACCAAATAAACCTGTTGGACTTTAATGAGCACAGACCCAGAGTCTTTAAGCATTCTTCATATGACAAGCTCTTCATTCCAGAGATTATTGTTCTGAACCTTCTCTGGACCCTTTCCAAGGCTAGTACATCATTCCTTAGATATGTGGCTGAAAACTGCTCAGAATATTCCAAATATGGAATGACCAGAGCCTTGTACCTCAGCCTTCAGAAGTACATCTCTGCTTTTGTATTCTAGCCTGCTTGACATGAATGCTAACATTGCATTTGCCTTCCTAACTGCCGACTGAACCTGCATATTAATCCTAAGCGAATCTTGAACAAGGACTCCCAAGTCCCTTTGTGTTTATAATTTCCAAAGCATATCCCCATTTAGAAAATAATCTGTGCCTCCATTCCTCCTTCCAAAGTGCATAGCCTCACACTTTTCCACATTGTATTCCATCTGTCACTTCTTTGCCCATTCTCCTAACCTGTCCAAGTCCTTTTACAGCTCCCCTGCTTCCTCAATCCTACTTGTCCCTCTACATATCTTTGTATCATCTGCAAACTTAGCAACAGTGCCTTTAGTTCCTTCTTCCTTCAGCTATCTCTTTTAGAGATAAGGCTTCCCAATCCTCAGGCTTCACACTAATCCTCACCACTTTGTATGCTTTTTCTTTTATGCTGTCCTTGACTTTCCTCATCAATCATGGATGCCTCATGCTCCCCTTAGCATGTTTCCTCCTCTTCGGGATGAATTTCTGTTGTAACACTCGAATAACTCCCAAAAACTCCTGCCATTGCTATTCTACTGTCTTTCCTGCTAGGCTCTCTTTCCAATCAACTCTGGCCAGCTCCTCCCTCATGTTTTATATATAGGGCTAATGGTAGGGCTCTTAATAGTGTTGAGGAACAGAAGGATCTTGGTGTATGTGTCAATAGATCCCTGAAAGTAGGCAGTCAAGTGGATAAAGTTGTTAAGAAGGCAGATGGAGTCTTAGCTTTTATTGGTAGGGGGATTGAATTTAGGAGCCGCAGCATCATGTTGCAACGGTACAAAACTCTAGTGCGGCCGCACTTGGAGTATTGTGTGCAGTTCTGGTCCCCACATTATAAGAAAGATTTGGAGGCATTGGAGAGGGTACAGAGGAGGTTTACCAGGATGTTGCCTGGTATGGAGGGCAGGTCTTATGAAGAGAGGCTGAGGGATTTGAGGTTGTTTTCGTTAGAAAGGAGGCGGCCTAAGAGGGGACCTAATCGAAACATATAAGATGATTAGAGGTTTAGATAGGGTGGACAGTGATAGCCTTTTTCCTAGGATGGAGAAAGCTAGCACGAGGGGACACAGCTTTAAATTAAGGGGTATGAGTTATAGAACGGATATCAGAGGTAGGTTCTTTACTCAAAGAGTGATTAGGGAGTGGAATGCCCTGCCTGCAGCTGTTGTAGATGCGCCAAGTTTGGTGGCGTTTAAGAGGTTAATTGATAAGTATATAGAAGAGAAGGGAATGGTTTAGTTTGGAGGGGCATTGCTTTTTATTTTGGTCAGCACAACATCGAAGGCCGAAGGGCCTGTTCTGTGCTGTAATGTTCTATGTTCTATGTTCTATGTTTTTGTAGTTACCTTTATTTAATTATAATACTTGTAGATCTGACTCCAGTTTCTTCTCCCCAAACTGCACAGTAAATTCTATCATATTGTGGTCACCGCTGCTTTAGAGTTCCTTCACCTTAAGTTCTGTAATCAAGTCTGCCTCACTACACATCACCAAATCCAGAATTGCCTGTTCCCTAGTTGGCTCTGTCACAAGCTGCTCCAAAAAAACATCTCTTCGACATTCCACAAATTCCATTTCTTCAGATCCACTACCTACCTGATTTCCTCAGTCCACCTGCATACTGGAGTCTCCCATGATTATTGTAATATTGCCTTTTTTAATATGCCTTTGCTATCTCCTGATTTATTTTCTGTCGCACATCCTGACTACTGCTAGGGAGCTTGTACATAATTCTCATCAGGGTCTTTTTACCTTTCGATTCGTCAACTCTACCCACAGAGATTTTTTGCCTTCTGATCCAATTGTTTCTTGCTATCAACTTAACTTCATTCCTTAGTAACAGTGCAACCACATCCCTTTTCCCATCTATATGTCCTTTTGACAGGGCACATCCTTGGATATTTAGATCCCAGCCCTGATCTCCTTGCAGCCACATCTCTGATGCCCACAACATCGTACCGGTCAATTTCAATGTGTGCAACAAGCTCATTTACCTTGTTTAGTTTACTACATGCATGTAGGTACAACACCTTCAGTCCTGCATATTTGTCACCTTTTGTGCTCTGTCTGAGGTTAGATTTTTTTACCACCTGATATAATCCCTGTTCTATTACATGCTCTGGAAACTTTACTAACTTCTTCTGATCCTTGGCTCCTTTAACTAGTTGAAAGTCCTCACCATTAACCTGCACTTCTACCCTGTCCTTTAACTGTGATTTTCTAATTCTCCTTACATGATGGAGCACGTAAAAATCAATTGTTGAAAAGTAAATGTTAATGTAGCAATAGATGTTTAAGGAGCCTTTGGAAAAGAATGTGTCTGTAAAGGAAATGGATATTAAAGCAGTAGCAGTGATACAAATGCAACTAAAATGTGATTGGGCTTAGGTTGGCAAGGAGATTCTTCTCTGGATACTGATGAAGTGAGATAGGTTATGCAGTAGATCTTAGATTGGAAGATCATAATGTTGAATCAGTTTGGGTGGAGCTAAGAACGTGCAGATCATAAGAAGTAAGAGCAAGAGCCCGCCAACAGGCCTTTCAAGCCTGCCCCACTATTCAGTATGATAATGGCTGATCTATATCAACCTCAACTCCTTTTCTGTGAAACTTCCCCATCTATTCCTAGATCTATCAAAAGTTTACTCATCTCCACATACTTCTAATGATCCAGCCTCCACTATCATTTGGGACGGAGAATTCCAGAGATTCATCATTCTCTGTGAGAAGAAGTCACAGTGCAGCTGAGTTTTAAATGACTGACTCTTTACCTTGTAGCAATGTCACCTTGTTTGAAACTTTCCCACTAGTGAAAACATCTCACCATCTACCCAGTTCTGCTCCCTTAGGATCATTATTAATCCGGAAATTCAGTTAATTTCCTGGGGACGTGGGTTTGTATCCTGCCATGGCAGATGGTAGAATTTGAACTCAAGAAAAAAAAATCTGGAATTAAGAATCTACTGCTTAGTATGTATCAATTGTCAGAAAACCCATCTAGTTCACTAATGCACTTTTTCTGACTGAAAAGAGTGTTTTTCGAGTTGGATGGAGACAGGGAATTAGGTGAAACAGGCAGGCAGCAAAGGCTACAAACAAGAGTGCTGAATGGTAAGTAAATGTGTTTTTTTGCTCCTGGTATTGTGATTGTTGTACATTACTACAGTGTTTCTGTGTAATTTCCATGATTTATAGTTTGAAAAGGTTGTTCTCAGTAGTAACAAAGAGCAGGAAAGAAGAGTCCTAGAAAATTGGATAAAATCTGAAACAAAACATCTTTCAAAAGTTTATTTTAAGGGATAAGACATGACAGGAGAACTCTGAGCCGTGGTTTGCTCCTGTTGCTCCATGTGGCAGGCTGGGAACAGACTGAAGATCTAATGAGTAAATTGAAAGAATCTAAGGAGCAGTTTGCAACCATGGAGGAAAGATTTTGAAATTAATAGAATGCCCATACAAAGTTATCAAACCTCTGCATGTAATTCTGAAACAAAGGCAACTGAACTCACCAAAGCAGTTGTTGAGCTGAATGAAATGATTAGTAAGCTTATAAAAGAATTTGACATTTAGAGTAAATAAATATTTAGGTGCAATTGTGAAAAATGTGGAGATAAAAATCATGTGCAGAAGGCAGTGCATCATCTCTTGGCTAGACTAGGAGATGATTTAAGTGAAAGGAACAAAACTCCTTCTGTGCAGGTCTATTCATTTGGTGTTGATTAGAACAATGAAATGGTAAAATCTGTTCAGAAGAAAGTAATTGACAACTTCAAAATTATTTTCCTCAATCAATAATACATATTATTTAACAAATATAAAGAGCCTATAAAAGGTCATCAATGGAGTAGCAGAGGAAGAAAATTTATGTTCTGCATTAAAGTTGGGAAACCTGTGCAAATTCATTAGTTACACAGCTCATGGTAGCACCAAAACTGAATATTTTGTTCTCTGTCCATTTCCATTTATCTTTTCCAAGCTATGATGTCCAAGACAGGAAGCCATCCCTCATGGCTTGCATCTACTGTTTAATTGAAATCCTTATTAGGTAAAGACTCGGGAATTCTGCTGATAGGACCATCAAGCTCCTCATAGATCCAGTCTTTCACCTCTAATGGCTCAGTGTGTTACAGCATAGATACTCATGAACATAGAACATAGAACATTACAGCGCAGAACAGGCCCTTCGGCCTTCGATGTTGCGCCGACCGTTATAAAAAGCAATGACCCTCCAAACTAAACCATTCCCTTCTCTTCCATAAACTTATCAACTAACCTCTTAAATGCCACCAAACTTGACGCATCTACAACTGCCGCAGGCAGGACATTCCACTCCCTAACCACCCTCTGGGTAAAGAACCTACCTCTGATATCCGTCCTATAACTATCACCCCTTAATTTAAAGCTGTGTCCCCTCGTGCTAGGTTAACTCTTTTATTCTTTCATGGTATGTGGGTGTTCATAGAACATAGAACACTACAGCACAAACAGGCCCTTCGGCCCACAAGTTGTGCCGATCATATCTGTACCTACCAGGCCATAGAACTATCTGTAACTCCCAATCCCATTAAATCCCATGTACTCATCCAGAAGTCTCTTAAAAGACCCCAGCGAGTTCGCCTCTACCACCACTGACGGCAACCGATTCCATTCACTCACCACCTTCTGAGTGAAAAACTTACCTCTAACATCTCCTCTGTATTTGCCCCCCAGCACCTTAAACCTGTGTCCTCTTGTAGCGACCATTTCAGCCCTGGGAAATAGCCTCTGAGAATCCACTCTATCTATTCCTCTCAACATCTTATAAACCTCTATCAGGTCGCCTCTCAACCTTTGTCTCTTCAGGGAGAAGAGACCTAGCTCTCTCAACCTATCTTCATAAAGCATGCTCCCCAATCCAGGCAACATCCTTGTAAATCTCCTCTGCACCCTCTCAATAGCTTCCATATCCTTCCTATAGTGAGGCGACCAGAACTACACATAGTACTCCAAGTGGGGTCTGACAAGGGTCTTATAAAGTTGCAGCATTACCTCCTGACTCCTAAACTCAATTCCTCTATTAATGAAGGGCACTACACCATATGCCTTCTTGACCACATCCTCCACTTGCAGGGCAGATTTAAGAGTCCTGTGGACCCGGACCCCAAGATCCTTCTGCTCCTCAACGCTGCCAGGACTCCTACCCTTGATATTATACTGCTTCATCCCATTGGTCCTGCCAAAATGGACATCACACATTTATCCGCGTTGAAGTCCATCTGCCACTTCTCCGTCCAGTCTTGCATCCTATTTATGTTTCACTGCAACTTCAGACATCCCTCCAGACTATCCACAACACCATCAACCTTCGTATCGTCGGCGAAATTACTAACCCATTCCTCCACTTCCTCATCCAGGTCATTTATGAAAATGACAAACAGCAAGGGTCCTAGAACAGATCCCTGGGGCACTCCACTGGTGACTGACCTCCATGCAGAAGAAGACCCATCCACAACTGCTCTCTGCCTTCTGCAGGCAAACCAGTTCTGGATCCACAAGGCCAAAGCCCCTTGGATCCCATGCCCTCTCACCTTCTCAAGAAGTCTTGCATGGGGGACCTTATCAAACGCCTTGCTGAAATTCATGTAAACCACGTCCACTGCTCTTCCTTCGTCAATGTGTTCAGTCACATTTTTGAAGAACTCAACTAGTCTCGTAAGGCACGATCTGCCCTTAACAAAGCTGTGTTGACTATTTCTGATCATATTGAATTTCGCTAAATGCTCATAAATCCTATCTCTCAGAATCCTCTCCATCAACTTACCCAGCATTGAGGTCAGACTCATTGGTCGGTAATTGCCCGGGCTATCCCTGTTCCCCTTCCTGAAAATAGGCACCACATCCGCAATCCGCCAGTCTTCTGGAACCTCTACCGTCTCCATCGACGACGCAAAGATCATTGCCAGGGGCTCTGCAATCACTTCCCTCACCTCCCACAGTAACCTGGGGTACGTGCCATCCGGACCCAGCAACTTATCTACCCTGATAGAATTTAACAGTTCCAACACCTCTTTCTTAATGTCCACATACTCAATCTTTTCAGTTTGCTGCATTCCTGCAGTACAACCCCCCAGATCACTCTCCACTGTGAATACTGAGGCAAATTACTTATTAAGCACCTCTGCCATTTCTTCTGGTTCTACACAGACTTTTCCCCCTTCACCTTTTATAGGTCCTATCCCTTCTCTGCTCATCCTTTTACTCTTCACATATTTGTAGAATGCCTTGGGAGTCTCCTTAATCTTACCCGCCAAAGCCTTCTTGTAACCCCTTCTGGCTCTTCTAATTTCCTTTTAAAGCTCCCTTCTACAAGTCTTATATGCCTTTAGATCCTTAACATCCCCTAGCTCCCTGAACCTGTTGTACAACTTTCTTTTCTTCCTAACTAGGTTCATCACAACCTTTGTGCACCACGGTTCTCTCAACCTGCCAAAATCTCCTTGTCTCACTGGAATGTTATCGTGCAGAACTCCAGACAAACATTCCTTGAAAATCCGCCACCTTCCTTCAGTACTTTTCCCCAAGAACACCTCTTTCCAGTTTACTCTTCCAATTTCCTGCCTAATGATTTCATATTTCTCCCTACTCAGATAAACACCTTCCTATTCTGCCTGATCCTATCTCTTTCCAATGCTATCGTGAAGGAGATAGAATTATGATCACCATTCCCGAGATGCTGTCCTACCAAGAGATCCGACACACCTGTCTTGGTTCATTAGCCAGCACCAGGTCAAGGACAGCCTCTCCTCTCGTAGGCTTATCCACGTGCTGTGCGAGGAAACCCTCCTGAACGCACCTAACAAACTCTTCACCATCCGAGCCCCTTACCCTGGGGACATTCCAGTCGATGTTTGGGAAATGTTGGTAAGACCAACATTTATTGCCAATCCCTATTTGCCCTTGAGTGGCTTCCTAGGCCATTTCAGAGGGAAGTTAACAGTCAATTACTGGGTCTGGAGTCATATGTAGGCCAGAATGAGTAAGGATAGCAGATTTTTTTCCCTAAAAGACATTAGTGAAACCACGTGGGTATTTACAATAATCGATGATAGATTCATGGTTATAACGAGCTTCTAACTCCAGATTTATTAATTGAATTTTAACTTCCACCAGTTTCCATGCTAGAATTTGAATCTGTGCCCCCACCATATTAGCCTAGACCTTGGATTAATAATCCAGTGACATTAGCACTCTCTCACCGTAGCTCCCATATCTGATCCTATTTGAGTTTATTTGAATTTATGTGCTGTTTGCTGCCTCATTATGTTATGTTATGGGTTTTTAAGATATCTGAATGAGAATTTAAGACTAACAGTTTTGTACATGAACCATTTAGCGGTTATCTTTAACTATTTACAGATCCAAGGTATGTTCATGAATGGAGCTATTGTCTCCTTGAAGATAAATTCTTACTTAGAGAAATTCTTCACAGACTGTTCTGTGAGTCTCTTACCATATGACTCTATGCATTATACCATGGACTGTGCAATTCCCAGGTCCCATGGTTGATCTTTGCTCTACTGAACACCATTATATTACTGTAACTTTCAGGCACCACAGCCCATTCTAAGACATTTGTGGGTAGTTCTGTCACCAAAAGCAGTGAGCTGTAACTCCTTGCTCACGTGTTTCCTCTGAACTCTTCCTCTGCCAGATGAATGTGCAGGTAGGATTTTGATTAGGTTGATTGGCAGATTCATATGCTTAAGGGGAGGGAAAAGCAGGCAGCTACTGCTGGGCTCTTAAAGAAGGAAGTGATCTCTCTTTTGGGAGACTGCAGTTTGGGACCTGCTAGAAGATCTAGGGCTTTCTCCCTCTCTCTTTCTCCAGAGGTGTTCAAGAGGCTTGAGGATTAGCAGTTCAAATATGATACATAAGTTTCTGTGTTGCTAACTGAATTTGAAGAGGAATTTAAGTCTATAAGAGGATGATTCCTACAATTGGAACTAATAGAGATAGGTTAGCAGTTAAGAATTGTATCTTGTCATGTTTAAGTATTTCATGGTAAAGTTGGTAAAAGTTAAGCTAATTCATTTGTTATAGTTCAACGGTATTGTTAAATAAAGTTTGTTTAAATAAAAGCTTCCTTGTGTCAATAGAAGTGACACAGCTTAACCCCACTCTAATCCCAAGATAGAAAAACTATTAGGCTCTAGTCATGCTTCATAACATATTTTGAGGTTTCTAACTGTCCCTTAACACTTATCACTCTTATTTGCTGCCTCCCATGTATTAAGGACCTATGGAGAAACTAAAGTATCCACTTCAGGGCACAAGCTTATGCAAAGTTGATAGAGACTCTGTGCTGGACGAACATGAGGATCCATCTCACAACCTCCCCAACTCGATCTAAAAGACTGCAAAGCACTATGTTTTATGCCAGTTTCGTTGCAGGAGTTCCTGGAAAAATGACATATAGTCATTAGTTCATCTTTGGGTTCTACTCCAGATTTTTAGTCAGGGTTTACTCCCTTAGCCTTCAACTCCCCTGAGATGCTCAAGTACACAGAGCTATTTATCTATAGTTAGAGGTTTGGTTGTGAGGATCAGGGTTTGTTTACATGCCAGTGGGCTTACCCTTTGGGGCCCAAACTTTCTCCCAATTCCTCCAAAGTTGCACAGGAGCCAATTTCCACATATTGCCATGATTAGGCATGGCTAAGAACTTTTTGGGGGAAAGATTGTGTGCTAACAGGGAGAGACTTGCACATTTAACTCTACTTTTCAAATTGCTGCTAGCCAGCAGTATATAAGTTGAAAATGAGAAATAAACTAGCACACAAAAAGTGAGAAGCATTGCTACCCTTCTTCACCCTTCATTGGATGCATCACACTGATCGGTTGGATATAAAGGCTCACATCACCTAATTGTTATCAACATCTGTGTAACAATGATGATTATTACATCATTGTTACACAATGGGATCAATGCCTTCAGGAGAGGACAGGTGAAGGGGGAAGCAAATTGGTGGAGAAAAGAGGACATATCAAACAATTAAGCATATAGGTATTCAATAAATATTTGCATTAATTTGTACCTTGTGTTTCACCCCAGCCTGTAACAAAACATTCAGATTCACTTGGTAATATATAGCCTTTTGTTGGCAAACAGATTAAAGCGACTTTGTCATTCAGGACTGCTGGCCTAAAATCAAAAGTGTGATACAAATTATTTTAATTTAATTTACATAAAATGATTACATCTCAACTGATACGTACATTTTTTCTTCAACTTGTGAACTGAAAATACTTCATTGATCAGCGATGTTACATGGTATAGCTTTGTATGATTATGTTGAGAGCTTTATTTATAAAACAAATCAGCTGATGTAACAGCAAGTGAGCAAATAACTACTTGAATTAATTGTACCTTTTGTTGAGTGCTTTGTAAGTATCCAAAAATATATTATGTTAAGGGATGGAGAGAGGCT
Source organism: Sphyrna mokarran (assembly GCA_024679065.1). Classification (NCBI taxonomy): domain Eukaryota; kingdom Metazoa; phylum Chordata; class Chondrichthyes; order Carcharhiniformes; family Carcharhinidae; genus Sphyrna; species Sphyrna mokarran. The sequence continues at coordinate 24,054,079 of JAGIQG010000012.1, read as the reverse complement.
ACATCAGAGAATGAAGTGAAAGGTAGACAAAGATTGGAATCAGAGAGAGGAAGGAAAGTGACTGTCTTTTTTCATGCTAATAGTCCAACTTTCAATAGAAAATACTGGAAGAAGGATAACTAATTTCCTCTCCTGCTTGACCACCTTCGGAAAAGACAAATGCTAATTCACGTACAATGCTAAGAAAGAGATTCTAAGTGTTAACACAAATTAAATAGAGAAATAGCAGTAATGGGTTGAACTCTGTTATAGGGGAGTTTTGTTTCAGTCACAAATGCCAGACTTGTGCACAAAATTTCTCAATCTTATTCATTATTTGGATCCATTGCAGAACAGAAGAAGGGCCAATGAGAAAGTAACACTTCCAGAGGTTATTCCAGTGGTTGCTAATTGAAGGGGAAGGTGAATCATGCAACATTTGCTGATGATCACTAGGCACTCATTGTGAATTATACATTGGTCCTGTAGAACCATAGAAATGATACAGCATAGAACATAGAACATTACAGCGCAGAACAGGCCCTTCGGCCTTCGATGTTGCGCCGACCAATTAGGAAAAAGCAATGACCCTCTAACCTAAACCATTCTCTTTTCGTCCATAAACTTATCTACTAACCTCTTAAATGTCACCAAACTTGGTGCATCTACAACTGCCGCAGACAGGGCATTCCATACCCTTACCACCCTCTGGGTAAAGAACCTACCTCTGATATCTGTCCTATAACTACCATCCCTTAATTTAAAGCTATATCCCCTCGTGCTAGCTTTCTCCATCCTAGGAAAAAGGCTATCACTGTCCACCCTATCTAAACTTCTAATCATCTTATATGTTTCAATAAGGTCTCCTCTTAGCCGCCTTCTTTCTAACGAAAACAACCTCAAATCCCTCACCCCCCTCTTCATAAGACCTGCCCTCCATACCAGGCAACATCCTGGTAAACCTCCTCTGTATCCTCTCCAATGCCTCCACATCTTTCTTATAACGTGGGGACCAGAACTGTACACAATACTCCAAGTGCGGCCGCACTAGAGTTTTGTACAGTTGCAACATGACGTTGCGGCTCCGAAATTCAATCCCCCTACCATAAAAGCTAAGACTCCGTATGCCTTCTTAACAACCTTATCGACTTGATTGCCAACTTTCAGGGATCTATGCACACATACACCAAGATCCCTCTGTTCTTCAACACTATTAAGAGTCTACCATTAGCCCTATACTCTACACATTTGTTATTCCTGCCAAAGTGAATTACCTCACACTTTTCCGCATTAAACTCCATTTGCCAGCTCTCGGCTCAGCTCTGCAACTTGTCCAAGTCTCTCTGCAAACTATAACACCCCTCTTCACTATCTACCACTCCTCCGACTTTGGTGTCATCCGCAAATTTACTAATCCATCCTTCAATACTCTCATCCAGATCATTTATAAAAATTACAAACAGCAGGAGCCCCAAAACAGATCCCTGAGGTACACCACTTCTAACCGAACTCCACGATGAATAACTTCCATCAACCACCACCCTCTGTCTTCTATCAGCTAGCCAATTCCTAATCCAATTAGCTAAATCACCTTGAATCCCATACATCTGCATTTTCTGCAGAAGCCTTCCATGGGGCACCTTATCGAACGCCTTACTAAAGTCCATATATACCACATCAACTGCCTTACCCCCATCCACCTCTTTGGTCCCTTTTTCAAAAAACTCAATAAGGTTAGTAAGGCACGACCTACCCTTCACAAAACCATGCTGACTATCCCCAATCAATTCATTTCTCTCTAAATAACTATAAATCCTATCCATAATAATTCTCTCCAATACTTTGCTCACAACAGAAGTAAGACTCACAGGCCTATAATTCCCTGGAAAGTCTCTCTTCCCCTTCTTGAACAATGGGACCACATTCGCTATCCTCCAGTCTTCCGGCACTATACCCATAACCAACGACGACCTGAAGATCAGAGCCAGAGGCTCTGCAATCACCTCTCTCGCCTCCCAGAGAATCTTAGGGTAAATCCCGTCCGGCCCAGGGGACTTATCTAACTTCAAACCCTCAAGAATATATATATATATAGAATATATAGAAGGGGATCATTCAACCCATCTTGTCCATGCTGACCCAAGACACACAGGCACTCTTTCTAATTCTATCTTTCTGCACATGGCCCACAACATTGCAACTTACAGCATTGAAGATCCAAATCTCAGTTATTTTTAAAATGATTTTAGGGTCTCTGCCTCCACCATCAACTTAGTCAGCAAATTCCAGACACTCGGTGTAAAAAGGTTTTTTCTCATATCCCCTCTAATCCTTCTGCCACTTAGCTTGAATCTATGACCTCTGCTTTTTGGCTGCTCTATAACATCCCTGACCCTAACACCAGGCAGACTCCATATCATCTTGGATTGATGTCTGCAGCCACAGAAGCGCCTGCCTGTCAGTACCCTTGCTATTGAATTCCCTATCGCTATAGTCCTGTTGCCCATTTTCCTCCTTGTCTGTGCAGCAAAGATACCCATGGTGCCATGCCTCTCTACTGCAGCTACATCCTCTCCCTGGAGGGAGAGCATGCGGTGTCTGCAGGCGCAGTCAATGTCTTCCGTGCCCAGTTATAGACCCGACAATTACATTTTGATTTGACGTGTCTTAAGTTTCCTTTGTACTTTTGTTTTCATTTGGGCTGTTTCCCTGCCTTTTGGGGAGCTGCCTTTTTTACTTTAATTTGAGTTTGTCTATTTGGTTTGACCTTGAAAGAGGACCCATGGTGCCATGAACTTGGCTGTTGCTGCTTCACCTTCACCCCTCCCCACCAAACAGTATCCAAAGTAATTTATCTGTGAGAGGAGGTTAACCACGGGGTATTCCTGTACTTCCTTCCCGAGTCTTTCACTTTGTCTGATAGCCACCCATTCCCTTTCTGCTTGTGTAATCATCACCTAATGTATGACCACCTCAATAAGTATGCTATCCACGGTATTCCCAGCATTTTGGATGCTCTACACTGAGTTATCTGTAGCTCCAATCTTAAAATGCGTTTATCCAATAGCTGCAATTGCACCTATGATTATTAGGGAGACTGGAATTATCCCTTATCTCCTACATTGCGTAAGATGAGCATACCATGGGTCTGAGGTCTCCTGCCATGACTTCTCTCTAGATTAAGCTAATTACTGCCTTTAATAGAACTTAATTAAATTAGGGATCTTCCTTTGTTTCAAAAATGATTATTATAATTGAAAGTCTCTACCTTACCTCTATTTAAACTAATATATTATATATTAAAAGTAAGTTTTTGTTGGGACCATATCACTTTCTGAACTGTGACATTGCCTCTGAAAACCACTGTTGGTGGCCCAGATAGTCCCTGCTGCAAGGCCACCGCTTGCCTTTCTGAGGATAGGTGGAAAAGAAAAGGAGCACTCCTTCCTCATTGAACTCCCTCAAGTCACCAAATTCCAGACTGAACAACATCAGCCCTATAAGATGGCCTGCTTTTATACTAACTAAATCTAGCCTCTGAAAACCTGTTTAAGCTAGTTACCTAATTACCTAGTTGTAGCTGCAAGCAGGGTCTGTAAAGAGCTCAGATTTAAAGCTGGTCTAAAGTTCACTTCCTTCCAACACAAATAGCAACTTTTGGTTAATTACTAAATTAAAGAAAGATTAGACTTTGGTTAGAAATTAACGCTTAAATTCTCTTAGTCACCAAACTCCAATTTAAGCACTATACCGCAGCCCAAACTGGCCCTCAGGACACAGGTCTCTCAGTAATAATTGTATTGAACTTGATTGAAAGTTTTCATTGTCAAAGCAAAAAGACAATGATTGTGGTATTATATATAATACATAGAATGTTTGCCATAGTCACCCAAAATTCTTCTCTCAAGTCTGGAAGTGTTAACATAATGTTTAGTGTTAACATAATGTTTAATGTTAACATAATGTTTATGTTAACATAATGTTTAATGTTAACATCTGTGCTAAAGGAGATGCATTTTATAATGTGCATTGTCAGAGTTTTTCCTACAACCATCAGCTCAACAAACAACTTTTTGTAACTAGCTGGAAATGTAAGCTGATAATAGCACAAGTGGAAATGAAATATTGGGGTGTTAGTAAATGGTGAAACCAACAGACTGATTAATTTAAGGATTGAGAAAGAAACAGAATTAAGGAGAAGGAAGGATCACTTAAGTCAAATTTGGTAATGAAAGAGAAGTTAAAGAAGTAGAGAGCACAAGACTGGATTAAGAAAGAAAAAAGGAGAATAACACTTTTTACATTTTAAAATTTAAAATGTTCTAAATCCCAGGGAGAATTTGCTGCACACAGGAGTGAGATTGAATCGTTTAAACTGTTTCCTTTCTTGGCACAGTAGGAAGTCTCACAACACCTGGTTATACTCCAACCAGGCGTTTGGTTTGATAGTTTATTCCACATGCTTTCGGATGTTCCTTCATCAGGTGTGTGGAAGGTTCTTATCAGAGAAGGGCATATAAAGTCACACACAGTTTACAGAATACTGATTAGAATGCAAGTCTTTACAGCTAACTTGCTATTCAAGTCTTAAAGATGCAGACAGTGTCGGTGGAGATAGCATTAGCATAGGTTAAAGAGATGTGTATTGTCTCCAGACAGGACAGTAAGTGAGATTTTACAAGCCCAGGCAAATCATGTGGATTACAGATAGTGCGACATGAACCCAAGATCCCGGTTGAGGCCATCCTTGCGTGCAGAACTTGACCATCAGTTTCTGCTCAGTGACTCTGCGCTGTCATGTGTCGTGAAGGCCTCTTTGGAGAATGCTTACTCGAAGATCAGAGACTGAATGCCAATGACTGCTAAAGTGTTCGCCAACAGGAAGGGAACAGTCTTGCCTGGTGATTGTCGAGCAACGTTCATTCATCCGTTCTCGTAGCATCTGCATGGTCTCCCCAGCTACCATGCTTTGGGACATCCTTTCCTGCAGCGTATTAGGTAGACAACGTTGACTGAGTTGCAAGAGTATATACTGTGTACCTGATGGATGGTGTTCTCACCTGAGATGGTGTCATCCATGTCTTGCAGAGGTTGCTGTGGCAGGATTGTGTGATGTTGTGGTCACTGTTCTCCTGAAGGCTGAGTAAACAACGGCCTGTTTGAGATTGTGCAGTTGTTTGAAGGCAAGAAGTGGGAGTGTGGGGATGTGTTGAAGACTCTGGAGAAGATGTCGTAGCTTCTCTGCTCTGGGGAAGTACTGGATGACAAAGGGTACTCTGTCCCCCATGTCCCATGTTTGTCTTCTGAGGAAGTCGGTGCAGTTTTTTGCTGTGGCGCGTCGGAACTATTGATCAATGAATTGAACGCCATATCCTGTTCTTATGAGGGCATCTTTCAGCGTCTGGAGGTGTCTGATGTGATCCTCCTCATTGGAGCAGATCCTGTGTATTATGGAGGGCTTGAATGTAGGAGATGGCTTCTTTAACATGCTTAGGGTGGAAGCTGGAGAAGTGGAGCATCGTGAGGTTATCTGTGGGTATGTATGTCCAGGAGATCAGGAAGTGCGCCAACACCAAATTCATCAACCACACTCACAAGACAGCCCTAAGCATCAGCCAAGCACAACACAATGCCATCCGTGTTCTCAAGGCCAACCACAACATTGTCATCAAACCAGCAGATAAAGGAGGAGCCATCATCATCCTGAACAGAATGGATTACCGCAAAGAAGTGTACCGACAATTAAACAATGAGGAACACTACGGACAATTACCCACAGATCCAACCAAAGAACACACCTGTCAACACAACACTCTGATCAAGACCTTTGATCCGGACCTTCAAAGCACCTTCTGTGCTCTCAGCCCACGCACTCCCTGCATTGGAGATGTCTACTGTCTCCCAAAGATACACAAGACCGACACACACGGCCATCCCATCGTATCAGGCAATGGGATCCTGTGCGAGAACCTCTCTGGCTACGTTGAGAGCATTCATAAACCCATTTTATGAAGAACTCCCAGCTTTTGTCGTGACACCATGGATTTCCTACGGAAACTCAGCACACATGGAGCAGTTGAACTAGGGACACTCCTCGCCGCAATGAATGTCTTGGCACCCTACACCAACATCCCCCATGATGATGGCATTGCTGCAACTGCCTCAACACTCAATGCCGGCAACTGTCAGTTTCCAGATGCATCTGCTTTATCCTGGACCACAATGTCTTCACCTTCAACAACCAGTTTTTCATCCAGATACATGGAACATGGGGACCAAATTTGCACCTCAATATTCCAACATCTTCAGGCACAGGCTTGAACAAAACATCACACAGGATCTTCAACTGATGCTATACTCTAGATACATCAATGACATTTTCTTCCTTTGGTCTCATGGTGAACAATCACTGAAACAGCTATATGATGACATCAACAAGTTGCATTCCACCATCAGATTCACCACGGACTATTCTCCGGAATCAGTGGCATTCTTGGACACATGCATCTCCATCAAGGATGGTCATCTCAGCACCTCACTATACCGCAAGCCCACAGATAATCTCACTATGCTCCACTTCTCCAGCTTCAACCCCTAAACACAGGGACATGGTGGACCGAGTACCCTTCGTTGTCAGTACTTTTGCAGAGTGGAGAAGCTACATCGTCTTCTCTGGAGTCTTCAACACATCATTGATGAAAACGAACATCTCATCAGGGTATCCACACACCCTCACTTCTTGCCTTCAAACAACTGCACAATCTCAAATAGACAGTTGTTCGCAGCAAACTACCCAGCGTTTAGGAGAATAGCGACTACAACACCACACAACCCTGCCACAGCAACCTCTGCAAAACATGCTGGATCATCAATATGAGTGACATCATCTCATATGAGAACACAATCCACCATGTACACGGTACATACTCTTGCAATTAGCCAATGCTGCAGGAAAGGGTGTACCGAAGCATGGTACATTGGGGAGACCATGCAGACGCTGCGACAATGGATGAATGAACATCGCTCAACAATCAGCAGGCAACACTGTTCTCTTCCTGGTCTCTGATCTTCGGGTAAGCATTATCCAAGGTGGCCTTTGCGACACACAACAGCACAGAGACTGATAGCCAAGTTCCGCACACGAGGACGGTGTCAACTGGAATCTTGGGTTCATGTTGCACTATCTATAACCCCCATAACTTGTCTGGGCTTGTAAAATCTCACTTACTGCCCTGTGTGGAGACAATACACGTCTCTTTAATCTATGTTAACACTATCTCCATTCACATTGTCTGCATCTTTAAGATTTGAATAGCAGGTTATCTGTAAAGACTTGCATTCTAATCAGTATTCTGTAAACTGTGTGTGACTTTATATGCCCTTCTCTGATAAGAACCTTCCACGCGAAAGCGTTTCCGAAAACTTGTGGGATTACTATCAAATAAACTGGTTGGACTACAAACCTGGTGTTGTGAGACTTTTTACTGTGTTTATCCCAGTCTAACACTGGCATCTCTACATCCTTTCTTGGCTACAGAGATTAATTAGCATTACATTAACAATGATCGCTTTATTTAAACAGCAGTTATACTTGGTGCTAATTTTCTATGATAAGTTTAGTGAGCAATTAGGTAAAGGACAAGAAACCATTTATGCAAAACAATTCATGCTGAATCTCTTACTCCCCTGAACATCTTGGATGATTTGTGCATAAATAATGTGTACCATTAATACACACTTTTTCCAATAAGACTTGGCCTGTTAAATGTTCATTAAAAACTATAGAAGTAAGAATATCATTCTTAAAGTATGTAAAGACTTGGGGTAGGAAGTGCACCTTTCACAAGCAATCCATCAAAATGAATAGTGGGGATTTCTCTCATTTAAATCAAAGGTAAATATAAGAAATAAATGTGAATAAATACCTTTCAAGCTTTAATAAAGCAATGTCATTCCTCCTAGGCCCAAAAACTAATTTTTCAACATCTATTATCTGTCTTGATGATTCACGTGCCCACTGTTTGTGTATCCCAATGTAAACTTTGTAGGCTGAAGGTCTTAGGGATCTGCGACAGATGCAGTGAAAATATTAGCTGCCTGTATTTGTCACATCCATCTTTACAAGAACAATTGAACAGTGTCTTTTGCATACTAAGATTTCCAGTGGTATATTACAGGAGCATTACCCAACAAAATTTAAGACTGAGCTAAATAAGAAGATATTTGGACAGATGACTAAAAACTTGGTCAAAGTGTTAGGTTTTAAGGAGCATCTTGAAGAAGAGCTGTGGAGAGATTTAGGGAGAGAATTCCATAGCTTTAGACAGCAGAAGACATTATGCCACTATTGGAATGAGGTTACAGGATTAGAGAGAGCTGAAGCCATGGAGGAATGAGGAAACAATGTTGAGAAATTTAAAATCAAGGGATTACCAAACCAGAATTCAGTATCAATCAGTGTAATCAGAGGTTGTCAACATTATGAACATCCAATTCACATTTTCTTACCTTTCTAGGCAGTGTCTGGCTGTGAGTACCCACTTTGTATCGATAAGAGTCCCTCCACAGAAGTGAACATGAAAACTGTGGTATAGAAGATGGTTTTAAGTATATAACATCAATATATTGAAAAACGTTTAAGAGGCGGCATCAGAGGTAAGTGTAATGACTGTTTAGAATACAAGGCATATAAAATTCTCTTAGTATTCTTTTTGCCAATTGTTAAAAAATCTGTGACTTCTATTTATGACACTCAAGCTAGTCAAAAAAGTTCATCCATTCTTTAAACTTCCCTCATTTTTTTGAATATCTACAGAAAAGTCTCACCTTTCCTGCTTTCCTTGTTTGTGCATCTGCACACCTGTACTAAATGTTTTGTACACTGCAACACCCATCATCTGAGCAATTGTTTGCTTATGCGCATTTTCTTTATCTCTTCTTTCCCTGAGTGGATGGTAGCGATGATGAAGCAGAGACTTTGACACATTTTAATGATGTCGAAATCTTTGGAAGTGATTCCTTCCAATAGTCCTGGCTGTTGACATTTAATTCTTTTTTAAGCACCTTTCCAGAGGGCAGGTGAAGCAGTGCCTGGAATGGTTGTAGCTGAAGTGCAGCCCGAACGGAAGGGCAACCTGAAACTATCTGAATCTCTTGATCCAGAGCTGCAATAAAGCTTCTGTTCAATTTTGAAATATTCATCAATTTTGTCTGCTGGTTTTGAACGGGTTCATTTTTGAAAATTGAGGATTGTTTCTTTTTTCAAAAAAATTGATACATGTATTTTATTCCTTAGAGGTAAGGAATAAAGCAAGGTTTTTAAAAACCCTTTTTAAAAAATTTTTGATATGTGTATCAAGGTCCCCCCAATCCCTTACCCATCTGTTGTATAGAGGTGTTGCACAGTATTTATACAAATTAATGCTTCCTTAGCATTGCTGGAATCTATCTAATAGATTCCCATTGAAAAGCAAATTTATCATTCGCGATTTCACCGTGTGTGAGGTTTCGCAGAAACATAAGCCACACAAATGCCAGGACTTTACTGTTTGTCAAATCTCCCCAGAAATGTATCTGCTTCAAGGAAAGTAATTTTAACTTCTCTAGTTTCACAACTAACTGCAATCTCACATCTCGGGTACTATAGTATATTATCCCTGCTCCCACTCCAAGGACAGTTTCCCTTCTTCCACTTAATTAATAAAAACCTTGCTTATGGAAAGTGGCATCACTGCAAAAGCCAATGTTTATTGTCCATTCCTAATAGCACTTGAGAAGGTCATGACAAACAGCTTCCTTGAACCAGTTCAGTCCGTATATGAATGTACACCCATGAAAAAGTTAGTGAGGAAGTTCCAAGTTTTTTCACCCAGTAATAGTGAAGGAATAGTGATATAGTTCCAAGTCAAGGTGATGTGATATTTGGAGGAGAATGTGTCGGGATGACGTTCCTGTGATCTGTTGTTCCTGTTCTCGGCAGTGGAGATTAGGGATTTGAGAAGTACTGTTGAAGAAGTCTCGGCAAGTTGCTGCAGTGCAGCTTGCAGATGGTACGCCATACTATCACATTACAATGGTGATGGAGAGAACAAATGTTTAATGTGGTGAGTAGGGTGCCAGTCAATTGGGGTGCTTTGCCCTGGCTGGCATTGAGCATTTTGTTTGTTGTTGCAATAGGCTTATGCAGGTAAATGGAAAGTTACATGGATGTGGAGAGATTTTGGAGAATCAAAAAGAAATTTATAGCAAGTGCCCAGGTTTTGCCTTGTTCATATAGCAATATTATTTATGTGGCTGGTCTAGTTTGCATTTCTAGTGTGTAACAGAGACTGATAGCATGACTTCACTTTTAACTTAACTAGAAAAGATTTTTTACCATCTATTTTCTGAGACAGTTACTTACCTAGTGCGAAGACTAACTTGCCAGGGCCAAGAGTGTGGCTTAGATACACAGCCACCAACAATTCTTCCAAAGCATTTCTTGGGTTCAACTGTAGACCTTCCACACTCATTAGGTTGTTGTTCTAGTATCACAAAAAGATCAATTTAACTAAATTTTTAATGTGATACTTGTATGCTTCAACTTTTGTGCACAATTTACAGGTTTCTAGTGCTATCTTCTGGTCATGAATGCTATGTGATTTTGGAAGGAGGTCCTTTGATATATTTCATTCAGATGATTGGAGACTCCAGACTGGAATAAGTACTGCAAGTTTCTTCTTCCCAATGAGATGCAGCATTTCATTGCTTTATGTTAGTGCAGATTGGGATATAACATCTAACATCTAACCAGTAATGGTCAGTGAGTTCACAAGAGTATTAGCTTTTAAAATAAATATTGCTCCTTCATGGGGGATGAGAGCATTTATGGCCGGCCAACATTTGTTGCCAGTCTTTAACTGCCACTTGTGTAGATGATGATGAGCCGCCGCCTTGAACCACTGAAGACAACGAAGGCTTGGAGGAGAATTTACAGATGGTGGTGTTTCCATATATTTTCTGCCCTTATCATTCTAGGTGATAGAGGTTGTTGGTTGGAAGATGCTGTTAAAAGAATCTTGTGAGTTGCTGCAGGGCATCTTATAGATACTACACACTGCTGCCACTGTGGAGGATGGTGGAGGGAGTGAATGTTTATCATGGTGGATGGGGTGTTAATTAAGCAGGTTGCTTTGTCTTGCTGAAGTTCTTGGAAGTTGTTGGAACTGCACACCTCCAGTGAAGTGGAGATTATTAAAAATCTTCAGCCCTGCTACATAATGATCCATTTTCAGTGTTTAATGTTTGCTATTTATTTGTCCTTACTGATTTAATGAGTCTAAGATCATCTATTTATCCTCAAAAAGATGCTCTTCTCTCTTTGTCCTCGTGAGTTAATGTGCTTTGCTGCCTTAAGACCATGATTAAGATTTTCAATGGGCTGGAATGTTAGATCCGGTGCTGGTAGACTTTGAGAATTATGGTCCTAATGTTTTCAGAAAAGTTTCAAACTTTCAAAGGACTGGCAAGCTCGAATGAGGAATGTGCCTGCCACCAATTAATGGTCTGTTAAGCTCCTTAAGGAACTTATTAAAAGACCTGTCTGTTACTGGATGAGATTTTCAAACATTTTTCTAGCAAACACTTGTGCATATGAAACTCAGCTAAATCTCTCTTGAGCTGCCTCAGTAACAAACCTGTAGAGCTAAGCATTGCTGGCAGGAGCACTAGACCTCACCTTATGCAAGTTTGATGCTGCATCTCATTGGGAAGAAGAAACTTGTCTTTGCCATTCGATGTAAGGCAGGAAACTCTCATCTCCTGTGGACTTTCAGTGCCTTTCAATGGGTTCCAACTCTGTTCTTTCAAATTTATTGATCAGATTTGGTACCCCATTTTTCCAAGGACAGGATAATCAATGTAATTAATCAAAGCTTCATGGAACATTTACAACTGACATTAAGAGAAATTTATGGTTAATTAATTATATTTTTCAATCAGAAGAATACTTTGAATAAAATATTCCCTTACTTCCCTTTCTCCTTTAAAATTCATTGTAAGACAGCATGGGCAGTATTGAACTAATTGAGCATTGTCTACAGGTGTGCATTTATATAACTAAGTTATTTTATAACAATTCTGTCCTCAGGTGGTCAGTCTAGTTCTGGCATTTAACATGTTGTTTCCCCTCAGTGAGTTAATTTTCAAGTCAGCCTCCAAGATGAGTGACGAATCTGTTATCATCAGGCAGGTCCATAATTTCAATATACCAACTGGAATTGTAGGTTTAGCAATTTTGAACCATAATCCTGAGGAGACAAGAACAGTCAGATTCAACAGTGCTGGATGCTCCTGGGGGACTCCCTCTATTCCATAAGCAAACTTGCTTTTCTCCCTGTGATTGAAATCCTTTCACATAATCCAAAGTCCCTTAACCTCCATCCAAACATCTGTCTAACTTTGCATTGCTTCCTTCTCACATTCCAGTAAATCTTAGGGCCAATGTGACTGAAGCAGGATAACTTTTAGTTTTCCCTTCTATAAGAGAGCAGTGGTAGAGCTTCTGACCATATAAATATAGTGAACAGAAAATACATCTACAGCTATTAGTCTGCAAGGGAAAGTATGACACAGTATTTCATGTTTAGTATCACACAGTATTTAGTGTTTCTATATTTAAACTAAGGAGACCATCATGCAGAAGTCATTAGTCAAATTAACACATGTATTTTATGAAGTGTACACACTTACCACATTTGGGAATATCATCACAGTACTCAAATGATACTTTGGGATCTGTTGTGTAACACCAAGGGCCTAAGACATCTGCATCTGGATTTCTGCAATACTACAATTAAACAAGACATAGAAAAGCAAATATGTAGGCAAATCTTAGAAGTGTAAAAACAATAAGGTAATGATGTTAAGGGATTTCAACTTCCCAGGTATTAATTGGGGTAGGCAAAATGTGAAAGGCTTAAAGGTGCAGAGTTCTTAAAATACAGAAGAGCTTGTTGACCCATTTAGAAAATCCTGCAACAGAGTGGACGGTACTAGACCTATTCTTAGCGAATGAAACCAGGCAGGTGGTAGAAGTGTTAATGATAGGGCACTTCAGTGATTGACTATTACTTGGTAAAATTTGAGGCAGTTATCAAAAAAGACAAAAATGGACCAGAGGTAAGGTTCTGAAATGGGGAAAGGCCAATTTTAATAGGATCAAATAGGATCTTGCCAAAGTAGACTGGGAGCAACTACTCGTAGGAAATTCTACATCAGAGCAATGGAAATCTTTCAAGAAAGAAGTAAGAACACACAAAGTCAACATGCTCCTGTCAAAGTAAAATGTGAGACCACAAAGTCCAGGGAACCCTGGATGTCAAGGAATGTTCAGGATTCAATAAGAAAAAACGTGTGGCTTATAGCATATACAGGGGGCTTAAAGCAGTGGATATCAGGGGGATTAGTAGGGTAAATATGACGGGTTATGGGAATAGGGCCTGAGTGGGATTGCGATCAGTGCAGTCTCCATGGCTGAATGGTCCCTTTCTGCACTGTAGGTATGCTATAAAAAGTGGGCGGCACTGCTGCCTCCCAGCTCCAGGAAACCAGGTTCAATTCCTGGCTTATGTCACTGCCTGTGTGGAGTTTCCATATTCTCTCCATGCTTTTATGGAGAGACGGGGTGCTCCGCTTTCCTCCCACGCTTCAAAGATGTGCAGGTTAGGTTGACTGGCCATGCTAAATTGCCCTTTGTGTCCTCGGATGTGCAAGTTAGAGGGATTAGCAGGGTAAGCATGTAGGATTTCAAGGATAGGGCCTGGGAGGGATTGTTGTTGGTACAGACTCGATGGGCTGACTGGCCACTTCTATCACTGTTCTGCCCATCTGACCAGCCAATCTATATCATCCTATAATCAAAGGCTTTCCTCTTTGTAATTTACCACACCACCAATTTTATTGTCATCTGAGAACTTACTGATCCAGCCCCATGTTCATGTCTAGGTTATCAACGTACAGTACAAACAGCAAGTGACACAGAATGAATCCTTGCAGCACATTACCTGACACAGGCTTTCAGAGACAAAAACAACTTTTGATGATCACCCTGTGCTTCAGTAAATTTTGGATCCAAATTGCCCTGGATCTCATGGTGTAGGGTTTTTTTTCAAAAGCTAAGTATTGAGCTTAACTTCAGTTAATACAGACACTTGCAACTAGAGTATCCTGGTGAAAGATGTTTCTTTATTGATCAACGTATGCTGGGAGAGAAGGGCTGGGCAATCCAATCCTTTTCTGAAGTTACATCACAGTGGCAAAACAATTATACAGCTTCCAAAAGGCATTTTACTGCCTTTGGCTCATCATGAGCCAATCATCATTAGTACAGGTCAATCATAATAAGTAAATGTAATATACCTTGGCCAGTCACAGGTATTCTTTGACAGCATGGGAACACTAATCTCCCTGACACTAAGGGGCAACTTTAACATGGCCAATCAACCTAACCTACACATCTTTGGACTCTGGGAGGAAACCGGAGCCCATACAGACATGGGGAGAACATGCAAACTCCACACAGACAGTCATCCGAGGCCAGAATTGAACCCAGTTCCTTCATGTAACCAAGTGTTAACCACTGTGCCACCGTGCTGTCCCTTGAGCAGATGCATTTTTGGAGAACTAAGAAGGCAAGGGAATACACAATAAACATAGGTGGCTAGCAGTACAGACAACCAGAAGGACTTTGGGATGCATGTTCAAAGATTTCTGAAGAGAGAAGGACAGGTAGATAAAGGGTGGAATTTTTCCAGAAAGTGAAGGCATAAAAACTGAAGGTTTCTGGACCACAATTGTCCCATGTTTAGTGCACTGAAGGAATCCTCACCTGAAACACACCAGTATGGAGTATCCAGATGTGTGACTCAGCTGAACTGGCTCACAGCTGTGCACTCTTAAAAAGGGGAAACTGCATTCAAATGCTTCCTTCTCACTCTCAGCCAGTCACACAGGAGTTTGGCAATGCAGAGAGCGGCACTACGCTTCAAGAGGGAGTGCTTGGAAGGTTTCTGCATGCAGGGAAGAAGAGGCAAGCCATTCTGTACCTTCAAAAGGATAGTCAACCAGAGCAGAGAAGCAAATGTGGCCTGGGAGGCAGTGCCTGTGACAGTCAGTGCCACAGCCTGACACTGAGGGCTAGCACCCAATGCTGTAAGATAATTAACTATCTCACTTGAGCTGCAAGGAGGAGTGATCATCTATCTCATCCTCCATCACATCTTGAATGTCCACATTAATCCTCTCCCTGACACCTGTGGCCTTCCAGCATCTTCCCCCTGCCCCAAGGCCTGCCATCAGGCTTTATTGTCTCTTAAAAATGAGGGTCGCGCAGGAGCTGCAGCCAGGCATAGAGGAGCCTCCAAAAAGGCCTGCAACCCTTGAGGTTGAATAATTCAGAAACCTTTTTTTGTACATATAGAGTAGAGACTCTGAAGATAGTCAATTACAGTAATGGTATGCTACAGAAACCAAACAACACAATTGCTTGTTATAGTGATTGAGGGTCACAGATGATGTCTCATGGGTCAAGACTGGTTGAAACAGATAAAACTGGACTGGTTGAAAATACTGAATGTTTGGATGGAGGTTTTCAAGAACTATTGTGTTTGGGATGAATAAAAGGGGCCAAAGCCGAAATTTATTTGGACCCCAACACTACATCTAAATTCATCTGAGCGTGCCTAGAGTTTTATGCAATCCATCATAAAATAGAGGTGGAGTTAGAAAGATTGGAAAGAGTTGGGTGTCATATAAAACCTATACAATTTTCTGAATGGGCTGCACCCAAGGTTTCTGTTTTGAAGCCCCTATTTTACTTTAAGAATCTGTGGAGATTATAAATTAACTAAACCAAGGAACCCAGATAGATTGATACCCAATTTTGAGATCAAAGATAGCTACACAAAATTAGAGGGGACCTTGAATACACCAGGTTAGATCTTAGTTACATTTACTAACAGCTGGAGTTAGATGAAGATCCCCAGAAAATGGTCACTATTAGCACCCAAAAAGGGTGATACCAGTACACACATTTACCCTTTGGAGTTTCATCAACCTGTGCCATTTTCCAGCACATAATGGAAAGTTTATTGCAGGGCATTCCCAAAGTAATGGTGTAGCTGAATGATGTCCTAATTAATGGAATGTCCTCTGATGAACATAGGATAAATCTAGAAGAAGCACTAAAAAGATTTAAAGGAGATGTCCACGTAAAATGAGAGAAATGCACTTTCCAGGCAATTAAGTTACGTACCTGGGTTTCAGTATAGACACCAAGGACCTGCATCCCTTTGAGGAGAAGGTTAAAGCCATACAAGTAATACCACAGCCAAAAAATGTCAGAATGAAAATTGTTCCCAGGAATGATGAATTATTACAGCAAATACTTGCAAAAGATTCTACAACTTCAGCCCCACCACACCAACTTTTGATAAAGTATCAATAATGGAAGTTGGAAGAGGCACAAGAAGAGGCATTTGCTAAAGTAAAACAAGCCTAACAATGATCAACACTACCAGTACATTTTGATCCAATCAAACATTTGGTGGTTACCTGTAATGCATCACCGGATGGAGTGTTGTTTTTATCAACAAGGAAGCTAACTTGGCAAAGTTTCCCAAATGCAAGAAATTGCCTCCATTGTTGTAGCAAGAGTCGTAAATGCAAGTTTAATGATGGATGCATAAAGTGAAAGTCTATAAGTATTCAATTTCATGTCCCACAAGATGTCGGACAAAATAGAGAGGCCCATCATATTTGTGTCAAGAACCTTAGATGCTGAAAAGAAGTATTCTCCAATTGACAAAGAGAGCCTAGAAGTAATTTATGCAGTGAAGAAGTTTCATCAGTGTACTTATGTTAGTATCACTGTAGTATCAAATCACAAGCTGCTGTTGGATTTATTCCAAGAGGATAAGCCAGTGTCAGCAATCGCTTCCACAAGGGTGCAGAAATTGGCTTTATTGTTAGTTGCATACAGCTACTCTTTCCAGCATAGGCTAGGAATGCAAATATTGAACACGGATGCACTTAGCTGCTTCCTCTCCTGCAAATAGTACTGTCACCACCTGTGCTACAAGAAATAGTGTTGATATTGCACTTATTAGAGACATTGCTGGTCTCAGCTACCCATTATAAAAAAGTTGGATCAAAAAGTTCAGTGTTATCCAAAGTTAAGAGGGTGGGGTTGTAAGATTGACACTACAATAAGTCAGAGCAAATCAGACTCTATCTGCAGTGTAAGATGCAGATAACTTGGGGGTGGTTCATATTGTAGCCCCCTCCCCCCCATGTCATGTGGCCTGGCATGGATAAAGAAATTGAAAGAATGGCCAGCCAGAGTTGTGAAGCCCAGTAGTTACTGCCACACATTCCAGAGAGTGTCTTGAGAAAACAACATTCCCATTAGTGGAAGGATTGAGAATCAAAGGACACTGAATTAAGAAGATTGACAAAAGAAGCAAAAACATTTTTACTAAGCATGTAATTAAGGCCTGGAATCTAATGCTAAAGTGAGTAGGATGGAGGCAGATTCAACTTTGGTTTTTAAAAAAAAGTTGAATAAATTGTCAAAGAGAAAGCAATTGCAGAAAAAACAGGGATAGGATGGGATGAGTTGCTCTGCAGTAGCTAGCATGCACACAGCAGGCCAAATGACCTCCTTCTATACTGTAAACATTCTATGATTAATTATTTCTATTTCCTTATATTATAATAGCACAAAAATTATAGGGTACAAAACCACCATTGTACCCCCACACCCCCATTGGGAGTGTTGCATCACAGCACATTCCTCAGGCCCTCATTTTAAGTAGTCTGTTTATTCATTCAAGGAAATGGGCTTTTCTGGTCAGTCTGGTGCTTATTGCCCATTTCTTATTGTTCTTGAGCAGAATGAACCTGCAATTAAAACATATCTTTGCCGGCTTTTCATCCCAACTAAGATACTTCTGGAACAGGAAGTACAACTTGAGGGCAAAATCAAAGACAGATGCATAATTAGGGAGCGTGCTTCAAAGCTTAGATTTAGTGATCTGTATTTTTAACAAGAAAGCTAACATGGCAAGGTTTCCTGAATGCTAGAGTTTGCTTTCATTGTTGCAGCAAAAATTGTAAATGCAGGATTAATGATTGATGCATAAAGTGAAAGTCTACATGTATTCAATTTCATACAAAGATTTCATAGAATATAGATTGCTGCACCATAATGACAGGTACTTAACATGAGATTCAAAGAATGAGGCAATTCCTCAATGAAGGATATTAAAAAAATATGGAGCGAGCAGAAGGTGAGAATCAGGCACTTTGAAGCTAATACATGCACACAATGGCTTGAATGTTCCATTAAGAAGTGGCATGCTGGCACAGTGGTTAGCACGGCTGCTTCACAGTGTCAGGAATCCAGATTTGATTCTGATCTTGGGTGATTGTGTGGAGTTTACACATTCTTCCCATGTCTGTGTAAATTTCCTCTGGATGTTTTCCATTTTCTCCACTGTCCAAAGGTATGCAAGTTAGGTGGACCGGCCATGCTAAATTGCCCTTTACTGTCCAAAGATGTGGGGATTTGCAGGATAAATGTGTGGGGTTACAGGGCTATGGCAGGAGGTGAGCCTGGGTAAAAAATGCTCTGTTGGACTTGATGGGCTGCTAATCCTTCTAAACTATAGGGATTCTATGATTCTGTAATCAGATGATCTACTTTGCAGCCTTCTATAATCTCTCTTCATAGCTACTTCACTGTTGACCTCTTGTCCTTTTGTACAATTCTGCATGGAGGGGCATTCTACAAGTACAAGGAGGCTTCTGTGATAGAAAAGTTAGCTAATTTTGAACAAATGAAATACAACTTTTTATTATAGCTAAGGACCTGTTTCAGCAGTCAACTCACATTTTCCTCCAGTCCAGCTTCAGGGTGTGTTTCAGGAGTGAAGTTTCTATGAAAATGGGGAGTCATTGCTGACCAATTTTGGCATGTCCTGCCATTGGATGTGGTTGATTTTGTCCCACGGTATTTCACTCCATTATCTACTTGGCAATCTGGCAAGATATAATTAACAAAGGAGAAATATGACTTTCATCTCTATAATTGCAGCATTTTTGAGACCAGGATTTTTTTATTGTGCAGGAGACCCAGAGCAAATATCCAAAACTATATTTCTTTTAAATTTTAAAGAGCATAAATCAGAGCAATGTGGAACAACAGATACAATCTCAGATTGAGCTCAGATGACAAAAGGAAACAAAAATCAGAATATGTTACAACAGACCAGTTTTGTTCAGTTATGGTGGTTGACCAAAGATTTGATTTAATTTATTATTATCACATATATTGATATACAGTTAAAAGTATTGTTTCTTGCACACTATACAGACAAAACATGCTTCTCAAAGAGTACATAGGGGAGCAGGAAAGGAGAGGATGTAGAATGAAGTGTTACAGTCATAGCTAGTGTCAACAGCTAATACCAGCAGCAGGTTATATGTTTTCCTTGCAGTTGGAAATGAGGCATCCTTGGGAATTCTAAAATGAGGGAATAGATAATGCAAACACACCAATTAGGAATTAGATATTGCTACTCAGCCCTTCAAAGCTGCCCCACCATTTAATAAGATCACATCTGATCTGATTATAATCTTAATCTTAACCCTACCCCTCAATAGCCTTTCAACCTTGGCTTATCAATTGGTCAATTTGCTGATGACACAAAAATAGGCAGGATAGTAAGATGTGAAGAGAAGAAGGCTGCAAAAGGTATGTAGATTGGTTAACTGAGTGGAGAAAAATCTAGCAAATGGAGTGTAAAGTGGGCAAATATGAAATTGTCCATTTTATCTTCTGTTGTTGTGTTCGCCGAGCTTGGCAATTGGCTTGCGGACGTTTCGTCACCAAACGAGGAAACATCGTCAGTGCTTAGCTGTGGGTGTGTTCCTGCATAGTACGTACGTTTATATAGCAAATTGAACAGTAGTAAATCTACTTGCTTTTGATTGGTTAATTGCAATGACCCTAGTCCTATTTGATTAATTAATTGTTGAACTTGCTGTGTTGTGATTCCATCATTTCAGTGACCATGCTCCACTTTGATTGGTTGTTTAATCTCTCTGTGATTCTTTTTTAGTTCATTCGAGGTCCTTGTCTTGAAATTTGATTGGTTGCTTTTTGGGATTCGCTGGAATTGTTGTATCTGCATGCGATCTTGTCCCTTGATCGCCTTGCGGGTCGGTTTGAATCTTAGTGCTGAGTGCTCCGATTATTCAGTTCTTTCCCGCGCAGCGGTTGATACACTGGATCAATATCTATATGCCGATTGATCGCATGTTCGGTTGAGTGCCACGCCTCGATAAATTCAGGTTCTTTCTTCGTTTTTGCCTGACCTAGCACGGTCACGCTATTCCAGTTGAACTGATGTCCTTCTTGGTCCTCATGGACTGATACTAATGACAATGGATCGTGTCTTCGGCTTGCAAGTTGATGTTCATGTATTCTGATTGATAGTTTCCTTCCAGTTTGTCCCACATAGTGCTTTTCACTAGAAAATTCCACCAGAATTTTCACCAGAAATTGGACCTCTCAACTTGTCAATAAGATTAACAAAACCCTGAAGAAACGGAAAGACTTGAACAAGTTGACAAAAGAAGAACACTGGAGAATGAAAAGTGGTGACGCAAATATCGCACAATTCTATGGGCTCCCCAAAATCCCACTGCGACCAATCGTGTCACTGCCAGGAACACCAACATACACCATCTCAAAAGAATTATGGAAAAGAGTAAAGCACCTCATCAGTGGATCGCCATGTTCAATCAGCAATGCAAAACAATTTTTGGACAAATTGAGGGACATACAAATAGAAGAAGATGAAATCATGGTTTCCTTCGACGTAACTTCGCTGTTCACATCGGTGGACCTAAATTCTGCCAAAACAACCGTCGCAGAATTGTTGGATACACATGGAACCTCGGGTGGATCTCTTGAAAAAGAAGATATCTGCGAACTCCTGGATCTTTGCCTGACAACTTATTTTGAATTTGATGGAGACTACTACGAACAACTTAAAGGTGCACCCATGGGCTCTCCAATTTCTGGATACATTGCAGAAGTCAGTATGCAAAAACTAGAACGGATGATTCTACCGAAACTCAACCCAAAACTGTGGGTCCGCTACGTTGATGATACATTCACCATAATCAAGAAGAGTGAGCTGGCAAGAGCAAACCAGTCACTTAACAACGTCTTCGAAGACATCAAGTTCACAATGGAAACGGAAAACGGCGGCAAACTGGCCTTCCTAGACGTGCTTATTTCGAGAACCCTGAATGGTGAACTTCACACCGAAGTATACAGGAAAGAAACCCATACCAATCAGATCCTGAGTTATCATAGTAACCATCCCAAATGCCACAAACGCAGCTGCATTCGGACCATGTTCAAGCAAATTGAAACACACTGCAACACAATAGGAGCTAAAGTAAAAGAAGAAAAACGACTGTACCAAGTCTTCCAGAAGAATGGCTATCCAAGGAACTTCATCCGGAGATCCTTACGTCACACCAACTCGGCATCTACTACCACCAGTACAGGAAATAGAAGAGTCACTCTACCCTACATCAAGAATATTAGCGAAATGACAGCAAGATTACTACAACAACATGGCATAACTGTGACGCACAAACCCATGAATACACTTCGACAGGCACTCTCAAAACCAAAAGGACAATGAGAAACATTGAATAAGACCAACGTCATTTACAAAATTCCCTGCAATGAATGTGAAAAGCACTACGTGAGACAAACTGGAAGGAAACTATCAATCAGAATACATGAACATCAACTTGCAAGCCGAAGACACGATCCATTGTCATTAGTATCAGTCCATGAGGACCAAGAAGGACATCAGTTCAACTGGAATAGCGTGACCGTGCTAGGTCAGGCAAAAACGAAGAAAGAACCTGAATTTATCGAGGCGTGGCACTCAACCGAACATGCGATCAATCGGCATATAGATATTGATCTAGTGTATCAACCGCTGTGCAGGAAAGAACTGAATAATCGGAGCACTCAGCACTAAGATTCAAACCGACCCGCAAGGCGATCAAGGGACAAGATCGCATGCAGATACAACAATTCCAGCGAATCCCAAAAAGCAACCAATCAAATTTCAAGACAAGGACCTCGAATGAACTAAAAAAGAATCACAGAGAGATCAAACAACCAATCAAAGTGGAGCATGGTCACTGAAATGATGGAATCACAACACAGCAAGTTCAACAATTAATTAATCAAATAGGACTAGGGTCATTGCAATTAACCAATCAAAAGCAAGTAGATTTACTACTGTTCAATTTGCTATATAAACGTAGGTACTATGCAGGACCACACCCACAGCTAAGCACTGACGATGCTTCCTCGTTTGGTGACGAAACGTCTGCAAGCCAATTGCCAAGCTCGGCGAACACAACAACAGATGATCAATCTACCCGAGCTACCAATTTTCACTAATATTGTCCATTTTAGCAGGATTTTTTTAAGTATATTATCTTAATGGCAAAGCATGAGATGTAGAGGGTGCTGGGTGTCTGGCTTATTAAGACTTTATCTAGCCCTGCCTTTAAATACTCAAAGACTCTGCTTCCAGTCCCGTTTGAGAAAGGGAATTCAAAAGAATCATGGCTGTTTGGGATTTTTTTTCTGTCTTAAATGCGCAACCCTAAACACCTAATTCTAGGTTCTCCCACAAAAGAAAACATCCTCTCTACATTCACCATATCAAAGCCCCTCAGAATTTTATATGCTTTGATCAAGTCGTCTCTTACTGTTCTGAATTCCAGTGGCTACAAGCATAGCCTGTCCATCTTTCTTTATAAGAAAATGCGCCCATTCCAGGCATTAGTTTAATAAACCTTCTCTGAACTACTTCTAAAGCATTGACATCCTTCTTTAAATAAGGAAACCAATACTGCACAAAGGACTCCAAATTTGGTCTCACCTATGGCCTGTATAATTGAAACATTACCTCTCTATTCTTGTATTTAATTTCCCTTGCAAAAAACATAACATTTTATTCGCTTTCTTAATTACTTGTGATATCTGCACGCTAATCTTTGCCAAGTCATCCAGATCCCTCTGCATCTCACAGTTCTGCAATCACTTGCCATTTAGATAATATAGTTTTTCTCATTTTTCCTGCTAAAATGGACAATTCACATTTTTCCACTTAATACTTAGGAGAGATGTAATAGCACTGGAAAGGATGCAGAGGCAATTTACCAAGATGTTGTCTGAGCTGGAGAATTTAGTTATGAAGAGAGATTGTACAGACTGGGGTTGTTTTCCTTGGAACAGAGGAAACTGCAATGAGGGACATGATTAAGATGTATAAAATCATGAGGGGTATGGTTAAAGTAGACAGAAAGAAACTGTTCCCTTGGCGGAGGGATCAGTGACCAGGAGGCATGGAATTATGGTAAGGGGCAGGTGATTTAGAAGAATATGAGGAAAAACTTTTTTCACATAAAGGATAAAGAACAGGATAGCAGAGGAGCAGGCCATTCAGACAACCAATTCTGTGCTGACACAGATGTCTCTCTAATCTAATATTTTCTTGCCTCTATGTGTCCATATTTCTCTAGTCCCTGCCTATCCATGTATCTATGATGTAGAGATGCTGGCGTTAGACTGGGGTAAACACAGTAGGAAGTCTGACAACACCAGATTTAAGTCCAGCCGATTTATTTGATAGTAAACTCACAAGCTTTCGAGGTGTTTCGACCTCTTCATCAGGTGGAAGGTCGAAACATCTCGAAAGTTTGTGAGTTTACTATCAAGTAAATCGGTTGGACTTAAACCTGGTGTTGTCAGACTATCCATGTATCTATCCAGATGTCTCTTGGAATGTTGTTACAGAAGCTGCTTCCACCACCTCTTCCGACAGTACATTCCAGGCATTCAGCACTCTCTGTGTGAAAAACTTGTCACTTATATCTCTCAAACTTCTCCCCCTC
Source organism: Sphyrna mokarran (assembly GCA_024679065.1). Lineage (NCBI taxonomy): Eukaryota > Metazoa > Chordata > Chondrichthyes > Carcharhiniformes > Carcharhinidae > Sphyrna > Sphyrna mokarran. The sequence goes on along the minus strand of JAGIQG010000012.1, from coordinate 24,030,058 downwards.
TCACTTTCAACTTATGACCCCAAATAATTGACCTTTTGACTCAGAGAAAAAGACTCCATTTATTCAAGCCAGTCATAATCTTGTAAACTTCTATCAGGTCCCCTCTCATCCTCTGATATTCCAGCGAAAACAAATCTCCAAACCAGCAACATCCCAGTAAATCCCTTCCATTGTATCAACATCCTTCCGGGATTCTCCAAATGTGGCTAACCAAAATCTTGTACAGCTACAACATGTTTTTCCAATTCCTATACCCAACATCCTGGCCTCTGAAGCCATATGCCTTCTTGAACACCTTGCCCACCTGAGTTGCCACCTTCAGGGGACTGTGAATCTACACACCTAGATTCCTCAGTATGCTAATATTTCTAAAAGCTCTACTATTTATTATACACTTTCCTTCTGCAGTAGACCATTCAAATCGCATCATCTCACGTTTGTCTGAGTTAAATTCCATCTACCATCTTTGGCCCAGGTCTCCAGCCGATTTATATCCTGTATCCTCCAACAGTCCTCCTCACTATCTGCCTCTTCTTCAATTTTTGTTTCATGTGCAAATTTACTAATCAAATTGCCTATATTTTCCTCCAAATCATTTAATATATATTACAAACAACAGAGGCCCCAGCACTGATCCTTGTGGAACATAGTTTGTCATAGACTTCTAGTTAGAAATGTACCCTTCCACTGCTACTCTCTGTTTTCTGTGTCCAAGCCAGTCTTGTATCTATCTTCCCAACTTACCACAGGATCCCATATGACTTCACCTTCTGTAGCAGCCTATCATGAAGAATTTTATTAAAGTCCATGTATACAACATCCACTGACCTGCCCTAGTCAATTTTTTTTGTCACTTCCTCAAAGAGCTCAATCAAGTTTGTGAGACATGACCTTCCCTTTACAAAACCATGCTGCCTATCGCTAATAAATCTATTCTCTTCCAGATGTGACTACTTCCTGTCCCTAAGAATCTTCTTCAATAATTTCCTCACCACTGTTATAAGGCTGACAGGCCTGTAATTTCCCAGATTGTCTCTTCGCCCTTCTTAAACAGAGGAACAATCCTTTGGTATCTTGTCCATGGCTAAAGAAGATACAACAATTTTGGCCAAAGCCTCAGCAATTTCTTCCCTCACCCCTTTCAATATTCTGGTATAGATCCTACCTGGCTCTGAGGACTTGTCACCTTAGATTTTTTTTAAATCTCCAATACCACCTGCCTTTTTATCTCAATATGCCCTAGAATGTTGTCATCCTCCTTTCTACACTCACCATTCACCACATCCTTTTCCTACTGATGCAAAGTACTCATTAAAGTACTGATCAAAGTACTCATCTGGCTCCAAACAGAAATTTTCTCCATTATCCTTGATTGGACCTACTTGAGATTTTCCTTAATCCTTGATGCCAAGGACATTTCATGGCCCCATTTAGCCCTCTTAAGTCCTTGTTTAAGCTCTTTCCTGCTATCTTTGTGTTCCTCAAGAGCCTTATCTGTTTTCAGTTTCCTGAAATTTTTGTATACTGCCTCCTTTTTCACTAAGCTCACAATTTCTCTTGTCATCAGGATTCCCAAATCTTACCATCTTTATCCTTGGGACACACTTGTTCTGAATTGTTAATAACTGACTTTTAAAAGATACCCACATATTGGATGCGGATTTACCCTCAGACAGCCACCCCCAGTCTGCATTTCCCAGATCCTGCATTATACTGTCATAGTTAGCCTTCCCCCAGTTTAATACTCTCACTCTGGGACTGCTTCTTGAAATTGATGGAACTGTGATCACTGTTCCCAAGATGGTTCCCCACTGAAACATCAATTGCCTGTCTAGCCTTCCTTTCCAGAACCAGGTCTAAGATAGCCCCTTCTTGAGTTGGGCTATATACACATTGCCTCAAGAAGCACTCTTGGACGCAGAACAAATTCTGCCCTATCCAAGCCTCTGGCACTAAAGGAAGAAGTTAAAATCAACTATCACAACAACCCTGTCGTTTTTACATCTTCCCATATCAGTTCCTCCACTTCACTCTGGCTGTTGGGGGAGTTATAGTACTGTTCTTGAACTCTACCCATATGGCTTCACTGCATGATCCCACCAAGGGGTCCTTCCTCTGTTTAGCTGTGACACTCCCCCTAATCAGTCAAACAACACCCCTATCTGTTTTTGTCATTCCCTGTATCTCGCCTGAAGCATTTAAATCCTGGAATGCTAAATTGCCAGTCTTGCCCTTCTTTCATCCAAGTCACCATAATTGTCACAATGTTGTAATTCCATGTAGTAATCCAAGCTTTAGATTCATTTGCCTTGCCTGTCGCAGTCCTTGCGTTAAAGCAAACACACCTCGGACCATCTGTGCCATCATGTTTGTGCATTCTCCCTGCGTTTTATTTCACTTCGTTTTACTATTTCAGGAGCCATTCATTGAGTTGTCCAGAATTTCTGTACTCTCTGACCTATCACTATGGATTCCTTATTGGTTTAAATCCACAAAAGTTGATTTGGAGTTTGAAACTCACTGAAAGGGTGATGGAGGCAGAGATCATTATCACTTCTAGGAAGTACTTAGATGTTTATTTGTGATGCCAAGGCATACAAGGCTGGCCAAGTGATGAGAAGTGGGATTAGAATAATTAGGTGGTTTGACTTTGGTGCAGATATGATGGGCTGAAGGGCCTTTTTCTGTGCTGTATATCTCAGTGACTCTATAACATTGTACAGTGTCAGTTCTAATTGTAACATTAGTTAGTGGGATGATACCTTAAAATTTAATTTATTTTTACTTTCTCAACAATTGATTAAGTCCTTTATAAGAGGTTAGTGGGCAAAGCTTAAAAACATAGGATGGGTATAATGTATTGGCATGGATCAAGAATTGGTTGACAAAGAGTGGGAATAAATGCATCTTTTTCTGTGTGGCAGGCAGTGACTAGGGGATATCACAGGGATCAGTGCTTGGGCCTCGGCTATTGATGATATATGTAAATGACCTGGATGAGGGAACCAAATGTAACATTTCCAAGTTTGCTGATGTCACAAAACTGGGTTGAATTGTGAGGAAGATGTAAGGAGGCTTCAACGTGATTTAATACAATGTGGCTAAATATGAAGTTATACACTTTGGTGTGAAGAACAAAAAGCGGGGGCAGTGGGGGGAGGAATTCTCCCGTCCCAACCACTGTGAGAATTGTTGAGGGTGGGGAGCAGATCGTGCAAAGGTCCATTGACCTAGGGATGGATTCTCTGTTTTTGGAGTGAGCGGGGTCAGAGAATCCCAGCCTGAAGAGTATTATTTAAATAATGAAATATTAGGAAGTGTGGATGTCCAAAGAAATCTTGTACATCAGTCAGCGAAAATGGAGAGGCAGGTCTAGCAAGCAATTAGGAAGATCGTTAATATATCGGCCTTCATTTCAAGGGGATTTGAGTTCAGAGGCAGGGATGTCTTAGTGTACTTATGCAGGGTCTTAGTGCATTTATGTTGGCTTCCTGGTGAGGTACACCTGGAGTATTGCATGCAGTTTTGGCCTCCCTATCTGAGAAAGAGTATACTTGCAATAGAGGGAGTGCAGCAGTAGGTTCATTAGACTGATAACGTGATTGGTGGGACTGTCTTCTGAGGAGAGATTGCTTCGGCCAGGCCTATATTCACTGAAATCTAGAAGGATGAGAGGAGTTTTGTTTGATATATATAAAATTCTAATAGGGTTAGACAGATTAGTTGCAGGGAAGGTATTTTCTCTGTTTGGAGAATCTTGAACCAGGAGGACAGTCTTAGGATACTGGGTAGACCCTTTAAGATTGAAATGAGGAAAAATTTCTTCACTCAAAGAATAGTGAACCTGTGGAATTCTCTACCACAGAAGGCTGTGAAGGCCAAGTCATTGTATGTATTCAACAAAGATTTTTTTTTAGATTTTAATGGCATCAAGGAGTACAGGGAAAAAGCATGAATATGGCATTGGACCATAATATTGAATAGTGGAGCAGGCTCAAAGAGCAGAATGGTCTACTCTTGCTCCTAGTTTCTGTATTTCTAATTTTACTAATGCAGACCTAATATAATAGTGAAATGGGACAGATTTTTGTCATAGTATGAGAACTATAAGTTAGACCATTTTCTCCATCTGGAAAAACAGATGTCTGGCCATTTGTTTTACCTGCTTCCGTTCATAGAGTTGCTTTATGGCTTCATTATGAATACATGCTGAACTCCAAAGATACTAAGGGGCTCAGCCCTATAGGCAGTGTTTACACAGTTGCATAGGTAGTGCTAGCTTTGTTTGATTTGACAGTTTTATGAGGATGTAATAAGTTATCAATTATTTGATGCAGTTATGGCTACAGGAAATGTTGGTAAGGGTTCCTTGAAGGATGGAGATAACAAAAGGGTATGGAAGGGGCATGGAGATATTGCAATGGATACAGAATGGGCATAGGGCAATAGGAAGAGTATAGAAAGAACATGGGGGTAATGGAAGGGGTATGGAAGAGACATGGGGAGTCTAAGGAGACATGGAGATGGTATGGGAAATATGATGAAGCAGAAATTGGATACGATTTTTGAAGTGGAATTGGATGAGCATAAGCAATTATAAAGGGTCATAGGGGATATGAGGAGGCATTGGCAAGATTCTTTAAACTTGCGTATTAGAAGGTTCCCAGCTCCACAGAAGCTGCCCCCAACATTCACAAGCTGATTTATCTAGCAGGGTTCCCACAACCTTCAGGAACATAGCTACCTGCACAAAATTAGAATTTCCGATAGGGATTTAAATGTTGAACTGAAGTCACTTTGAGTGAATGTCAGGTCACAACCCACCATAATTCCTGCTCTGGCAAAAATATAGATGGCAGGAATCGTACAGGAAATTTAAAAATGTTTTCCATTTTATTCTTCCCATGTAGATTTATGTTGGTCAACTCAGTGTTTGTATTAATTGTCTTTTCAACAAATTCTACAATGCTTCATACAATATAGTATCAATGTTTTTGTAATAACTAGATGTATTCATGCCCAGTGAAATCACTTCTAATTACCTAGTTGATCATCAGATGTTTGCGATATTTCATCACCTTCCACCTGTACAGGAACGATCATCGTGGACTGAGGTTTTAAGGGGTCACACTTTGAAACTCTGCAGTATTCCCATCGAACTGAAGGATCAGTTGTGTAGCACCAAGGTGCGTTATCCTGATCAGGATTTCTGCAATAATTGTTAGCCAATCCTCTGTAGATTGAAAGTAAAAACATCACAATTATTCAGGGCTATATTTTGGGTGAATCATTTCTATTTTTGCTCTAGAGAGAAGCCTTTAAGTCTGGTAATGGTGATTATCTTGCAAGATTATGTATTTCTTTGGCATCTCACTAAAGAATGTTCTGTTACCAAAGCTGTTTGATATTTTGAAATAATTACCAGATCTAACATTTATCTATTAAAATAAGAAATTGGGATTGTTATGGGAAAATGATTACATAGTGCAAACATCAATGGACCAGTGAACCAGATCCCACACTGATGTTCCAGGGAGAAGTGTTCCAAGTCCCACCACAGCAGCTGGTGAAATCTAATTTTGATATATAACCTGGAATTGAAAAAACTACGTTGAAAATCTCTGTCCTCATTCACGGCTGAGATTCTGGTGCCGCTGAAATTCAATGGATTTTGGCTGGAAATTGCAGAGGGATGGCTACAGACAAGATGAATCATGCCCTAGTCTCAGTAATGATGATCATGAAGCCATTGTTGATTGTTGTCAAAACCCATCTGGACACTACTTCTTCTTTAGGGAAGGAAATCTGCCATTGCTTAACTGATCTAGCCTGCATATGATTCCAGACCAACCATAATGTAGTTGACTCTAAACTGCTTTCTGAAATGATGTAGCAAGCCACTCAGCTCAAGGGCAGTTATGGATGGACAACAAATGTTGGCCCAGCCAATAATACCCACATCCCACGAAAAACAATAGCTGTCAAAATTCTGAGTACAATAACATGGTTCTCAAGCATTGATATGTAAAGTTTTAAACAATTAATATGAAATAAAGTAGTAGGCTAGATACAAAGATTTTTTTTTAAAAAGTTGACAACAGAGATTGAGATAAAGGCACTAAAATGAGGGAGGTTTGGGAAAATAGAGTGGGGAAACAAGAAAGTGGAAACAAAAACACAAGAAAGGAAATAATGAGATCATAAGGGAAAGGAAGAATGTACGGGAGATAGAAAATAAGATAATACAGAGGGTTGTTGAGAAAGGCAGGCAGTGAAATTCTTTAGAACAATCAATAGAATGGATGGAATTTTCCCAAAACATTTCTGAATGTTGTCCCCTGTGAAACATGATTTGGAGATGCTGGCGTTGGACTGGAGTAAGCACATTAAGAAGTCTCACAACACCAGGTTAAAGTCCAACAGTTTTATTTGGCAGCACAAGCTTTCACCTGATAAAGGAGCAGTGCTCCTAAAGATTGTGCTGCCAAATAAACCTGTTGGTGCCAGGATACTATCCAGTCATTTCCCTGACCATCCAAGGCTTCAATAGCCTCGGAGACCCATGGTGTGGCCATCATGGCTGGTGTTTTGTTTGTGGAGACCGGTAGTGATTTGTGCCAAGTTCTCGCTATGCCTAAGGGTCAGAGAATTGCAGGAATCAGGAGAATCTGGCTTCAAAGAACTATGCATATTTAAATGACTATATAAATACACTAACATGCTTCACACCCTTATTGAGTATGCACTTGATTACCCCAGGGTGCAGGGGATGGGAGAATCCCGAAAAAGGTTCTTGCTGGTGCTAACCATGCTATGGCCTCTCATTTGCAGTTCCCTGGCGTTAGTGTGACTTGTGCATGAGTGCATGGAGCCACAAAATCATGGCTATTGATCATAATGATGGAATATTTATGTGCAATTATTTGCAACATTAGTATTATTGAAGTCTTCACACAATTTTTCCTGGTCTCGAAATTCATTTGAGAGGTACGCTAGGCAAACACATTACACTGCGCCAGCTATACTCATTTTGGATTGTTAATGATGAAATGCCTTAAAGAAAAATGTTCACATTTGTAACATTCTCATCTCTGACTCAGAAGGTTGTGAGTTCAAACCCCACTACAGTGATTTGAGTGTGTACTGAAGGAACCCTACACTATCAGAGATACCATTCTTCAGATTAAACATAAAACCTTCTTCCTTCTAATTTTCCATGGCATATTTTTGAAGGGCAAAAGATTCTCCCAGTTAAACTGGACAAATCATCAACCAACATCACTAACACAGATTATCTGTCAGTATCTTATTGTGAGATCTCACTGCACAAATTAGCTGTTTCTTAACTTCAAAAGTATTTCATTGGCTTTAAAGTGCTTTCACTATGACTTGATGCCATGGAAAAGACTTTTTAATTGGAAGTCTTTCTTTGGGCCTGTGATCAGCTAGGTATAAAATCAATTCATATACATACGCATTAGGAAAATTGCGTGAAGTTTTCTCATGTTTATGTGGTGTCATAGAATCCCATTCCTGGCATCTTTTTCCTGAGAGTGTTATGGATGTCGTCCCACGATAGTCATAACCATTTCCATTATAGCAATCAGTAGGTCCACCTTCATTTGTTGCCACTGAAAAGTAAACAGCATAGATTTTGAAGAACATTTTGACATTAAAAAAAACTCAATCTAATATTATTTACTGGCATTCCTTGTTAATTTGCTGTTTGGACTAATTGTAGTTTTGTCACTAATCATTTTTTTTGTCATTAATGGAATGTTCCACGCACATGAGGATGGCCTCAACTGGGATCTTGGGTTCATATCAAACTATCTGTAACCCCCACGACTTGCCGGGGCTTGCAAAATCTCACTAACTGTCCTGGCTGGAGACAATACACATCTCTTTAATTTGTGCTTAACCCTCTCTCCATTCACATTGTCTGTACCTTTAAGACTTGATTACCTGTAAAGACTTGCATTCCAAGTATTATTTTGTAAATTAAGTTTGTGTCTTTGTATGCTGTTTGTGAACCGAACTTCCACTCATCTGATGAAGGAACAGCGCTCTGAAAGTTTCTGGTTGTGCTACCAAATAAACTGTTGGCCTTCAACCTGGTATTGTGAGACTTCTTACTGTGCTCACTCCAGTCCAATGCCAGCACCTCCACATCATAACCACAAGATAGGCAGGAAGTCACTGGAGTATCTGGACTGAGTTGTAAATAATTCCATTGTATAAATTCAAGGGGTGTCAGTCTTAGCTCAGTGGTAGCATGCTTGCCTTAGAGTCAGATGGTTCAAATTCTACATAGTCTGGGCTGCCATTTCAGTGCAGTGTTGGTTGGGTGATGCATTACTGAAAATGCTTTCCTGCCGATCAAATCAAGTTTGTTCTCTCAGGTGGATATAAAAGATGAGATGGATTTATTTGATGAAAAGCAGTTTGTACCCCTTTACGTCCTGGTTAATATTTATCCCTCAACCAACCTTATTAATGCAAATTTTCTTGTCGCTATCATGTTACTGTTTGTAGGAGCTTGCACTGATCAAATTGGTTGCAGTTCCTAAGCTATAACACTTCATTTGCTGCCAAATAATTTGCAACTTTGAATTGGTAAAAACAGCAACATAAATGCATCCAAAATATTGTAATTCTCTAATGTCCACAATAATTTACCATGCATTTAAGTTGATAAAACTGTTAAAGCACATAAAATCCTTGGCTTTATATGTAAAGGAGCTAGGGAATAATAGTCATCCTTTGTCCCATGAATATGTATAGATTTTATAAGGAAAAATCTATTGCAAAATTTTCCCCAAAAAATTCTAAGTGCAAATATTCCTGTTCTACTCGCACAAGAATCATAGTGGGCAGGATATAAGATCACACAAAGATCTGTTGTCTTCAGGTGGGATTTACTGGTTTTGGCTGGAAAATCCCACCCTGAATGTCACAAAAGACTGAAAACTGGAGTATTTCACTTTGATTTTTCAATGAGCTGCCCCATGCAATTTTCCACACTGTCATTTTTTTTTAGCAGTAGGGAGTTTCACGCCGGTAAGGGGGGGGGTAGCACGGAGACTAAGCTCACCAGAGAAGCAGGCTGCAGTCTGCTACACATGCGCCCTTTTCTCCCCACAAGTATATGGGAGACATGTCAACCACCATCCTCCCACAGACTCTGATCTGTAACCCCCTCCCCCACCCTCAATATAAAAATCCTCCTTCCCTTCCCTCCTCCTACTGTCTGGCTCTGCCCTCTACTGACCACACTCCCACCATGACTTGCCTCCTCCTCAGATCCCCCCTGTGGACAGTGCAAGGTTGCCATGCTAGCTATGCCCCGCCCGATCTTACCGGTGAGGCCATCACATCAGGTCTCTGCTGGTAGGGATCATATGTGATCCTCACTGGTGAGGACCTCCACCAGCGAGGTCAGAAAGCTAAGTGAGCCCAGACAATTCTGTCCCAGACTCTCACATAATATCACAATGAGGTTATAAATATTTAAATTAGCCTTGCACCCTTCCTGGGTGTCAAGTTGATTATGTCGGAAAAAACGTCTGGGAAGATCACAACTGGCCGTTTGCCAGGTGCGATTCCCATTTTTAGCCTCTCACTGAATTTTCCCATCCCATCACACTAATTGATTTGTGCAGCAGGGTGGGAAACCGAGACTGTAATCTTTTAAAAGGAGACACAAAGCCTTCAAAAATGATCACCAAAAGCCCTTAACTGTTGTGTTTGTCAAGGTTCTAGAAAGCTGCAAGTAGATTGCAAATAAATATGTAAAGACATTTGAAATTCAAGCAGATTTCTGCAAGGAAATGTTGCAACTTTAAGGGCATTTAAATGGTCATTGGATAAACATATGGATGATATTGGAATAGTGTAGGTTAGATAGGCTTTAGATTGATTTCACAGGTCAGCACAACATCAAGGGCCGAAAGAGTTGTACTGCACTGTAATGTTCTATGTACTAGAATAGACAGAAATTCAGAAACAGTGGCTTTGGAGGTGTGAATTACTCTTTCCTGCATCACCAAATCTGGAAGAATTGGAGCTGTTCAGATTAATGGACAATACATTTAAAAGGTTACTTGCCTCATGGGTGGATTTTGCGCTGTATTGGGTATGAAGAATGGGATGGAAGTTGCTTCCTCTGCTGAATTTTTAGGTTCTTGGGCTCTTAGTGAAAACAAAAATAAGGGGCGATCCACAACGTCACGCTCACAGCCCACAGGTTTTTGAAAGATTGGAGTGCCTGATTTAAAAAAGAAGAAAAATAGAACCTCCCTCCTTCTCACATGTCCCAAATGGAAAACACCTCCACCCCATCAGGTCAAAAAACCAATCTCCCCACTGTGGAACCTCTCACACAAACATTGAACACGTTCCCCCCCCCCCCCCCCCCCCCCCCCACTACACACACAATACTCCATGCCCCATGTAACAGTTGTTTCCTCTGCCCATCCTCTAGCATGGCCTCTTCTCCACTTAGGAGCTGTGCTGAGCTGTTCAAGTGGGTTCTGTGCACTTGTCAGTTGGGGAACCTGTTGTGGTTTATGTTGCCCTCACGCAAATATGAATGGACAATTAAACATGGGAAGATTATCTGCTGTAAAGGCCTGATAATTATATTTTAATATATTATGGGAAGGTGATGGCCTCATGGTATTATTGCCCACTATTAATCCAGAAACTCAGATAATGTTCTGGGGACCTGGATTCGGCAGATGGTAGAATTTGAATTCCCCCTGGAATTAAGAGCCTATTAATGACCATGAAATCATTGTTGATTGTTGATCAAACCCAACTGGTTTACTAATGCCCGTTAGGGAAGGAAATCTCCCATCCATACCTGATCTGGCCTACATGTGACTCCAAAGCCACAGCAACATGGTTGACTCTCAGCTGCCCTCTGAAATGGCCTAACAAACAACTCAGTTGTATCAATTGCTACAAAGCCTCAACAAAGAAATGAAACCAGATGGACCATATGGCATTGATCAAGACATGGAAAAAACAGCAGCAAAACAAACAGCCTTGTTTATTAACATCTGGGGGTTAGTGCCAAAATTGGAAGAGCTGTCTCACAGACTAATCAAGTAACAGCCTAATATAGTCTCTCTCATGGAATCATACCTTACAGATAACACCCCAGATACCACCATTGTCATCCCTGGATATGTACTGTCTCACTGGCAGGACAGAGCCAGCAGAGGTGGCCACAAAGTGGTACACAGCCAGGAGGGGTTTGCCTGGGAGTCCTTAACATTGTCTCTGGATCCCATAAAGTCTTGTGGCTTCAGGTTAAACATAGGCAAGCAAACCTCCTACTGGTTACCACATACTATCCTTCCTTGGCTGATGAATCAATATTCCTCCATGTTGAACAACACTTGGAGGAAGCACTGAGGGTGGCAAGAGCACAAAATGTACTCTGGGTGGGGGATTTCAATGTCTACCACCAAGAGAGGCTTGGCAGCAGCCTGACTGATTGAGTTGATTGGGTTCTAAAGGATATAATTTCTAGACCAGGTGAAGGAACCAGTAAGAGAAAAAACATACTTGTCCTCATCCTTACCAATCTGCCGGCTGCAGATGCATCTGCCCATGACAGTATCAGTAAGAGTAACCACTGCACAGTCCTTGTGAAGATGAAGTTCCACCTTCTGATTGAGAATAACTTCCATTGTGTTGTGTGGCACTATTACTGTGCTAAATGGAACAAACTTCAAACAGATTTAGTAACTCAAGACTGGGCATCCGTGAGGCACCATAGACTATCAACAGTAGCAGAACTGTATTCCAGCACAATCAGCAACCTTATGGCCAGCATATCCCCCATTCAACTACTACCATCAAACCAGGGAATCAACCCTGGTTCAACGGAGAGTGCAGGAGGGCATGCAAGTAGCAATACCAAGCATACCTAAAAATGAGGTATCAACTTGGTGAAGCTACCAAACAGGACAAATGGCATATACAGGAGTTGATAGACAGAGCTAAGCAACCCTACAACCAACGTATCAAATCTAAACTCTACAGTCTTGTCCCATCTAGTCATGAATAGTGGTGGACAATTAAAATAACTCCTTGGAGGAGGAGGTTCCACATCCCCAATAATGGAGGAGCCCAGCACAACAGCGCAAAAGGTAAGGTTGAAGCATTCACAGCAATCTTCAGTCAAAAGTGCCAACTGGCTGATCCATCTTGGCCTCCTCCAGTGGTCGCTAGCATCTCAGATTCCAATCTCCAGCCAATTTGATACAATCTATAGGATATCAAGAATCAGTTGGAGGCACTGGATTCTGCAAAAGTAAGGGGCTCTGATAACACTCTGGCAATAGTACTGAAGACCTGTGCTGCAGAACTTGCTACTCCCCGGACCAAGCCCTTCCAGTAAAGTCCCAACACTGGCATCTACCCAACAATGTGGAAAATTGCTCAAGTATGTCCTGTAAACAAAAAGCAGGACAAATCCAACCCAGCCAATTACTGCCCAATCAGTCTACTCTTGATCATCAGTAAACTGATGGAAGGAGTCATCAATAGTGCTATCAAGCAAAACTTCCTCAGCAATAACCTGCTCAGTGGTGTCCAGTTTGGGTTTCATCATAGTTACTCAGCTTCTGACCTCATCACAGCCTTAGTTCAATCATGGATGAAAGAGCTAAATTCCAAAGCTGAGGTGAGAGCAAAGCCGCAGTCAACCAAGTGTGGCATCAAGGAGCCCTAGCAAAACTGGAATTGATGGGAATTGGGGGCAAGAACTATGCTGGTTGGTGTCACATCTGGTACACAGGAAGATGGTTGTGGTTCTGGACGGTCAGTCGTCTCAGCTCCAGGATATCTCTGCAGGAGTCCTTCAGGGTAATGTCCAAGGCCCAATAATTTTCAGCTGCTTCATCAATGACCTTCCTTTTATCATAATGTCAGAAGTGGGGATGTTCGCCGATGATTGCACAATGTTCAGCATCATTTGTGATCCTCATGCTGAAACAGTTCATGCTCAAATGCAACAAAATCTGGTCCATATCCAGGCTTGAGCTGACAAGTGGCAAATAGTCTTTGTGCCACAAATATGCCAGATAATAACCATCACCAATAAGAGACTCTCCAACCATTGCCCCTTGACATTCAGTAGTGTTACCATCGCTGAATCCTGTGCTGTTGACATCCTTAAGTTTATTGTTGACCAGAAACTCAACTGGACTTACCACATAAACACTGTGTCTTCAAGAGCAGGTCAGAGGCTAGGAATACTGCAGCGAATAACTTAACTCCTCACTCCCTAGAGCTTCTCCACCATCTACAAGGCACAACTCAGGAGTGTGATAGAATATTCCCCATTTGGCTGGATGGATGCAGCTCCAAGAACACTCAGGAAGCTTGGCACCATCGAGGATAAAGCAGACTGCTTTGACCACATCGTCAAACATCCTCTCCCTCTAGCACTGACGCTCAGTAGCAGCAGTGTATATTATCTACAAGAGGCAATTCATTAAAAATTCTTAGTCAGTACCTTCCAAACTCAAGACCATATCCAGCTAGAAGGAAAAGGGCAGCAGACACATCAGCACCTGCAAGTTCCCCTTCTAAACCATCCTGACTTGGAAATATATCATCATTCCTTCATAGTTGCTGGGTTAAGTCCTGGAATTCCTTCCCTAATAGCATTTTGGGTCAACCCACAGCGCATGGATAGCTCACCACCACCTGCTTAAGGACAACTAGGAATGGGGAATAAAAGTTGGCCAGCCAGCAACGCCCATGTACCACGAATGAATAAATAGAATTCAAATATGGATTCCGAAATTCAATCATTGTGTCATTGGGAGTTGGGATGGGGGTAGAGAAGGTGGGGGATGGGGCGAGTACAATTTCAGCATGATATCCCGCTGGATTGTCCACTCCTGCTGCTGATACAGGTGAAGAAATTCCATCCTGCCGGTTGATGGGAATGTGCATCAGGCTGGGTTAATTCAATACCTGATATGAAAGCATGATTCAACAGTTTGGGAAAGCAATCATTTTGATTTTGAATTTGATAAGAATGGAGCTGAAAACACGTATTTTGAACAGAGAATCCTCTGGAAGATAGTTCTAACAAACAGCTCTAAGCTAAACTAACTGTAAACAATTTGTGAGATTTGGGTTTTTCTCTGCCCTCAAGAGTTGTAAAAGTTGTGTCCAGAAATCATCACTGATTTGCTAAACATGAAATCCAGGCAGTCTTCAAGTGCCAGGCCCTGTTAGATACTGAAATGTGTGCTTGTCCATCACAAAGATTGATGCCCTTGTGTCTCCTTCCATTTTAAGAGTTTGAGGTTGCTCAATTGCAATCTCAATCATCAGTTAGAATCCAGAGATTCAAACGCAATTTGATGTTAAGATCCCCAGGTGTATCAGTCATTTCTATGTTGCTACACTGAAGCAATTATCAGAGCATTGTGATTTTGGTGTGATTCTAAAAAATATATTTTGGAATGTATAATTCTGTGGCATGAAAGTGACATTATTCTAAACAGATTGCTTTCAGAAGTTGACATAAATTTTAAACAAGCAATGGAGATAGCACTGGCCATGGAAAGCTCTGAAAAAGATGCACAAGAGGTGCAGTTCATGCAAAATGGCACTGTTTATCAGTTATGTCAGGAACCTTGCTACTAGCCGTGGTACCAAAGCTGGCACAAAGCAGGAAATAATTTCAGCTATTCACAGAGCAAAAGGATGCAGTGTAGGCAATCAGACAGTGATGCTTAAAGTGAAATGCCACTAACGTGAAGGTAAGCATGCTCCTGAATCAGGTTGGTTTAAGGAGACTGAATGTTCTTTTTCACAAAGGAAGACATTTGATAAAGCAGTACAGAGCTAAGTCAGGATAACCGAGTTGATCAACCAAGACGTTACAAGTATACAATGTGGAAGTAGGCACCAGTGATTCAGCATTCACTCTGTTTAACACTCCAGGTAAATAGGAAGCCTTTCCATCAAGTGGAAGAGGGGCATCAGCTTCCGTGATGGGCAAGTATAGATTTCAGTACCTGAGAGAGAGAGAACCCAAACATTGAAAATGGAGAGCAGCTCTGCCAAGTTGAAGACTTATTTGGGAAAAGTAATAAAAATAAAAGACACGACAACAATACCTGTAAGTCATGGATAACAGTCTACCCAGCTTCTAGTGATAATAGTGATGATGAAGCACCAAGTCTTCTCAGCCCTGATTGGCTTACAGAAATCAAATTGAAGTGGGCCATCATCTCAAGTGCAGGAATGGGTTCTGACAGAATTGTTAAGAAAATACAACACCATTTTCTGTAGTGAATTAGATCAAATCAAAGGGCTACAAGTTAAGATTACGTTGATCAAAAGGTGACTCCCCGGTTCTTTAGAAAAGAATAGGTTAGAGAAAGTAGGCATCATCCAGCTAGTTCGTTTCTTGGAATTGGCAGTATCTATAGTCCCCATTTTGAAATCAGACAAAACTACTCACATTTGCTGCAATTATAAGGTAACAGTAATCAGGCTACCATGCCAGATAAATATTCAGTGCTGAGAAATGAAAACTTGTTTGCAAAGTTGGCAAGAGGTCACTCTTACAGAAAACTGGATATGAGCCATACATATCAGCAACTTGAATTAGATGATGCTTCCCAGGGGTATGTCATTGTAAACACATATAATGGCCCATTCCAATATACACGCCTGCTTTTGGGTATCTTCAGCATATATAGTGTTCAAAAGGATAACAAAGTATCTACTACAGGACTACCATAGATTGTAGTATATCTTGATAATTGAATGGCTGAAGAATGGCAGATGGAATTTAATTTAGACAAATGTGAGGTGATGCATTTTGGTAGACTGAACTAGAGCAGGTCTTATTCAGTTAATGGTAGGGTGTTGGAGAGAGCTACAAAACAAAGAGATCTAGGGATATATGTTCATAACTCCTTGAAAGTGGAGTCAGAGTTGGATAGAGTGGTGAAGAAGCATTCGGCATGCTTGCTTTCATTGGTCAGAACATTGAATACAGGAGTTGGGACGTCTTGTTGAAGTTGTACAAGACGATGCTAAGACCAGAGTTGGAATACTGTGTGCCGTTCTGGTCACCCTATTGTAGAAAGAATATTATTAAACTAGAAAAAATGCAGAAAAGATTTACAATGATGCTACCAAGACTTGATGGATTGAGTTATAAGGAGAGCCTGGATAGACTGGGACTTTTTCTCTGGAGGATAGGCAATTGAGGGGTGATCTTATAGAGGTCTATAAAATAATGAGGGACACCAATCAGCTAGATAGTCAATATCTTTTCCCAAAGATAGGGAAATCTGAAACTAGAGGGCATAGGTTTAAGTTAAGAGGGGAGAGATGCAAAAGTGTCCAGAGAGGCAATTTTTTCACACACAGGGTGGTGAGTGTCTGGAACAAGCTGCCAGAGTAATAGTAGAGGCAGGCACAATGGTGTCTTTTAAAGAGCATTTAGATAGTTACATGAGTATGATAGGTGTAGAGGGATATGGGCCAAATGCGGGCAATTGGGATTAACTTAGGGGTTTTAAAAAAAAGAGTGGCATTGACAGGTTGGCCTGAAAAGCCTGTTTCCATGCTTACATTTGGAGTAATGTTAGTCAAGAGATTTATTTATTCTCATAATTTCCACACACAGTTGCATTTTAATGGGAATGGTGGCAGGAGGATAGTTTAATTGTGCTCCAAGGAAACACTGGGACCACCCCCCCCACTTCAAAAGACCCCAGATAAGGAATACATAACAATTACCTGGGATGTTAAAATTTCCATAGGGCAATTGCCCTATTGGTGGAACCATTTGAACTGTACAATATGAATCACAAATACCCTTTATCTCTTTATAACTGGGTCAACTGAGGCTAAGCATCTAGCAAACTTAGAAGAAATGTTAAAGGGATTTCTGGAAGCACAGGTTCATCTAAAAAAAAAGTGTATCTTCCATCCACTGAGGTGGCCCACCTAGGGGACTGTGTAGAAGCACAAGGATTAGATTCCGTGGAAGACAAGGTTACAGCAATAAAGGAGGCACCTGTCCCTATAAAGGTAACTGAACTCGAATTGTTTTACAGATGGTGAAGTGTTATGGATTTTTTTAACCAAACTTACCAATGTTACTGGCTTCCTTGCATTCTACCAAAGAAATAACATTATTGGCCTTGCAGCTCTCCAGAAGAAAGTGTTCAGCAAAGTGAAGCAATTGCTGCATTCCTCAAATCTCAGTACACTTCTACTTGTCTAGAGCATGAATATTGACTTGCAATACCTTTCCATATGGCGTTGTTTGGTGTTGTCCCATGGGATGCTCTGAAAAGCTGATAGGGTATTTGTCAAGAGGCTGAGGCTGGAAAAGGTTACTCACAAATTGAGAAGAAAGCACTGTCAATTGTCTTTGGCTTCAGGAAATTCAATCATTATTTACGAAGTAGACACTTTACCGTCTTTTCTGGCTACAAACTGCTGTTGGGTCTTTTCGAAGAGGACATGCTATCCCTTTTATACCCTTGGCAAGAATTCAATGATGGGCATTAATTCTGTCCACCTACAAATGTACTTTCAAGCACCAATCTGGGACACACATAGTGAATGTGGATATCCTTAGTCACCTACCCTCGCAAGAAGCTATATATATTCCTGTACCATAAGAAATCATCATGGCATTAAATATTTTAGACACATTGCCAGTCTCTGTGAAACAGATAAGCAACTGGACAAATTGAGATCCATTCCCATCCAAAATGAGTAGCAAGATACTAATAAAATGAGTAAATCAGTCAGTTTCCAGGGAAATGAAACCATTCCTCCTCGCAAGAAATAATCGAATTGTCAGGATGGCATCATATTCTGAGGAGCAAGTGTCGTAATTCTTGTACCAGGCAGAGAGTTGTTCCTAACTGAATCACACAACACTCATCCTGGCATCTTTAGGATGAAGATGCTTGCTTGTAGTTATACGTTGTAGCCTGGTGTTGGTGCTGATATCGAGAAGCTAATCAAGCATTGTCTACAGTGCCAACTGTGACCAAATTGCCTGCTACAGCCTGATTGGATCCTTGGGAATGGCTTGACTAACTATAGATATGAATCAGTATTGATCATGTTGATCCATTCCTGGGCACAATGTTTTTACTTGTTACTGATGTACATTCCAAATGGATGGAGATTTTTGAGGTGACCTCATATTGTACACTATTATCTAAATGTCATGCCAAAGCTTTTCACCTCACAATTACCTGAAGTCATGGTATCAGACATATGGGTCTTTTCAAAGAGGACATGCTATTCCTTTGATACCCTTGGCAAGAATTCAATGACAGGCATTAATTCTGTCCACCTACAAATATACTTTCAACATCCAATCTGCGACACCCTTCGTCACCTACCCTCGCAAGAAACTATATATATTCCTGTACCATAAGAAATCATCATGGCATTAAATATTTTAGACACATTGCCATCTGTGAAACAGATAAGCAACTGGACAAATTGAGATCCATTTCCATCCAAAATGAATGGCAAGATACTTATAAGATGAATAACTCATATTCACAAGTACTAAAGTTCAAAACTTCACTGCTCTCAAATATGTATTAAATATGTCAGAACTGTGCCTTACTATCCTGTACCAAATGGATGAGCAAAGAGCACATCCAAACTTTCAAGTCCAGCCAAAAGAAAATGTCAAGAGGGAACTTTTTACTAAAGTCTCACAATCCCTTCTTAGCTGTCATATCATTCCACATGCAACAATGGAAGTTCCACCAGCATAGCTGGTCTCAGAATGAGACCAAATTTGCTGGGGGAGGGTAAAGGCCAGCCAAAGTAATCAGGAAGCAAGAACAATTCACATAGTACATTAATGGTAAATGAAGCTATTCTATAGTTGATCAAATTTGATCTTTGGAATTTTTGTCTCCCTTTCATACCAAATGGACTTGTAGGGATGGATTGTTTATAAACACACAAACCAATTGAATAGGCAAATGCATCAGCAGTCAGTGTTGTCATCAAAATATGTTTTCAAACTCGTAAACACTGAAGTACCTAACCAACCTGTTATAGACATCAGTGAAGTCTCCTTGATGGCAAATAGTGATAAACTGCCTGTATCCATTATTGCAGTCATCTTTGATCCTGTGGAAGCATCTCAGACAACAGAATTATGCTGCTCGACAAAGATCAAGAATTTCCCTTTAGGACTTGATTTATAATTATCTGAGTTATGTATCTAATGTTTAGTTAGAATTTAATGAGTAAATTAGTTACTAAAGATTCTACCTAGAGTTAAAGGGAGTTGGATGTGGTGATTGTCTCTTTAAGGACAACACAGCAGAGTAGCGGTCACTTAGTCTGGGTTATCAATTTGGATTCAAAGTGGGGGTTAACTCGAAGGAGAGTTCTCCGAATGCAGAGGTGTTTTGGAATTAGCTGCAAACTTGCAGTTCCTGTGGATGATAAATCCATTTTTGTTTTATGAGTGAAGTCTCTGAAAGTGCATCAGTACAGAAAGGGGCTAGGTTGGGAGGAGACACTGTAGTCCTTCATCAATATGGCAATGGGGAACTCTGCAAAAGACCAAGACATTAGTTAGTGGCTTGTACTTAGGAGCCACAGAGTATAGATGCTCCTGTTCTGTTGTGGAAAGAAGTCAGAGAGTAGAAGTGCTCCAGAAACTATGTGGACCTTATGATTAGAGATCAGAGATTGGAGACAGTTATAGGGTGCAGTGGGCATGCTACATGAGTATTCACTGGAAGTATGGTGTATTCCAGCTTCATAGAGATTCAAAGGCTGTGTGCTCCAGAGGAACATTGCACAGCTTGGTATGCAGGGCTGTTTCACATTCAGTGCCCTTGGATTTGACTGTCTCTGTGCTGGGGCTGCAGATAGAATGCTGATTGTAACTGAGGCATCTGCAGCTTGTAGATTGGAAACACAAAATAAACATGGGGTGTATACAACCTCTAGGTGGGGTGGGGGTAGAGGTCCACATGGGACATGGGCACGTCACAAGCTATCGACTCAGAGGGAAGACTAGAAATGTCCACAACTATGACATCCAGTCTTTTTTGAAGAGGCTCTACCTTCACATTGTGCCACAATAATGGCACAGTTATAAATTGAAAGGTCCAGGAAATGGCCCTGGAAATAGTAGATCCATTAGTGGTTACTTGCCAAAATTCTTTGGACTCTGGACTAGTTCCTACAGATTGGAGGGTAGCTAACTTAAGCCTACTATTCAAAAAGGAAGATAGAAAGAAAACAGGGAACTATAGACTAGTGAGCCTAACATCAGTACTGGGGAAGTTGCTAGAATCAAGGATTTCATAACTCAGCATTAATAACTAAGCAGGTGGCACAATGGTTAGCACAGCACCAGAGATTCGGATTTGATTCTTGGATGGGTCACTGAATGTGCGGATTCTGCCTGTTCACCAAAAGACATGCAGTGGCCATACTAAATTCTCCCTCAGTGTACCTGAATAGGCGCCAGAGTATGGCTTAGTGGATTTTCACAGTAATTTCATTGTAGCGTTAATGTAAGCCTACTTGTAACACTAATAAATAAACTTTAATAAATAAATAATCAGACAAAATCAGCGTGGATTTATAAAAGGGAAATCATGCTTAACAAATCTATTGAAATTTTTTGAAGATGTAAGTAGTAGTAGAACTGACCAAGAACAACCAGTGGTTCAGAAGGCTTTCGACAAGGTCTCACATAGTGGACTACAATATAAAATTAAAGCACATAGAATTGCAGGTAGTGTCTTGAGATGGATAGAAAGCTGGTTAGCAGATATGAAGCAAAGAGCTGGCATAAATAGGTCTTTTTCTGATTGGCAGTTTCTGATTGGGGTTCCACAGGGATGCGTGCTAGGACCCCAACAGTGAGATAATACATTTAGTTCCCTCTTCTAAACTAAATGTATTATCTCCAACTTTGCAGATAATACAAAGTTGAGTGGGAGGGTGAGCTGTGAGGAGGATGTGAAATGCTTCATTGCGATTTGGACAGGCTGTGTGTGTAGCATATGTATGGCAGGTGCAGTATAATTTGGATTAATGTAAGGTTATCCACTCTGGTAGCAATCACAGGAAGACAGATTATTCGTTGAATGATGGTAAATTGAGAGAGGTGGATACTCAATGAGACCTTGGTGTCCTCGTACATCAGTCACTGAAAGTAAGTGTGCAGGTACAGCAGTCAGTAAAAATGAAAAATGTATGTTGGCTGTCATAGTGAGAGGATTTGAGTATAGGGATAGGGACGTTTTGCTGTAGCTGTATAGGACATTGATGAGGCCACACCTGGAGTATTGTCATAGAATTCATAGACACCATACAGTACAGAAAGAGGCTATTCGGCCGATCGAATCTGCACTGACCACAATCCCAACCAGGCCCTATCTCCATATCCCTACATATTTTACCCACTAATCCCTCTAACCTATACATCTCAGAACATTAAGGGGCAATTATAGCATGGCCAATCAAGCCTAACCTGCACATCTTTGGACTGTGGGAAGAAGCCAGAGCACCTGGAGGAAACCCATGCAGACATGAGGAGAATGTGCAACCTCCACACAGTGACCCGAGCCAGAAATTGAACCCAGGTTCCTGGAGCTGTGAAGCAGCAGTGCTTACCACTGTGCTATCAGTTTTGGTGTCCTTATCTGTGCCCATATCAGTGTGCAGTTTTGATGTCCTTATCTGAGCAAGGCTGTCCTTGCTATAAAGACAGTATAGCGAAATTTCAGCGGGCTTATTCCTGGGAAGGCAGGTCTGTCATATAAGGAGAGACTAAGTTATTTAGGATTATATTCACTGGAGTTTAGAAGAGTGAGGGGGATCTCATTAGAAACTTATAAAATTATAACATGGTCAGACAGGGCAGGTTCAGAAGGAATGTTCCCATTGGTAGAGGAGGCCAGAACTAGGGGTCATAGTTTGAGGATAAGAGTTAAACCTTTTAGAACTGAGTTGTGGAGAAATATCTTCACCCAGGGAGTGATGAATGTGTGGAAATTACCATAGAATGTAGTTGAGGCCAAAACGTTGTGTGACTTCAAGAAGAATTTAGATAAAGCTTTTGGGGCTAAAGTGATCAAGGGATATATATGGTGGGGGGAGGAGGAATCAGGATATTGAATTTGATGATCAGCCATGATCAAAATGAATGGCGGAACAGGCTCGAAGGATCAAATGACCTACTCCTGTTTCTAGTTTCTGTGTTTCTAAGGGATGTTCAGAACTTAGTGACTTTATATCAAAGTCACTGCATTTCAAGAGTAACACATATGAATTTAAAAATTATGAAAGCAGATAAGAATAAAGATAACAGCTGCATTATATACTGCATTCCACCAATGAAGGCCAGTGATATGTTCACCAGAATTGGCATTCAAAGCAGGTGCAAGGGCATCCACTGATTGGTTATTGTGCACATCAGAGATTGGAGTACAGAACTAGGTTGGATAACTCATCTCATTTACACCATCATCCCATGCAGGGTTCCATGTAGTTACTTGGTTTTCATCTTGGTCACCACAATGTGTGTGCTAGTGTCTTAGGGACAAGGTTGCATCATCCACTATGCAAGTAAGGCAGAAAAAGACCCTTACTGTTGCCATTGGTTTCATTTTCTGAATTTCATTTTTTTGGACCACTAATCATTAATGTCTTCAACGTTTAATTTCAGAGAGAAGCACAATTATATCCTGGCTTAGTGCTACTTTATCAGAGTCCTAATACAATGGAGACAGTGAAGGTGGCAGAGATGAATCTAAGCTCAACTCCAGCAGAAGACCTCACCATGGTCAAGAGGAGAATGAGAGGGTCAGGAGGAAGAATTAAGAGGTTCAGGAGGAAGGATCCAAACAATGGAGGCAATTTGCCAGATCTAGAACATTCCATAGAATAGTTTCTTATTTACAACTGAGTGAGAGACAATGCCAGGCAGGTCAGTGTTTGTCCTGAGCTCTAGTTAATCAGACATGTCACATTCTTCATGAAGACCTGATGTCGCATGGCGTTGGAGGCTATCTCCACCAGTGGCTTTGAAGATAACTGCTATGCTCGATTTATTTGCCTGTTGTTTCCAGTGATCAACAAAGAGATCTGTGTGAGTGACATCTCTCAGTCTACAACAGATAGATGCATAAAATAGTCACCAATCCCTTTTGCAGGATGGCCTATCATTATGTCAAGTTTGCTCTGGATGAAAATAGCTAGGCTTAAAAATTCTCTGATCTCACCACCATCTCAGGTTTCACAAGAGTGCAATGTGTGAGAGATTGCACCCAAGTGGCTATATGGGCTCCATGGCAACAGTGCATAATATATATAAATCAAAAAGGCTACCATTCCATCATGTACAATTGGTGTATGACCCTCAGAAGAACCGAATACATGTTAGTGCCGGATCCCCTCGGAGTTGCCAAGATTCCTATATCCAGAGTTACTCCCAAGTGCCTGAGATTTTTGAATGGCCAGTACATCTGCAGGAATGGCTGTTTGGGGATCAGAGCTATCCACCAAAATCCTGGCTGATGACGCCAGTGAGTCACTCTTGAGTTGTTCTTGAGAGGTACAATGCTGCTCACCACTCCACACACTGCCTCATTGAATAGGTCATGGAACTTCGGAGGATGCTTTTCGAATGCTTGTACTGCTCAAGTGGCTCACTACGATATACTCCTGAAAGAGTTTCAAGCATTTTCTAGATGTGTTGGTCCCTTCAACATCTGGCAATGCAAAGAGCTGATTTCTTTTTGGGTTGAGAATTTGATGGAGGAGGTCCAGAGGCCAGAAACTTCAGGAAGCTGCTGACGGTCAGTATGAATGCAATGATTCTGTGGAAGAAATAAGATGCTGGAGATGTGCCTGTGACACTTTAATTGCTGACAGGTTTCAGGAGGAGTAAAGTTAATTGACGGTACATGGTCACATATCTCCTAGCCTTCTTTCATCTCGCAGGAACGAGCCCAGTATTCACACTTGCATATTCTGACCTCATGAATTGCCAGACCATAGTCTCTGTTTTAGGCTACAGTGTCCTGTAATTGGGAACTGAGAGACCACTGAGGAATGAGAACAATATGAGAGAAGACTTAAAGTTTTCACTGCCATTTAGTGGTGCAAACACTGCTGCCACTGAGGTGAAAGCCTAAGCATCTCCTTGTCCTGTGCATGTCTTGTGTTTTTCCACCATCATTGAGGAGACACAAATATTACTAGAAAATTGAGGCCAATGAGCTGTGCTCTCTCAATGTTCTTTCTTGGGGAAGAAGGGTTATAAGCACATATGTAGAACCATAGAATCCCTATAG
Organism: Sphyrna mokarran; assembly: GCA_024679065.1. Classification (NCBI taxonomy): domain Eukaryota; kingdom Metazoa; phylum Chordata; class Chondrichthyes; order Carcharhiniformes; family Carcharhinidae; genus Sphyrna; species Sphyrna mokarran. The sequence goes on along the minus strand of JAGIQG010000012.1, from coordinate 24,005,684 downwards.
TGCAGAAGGAGGCCATTTTGTCCACCATGTCTATATCACCTCTCCAAAAGAGCATCCAATGCAGGCCCACTCCATCCCTTTAAGTCCATACATTTGCCATAGCTAATCTACCTAACCTGAACATCTTTGGACTGTGGGGAGGAAACAGAAGAACACAGAAAGGGTGGCACAGTAGCACAATGATTATCACTACTGCTTCACAGCTCCAGGAACCTGGGTTCGACTCCCAGCTTGGGTCACTGTCTGTATGCAGTTTGCCGATTCTCCTCACGCCTGCATGGGTTTCCTCCAGATGCTCCAGTTTCCTCCCACAGTCCAAAGATATGCGGGTTAGGTTGATTAGCAATGTGAAAATTGCCCCTTAGTGTCCTGAGATGCGTACGTTAGAGGGATTATTGGGTAAATATGTGGGGGCAGGGCCTGGATGGAATTGTGGTTGATGCCAAATGGCTTCTTTTTGCACTGCAGAGTTTCTATGGAGGAAACCTATGCAGACACAGGAAGAGCGTGCAAACTCCACAGTCACCCAAAAGCTGGTATTGAACCTGATACCTGGTGCTGTGAGACAGCAGTGCTAACCACTGTGTCACTGTGCAGCACCATCACACACTTCAAGTAAAGAATTAAACACCATTACACAAGACTGCAGACGAGTTCAAGTGAGGACGCCACATGAATATTAATCTCATTGTGGGACATTATCCCTGAAGAGAAGGACAGATAAACCTCGACAAAAGAGGATTGCAAAGTACAAGTTCCACAATTCTTCAGTTGACCAAAACATTTATATACCCATCAAATATATTCACAGTAGTAGTACACTTATAGCCTTCAAGTGACAATGGGATTTCTTAACGTCAGGGTGCAGCCTGATATACATAGCAGAATTGGAGACAGCCTGTTGACTGCTATATCCTGATGTCCGTGATGATTTTGGCAGATGGTCAAGATGTCTCCTCCCTCTGTCACCTACATCTTGATGGTGTCCACCAGGATTTGTAACCATATCACTAGAAATCTGTTAAGACCTCACATGCTAGAGCCATGACATCAAATAGAATGCAAACAAACTCCTTCTTTCTTTGCTTTAGCCTGCTATATGACTGCCATATTTCTGACTGGTATTTTGCCACCTGTTCTTGCATTTCCTGCCTCTGATTGCCACAGAGACTTGTCAGTGAGATGTTTTTCAGAAGATGAGTCTGCGCAATGCCCCTCTGTCGCTGTGCCTCATCAAAGTATGTGTATCTGTGTTGATGGAGGGTGCAGGTGAGCACAGTGATGGCTTTTCCAATGCTTCATCTTCAAATCTGGTCTGGGACTCTGATTAATGGTGGGCTGCCTTATAGATCTTGATCTGCTGTCTAGAAGATAAACAATACAGTTTCAGTTGATAAACATGAACAATATAAGACTGCATGTAACTAGCTGTGATTGTCAGGACTTAATAAGGTGATGGAGTTGAGAAATGTACTAAGTGGTGGGTCAATCTGATCTCCTGTTCCCCACAGGAGTGATCCCTGTCCTCCCCAGAGATCTCAGCAGCATCCTCCTCAAACTTGGAGAGAACGATGATGTTGGTTATCTCTTCCTGGGTATGTGTTCTTTCCTTCTGTTGTGTGCCAGCTTATTCTGTATGAAAATGAAAGGAGGATATAATGAGGAAGGATGGAACACAAGTTGGGTAAGATGCATGTCCGCTGTGTGTGTTTAGCTCTTCCGGGAAGGGCCAGAGAATGGAATGTGAACAATATGAGAGATGCATTGGTGGTGATGTGAAAGTTGCTGTGAGACATTGGGTGGTGATATCTTTCCTGCGCTAATGATTGTGTGAGATCACTGAAGAGCCTGATAGTCACAGCAGAATCGGAGACAGCCTGTTGACTACTTTATCCTAATGTCTGCGATGACTTTGGCAGATGGTCAAGCTGTCTCCTCCTTTTGTCACCTACATCTTGATGGTATCTACCAGGATTTGTAACCATATCACTAGAAATCTGTTAAGACTTTACATGCCAGAGTCATGATATCAAATAGAATGCAAACAAGGTCCTCCTTCTTCTACTCTAGCCTTTGAGTACATGATGCCATTGGAGAGATCTGAAGGGTGAAATACCCCTGGCTGAGTGATTGAAATCATTCATCCTCTTCCTGCACTGGATGGAATATTGGTTGTGTTTACCAGCCATGTGGACAGCTCTGCAGTGGCCTCTTAGGCCAGAATGGTGAGGTTGAGATGCTTCATGAAGCCATCCCTGGGACACAGGACATACTTGTATGCCTATACGTCTTTGATCAAGGTCTTCAGGGCCTTCTGGCTGAAGAGGGATGCTGCCTTCTTCTCGAGTTTAATGGCCATCTTCTTGTGGATGGTCGACATCCGTAATGTTGTCCTGAAGTTAGGTGGAGAGCTGAGATGTGTGTATTTAAATATTGTGCCTAGATCTTTGACTCTGTCAGTGGATAGACGAATTGGTTCCCATTCTGCCAGGTGATTGGTTTGATACTCGCCTGTGTATAATTAATGAGGTTCTAAGCACAGAAGTTTCTGCCATTCCAAGCAATGGGGTGAGTGGCATTGAAGCCACCCACCACTGCACTTAGTTTCATAAATGGAAAATTCCAACCATGGTATCTGATTCTGGGTACCACATTTTGAAAGGCTGTGGAGATGATACAGAAGAGATTCAGCAGAATAGTACCAGAGATTAGGGTATGAAAAGGCTAGAGAAACTGGAATTGTTCTTCTAAAAGCAAAGAGGATAAGGGCCTCAGATTTTAATATAACTGACAAATATGTTAGGGGAGATACAAGAGGAACTTTATTTCCTTAGTGACTTTTAATAACCTGGAATGGAATGCCTGAAAAGATTCAATGATAACTTTCAAATTGGAATGCATCTTTACATAGAAAGAAAAAAATAGCAGGGCCAGGGAGACGACTAGGGAAGTGGTACAAGCACAACTGACTCAATGGCCTCTTTCTGTGCTGTATGATATGTATATATATGTTGCTATATTTGAACAAGTGACATCAGGACCTCAGCCACAAGACTAGATTAAGACACGTGAGTTATGCAAATACTAAAGACATCCAAAAGAATGGGCAGATTGAAGGGATTATACAGACATTAGTGAGAAGAATGTGTCTCAGCCACAAAGAGATTGAATGTGAGGAGAGCTGGTGAGTAAATTTCTGTGTTTTTTTTTCCCCCAAAAATCGTCTCTAGTTTTTTTTTAACTTTTAAAACCGGATACAGGAAGTAGTCACAGGGAGGCCTCTGCAGGAGTTTTTTTTTACACTATAAAAGTTACTTACCTCGCAGAATCAGGTTTGAAGTGTTTATAATGTAATGCGAGGAGCATACGCAATAAGGTGGATGAACTTGCAGCCTGGATTGGTGCTTGGGACTTCGATGTTGTGGCCATTTCAGAGACATGGATAGAGCAGGGGCAGGAATGGTTGTTATAGGTTCCGGGGTTCAGATGTTTCAGTCAGAGCAGAGGTGGTGGTAGAAGAGGGGGAGGAGTGGCATTGTTAGTTAAGGACAGCATTACGGTGGCAGAAAAGACGTTTGATGTGGACTGGTCTGCTGAGGTAGTGTGGGCTGAGATTAGAAACAAGAAAGGAGAGGTCACACTGTTGGGAGTTTTTTGTAGGCCTCCAAAACGTTCCAGAGAAGTAGAGGAAGGGATTGCAAAGTTGATCCTGGATAGGTGTGAAAGTAACAGGGTAGTTGTAATGGGGGACTTTAACTTTTCTAATATCGATTGGAAAAGCTACAGTTCAAGTACGTTAGAGGGGTCAGTTTTTGTTCAATGTGTGCAGGAAGGTTTCATGACTCAGTATGTAGATAGGCCAACAAGAGGTGAGGCTATATTGGATTTGGTACTGGGTAATGAACCAGACCGGGTGTTAGACTTGGAGGTGGGTGAGCACTTTGGTGATAGTGACCACAATTCGGTTATGTTTACCTTAGTGATGGAAAGGGATGGGCACATACCGAATAACAGTAGTTATAGCTGGGGGAAAGGTAATTATGAGGCTATTAGGAGAGATTTAGGATGCATAGGTGGAGCAGGATATTGCAGGAGCTGGGGACATCTGAAATGTGGAGCATATTTAAGGAACAGCTTCTGCATGTCCGTAATAAATATGTACCTGCCAGGCAGGGAGGAAGTGGTCGAGTGAGGGAACCATGCTGTACTAGGGAAGTTGAATCTCTGGTGAAGAGGAAGAAGGAGGCTTATATAATGATGAGACGTGAAGGCTCAGTTAGGGCACTGGAGAGCTATAAATTAGCCAGGAAGGAGCTAAAGGGGGAGTTGAGAAGAGCTAGAAGAGGACACGAGAAGACTTTGGCGCATAGGATTAAGGAGAATCCTAAAGCTTTTTACAGGTATATAAATAATAAAAGATTGGTTAGGGCAAGATTAGGGCCAGTCAGAGATAGCAGTGGGAAGTTGTGCGTGGAGCTTGAGGAGATAGGAGAGACACTGAATGAGTATTTTTTGTCAGTATTCACGCAGGAGAAAGACAGTGTTGTCGGGGAGAATACTGCGATATCAAGTTGTAGACTGGGCAGGTTTGAGGTTCATAAGGAGGAGGTGTTAGCGAATCTTGAGGGTATGAAAATTGATAAGTCCCCTGGGGCAGATGGGATTTACCCTAGGATTCTCTGGGAGGCTAGAGAGGAGATTGCAGAGCCTTTGGCTTTGATCTTCATGTCGTCGTTAGCTACAGGTATAGTGCTGGAAGACTGGAGGATGGCAAATGTTGTCCCTTTGTTCAAAAAGGGGAGTAGGGACCATCCTGGAAATTATATACCGGTGAGCCTGACTTCTGTTGTGGGCAAAATCTTGGAAAGAATTATAAGGGATAGGATTTATAAGCATCTAGAGAGAAATAAATTGATTAGGGATAGTCAGCACGGTTTTGTGAAGGGTAGGTCGTGCCTCACAAACCTTATTGAGTTTTTTGAGGAGGTGACCAAAGAGGTAGAATAAGGGTAAGGCAGTTGATGTAGTGTATATGGATTTTAGCAAAGCGTTTGATAAGGTTCCCCATGGTAGGCTACTGCAGAAAGTGCAGATGCATGGGATTGAAGGTGATTTAGCAGTTTGGATTAGGAATTGGCTAGCTGATAGAAGACAGAGGGTGGTGGTTGATGGGAAATATTCAACCTGGAGTACAGTTACAAGTGGTATACCTCAAGGATCTGTTTTGGGGCCACTGCTGTTTGTCATTTTTATAAATGACCTAGATGAGGGTGTAGAGGGTTGGATTAGTAAATTTGCTGATGATACCAAAATGGGGGGAGTTGTAGACAGCGAGGATGGATGTTACAGTTTGCAGAGGGACATAGATAGGTTGCAGAGCTGGACCGTGAGGTGGCAAATGGAATTCAATACGGATAAGTGTGAGGTGATTCACTTTGGTAGGAATAACAGGCATATGAAACATAGGGCTAATGGAAGGACCCTTAATAGCGTTGTCGAGCAGAGGGATCTTGGGGTTCAAGTACATAGCTCTTTGAAAGTTGGCACCCAGGTTGATAAAGTTGTTAAGAAGGCGTACGGTGTGTTAGCTTTTATTGGTAGAGGGATTGAATTTAGGAGCCGTGAGGTAATGTTACAACTGTACAAAACACTGGTGTGGCCGCACTTTGAGTATTGCGTACAGTTCTGGTCACCGCATTATAAGAAAGATGTGGAAGCAGTGGAAAGGGTGCAGAGGAGGTTTACCAGGATGTTGCCTGGTATGGTGGGAAGGCCTTATGAGGAAAGGCTGAGGGACCTGAGGTTGTTTTCATTAGAGAGAAGAAGGTTATGCGGTGACCTAATTGAGGCGTATAAGATGATCAAAGGACTGGATAGGGTGGATAGTGAGAGCTTTTTTCCTCGGATGGTGATGACCAACACAAGGGGACATAACTTTAAATTAAGAGGTGGTAGTTATAGGACGGATGTCAGAGGCAGGTTCTTCACACAGAGGGTGGTGAGGGCGTGGAATGCCCTGCCTGCAGCAGTTGTGGACTCGCCTACTTTGGGGGCTTCAAATGTTCGGTGGATAGGCATATGGATGATATTGGAATAGTTTAGGTTAGAGGGTCCACTGGCCGGCGCAACATCGAGGGCCGAAGGGCCTGTATTGCGCTGTAATGTTCTATGTTCTATGAATGAGACAGAGAACAGTACACAAAGTTGGAATCAGAAAGGTGAGGCAATTACAGAAACAGAGTTAAGTCAATTTTTTGTCTTTATTAGTCTTCTGGAGATCAGCCAAATGCTGTAATGCTCCTGTTACGAAAAAGTTACAACACATCTGACTGAATGAGTACTGTAATAGAATATCTGTTAGTAAAAAAAGTAAAGCAATTGACAAAGCAGCAAACAGCTTAGTGAAGATTTACTATTAGTAAAAGGAACTATGGAATTTTTACCTGAAGGCCCAAGGCCGCACTTTGGTACTTTGCAATATTCCCATCTTGATTCTGGGTCAGTGGTGTAACACCAGGGCTCCTTTTCATTATCTGGATTCCTGCAGTAATTATTCTTGAGTCCTCTTAAAAAAAAAGAGCAGTTTGGGCGTTGATCAGAAATAAATGTTACATTGTTTTCAGTGTGTGACTAGCTTCATCTCATGAATAGAAATATGACACTGAATCCTATTTGGAACTGGCATAATTCCATATAATTTTGAACAAATCTGCAATCATACTCAGACAGCCCATAGGAGTGAATTAAGTCTCTCTCCCTCATTATGGACAGTGATGGAAACCATTTCATGCAAGGGCTATTGACATTTACTTACTTGCAAGGATAGTTGTCCGGAGTTCTTGAGTGCAGGTGTGGATTCTGAGCGTCCCATCTTTGACAGGTTCTACCAGAAATGGTTGTTGATAGAGTTCCACGATATGCCCCACCTTTGCCTGTGTAACACTCTGTCTCTTCTTCAATAGCAGGCGGCTCCTCAGCTTCAACAGACATAGAAAAAAATGTCAAGTTTATTATTGAGGGTTTTCTATTAGTATTTGTATAACAAGAATGAAGCATGGATAAACCTGTTCACATTTTTCTGAAGGATGGGTAGAACATTAGAAGTGAGGGACTGAGAACAGAAATGTACTTAGTTTTGTCTTCCAATGCCTTGTTCAGGCATTTTCCTGAGACAAGCTCAGACAATGTAGAAAAGTTGCTTGCTCGCAGTGTGTAGAGCGACATGAGGAACTAAAAGCTCTTAATTTAAACTTGCAGTGATCTTATGACTAGCTTTTTTTTCTACTGCTAATGCCAACTTATAAAATCTAGATTGTTAGAAAGGGAAAGCAAGGGTTCAAGAATAGAGTCACAGAGATTTACAGCATGGAAACAGGCTCTTCAGCCCAACTTTTCCTGATGCCCTTTTTTAAACCCCTAGCTAGTTACAGTTGCATTTGGCCCATATCCCTTTATACCCATTTTACCAATGTAATTGTCTAAACACTTTTTAAAAGACAAAATTGTACTCGCAATGTTGCTGCAGGTTACCCATCTGCCATGCTGGTGTGAGGGAAGGAGGGCTTCTATCCCTCACTCAGATTTAGCATTGAAAAATCACTCCACATCTTCCAAGGAGCAAAGTAATTATGTGAGGAGGACTTATCTTTGGGCTATTGACTGCATTGATAGCCACAGAGCAAGTCACGCACCTGTTCTTTTTGTCACACCAATGCACACTCTGTCAAAGCTTGCATAACAGAAAGATGGCTGAAGCTAGAAGAGCTTCATACAGGGTAAGATCAACTGGAATAGTGTCATTCGGTAGAGCAATAACTTGTGCAAATAGGATCGTTATATGATAAAGCAAAAGTCTTTGAACGTGCTTTCAAATTAGTCTTATTCCCTTATTTTTTACTCATTGCCCTGGAAATATTTTCCCTCCAATTTATCAAGTTAGATTCTGAAAGTTACTGTTGAATCTGCTTCCATCACCTTTTCAGACTGCATTCTGGATAATAACAACACACCACTAAAAAAAATTCTCATCCTCTTATCACTAATTCATTTGTCCATTATCTAAATCTGTGTCCTCCAGCTCTCAATACTCTGCCATGGAGACAATTTATTTTCTTTAGTCTGTCAAAATCTTAATTATTTTAAACACTTACCAAACATCCCAACTTGTCTTGTTTCGCCACATAGCTGATGTCTCTTATTGCCAGTACAATTTGGTGAATGTAAGCCTTTGACAACTAACGCTAAAGTGTGGTCCAGCATTGGACAAAATACACCAATTGACATTTAACCAGTGCTTCGTGAATGTTTAGTGTAACTTCCATTGTTTGTGCCTCAAGCCTCTGCTTTTAATGTTCAGAATACTGTTGAGATTGGTATGAATGCAGACACAATCAAGTCCAGAGCATAGTAGATGGATTAGCTGTACAGAGAGGGAATTGAAGGTTGGGAGTGGAATTATAATGAGGGAGTATATGGTTAGATAAGTGATGGGGGTTTCATGAAACAAGTATGATTCTAAAATGGTTTGTCATTTCCCTACACCAGGGACAAGGATGTCACTGAGCAGCTAGAGAAGATGGTAGTATAGTGGTAATGTCACTGGATGAGTAATCCAGAGACCAGGCTAATGGTTCAAATCCCATCAAGGCAGCTGTTGGAATTTAAATTCAATTAATAAAAGCTGAAATCGAATAGTCTCAGTAATAGTGACCATGAAACTAGTATTTTGTTGTCATTAAAAACTCAAATGGTTCACGAATGTGCTCATTCTCAAATCTGTCCTCCTTACCTGCTCTGTTCTACATTGACTCCAAATCCAAAGCAATATGGTTGACTTTTAACTACTCTGTACTAAGCTACTCAGTCCAAGGGCAATTGGGGAGGGACAATAACTGCTAGCAATGCCCACATAACATCAAAAATTTTTTAAAAAGCTCCAGAATGTTGTGACCAGCAGTGTGCCTCAGGGATCAATGCTAGGTCCACTGCTATTTGTCATTTATATTAATGATTTGGATGGGAATATAGGAGGCATGGTTAGTGAGTTTGCAGATGATACTAAGATTGGTGGCATAGTGGACAGTGAAGAAAGTTATCTCCGATTGCAACAGGATCTTGATTAATTGGGCCAATGGACTGATGAATGGCAGATGGAATTAAATTTAGACTAATATGAAATGATGCATTTTGGTAGATTGAACCAGGGCAGGACTAACTCAGTTAATGATAGGGCATTGGGGAGAGTTACAAAACAAAGGGATCTAGGGGTACATGTTCATAGCTCCTTGAAAGTGCAGTCACAGGTGGACAGAGAGTTGAAGAAGGCATTTGGCATACTTGGTTTCAACGGTGAGAACATTGAATACAGCAGTTGGGACAAAATGTTGAAGTTGTACAACACATTGGTAAAGCCAGACTTGGAATAATGCGTGCAGTACTGGTCACCCTATTATAGAAAGGATATTATTAAACTAGAAAGAGTACAGAAAAGATTTACTAGGATGCTATCGGGACTTGGTAGTTTGGCTTATAAGGAAAGCCTGGATAGACTGGGACTTTTTTCTCTGGAGCGTAGGAGGTTAAGGTGTGATCTTACTCAGGTCTATAAAATAATGAGGAGCACAGATCTGCAAGATAGTCAATATCTTTTCCCAAAGGTAGGAGAATCTAAAACTAGAGGGCCAAGGTTTAAGGTGAGAGAGGAGAGATACAAAAGTGTCCAAAGGGGCAATTTTTTTTACACAGCGGGTGGTGAGTGTCTGGAACAAGCTGCCAGAGGTAGTAGTAAAGGTGGGTACAATGTTGTCTTTTAAAAAGCATTTAAATACATGGATAAATAGGTAGAAAGGGATACAGGCCAAATGCAAGCAATTGGGATTAGCTTAGGGGTTTAAAAAAAAAGGCGGCATGGACAAGTTGGGCTTAAGGGACTGTTTCCATGCTGTAAATATCTATGACTCTCTAATGTTCTGTGGTGGCTTTGTGAAGAGTCATCATGGATCATGACCTGTGGCTCTTGACCTCTCATCATAGAACACTCTGGGAGGCGGGGTGGGGGAGTGGGGGACATACCATCCTAGAATCATATTTGTGTCATTGAGTGCAGACTTGGTGGGTTAAATAGCCTCCTTCTGCACTGTAGGGATTCTATGATTCTAAGTGAAAGCCAAAATATTGCGGATGTGGCGATCTGAAATAAAAACCGGAAGTGCTAGAAAAAACTCACATAGTCTGATAGCATCTGTTAATGTTTGGAGACCAAAATGACTTTGTTTTCAGAACTGAAGAGAGAGTATGGTGAGTTTTTCCTGATAAAATGGGAGGGGCAGGCAGAGCAAAAATAAGGTCAGGGGAATCAATTAAAAGGCAGAGGAGAAAAAAGGACACAAAATGTTATGGAGGCAAGGGAAGTGATAATTCATGGGATGTGGGCATTAGTTAGGCCAGTATTTATTGCCAACCCACATTGCCCTCGCTAAGGTGTTGGTGAGCTGCTTTCTTGAACTGCTGTAGATAATGTGGTGTAGGTACACTTACAGTGCTGTTAGGAAGGAGGTTACAGGATTTTGACCCAGCAACAGTGAAAAAAGCAGTAACGTAGTCAGGATTATGTGTGACTTGGAGGAGACCTGCCAGTTTGTGATGTTCCTATGCGCTTATTGCCCTTGTCCTTCTAGATGCCAGTGGTCACGGGTTTAGAAGATGATGCCTAAGGAACCTTGGTGAGGCCCACAGTGCATCTTGTAGATGGTATACACTGCCACCATCTTGATAACTTGTACATACATTGCATAAAGAGTTGGGGAAAATGTAATACATAGGATTGGCACATAGAGTTAATGTGGGACTGAGTACTATACCACCAGCACAGTGATGTAATAAAAGACATGACTCACAACTAAGCGTCATTCCAGTGTTGGATAGAGCTTATGTAGAAATAAGATCCTAGGCAACAGCTCTTAACTTGGATCTTTACTGCACTTAAACAATTAAAAATTTTAGATAATCCATACTTACTATTGAACTACCTAAGACTATGAAAACCTTAACAACATCTACTGAAATATACCAGACATCTTACAACAGTGATCAATAGTGAAATGACAGTATTTGCTGCTGATTTCAGCAATCATTTCACTTTTCCCAATGTTATTTTGAACCTGGCAGAAGTCAAAGGAATCTTCATGCACTCAGCAACAATGATGGCATTAAGTAGGATAAACAGACAATCACATTGAGGAAATCAATGATAGGATTTAGAAATCTTCAATATTGGTTACATTTGGTTTCTAATGCAACATGTTGTGAAGAAAATGTCATACCAAATGTAATTGCCACTTGATTATCATTTGTTCTAGAATATCATATTAGTAATAAGAAAACAACAAAAGAACTGCAGATGCTTGAAATCTCAGACAAAAACAGAATTTGATTTAATTTAAGAGAGCTGTAGTGTCTTGAGTATATGGAGTCAATGACCGTGACATTGATTAGGCAGCGTTTCAGAGCAAAGAGGAAATATGGTCAGGAGTTTTAATCATGTGATGTGCATGGTTCTTTTTGGTGCAGATTCCCTGCAACTATCTTGTATTTTTCCAAATACTACCATAGAATCCTTCATGTTCATCTCTGTGAGCCAAGGTTTAACATCTCATCTTACAAACGGCACCTTCAATAGTGTAGCACATTCTTCAACTTCGCAGTGACTGTAAAGCAGAAAGTCAACAGAGGTAGACTTTCACTCATCAGAATAGGTCAGATCAAATAACTAAGTTGAAATCTGCAGGAAATCTGCAGCAAAAAAAAAACCATGCACATCACATGATTAAAACTCCTGACCATATTTCCTTTTTGCTCTGAAATGCTGCCCTAGTCAATATCACAGCCATTGACTCCTCTGCCATATAGTCAGACATTACCTGATCTCTTAAATCAAATTAAATCAAATTCTGTTTTGGTCTGAAATGTGGAATGGCAGTGTACAAATCCATTGTATAATCCACACCCTAAACAGAAAACTTACCACAACGTGAAATATTGCAGAATGCCCATCGTTTGTTCTTGTCAGTTGTGAAACACCAAGGCCTGGGTTCTCCATCTGGATTCCGACAGTAGTTATTCTCAAGATATTTATCTGGAAAACTGAAAGTCCTTATTATTACTTTTGACAAAAAAACTTGAATATTGAATATTGATGTGTCTGTGAGACTTGCACAATGTGATCAAATAAATAAAGTTTTAAAAGTAAATTTTAAAAAATGCTATTTACAGAAACATGTCTATTTTCAAGTGCAGCATAGGGACAACAACCACAACTTGGATTTTACACAGAACTGTTAACATAATAAAATATCCCAAAGTGCTTCACAAGTGCTGTGAGAAAAGAATTGATAGAGCCACAAGAAAATGCAGTATTGGGACATGTGACCAAAAACTTGTTCAATATAGTAGGATTTACAGAGCATCTTAAAGGACAGAAAGATCAAGAGGCAGAGCAGTTCAGTTGGGAATTCTAGATCTTGCGGCCCAAAGGCATGGCTGCCAATGAAAGATGAAAATAAGGGTTGTACAAGAGATCAGAATTAGAGGAAGGTAAAGATTTTGGATAGCTGGAAGAGGAACAGAAAAAGTGAGAGGTGAAATTGTGGCAGGATTTGATTGCAAAGATGAGAATTTTAAAAAGGTTATCGTGCAGTGAAACAGTATTGACACATTTAGTGTAAGACACTGTTCAGCATCTGTGTGTACAAGCAAAATGGGCAGGTTCGCAATTGCTTTTGAGTAAAATCCTTATACAATAGTATTTCTAATGATTACAAACCAATTGAATCAGCGTTCCTTATTTTCAAGAGTGGATGTTGTTCTTTGACCTAATAGTAGTACAATAAGGATACTGTAAGGCAGAATTTTTCAACTCCGAAAATGGTGAATATCTTGGCAGGCAAGAAAATTTAGAGAGCCATTAAATATCACTGGCTGTTCAAATTTTCTTGTCTCACCCTCAATGATGTTGACTGGGGGCGGAACCAAATAAACCAGCTGTGATTCTTTTAAAACATCTATGGAAGCTATAATCATTTTTAAGAATCTTTGAAAAGGACTTTTTAAGAGTAATTATTGTAGAGTCAATTGTAAAGGGATTAATTGCAATTTTCTTGGATGATGAGAAATACTGATCCATGTGACCTAAGGACCATTGACCTTGAAGCATTTAGACCAAAGGTTGTGTGACTGGTAGACACAAAGGGGAGCTGGAAGCAAAAAGTAATCAATGTGCAATGGGGGCACAAAGAATTGCTACAACAAGACATAGTAATCAAACTGGTAATGTTGCATTCATAAAGATCCATTTTCTGTTTGGCAAAAGTCAAGTAGAATTCCAGATGCTCCTGGAGAAGAGATATATGGCTGAATTAAAAGGGATGGTATCCTAAAAATGTTTGTTGAGAGAAATGATCTGACACTTAGTGACTTGGAACAGCTGGAGCTGAGCACGTGGGAATTAGCATTATACCAGGAATCAAGAAGGAAGAGATTTTTAAAGAATCAGCTAGTTTTCTGGGGCTCGAGGAAGAAAAGAATAATTCCTTTCGTGACCAAATACACTAGCCACTACACTGGCCAGAATTAATAAAGAGAAAAGGTAAGAAAGATTAGCTTACAGAGAAAGAAATTAGTAAGACAGGAAAGAGATAAGGAAAGAGAAAGATGAAAAACTTGAAAATGGAGCATGTGTTCCAAGTATGCAAACCTGAGTTGATGAGAAGTGAGACTGACTTAGCGAACTCCTCTTCATTTTAATTTGGTGAAAAAAAGTTCATTTAGCATCTAAATTCAGTAAGAAAGTAGTAGAGATGTACTTTGTGTCCTTTGAGAAAATTGCCATGAATCAAAATTGACCGAAAGAAGAGTGGGATATGGTCCTACAAAATGTTTTGATCAGGAAAGCATTGGAGGTGTACACATCTCTTTCAGCGGAGCAACCGTGCAATTATGAGCAAGTAAAGACTTCTATACTGAGTGCTTATGAGTTGGTGCCCGAGGCCTAAATTTAGCAATTTGAGAAAGAGAATGGGTCAGACCTATGTGGAATTTACCAGGGAAATGGAAATAAAGTTTGATCGGTGGTATAGGTTGATAAAGGTGAAACAGTAACTTGATAACTTAAAGGAAGTAATGTTGCTGGAGAAAAAAACAGTTAGGGCTTAAGGAAAGACCACAAACTTCATAAAATGAATGAAGGCTAATAAATGGCAGATGTTTATGAGTTAACTCGTAAGATGATTAGTAACAGATGTGACTTTGGAATCTTTCAGGGACAGTGGAACGAGAGGATGGTCAATGAGAAGGGGAAATCATGATCTGTTAGATGCTGCACTTTAGGGAAAGTGTGAAGGCAATGCAGTAATTACAGAAAAGATTCATGAGATCATTACAAGGATGAGGATCTTCTATTATTATGTTTGAAGAAGTTAGGACCTTTTTTCCTTGGAGAAGAGAGGAGCTTTGATAGAGATAATCAAAATCATGAGAGGTCTGGACAGAGTAAATAGGGAGAAACGTTTTCACTTGTGAAAGAATTGGAAATGAAAGGATGCAGATTTAAAGTGGTTGGTAAAAGAAGCAAAGGTGACCTGAGGAAAATCTTGCTCACGCAGTGAATGTTATGGCCTGGCATGTATTGCCTGAGACTGTGATGGGGACAGGTTCATTTGAAACATTTAGAGATGGATTAAACAATAATCTAAAAAGGAAGAGTGTGCAAACTTACATGGTGGGAATTCAGAGAGCCAGTACAAACATAATAGGTGGAATTTTACATTGAAGCACGCACAAAAATGTGGGAAGGTCGAGCATGAGGCAATTAGTGCACTCCCTGCCCCACCCCACTGTTTTTGTGCCAGATCCTACTTTATGAAGGGAAAAAAATCAGCGTGATAGGGAGCTTTCCCAAAACGAGCGTGATGTCAATTTAGATATTTTTGCATTCATCTCAATGCAATTAGCAAGCTGCATGCCCCAAGTTATCAGCGCACCTGCCTTTAGCGCCTCGTTTGTGCAATCCGGATTGATCTGTGAAACACCTCCTCTTTAAAAGTCAGGTTCTGGCACTCCCGTCAGTGAGGGTTAGTGAGGAGGTGTCTACCGTTGGAAGGCTCCATGCTGCTCACAGGTGGTCATTTTGTTGTGGCCATGTTGCGTTTCAGTTGGAAGTGGTTTGTGAGTGTGTGAGGGGAGGGTGCGGGCTATTACTGATGGTGTGTCTGATGTCCGATTTTCAGCACAGACTGGATCTCAGCACTGGCCTTTGGTCTTGGGGATGCTGCTGGGTCCTAGTATACACAGCACTGTTAAAGGTGGGGATTATGCTGGAAATCTTTATGCCACTAGGACCTTCCAGACTCCCAGTGAAGAGCTATGTGGCATTTCGCAGTCAGCCATCCAGAACTGTATGACGAGGTCTCAGATGTCCTGTACCCCTGGGCTGGCCAGTATCTTAAACTAGATCAGAACCAGCAGAAAGCACAGACTGCAGAATTTGCGGCCACCGCAAATGGCAGGGGGCTCTAGACTGCATCCACTTTGTTCTCAAGGGCATGCTTCAGAATCCATGACAATTCATGAATAGAAATGTATGCAATTGGTATCTAACCATAAGATGAATATCATGCACGTTTGTGCCAGACACCCAGGGAGCATACATGATAGCTTTATATTGAGGAGTTCAGATATTCTGCAGCAGATCTTTGTGGAAGAGCTGAGGTTGCAGGGATGGCTCGTGAGGGACATGGGGTACCCGCTTCGGACTCAGCTGATAACTCCTGTGTGAAAGCCTGAGACTGATGCTGAGACCTGGTAGAATGAGACCCACAATGCCACCTGTTCAATAGCAGAGTGGTGCATAGGCCTCTTCAAAATATGGTTCAGATGCCTGGACCACTCTGGCAGGGTCCTCAAATACAGCCCCCGATATTGGTCCACATTGTAATGGTGTGCTTTGCCCTTCACAACCTGGCGTAGCAGCGATTAGACCTTTTGGAGGAGGAGGATGTGGAGCCAACCAGCCGCCTGTCACTGAAGAGAAGGCCACCATAGGGGGAGGAGGAGGAAGGGGAGGAGGACAATGCCAAGCCACACCACCCAGGCGCTGGAGGGCAGGCAGCAAGAATGAAGTATGTGAGGGTGGTTAGGGAGGCTGTGGTGACCAGGTGATTCACTAACTAGGAACATGTGTCTGTGCACGTGTTCCATTCCCCTCCCCGAAAGTCCTCTATCTGCTGCAACATTGTCTCATCAGAGAGGTGGGCCTGGATACACCTTGTTAGCAAGTTTCTTTGGCAGGCAGGAAGATGATGACAACTTGCTAAGCATCATTATGATGATGCTCTGTTGCAATCTAATCTGACTCCTATCTGAACTTCATATGCACACTGGCACCTGTCCCAGATCCGTGTAATGGATAAGGGATCTGAAACCCTCATACAGGGTCCTGGGGTGGGTGGGGTAGGGGAAAGGAGGAATCTCTCATGGATTTTGGGGAACCGATGTCTTCATTTTCTCAGTGACACACCATTAAGGGCCTGTCCCACGGACTTCAACATGAGGAATCCCTCTGATGACCGTCATAGTAAGAGGATTCCTGTTAAAGGCAAATCTGTCACAAATTAGTCACAGGTAGGTGGTGAAAATACATTTATTGCTGACAATAAAAGTGTCTAAATAAATCCTAACATACAAACATGTTAACTGGAAACTTTCAAGTGGCTTAAATATCTACCTAACTAGTGCAACTACAACTTCTTTACCTTATGTGGCCTACCACAACATCTTGGTGTCTCCCTAGAATGTACATCGGAGATGGAGGGCTGCCCATCAAGCCTGTGGCCTATGATGCCCTTGGGGAGCATCCTCTGGAGGACCTAGACCTTGGGGGCCCTGGCCAGCTTCCAAGTGTCTGCGATTAATCCATGACACCCTCTTCATCCCACTGCCCCTGAGCTGCACCAATGTGATGAAGAGGGGGTGAGGGGAGGTCAGAAAGTTTAGCCCCTGCCACAGTTTCCTGGCTGGAAGGCCCTGGCATGGGCTCAAGCCCATCCTCTTCCCTCGAGATTCCTGGCCCTGGGTCACTCTATTGGATGGTGGTGCTTCTGCAATGAGCTCGAGAAGTTCCAGCTTCATCTGGCCCTGTCATTCCTGTTGGACCACCTGCATTCTACCTAAGGTAGTCGAGCCTTCTGCGATGGCCACCTGATTTGGGAGCCACCTATCAATGATGACAACAAATGCCTTCTGAGACTGGGTCACACTCTGCAGCCTTTTAGGCTCTGTGACAAGGCCACATTCTCAACGGCTGCTGCCATAGCCTGCTGTGTCTCAGTGCTGATCCGCAGGATCTTGTTCTCAAGTTCTCGAGCCTCTTGGCCATAGGCCACAGAATCTCAAAAAGCCTGTTGAGTACCTCAGCTGTGGCCTACTGTGATTCTGCCGTAGCTCTCTGGGACTGTGTCGTGGCCTACCGTGACTCAACCATCGCTTGGAGCCTGCCATTCATGGTGAGGATTCCCTGCTCCAGGCTTTCCACTACAAGTGCTACCCTTGCAGTGATGGCCTGGGAACCACATAAGACAGGCAATAGCTGGTCCACCTGAAAGCTTTGGGTTCCTCCCAACAGCCTTGCAGTCGGTCCAATGTGGCCATCAGTCCCTCCTGCATTCCCTGGCTCTGTTGCTACATCTCCAGCAGCTGAGGAAGAAGTGGCCCAGCATTAGCCTGTGGCCAACTGTGTCCTCACTCTGGCAGGCCCCTGCGTGCCACAGGCCTTGGACATTCCCTCCTCCACCCGATGTACATCATCAGATGTGTCGTGCTCACCGGGGAGTTATCCAGCAGTAACTGGACCCCGCCAATGTGAGAGTATCTGGGAGGGTGAGTTGTGAGGTGGAAGCTGATGCCAAAAAGGTGTCACCCTCAAGAGGTCTCTTCATCTGCTTCTTTCGAGAGTCATCAGAGGTGTCAGGATAGGTGGGCGTAGAAGTGGGGGCCACAGTGCCAGATGGCCTGGGGCATCCAGATATCTTCCTGCAACACAGGATACAAGATTAGATGCAAGGAAGAGATAAGAATCTGGATGACGCTTGACATTTCTATATTGAATATAGAACAGAGAACAAAGAAAATTACGTCACAGGAGGCTCTTCAGTCCTCCTAGCCTGCACCAATCATGCTACGCATCTAAATTAAATCTATCCTTAGGGGGACCATACCCCTCTATTCCCATCTCATTCATGTATTTGTCCCGACGCTCCTTAAAAATCATTATCATATCTGCTTCCACTACCTCTGCAGCGAGTTCCAGGCACCCATCACCCTCTGTGTAAAAAACATGCCTTGTACGTCTCCTTCAAACTTTGGCCCTCGCACTTAAATCTGTGCTGCATAGTAATTGACTCAAATTGAGTGGAGGATCGACAGGTGCTCACTTTTGATTCCTGCCAACTATGCTGTCGCTGATGGTCTGGATGTCCTTCTTTCCCAATAGCTCCAGGGACCATTCCTTAAAGAGAAGTGAGTACTTGGAAATCAAGTTCACCATCCTTATCTTTCCCCTCTACCGACAGTTATGGGCATTCTACTGCTGTGGGGACATAAGGTGCCATGAAAGAAATCAAAGAGGCATGAGTCCTGCAGCATATCAGGGTGGCCCTCAGAGGACAAGCACTGTGGAACTCTTGATGGGGGGAGGAAGAAGGTGGTTAGGGGTCAGGGGCTAGAAGCATGCAGGGTGCTGGGTATGAGGGATTTGGGGGAAGATGCTAGATGGGGTTAAACACGTACCCTCACTGATTAGATAAAGTCATTGGTCTTTTTTTGGCACAGCTTCCCAGTTCTGGGGGCTAGTGCCATGGCACTTACAGAGGCGATCACTGCCTCCTAGGCTGTTTTGCTATCCCTTCCCCTTGGATGGTTTTGTTGAGGGATGGGGTACCCCACCTTGCCTCCACAGCATCCAGCAACCTGCTCAAGTCCACTTCGCCAAATCAGGGCATTAGTTTCTTAGACATTTTTCCTGCACAGCCTAGCATCTTACTAGGGCAGATCTGTTGCAGGCACTTTAGCAGGGCATCTCAGCAAGTTAAATGCAGTTTGCTTGTTACAATTGAGGGAGAGGCAAGTGAGCACTTGCAGTATGCTGATGAGGGGGAGGAGGAACTGTGCCTCTATGATAATTGGGGCATAGGAAAGAGAGAGGGAAGTGTCATGTAGCTACCAGAGCCGGGGAAGATGAAGGCAATGTGCAAGTGGGTCTGGAAGGGGAGAGGAGGAGGCAATCGGGGGAAGGGGGGCTACTGCTATTCTGTTTGTGATTGGCAGGGGAGGTAAGGGGGGGCTATTGCCACTCTGTCAGTGATCAGCAGGGGAGGGAGGCACACAATGCACCCAAAAATGGATTGAAACTGTCCCACTTACATGCCCGCCTGGCACTTAAACAAAAAATGGTAAAATAACACCAAATAGGGCAAATGGCTTCTTTCTGTGTTGTAATATTTCCATGATTCTGTGTGGTGCTTTGTGTCTCTGATGCTTAACTAACTTTGCTTGTCTGCTCTCATTTAGACTCTTACTTTCCACCCTCTATATTGTTTTCTTCTTATTAACAAAATGCACCATGTCCATACCTATCTTGAAATAATTTGCGAATTATAAGCTTGTTTTGCAAGTTTAACACTGTTTTAATGAAATTTATTGCATTGCTCCTTTATTTTAACTATACAAAACAACTTGGTATCACCTGAAAATTTAGAATTTGTTCTCTGACTCCCAAGTCTATATTGTTTGTGTAAATAGTGAGCAGCAGTAGCTTCAGCACTGATTCTTGTGGAAAACCATTTCCTATATTTTTCCAATCTAAGTAGTTATTCAGTTCCCTAATGTGACTGCGATTCTTTTTCACTCATAGTCTCTATGTGAAAAACTTACCAGGGGAGCGAGTAAGTATCAGGAAGGAAAAAGAGAAGACAGAAGGGATAAAGAAAAGGCAGAAGAGAAAGCAACCTGATAAAACAAAAAAGAAGAGAATTTGGGTCTGACTCTCTGCCCCCCCAACCCACAGCATAGTTCTTAGTGACAGAGGCTGCCTACAGTTAGCTGGCAGGATGATCTTCTGGTCCTGCTGCTGTCAGTGGGATTTCCCTTTTGAGTCCACCCCATGCTGCCAGGAAACCTGCAGTGAGGGTGCACTGTCGGCAGCACCAGAAAATACTGCTGGTGTGAACAGCCAATAAGTCCCACACATCAAGTGCAAACCTGTTTAGGAGAAAGAATAAAGTGAACAATTGCCTTCAGAAACGTTGACCCCTATTAACTTATAGGAAAATGAACCAGTCAACAGGTTGCTGGGTCCAAGAAGTCTTTCACATTTTGTTAAATGAACCTTGTCTACCTATATTTTTCTTGTACTCTTCAATCCCTACTGAATAAGTGTTGAAACTGGAAATGATCAATGTTTGATTAATTAGTAAATTTGTTGATTTTATATTCAACAAATATTTATGCCCTTGGAAGTTTATTCCAAATAATGATACCAAACAATCAAAGAACCAGAAATTAAAATACACATAGTGAATTGTTTGCTTCATTCAGTTAACTTACAAGGATGGATTGTATCCATGAAGGTGAGGTGTTTGTGAATCCCAGCGCTGACATGTGACACCATCGGCCGTTTGGGAAATTTTCCCACGATAATTCTCCCCACTGCAGAACATGCACTCCTCTGTAATCAAAGCAAAGATGACATATGGTGCTACTGTTACATGGGAACAAAAGAGTGCATCTGTGCAAAACTGGAGCAGAATAGGGAGAATAATTGTTTGATTTGGAGGTTAGAAATAAACCAAAGTTACTGTCAGAAGAACAAAATTTCAAAACTTCTTGGTAACCTTTCAACCTGACAATGCAGTGTGTCTAAATGTATCACGGAGTTGACTGATTCGCACTGCAGTAAACATTGTTTAAGGGGATTTGTTCTTGTAAAAGCATTGACAAGGATTTTATGGCTCCACGGTAGCATATTATGCTCCTCAACAGAAGTGGCAAGCCATTTAAATCTCTGTTCAGCTCGGCAGGACAGTAATATCGCAGGGTGGGAGGGATTGTAAAACCCTGGCCACATGCAAGACTTCTTGAGAAAGTGAGAGGGCGTGGAATCCAAGGGGCTGTTGCTTTGTGGATCTAGAACTGGCTTGTCTGCAGAAGGCAGAGAGTGGTTGTAGATGGTCTTTTACTGCATGGAGGTTGGTTACCAGTGGAGTACTCCAGGGATCTGTTCTGGGACCCTTACTGTTAGTAATTTTCATACATGACCTGGATGAGGAAGTGGAGGGATGGGTTGGTAAGTTTGCTGATGACACAAAGGTTGGTGATGTTGTGGATAGTTTGGAGGGATGCTAGAAGTTGTAGCGTGGCATAGATAGGATGCAAGGCTGGGCAGAGAAGTGGCAGATGGGCTTCAATCCAGATAAATGTGTAGTGGTCCATTTTAGCAGGTCAAATAGGATGAAGGAGTATAATATCAAGGGTAAGACTCTTAGCAGTGTAGAGGATCAGAAGGACCTTGGGGTCCGGGTCCATAGGACTCTTAAATCGGCCTCGCAGGTAGAGGATGTGGTTAAGAAAGTGTATAGTGTACTGGCCTTTATCAATTGAGGGATTGAGTTTAGGAATCGGGAGAAAACGTTGCAGTTTTATAAGACCCTAGTCAGACCTCTCTTGGAGTACTGTGCTCAGTTCTGTCGCCTCATTACAGGAAGGATGTGGAAGCTATTGAAAGGGTGCAGAGGAGATTTACAAGGATGTTGCCTGCATTGGGTGGCATGCCTTATGAGAGAGCTTGGTTTTTTTCTCCTTAGAGAGACAAAGGATGGGAAGTGACCTGATAGAGGTTTAGAAGATGTTAACAGGTATAGATTGGGTGGATTCTCAGAAGCTTTTTCCAAGGGCTGGAATGGTTGCTACAAGAGGACACAGGTTTAAGGTGCTGGGGAGTAGGTACAGAGGAGATATCAGGGGTAAGTTTTTCACTCAGAGGGTGGTGGGTGAGTGGAATCGGCTATCATTGGTGATGGTGGAGGCAAATTCGATAAGGTCTTTCAAGAGACTTCTAGATGAGTACATGGAACTTAATAGAATTAGGGTTATAAATAAGCCTGGTAGATATGGATATCATCGGTGCAACTTGTGGGCCGAAGGGCCTGTTTGTGCTGCAGATATTCTATGTTCTATGTTCGAGAAACAAGTGGGCCATTGAGCTCTGTCATCTATTCTGCTATTCAATTAGATCATGGCAGAGCTGTATGTCAATTCGATTTACCTGTCTTGGCTCCACATCCCATACCTAACACAATCTGTTAAGCCCAGTTTTGAATTTTTCAATTAACCCAAAGTTACAGTTTCTCATGGAAGAGAGCTCCAGATTTCCATTAGCCAGTGTATATGTTGTTTTTATGCATCTTAAGAAACTTAAGATTAAGATTTTAATATGTCAGTTTCCTCTGTGATTTCATCTTTGCTTTGATTGAAAGTTCAGTCAGCCTTGAAGTATATGGCCTTACTAGTTCAAATATTTTAATGCATTCAGCTCTAGAGAATTTGTTAAAACTGTTATGCAATGGAATCTCATTATGAATACTTGGGTCAGTTTGAAGACCAGCAAAGTGTTCAGCTTAGCAGGAATTGTGGACACTGTTGCCAAGGTGATTCTGAATTTTGTTTTGATTGACAGTTTAATGAGCAATTAATGAGTTTCTAACCAGGTTTTGAATAGTTCTTCATTTATTTTGACAGTGTTAGCAGTACGATTATGAGAAGATTAACATTTTTCAAGTGGAACTTCAATGGGCTGTGTGTTTGGTTGACAGTTTAATGAGCTTAACTCATAATTCTCAACTCAAATATTAAAAATTGTGGAATATCATCGGAGCACAGAACAAAATCATTTGGCCCATCCAGTTTATGCCACATGTGCACAACCTTTCCAGTCCTCTTCATCTACAATAGTCTTGCACTGAGTAGGTATGTGGGAAAAAAAAATGTTCTTTCAATATTTTGTGCATTGTGCTGGGAATATCTGTTAAGCAACACAGCTTATTAAATAATGTAGTGATATAAATTCAGTGTGGAGAGTGAAGGCAGTGTTAAATATTATAAACCAGTTACAATTGAGAGTAATATGCTGTTTAGCTGCTTCAATGGCCTTCCCTCCATTATACAGTAGGAAGAGGGGGTTTTCACTGATCATTGCAAAGTGTTTGGCGCCAGATACTGAAGCAGTCTGTTTCCACACGCGGCAAGACCTGGACAATTGGCCTGGGTTGATGAATGGTGACTCGAGCAGACACATCAGTGGCAAGAGGAAATCTAATCCTTTGCTATTTAATGATATTATCAAATAGAATATCCTATTATCAACATTCCAAAGGTTACCATTGACCAGAAACTTAAATGGAATTGCTTTATATGCATTGTAATTACAGGTCAAAGTCTGGTAATTCAGCAGCAAATAATTCACCTCCTGACTTCCCAAAGCCTGTCTATAAGGCACAAGCCAGAACACTGCACTTGCCTGAGGAAGACACAAGAGTGTTGAAAGCTCGCTTTTTTACTATCAAATAAATCGGTTGGATTAATAATTGGTGTTGCTAAATTCTTACTGAGTTCTTACCACCCCAATCCAACGCCGGCATCTTTACATTATAAGGCACAAGTCAGGAGCATGATAGAATACTTTCCAATTGCTTGGATGAATGCAGCAACAATAACACTCAGGAAAATCAACACCATCCAGATCAGAACAGCCACTTTGATCAACACTCCATCCATGACTAGCAGCACAGGGGCACAGTGCCTCACAGCACCAGGGACCTGGATTCTATCCCTGGCTTAGGTCAGTGTCTAAGTTTGCATGTTTTCCTTGTGTCTGCATGTGTTTCCTCAGGGTGCTATGGTTCCCTCCCACAGTCCAAAGATGTGTGGGTTAGGTAAATTGTCTATGCTAAATTGCCCCTTAGTGTCAGGGGATTAGCAAGGTAAATATGTGGGGTTACAGGGATAGGGCCTGGATGCAGACGGCTTCCTTCTGCACTGTAGGGATCTATGATAACCTTAAACATTCATTCTCTTCATCACTGAGACACAGTGGGAGCTTTGGGCAGGAATCCAATTGAAACCAGCGGGTGGGCTAGGTGAATCCCAAATATGTTCGTTCCCATGCAGGAATCATGTGTAATGCCTGATGCCCCATTCAACAGTAATTGAGATTCCCACCAGTGACAAACAGAGTCAGTGAATCCCCTCCCCCCTTTGCCATTTTTTAGGAAAACTCTACAGGGAGAAGGAAATGGCACATTACACTGATACAGTTAAATGAAGAACAATAAGAGAATGCTTTGGTGAAGCGTAAATGTGTTCTAATTTTCTGCGGATATCATAGACTTAGACTTTCAAAATACCTTTGAAAAATTTCCACGTCGTGGGCTCCTGAGAGAGATCAGCTTCGAAAATAGGTGAATTCATAGCAAAGTGGTGAAAACGTAGAAAACAGAAGTAGTTATTCATATTGGCAGGAGGTAAAAAGAGATGTTCTGCTGGAGACAGTTTTGGGATAACTGTTATTCATAATTTACATTCATGATTTGACTGAAGAACAAGTATCCCAGTAATAGAATTTGTGGATGATATCAAAATGAGGGCATCTAACACTTAGAGAGTATGCAATTTAATACAAGAAGACATTAGAAAACTCACAGAATAGCAAATGAACCTTACCAAAAATAAAGGTGAGGTGGTGCATTTTGTTAGATACAACATAAATACAAAACATTAGAAAATAAGAAATTGAATGGGATAGAAAAGTAAATGAATCTAGGAATACATGTGAACAAATCACTAAAAGCATCACCCCAGGCTAGCAAAAAATAAAAAAATGCTAATGTGGCATCATAAGACATCGAAGCAAAATTAGGCCATTCAGTCCTGCTCTGCCATTCAATCATGGCTGATTTTTGTTTTGTCACTCCATCCTCCTGCCTTTTCCGCATAATCCCTGATTCCCTTATCAATCAAGAACCTATCTGTCTTTGTCTTAAAAACAATCAATGACCTAGCCTCCACAGCCTTTTACAGCAAAGACTTCCACAGATTCATCACTCTCTGGCTGAAGAAACCCCTCCTCATCTCTGTTTTAAAGGATTGTCCCTTTAGCCTGAGGTTGTGCTTTCTGATTGTAGTTTTTCCCACCAGTGGAAACATCTCCTCCACATCCACTCTATCCAGGCCTCACAACATCCTGTAAGTTTCAATAAGATCCCCCATTATCTTTCTAAAGTCCAATGAGTACAGACCTAGATTCCTCAAGCATTCCTCATACGACAAGCTCTTCATTTCAGGGATTATTCTTGTAAATCTCTTCTGGATGCTTTCCAAGGCAGTATATCCTTCCTTAGACATAGGGCCCAAAACTGCTCACAATACTCCAAATGAGGTCTTAGCAGGGCCTTATACAGCCTCAGAAATACATCCCTGCTCTTATATTCTAGCCCTCTGACATGAATGCTAACATTGCATTTGCCATCCAACTGCCAACTGAACTTGCACATTAACCTTAAGGGAATCTTAAACAAGGACTCCAAGTCCCTGTGTTTCTGATTTCCTAAGCATTTTTCGATTTAGAAAAGCCTAGCCTCCATTCCTCCGTTCAAAGTGCATAACCTCACACTTTTTCACATTGTATTCCATCTGCCACTTCTTTTCCTGCTCTCCTAACCTGTTCAAGTCCTTCTGCAGCCTCTCTCCTTCCTCAATACTATCTGTCCCTCTACATATCTTTGTATCATCTGCAATGTCAAATTGATAAATAATGAAGTTATGTTAAATTTGCATAAGACCCTGGATAGAGTGCACATAGAGAACTCTGCATAATTTTGATCACCAGACTGTAAAAAGGACAAAGAAGCACAGGAGTTAATATATGGGGGATGATTTTTCCAAAAGAAAACTAACTGCACAATAGGCGGGAGAGCAGATTTTCTCACCTGTTTTTTGGGCATACTTAGTTTTACGAATCTCCGGCACTCTGTGTTCCACAACGTGCCTCGGGGAGTTTCATACCTATAAGTGGGGGTGCAGGGGATGCATGAGCTGCTGAATGGGTCACTGCGCAAGTGCTAAAATATCAACGGAGAGATTGGCGCATGCGTACTGGTGTCCCCATTACCAGCCTTGCTTCCTAATTGCCCTTGATGGGGACCAGCTTTAATCCCTGCTGATGGGAATCTCTCTCAGCAGGGGAAAGAGGCAGGGGAAGACATTAGTGAGCCTGGAGACTACCAACTCAGGCTCGCTAATGTTGAAATTGTAATCTCAATACTGTAAATCAGCCTCGCGCAAGGTTGAGTACATCAAAAAGAAAGGTCAAGGAGATTCATGATTGGCCAGAAGCCGATTGTGAATCATGCTACAAACCCCCTGCTGATGCGTCCTGGCCCATTGCACTACTTGAGCAACGCAGTGGGCCAGGAGAATCACTCTGAAGTCTGAAAAGATTAAACAGGTTTGGACTTTTTCGTTTAGAAAAGAGAAAATTTAGAAGGTTTTTCATATTATGTTCGGAATTTTCCATTCCCTGCACAGAATGCTGCCTGAGTTCAGAAAACTGACATGTAACTCATAAGCTGCACAGCTGACTTTTCTCACCAGATAATCCAGCAGTCTAACAGAAAATGTCTGGAGATGTGGCCCAGGTCATCATGCTATTGGAAAGGGCCAGAAAAATACTAACAGCCAGGAATCTTGAGATGGGGTGCCTTGATCTTTGATAGCCAACACAGAAACACTTCAAAAGCAAAGACACTCCTCTCAAACAGACACAGGGACTGCCTCTCGCCCCCTAATGCACTCTCCTCAACTGATAAGGGAAATTACCTCCAATCGATAAGGGAACCCCCTCATAGAAGACCCAGAGGGGATTCACTAGGATTGCGTGTAGCACTGCCAACTGCCCCAGGACAACATTGAGGGCATTGTCAGTTGGCACTACCAGAGTACTACCTGGAATGACCCCGTGTCCCCAGGAGCTACACTTATGTGTGTGCCCCGTATAGGGTCCCTTCACTGGTTCCCATTTTTAAAAAGCAGTTGCAAAAGTATCCAACATGATATCATGTCGAATATGGGGAATTCCATATATGGAGAATGAAGAAGCCAGCTAATTGTATCTAAATGTATTGGAATGAGTCAGGAGCCTTTTTATGTTATTGACAAGGGTTGGGAAGATTTGGAAAATTAGGTATTTTGATGAAATTCTTGTTTTCCAAGTCCCATAGTATTTTGCACCCACATAGCCATTTGCTTCTGCGGCAAACATGGGCACAAAATTACAGCACATGGGCTGAATTCTCCCAAGTCCCCATCAGTGGGTTCAATGTTGGGCAAGAATTTGGTGTTCAGGGCACTTGCAAAGCTGGATTGCAGTCAGTATGCAAATGGAAAGCTTATAGTTTAGATGGCTATCCAGACAGTGTTATTGGGCAAACTAATGTTTGAAAATCTATCCTCGTAAACCAGATGTCAATGTGAATTTCCCAAGGGAACTTCCCCTGGATCCTGTCATAGTGAATTGAGAAACCCGCTGGAGGGTGGGCATGAAATTCATTTGCATTCTGCTAATACTAATGAAGGCTTGAAAACCCACTCCTGATTATCCATGGTGCCAGTGGGAAAATATGCCGGTGCAAAATACGTTTAGAAAATTTGATGTGCAGATATCGGGATTCACCTAAACAATGCTTGGGGCTGTCTACTGAGTGCAGAATGGAGGCTCTCAGAAACCTTGGACCTTGGAACTCTACAACAGTGGATGGATGAAGCATCTACTGTGGACCTTCCAGATTCAGTGTCCTGGTGGGCATTTATCTTCCAGCCTCAGAGTGCTCCCAGAGATCCACCTTCTTTCTTCAATGGTGGGTCACTGATATCAGGTCATTTTCAATTTGGTAATTGGATATGGCAGCGGACTATGCATCATCAGGCCTATTTTGTAATCGAAAAATATGCAAACCTTTGTGTGTATAAGTAGAGACAATAAGAAGTTTTACAACATCAGGTTAAAGTCCAACAAGTTTATTTGGTAGCAAAAGCCACTAGCTTTTGGAGTGTTGCCTACTAGTTAAAAGCTAATGGCTTTTGCTACCGAAGAGTAGAGAGTTTATCCCAGTCCAGTGCTGGCATCTCCATATCATGTATAAGTAGAGGCCAGAGCTGCAAGATTTGGCATGTTTTTCCACTGATCTCCACAGTGAGAAACAGTTCACTTTTCTGGCCCGTTATGGAACTTAGTCTCAGGATGAGAGAATAGATGTTGGTTAGACAGGAAAAGATATGGATGGACTATTTGAGAATATAATATTAAGGATCATTCATACATAATAATCACTAATAAATCCAATCGGAAAATCAGGAAAAATTAAGCAAGTCATTAAGGCAAATGGCCTAAATGCTTTCAAAATGATTTGAAAGCATTTAGGCCAATGATCCCCTTAAATTTATCTATATAATTTGCCTCAACAGAAACTCAAGGAACATTTAAGGGACTTTACAGCCTTCAAAACTCAACATCAAATTCAGAAATTACGGATTAGAATTGCAAAAATCCTGTTAGTGTTTCTGCTGTTCCTCAAATCACTTCATCACAGATCATTTATTTTATTCTTCCCGCACTCCTTTCCCTCTCCCTTTACATTTTATAAACTTATGACATCTACAACATTTCCAGTTCTGACAAATATTTGCAGATGTGAAGCATTAATAGCTTTGTTTCTCTTTCCACAGATACTGCCTGATCTGCTATTTTCTGATAATATTTCAGATTTCTAGTATCAGTAGTATTTTGCCTTTTACCTTTATTATCCTTAGGTTTGGTCTTCCTCATATGGGAACATTTTCACAATGTCTTCCTTACCAGACTTAATCATTATCTAAAGATCTTTATCATGTCACTGCTCAGCAAAAGTTGCAAGCCTGTTTGGTCTTTCCTAATAAATACAACCTCTCTGTTTTGGCATCATGCTTATGAATGTTTTATATTCCTTCTCCATTGCCTGATTATCCTTTTCAATAAGATGAAGAACAACACTATTCATAATACTCCAAGTGTAGTTTAATCAAAGTTCCATACAAGTTTAATATAACTTCACTGCTTTTCAGTTCTATCCCTGTGAAAACAAAGCTCAATATTCAATTTAACAGCGTAAAGTTCTGAAGGTAAGTCATATTGGGCTTGTAACAATGCTACCAGACTTCTGAATTCTTCTACATTTTCTATTTTAATTTTAGGTCCACAGTGTTTGCTTTTATCCCCACATTCAGTTTACTCTTTATATGGCTTTATTAACCTGTGTCACAATTTCTATTGATTTGTACATCTAGAGATCTATTTCTAGATCTCTATGGTCCTGTACCCCATTTAGACATCCATAACTCAAATAATGCACAACTTCTTGATTCTTCTCACCAAAATTCATGATTTCACACTAATCTATGTCGAAATTAATTTGTTAATTCTTCAGTATTTACCACTTGCAATTTGGTGCCATCCACAGATTTAGAAATTCACTTCAATTCCCAAGACAAAAATTGTTAATGGAAATCATGAACAACTGATGTACATGCATTAATTCCCACCTTCCACCAGACTGTATAATTGTAACCCTGTAGTCTGTTTCCTTTTGTATAGCCAGCTTGCTATCCATTCTTTTTTTAGTCATAGCTGAACCTTTAGATATTCATTGAACTTCCATGCTTCACAAGATAATACCTTCACAATTTTGTATCCGGCAGTATTCCCATCGTGTATTTACATCGAGAGTATAGCACCAGGGCCCAGTGGTATCGTTGTCAGGATTTCTGCAATAGTTTGCTTCCAGGTCAGCATATGGGCTATTTTTTGGTGTGTAACTGTTAGAAAAAAAAATCTAATTATTTTCAACAATCACTTTAAAAGTTATGTCCATTTGAAGACAGTACATATTTGGCAACAGACAATTGGCATTGAAAATTTGAACAGGAAACAAGAAAGAGCTTGTATATTTATATAGCGTCTTTCACAATTTCAAGATGTGCTAAAGTGCTTGACATCCAATCAAGCACTTTTGGAGTGTAATCATAACTGTGATGTAGGAAACACAGGCCAATTTATGCCGACTAAGTTTCCACAAACAGCAATGAAATAAATGGCCAGATAATATGTTTAAGTATGGTTGAGGGATAATTTTTGGACACAACACTGGAAGAACTTCCCTCCTCTTCAAATAGTGTCATTTAATCCTTTACATAGAAATATAGAAAATAGGAGCAGGAATAGGCCGTTGTGTCCTTCAGCTTTCCTGAAAGTCAGCACCTTTTGTGTAGCATTCCTTCACTACTGAAAGGGAATGTCAGCCTGGATTTGTGCTCAAGTTTCTGGAGTGCTTCAATTGACAATCTTTGACTCAGAGTCAAAGAGTCAATCTTTGACTCAGACTACTACCACTAAGATAAGTTCATTCTTTGCTTTACAAACTAAGGTATAAACTTTCCAATGAGATTAATTGTCTCACTACATTAATAGAGATATTAACCTCATGACTTTGATGGCACTTAGCTACAGTGTAATTTCACCCCATTGATTTTAATTTTTTCTTGAATATTGAGTGTTTGGATTTATTGGCATTTAGGAATCATCTTTGGATTATCTGAAAATCAAAATCGCTGAGACTGAACTACAAATTAAAAAACTTTAAGTTAAGATGACTTGTTATTCATACCTTATTGGCCTGGAGGTGGATTCAATGCTAAGGTTCTGAAGTACAGGTTTCTTTAAAATTCTGCAGAATTTAACTGCAGGATTCCTTTAACTTTTTTCATTGGGTACCACACACACCTGACTGACAGTCCATGAGGGCAGTTCAATATGGGAGAGTGAGGGTGAATCTTGACGAGATTCCTGATTGCGGGTTGGAAACTCTGTTGGTGATAAGGTGGGCCTGATGGTAGTTGAGGGACAAATAATGGTTAGGAAAACAGACAGGGCCAGGGAGATCTTGTGGTAGAAGGAGGGAGGGAGCAATACTGGTCTGGCAGAATAGATGATGGTTACTTTATGGTGGCCACTGACAAACCTTAAGGAATGTTAGATGCCCCAGCCAACCCTTATACACACCTTTTTTTAAAATGAAAATAAAATGAATGACGATCCCAATGTCTAAGTAAGGTAACTTTGAGGGGCTTATACATTTTCAGCTCATGATTATCCTTGAAAAAACTAAAACAGATTAAGAAAATTGTAGCGTTGCTTTTAAAAGGCTGCTCTTGTATCACTCACATTCAGAGCTCATGACAGACACTCACAGAATCATAGAGGTTTACATCATGGAAACAGGCCCTTTGGCTCAACTTGTCTATACTGTTCTTTTTTTTAAACCCCTAAACTAATCCCAATTGTCCACATTTGGCCCTTATCTCTCTCTACCCATCTTATCCATGTAACTATCTAAATGCTTTTTAAAAGGCAACATTTTACCCGCCTCTACTACTACCTCTGCCAGCATATTCCAGACACTCACCACCCACTGTGTGAAAAAATTCCCCTTTGGACACTTTTGTATCTCTCCCCTCTCACCTTAAACCTATGCCCTCTAGTTTTAGACTCCCCTACTTTTGGGAAAAGATATTGATTATGTAGCTGATCTGTGCCTCTCATTATTTTATAGACCTCAATAAGATCATCCCTCAACCTTTTACACTCCAGAGAAAAAAAATCCCAGTCTATCCAATGTCTCCTTATAACTCAAACCATCAAGTCCTGTAGCATTGTAGTAAATCTTTTCTGCACTCTTTCTAATTTAATAATATCCTTTCTATAATAGGGTGACCAGAACTGCACACAGTATTCCAAGTATGGCCTTATCAATATCTTGTATAGCTCCAACAAGACAAGCCAATTCCTGTATTCAGTGTTCTGATCGATGAAACCAAGCATGCCTTATGTCTTCTTCACCACTCTGTCCACCTGTGACTCCACTTTCAAGGAGCTATGAACCTATATCCTTAGATCTCTTTGTTCTATAACTCTCCCCAATACCTATCACTAATTGAGTAAATCCCACCCTGGTTCAATCTACCAGAATGCATCACCTCACATTTGTCTAAATTAAATTCCACCTGCCATTCGTCAGCCCACTGGCCCAATTGATCAAGATCCCATTGCAATTGGAGATAACTTTCTTCATTGTCCACCATGTCACTAATCTTGATGTCATCTGCAAACTTACTAACCATGCCTCAATATTCTCATCCAGATTGTTAATATAAATGACAAGTAACAGTGGACACAGCACTGATCTCTGAGGCACACCAGTCCAGTTTGAAAAACAATCCTCTACAATCACCCCAAAGCCAATTTGTATTTATTCAGATATCTCACCATCCATCCTGCGAGATTTAATGTTATGCAACAACCTACTATACCGTATCTTGTCAAAGACCTTGCTAAAGTCCACATAGCCAAATCAAGTGCACTGCCCTCATCTACCTTATTGGTTGCCCCTTCAAAAAACTCAATCGAATTTGTGAGACATGATTTTCCACTCACAAAGCTATGCTGACTGTCCTAATGAGTCCTTGCCTCTCTAAATGCCTGGAGATCCTGTTCTTTCAAAATATCTTCCAACAACTTATCCACCACAGATTTAAGGCTCACCACCTGTAGTTCCCAGGTTCTGCCTTGTAGTTTTTTTTAAACAAAGGCAGAACATTTGCCACTCTCCTCTCTTCAGCCCCTCACCCGTGAGAATCGATGATGTCTCGACTAGAGGACCCACAATTTCCTCTCCAGTCTCCCACAATGTCCTGGGATACACTTCATCAGGTCCTGGGAATTTATCTACCTTGACACTCTTTTACACTTGCAGCACTTCCTCCTCTGTAATATATGTACTCCTCAAGATTTCACTATTCATTGCCCCAAGTTCCCTAACATCCATGCTTTTCTCAATAGTAAATACTGATGAGAAATATTCACTTAAGATCTCACCTATCTCTTGTGGATCTGCACATAGATGGCCTTGTTGATTCTTAAGAGGCTCTATTCTGTCCCTACTCATTGAAGAGCAGTGTGCTGTGTACATCAGAAGGGGCTGTAATGTGTGAGAGAGTCATGAACGAGGCACAAGTGGGTAATCAGATCTGATCCTTCACCTGCAAGCACAACCAATTCCTGTGCTCCTCCCGAACACAAGCAGGACTGCCCTTTCAGACTAGATTAGAACCGCGAAACATTGTGAAGTCGTTGTTTTGGCCCACTTGCAAAAAGAAAATTCAGCCCTAAATGCTTCCTTACGGACTGAAATGATAAGCATTTTTAAAAAAAAATCATAAATCTTCCGCTGCAAATCAGTTTACCCAGAAAGTGTATTTTTTGGTACAAAACTAGATGAATGGTTACTGTAAGTCAGGGAGATCTGGTGCTGAGCAAGGGGGACAGAGCAGATAGTTCCCTTGGAAAATAGATGGGTGTTTGGCAGGTTGACCTGGTTGGGGGAGGTGGGGTGGGTGGTGTTGGAGGAAAGATGTAGGGTGTTGAGGATGGAAGAAGAGAGATCGCTGGGAGGATATACCTGACTCCTCCTGCTTTGAAACGTGCTAAGGTTATGAAAGGTGATGAAAAAATGCAAGTTTGGTTTTTGTTTAACTAGTTCTGCAATTATGATAGCAGTGTCTTTTTAAAGGCCATTGTGATGTCTTTGAAGTCGCAAATGTGACATTTCTATCTACAGTGGCTACCAGGAATCAAATTCTCTGTTTTACCACCTTTGTAAACATGCATTGTAGTTTCAACACTCCTTAATGCAGTAACTCTTTGGGGAAATAATTGGTTTGTGAATGTTTGTTGCTGTGTCATCCCAAGGGACTCACTGTGTATATCGGAAATCATAGAATCATACAGCACAGAACAAGGCCATTTGGTCTATTGTATCAGTGCTGATCCTTTGAAAGAGTTATTCAGTTAGTGACACATCTGTGCTCCTTTTACCATTGCCCTGCAAATTTTACTTTTTAAACCAATATCCAATTCCTCTTTGAAAGGATTGAGTCTACTTTCATCACTCTTTTATACTTATATACACTTACTTTTCATTATTTCATGAAACCACTGGCTGGACCAGTATTTTATTGCGCATGTGTAATTGTGAAGGCATTTCAGAGAGCAGTTAAGAATCATATTGCTGTGGATGTGGACTCACAAAAAAACAATACAACACAGGAGCATGCTCCTCGGCCCTCCAAGCCTTCATTGATCATATGTTCCTAACTAGACCATCCATTTGTGTCTGTCTATTCCCAATCTGCTCATGTGGCTACCTAGATAAGTCTTAAATGATATTAGTATGTCTGCTTCAACTACCTTGCTTGATAGTGCATTCCAGGACCCCACCATCCTCTGTGTAAAATACATCTTCTGCATATCTATACTGTACTTTGCCCCCCCTTACCTTGAACTTGTGACCCCTTGTGTTTGTCATTTCCGACCTGGGGAAAAGCTTCCAGATGTTCACCCTATCTATGCCCTTCATAATTTTATAACTTCTAGTAGGTCGCCCCTCAACCTCCGTCTTTCCAGGGTGAACAAACCTAATTTACTCAATCCCACCTCATAGCTAAGACTCTCCATACCAGGCAACATCCGGATAAACCTTTTTTTGTACTCTCTCCAAAGACTCCACATCCTTCAGTATTCCAAATGTGACCTGACCAACGTTCTATATAACTTCAACATCATATGCCAACTTTTATACTCTATGCCCCATCCAATAAAGGTAAGCATGCTATATGCCTTCTTCACCACCTTTTCCACTTGTGTTGCCACCTTTGAGGATCTGTGGACTTGCGCACTCAGATCCCTCTGTGTGTCTATACTCCTGATGGTTCTGCCTTTTACTGCAAAACTCCTCCCCCCCCCATTAGATCTATCAAAATGCATCTGCATTTATCTGGATTAAATTCCATCTGCCATTTCTCTGCCCAATTTTCCAGCCTATCTATATCCTCTGACAATGTTCATCACTATCTGCAATTCCAGCAACCTTTGTGTCATCTGAAAACTTACTAATCAGACCACTCCCTTCTCTCTTCCCTGAAGGGTTGTTTTACAATAACCAAAATGATCATTAAATCTCAGATGTTTTTATTAAGGTCAAATTTGTCCATCTGTCATGGAGGGATTCAAATCTGGGTCTCCAGAGTATTCTGGGTCTCTGGATTACTAATCCTGTGACAATACCAGTCTGCCCTCAACTCAATGTATAACAATGTACTTTCTTATCTCCCTTCTGGTTCTTTTGCCACTTTTCTTAGATCTTCATTCCTTGTCTTCTGGTTTCCTACACTGTTGCCAATGAAATTATTTTTTCTCTATTTTTTGTATCAAAAAATATTTTGAATGCTTTTATTAAATTTCCCTTTGATCTTCTCTGCTATAAAGGGAACAATCCTAGCTCTCATCACAGTCACTTTGACTGTAGTGTAGGTGGAAGAAGAATCCCTCCAGAGACAAACAGGAAAAGAACATTCCAGCAGAGAGACTTCGCTGAGGAACATTCTGGGAGATATCATCGCAGTCACCTTGACTTTATAATGGGTAGAGGAAGAACTGGTGTCAAGGAACGGTTAAATCCAAAACATAACATTAGTATTTTCCTCCCTCTTAACCAAAAAAAAGCATTGTGAAGAGGACAGGCAAGGTAAGAGCAAGGCCTTGTCCTGCTGCAGTAGTAGAGGACACAAGGGAAAGAGCTGATTGATAAGTAGAAAGGTCAGGTAAGTATTTAATAATTTCATCATTTGTACTCTCAAAGGTAATTTCTGTGGTTTATAGTTTGTCTAGATTATATTTGATAGTAACGAGAAGCAAGAAAGAAGCGGTCTGAGTGAAATGGATATAATCTGAAAGAAAACATCTTTCTAAAGTTAAAAAGGGTAAGATGTGAGAAGGGAGCTCCACGCTGTGGTCTGCTCTTTATGCTGCAAGCCATGGTCTGTACTTTGTGCTCCAAGCTGTAGTCTGATCTTCGTGCCTCCATGCTGTGGCCTATTCTTCATGCTCCATGTGGGAGGCTGGGAATGTTTTCAGTGCCCAGGGCCAGCATGTGTGCAGGATGTCACCAGCTGTTTTGGAGTTGCAGCAGCAGATGGGACACTGAAACATCTGCGAGGTAGAAGGTATCATTGATAGCACATATAGAGAGGTGGTCATACTGCATGTTCGGGCCCCACAGACAGGAATGGATTGGGTGACCACCATGCAGAGTAAGAGAGCGAGACAGGTAATGCAGGAATCTCCTGTGGCTATTCCCCTGCAAAGCAGATTAACCATTTTGGATACTGTTGAGGGGAATGGCCTTTCAGGGGAAACAGCAATATCCAATCTGTTGTACCATGGTTGGTTCTGCTACAGAAAGGAATAAAGGGTAATGGAATGCAATAATTACAGGGAATTCAGTTGTAAGGAGAATAGATATTTGTTTTTGTGGCCGCAAAGGAGACTCTGAAGAGGGAGGGCAAATACCCAGTGGTCGAATTACACATTGGTACTAACAATGATAGGTTAAAAAAGGAATGAGGTTCTAAAAGCAGAATATAGGGAGCTAAGAAATAAGCTAAAAAATAAAACCTCAAAGGTATTGATTTCAGGATTACTACCTGTGCCACATGCTAGTCAGAGCAGAAACAGCAGCAGGATACATAGGATGAATATGTGGCTGAAAAGATAGTGTGTGTGTGTGTGTGGGGGGGGGAGGGTGGTTTTCAGATTCCTAGAACATCGGGACCGGTTCTGGGTGAGGTGGGACCTGTACAAACTGGACAAGTTACACTGGGCAGAATTGGGACTGATGTCCTTGAGGGAAGGGGTGTACTTGCTAGAGTGGTTGGGGAAGGGTTTAAACTAATATGGCAGGAGGAAGGGAACCTTTGCAAGGGTTCAGAGCAGCGAGAATTAAGAACAAGGGAAAAGACAGTAAAGAGAATAAGGAAAGTGATAGGCAGAGAAATCAAGGGCCAGAGTCAGATAAGGACAAAATAAAAAATAGTAGGAAAGGGAAAAGAAATGTTAAATGTATTCACCTTAAAGTTTTGTACCTGAATGCTCAAAACATTAGAAACAAAGGAGTATAATATCGTTGGCATTACAGATACATGGCTCCAAGATAAGCAAAGATGGGGGCTAAATATTGAGGGCTATTTAGTGTTTAAGAAAGACAAATGGAAAGGAAAAGATGGTGGAGTTGTATTGTTGATTAAAGATGATATTGATACACTATTGAGGAAAGATATTAGCATAGATGATGTGGAATTTGTATGGGTCAAGTTAAACAACAAGGCGCAAAAAACATTGGTGGGGTGGTATACACACCACCAAACTAGTGATAATATTGGGAAAAGCATTAGATAGGAAATCAAGAGATGCATGTGTTAAAGGAACGTCTGTGATTATGGGTGACTTTAATCTGCATATAGATTGGGAGAGCCAAATTAGTCACAATACAATAGAGCAGAAATTT
Source organism: Sphyrna mokarran (assembly GCA_024679065.1). Lineage (NCBI taxonomy): Eukaryota > Metazoa > Chordata > Chondrichthyes > Carcharhiniformes > Carcharhinidae > Sphyrna > Sphyrna mokarran. The sequence goes on along the minus strand of JAGIQG010000012.1, from coordinate 23,968,038 downwards.
CTGGATATGGGATGGTTTTCTGGAGCAATACATTGAACTCACAAGGGAGCAGGTCATCTTGGACTGGTTGTTGTGCAATGAGAAAGAATTAGTTGGCAATCTAGTTATAAGAGGACCCTTGCGGATGAGTGACCATAATATGAAAGAATTATTTGTCAAGGTAGATACTGATGTAGTTGATTCTGAGACCAGGGTCTTGAATCTCAATAAAGGTAATTATGATGGAATGAGGCATAAATTGGCCATGATGGACTGAGAAACATTACTGAACAGAAAAACGGTGAACAGGCAATGACAGACATTTAAAGAATGAATAGATGAACCCTAAAAGTTATTTATTCCTGTTTGACGCAAGAGTGAAAAGGGAATTGTGGCCAAACAATGGCTTACAAAGTAAATTAAAGATAGTATCAGATTCAAGGAAGAAGCATACAAATTGGCAACAAAAGCAGTAGGCCTGAGGATTGGAAGTTTAAAATTCAGCAACAGAAGACCAAGGGATTGATTAAGAAGGAAAAGATAGATATGAAAGTAAGCAGGGGGGAACATAAAAACTGACTGTAAAGGTTTCTATAGATATGTAATGAGAAAAAGACTGAGAAAAATGAATGTAGACCCCTTAGTCAGAAACAGGGAGATTCATAATGGGAAATTAAAAAATGGCTGAGGAATTAAATTTGTACTTTGCTTCAGTTTTCACAAAGGAAGACAAGAATAATGTACCAGAAATACTGAGAAAAACATGTTTTAATGAGGAACTGGAAATAGTAGATCTATTGGTGATTATTTTCCAAAGTTGTTTGGACTCTGGAACAGTTCCGACAGATTGGAGGGTAACTAATGTAAGTCTGCTATTCAAAAAGGGGGGTAGAGAGAAAACAGGGAAGTATAGACTAGTGAGCCTAATGTTGTAATTGAGGAAGTTGTGAGAGTCTACTATCAAGATTTCATAAGTTGGCATTTGGAAGGTACTGGTGTAATTAGACAAAGTCAGCATGGATTTACAAAACGGAAGTCATGGTTGATGAATCTATTAGAATTTTTTGAGGATGTAACTAATAGAGTTGACCAAGAAGAACCAGTGGATATGATTTATTTAGACTTTCAGAAGACTTTCAACAAAGTCTCATATAACAGACTACTAATGTAAGGTTAAAGCACATGGGATTGCAGGTAATGTCTTAAGATAGATAGAAAGCTAGTTAGAAGATAGGAAGTAAAGAGTTGGCATAAATGGGTCTTTTTCTAATTGGCAGTCAATGACGAGTGGGGTTCTGCAGGGATCTGTGCTAGGATCCCAATTGTTCACATTATATATTAATGATTTGGAAGAAGGAGCTAAGTGTATTGTCTCCAAATTTGCAGATGATACAAAATTGAATGGGAGAGTGAGTTGTGAGGAGGGTGCAGAGATGATTCAGCGTGATTTGGACAGACTGAGTATGTGCATGACTGATGCAGTATAATGTGGATAAATGTGAGATTATCCACTTTGGTAGCAATAATATGAAGACAGATTATTACTTGAATGGGTGTAACTTGAGAGAGGTGGATACTCAACGAGACCTTAGAGTCCTCATGCATCACTTGCTGAAAGTATACAGGTACAATAGGCAATAAAGAAGGCCAATGCTATGTTGGCCTTTATAGCAAGAGGATTTGGATATAAGAATAAGGATGTTTTGCTGCAATTGTGTAAGGTGTTGGTGAGGCTGCACTTGGAGTACTATTTGCAGTTTTGGTATCCTTATCGGAAGAATATCCTTGCTATAAAGCGAGTACAGTGATTCCTGGGATGGCAAGTCTGTCATATGGGGAGGGACTAAGTCAGTTAGGATTCTATTTACTGGAGCTTAGAAGAGTGAGAGGGTATCTCATAGAAACTTATAAAATTCTAACAGGGTTAGACTGGGTAGGTTCAGAAACAATGTTCCCGATAGTGGGGGAGTCCAGAACTAAGGATCATAGTTTGAGGATAAGGAATAAATCTTTCAGAACTGAAGTGAAGAGAAATCACTTCAACCCAGAAGGTGGTGAATATGTGGAATGTAGTTAAGACCAAAATGTCTGATTTCAAGAAGAAATGAAATATAGCTCTTAGGGCTAAAAGAATCGAGATATGGAAGAAAGTGGGGATCAGGATATTGAATTTTATGATCAGCCATGATCAAAATGAATGGCAATGCAGCTCCAAAGGCTGAGTGGTCTACTCCTGCTTCTAATTTCTATGTTTCTCTAGTCACTCCTCATAATTGAATTCCTCACCCATGTACCATTCTAGTAATTCCCCATTTCACCCTTTCCAAGATATTGATATCAGTTTCTAAAAGAATTGGAAGTGACCTTAGAATCATGAGGTTTAGTCTTCAACTAACATTTTTACTTAGGATATTATTAGTAAGTAATACTTTCCTATTTCTTCATATGAATAAAGAGTGCCATTTCACTGCATTGCGAAAGGAAATACGAGTTGCCTAACTGTCCCTCTTAGCTTTGTTAATGCATTTAGTGTTAATATAAATGCTCTTTAAAAAGGTTTGAATTATTTTTAATTTAGTTTATCATATTTCTATTGTAAATAATATAATCCCCTACAATATTTTCAAATGGTTTATCATAACAATGACCCAGAGCTGCTCACAAGCAATAACGTATTCCAAGGTTGTTCTGATAAAATTTGAAATTTGAGTTCTTTCAGCACAGGGCCATTCAGCAATTTTAAGAATTGTTTCTATAGAGTTCAAGCTTTATTCCTGCATTTCTGTGTTTGTATTAAAGAACTTTCCTTAGGAATTTGTACAAAATTTCTAGAGTCTGTGCTGAAAATTTTCTGAAGTCTATCAATTTTATGTGATTCTCCTCTACTGTACTCATCTTTTCACTATGAAAGTTGGGGGAGTTATAACTCCTTTCATTGCTCATAGAGCCATCTGGGATAGGTGGGTCTCATATAATAAGGATCCAGAGTTAAAAACATTATAAGCATCACATGAAAATAAAACTTCAAAACCATTCTTACTGTAATAATGAAAATTTGACGATCTCATCTCTTTTCAGTCATTAAAAATAACAGTACAATAATGGGTTAGTATATTATCTTGATGTGTCATTATTAATGTAACAGTAGTTAATATTTGGGATATCATTAAATAAATGTTTATCAAGAAACGATATGCAGTTGAATGTGCAAGTTAAGAGTTTTACAAAGTCCTATCATTGGACCATCTTAAACTTTCTTCAACATCATCGATTGGCTATGACCTGTTGGCACGTTAGCCAGAATGAAATGCTTCTGTAGCACTTGATACATTGTGAAAAAATAAAAGAAGCCATGGTAACCATAGAATCACAGAATCCCTACAGTACAAAAAGAGGCCATCCAGCCCATTGCGTCTGCACTGACTCCCATCCAGGCTCTCCCTCTGCTTTATCACCATTATCAAGAGCCAAGTCACAATCAACAAGACCTTAAGACATGCAGAATGTGACAGAGTTTGAGTCAGATATATTATCATTCATCCGTTATGTTTTTTATGTTGTTCTTACTTTTTTCCTGTGAAAGGTTAAACATTTTTAACAAAGAATATTAAAAACTAACTTTGGTTTGTGCGGGATGTTGCTGGCCCATCTTTGACATGTTTTTCCAGAAGCTGTTTTTGTTGCTGTTCCTCTGTAGCTGGCACCATTGCCTGATTTGCATTCTAAAAGAAAAACTAAATAAGAAGAAAATAAAAATATTAGTGCAATTCGAAGTTGTTAAATGTTATACAGTGAAATAAAGCAACAACATTGACCTCGAACAACTGATACCTTTTTTTCCATCATTCTTTTCTCTCCTTCAAGATCATTGCCCTCCATTCGTGGAATTGCATACCTCGTGGCTGATAACTGACTAAAGATATCTTTATCCAAGTCTTAATCTAGCAAGTGAGAATGGGTAAGGTATTTAACACTAGAAACAGTAAAGTTGACTCTAGTGAGATTTCCTGGCAGCAGTGAGGATCGGGAATCCTTGCTGGATCTTTCTGTAACATGGGGTGGCAAGAGTAAATTGAGCACGTCTGATGTCACTTGGCCTACTATTAATAACTAATCTGATCTATAGTCTTTTCCATGGTCTGTAATAATAAACAATTTACTAACATACAAAAAAATTTCCAGAAAAAAACTCTGGCCTATCCACAAAATTGTGGTGCCTTTGGTGGGCAACCATGGCCTAGTGATGATTTCACTTTGGCATGCTTTGTGAACATAAGTTCAATTCCCACTATTGCAGAATTGGTGAAAAACATCAATGATGGAATTTAAAAACAATTAATAAATTGAAAGCTAGTCTGAATCCAGATTCCCCAATTTGCGAAGGGATGGAAGGGACAGAGAATGGAGAAGGTTGTAAACTGCACATTCGCAGCTCACTGAGGCGGCTGTTTATATTTGTCAGCAGTTGCCTCTGCTCCTTTGCCCTACTGAGTGCTTAAGGGGATTTTGTGTAAAAATTCATAAACTAATTTGAACTGTAGAAGTTGTCAAAAAAGTATCAAGCTTTCAAAGAACTGTCAAACTATTTCTGTGTGGGTTTCCCTCGGATGCTCTAGTTTCCTCCCATAGTCTAAAGATGTGCAGTTAGATGGATTGGTCATAACAAATTGTCCCTTAGTGTTCCAAGATCTGTAAGTTAAGCAGAGTAGCCTTGTAAATGTGCACAGTTACTGGATTTGGGCAGGGAAATAGGTCTGGGTAAGATTCTTTTTTGGAAAGTAAATGCAAATTCGATAAACCAAATGGCCTCCTTCTGCACTGCAGGGATTTTATGATTCTAACTCTCAAAGAACTTTCAAAGCTCTCAAAGAACTGTTAAAACCCAAGTAGATGACAAGGGTCATTTCAACAGTCAAAGCGATCAAAGGATTTAACTCTGCTAGGCTTTAAATATTTTAAAAATGGGTGGTGTTTATTTAAAACATGCTGGCTATTTCACTCTGATTTTTGACATAACCCTGTGGGTTATCATGATAGGATTTGTGCTGTAATACTAATTTTATAACCTAACATTATCACACTTGTGGTGCCTGTTAAGAGAGCAGTTTGATTGTCAGTTCTGAAAGGTAATAGAATAGAAACGTTTGTTTCATAAGAGATTAGTAATTTAAGTGTTTGTTTCCATAAGAGATGGGTTGAAGAAATTTAAAATATCAAATCTTTTTTATCAATTAAATATATATTTTTAAATAATAATACCCTCAATTGGCACATAGCTTTATTTTATATCAGCGTAGTTCCTGAGGTTTTTCCATTATCGATTCTTGGTTTTTGTGGAAGGGGATGGGGGCAAAGGGTGAGGTGTAGGGGGTATGAATTAGCACTAAGTTGACATTGGAGCTATAAAGAATTGGGAGGGAGGTGGAACTTACCATAGGCAGTATGAAGAACCATTGGGATGGTAGGGGGCACAGGATGGCATAGAGAGGTATGAAGGGCCATAGAAATAGGCAGAGGAGCATATGTTGGCTTGAATAGGAATATCTTGGGGCAGCGAGCAGTGAAGGCCGGAGAGATGTTTTGTGTTATATTCATTTTTTAAATGACTTTAACCAAGTGTTGGAGCACCAAGGCAGGCTTCTACATCTGATAATCTTTGCACTCATTCCAGGAGCGGTGATAACTTCCCTGTCCCAGAACAAAAATCCAACTTTCCAGGACTCTTTCTCTTGGGTTGAGTTAGCAAAGCTGGGAGATCTCCCAACTCTACGCACTCAATGAGGGATCAAAATCCAGGCCCTAATTTCTTAAACTACTGTCAATAGTTGCAAAACCCCACCTGGTTGACTAATGTCCTTTAGGGAAGCAAATCTGCCATCCTTACCTGGCCTTGCTTACATGTTCCAGATTTAAAGTGATATGGTTGATTCTTGACTGCCTAGTAAGTCACTCAGTCCAAGGGCTATTGGGGATGGACAACAAATACTGGCCTTGTCAGTAATGCCCTGATCCTATAAAATAATTCTTAAAAAATACAATATCTAGACTCCTCAGCTCACTGCAATTTAATCCTATTTTTGTGTCTATAATAGGTTGGAATATTTTTGTATTTTAATGTGTCATAGTTCATGCAAAAAGAAAAGTTTGGAAATTCATCACTATGAATTCATCAGGAATCAATCTTCTAGTATACAGGCAAAGTTCTATGAGTTTAAAATGCTACAAAATCTTTTGAGGGATGCAGAAATCTCTCAATTGCCTCAATCCTCATTTCTAAATGAGGAACATAATCCATAAAATTCCTCTCCAAACCACCACCACCCCCTTCCATTATGGATTGAAGCTAGATCAGGAGACCAAGTCAGCCCTGATTTGTGATATAATATTACCTGATTCTTGTGCAAGGTGAGCCAGTGTAGGCAGTTCTGAATGGAGATTTTCTTGCGGATTTCATCACATGATCTCCTGCCTCCAACCAGCCCACCCAGTCAAACTGCTTTTCTGCTAGCCTATTTTTTCTAAATAACCGAAGTATTCAAATACTTAAAACAGAGACCCTATAGATACTGCTGGAAAATTCTGGAGGATTGGCATCACTAACTCCGCCTTGAGGGAATTTAGTGATCACAAGGTGCACTATTTGCCAGAGTAAATAGAATTGCTTAAAGTCTGACGAACTTTACAGGAGTTAGCCCGGGTCCTGCTTATCCCATGGGCCTGGATTTTTGAAATAGTAGAGGCTCAGAGTCGATTTATATTCCAAGAGCACTAACTGGCTGCAAGTGGGACTTCTGCCCCTCACTCAGGAGGGGCTCTCCAGTCCCTGCAGTGACAGTGCTAAATGGACAGAAGAGGAACCTGCCTGAGCCTAACTGCCAGAGCCAAAGGACAAAGTAATTATATATTTAACCACTGCATGGTGTTTAAGAACTGGTCATCCAGCAAGGCCAGGAATCAAAACTTACAATGACTTGACAAAGATCCTTGAAGAGTATTACTCTCCAAAGCTTTGATCATTGTGGAATGGTTCAGGTTCCACCAAAGGAATCAAATGGAAGGCGAAAGCATTGTTCACTTTGTGGTAACCTTAAAAGGGCTGGCACAACATTGTGAGTTTGGTGAATGGTTAGCGTATACTCTTCAAGGTCATCTAGTTGGTGGTTTCCAAAATCCAAAGAAGATTGCTCACTGGACATGCTTTTACTTTAAAGGCTGCAATAGAAATCACATTGGTGTAACTGGCTACTGAATAGGCTTCACAATTTGGTACCAGAATGAAGATCCATAAGTTGGGAACTTCCTATATGAAGTCAAAAAAGCAACAAGCATATCACAAATGTGCCAAAATAGACCATTCAGCCAATAGCTTTTGCTTCACTTACTCTGAATAATGCAGAATCTAACTATGCTCAGCTAGTCAAAGAACCATGGAACATATTCATTATTTACATGGTGACAATTTAGCATTATTGACTGGTCATTTATCCTTAACTACTATTTTTGGGCATATAAAAACATACTACTGTTAAGTGTTAGTCAATTGCAAAGATGATCACTAATATTATCTGCATACTCCTATGATATAAAGTATTGTTAATCAGAATGCCATGCTAATGATGTTTCATTATCATGCTTACTTTACCTATTGAGCAGATCCCACCAAATAGTTTTGCTAATATTCTATATTTTTCAATATAGATTATTTGCCTGTTACAACTTCTCAAGTTCAGAGACATACCAGAAAATGATCGTACAATGGGTATAGTATTAAAAGTAACGATATTTGAAACACATATTCCCATCCTTTATCTGAATATATGCTTCTAGAAAGCTTGAGTTCACAGTTCAAGATAGGTGTCTGTTGTGGGGAATCTGAGTGATCATTCCTCTTAGTCTGCGTGAAAGAGTTTTTGAACAACTACATGAAGGACATCCTAGTATATGCATGAAGGAATTAGCATGTAAGTTATTTTTGGTGGCTGGATCTGGATGCTCAGATTGAAGAAAAAGTGGGACAGTGTCAACCCTGTGCCCAAAAACGAAATATCGTTATCTCCTTTGTACTCTTAGGAGTAGCCTAAAATACCGTGACAACAATTGCATATAGATTTTTCTGGTCCGTTTGATAGTTACATGTTGATAATTGATGCATACTCAGAGCAACCAGAAGTTGTTGGTATGAGATCTACTGCAACTGAACAAACCATTGAAAAATTTCATGAAATTTTTACAGAATTTGGTAAACCAGAACATATTGTTAGTGATAATAATTCACAGTTTATTTCACAAGAGTTTGAGGCTTATGTCAAAGTAAATGGCGTTCAGTATGTAAAATCCGCATTTCATCATCCATCTTGAAACATTCTTCAAAAGTTGCAAGAAAAGAAGATTCATTATCACGTCATGCTACAAATACGATTATCCAAAGTTCACTTGCAATAATACTCTTAAAGAGAATGTTGAAAATTATGATTTATTACTTCCAGAAGTTTCAGAAATGATAAGGCTTCAACAACAATCTCATGTAGCATGGGACAGTGCCAAAGGGTAGGGCCTATTGGCGGAAGGGCTTAGGGGGTGGGGCCTGCTGGAGATCCGCTGCCATTCTGCCATTGCAATCAATGGGGCTGGAGAGAGGACTGTGATCGGGCGGAGAGAGGGGTCTGTTGGGGGAAGGATGGGAGAGATCGTCATTACTGGAGGGAAGGCTGGAGATTGGGACAGGCCGGGATGTGGGATTTGGGGCTGGCCTGCGAATGGACAGGATGGGGTGTCATGATCGGGCTATTGGGAATTGCGGGGGTAGCAGTTGGGGTGTCCCAAGCTAGCCAGTCATCAAGCTGGCCAGCAAACCAGAGGCTAAAACTTCAGGGTCACTGCACATGCACAGAGACCTGCTGATTACAGCCTCTCTAATGTGCATAGGCCCTAATGAGATTCACACTGGTGGCCTCTGCATTTCACAAAGTGTGGGAGATTCTGAACTTGCACTGAAAATAAAGCGTTAATTACACCAATTTTCCCGTGAATTTGATACTTGGAATTTTTTGGGAGAATTGCGTCCCACATCTTGGATGGAATTCTCCAACCCTGACCCTGCTGCCAGTGAGGTTAGAGAATTTGGTGCTCAGCCAAATCTCTGTTCACTGCAGCAGAAGAGAATCCCGCTAGCATTAATGATTGGAGAATCCCTTCCTTTTTCTTTTTGTTTGAAACCCATAGCCATAACATAGTTAGGACATTTCAGTAAGTGTAAGATGTTGCGAGACAGATTGAGTAGAGAGGGCCTGAGCGTCGCCAGGTGGGGTATTGGTGTTCAGGGTCTCAGGAAAGAGTCAGGGAGAAGGTGGATGAGGGATCTGGAGGCCAATGGCCTTAGTGGAAGGATGTTTCCAGTCAGATAGAGGTTTCTAATAGAGTCACCCATCCCCTTTCTGCCTGAAGTCTAACTTTGGCTTTCCCCCACAGAGGTTTAACATTCCTGCCAGTTTAAAAATTGATTCTGGGCAGTTAATGGCCCTTAAATGACCATTAATTGACCGCTTAAGGGCCTTAACTGAGGAAGGAAAGGCTTCCTTTCTGAGACGTTGCCAACATAAAATTGCTATGTAGTCAGGGTTGGCATGAAACTACAGGGATCACGATCCTTGCAATTTCATCACACCCCCCCCCCCCCCCCCCCCCCCCCCCCCCGACACCTGTCTAAAAACACACCTGTGGGGGTATGTAAAATTTAGGCCATGGAGTTAAAATAGCTAGTCCATATAAACAAACCCTGGTGCCTAGGTAATTCAGTTCATTTTAATGGAAGAATTGATTGCAATGAATTGAGTATCTTGTGTATAATAGGCAGCTATACCTCCCAATATAAATTTCCAGCCCAATAGCTCAATATATTTAAATTCACTCCCAATCTGCCTGTTAGATTGCACAATTTTTATTCTGTCCCAAGTCTCTTTTGCTGAACTCTGTGATTTGATTTGATTTATTATTGTTTTTTTTCTATATATTTTAGGATACATTGAAAAATAGTTTTTCTTGCACACTATACAGACAAAGCATATCTTACAAAGAGAAGAAGAGACAGTGCAGAACATAATGTTACAATCAGAGCTAAGATAAAGATCAACTTAATGCGAGGTAGGTCCATTTAAAAGTCTGATGGCAGCAGGGATGAAGAGTGTTCCAGTTGGCAATGGGTACAGAACTTTCAGATTTTGGATGAAGTGGTACTACCACCTACATTGTCCATAAGAAGGGCAAAACTGTGGGAATCAGGAAGACATGGGGAGAAAACAGGGACAAGAAGGAAAGGGAGCCCAATCCTTCAACAGAGACAAGAGCTACCTAGAAATGATGGAAGACCAGTGCTGCAGAAGGCTGCAACTCCCCAGATAGGAAGTCACAGAAATCTGTGACATGGTCACATTACTGATCTCTATGTCTTGCCAGTGGCCGTCAAAAGTCATTGTGACCTTTTACTTGTGGCTTCTTCCAAGGATCAACTACAGACATTAATTCCATCTTACAAAATGCTGCACAAATCTATAATTTGTAGGTCACTGTCTCCTTGACAGAGCTGGACAGCACATCCATTTGATAACAGACTTGGCCTTGAAGGGATAGTGAATATTGAATTTCACTTCCATTACTGGATTCTGTCAACTAGAGGATATTATTGATTGCACCCATATGTTAAGGCACTCAGCATCCATCCAGTCAGATTCATCAAAAAGGAAGGGATTTTACTCAATCAGTGTTTAACTGGTCTGCAACCCCAAAATGGGGTTGTAGAAAAGATACAAAGATGATTCACCAGGATGTGGCCTGGACTGGAGAGTTCCAGCTATGAAGAGAGACTGGTTAGGCTGGGGTTATTTTCCTTAGATAAGAAAAGGCTGAGGGTGATCAGAAATATGCTAAGATGTAGAAAATTATGAATGAAATAGGTAGGGTAGATAGGAAGGATTTTTTTCTCCTTAGTAGAGCTGTCAATAAACAGGGGTCATAGATTTAAGGTGGGGGCCAAGAGATTTAGAGAGGATTTCAACCAGAGGGTGGTGGGAATCTGGAACTCACTGCCTGAAAGAGTGATAGAGGTGGAAATCCTCACAATATTTAAGAAATATTTAGATGAACAATTGAAAAGCCACAGCATACAAAGCTATGGACTAAGTAGTAGAAAATAGGATTAGTGCTTGATGGCTGAACCAGACACAATGGGCCGAAGAGCTTCTTTCTAGGTTGTAAAACTCTGAATATATTATGCATGAAAATGGAAAGAACTATTCTCTGATATCATTATTATAGTGTTGATGTTTTCAGTCCAATGTCAATATTTTGATGTTTAAGTGTGTAAACGGCAAAGTAGCACTGTGATTAGCACTGCTGCTTCACAAGCGCCAGGGACCTGGCTTGGTCACTGTCTGTGTGAAGTTTGCATATTCTCCTCATGTCTGTTTGGGTTTCCTGTGGATGCTCTGGTTTCCTCCCACCGTCCAAAGATGTGGAGGTTAGGTTGATTGGCCATGTTAAAATTGCCCCTTAGTGTCCTGAGATGCGTAAGTTAGAGGGATTAGTGGGTCAATATGTAGGGTTCTGGAGGTAGGACCAGGGTGGGATTGTGGTGCAGACTCAATGGGCCAAATGGTCTCTTTGTGCACTGTAGGGTTTCTATGATTCTATGAAAATCAAGAAAACTTTATAGATATTTAGACTATTCTTGAGCAATGTAGTGAGATTTCTGTTCATATCACAATTATAGAAGCATAATGAATAGAAGAGAGAATCTGACCATGAATCCCTTGTCCTGTTCCATGAAAGTTAAGCGTAATGTGCTGAGTAAACCATTTGTTTATTTGTAAATCTCTATTCCATATTTGTTTAACCTTGCTTATCTCTCCAGCCATCCATGCAAACAGTCAACTTTTTGTCAAACTGTAACTTCCCTGGTTAAAAATTTATAATCTATTGTACATGTGTGTGGAATGGGAGGGAGATGGAGAGAGAGAGAGAGGGAAATGTTCAGGGGAAGGAATGTGCTCTGTGTATGGACTGGGTAATTTCTTTATTGGTTATAATTCCTGCAGAGAACCTTACAGAAAAATCCTCTGGATGATAACTCACAAAAATGCAACAACATGTAAAATAAGTAAATTATATAACTTATGATAACTTCATTTCTGCCCAAGTAGAATGAACTGCAGAAGATATTCTTACTCTAATTGTGCCATGAACACCAGAGACTTCCAGGTCACATATTCTCCCCACTAACTGTAAAGTGATATAATTCCAAATGCATTTTAATAGTTATAGCCTACAAATACGCTGATGCTGAATAATTTTATCATCAGTGGAATATGAGTTCCACAAGTAGAGAGAAACATTTCACGAGACATTCAATCCAAGCTACAGTGGAATTTATTTTCCATAAGGAGATCAGGCAGTGTGTAAAACGTATTGTCAAGATAAATTTCTATCCTACAATCTCCAGGAGCGATTCTCCCAAAAGTGCTGAATTGGTGGGAAAATGGTTCTAGATCATGCCTGTTTCTTCAATGCAACTTCTCACCTGAATTTCCACATTCTGTGCAATGCAGAAGTCAAATCATGAATATCATTAAAAACGCTGGGGTGGAGCCTATTTGTGCCAAAGAACCTGAAATCTGCAGGATGAGAGGAAATCCGTGCACGTGCACATTGCTGGGAGATTTCAGAAAAGACCTCCCAGTATCCAGTTCACTGCCATCCAACCCCCACAGACATTGCTGGCTTCATTGCTAGCCCTTACAACCTTACACCCCTCCACAAACATCACTAGCCACACCACTAGCTCCCATGAACATTGCTTTGTCTCCACAACTCCCACATATATCACTGGCCTCATCACTGGCCCCCCACAACCCCTCCCCACAGACATTGCTGGCCTCATCACTGCTCCCCACAACCCTCCCATCCTCACAGACATTGCTGGCCCCCATAAAGCTCGACAGACAGTGCTGGCCCTCAAAACCCACCCACAGACATCTCTGGTCACCACAATACTCCACCCCCCCACCACAGACATTGCCGGGCCCCACACCTCACCACAGAGATCGCTGGTCTCATAATTGACCCCCCACAACCACCCACAGATCATTGACTTGCCCCCCAAAATCCCCTCACAGATATCATTAGCCCCCACAACCCCCAGAGACATCACTAGCCTCATAATTGCCCTCAAAACGCCCGCACAGCACAAATATCACTGGTCCCCACAATTCTCACAGACATCACTGGCCTCCACAACCCCCAGCACCCCCCATAGACATTGCTGGTCCCCACAACTCCTCACCGACATCGCTGGCCTCCACAACCCCTCCATAGGTATCGCTGGCTCCCCTCCCCCATACAGATAACGCTGGCACCCTCCCCCATACAGATATCACTGGCCCCCTTCCTCATACAGATATCACTGGCCTCTTCCCCATACAGATAGTACTAGCCTCCCTTCCCCATACAGATAGCACTGGCCCCTTCCCCATACAGATAGTACTGACTTCCCTTTCCCATACAGATAGCACTGGCCTCCTTTCCCCATACAGATATCATTGGTCTCCCTTCCCCATACAGATATCATTGACCCCCCATCTAACACATCCTCTTTTGTGGAAAGAGGATGTGTTAGACCTGTTAAATTCTATCAAGATAGACAAGTTGCCGGGACCGGATGGGATGTACCCCAGGTTATTGTGGGAGGTGAGGGAAGTGGTTGCAGAGCCCCTGGCGATGATCTTTGCATTGTCCATGGAAAAGGGAGAGGTTCCGGAGGATTGGAGGATTGCGGATATGGTTCCTATCTTTAAGAAAGGGAACAGGGATAATCCAGGAAATTACCGCCTGGTGAGTTTGACTTCAGTGGTTGGTAAGCTGATGGAAAGGCTTCTGAGGGATAAGATATATGAACATTTGGAGAAGTTTGGACTGATTAGAAATAGTCAGCATGGTTTTGTCAAGGGCAGGTCATGCCTTACAAGCCTAGTTGAGTTCTTCGAAAATGTGACTGAACACATTGACGAAGGAAGGGCGGTGGACGTAGTGTACATGGCCTTTAGTAAGGCGTTTGATAAGGTCCCCCATGCAAGGCTTCTGGAGAAGGTGAGAGGGCATGGGATCCAAGGGGCTTTGGCCTCATGGATCCAGAACTGGCTTGCCAGTAGAAGGCAGAGAGTGGTTGTGGATGGGTCTTGTTCTGCATGGAGTTCGGTAACCAGTGGAGTGCCCCAGGGATCTGTTCTGGGACCCCTGCTGTTTGTCATTTTCATAAATGATCTGGATGAGGAAGTGGAGGGATGGGTTAGCAAGTTCGCTGACGATACAAAGATCGGTGGTGTTGTGGATGGTCTGGAGGGATGCCAAAAGTTGCAGCGGGACATAGACAAGATGCAAGACTGGACGGAGAAGTGGCAGATTGACTTCAATGCAGATAAATGTGTAGTGGTCCATTTTGGTAGGAATAATGGGATGAAGGAGTACAACATAAGGGGTAGGAGTCTTAGCTGTGTTGTAGAGCAGAAGGATCTCGGGGTCCGGGTCCATAGGAATCAGGTGGAGGAAGTGGTCAAGAAGGCGTACGGTGTACTGGCCTTCATTAATTGAGGAATAGAGTTTAGGAGTCAGGAGGTAATGATGCAGCTCTATAAGACTCTTGTCAGACCCCAGTTGGAGTATTGTGCACAGTTCTGGTCGCCTCATTATAGGAAAGATGTAGAGGCTATTGAGAGGGTTCAGAGGAGATTTACAAGGATGCTGCCTGGATTGGGAGGCAGGCCTTATGAAGATAGGTTGAGGGAGCTGGGACTCTTCTCAATGGAGAGATGTAGGTTGAGAGGTGACCTGATAGAGGTTTATAAAATGTTGAGAGGAATAGATAGGGTGGACTCTCAGAGACTATTTCCCTGAGTGGAAATGGTCACTACGAGAGGACACAGATTTAAGGTGCAGGGAAGCAAATACAAAGGAGATGTCAGGGGTAGGTTTTTCACTCAGAGGGTGGTGAGTGAATGGAACCGACTGCCGTCGGAGGTTGTTGAGGCAAATTCACTGGGGTCTTTTAAGAGACTTCTGGATGAGTATATGGAAAAGAATAGGATAGGGGGTTATAGATAGGTCTGTGGATTGGTAGATGTGATCAGCGCAACTCGTGGGCTGAAGGGCCTGTTTGTGCTGTATTGTTCTATGTTCTATGTTCTATGTTCATTGGCCTCCCCTCCCATAAAGATAGTGCTGCCCCCACCTCCCCCCTTCCATACGTTAGCTTAATGTCCATAGTTGGAAAAATGCTAGAATCCATTATCAAAGAAGAAATAGCAAGACACCTGGAAGAGAACGGTTTGATCAAGCAGATACAGCATGGATTTGTGAAGGGGAAGTCATGTTTAACAAATTTATTGGACTTCTGTGAGGATTTGACTATTTGGTAGACAGAAGGGAACTGGTGGATGTGGTGTTTTTAGATTTCCAGAAGGCATTTGATAAAGTGCCTCACAAAAGGTTGCTGCAGAAGGTTAGGGTACACAGAATAGGGGGTAAAATGTTAGCGTGGATTGAGGATTGGTTATCTAACAGGAAGCAAAGAGTTGGAATCAATGGGTACTATTCTGGTTTGCAGTTGGTGACTAGTGGAGTGCCGCAGGGATCAGTGTTGGGGCCTCAACTGTTTACCATTTACATAGACAACCTGGAGGAGGGGGCTGAGCATAGGGTAACAAAATTTGCTGATGACAGGAAGATGAGTGGAAAAGCAAATTGTATGGAGGGTGCGGAAAGACTGCAGAGAGATCTGGATAGGTTGAGTGAGTGGCTGAGTTGGTTGAGGACCTGGCAGATGGAGTATAACGTTAGCAAATGTGAGGTTATCCATTTTGGTAGAAATAATAGTAGGAGGGACTATTATTTAAAGGGTGAAAAGCTGCAGCATTCTACAGTGTAGAGGGACCTGGGGATCCTTGTACACGAGTCGCAAGAACTCAGTCTGCGGTTGCAGCAGGTGATCAAGAAGGCGAATGGAATGTTGGCCTTTATAGTGAGGGAGATAGAAAATAAAAGTAGGAAGGTCTTGCTGCAACTGTACAGGGCACTGGTGAGGCTGCAACTGGAATACTGTGTGCAGTTTTGGTCCCCTTATTTGCAAAAGAATATTTTGGTCTTGGAGGGAGTACAGAGAAGGTTCACCAGGCTGATACCGGAGTTGAGGGGGTTAGCTTACGAGGAGAGACTGAATAGACTGGGTCTGTACTCATTATTAGAGTTTAGAAGGCTGAGGGGGAATCTTGTAGAAAGGTATCAGATAATGAAGGGGCTAGATAGGGTAGAGGTAGAGAGATTCTTCCCGCTTAGAAAGGAAAACAGAACTAGAGGACACAGTCTCAAAATAAGGGGGAGGGGCACTTTAGAATGGAGTTGAGGAAGAACTTCTTCACTCAAGGAGTGGTGAATCTCTGGAATTCTCTGCCCATTAAAGTGGTGGAGGCTACCCCAAGTCACGGGTAGATAGATTTCTGATAGACAAGGGAATTAAGGGTAATGGGGAGAAAGCGGGAGAGCGGAACTGATCCACTTCAGATCAGCCCTGATCTTATTGAATGGCGGGGCAGACTCGAAGGGCTAGATGGGGCTACTTCTGTCCTATTTCTTATGTTCTTATGTTCTTATATAGATAGTGCTGACTTCCCTCCCCCATTTAGACAGCGCTGCCCCTTCCTCACATACAGTGTTGCCCTCATTCCCCTATAGAAACATTGCTGGCCTCCTGCCCCATACTGACAGTTGCCAATAGACAAGTTGCCGGGACCGGATGGGATGTACCCCAGGTTATTGTGGGAGGTGAGGGAAGTGGTTGCAGAGCCCCTGGCGATGATCTTTGCATTGTCCATGGAAACGGGAGAGGTTCCGGAGGATTGGAGGATTGCGGATGTGGTTCCTATCTTTAAGAAAGGGAACAGGGATAATCCAGGAAATTACCGACTGGTGAGTTTGACTTCAGTGGTTGGTAAGCTGATGGACCCCTCCACCTCCCCACTTCCCCCACAGACATAGACATTGGCTGCTCACTCATGCCAAATCCCCATGGATCTGGATAAAGTGAGAACGCAATCCCTCCATGCCTGGAATATACAGTCCTCAGTGCTGCCCTGCAGAAAACTTGCTTTGTGCTGACGTGCACAACTCCAACTTGCAAGCATTCCCTCTCTTGACCCCCCGCCCCCACTTACCCCCGGACACAGCAGCTTATTGAAAGGCAGCCAGTCAACACTCCAAGGGATGCATGACACTCAATGGAATGCAACCTTCAAAATCTCTCACAAGTACTTGTTCCAGTGGGCCCTTGACTGGCCACACTCAATGCACCTGCATTGGTGTTGTGAGACTTCTTACTGTGCTTACCCCAGTCCAACACCGGCATCTCCACATCATGACTACCATTGATACTGCAAACTGTCTGCTCCAAGTGGAGAGGATCTCCAAGAAGATCGTGCATATGGTCAGGTATTGTGACATGTTTTATTATGCTCTCCTAATAAGTCAGAGCTGTACATAAGTTGCAAGAATGGACACACAGCCAGTCACGCCACTGAAATGTCTACGTGCAAACGTGTCCCAAATTGACAGAGGCCAACTAGTAGCATCTGCTAGATGTCGTGGAGGTAAGGCACAACCGGATCTTCCTGGCCAGGGTTCTTACCCAAGGGATGCATCCACTACGACATTGTGAGAGGAGGTAACAGAAGGGGCTGAGACCGCGCTCTGCCAGCAGTGTCAGAAAAAAATGTACAACCTTCTTTGAGCAGTAAGGGTGAGTGAACATCCCACTTGGAACCCCGCACATGCTTGACATGGATCTCAAACCCTGCTTTGACACCTGAAGGGCATGCAACAAGTTACCCTTCCCTCAGGAACAGAATCTAGCTCCTTCCCCTCACCCCTCAACAAGCACTCTTTGGGAGTGACTCTTTCCCTGAAACTGTCAGCACAACACCAAGACAAAAAGTTGCTATTCACCTTATGATCCCACAGGAAAAGAACATCCACAATACCAGCGAGATGACACAGACTGGTGGTAGTGTGCCTGACCTGTGACAACTGACCAGTATGGAGGAGAGTGCCATGGAGCTGACGGGATAATGGGCTTTCCCAATTGGTCACCAGTGAGCAGAAGTGTATCCTTAACCTGGGTCTTCCTCAAAGTAAGTGCGATGCTGCATAGCCTCCCTTTCCCTAATGTGTGTTCCTTATTGCTGCTCTGCAGAAAAGAGAACCTGGCCCTTCGGATGTTGCCGCTGTTCCCGCTGCTTTGGAGCAAACTGCTTACGACCCCCTATACGACACCTCAGAGGGAGGTACTGAGGAAACTTCTGAGGGCAGCACCAATGAAGCGGCACTGGCATGTACCACACAGAGACTAGTGTTGAGTCATGAGGGTTATGAAATGGTGAGCACATCACAGACACTGATGCACATCTGGTGGAGATGGGCTCATCTGAGGACTTGGGCACATGGAGATCTGCTGGAAGCCAGGATTCAGCTATCCCCAAACCAGCTGCTGGACCTCTGGGTTTGTTCCTCCCAAGACCACTGGAGATGCATCAGCAAATCTGGGGAGTTGTGGAAGGGCTATCAGCAACCATGCTGCGACTTCAAGGCTGTTTAGGGGAATCCAGCAGAGTGCTCTTGCAGGAGGTGGTGCTGACACAGCATGAGATCCAGGCCGACACTGTAAGCGTGGCTACCGCAGTGGAAAGTCTGGCTCAGGGGGATCTGTCCTTGTGGGTGACAGATCCAAGCTATCCTGGAGACACTACGGGCCAAGGCTGAGTGTGTTTCCGGCATCCAGGAGGCACAACGTTTGATGGTCATGGGTGTCGGTGGCATGTGGGAGACACTGCTGGCCATGGCTTGAGCCTTGACAACTTAATGCAAGCTCAGAGGGCAACTGCTGAGGGGCTCCAGAGCCTGGCTTGCTCACAGAATGCTACAGCGGAGAGACTCCAATTCTCAGAAAGCAGGGCTGAGGGATCGCACATCATGGGGCTGACGCAGCTAAGCCTCCAGGATTGGCAGATCCAGGTGACACTGGAGCTTCTGGAGCTGAGTCCAGCTACCCTGGCGTCCCATGGAATGTCCCCGAGGGCTTTGGGTACTCCAAGGGAGGAGAAAGGTCTTGAAGGCACACTGGGGTCTTCCACCAGGAGATCCTGGACCTTCCAATTCCCTCCTTCCTCACACAGGGATATCTCAGGGCCAGCGAGATGAACAGGGCGGCACTGACAAATTGCCATTCGCAAGTCAGCCAGGGCCCTCCAGGTCCGGGCCACCCAGGGGACATCCATCAAGGGCATCACAGGCAACAGGGCCTGCATCACAGCTGGCCACCTTCACCTTTGATGTGCATCATGGGGTAGCATCTAGAAGAAGCAGTAGACTGCACAAAGTAAGAAAGTTGTAATTCACTAAGGGGGCATGGGTGAATGTCAGCATTAATTTATTAATCAAAAAGGTTAAGAACTCAATAAACAGCTAATTGCACTTCACAGCTGTGACTAATGTATCTCTAATACCCCTTCCATTGCCCTACAGAGTTCAGTAAGCGATGGGAGATGCAAAAGTGGACAGAGATTGCCATGTAGATCCTGATAATCGCATGCTGAAGTATGTAAAATCAAGCAAGTCAGCAGCCTGCCAGTTTTCTGCATGTTCCCGGCAGTGCCATTTTTCTCCAATGGGAGGTGCGCATGAGCTGTAAAAGTTCATGGACAACCTGTGAAATGGTCGACACGTGTATCTCCCAGCCCAACCTACCAAAAAAGTTGCGGGTCGCGATGGGAGAATTGGACCCTTCATTTCTTCTAAAAGTGCAGTGGCTACATCACTACATAAATCTCATTCCCTGAGTGAAGCAATAAGAACCTTACTGATTTAGCTCTTCCAAGTCAGTATTTTTCATATCGCTACAAGTCTAATATCTCTGCATTAACAATTCTCATTTCTGAGTCAGAAGGTTATGGCATTGCGGGGGGTGGCAGGAATCACACCCCACACGGTGACACCAGGATATGATCTAGGCTGACTTTCCCAGTGAAATTCTGGAAGAGTGCTGCACTGTCAGAAGTTCTCTCTTTCAGATGAAATGTTAAGCCAAGGCCCTCTGCCCCATTGCATTAAAATGAATCCTGTAACTTATGGCCACCTTAAGAACTGACACCAGTTGTTCTTTATTTGCAAGTGTATTTATTTTCAAAATGCTCATTATATGTACTATAACAATGTTCGAAGCAATCTTGAAGATCCTGCTGAGATTATGATCAACATTTAATCAGCAGCAACAAAGGCAAGAATCTGCCTCTATTAAGCCAGCATTCAGTTTTACAGTCCAAATTCACCTTTAATTTCAAACCTCTCTCACTCAGCAGAGTCAAACTTCAGTAATGAATCGTGTTTTGCAGTTTCCGCTTCACAGTTTTCAGGTAGTCGCAAAACAAAACAAGGAAGAAGTTTGATGACAGCTTGTGCTCGTATAATGAGGCTTCCAAAGACAAATCTTGAAATGGATATCAGGATGGAAAACATAACAGAGCACATTACACAGAAGAGACAAATTAAGTTTTCTGATTAAACAGTGAGTCTGCAGGAGGACTGACTGATGTCACAATCTTTATCATTGCTACAGAGCAACAGAAATCCAGTGAGATCTAGGATAACCATCCATCTCAGCTGTGTGAAGGGAAAGCTTCTCAAAGAAGCAGGTTCACTATCAAA
Organism: Sphyrna mokarran; assembly: GCA_024679065.1. Classification (NCBI taxonomy): domain Eukaryota; kingdom Metazoa; phylum Chordata; class Chondrichthyes; order Carcharhiniformes; family Carcharhinidae; genus Sphyrna; species Sphyrna mokarran. The sequence goes on along the minus strand of JAGIQG010000012.1, from coordinate 23,947,266 downwards.
AGCTGAGGGGACGAACTAGGCTGCAGAATCACAGAGGAGAGGGGGTTCCAGTAGTTGCTGGATACAGTTCTGATGATGTGAAGATACTGGCATTGGACAGGAGTAAACACAGTAAGAAATCTTACAACACCTGACAAAGGAACAGCAAGCACTCCAAAAGCTAGTGGCATTAGCTACCAAATAAACCTATTGGACTTTAACCTGGTGTTTCAAGACTTCTTACAGTTCTGATGTCAGGAAAGGACAGCCTTTCTCACTGTTTTGTATAGCCTTTTCTTCATTCAGAAGAGTGACATCACTGTTCGGAGGTCAATGCAAGGCTACAACGGGCTTGGTGAAAGAAACCATTTTTATTGACTTGGGAGTTCTTTATCCAGCATCCGTAGAAGCAGAGAAGTCTTCTATATCTGGGACAAAGCTGTGCAAGCATTTGATCACAAATAGAGAAGATTTCTCTGTATTATGAGGGATGGACATTGAGTTCTCCATCCCAAAAGAGCTGTTTCTTTCACAAATTCTACTACTCCCTGTCACTCACCCACATGGCTCCAGTTCCAAGTTGTAAAAAGATCTGGTACATTGAAGGCTGTCTGTAGTTTGTAATTTGAGAGTGCCTGTGATTTCAGAATGCCTCTAATATGTTTTTATCTTGTAAGTTGTTAGACCCTCATTACATGTCCATCTTTTGCAGTTTTCACTGTATTTTAAGACAAGCAGCAAAATAATCTCAATGTCTGGTCAACATATATTCCTCAACCAAAATCACTAAAACAGACAGACGGTCTGGTCATTATCACATTGATGTTTGTGGGAGCTTGTGGTGCTCAAATTAGCTGAAACATTTCCTGTGAACAGTGACAATATTAGAAATATTTGCTGTAAAGCACTTTGGAACATCTTGTTGAAGCATGGCAAACAGTTTACATAGCAAATGTCATAGGATCTTTTACATCCACCTGAGAGGATAGACAGTGTTTTGTTTTAACGTCTCAACTATAAGACAGCACCACCAGCAGTGGTGCTAAAGTGCCAGCCTATGTTGTATGCTCAAGATTCTGAAGTCAGATTTGAACCCATAACCTTCCAACTCAGAGTTCCATCACTGAACCACAGCTAATGTTGGGCTGTTGATATGTTTCTACTTTGAAGCTGCTGTGTCAATTTATCCGCATACACAGAACATCAATGTTCAGAGTCCTTCGCTTATCAATGACAAATGAGGCCTTTTTTTCAAATTAGGTAGTACAAACCATAATTAGTATTGATATTCTCACATTTCTAATCAATGTAACATCCAGCAAGATTGTCTGTATCATTATCCCTGTTCTTTAGTGGTAACTCATTGAAATCTTATCTTACCTTGTTTCTCATAAAGAACAACATTTGGCCTTCTCATCACCAACTTTGTGTGACTATTATCGGCTGTAGTGATGCACTCTTGGTTTTTTTGAGTGAAGAGGAAAGCTCTAAAAATAAAACATATAATGAGGAATACTACTAGATAAAGTACAATCGGAGTAATTTCCATTTTGCTTAGTATTGTAAAAGGGACGATATTGAGACAGGGTCCTTTATACATCTCCTCTGGTTTTCAGTTCAAAATGAAGATAAGTTTATTATGGGTGATTGGCACTATATTGGTTTCCAAAGATATAGATGAGATTGAACCAATCAATGATAGCAATCATTAACCAGATAAAACTGCTTTCTTAAGTTTCCTTCATTAACACTGTTTGTAGCCAGAATCAAAAATTCATTTTAATCATTAATACACAAAACAAAATGAATATTTGTTAGTTCAGAATTAAATAGACTAACAATAAGTTTTGTTTCCACAAGACGTATTTGAAGACTAAAAGACTCCTCTAACAATTAATTGCTTTGCACCTATTTGACAATGCATTCCCACTGTTTTAAAGTTGGTGTAACTGGTTTTAAATGAATAGCTTCGTGCCTCCATTAGAAGATAAAGTAATGTTACATAGTTGTTTGTGGTAAGCATTAATCAGATTATACTGGCAAGTCCTTTTTGTCTTTGACTCAACTTTCAATCATACTACATTTTGATGTGCTTTCTGCAGTGTTGTCTTAATTAGTAGAAAACCAATTTTCATGTGATGCAGTGACAGTATTCATAGCCTTGTGGAATATAGTGCTGTTATATCTTTTGTTCCCTGATAAAATCTCTGAAAATTGGAACCAGTTACTAAATTTTCCAATCAGCCTTTTTTTGAAGCTGCAACCCTCATTTACCCACCTGATTCAATGAACAATCTAAACTAAATGTGCTGTAGAATTTATAAATTGGAGAGATCACAAGTCAAAATCTGTAAATGAGGGAAATGCACAGAGGATTATTCTGCATTGTCTCAGATCCAACGGGTCTACAGTCTAAACATGAACCTGTCTTCTCCCATAAAGAAAGATGTGTATAAAAGCAAATTACTGTGGATGCTGGAACCTGAGACTATACTGGAAAAGCTCAGCAATCTGTCAGCATCTGTAAGAAGAGAAAAGAACTGATGCTTTGACTCCAAATGACCCCATTTGTGTTGTATCTTTCATGACATCAGGACATATCAAAGTGCATTATGATTAATGAAATATTTTTGAAATGTAGGTGTAATTGCACAGAACTAGCTTCTACAAATAGCAAAACTGAGCAAAAAAACAGCAGATGATCCATTTTGGAATCACAGGTTCATAGAGTCCCCGCAGTGCAGAAAGAGGCCATTTGGCCCATTGAGTCTGCACCAACTCCTCGACAGAATGTCTTATCCAGGCCTACTCCCCTGCCTGTAAATCCCACAAATCTGCCAATCCACCTAACTTGCACATCTTTTTAATCATGTTTTTGAAGGAATTTATCAGGACACTTGGGAAGAATTCTTTTGTTCTCATCAAATTTAGTGGTATAGAATCCTTTATCCACCTGAGAGAGAGAGGATGGGGCCTTGACCTAATATCTCATCAGAAATACTTCTGACTGTGTAGCACTCTTAAGCACTGCACTTGATTTTCAGTCTACGTTCAAGCATTGGAGTTCACCCAGAACAACCTGCTTTACAGGCATCTGAACCACAGCTAGCACCTTTGCTCATATGCTAATAGTCTGCTATTTATTTCCAGCATTTTCTACTTTTTATTGTTAAAGCGATTAATTTACCTGCAAAGAAATTGGGTTTCTTCGTTACATTTTGCTGCACATTTTTCCACACTGATTGCTGGGTATTTTGATTCATGTGCAGAATAAATCCAGGCTCCTTCAGTTTTTACATAACCAGCCAGTATATCACTTTTTACTGTAAAAGAAATAAACATTACATTAGTGTGCTTTGTTTATAATAATGTGCTTGACACAAAACCATCCAAATCAGTTATTAGTTTCACTTACCAACACATGGCAAAATCAGACAAAGGAGCCCTGTGTAAGGAAGCATTTTAATCCTGATTTGAACCACCTTGAAAGCTCCTGTTATGGAACTGGGTCTTATTTACTGATTGAGGACTTTGCATCACTAAACAAACAAACCTGGGCAAAAAGAGCAACTTTACGTTTAGAGATAGTAAATCATTCTCTAAACAAAGATGGTGCACACTTGCTAACATTATGCAGAGAATTCAGAAAACTCTTTCAGTTTTTTTTCAGAGAAATTGCCAATGTTTTAGAACAATTGTTTAATCATTTTCATTTATCTTTTGCTACTCCATCAATATCAACAGCTTTTTGAATCTTTCTAATCCCAAACATGGATACTTTATTACAATTTAATAATTTAAACAGAGATTGGAGTGGACTCAAAGTTTCGACTTCTTCTTACAAAGGAACACCACAAAATTGGACTCTATAGCGCCAATGGTGCTGTACTAAAGATGTTCTAAAAGCCTAAAATGATGTCAATGTGTTCCTAGTCATTTTTGACATTGTCCACTTGGCACCCCATTCTGTGATGTGCACCAGTGCAGGGCATGCTGTAAGTGCATCAAAAACATCAAAAGAGATCCTACCATGACATCAAACAACCAATCCAGCTGGTTTGATGCTCATTTCCCTAACTTGTTCTGTACATTGACTGAATCCCAGTGTTAATCACCAGTAGCTAACATATGCATTCAGCAGCATCAGGAATCCACTCGTAGCATTATTTGTAATTCCAGTCACCAACTTGTAGGTGAGGTACTTTTGACTTCTGCCTCCTTAGGCAATTATAGTGGAAGTATTGTGGATTGTTTTTGGCAGTCCATTGGTGAGCTGCTGCATAAATTCAAAGAGGCAGCAGGATTTAGTTGTCCAACTCTGCATGAGGTCCGAGGGGCTGTAATTGCAATGCCTCTGGATCTGCAACATGGCCAGCAAAATGAGTGAAGGCTACAGTCAGGAATAGCTCTGCAAAGCAAGAGGGGAAGGACTCTCCACAGGCTTCCCTACCCACGAAGATTTTCTCAAGAGCCTTCGACAATGCCTCAGTTTTACCAATAAAGTGGAAAATGGCTGTCTCCTTCAACCTGACCTGGAACCAGATAAGGATGGTGAGGATGACACTGCCTGTGGCCATAAATGTAACAGTAATATTGAACTTTTATGTTTCTGGGTCTTTCCGTGTGAGAGCAAGTGACATTACCAGCATATCTCAGTATGTCACCCATTAATCTGAAGTTGATGGAGGCTATCAATGACAATAGAAGCAAATGCATTGTTTACAGCTTCAGCAGGATGCGAAGCAGAGTGAGAATATGCAACACTTTGCCAAGTTTGTGTGATATCTAATGGTGCACGGCAAGTGGATCTGTGGGCTCTCCTTGTTAACTGGAAAGAAATATAGAAACTGCAAGAGCTGAGCAACCATTCCATCAACATGCTGCTGTGTGATCATGCACAGTACATTATTATGAGTAAAATGATAATATTTTAAACTGTCTCTAATTCAAGATAAGATGGAACACGTGCCTATTAGCTCTGCACACTGATAAGCTAATGTGACCTAGTAGCCATGGAATGAGGGGAGGGGTGGACAGGTCACATTGTAATGAAATTCAAGTGCCAGGTTTAATACCTGAACACAAAGAGAAAGGTAGTTGTTCTTGCTCTGTGCAAATTTATGAACTGTCAGGCTTTCAGACACAGAAACCACCCTGAGATGAAACAAAACATGCTGCTGAGTGAAGACGCAGTGAGAGCAGAATGCTGATAAGAATAGATTCCCCGTTTGAAGAGGTGAGCCATGCAGAGAATCAAAGCCTGTTACGTTATCAGGTAGTATCTTGCTATTGAAATTTCATTCAGTTACACTCAGGAGGATTGAGTGAAGAGACTTTTAAAATGATTCTGGAAATCTGACCTGGTGTAAAACAGAGAAAATAATATTGCCATTATGAGGTCAAAGGCAATGGCCACCAGGAATCCATGGATCCACTATATACACCATTATATCCATCGAAATGCCCATTACATCACCTTGCAACAAGAGTCAATCACAATAACAATTTAATTGACATTTTTATCCATAATCTTTCCAATTGTACAAACAGAAATTAACTATTCAGCTTGATGCATTCCTATAGTGCATGCCTTGTGCTTTGTCTGACTTACGCTGTAATTATAAAACGACTGATGGAAGGCTTGTTCTACTGGAGAAATTGCAGATGTCCCGGCTTCAAACTGCACTAGCTCAGCGTGTGTGACTTTGATCTAGGCTGGCAGAAAGGTAAAAGCATTGGCACTGGTTGAGTGTCAGTATTGGGAGAACAAATGCTGTAATTCTCTCCCCACCTGCAAAAGCTTTCTTACAACCTGTTGCCAAGAATGTGCCTCAGTTTCACTCCTGTTGTTGCTCATTGCTCTGCAAATCACCTTGATCACTAGTCCCATGACAGTACTTCAAAGCCACCATCTGCCACTCCAACATCCACTCCCATCCTCAGCCCTTCTCAGTTGAATCCTCCTTGCAATATAATGGTAGATTTACTTTGAAGTAGATAAATTTGTTTTCATCTGCTGGAGGTCAAATTTTTTTGTAGTGTTATGACAGTACATTTCAGTTTCCATTTTTCATTGACTGCACATTAATGCAATTGTTCTGAAACATCTGTTGCAAAATGTTAACCTTTAGACTAAGCTGGTAGATGGTTTACTGTAATTCCCTATCAAATGGAAGGTAATTGTTTATTAATTAACTCCCCTCTGTCAATATCCACTACTATTATACCTACAAGGACTGATCATAAAACTACAAATAGCTTTCTGTGTTTTACTGTGTTTCTCAATGTTTCTATTTGATCAAGTGAGGACTCAACAATTTAACAAATTGAATAATTATTTAGAGGTCTGTTATACATGTTTTGTTATTTATGTGTATACATAGGAACAGGAGTAGGCCGTTCAGTATTTTACTTGTTCTGTCATTTAATTCGATCATAGCTGATCTTTACTTTAACCATCGTTTCTCCATGATATCTAATCTAACAAATATTTCATGATCTCAGTCTTGAAATCTTTAATTGGCCCAGCATCCAGAATGGTTTGAGCAGAGATAACTCCAGATTTCCATCAAACTTTGTTTGCAAAGTTCTTCTAGATTTCCCTCTTAAATGGCCCAGCAATAATTGTAAGATTATCTCTCTTTTTTTCAGTACACTCACCTCAGGAAATACGGTGATCTTATAGAACATAGAACATTGCAGCGCAGAACAGGCCCTTCAGCCTTCGATGATGCGCCAACCAATTAGAAACAAGCAGTGACTCTCTAACCTAAACCATTCCCTTTTCATCCATAAACTTATCTACTAACCTCTTAAACGCCACCAAACTTGGCGCATCTACAACTGCAGCAGGCAGGGCATTCAATACCCTTACCACCCTCTGGGTAAAGAACCTACCTCTGATATCCGTCCTAGAACTACCACCCCTTAATTTAAAGCTATGTCCCCTCGTGCTAGCTTTCTCCATCCTAGGAAAAAGGCTATCACTGTCCACCCTATCTAAACCTCTAATCATCTTATATGTTTCAATAAGGTCTCCTCTTAGCCGCCTTCTTTCTAACGAAAACAACCTCAAATCCCTCAGCCTCTCCTCATAAGACCTGCCCTCCATACCAGGCAACATCCTGGTAAACCTCCTCTGTACCCTCTCCAATGCCTCCACATCTTTCTTATAATGCGGGGCCCAGAACTGTACACAATACTCCAAGTGCGGCCGCACTAGAGTTTTGTACAGTTGCAACATGATGTTGTGGCTCCGAAATTCAATCCCCCTACCAATAAAAGCTAAGATCTCGTCCCACCCAGCATTTGGTGAGGCAGGGTGGAAAGATTAAGTACAAAACAAAATTGTAAAAACATGCTCAGTTTCATGCCAGTTCTGATTTTACCAGCCACTTTGTCCAAGCGTGAACAGCTTTGTGGCCAAAATGGGCGAGACAACAATTTGCATGCATTTGAATGTATTTCAATATAATTAGTGAGTGTGGCCCTCACTTACATGAACCATCTCATCAGTCAGAAGTCACATTGATGAGAATTACAGCTGCTCTGTATAGTTGATTTTCAGGTGTAGAAGTGATGAAGCAAGGATGTGAGTAATATGAAGCGGCACCTTGCAGCCATGGTGTAGAGTGGAGTGGAAGAGTTTGCATGGGTGCAGTCTTTTGGGGAGGCATATACCACTCTGGAGTCATGCAATCTGGGGTTGCTATTGACTTGGGGCTCATATTGTGCATATTCCCCTGTCTACTAAATGACCCCTGGAGGTTGCAAATGAGGTCAACTCCCAACGCCACTGACATCGCCACGGTTACCCTCCCATCAGTCTGCTGGACAGGCCCAGTGGCTGTCTGACCTCCATTTGTCATAGCCCTCCATTCAGAAATGCACTCTTCCATTGCTACCCTCTGATCCCTCAGCTCATCTCTGATCCCAAGCAACTTCATCTTCTGCACCAGTCTGCCATGAGGGATCTTGGGAATCCTTTCCAATAATTTCACTACCACAGATATCAGGTTAACTGGCCTGTAATTACCTGGATTATTTATGCTACTCTTCTTAAACAAAGGAACAATATTGCTTATTCTCTAATCCTCTGTGACCTCCCCTGTGGCCAGTGAGGATACAAAGATTTCTCTCAAGGCCCCAACAATTTCCTCCCTTGCTTCTTTCAGTATTCTGAGGTATATCTCCATCAGGCCCTGAGGACTTGTCTACCTTAATGTTTCTCAAAATCCCAATCCATCCCAGGCCCCACTGACAGAAAAAAACCAAGCATGGCAGGTGTTAATGCAGCTTCTCACACAACATGGACTCTGCAGTGCTGCCCATGATGGGAACCCATCTTGTGCTAGTCACAAGGATGCTTCACTGTCTGTCTGAAGCGCAAGCCATTCATTGAATCACTCCACCAGACATCCAGATGGTACTGCTATGCCTGTGCTTTAATGATTCCCAATGGGAACCCCCATATGCATTCCATATCCCTTATCAGGAGGGTGCAGTGACAGTTGCCAACTTGTCGAGATGGCACCAGGAATGGTGTTGGGTGGCCAGCGTCCACACTCATGAGAACACAGCTTGCTGGGAGGGAGTGGGTCCGAGGATGCATAACCTCATAGACCGTCTTTCCTTCTCTTCCCCAACCCTCCACATCTCCCATGGTGGACCTGGCACCTAAAAGGACAGGGGGACACCCACTCCTGATGATAATGAAGGTTACAGTGGTCCTAATGTTTTTCACAATCAGGGCCTTCCAGGCCACCAGGAGGGACCTCTGGGATTTCCAGTCTTCGGTCCACAAATGTGTCCATGATGTGATGGGTGCTTTATTCACTCGGGCAAGCCAGCCCGGGCTGCAGGCTTTGCCACCATCACTGGCTTGCAGAATGAACAGGAGGCTATTGATTATACTCATGCATCTCTGTGATCCCCAAAAAATCGGCACTGCATTTCATTATTAGGAAAGGGTTCCACTCCCTGAGTGTGCACGTCATGTGTGACCACAAGATGAATGTCTTGCATGCATGTGCATGTCACTCGGGAAGAGTGCATAATAGCTTTATCCTGCAGCGCTCTGACATTCCTGTGTCTACAAAGACCAGCCAAGGTTGCCTGACTCGCAGGAGGCAAAGTCTGCTCAGGGCTGAGCTGATGACACCAATGCAGAGGCAAGAGACTAATGTGGAATCTAATTATAATGAGGCCCATGCTGCTACCTGTTCCATTGTAGAAGGTGCATCAGGCTCCTGAAGATGCAGTTCTGTTGCCTAGACTGCTCTGGTGTGTTACTCTAGTACAGCCCCCTGAAGGTCTCCCTCATTGTGAATGTCTGCTGTGCGTTCCAAAACATGTGCAGTAGCTGGGTAACTTCCTGAAGGAGGGGGGAGGATGAGCATGCGGACAGCCTCAAGGAGGAGGGGGCCCATGAGGATGTGGAGAAGGAGGAAGCCAAGGAGGAGCTGGGGGATGGAGGACATGCAGTGGCAAGGGCCCATCAGGGAAGGGCGGTGAGGGAGGCCCTCATTGTCACATAGTTCTACAACTAGCGGACCTATGATACCCCAATTCCAACCCCTACACGCTGGAGTCTGTAACCATCCCCCACCTCACAATACTTGGCTATAACTCCCGCCATTGGTCTCATTGGCATCACACTAGGGTGATGGGCCTTGATTGTCTGTATAAGCAAGTTTCTGGTCCAGGTAGGACGCTGATGATGACTCTATGTGTGTGGTACTCTATGATGCAGCCCTGGCGCCACACAAGTCTGACTCCTTCCTGTCTCTGACCCACGTCTGAGTGAGAATCAGGGGCTCAACCATCTAGTTCAATGCTCCAGGGAGCAGGTGGGAACTGGTTGGGGAGGACATTCCCAGGGTTTGGCAGTGCTGGAATGGAATGTCAGACTGTGTGACACAGAGGGATGATAGGGCACCCACAGCTGGGATAGCATTTGGTGTCCTATGCCAGTCAGGGGTCTGGCACAGGAGCTGCTAAATGAGGATCACGGAAGAATATCTTCCTCTGGATATGGTTAGGATATGGTTAGTCCTGTAGAAAGCAAATTACAGACAAATAGGTCACAGCTTTGGGGTGCAGTAACATTTATTCGTGAAACTAATAGTGCAGTAACTTAAGTGGTGATATTTAACAATGCAATGTAACAAGTATGCATGATTCTAAACAGTGCCTATTTTTCTAACCTAACTAGCTGAGTCCTTTACCTGTACCCTCTTGGTGATCATGCAACTTCTTAGTCTTAAGAGAGCTACCACTCTGTTTGCATGCCCTCAAGATGTGTATTGGAGGTGGACGCAGTCAGCTGCGTTTCACGCCCTGTGGCCTGTAAAGCTCTTTGTAGCTGTCCCCTGGAGGCCTGGGACTGAGAGGGTTCCAGCCAATGTTCTAGTGTCATGGATATATCATGTTCGCCCTGCTGCCATGAGATGCACCAATGTCAGAAAGAGGAGAATTGGAAGGCCCAATGACAGCTGGAGTCTCCCATGTGGGAGGCCCCGGCATGGGCTCCAGACTTTCCTCCTCCCTCAGGATGTCAACAGGCCCTGAGATACTCTATGGGACGTTGGAGCAGCTGAAGTGAGCTCCAGAAGCCCAGCATCACCTGGCCCAGGCAGTCCTGGAGTCCCAACTGTGTTCACCCTTTGGAGTTATGTGAGCCCTTGGAGATGGTCCTCTGAATCTGGACCAAGCTCTCAATGTCTGCAGCAAGTGCCCTCCGGGACTGGGCCAGACTCTGGAGACTCTCAGTGGTGGCCGACTGTGATTGGGTCATGCTCTTGAAGCCCACAGCTATGACCCACTGTGACTCAGCCATGCCTTGGACTCTGTCACTCATGATGACCATTTCCTGCTTGACACTTTTCACTGCAGATATTATCCTTGCGGTGTTGGCCTGAGTACCACACAATGCCAACAATATCTCCTGCACCTGCAGTCTGTGGGACTCCTCCCAACAGCATCACAGCTTCTGCAGTTTTGCAGACAGCCCTTCTTGCATTCTCTGGCTCTGTTGCTTCATCTCCAGCGGCTTAGGAAAATCTAATCCCAGCAGCCCTGCACCTGCCTTGGCGCCAGCTGATTCTTTGCCTCTGCATGCCTCAGGCCTCAGATGTTCCCAGCCTCCACTCAATTACATCAATGGCTGTGTTATACACAGTAAGAAGTCTCACAACACTAGGTTAAAGTCCAACAGATTTATTTGGTAGCAAACACCACCAGTTTTTTAGCCCCAAAAGGTAATGGCATTTGCTACCAAATAAACCTGTTGGACTTTAACTTGGTGTTATGAGACTTCTTAAAGCGTTTATCCCAGTCCAACGCTGGCATCTCCCCATCATGTATAATGAACATCAGAGAGTGCTCCAGGAGCCTCACCACTGATGTGTCTCACTGTAGTGATGGTCTCTGTGCTGGTGGATTGTGTGGAGAAAGCCTGTGTCGATTGACTTCCTCCGAGGTTTGCTCTGAGCTATCATTGGGCATCTCAGTGGGGGGCAGAAGAGGCGTGGCAATGCCAGACAATCTGGGTGCAACAGGATCGTCTTCTGTAGCAAAGTACACAAGGTTTAATGCAAGGGATGACCACACCTGACCAAATACAGAAGGACTCAGAGTAAGAATCTACATAGGGTACTGGCCTAATTGGAATACCTAATGGTAATGAGAGCCACCTTCACCACACTATCCTGCCGGACCCTCGCTGCCACAAGTACTCCATTCGCTGGCTACTTCTCGGTCTCCTCCTCCTCCAAATCCTCCTGGCCTTTGCCCTTCAGGAATGCCTGGCTATACTTCTCCTCCACCTTCTCCAGGAATTCTTCCTATCCTTTGGCCCACTGAATAGGTGAGCCCCAATTCCCCATGCCTGTGCCAGACCCCCGACTGGCATGGGACACCCAAGCGCTCATCCCAAGCCGATCCAGCAGTGGATACCCTGTAGGCCCACATTGTCACACAGCCTGGCATGATATCCTCTGCACCCACCAGCTACTGAGACAGTCCCTGCCCAACCAGTCACCCTTCATTCTCAAGTGCCTAATGATGCTCCCGTCCCTCACACAAATGTGAGCCCAAGCGCCAGCGTGCGCTCAGAGAGCAGTGGGAGTCAGGCTTGTATTTCTCCAGGGCAGCATCACAATGTACCATATAGTGAATCATCATCAATCTCCTGCCTGGTCCAATAATTTGTTAACACGTTCAACCGAGGCCTAGCAGCCTGGTGTGATGTCAGTGGAACCCATGGCAGGGGTTGTGAACAAAGGTTGGGTGTGAGGCAGATGGGGATTGGAGCTGTTTAACCGCATGCTCCCTAGATGATGTACCTTGTGACAGTGAGGGCTTCCCTTGCTGCTCTGTTCTGCTGGACCCTTACTGCCACCTGTCCTCCATGCGCAAGCTCCTTCTCTTCCTACTCCTCCTCCATATCCTCCTGACCCCTTCCTCTTCAGGGTTGTTTGCCTGGTCGCCCCCTCCTCCATCTCCTCCAGGAAGTCTTCCCACTGCTGTGCCAGAGTGTGGAGCACACAGTAGACCACAATGATGTGAGAGACTGTCAGGGGCTGCATTGGAACGCCCCACCCGAGCTCTCCAAGAAACAGAACTGCATGTCCAGGAGCATGATGCATCGCTCAACAATGGACTGGGTGGCAGCATGGGCCTCATTATAATATGTCTCTGTGTCAGTCTCTGACCTTCCTACTGGCGTCAAAGCTGAGCCCTTAGCACTTAGCTCTTCTCCCCAACAAACCATCTCAGCAGCTTGGGGAGATGTCCCAGGGATATCTGAGCTCCTTAGGATGAAGCTATCATGTATGCTTCTCAGGTGGCATGTTTACATATACATGATGTTCTTCTTGTGGTTGTAGACCACCTGAATATTCAGGGACCACAAGATGACGTGCGGGCAATCAATAGCCTCCTGCACTTTCGGCACCACGACGATGGCAGTAAAACCTGCAATCCAGGGCTTTTTGCTGTGCCTGGTCCATGTCGAAATTGCTGTGCTGACTTGCCTGAGTGAATAAGGCATTCATCACATTGTGGACATACTTGTGGACCAAGGACTGGGAAATCCCACAGAGATCTCTACTAATGGCCTAGAAGGACTTGGTTGCAAAAAGGATTAGGGCCCCCATGACCTTCATTGCCACAGGGAGCGGGTGTGTCCAAAAGGATCTGTCACAGGACATAAAGTGCTGGGATCTCTGTTTCCTCTGTGTCCTGGGCTGCTCCTCAGAATGATGGGTATCCACCCCATGTCCCTGACTGACGATCAGTCCCTTATCCCGCTCCAGCCTCTGGTCCTGGCTGGTTTTATAGTGGGTGTATGCCTCCACCCTCCTCCTCTCCCACAGCCACAAGTAAGAATGTAGGTCTTGGCTCCATTCTGAAATCCATCTTTGCTCTGAGAGTTGGGAAGGATGGTGGGGTGAGTGAGAGAAAGAGGGACAGCCTCCCAAATGTCTGATCAAAATGCAAAGAGAAATCAAAATTATACCAAAACTCAAAGCTCTGAGTTAGAAAGATATACTCCAGTTATAACCCTGTGGGATTATTCAGAGAAAAACAGAATTGTTATGGTACAGTTGGAGACCATTTGGCTCATCATGTCTGTACCAACCTGACTGGTCATGATGTGGAGATGCCACTGTTGGACTGGAGTAAAACAGAAAGAAATCCCACAACACCAGCTCAAAATCTAAAAGTTTATTTGGGATTTCTTTCTGTTCAACCTGAATAAGCATTATAACTTTATGCCATTCATAGAACATAGAACATAGAACATAGAACAATACAGCACAGAACAGGCCCTTCGGCCTTCGATGTTGTGCCGACCAAAATAAAAGCAATGCCCCTCCTAACTAAACCATTCCCTTCTCATCCATATACTTATCAACTAACCTCTTAAACGCCACCAAACTTGGCGCATCTACAACAGCTGAAGGCAGGGCATTCCACTCCCTAACCACCCTTTGAGTAAAGAACCTACCTCTGATATCCGTCCTATAACTATCACCCCTTAATTTAAAGCTGTGTCCCCTCGTGCTAGCTTTCTCCATCCTAGGAAAAAGGCTATCACTGTCCACCCTATCTAAACCTCTAATCATCTTATATGTTTCGATCAGGTCCCCTCTTAGCCTCCTCCTTTCTAACGAAAACAACCTCAAATCCCTCAGCCTCTCCTCATAAGACCTGCCCTCCATTCCAGGCAACATCCTGGTAAACCTCCTCTGTACCCTCTCCAATGCCTCAACATCTTTCTTATAATGTGGGGACCAGAACTGCACACAATACTCCAAGTGCGGCCGCACTAGAGTTTTGTACAGTTGCAACATGATGCTGCGGCTCCGAAATTCACTCCCCCTACCAATAAAAGCTAAGACTCCATATGCCTTCTTAACAACTTTATCCACTTGACTGCCTAATTTCAGGGATCTATTGACACATACACCAAGATCCTTCTGTTCCTCAACACTATTAAGAGCCCTACCATTAGCCCTATACTCTACACATTTATTGTTCCTGCCAAAGTGCATTACCTCACACTTTTCCACATTAAACTCCATTTGCCACTCTCGGCCCAGCTCTGCAACTTGTCCAAGTCACTCTGTAAACTAAAACACCCCTCTTCACTATCTACCACACCACCAACTTTAGTATAATCTGCAAATTTACTGATCCATCCCTCAATACCCTCATCCAGATCATTTATAAAAATTACAAACAGCAGGGGCCCCAAACAGACCCCTGAGGCACACCACTCGTCACCGAACTCCACGATGAATATCTCCCATCAACCACCACCCTCTGTCTTCTATCTGCCAGCCAATTTCTAATCCAATTAGCTAATCACCCTCTATTCCACACATCTGCATTTTCTGTAGAAGTCTTCCATGGGCCACCTTATCAAACGCCTTACTAAAGTCCATATATACTACATCAACCGCCTTACCCCCATCCACCTCTTTGGTCACTTCTCAAAAAACTCAATGAGGTTAGTAAGGCATGACCTACCCTTCACGAAACCATGCTGACTATCCCCAATCAATTCATTTCTCTCTAAATAACTATAAATCCTATCCCTAATAATTCTCTCCAAAACCTTGCCCACAACAGAAGTAAGACTCACTGGCCTATAATTCCCTGGAAGGTCTCTCTTCCCCTTCTTAAACAATGGGACCACATTCGCTATCCTCCAGTCCTCCGGAACCACACCGTAACCAACGAGGACCTGAAGATCAGAGCCAGAGGCTCTGCAATCTCCTCTCTTGCCTCCCAGAGAATCCTAGGGTAAATCCCGTCCGGCCCAGGGGACTTATCCAACTTCAAACCCTCGAGAATTTCTAACACATCCTCCCTATCTACTACAATACTCCCCAATTTGCAACCCTGTACCTCAGTGCTCTCCACAGCTACATTTCCAGCACTCTGCGTGAATACCGAAGAGAAATATTTATTCAGTGCCTCACTGAAATATTATCAACCATTACTCACTGTTTTCTATTACTCACCCAATTTTGTATTCAGGTTGCTATGGCCTCTATTCCATGAGCTATAATTTTCTCAACAGTCTGTTGTGGGCACTGTTTTAAATGCCTTCTAGAAGTCCACATCAGCATTCATCTGTCTTCTTCCTATATCTCTGCACATCTTGAATGTTTCAAATGAACCTAGACAGTACATGCTAGATTTGAACCACTCGCTGTGTGAGAAAGTTTTTACTCATACCATGTTTGCTTCTTTTGCAAATCACTTTAAATCTGTATCCTTCTTTCGTTCTTCATCCTTTTACAAGTGGAACAGTTTCTCCCTATGTACTCTGTCCTTTATCAAATCTCCTGTTAGTGCTATCCTCTCCAAGGAGAACAGTCCCAGTGTCTCTAATCTATCTTCATAACTGAAGTTTTTCATTCCTAGAACCGATTTTATAAACCTTTTTCTGCACTTTCTCCATTGTGTTTACATCCTTCCCATAATGTGGTACCCTGAACTTACTCCAGCTGAGGTCTAATCATGTGTTCAGCACATCCTCCTTGCTCTTGCACTCTGTGCCCCTATTAATAACGCCAGAAAACTCTGTCTCTTCACCTGTATTTCGAGACTTAAGCAAATATAAACTCGGGGCCTTTTGGTTTGCACATCTTTAGAATTGTACCCTTTACTTCATAGGTCTCTCGATGTTCTTTCTACTAAAATGAATCATTTCACACTTTTCTTCATTGAACTTAATTTGCTACTTATTTAGCATTCTACCACTTTCTCTATGACCTTTTGAAGTTCTACACTGTCCACCTTGCAGTTTACAGTTCTTCCAAATTTTCTTTAGTCCACAAACTTTGGAATTATCCCATCTACTACAAACTTCCTCCAGCCTGAAAAATATTTATCAACCATTACTCACTGTTTTCTATTACTCACCCAATTTTGTATTCAGGTTGCTATGGCCTCTTTATTCCATGAGCTATAATTTTCTCAACAGTCTGTTGTGGGCACTGTTTTAAATGCCTTCTAGAAGTCCACATCAGCATTGCTACCCTCATCAACCATCTCCATTACTTCTTCAAGAAGTCCAGCAAGTTAGTTGACTATGACTTTCCTTTAAGAAATTCCTGCTGGTTCTTCATAAGGAACCCACATTTTTTGAAGTGACTATTAGTTCTATCCCAAATAATTGTTTCTGAAACTTCCCCATCACCAAGTGTAAACTGACTGGGTTTATCGTTACAAACTTTTTTGAACAAATGCTTGTGACTCTCCAGTCCTTTGACACCTCTCCTGAGTCTAGGGAAGATTCAAAGTTTATAGCCAGTGCCCCTGCAATTTCTACTGTCACTTCCTTCAATAGTTTTGGATATATCTTATCTGATTTTGGTACCTTGTTAACTTTAAGTACTGCACTTTGGAGAAAGACGAACTTAGAAGAAAATATGTTTGAAGTTTATAAATGATAGAGGGATATTCAGTAAATAGTTTTTTTTCAATGGATAGGATTGGTAGAACTGTAAGTCATGTCCATATAGTCTATAGACAAAGAATTAGTTCAGATGTCAGGAAATACTTATTTTTACATGCAGCCATCACCATCTGGAACAAACTGGTATTAGTCCTGAACAGTTGGGACTCATTCTGAGATAGGTGGGACCTCTACAAGAGAGATGGTCTACACCTGAACCAGAGGGGAACTAATATCTTGGGGGGAAAATTTGCAAAGGCTATGCAGGGGGCTTTAAACTGATTCAGAGGGGGGGTGGGATCCTGAGTAGTTGGGGTGCTAAGAGGGATGAGAGTAAGGGGGTCATAGAGGAAAGCTGTAAAACACAGCAGCGTACGGGTGGGGTAGGGCATGGTTTGAAATGCGTATACTTTAATGCAAGGAGTATTCGCAATAAAGTGGAGGAACTTGCAGCTTGGACCAGTACTTGGAACTTCGATGTTGTGGCCATTTCAGAGACTTGGGTAGAGCAGGGACAAGAATGGATGTTGCAGGTTCCGGGGTTCAAATGCTTCAGTCGGAGGAGAGAAGGAGGTAGAAGGGGGGGAGGAGTGGCATTATTAGTCAAAGACTGTATCACAGTGACAGAAAAGAAGTTTGATGAGGACTTGTCTGTTGAGGTAGTATGGGCTGAGATTAGAAACAGGAGAGGAGAGGTCACCCTGTTGGGAGTCTTTTATAGACCTCCTAAAAGTTCTAGAGAGGTAGAGGAAAGGATTGCAAAGTCAATCCTGGACAGGAGTGAAAGTAATAGGGTAATTGTTATGGGGGACTTTAACTTTACTAATATTGATTGGAATAGCTATAGCTCTAGCTCGTTAGAGGGGTCAGTTTTTGTACAAAGTGTGCAGGAAGGTTTTTTGACTCAGTATGTAGAGAGGCCAACTAGAGGTGAGGCTACATTGGATTTGGTGCTGGGCAATGAGCCAGACCAGGTGTTAGGCTTGGAAGTTAGTGAACATTTGGGTGATAGTGACCACAATTCGGTTACGTTCACCTTAGTGATGGACAGGGATAGGCATGAAGCTGGGGGCAGTAGTTATAGCTGGGGGAAGGGTAATTATGAGGCCATCAGGAGAGAATTAGGGTGCATAGATTGGCCTAGGAAACTACAGGGACTGGGAACATCTGGAATGTGGAGCTTATTCAAGGAGCAGCTGCTGCGAGTCCTTGATAAGTATGTCCCTGTCAGGCAAGGAGGAAATGGTCGAGTAAGGGAACCTTGGTGTACTAAAAAAGTTAATTCGCTGGTTAAAAGGAAAAAGGATGCTTATGTCAGGATGAGGCTTGAAGGCTCAGTTAGTGCAATGGATAGCTATAGATTAGCCAGGAGTGAGCTAAAGAGTGAGTTGAGGAGGGCTAAAAGGGGACACGAGAAGACTTTTGCTGATAGGATCAAGGAGAATCCTAAAGCTTTCTTTAGATATGTTAAGAGTAGAAGATTGGTTAGGGCAAGATTAGGGCCAGTCATAGACAGCAGTGGGAAGTTGTGCGTGGAGCCTGAAGAGATTGGAGAGGCACTGAATAAATATTTCTCTTCGGTATTCACGCAGGGAGATGTAAATGTAGTTGTGGAGAACACTGAGGTACAGGGTTGCAAACTGGAAAGTATTGAAGTAGGTAGGGAGGATGTGCTAGATATTCTTGAGGGTTTGAAGTTAGATAAGTCCCCTGGGCCGGACAGGATTTACCCTAGGATTCTCTGGGAGGCAAGAGAGGCTATTGCAGAGCCTCTGGCTCTGATCTTCAGGTCGTCGTTGGTTACGGGTGTGGTTCCGGAGGACTGGAGGATAGCGAATGTGGTCCCATTGTTCAAGAAGGGGAAGAGAGACCTTCCAGGGAATTATAGGCCAGTGACTTTTACTTCTGTTGTGGGCAAAGTATTGGAGAGAATTATTAGGGATAGGATTTATAATTATTTAGAGAGAAATGAATTGATTGGGGATAGTCAGCATAGTTTTGTGAAGGGTAGGTCGTGCCTTACTAACCTCATTGAGTTTTTTGAAAAAGTGACCAAAGAGGTGGAGGGGGGTAAGGCGGTTGATGTGGTATATATGGACTTTAGTAAGGCGTTTGATAAGGTGGCCCATGGAAGACTTCTGCAGAAAATGCAGATGTATGGGATAGAGGGTGATTTAGCTAATTGGGTTAGGAATTGCTAGCAGATAGAAGACAGAGGGTGGTGGTTGATGGGAGATATTCATCTTGGAGTTCGGTGACAAGTGGTGTACCCCAGGGGTCTGTTTTGGGGCCCCTGCTGTTTGTAATTTTTATAAATGATCTGGATGAGGGTATTGAAGGATGGATTTGTAAATTTGCAGATGACACTAAAGTCGGTGGAGTGGTAGATAGTGAAGAGGGGTGTTCTAGTTTGCAGAGAGACTTGGACAAGTTGCAGAGCTGGACCGAGAGGTGGCAAATGGAGTTTAATGTGGAAAAGTGTGAGGTAATTCACTTTGGCAGGAATAACAAATGTGTAGAGTATAGGGCTAATGGTAGGACTCTTAATAGTGTTGATGAACAGAGGGATCTTGGTGTATATGTGCATAGATCCCTGAAAGTAGGCAGATAAGTCGATAAGGTTGTTAAGAAGGCATATGGAGTCTTAGCTTTTATTGGTGGGGGATTGAATTTCGGAGCCGCAACGTCATGTTGCAACTGTACAAAACTCTAGTGCGGCCGCACTTGGAGTATTGTGTGCAGTTCTGGTCGCCACATTATAAGAAAGATGTGGAGGCATTGGAGAGGGTGCAGAGGAGGGTTACCAGGATGTTGCCTGGTATGGAGGGCAGGTCTTATGAAGAAAGGCTGAGGAATTTGAGGTTGTTTTCATTAGAAAGAAGGCGGCTAAGAGGAGACCTTATTGAAACATATAAGATGATTAGAGTTTAGATAGGGTGGACAGTGATAGCCTTTTTCCTAGGATGGAGAAAGCTAGCACGAGGGGACATAGCTTTAAATTAAGGGGTGGTAGTTATAGGACGGATGTCAGAGGTAGGTTCTTTACCCAGAGGGTGGTAAGGGTATGGAATGCCCTGCCTGCTGCAGTTGTAGGTGCGCCAAGTTTGGTGGCGTTTAAGAGGTTAGTTGATAAGTTTATGGAAGTGAAGGGAATGGTTTAGTTTGGAGGGTCATTGCTTTTTATAATGGTCGGCGCAACATCGAAGGTCGAAGGGCCTGTTCTGCGCTGTAATGTTCTATGTTCTATTATGATTATTTTAGGAAGAATGAACTGACTCCTTTTTCCCACTCCTGGCTTGGATATTAAATTTAAAAAAAGATGTTATATTGCCAATTCAATATATATACTTAACTGGGTAGAACTCCATATATGAAAGAGACCAGCTAGTTTCCTTAAATTAGCAAGTGAAGTTAATTTTACTGTTAAGATTCACTCAAATAAAAATGCAGAAATTATTAATAAAAGTTTACAATGTACAAGTTTGTCCAACTACACATTAATGTAAAACCAACACCAACAAAAAGCCCTTGAACCCTACCCTCCCCCCCCCAAAAAAAAACCATGCAAAAAATTAAAGTTGAGAAAAGACCACAGGCTGTCTAAATGCTTGTTGACAGCCGCACGGACACTTTCCACAGCAGCTGGTGGTACATGGGTTTCTCACTGGAGGATGGATGGTTGGTTCTCCTTACTCTTGGGAAGAGTGGTGTTGAATTGGAAACCCCTTCACAAAGTCTTCGTTTGCAGCAGTGAGGCCTTGTGTACCATTTCAAATCACAAACAGTTCAGCTTTGATGAAAGATTTCAGAGAAGAAGGGGGTGTGGGACATGGTAAGGCAGTGGCTTGTTCTATCCGTGTGACAGCTATCTCTGATTGTTAGTTCAAATCTAGCATATATTTCAGTCACAAGCTGGATCATGTGATCTCTGGTTTCAATCTGCACTTCTTTTAGCCACTGTCTCTGAGAGTGCTAGATTCTGCAGGTTGTATTTTGTTTGCTCCTGGCAAATGTGTTTCCAGTCAGAAGTGGAGGAGGGAAGGGGTGGGTCAGAGGGAGATGGAGAGGTTGGGTTGGGGGTTGAAGAGCAGTTGGAGGTATGTAAAATAGGGCAGTGCCAATTCCACCATCTTCCCATCCATCTCTGAGCTCAACCCTATAAAATGGAAGGGGGGATGGGGGTGGGCATGTGCTGACATCAACAATCCATCTGCACTATTTCAATACATTATCAAGAGCTTGTGGATAGTATGCTGCCATCATATGGGGTCAGCATGGACAGCGCATTAAAAATATATATTTTTAAAAGGGCAGGAAGGGATATTATCTTGTGTGCTTGTTAATGTGTTCTTGGTGTGATCCAATTGGCTGTCAGCACCTGAGGGCATGAGTTCCTCCCCAGTGAAGGATGGAAGTTCCACACTGCATCAACTTAGTCTCTCCACAGCTCGTTACAACTGCAGGATAAGCTAGTATGGAGTGAGTCAGTTCCAAGGCAATTTTGCTTCCGCGGCCTGGGTGGCTGATGGGGAGACAAGCCATTTGCTCCTCCCATTCTCATCACGGTCATATGCTGCCCTATCTACAAAACTGGTTGTGTGCTTCACAAATGAAGCATTTTAGTTGCTTAGTGTTCTTTCCAACAAGTTCCATACATATATATATATATGTCCACTCAACGATATTATAAATGAATATTTTACGTAATAACTTCATGAAAGTAGAAAAACTTGTCAACACTATTAGAAAAATGTAGTGCTCCAGAAAGCTATTACAGAAAGCTTATTGAATAAACTATAAAGACATTTATCAACCATAACATCACCACAATACATTGAAACTTGAGAGGACATAGCACTGTGAATTAGAGTGAATAAATTTTATTTATTTGTGGTTATGATGTGGAGATGCCGATGTTGGACTGGGGTGGGCACAGTAAGAAGTCTAACAACATCAGGTAAAACTTCAACAGGTTTATTTGGTAGCACGAGCTTTTGGAGCGCTGCTCCTTCACCAGTTGAATGAAGAGTTGGGTTCACAAACAGGGCATATATCTTATAATTGAGTCTGTGTCTATGTATGCCCTGTTTGTGAACCCAACTCTCCATTCACCTGATGAAGGGGCAGTGCTCTGAAAACTTATGCTATCTTTATTTGTTACAAGAGGAATGTGAAACTGCTATCTCTTAGAATTTGCTTGGCTGTGTTGAGAATTTCCTAGTTCCTTTCTGAATTAACACTGCATT
Organism: Sphyrna mokarran; assembly: GCA_024679065.1. NCBI lineage: Eukaryota > Metazoa > Chordata > Chondrichthyes > Carcharhiniformes > Carcharhinidae > Sphyrna > Sphyrna mokarran. The sequence continues at coordinate 23,925,066 of JAGIQG010000012.1, read as the reverse complement.
TAGGCTGTGATTTCCAGTCAGGACACGTCAGGGTGGGATGGAAAATTTGGAGAGGCAACCAAACATCTATTGACTTTGGATGGGCCTTAGATCCTTGTATCCAATCTTCTGAACCTACCATGAGTGGGCCTTTGTCTCTGCATTCTTGCCTGTCCTAGGAGCTAATCTCTTTAGGGATTGATGGAACTAATGTTCAAGGTAGACCAGATGAAATGGGGTTGAAATGTTAGATTCAATGCCAGTAATTGGAATTTGAAATAAAAAGTTTCTATACAGGCTGAAAACATGGGAGAGATGTATTTTACAACCTAGATGAACTTTGATAACTAAAGTTGTTTGCCTAACCAAAACTTTGGGTTGCTCACCTTTAGTGGAATGATTTTAATCAATAAAATGATTATTTACTGAGTAAAGCAACCACTGAATTCCCACTTGGCTGTTGGCCTTCACATAGTGGCAGTTTTTCAAAGCATTCTATCTTAAACATTGGAGGCAGCCTTACACGCAGAATTATGTATGATATATGTTTGAACGGTTTTCACACCATATATTTCCTATTTATACACTGGAACTCTACTGTCCCATCTGACATCGGATTGGCGTGGGTGAGGTGTTGACAACAGAAATGTCCGTTGACGTCAGGTGGGAATTTCCGGTCTCGCTAAAGAGAGGCCGTAAAATCCTACTATGGTCTTTCTAGCTCCTTATTTCATCTAAATGGCCTACCACATTATCCTGAGATAGTAATTCTTTGTTCTAGACTTTCCAGCCAGACAAAACAACATCCTTGTACCCAATCTTCCAACCCTGTCAGAATTTTATATGTTTTAATTAGATCCCCTCTCATTCTTCTAAATCCAGTAAAAAAATAAGGACTGGAGCAGGTGTAGGTCATCTGGCCCCCTTGAGCATTCAGTCAGATCTTGGTTGATCGTTTCATGGACTCAGCTCTACCTACCTGCCCGCTCACCATAATTTCTTTACTGTTCAAAAATTTATCTATCTTTGCCTTAAAAACATTCAGCAAGGTACCTTAACTGTTTCAGCGGGCAGGAATTCCACAGATTCACTATCCTATGGGTGAAGAAGTTTATTTTCAACTCAGAGCTAAATCTGCTCCACTTTATTTTGAAGCTATGTCCCCTGGTTCTGGAAACAATCTCCCTGCTTCAATCATATCTATTCCCTTCACAATTTTACATGTTTCTATAAGATCCCCCCATATTCTTCTAAATTCCAATAAGTACCGTCCTAGTCTATTCAGTTTCCCCTCATAAGCTAACCTTCTCAAGTCCAGAATCGACCTAGTGAATCTCCTCTGTACCCCTCCACTGCCAGTATATCCTTTCTCAAGTAAGGGGACCAAAACTGTACCCAGTATTCCAGCACTTTAAATAGCTTCATCATAACTGCCCTGTTTCTAAACTCCATCTCTCTAACAATGAAGGACAAAAGTCCATTCCTTCTTAATTACCTGCTGCACCAGCAAGCCAACTTTTTCTGATTCATGCACAAGGACACCCAGATTCCTCTGCACAGTAGCATGCTGCAATTTTATACCATTTAAATAATAGTCCATTTTGCTGTTATTCCTACCAAATGGATGACTTCACATTTACCAACATTTTACTCCATCTGCTAGATGTATGTCCACTCATTTAGACTACACTCCTTTGCAGATGTCCTCTGCACACGTGCTCTACCACTCATCTCAGTGTCATCTATGAACTTTAACACATTACATTTGGTTCTCAACTCCAAATCATCAATGTAAATTGCGAACAATTCTGGCCCCAACACTGATCCCTGAGGCACACCACTAGTCACAGATCGCCAACCAGAAAAATATCCATTTATCCCTGCTCCTTGCTTTCTATTAGTGAACAAATCCTCTATCCATGCTAATATATTAGCCATAATGCCATGCACCTTTACCTAATGCAGCAGCCTTTTATGTGGCACTTTGTTGAATGCCTTCTGGAAATCCAGATACACCACATGTACTGGTTCCCCATTACCCACCATGCTCATAATGTCCTCAAAGAATTCCACTAAATTAGTTAAACATGTTCTACCTTCAGCTACAGTAAGACATCCTTGCTCCTGTACTCAAATCCTCCAGCAATGAAAGCCAACATACTATTTGCCTTCCAAAATACATCTGTACCTGATGTTTGCTTTCATTCTAGCAGGAGCATGGTGACCTGAAGAAGTATCTGTCCAAAATTTGCAGTGCTCTTAGATTCATTAAGATCACAATATCAAATGGGGCAACATTGAGGCAAAACAGAAGTCAGCTAAAGAAGTTGTACAGCTATACAACACCCAGAATTCCAATTGCATCTAAATCACATCCAAAGATTAACTCAGCAGGCCGCCTCAACCTCAGCTATGGATTCTGGGGATCCTCCTAATCATAGTGTGAGAGTGAGGAAGATTTAAAAATTGTATGCGCTTATTGAGTATGGGTAAACATAGGGACTGGATAGATAGGTCACCATTGTACTAAATATTTGTCATTAGAATTTACTTTGTTCACCACAGAACCTCCACCCTACATGTTAATGCCACCAAACTTAGAGAACAGTGCCTGCTTGACCCCTTATCCCTATGGAATGTGAGAATGGCAGTGATATGTTCCTCCCACATTGGTGAAGCAATTCTGCCATTGACATGCACCCCATCTCCCTCAATGTGCGAGTCATCTGTGATCACATGATGCATTTCGTGCAGGCATGTGTCCATTTTCTGGGAAATGTCCATAAAAGCTACACCGTGGAGTGCTCTCAGATCCTATCCATCTTTAATAAAGAGCAGCAGCTGGAGGGATTGCTCCTCAGGAACAAGATACCAGTGCACAGGTCACAACCACGAGTTGAGATTCATTATAATGAGGTTCAAGCTTCGACGCACATGCTGGTTAAGCAGGTGATTGGACTTCTGAAGATGTGGTTCAGGTGTCTGGATCAGTCAGGGGTGTCCTACAAGAGCTGCCTCCAGAAGTCTCCATATCATTGTAATGTGCTATGCTTTCCACAAATTGGCAGTGCAAATGGGGGGATCACCTAGACCTAGAGAAGATGAGGAGAATGTCAAGAAAAATGGTAAGGGTGACCATACAAAGGAGAAGGCAGAAGAACACTGAGCAATGGAAGGGCCAAACTGAGCTGATGAATTAAGGATGATCTCATGTTTCAGTTTGGGGATGAGCAGGACTAAGATTGACCAGCTCTCCCACCTTGGGGACTAACATTTAACGATGCCTGGAACCCATTCCCCCAACCTCTATTCACAGAAGGGTGAACTTGCCACCCACCTCCCATCAAAAGCGCAGCTCTCTAACAGTGTTCTCTAGAGATCACAAGGCCAGGGGTTATCGAGGTGCTTCCATGCTGCCCATCTCAGTTGTAAGCTGGATGTGAACACAAGATCTCTGACATGGATGTGGCCTGTAGTAACTGATACTGCACATCCCACATTTCTGAGCCCTATGATAAGCCCATTCAATGGCAGGATGTGTGAAGCTATCAGTCGGGTAGACATACCACTGAGGTGAGAGGAACTTCATTCTGTTCTCAGTGCTAATCATCATCATTCTCCTGCAGAATCCAACAAGTAGCTTCAGCACCTTGCAGAAGAAGCCATGAAACAGTATGGTAGCACACTTTATTCATTAAATGCTAGTTCCCATGGTGGGATTGCTGGTCAATCCTAGTCCTGCTCATCCCCAAACTGAAACATTTGAGATCATCCCTAGTTCATCAGTTCAGTTTAGCCCTGTCCATTGCTCGGTGTTCTTCTGCCTTTTCCTTTGTATGATCACCCTCACCACTTTTCTTGACATTCTCCTCTAGATCTAGGTGATTCCCCCCATTTGCACTGCCAATTTGTGGAGAGCATAGCATACTACAATGATATGGGAGACCTTCTGGGGGCCTCTTGTGTAGGACACCCCTGACTGATCCTGGCACCTAACCACATCTTCAGAAGTCCAATCGCCTGCTTAACCAGCATGTGTGTCAAAGCTTGAACCTCATTATAATGAATCTCAATTCATGGTTGTGACCTGTGCACTGGTACTTTGTCCCAAGGAGCCATCCTTCCAGTTGCTGCTCTCCATTAAAGATGGATAGGATCTAAGAGCGCCCCATGATGTAGCTGTCATGGACATTTCCCAAGGAATGGACACGTGCCTGCATGATGTGCATCATGTGGTCACAGATGACCTGCATATTGAGGGAGATTTATCCCTTGGATTTCATGAATGGTACCACAGAGGTCACCCATGCAGCTCTGAAATGAGCTTATTGCGTAAAAATGCAGGGCAGCTGTGACTTTAAGGGCCACACGATGTAGATGTCCTCTCATTCCATGAGGTGCCAGGTCTAGCAGGATCTGGCAGAGGAGGTCCACCATCCCCCAGAGAGATGCAGCCAACTACTCTAATATCTGACATTAGAATACCCTTGGTCGGTACCTGCACATCTGCAGCGCTGCTCCTGGAACAGCTAACACCCAGCCTCTTCCTCCTCCACAGGGAGCCAGTGGTCCTGGCCAGGTGCCGTGGCACATCGATGTTTCTGTCACTGCTCTATGGCAGTAATTAAAATAGCCAACTCCATGATGCTTCAGACCATGCACTGTAAAGACCATAGTGAGCTATAAAAATTCATGAGAGACTCCTGACTCTCATCCTCCTCAGGAACTACCACCCAGTGGCAGCACACTCAGTACGTGCCTCAATGACATCCTTCACACTCAGCAGTCAGACATTATAGCCATATCTCCACATTGGTTCCTGTCAACTCCAGCAGGAAGAAATCTCACAACACCAGAGTAAAGTCCAACAGATTTATTTGGACTTTAACCTGGTATTATGAGATTTCTTACTGGGTTTACCCCAGTCCAATGCTGTCATCTCTACATCATGAACTCCAGCAGGATGCAGTGCATGGATTCACCAGGGTCTTAATGGCACCAAATGCCCATACTCCCCATTCCCCGCCCTTAACATCACATTAAAGAGTATTTGAGTGGATGCATGTGACCAGTGTTTGTATCCTGATGGGGGGGCTTCAATGTTGCATTCCATCATGATCTTGAATGGGTTGCATGATGAAAACATCACCATTATGTCTTGCTTAGGGATTCACATCAATATTATCTGTGTGATGTTGCAGTCTTTCTGGGAATTTCTTCTCAATGCTTGGGCAACTCGATTGCAAAGATTTAAAAGGTGGCCTCCAATAAATGACAGTGCTTTTTGGCTGCATAGAATTTATTGACATAACTACTAGTAAGGGGAGGCTGGAGTACCTATTCAGTTAACTGTTTTCTGCTTGTGCAGACAAGGCACAACTGAATGGTAAGAGGCCAGCAATGAGTACGTTCAGCACATTTCTACAGGGCACCTTGTTTCTCCCAGGTTACAAGAAGTGCAGAGTTGAGCAGCCTTCCATGACTCATTTAAACCTACCATTTCACACAAACACCCTGGCAATTGGTTTTGGATTTCTTGACAGCTTCTCCCCTTTGCCCTCACAATGCTGTCTGAGTGTGGGTTCCAAGCACAATGCAGTCAATCTCCCCCGAGTGTGAGGCCCTTCAAGCTGCATGAGAGGAGGTGTAGCCCATTCCTGAGTTGCCCATTCTGCCCTGACAACCCGGCCTGTTATGGAACTGTACCTGGATAACTCACAGTCATCCCAGTGTGAGTTATCCAGGTTAACCTTTCATTTTCAAGTCCACCCATCGTCTTGCCATCCCTCACTAAGATGGGCACTCCCTCAACCGTGATAATGACAGAAACACAGGAAGAAGATCAAAGCAAGTTCTGCCTGCATACCATCCTTCACAATCCCTTTAAAGCAAGGAGGTGCCCTGACATGAAGGGAAGCTAGGAAATGATGGCTACCTGAATGTTCACTTCTGAAAACTCCTTCAGAGGTGAAGTTGCCAGGTACATGCTTACGTAAATATGCTTCTGTAAATGGCACCAGTGAGATGTCATGCTAGTATCCGCTGAATATTCAGCAAGGAGAGAAGTTCTAAAGACATGGTAATGTATTAAAATGAGATTCCTGGGATCGCACAGCATGTTTCACGCTATTCTGTCAGCTAGAGGGCTAGAATACTGAACCTCCCTCACCACAACTATTCAATGAAAACAATGCTAAAATATGTGACCTCCTGAAATAAAAATGAACAGCCTGCAATGCCTGGAAGATCAACCCAAGATCACAAGCAAAGGAGGCAGCATTCAAACAGCTCCAGGTTGGCCAAAGATAAATCTAGCATTTAAGAAGAGTAAGCCTGAGATGTCCAATAGTATGCTGACCATCATGGCATATAAAATTGTTTTGAAACACCAGGTCATAGTTGGTTCATTTCACTCATCTTATTTCCTAGCACTAGATCTAGTTCCTCTTTCCTAGTTGAACTGTGAAACTATCAATCAAGGGAATTGTCCTGAATACATTTTAGACATTCCTCCCATTCCTTAAAATTTGCTCTAGCATTATCCCAATTGATATTTGGATACTTTCAGTCTCAAGTATCACCATTCCAGCACATTTCTATGATTTTCTCCTCTATCTCTATCTCACTATTTGAAATCATATAGAATATCTTCAGTAGTGTGATCATATGCTTTTTATTTCTTAAGTCTAACCAAATGAATTCTCTCTTTGTCTCTCAAGGATATCCCCTTTCCAACACTATAATATTTTCCCTATTCAGTACTGCCACCCACCTCCCCTTTTCCTTATGTATCTTTTCTGAACACTCTATAAGCTTCAAGTACTCAGTGCTCATCATTTTTCAACCACATTTCCATTATGTCACTGCATCACATTCCCATGTGGCTATTTGTGCTTATAACTTCTGCTGTCTATAATAAAAGACGTGCGGTCTTGAGTATTTCCATGAGATGTCAGTGTGCTTTAAATAAAATGGGATATTTGACCAATGTTGAAAATGTTGAGATATCACTTGCTTTGAAACTTTTATATCAAAAGCTAACATCTTGAGAATTGAACATGACAGTCTGTATGAATAGATCAGTTGACCTCTGTTATACAATGACAACATGCTTATTTTGTGAAGTTGTAACTTAGATTGAAAATTATTGAGCCGAGAAAAACAAAATATTTTTATAGAAAAAAGTTTCCTCATTAATATAAGCAAAATATCACAAAACAGAACTCATATTCAAACTATAAGTGTTTGAGCAGAACAGTGTTCTTTGACTGCGAGTCAGCCATTGTTCCATCAGCTTTAAAGAAACCTGTTATTTGGTTAAACCCATCAATATGGCTTTTCTATTTTCGGAGAGATTACTGCATCCGGCTTCCAAATCTGCCTCCACTCCACTATGTAATCTTCCTTGTTGTTCAACAGTCAATAGAAAGTCATTGTGGTATTGGTGGTCACTTCCATCAAAACACATGTGGACTCTTGCCCTCTCCATGATCTAGTGTTTGATGATCAATGCCACAGCCTCCATGCAGCAAATTTCATGGAAGGTCTGAACGGAAACTCAATCTCCTACTAAAAGATTTGCAGGAGTCATGGCATGTTCTTTAATAAGTCAGCAGGATTGTTGATGCACCACTCTAGAAGACTAGGATACTGACAGTGGCTTCTTGGAACAAAAACTTGCTATCCTCTCATAATTAGAGTGTTCTAGCTCCCACCTGGTTACTGCCCTTGTTGTCACTTGTCAGCCAGCAAGCCAACCAAGACAGCTGCAGCCCAAACTGAGATAGGCAGCATATAACTTTCCTATGTCTGAAGCTGCTTGAGATTGTCCTTCAAGGCACATTAAAGACAGACACTAAATGAATTAGTTTATTTTTCATGCATTATTTAATGAGTACACTTATAAAATTGGATTGGAAAGAAAAGTGTTTTTTTTGTTTTGTGGCGTGGGAAATAGGATAATGTAATGATCAATGATTGTGCGAAGGCAAGAAGTGTCACACCAAGTGGTGCACATGGAAGTTATCGATATTTCTCAGTAACGCTAAAAGTGACCATTGTGCTCAACAATTTTGCGAGTGGTTTGTTCCAGGGTCACTAAGGACCTCTGAGGAACATCACAATCTTCTGCTGGGTCCATTGTTGTTTGTCATCTATATCAATGATCTGGATGATAATGTGGTAAATTGGATCAACAAATTCACTGATGATACAAAGATTGGAGGTGTAGTGGACAGTGAGGAAGGTTTTCAAAGCTTGCAGAGGATTTGGACCAGCTAGAAAAATAGGCTGAAAAATGGCAGATGGAGTTTAAAGCAGACAAGTGTGAGATGTTGAACTCTGGAAGAACAAACTAAGGTAGAACATACAAGATAGGACACTGAAGAGTGCAATAGAACAGAGGGATTTGGGAATATATATTACATAATTCCCTAAAAGTGGGATCACAGGTAGATAAGGTCATAAAGAGTGCTTTTGGTATATTGGCCTTTATAAACCAAAGTAGTCAGTATAAGAGTTGGAATGTTATAGTGAGGTTGTGTAAGACATTGGTGAGGCCGAATTTAAAGTATTGTATGCATTTTTGGTCACCTAATTACAGGAAGGATATTAATAAGATTGAAAGAGTGCAGAGAAAGTTTACAAGGATGTTGCGGGACTTGAGAAACTGAGTTACAGAGAAAGGTTGAATAGGTTAGGACTTTATTTCCTGGAATGTAGAAGAATGAGTGGAGATTTGATAGAGATGTATAAAATTATGATGGGTACAGATAGAGTGAACGAAAGCAGGCTTTTTCCACAGAGGTTAGGGGAGAAAAAAAACTAGAGGACATTGGTTAAGTGTGAAAGGAGAAAAGTTTAAAGGGAATATTAGGAGGGGGCTTCATCACACAGAGAGTGGTGGGAGTGTGGAATGAGCTGCCAGGTGAAGTGGTAAATGTGGGCTCACTTTTAACATTAAAGAAAAACTTGGACATGTACATGGATGAGAGAGGTATGGAGAGATATGGTCCAGGTGCAGGTAAGTGGGACTAGGCAGAAAAATGGTTCGGCACAGCCAAGAAGGGCCAAGAGGTCTGTTTCTGTGATGTAATGTTCTATGGCTCTATAAGTATTTCTGAGAGCTTACCAACGCCCTTTTCAGTAAGGCACGCTATTTCATTCAGTACTCCATGGATGAAGCTAGCCAGTTTGGGAGAGATGATGGCTAAGTGGTATTATTGCGAAATTATTCATCCACAAGCTCAGCTAGTATTTTGGGGACCGGAGTTTAAAATCTGCCATGGCAGATAATAGAATTTGAGTTCAATAAAATGTATTTGGAATTAAGAGTCTATTGATGACCATGAAACCATTATCAATTGTCGAAAAAACCCATTTGGCTCACTGATGTCCTTTAGAGAAGGAAATCTGCCATCCTTACCTAGTCTGGCCTACATGTGACTCCAGAGTCACAGCAATGTGGTTGCCCTCTGAAATGGCCTGGCAAGCTATTCAGTTGTATCAATTAAGAACATAAGATATAGGAGCAGGAGTAGACCATCCAGCCCCTCGAACCTGCTCTGCCATTCAATAAGATTAGGGCTGATCTGCAGTGGTTCTGTTCCACTTTCTCACTTTCTCCCTGTAACCCTTAATTCCCTTGTCAATCAAAAACTTATCCACCCTTGACTTAAATATATTCAGCAAGGAAGCCTCCAACACTTCAACAGGCAAAGAATTCCAAAGATTCAACACTCTTTGAGTGAAGAAATTCAACTCTGATCTGTACCGCACCCCCCCTCCTTATTTTGAGGCTGTGCCCTCTAGTCCTGCTATCTTCACTAAGCGGGAAGAGTCTCTCAACCTCTACCCTATCCATCCCCTTCATTATCTTATACATCTCTATAAGGTCCCCTCTCAGTCTTCTAAACTCCAACGAGTACAAACATAGCCTATGTAGTCTCTCCTCATAATCCAGTGTCCTCATCTCCGTATCAGCCTAGTGAACCTTCTCTGCATCAGCAAATTTCGTCACTCTGCACTCAGCCCCTTCCTCCAGATCATCTACGTAAGTGGAAAACAGTTGAGGCCCCAGCACCGATCCCTGGGGTACGCCACTAGTTACCAGTTGCCAATCAGAATAACACCCATTAATATCTACTCTCTGCTTCCTATTAGACAACCAATCCTCTATCCAGTCTAATACCTTACCCCCAACTCCCTTCTGCCGCAATCTTTTGTGAGGCACCTTATGAAATGCCTTTTGGAAATCCAAAAACACCACATCCACTGGTTCCCCTCTATCTACCGCATTAGTCACTTCCTCATAGAACTCCAATAAGTTCGTCAAGCACAACTTCCCCATAACGAATCCATGCTGCGTCTGCTTGATCAAACAGTTCATATCCAGGTGCCTTATTATTTCTGCTTTGATGACAGATTCAAGCATTTTTCCAACTACAGACGTTAAACTAACCAGCCTATAATTCCCCGCCTTCTGTCTGCTACCTTTTTTAAACAGTGGCGTAATATTAGCCGTTTTCCAATCTTCCACACTTTCCCGGAGTCCAGCAAATTCTGAAAGATAATTACTAGGGCATCCGCTATCACCTCTGCCCTTTCCTTGAGAACCCTGGGGTGCATTCCATTCGATCCCAGGGACTTATCTACCCTCAGCCCCTTTAGCCTATCAAGCACCACCTCTCTAGTGACTGTAATCTCATCACTTCTTCAACAAAGAAATGAAACTTGACAGACCACTTGGTATCGACTTTGGCACCGGATAAGATAACAGGAAAACAAACAGCCTTGGTTCAAAAATCGATGAAAGAGCTGAATTCCAAAGGTGAGGTGAGAGTGACAGCTTTGACATCAAGGCCACATTTGATCCAGTGTGATATCAAGGGAATCCTAGCAAAACTGGAATCAACAGGATCGGGGAATAAACTCTCTGATGGTTGGAATCATTCCTGGTACACAGGAAGATAGTTGTGGTTGTGGTGAATCTATCATCTCAGCTCCAGGACATCTCTGCAGGAGTCCCTTGGGGTAATGACCTAAGCCCAACCATCTTTAGCTGTTTCAATAATGACCTTCCTTCTATCATAAGGTCATAAGTAGGGATGTTCACCGATGATTGCACAATGATCAGCATCATTCATGACTCCTTAAATACTGAAGCAGTTCATGCTCAAATGCAACAAGATCTGGACAATAAATATTGAGGCTTGAGCTGTTAAGTGGCAAGCAACATTCATGCCACACAAATTCCAGTCACTAACCATCACCAACAAGAGACACTCTAACCACCATCCCTTGGTATTCAATGGTGTTACCAGCGTTGAATCCACCACTGTCACCATCCTTGGGGTTACCATTGAACCAGAAACTCGTCACATAAACACAGTGGCTATAAGAGCAGGTCAGAGACTAATAATACTGCGGCGAGTAACTCACCATCTGCCTCCCCAAAGTCTATCCGCCATCTACTCGGGAATTAGGAATACTCCCCATTTGCCTGGATGAATGCGGCTCAAACAATACTCACGAAGTTTGACACCATCCAGGATGAAGCAGTCTACTTGATTGGCATCATTTCTACAAACTTCCTCCACCACCTAAGCTCAGTTGTAGCAGTGTGTACTATCTACAAATGGCACTGCAGCAATTTACTAAAGATTCTTAGACAGCATCTTACAAACTCATGACTTCCTCTATCTAGGAGGACAAGGATAACAGATATATGGGAACACCACCATCGTCAAGTTCCCCATCAAGCCACTCACCATCCTGAGTTGGAAATATATTGCTATTCCTTCACAGTCACTGGATCAAAATCCTGGAATCTCTTCCCTAGTGGCATTGTGAGTCAACCTACACCAAATGGACTGCAGCAATTCAGGAAGGTAGCTCATTACCAGCTTCTCAATGGTAACTAGGGTTAGGCGATAAATGCTGGCCAGTCAGTGATGCCTGTGTCCCATGAATAAAAATAAGTCTGCCAGTGGGATTTGCACCTGTTTCCCACAGGTGCAAGGTGGCCTTGGGTATACACATGACTTTAACAACTCCCTGGCAACAGCTATGATTCATCAATAGAAAAGGCTTCCACTCTCTCACCATACAGCTGATCTGTAACCACCAAAAGTAGCTGATGCAATCTGTTTGTGATACCCTGGGAACTTGTCATTCACATTCAAACTTGTGAATGACATCTTTAGTCATTCACAAATTTCACACATCTTCGAGAACCTTTGGCATATTCAAGGTAAGCTCATTGCAGATAAAGGTTGCATCCAAAAGATATAACTATCGATGTCATTCGGCAGTCATTAAATTCTTCATAGGAGAGGTACAACATGGTTTAGACTGTGTCATAAAAACATAAGAAATAGGAGCAAGAGTAGGCCATCTAGCCCTTCGAGCCTGCCCCGCCATTCAACAAGATCATGGCTGATCTGGAGTAGATCAATTCCACTTTCCCGCTTTCTCCCCATAACCCTTAATTTCCTTGTCAATTAAAAACCTATCCAGTCTTGACTTGAACACATTCAGTGAGGAAGCCTCCACCACCTCATCAGGCAGAAAATTCCAAAGATTCACCACCCTTTGTGTGAAGAAACCCCTCCGCAGCTCTGATCTGAACCATACCGCTCACCCTCAATCTTGAGGCTGTGCCCTCTAGTCCTGCTATCTTTGCTAAGCGGGAAGAGTCTCTCAACCTCTACCCTATCCATCCCCTTCATTATCTTATATGTCTCTATAAGATCCCCTCTCAGTCTTCTAAACTCCTAAGAGTACAAACCTAGCCTATTCAGTCTCTCCTCATAATCCAATGCCCTCATCTCCGGTATCAGCCTAGTAAACCTTCTCTGCACTCCTTCCAAGGCCAATATATCCTTCCTCGAATGCGGAGACCAAAACTGCACATAGTACTCCAGCTGCAGCCTCACCAGCACCCTATAGAGCTGCAACAGAATCTCCCTACTTTTATAATCTATCCCCCTAGCTATAAAGGCCAACATTGCATTCACCTTCTTAATCATCTGCTGCACCTGCATACCATTTTTGCGATTCGTGCACAAGGACCCCCAGGTCCCTCTGCATCATCGCATGCTGCAGCTTTTCTCCATTTAAATAGTAGTCCTTCCTACCATTATTCTTACCAAAGTGGATAACCTCACATTTGCTAACATTATACTCCATCTGCCAGGTCCTCGCCCACTCACTCAACCTATCCAGATCCCTCTGCAGGCTTTCCACACCTTCCACGCAATTTGCTTTTCCACTCATCTTTGTGTCATCAGCAAATTTCGTCACCCTGCACTCTACCCCTTCCTCCAGATCATCTATGTAAATGGTAAATAGTTGAGGCCCCAGCACTGAACCTTCGGGCACTCCGCTAGTCACCAGCTGCCAATCAGAATAGCACCCATTAATACTTACCCTCTGCTTCCTATTAGACAACCAATCCCCTATCCAGTCTAACACCTTACCCCTGACTCTTAACCTACTGCAGCAATCTTTTGTGAGGCACCTTATCAAACACTTTTCGGAAATCCAAAAACACCATATAGGATATCAAAACATGATATAGGATAATCTTTCCCCAAAGATTATCCTATATCATCATGGTTTGCTGCGCTTTATACAATCCCAAAGGGGAGATGATTTGCCAGAGGGAAAGATGGAGGAATTGCACATCTCTGCTGCTAAAGAGGACATCAAGAGGAATGATCTTGATGAAGGTGAGGATGTTGAGGCCTCAGAAGAAGAGACCATAGCCCGGGCCAAATATGGAAATATGCTTGTGAGATTCTTTTAGGCGTGAGGTTTCAGAACAAAGAAGATGACAAGCTCATGTGAGCCTCTTTCACTTGTGCCTTCATTTTGGCTCGACATTAACACCTCATTTACTATCCTCAGCATCTCAATGATCGACATCGATCTCAGGATGACTAGTCACAATCTTGCATGACAATGGTCTCATCCTTGAAAGGCTAGGCAACCCATGGAACATGTGACAGTTCTGTTATGGTATAAGAATCCCACTAGCACTCTGAAGAAGTTCAACATTCAAGGATCGTACCAACATTTCATTCCCTATGGTAATCTTCAACACTGCACACCTAAGCGCACATATGCAGCATGCCTGGAGCATTGTAAGGTCTTTCCAGAGGGCAATCATTTATTATTGGTTCTCATCTGAATGAATGGGGTCTGATTGAATCCTGACCATGGCTTCTTCCATTGTAAGGTTCCTATATGCTGGCTCAAAAAGCTCTCCTGAATGTACTTTAAGAATTTCACCCCCTGAGCCTTTCCCACTTTGTCTATTCCAATTAATTAACAAGGAAGTTAAAATTTCCTATTATTATTTTTAAATTTATCTGAAATTTCCTTATGTATCAGCTGTTCCATTTCTCTTGACTGTTTGAGTCTGTAGTACACTCCCAGCCTCAGCTGAAGAGCTGCTTAGGTATCTCCCTTGCTCACTGAAGTAATTGACCCCTTGATCAATACTGTGACATCACCACTCTTTTACATAGCTCCCTGTTTCACCTGAAGATCCTATACCTCAGCATATTGAGCTGCCAGTCCTGTCCCTCCCTCAATCATGTCCCTGTCATAGCAATAATAACATACTTACATGTGTTAATCAATGCCCTTAATTGACCTCTGTAGACTCTGTATTAAAATTGTTGCCATTCAACCTTCCCATATTTCCTTAACATGTCTATCTTCAGTCTGTCTTCCAGGCTGTCTTGGTTTTTCTTGTATATTTGGCTGTATATTACTCCCTACTGTACTGCCACTCTATAACTCATTAGTTTCTTCTTTTAACCTAATACAAAGAACAAAGAAAATTACAGCACAGGAACAGACCCTTCGGCCCTCCAAGCCTGCACCGACCATAATGCTCAATTTAACTAAAACCCCCTACCCTTCTGGGGATCATATCCTCTATTCCCTTCCTATTCACGTGCTTGTCAAGGTGGCCTTTAAAAATCACTACCATATCGCTTCCACTATCTCTCCCAATGGGTTCCAGGCACCCTCTACTGCCTGTGTAAAAAATCTGCCTCATACATCTCCTTTAAAATTGCCGCTCACACCTATGCTCCCTAGTAATTGATTCTTCAACCCTGGTAAAAAGCTTCTGACTATCTATTCTGTCCACGCCTCTCATAATCTTATAGACTTCTACCAGTCACTCCTCAACCTCCGTCACTCCAGTGAGAACAAACCAAGTTTCTCCAACCTCTCCTCATTGCTAACTCTCTCCATACCAGGCAACATCCTGGTAAATCTTTTCTGTATCCTCTCCAAAGCCTCTATCTCCTTCTGGTAGTGTGGTGATCAGAATTGAACACTATTTTCCAAGTGCGGCCTAACTAAGGTTCTATAAAGCTGCAACATGACTCGCCAATTTTTAAGCTCAGCTGATGAAGGCAAGCATCCCATATGCCTTTTTGACTACTTTCTCCACCTGCATTGCTACTTTCAGTGATCTGGGTGTATCTGTACACACAGATCACTTTGCCTATGAATACTCTTAAAGGTTCTGCCATTTACTGTATATTTCCTATCTGTATTAGACCTTCCAAAATGCATTACTTCATATTTGTCCGGATTAAACTCCATCTGCCATCTCTCTGCCCAAGTCTCCAACTGATCTACATCCTGCTGTGTCCTCTGATGTTTCTCATTGCTATCTGCAAATCCACCAGTTACATTTTCCTCCAAATCATTTAAATTTATTACAAACAGCAAAGGTCCCAGCACTGATCCCTGAGGAACACTACTTGTCATAGCCCTCCATTCAGAAACACATTCTTCCGTTGCTAATCTCTGACTGTTTGACCGAGCCAGTTTTGTATCCATCTTACTAGCTCACTTCTGATCCCATGCGACTTCACCTTCTGCACCAGTCTGCCATGAGGGATCTTGTCAAAGGCCTTATTGAAGTCCATGTAGACAACATCCACTGTTGTCCCCTCATCAATCATCTTTGTCACTTCCTTGAAAAACTGTAGCCAGTGAGGATACAAAGATTTCTCTCAAGGCCCCAGCAATTTCCTCCCTTGCCTCTCTCAGTATTCTGACGTATATCCCATCAGGCCCTGGGGACTTGTCTATTTAATATTTCTCAAGAATCCCAATATCTCCTCCTTTTTGATCCCAACATGACTCAAACTATCTACACATCCTTTCCCAGATTCATCATACACCAAGTCCTTCTCTTTGGTGAATACTGACGCAAAGTACTCATTTAATACCTTGCCTATTTTCTCTGGCTCCATGCATGGATTCCCTCCCTTGTCCTTGAATGGGCCAGTCCTCTCCCGGCTACTCTCTTGCTCTTTATTTATGTATAAAAAGCCTTGGAATTTTCCTTAATCCTGTTGGCCAATGCTTTCTCATGACCCCTTTTAGCCCTTCTTACTCCTAGCATAAGTTCTTTCTACTTTCCTTATATTCCACACTGGCTTCATGTGTTCCCAGCCTTCTAGCTTTGACATAGTATCCTTAACTTCCTGAATTTGTCATGAATAGATATGCCTTGCCAAGTTTTTGTTTTTTAATGAATGTATTTTGTTGAAATTTTTTTAAATTTCAGTGTTTTTATTAACAGCCATACTCTTAGCCTACTTATCAAATCAACCTTCACCAGTTCTCCCCTCAAACCTATGTTAAATAAAATTTTAAATTTTCTTTAACATAGAAAGAAAATTTTCTTTCTTTGACTTACATTGCGGCAAGTCCAGATAATATTACTTTATTTTGCACTTACAATGGCCATTGGGAGTGACCAGGCGGATCTACTCAAAGTTGTTCTGTTTTACAGCTGTCTTTTATACAAATCTAATCATACAGGTATACTCAATTCTGCACAAATCTAATCATAATCCTCAATACACAGGATTTCTTACTTTGTTTAACCAATAGGTTCATAGCAGCATACAATATTATACCCATAATTAAATCATTTATCTATTTTTAACTTTCTTCCTAGAGCTTCCATTCTTTGTATGCCTTTGTTTTGTTTTTATTCGAGTCATGCCATCCTAACTCCTGTCAAGTCATGCTGACCCATATTTTCTGGGTTACCCTTTTATTTATATTCTACTTTCTCGCTTATGTATTCGGCTTTGTTTAACTTTGAGATTCCTGGTTGTGTTTGAAATATTTCCCATTTGCATCCCTCACTCATTCCCCCACCCTGAGGCTGACGCTCCCATTAACGTGCAGTTGCAACTATCCGGCTGCCTTTGCTGCAGCTCTCTCCCTTTCAACTGCTCCTGCTCGTGAGACCACCGATCTCCTGAGTGCACAATACCGATAGCAGCTGGGCACTTTCTCTCCAGACCTTTTCACCCAAATGTCTCTTCCTCAACCTTTAAATTCAGACAAGCAGTTTGCCAGATGACCATGCCTCCAAGGAGCTGGCACTAAACTCCCGATTCCTCACAACAAGGCATGATGCCCATATTTCCCTACTGTCAATAAGCCTGCTGAGTGAAGTCAGAACTAATCTGCTCCTCTTGGCACCTCTTAAACCCGTCAAAGCTCTAAAGCCATTTCACCTCCCACCCCAGAACATTCCATAAAATTCAAACATGGCTGAAATATTTCATTTTATTGACTCTTTAATTAGTTCAATGATCTTTTATAGGTTTGAAGCCTGTTGAAGAAATTATAGTAGGTTAAAGAAATTTCAAATAATCAGGGATTTGGACACTCATAAAACTACTAGGACTGAGTGAAATGACTCAAACTTACAGACTAGCAGGAAAAATTGTTGCATAGAGATTTAAACATAGTAAGAGATTTAAACAAGTATTTCTGATTTATGCATGTATTTTGGATTTTGAAATGTATGTTAGCTGTATGCTAAAGCGATTGGTACATTTTAGCCAAAAGCAGTTTACTATAAAGTCTAATGAGATAAAAGGCATATAGAGATGAATCACATTCTTTGGAACAATGAGTCCACGGAATATGCATGTTCGTATCAGCCAAAGTTGTTAACAATAAGGTTCCCAGATGCACTTTATGAATAGGATTGTTCAAGTTATCCAGTTAAGGTAGGTCTCCTCAGACATGAAAATATACAACTGCCTGGTTCAGCCATTGACGTAAAGAAGAGTTGATAGGAACATTAACTTTGACTTTTGTAGCTAAGCATCAGGATTTGCTAGGCAATAAAGGAAGAAGCATTAGTAATAGGGGGATGAAGCATCTGAATTCTATGGACCGATGGAATCCCATGATGTTTGCTGGTAAAATGCAATTAGCTGAAGTATATGACAGATATTAACAATGATTGATTTGAACTGAAGATAATTGGTTCATAACTAACGGAGCCAGGGAAAGTAAACTTGAGAAATGCATAATTGATCTAACTAAAGCATTGTAACCTCAGAGTGATATTGGAAAGCTCAAAGCCTTCTCTTCTAGAGAGGCATTGGACTGCCCAATGTCCATCTTTCCCTTTGATCATAGGTCAAATAAAGATAAATCTTTACTTCTGACTTGGGCTTTGAGTCTTTGTATTGGCTGAAGTTTTTGGTGAGATAGAGGGTCTTGTTTTACCATCAAGTTGCATCCGTTCACAGGCGCGAAAACTTGGTAAAGTTGGGCATGAGGTGAGTAGTGTGATCTGCACCTGCCTCCACATCAATTCCTCTTTTACCAAAGCCTAAAAATGGTCGCAATGGGACCGTGCCTGAGGCGGACGCGACGGTTATTTATTTGCATTTGCATGCATTTAAATTGATTTAATAGGCTGCACAGCCAACTTTACTCGCAATTCCCTCTTTACCATCGCGTTCACCCACCCGGTGCGAAATAGACATGCTCCACAAAAGTCCAACTCTGGCTCTCCATCAGTAAGGGTTAGTGAGGAGGCTCTCTGCTGCATAGAGGGTGTCTTTTTGTTGTGGCCATTTTGTTTCTTGGATCAGGTGGGGGGGCTCTGTGAGTGTGTGTGGGCAATGGGGGGGGGGGTGCTGTTTCTCAGCAGGGTGTCTGATGTCCAATTTATAGCACGGACCCAGGTGTCAGCACTGACCTTGGGCACTGACCTTGGGTCTTTTGGATACTGCTGGGTCCTAGTGCATGCTGCACTCTGCCAACTGACGGATCTTTTATTCTTTCATTCATGGAACATAAGCATCACTGGTTGTCCAGCATTGATTGCTCATCCTACTTGCTCAAGGGCAGTTCAGTGTCAACCACATTGCTGTGGTTCTGGAGTCACATGTAGGCCAGATCAGGTAAGGATGGCAGATTTTTTTCCCTAAAAGATATTAGTGAACCAGTTGGATTTATCTGACAATCAACAATGGTTTCATGGTCATCAGTAGATTCTTAATTCCAGACTATTTTTTATTGAATTCAAATGCCACCATCTGCACCTGTGACTGTGGCAGGATTCAAACTCAGGTTCCCTGAACAGTAGCTAGAGTTTCTGGATTAATAATCTAGTGATAATACTAGGCCACCACTTCCCGTAATGTGCAAAAAGCCCTTGCAAATTGCTCTGCTGCAGCATCTGAACTTTTCAAGGCTCTATGACTCTGGGGCACGTGGGTGGGGAAGTGGGCAGTCTGGACAATGTATTTTGCTGGGCTTCAGGCAAACAGGGTTCATTAACCTCTCCATGTATTTCTCTCCTTCTCCTGCCTCTCTTCCTACAGAGTGACAAGATGGCTTTTGTGATGCAACCAATTGATCTTGCTCTTGTTTTGGTTGCTGTTGGAGTTGAGAAGGAGGAGCAGGAGGAGGAATTGCATGTACAGGAGGTCCAAGCCTTATCACAAGCAGGAATAGAGGGAGATGGCCACCAGAGGCAGAAGGTGGCTGCCATTTTCCCTACCTGGGGGGATGGGGAGGGATGGTGGGCAGGAGAAGAAGGGAACAGAGACCCTGGCAGTTCCGTGTACAAGTGTCATTTGAACAGATGTCAGACACTATTTGCTAACAGCTTCACCTCCAAAAGGAGACAGTGCAACACCTGTGCCACTTTGTTGCAAGACCTAGCACCTCGGGGCAAGGGGGCACCCACTCTCAGTGGCTGTCAAAAGTTCAGACGGCTGTCTAAACTTTAATGTAACTGGATCCTTCCAGACCCTACCAGGGATCTCTGTGGCATTTCCCAGTCAGCTGTGCACACTTGTGTCAAGCCCTGCATGCCAGACAGGTAATACACCAAATTTAACCTGTACCGGTCCAGCAGGAAACCCAGGCTGCAGAGTACTTAGTCATTGCTGGGATGCCTGATGTACAGGGAGCCATAGACTGTATCTACATCGCCTTCAAGGCCTCACTGCAGAATCCACAAAGATTCATCCACAGAAGGGGGTTCCACTCCTTGAATGTCCAACTGGTATGCAACCACAATATGAACATTATGTACGTCTGCGCCATAATGGCAGCGTGCATGACAGCTTAATTCTCAGAGGTCTGACATCCTGTAGGCATTTTAGGAGGATCCCAGGGTGCAGGATGGTTCGTGGGTGATATGGGTTACCTGCTTCGGATATGGCTGATGATGCCTGTGCAGAGACCTGTGACTGTGGCAGACACCCATTATAATGAGACCCATATAGCCGTCCGCACGATAGTGGGCTCCTCAAAATGTGATTCCAGTGCTTCTGGCAGGGCCCTACAATATAGACCCCTGATCGCTTCCTGCATTGTGATGGTGTGCTATGTTTTGCATAACCTGTCCCAGCAGAGAGATGATCTTTTGGAGGAAGAAGAGGACATGGAGTCCAACCAGGTAGGTGTTATTGAGGAGGAGGCTGCCAGCAGAAGGAAGAGGTAGAGGAGGAGGAGGAAAAAGAGGAAGAGCAAGCTGAGCAATACCACCCTGGTCGTGGAATGCTGGCAGCTCGAACGAGGCATGCGAGGGTGGCTAGGGAGGCTTTAATCATCAGGCGGTTTTATCACTAGGAGCTTATATCTGTGTATTTGATTCCCCCCCACTCAAGTCCTTTTATCTCCTACAATTTTGTCACACCAGAGTGGTGGGCTTGGGTACGCTATGTTAGTGAGTTGCTCGGCGGGTAAAAGGGTGATGACAACTCACTAAGCACCATTATGATGATGCCCTGGTGTAAACTAGTCTGACTCCTACCTAAGCTCCACATGCATGCAGGTACCTGGGCCCATATCTGTGTAGTGTGTAAGGGATCTGAATCCCCCATATGAGGTCCTAGGTTGGGTGGGGTAGGGGAGGAGAAGAAATCACTCTGGAGATTGGATCTGGGGAGCTTATGGCTTCCTTTTCTCAGTGACACAGCATTGAGGGACCTCACCAACTGACATCAACATGAAGCATCCCTCCAGTGATTGTCAATGGAAGAGAATTCTTATTTGAGACAAATTAAACATAGGTAGGTGATGAAAAACGTTTAATGATTACAATAAAGGTGTTTAGACAATAAGTTCTAACATAAAAATTTGTAAATAGAAAACATGAAGGTACCTAACTAGTGCAGCCCATTAGTCATACTATCTCATTGGAATTACAACTTCCTAACCTTATGTGGCCCATCACTACATCTCAGTGTCTCCCCAGAATGTACATCGGAGAATGTACAATTGCACTTTCCAGTCTCTCCAGATTTTGAGAATGCACACCATTCCTAGGAATGAAGAGCTTGGGCTCAAAATCACTCCCAATGGGGTTTAGCATTCCCCACATCCTCTACTACCGGGGAACACACCATGGGGGTGGATGGTGGGAGCTAACATTAGTGAGAGCAGAAGATCCTACTGGTGGGAAGGGCAGGAAGACTTTGGCCTTAGGGCCTGTTCATGCTATACTCAGACTGCTGGCATTGTCTTCAAATGCATCTGACAATCTGACTTGTCTTTAAATCTCTAACAATTAAACCACTTGGACTTATTGTCAGGCAGACTTCAGTACAGGTCACACGTTTCCTTTCATCTACTCTACATTTAAAACTGCAGTTCGGAAATACTGTAATTTTACTAACTAAAAGAAATAATCCTAAAACATAATAACCTTATAAATGGGAAGTATAACAGTCAAATCATACAAATTTCACAGGACAGAAGTATTATACCATAATGTATTGAACCATTGTTCTCATTGGTGTCCCTTTAAGGTCACTAAGTTTAATTATCAACTGGAGTATCAGTCTTGTTTGGTTTGTGAATGTTGCAATTTAATTTGTGCCTGGGAAGTTTCAAGTTCAAGGTTAGACACATCTGTCACTAAATAAATGGCTTTTTAAAATTGCAGTGAGAAAAAATCAATTTGAGGGTACTAACCATCTGAGTCACATGCCAGTGTCAAATTATTTGTTGTTGTATATTCCATATAACTTGACTTTTTTTAAAAGTATTGTGCAGAAATGATATTTTCATATCAACACGTTTGATAGCCAAAAATGGCAACGGATATACTATGCACATGCATGTGTGTTTATATACATATGTACTCTTAAATCAGCCTCCCAGGTAGAGGATGTGGTCAAGAAGGCATATAGTGTACTGGCCTTCATCAATCGAGGAACTGAGTTTAGGAATCGGGAGATAATGCTGCAACTTTATAAGACCCTAGTCAGACCTCGCTTAGAGTACTGTTCTGTCGCCTCATTACAGGAGGAATGTGAAAGCCATTGAAAGGGTATAGAGGAGATTTACAAGGATGTTGTCTGGATTGGGTGGCATGCCTTATGAGGATAGGTTGAGGGAGCTCGGTCTTTTCTCCCTGGAGAGATAAAGGATAAGAGGTGACCTGATAGGGATTTATAAGATATTGGGAGGTATAGATTGAGTGGATTCTCAGAGCTATTTCCAGGGCTAAAATGTTTGCTACGAGAGGACACAGGTTTAAAGTGCTGGGGAGTAGGTACAAAGGAGATGTTAGGGGTAAGTTTTTCACTCAGAAGGTGATGGGTGGGTGGAATCGGCTGCCATTGGTGGTGGTAGAGGCAAATTCAATAGGGTCTTTTAAGAGACTTCTGGATGATTACATGGGATTTAATAGGATTGAAGGTTATAGGTAGGACTAGTAGGGAGGGATATGATCAGCATTTCCCGAAGGGCCTGTTTGTGCTGTAGCTTTTCTATGTTCTATGTATGCAGGTGTCCCTGTATATATGTTCATGCAAATCTATGTATGCATGTGAATATGTATGTGCATACGTATATACATTTGAACAAGTACATGCTTGTATGATTCGCTAAGTTTAAGGACATTCAAATGGTCAGTGGATAGGCATATGGATAGCATTGGAATAGCTTAGGTTAGAGGGTCTTAAGATTGGTTCCATTGGTCAGCGAAACATCGAGGGTCGAAGGGCCTGTACTGCGCTGTAATGTTCTATGTTCTATGTATATGTACATATACATACAGCCTGTACTGCGCTGTAATGTTCTATGTTCTATGTATATGTACATATATGTGTGTAAGTACCTGCATGTGCACATACGTATGTATATGTGTGAATACATGAATGCACAAATGAGTATATATTTGTAAATACATGTAGGTATATGTGTTTATGTATATGCACATGTAATCTGATCAGTATATATGTACGACTGTGTGCACATGAGTTTACATATAGAAAAAATACGTAGGGGGGCAATCTTATCAAGAAAATTCTGAGTGCTGAATGAATGTGATAACAGGAGAGAATCACATTTTTTTGAATTTTGAAATTTAACTCACCATTTGAAAAAGATAATGCAAGATCTGTTTCCCACCAGCAAGGAGAGGGGGCAAGGCCTAAATTCGTTGAAAGCCAGCAGCTTGCAGCAAAGTACACAATTCTGCATGCTTAGATCTTTGTGTTCTGTGAACTGCATCTATCACTGCCTCCCTCAGTTACCATTGACCTTCATGGCTGATTAACCCCTCTCCAAACCCCATTATCGCAGGGTTCTGCAGCTGATCCCCTTCCCACAAGGACCAATGACCCATATCACCTCATATAGACCAATCCACTGCCCAAGTGCCCCTCCTCCCAATCTGCATATGGACCAATATGTTGCCCGTCCCCACCTCACACCAGACAATCATATTTGCAGAATTCCCCCCACCACGTTTACAGAGATCACAGTATATCCCCACACTCCACCTCAGAATTGCATTTACAGAGTTTGCAGCATTCTCCACCCCACCCGATTGCAGGTGTGGAGTGTGCAACATTCCTCCCCGATGGTTCACTTTCAGGCCCAGCCCCCTCCCAATTGGCCCTGTCCCCTTAGCACTAGCTGGTGCCTGGTGGGCACTGTCAGTGTGCTAGGCTGGCATTGCAAAAGGGGCACTCCCCACCTCTGCCCCTGAATGTCTGGGAAATCAAGAACAGTACAACACAGGAACAGGTCTTTCAACCCACCAAATTTGTATCAACACAGTGCCTCTCTAATTTAATATTTCTCACCTTTATGTGGTCCATATCTCTTCATTCCCTGCCTATTCATGTATCTCTTCAGATGCTTCTTGAAATTGTTATAGAATCTGCTTCCAGCAGCGTATTCCAGATGTTCACTACCCTCTGTGTGAAAAACTTGCCCCTTACATCTCTTCTACACTTTCCCCCTCTCACTTTCAACCTATTCCCCCAAATAATTGAACTTTCATTCCTGGGAAAAAGACTATCCACTCTATCCAAGCCTGCCATAATCTTATAAAGCTCTATCAGGTCTCCCCTCATCCTCCATTGCTCCAATGAAAACAAACCAAGTTTGTTCAAGCTTTCTTCATAGTTCATATCCTCCAAACTAGGCAACATCCTGGTAAATCACTTCTGCACCCTTTTCAAATGGGGGTGTCATGGTGGCATGGCAGTTAGCACTGTTACTTCACAGTGCCAAGGACCCAGGTTGATTCCCAGCTTGGGTCACTGTTTGTCTGGACTTTGCACATTCTCTCTGTGTCTGCGTAGATTTCCTCTGGGTGCTCACTTTCTTCCCACAATCCAAAAAAAATGTGCTGGTTAGGTGGATTGGCTATGCTAAATTCTCCCTCAGTATACTTGAACAGGCAAACGAGTGTGGCAACTAGGGGATTTTCACAGGAACTTCATTGCAGTGTTAATATAAATCTACTTATGACTAATAAATAAATAAACTTTAATAAAATAACAAACAATGCATCAACATCCTTCTGGTAGTATGGTGACCAGATTTGTATATGATACTTCAAATGCAGCCTAACCAAAGTCTTATACAACTGCAACATGATTTTCCAATTCCTATTCTCAACACCCTGACCAATGCCATACACTTTCCTGATTACCTTGTCCACCTGAGTTGCCATCTTCAGGGAACTGTGGATCAGCAGATCTAGATCCCTCTTTATGTTAATATTTCTAAGGGTGCTATCATTTACTGCATACTTCTACAGTAGACCTTCCAAATAGCATCACCCCACATTTGTCCGGATTAAATTCCATCTATCATCTTTTGGTCCATGTCTCTAGTCAATTTATATCCTATTGTATCTTCTGACAGTCCTCCTCACTATCCACAACTCCCCCAATATTTTTTCATTTGCACATTTACTAATCAGCCTACCTACATTTTTCTTGAAATCATTCATATATATATTACAAAGAACAGAGGCACCAGCATTGATCCTTGTGGAACACCACTTGTCACAAATCTCCAGTTAGAAAAGTACTCTTCCAGTGTTACTGCCTGTTTTCTATGCCCAAGCCAATTTTGTATCTATCTTACCAGTTCATTTGGATCCCATATGACTTCATCTTCTATATTACTTGCCATGAGGAACCTGATCAAAGGCTTAATCTTACAACATCTACTGCCCTGTCCTGGTCAATTTTGTTTGTCACTTCCTCAAAGAACTCAAAAATGTTTGTGAAAATGGATAAGGCTCTTTAAGAATACAAAAATGGCAGGAAAGAGCTTAAACAGGGATTTAGGAGGGCTAAAAGGGGCCACGAAATGTCCTTGTCAGGCAGGGATAAGGAGAATCTCCCCTTATATGCACATGACCTCCCCTTCACAAACCCATGCTGCCTATCAGTAATAAGCTTATTCTCTTTCAGATGTGAGTACAGCCTGTCCCTAAAAATCTTTTGCAATAATTTCTCCACTACTGATGTAAGGCTCAGAAACCTGTAATTTCCCAGATTGTCCCTTCTGCCTTCCTTGAACAGAGGAACAATGTTAGCTCTTCTCCAATCCTTGGGTACCTCATTTGTAGCTAAAGAGGATATAAAGATTTTGGACAAGGCCTCAGCAATTTCTTCCCTTCCCCCTCTCAGTGTTTTGGGATATAAGCCATCTGGTTCTGGGGACTTGTCCACCTCAATGTTTTTCAAAACCTTCAGTACCTCCTGCCTTCATATCTCAACATGTCCTAGAATGTCAATATCCTACTTGCTACACCCATTAAGCACTGCACCCTCCTCCTTTGTGAATATTCATGCAAAGTACTCGTTCAGGAGCTCACCCATCCCATCTAACTCCACACACAAATTCTCTTCAGTGTCCTTGAATGGACCCACTCTTTCCTTAGCTACCCTCTTTTTCCTTACATACACATAAAAAGCCCTGGGTTTCTCTTTAATCCTGCCTGTCAAGGACATTTCATGGCCACTTTCAGCCCTCATAAGTCCCTGTTTAATCTCTTTTCTGCCATCTTTGTATTCTTAGAGAGCTTTATCTGTTTTCAATTTCCTGAAATTTATGTATGCCTCCTTCTTCTTTTTCACTCAGCTTCAATGGCCTCCACTTCCACCAGCGAGGCCATCGCGACAGATTCCCATTGATGGCAACATTACTTGATCCTCACCAGTGAGGATTTTCACTGGTGAGGCCACAAAGGCAAGTGAGCTGAGACGATTGCATCCCAGGCTCAGTTGTAATATTTAAATTCTATTTTAAATACAATTTCAATATTGAGATTAGTCTCACATCTGAAGATCTCGCTGAATATTCAGTGTCAGTAAGATTGCTAGAGGCAAGAAGCAGGGCATGAGCCCGATTTCTTGTTTCTCTGTGATCTTACCAGTTCACCCCACCTATCAGCTGGTGAGTTGAGATGGTAAGATTTTCCCCATAGTGTTTAAAAATCAGAATTATACAGATTTACATCTGAAGGTAAAATTTGTGGGAGTTTTTCACAGGTAGCCATCATTTCTACCTGCACATACAAAGAACCAGGGATGCTGGAATTGAATTATATAGGATGCCATGGTCCTGTTTCCTCAGCTAAAATGTGAGAGATCTTTGGGTCAGGGAGGATATTTGGACTGGGGTGATTGTAATTGGTACAAGTTAGGGATGGGGTCAGGTCGGTAGGTTTAGTTTTGTTGGGGGAAAAGAACATAGATAGTGCAGCACAGGAACAGGCCCTTTAGCCCTCGATGTCTGGTTAGGGTGGTATTGGTGAGAGAGAAAGAGTTAGGTTCGATTGGATAGGGGGCTGGTTGTAGTCATCAATTCAGTTACAGCTAAAAAGCTTGCTATGATTTATATGGTATTATAAATCATACAAATAGGGTTCTTGACCTTTTGTGGCAGGAACCTTGTTACATCACTACCAGGATGGGGTGGGGATTATTTTTCCGGGGAATCTTGCCAACACAAATCCAGTTTTTGAGATTTGCACTCCCATTGCCATCTATACCTGAGGCAAAAGCCCGGCAATGATTTCAGTACTCACAGATGGATGGCAGAATAAAACTGTCTCTCAAACAGTCTCTAGTCATCATCTCTGGTGTCTGACAATTTTTGAAGCACCCCTTACTGAAATAAAAGCCATACTTGTAACAATGAAAGCATTTAATATTTCACATATGGAAGTTTAAATTCTGATTGAAAGGAAATATATCTTTATATTTTTGATTAATACACTGAACAATATCTTTCTTAACCATTCCTTATAGTATTTTTAATCCAGTCAACAAAAGATGAAACTCGAATGTGAACTCCTGGCTTCATTTGTCTTGGACAACCAAAAGGCCAAGATGTTACTCCTTGTAGAACATATCTGCCTTTGGAGTTTGGACATACCAAAGGGCTTCCACTATCACCCTAAAAAACAGCACAATCAAAGGATCAGTAAGGAACAGTCATAGTTTAAACACATTACATAGCACTCATATCAGATAAATAGTTGACAGTCATTTAACTACTGTGACTTTGAGTTAACTTTTGTTGGAAAGAAGTGCTCTCTTTTTAAACTAAGAAACTTAGATGTTGGACAAAGCCTCATTATTTTTAATTCATTTTCAGAATTTGTGCATTTATTGCTTACCCCTGGTTGCTCTGAGAAGAATTTTCTTATTGAGCCATTGGCAGTTTGATACAGCAGAATGACTTAATAGACTGAAATCGCTGGGGAAACTTAGCAGGTCAGGCAGCATTTGTGGAGAAAAACAAAGTAAATGGATGGATGTTCAGGTCCTGCCAGCTTGGGACTAGAAGTTCCTGCCTGAGGTCAACGGACCTTTCAATTGTCCATTAAATTATACATCCTGCCCATGACAGTTCCTGTGGTGGATGGGACTGGAAAATTTACTCCTGAAAACTTGGGTAAAGTTTCAGGTCGTTCACATTCAATCAGAACTTCAGAACCCTCCAGGTTTGGCCTAGAGTCTCTAGGCATTGAAGTTTAAAGTTTATTTATTAGTGTCACAAGGTGGCTTATATAAACACTACAATGAAGTTACTCTGAAAATCCCCTACTCACCACATCTAAATGGCTATTTGGGTACACTAAGGAGAATTTAGTGTGGCCAATGCACCGAATCAACATGTCTTTCAGACATGTGGGAAGAAATCGGAGCGCCCGGAGGAAACACATGCAGACACAGGGAGAACGTGCAGAATCTGTACAGAAATGACTCAGGCCTGGAACTGAATGCAGGTTCCTAGTGCTGTGAGGCAGCAGTGCTAACCACTGTGCCACCATGTCACCGTATGAATCTATAGCGATTGTCACCAGCCAGTGTACCATGGAACATTGTTGTGCCATAAGGACACCACAAGTGTGCTATAAGAAAAGGTTTGAAATGACTAAAAATTCATGTAATTAAACTAAAAATAACCTTCATCTTCTGATGTGTGATTAGCATCTCCAAGACGCAAAGAACCTCAGTTCTACCATGCATGTGCCAATCATGAAAGAGTCACGATGCATGGTTTCAATTTTTTACTTTGGTCAGGTCCATGTCCATAATCGACAGGACTTAGAGCTGAAGACAAAGTCCCTATGCGCCCTCACAAAAAGTGAAAACTCGAAAAGGGAGAAGCAAGAGAGACAGAGCTAAAAAATGATGGGTGGGAGTC
This sequence comes from Sphyrna mokarran, assembly GCA_024679065.1. Classification (NCBI taxonomy): domain Eukaryota; kingdom Metazoa; phylum Chordata; class Chondrichthyes; order Carcharhiniformes; family Carcharhinidae; genus Sphyrna; species Sphyrna mokarran. Next base: position 23,895,795 of record JAGIQG010000012.1, on the reverse strand, counting down.
TCCCCAAAAAATTTTAAGTGTCAAATTTGCTTAAAAATTGGAATAAATCCCACTGTTTTATTCAGTGGGATTTTCAAAATGAATCTCCCACATTCTGAATCACAGAGAACCCTGGCATGAGTCCTTGTGAAAAATCTGTAAGTGGGATCTATTCCTGCCGTAGAATCTGGCAGCATAGCGCTGAGCGGGCCACTGTGTACGTGCTGATCTGTCAGCACCGAGATCGGTGCATGCGCAGTAGCCCACACTGCTAGCCTCATAAATCCCCATTGCTACCTCTCCAACCCTCCCCGCCACCTCCCCGGGCCTTCTTGATCCCCCACTCTGGCAATCGCGATCCCTATCCCCCAGTAGCCTCAAATGCCCCATTAGGCTGATCCCATCCTATAACACCCCTCTCAGCAGGCTGACATCTCTCCACCCCACTGATTGTCCTTCCTGAGGCCCCTCTTCTATAGGCCCCATCCCCTTGGCACTGCTGGATGGCTGGTAAGATTGAAACTAGTGTGAAATTGGGTGCATTTCTAATTTTTCACCTTGCTGAACTTATTGCCTCGCCAAACAAGCAGGACAAGGTCACAAGATCAATCCTTCAGAACTTTTTTCCGAAGATCGCACCTTTAGAATTTTTTTGGATTGTGCCCCAAAGTGATTAAAACCGATGTGATTCTCCCCAGAAACACAGCCATGTCTTCTCAAAGATCTTCTGACACTCTGTCAAAAAAACCGTAGGAAGTCTCACAACACCAAGTTAAAGTCCAACCAGTTTATTTGATAGTAAACCCGCAAGCTTTGGGAAACGCTGTTCCTTCATCAGGTGTGTGGAAAGTTCTAATCAGAGAAGGGCATATATGCCCGACGTAACTTCAACATACATGCCCTTCTCTGATCAGAACTTTCCGCACACCCGAGGAAGGAACAGCGTTTCCAAAAGCTTGTGGGTTTACTATCAAATAAACTGATTGGACTTTAATCTCGTGTTGTGAGACTTCTTCCTGTGTTTATCCCAGTTCAACACTGGCATCTCCATATCATGACTGTCAAAAAAAACCAGGGCACACAAGTTTGCGTTGTCACACTGATGAGTAGGGCTGATAGAGCCAGGAAGGCTGGCTCAGACATCCTGATTCCAAAATTAAGTTAAATCCTTTCTCCCTCGCCTCAAGACACTGGGGCCTCCTGGCCCTTCCACACAAACATCAGGACCTCCACCTCCACAAACAGCTAGATCTTGGGGGGCAAAGAGGATATCCACACCCCTCATATATATGAGCAAACTTCCCCCACTACTTAAAGAACATGGCAATCACTCTCAACATCACGCAAACGTGATCTCTCCCCCCCCACTTTCCACCAGCATTAGGATACTTCCCCTCCCACAGGCTCCATGCGCACCCCCAATTCATAGTCTCTGCCCAATGCAGGCACAATTCCCCCCCCCCCCCCACCGTCCCCCCAATATTAGCCTTTGAGCTCCTCCACACATGAAGGAAACCCTCCTGAATAGAGATCCCCAAAGACTCTGCCCTGGCATGGTACTGCCAGGATTTCAGTGCCAGAGAACTGCCCAGCCATGTGCCCCATCACTCAGAGACTGTATTCACCTCCATGCCTCCGGCATGGTCATCATGGCGAGTGTGATGACACACCTGAGAGACAGGGACTATTCATTGGGGATGGACACACTGTATTAAGTGTTTTAATGATATTTAAATTCATTGAAATTCACAGAAGTCCAGTTCATGCTTTTTTGGGCATGAGCCTGATCACATTATTGGCGAGGGGACCTCAAACTGAGATCCTAAAACTAACAATTCCTGTTATGGCGTCTCATGAGACATAGCGGCATTGGTACCTGCAGCATGCAATGAGATCACTGAAGGGAGACCTGCAGTGAAATCCCTAAGTCTCACCAACAATTCTGTCCCAAACATTTTCTTTTCAGTTGTATGTTCACATACCAGGCAACCTCCATAATGTCCTGTACATAGATTGCTGTTTTTCACAGTTCCATTCAAATATTCAGGGTGATTGCAAATTTCATTTTCTATCACCCGAATAGTTACTTGTTTTAAAAACTCGCCATCTCTGGTTCCTAAAATCAAATGGGATTTATGAAAAAAAATTACTGTGCAAAAATCAATAACTTCAACTTATGTAGCAGCTTCAGTATTATAAAATATCCCAAAGCAATTCATAAAAGAATTATCAGACAAAATTGCACACCATGCTACAAAAGGAGATGTTAGGATAGGTCTACAAAAGCTTGATCAAAGAGTTAGCATTTAAAGAGTGATGTAATGGAGAAAAGAGAGGTAGAAGTGTAGAAAGGATCAGATTCTTGAAGTCAGGGTCTAGCCATACAAAGGAATGGCTGTCTATGATGTAGAGAAGCTGTCATTTGACTGGAATGGACACAGTAAGAAGTCTCACAATACCAGGTTAAAGTCCAACAACTTTATTTGGAATCTTGAACTTTCGGAGCACTGGTCCTTCATCAGTGACTGACTATCTATGGCAGAACAATGAAAACTGCATCTCTCTTTTCAATTACTCTCATTATTTCACCTCTAATGTAAAACATCCACATCTGCAAATTTAGTGGTCTGGGATTTTCTGTTTATTCTCTTCCTCTTCATTGAGGGACTGGCACATCCATCTACCACAAAGATGTCAGCCTGATCCTAGCTGAGCTTCCAGCTGTAGAGTGTTTTGAATGCAGGAGCACTGTAGACTCTGGAGCATATAGCAGGGATTGTTATTCAGTCAGAATCCAGCTTGATAAGGTAGATTCTGATGAAGACAACAATGGCAAATACTTCTGCATAATGCTCAGCGGGAGGGACTTGATAATTATTACAATACCTCAGTTCTTATACACATCTTCCTCCAATAGATACAGGGAATTTTATACAGATATTGCAGAAATTCCAGTTTCTTGTGCTTAATTGGTTTAGACAGAATCGCATCCCAAGGCAAGCGAGAAATAATTTTGCTAAGCTTCTCCACCTTTCCTCTCTGTATGGTGTCAAGAGCTTTTTTGGTTATCTCTAGAGTACGATTCAAGGTAGCGTTCCTCCAGCTGTTCATTGTGGTCAATATTTGCTCTCAATGGGACTATTTTCTTTGCTGTTGGACCTTTTCTAATCAAAGAGTCATCTTCTTCTTTCTTTGTATTTGTTTGCAGTACACTTTTAAGTGAATATGGTTATGTTTTCTGTACATATTACCAAAAGAGAAATGATGGGCCAGATGGGATACATCTTAGGATAATTTGGGAGGCAAGGGATGAAATTGAGGAGCCTTTAGCTTTGATCTTTGGGTCCTCACTATCCATGAGGATTGTGCCAGAGGACTGGAGAGTGGCTAATGCTGTTCCTCTCTTCAAGAAAGGAAATAGGAATGACTCTGGTAGTTATAGGCCAGTTAGTCTTACTTTGATGGTCAGTAAGTTAATGGAAAAGGTCCTGAGGGATAGGATTTATGATCATTTGGAAAGATGCGGCTTAATCCAGCATGGTACAGTTTCGTGAGGGGTAAGTCTTGTCTCACAAATTTGATTGAGTTCTTTGAGGAGGTAACTAATTGTGTAAACAAAGATAGAGCACTTGATGTCGGGTACATGGATCTTAATAATCAAATTTGTGAGGCAAGACTTCCCCCTTCCCATGGTAGGCTCATGATGAAAGTAAGGAGGTGTGGAATAGAAGGAAACTAGGCTGATTGGATAAGTAACCAGCTGTCTCATAGAAGACAGAGGTGGTGAGGGAATATTTTCAGACTGGAGGTCAGTTACCAGTGGTGTCCTCTGCTATTTGTGATTTTTATCAATGACTTGGAAGAGGGGGCTGAAGGGTGGGTTAGTAAATTTGCTGATGACACCAAGATTGATGGAGTAGTGGATGAGGTGAAGAGCTCCTATAGGCTGCAAAAAGATATTGATAGGATCTAGAACTGGGCTGAAAAGTGGCAGATGGCATTTAACCCTGATAAGTGCGAGGTGATTCATATGGTAAGACGAACTTGAATGCAGATTACAGGGTCAATGACAAGGTTCTGAGGAATGTGGAGGAACAGAGAGATCTTGGGGTTCATATCCACAGATCTCTGAAGGTTGCCACTTGAGTGGATAGAACCATTAAAAAAGCTTATAGTGTGTTAGCATTTATCAATAGGGGGTTTGAGTTTAAGAGTCATGGGGTTATGCTGCAACTATACAGGACCTTGGTGAGGCCACATTTGGAATATTATGTACAGTTCTGGTCACCTCACTATAAGAAGGATGTGGAAGCATTGGAGAGAGTGCAGAGGAGATTTACCAGGATATTGCCTGGTTTGGAGGGTAAGTCTTATGAGAAAAGGTTGAGAGAGCTGGGGCTCTTCTCTTTACAACGAAGGAGAATGAGAGATGACTTAATAGAAGTTTATAAGATGATGAGGAGGATAGATAGAGTGAACGTTCAGAGACTATTTCCTTGGGTGGATGTAGATGTTACTAGGGGCGTAACTATAACGTTTATGGTGGGAGATATAGGAGGGATGTCTGAGATAGATTCTTTACTCAGAGATTGGTTGGGGTGTGGAATGCACTGCCTGTTATGATTATGAAGTTGGACACTTTAGGAACTTCCAGGCAGTTATGGATAGCCACATGGAACACACCAGAATGATAAGAAGTGGGATAGCTTGATTTTGGGTTTAGACATGACTCAGCACAACATCGAGGGTCAAAGGGCCTGTATTGTGCTGTATTGTTCTATGTTCTAAGTGTATCATGCCATTCTGACTTAGTCTATAAATTTGTTTTGAGGAAGCTATCAACTCGAGGCCATTTAGCCCATTGAGTCTGCATTAACAATTCCACCAAGGTTCTATTACTATAACCCCACATATTTACTCTGCTAATCCCCCGACACAAGAATCAATTTAGCATGGATGATCAACCTAACCCGCACATCTTGGGACTGTGGGAGGAATCCAGAGTACCAGGAGGAAACTCACACAAACATGGGGAGAATGTGCAAAATCCACGTAGACATTGTCCAAGGCCAGAATTGAACCCAGATCCCTAGTGCTGTGAGGCAGCGTGGTATTCATTGTGCCACTGTGCCATCCATAAATATATACAAATTCTCCTCCAAGTGTGTAATACTGAAACCAAATTCTCACATCCTTCATAAAATACCTAGGTATTTTTGTGTTAATCAATCCCTTATGTGTGGCTGAGGCTTTGATGTTTATCTACTAAGTATGCACAAGAAGTCAAAAAAAAAACCAACAGTTTTTCTGGTGCAATAGATTTGGTACACTTTGTACCAAAGTGGATAGAACTCATTTTGAGATTTTCCCTGTCCCTGGACAACAACATAATTTGTATCACATACAATAAGATTAGCATATTTAAATCTTTATTTATAAAGATTTAAACATATTATAAACCTAGTGTATCTTTCTTTGAGTGCTTTATAAGTATCAGAGAATGTATTATGCTGAGATGGAGAGAGAAAGGCTGCAGTCAGATAGAGAGAAGGTGAAAGAAACACTGAGCAAAGATTTTAAGCTCCAAACACCAAATGAATCTGATAGGTCAGTAACCTACTGGTTGGGTCTGCCCAACTTGAGGTGAATGATGGCAGACCAATGAGATAAGATGGCTCCCTCCAACCACTGTAGGTTACCTGTATCACCGGTTCAAGCTGGACTTAATGCTTGTCATTGCTGTCTTTCATGTTCTGTTAATGTTCTGCAGAGAAAGTGCAGTGTCTTTGCAAGGACACAAGTCTGGACAAGACTTACAGAAGCGTTGGGCTGACCAAACATCAGGGGCCCTCTCACTGTCTCCAAAGTTGGGTCCAAAGGAATGTAAAGCACTGCATTTAGCAGCAACTTGGTTACAGGAGTTGTCATAAAGATCACATATTTAGACATCAATTCACTTTTGGGCTCCACTTGAGAATCATTGTCAGAGTTTATTCCCTTAGCCTGCAACTCTCTCTTAAGGTAACCAAATAGGAATAATGCTACTTTCCTATCGCTAGAAGTTTCGTTCGTGAATGAGAAGGCTTAATTGTTCACATGTTGGTGGAACCCTGCACAACATTTCTGAGGGTCAAACTTCCCTGAGTTTCTTTGAACTTTAGGTCGGGCTGTGAGAGACTCAGTTTCTATATGTTGCCATGAGGAGGCATGACCGAGAACTTATCACTGGAGAGGCTGCTTACTGACAAGGAGAGACACACACATTGGACTCTCCTTTTCACATTGCTGCTAGCCAGTGGTGTATGGGCTGAAATAAGAAACAAACTGGTACAGAAAAGAAGTGAGAAGCGTGCTAACTGTCTTTATCCACATATTAGATGCATCACATCGACTTGTTGAATACAAAGGCTCACACCACCTAACCATGTTATCAGCATCTGTGTAACAAGGAGTAGCCCTGGAATCAGTGCCTTCAGGAGAGGATAGACAAAGGAGAAGGCAAATTAGTGGAGAAAAGAGGTAAGGAAATAACAAAACGATTAAGGACATGTAACTATATTCAAAAAATATTTGCATTAATATGTACCTTGGAATTCACCCCAGCCTGTAATATAGCATCCAGCTCCACTTGGTAATATATAGCTTTGCATTGGCAAACAGATTAAAGCAACTTTGTCACTCAAGATCGCAGGCCTAAAATCAGAAGATATGTTTCAAATCATTTTTATTTTAATTTAATTTACCTAAAATCGTTGCTTCTTAATTAACTGATATGTACATTTTTTTCCTTCCACTAGCAGACTGAAGATAATTCATTGATCAGCGATGCTACAGTGATGCTTTACTTAAGTAAGATTGTGTTGAGAACTTGATTAAAAAAAGCAATCAATTGCATATGAGAGTGACTGAGAAAACTGACAAATTGAATTATAAACCTGTTGTATCTTTCTTCGAGTGCTTTATAAGTATCAGAGAATGTATTATGCTGAGATGGTGAGAGAAAGACTACAGTCAGATAGAGAGAAGGTGAAAGAAACACTGAGAAAGAAAGGTGACTATCTTTTTCCATACTAATAGACCAATTTCCATCAAAAAATTACCAGCTTAATGTTAAGCTCTTCAAAAAAGGCAGTAGGCAGGGAACTGTAGATTAGTTGGTTTAACATCTTTTATTGGCAAGATGCTGGAGTCAATAATCAAAAAGGAAATAGCTAATTATTTAGAAAAGCTGAATATAATCAAACCTAGTTAACACTGTTTTATGAAAGGTAAATCATGTTTGACAAATTTGCTCAAATTCTTTGAGGATGTAACAGGGAGAATTACATCCCTGTAAGTCTCCCTGAGTTACAGGGATGAGTAGATTTAGTGTATTTAGATTTGCAAAAGCCATTTGGAAATCTGAAAAACAAAATATCTAAATGGAGAAAGACTGCTGGTGAGTTAAGTACAGAGGGATTGAGGTGTTCTAGTGCATGAATCACAAAAAGCTAGCACGCAGCTCCAACAAGTAGTTAAAAAGGCAAACTGCATTTAGGCTTTTATTGCAAAGGGGATGGACTTTAAAAATAGGATGGTGTTGTTCCAATGTATAGGGTGTTAATAAGGCCTTACATGAAATACTGTGACAATTTTGGTCCCCTTACCCAAAAAAGATATAGTATCATTGGAGGCAGTCCAAAGGAGATTCAGTAGGCTAATTCCTGAACGAGAGGGTTGTCCTATCAAGAGAGACTAAATAGCCTGTACTCCTTGGAGTTTAGAAGAGTGAGGGGTGACCTTATTCAAACATATAAGATCCTGAGGGGACCTTAGAACATCCTGAGCTCTGATGAAGGGTTATCCAGATTTGAAAAATTGGCTCTATTCCCCCTTGACAGATGCTGTCAGACCTGCTGAGATTTTCTAGCTTTTTTTTATTTCAGATTCCAGCAGCTGCAGTACTTTGCTTTTATCTTAAGGTCTTGAAGTGGCTTGACAGGGTAGATGGTGAGATAGTTTCACTAGTGGGGTGTCTTGAACAAGGGGACATAGTTACAAAATAAAGGGCTGATCATTTAAAACTGACATGCGTAGAGATTTCTTCTCACAAAGGGTGGTGAGTGTCTAGAATTCTCTGCCCTAAAAGGTGGTGGAGGCTGGATCATTGGAAGTATTCAAAGCGGATGTGAATAAATATTTGGTAGATCAAGAATTGAAGGCTATGGGGAAATGACACAAAAGAGGAGTTGAGGCCAGCATAAATCAGTCATGATTGTATTAAATAAAGTGAAGGATTGAAAAGCCAGTTGGCCTACTCTACTTCTATTTCTTCCACTCCTGTGTAAAGACAACAAATTTCTCTTCCTGTTTGACTGACAGTCAGGGAAGGCAAATACTGATTATGCACAATGCTGAGAAAGAGAAATTCTAAGTCATAATACTAATGGAATGCAGAAATAAAGATTTTGGCAATCCATGCATTTTGTAGAAATGTCTTGATGGATTAAACTCTGTTGCAGATAAGTTTTGTTTCAGTCACAAATATCAGACCTATGCACCATCATATTAATTGGAGAAGATTCCCTAGCCCCACTCATGCCATTATGGCCGGAGATGCTCGCACGAGAGACCATAACATCATTTACGGTGGATAGAACTCATTTTGAGATTTTCCCTGTCCCTGGACAACAACATAATTTGTATCACACCCATTAAGATTAGCATATTTAAATCTTTATTTAAAAATGCAAGGTCTATTTTAAGCCAGATTCAGCCAGCCGCTGACACAACACAAAACCACAAAGAATTACAGATGGAGACCACATATGATAACCACATTGGAGTTTGGGGACCATTGGAGGCTTTGGGTGGTCATGGACATGACCGGTCAGTGTCTGCATTGCCCCCTTGTCACCTGGATACTGCCCTTGGGCAGCATTCAAAGGGATGAGGCTTTAAGGGGGCAGGGCTTATAGATGAGTCTACACTGAAAGTTTGCACATATGAAAGGGGAAGGGGGTAGCACCTTTAATGCCAGTGATGAGGGGACAAGTCTTAAAGATTAACTGAGAGCGGGGCAGCCTTTGAAAAAGAGTGGTAAAAACAAAATAAATACTTATGCTTGAGGCAGAGGGAGCACATTGCCCTCATAGTCAAAGTTGTGTGCAGTTAGCACATACCTCACTTCACTTGCCCCTGCTGTATGTGCATATCACTTAATTTTTATAACATTAGGAAAAGAGCTATGTGTATGGAAACCAACAGAATTTGACAATTCTGCACATGGCCAACAGTCAAAATTTCTCATGGGTTGCACTCAGAACACTGATAGGCTGCATGTGGACCCCAGGCTGCAGTTTGACCACCATTATGTTAGCTCATGTAACATAAATCTGACACTTCTGCTACAGTGTAGGAAGTTAAGGATACATGTGGGACCAGATCTGGTTGAAGGAATATACCTTGTGATGAAGGGTCATCCTGCTGGCTGGACATTTTCCTGAAATTTTTAGCTCACAAAATAATATTTCTCATAAATAGCTGAAAATATAAGCTGATAGTGGCACTATGTGGGGAATGTAGCATCCGGGGTTAGTAAATGAGAAATCAGCATTCTGTGTCTCTAATCAATGAAATTTAAGGATTGAGAAAGAAATAGTAATGATGGAGAAGGATGATTTATGAGTCAAATGAAATACAGAAAGAGGAATAAAAGATTGTGCACACAATGAGTCACTGTATCACTCTCCCCGTGTCTGTGTGGGTTTACTCCAGGTGCTCTGGTTTCCTGCCCCAGTCCAAAGATGTGTGGGTTAGGTAGATTGGTTATGTTAAATTGACCATAGTATCAGGGGATTAGCAAGGTAAATATGTAGGGTTACGGAAATAGGCCTGGATGGGATTGTCTAGATCGGTACAGACTCGATGGCCATATAGCCTCCTACTGCATTTTAGGAATTCTATGAATAGTTTCAACTGTTTCCTTTCTAGGGTGGAGAAGTTGATTGGCATTTTACCAACTGTGGGGTTGCATCGGGTGATTACTACTCCCTCATCATCACTGGAATTTTATCTATAGCAGGGAAATCCAGTATCAAGTGAAATCTGATGGATTGGTAGACCCACTGTGCCCATAAGACACTCCTGCCATGATGTGAGTAACATCTACCCCTCCTCCACCTCCCCCCCCCCACCTCTCCCAACCCCAGTCCCCACCACCCAATCGGAAATATTCACTCACTTGACCAGACGGCTGTGATAACCCAGACTCACCTCATAGTTTGGGCCCCATTGCTGAAAGCTTTCCTCAGAGACTATTGTATTTCCAGTGGTGGACACTGCTCCCAGTGCTGAGACAAGAGTGTTGCCAGTCATTTGATTGGCTGGCAGCTTTTGGAGGCAGAATTTCCTCTCTAATCAGAGCAGAAAGCTTGGTTCAAGCCAATTAAACCAATTAAAGGCCCAAGACTCTAACAACTGGAAATGGGTACCCTCTCCTTGACACAAAATTCAGCTCAATGTCTCTGAATCTTGGTTCTTCATTTTGTTCATCTCATCATTTGTGTTTGAAGGATAAATTAGGGGCAAATGAAAATTTCTTCAATCCATATGCTTGCTGTTCACTACTTTCAAACTATGAATATTATTCTTGGTGTTCATAAAAATTTTTAGGTGCACCCTTCACAAGCAATACATCAAGAAGAACAGAGGGGGAATTATCTCATTTAAATCAAAAGCAAATTGAAAAAAAATGAAAATAAATACCTTCTAAGCTTTATTAAAGCAATATCATTCTCATTGGGTTCAAGGACTATTTTGTCAATGTCTATTATCTGCCTCGATGGGTCGCGTGCACTCTTTCGATATATTCCAAGAAATACTTTGTAGGCTGAAGGATTTCTGGACCTGTGACAAATACAGTGAAGAAATTAGCTGCTTGTGTTTGTCACATTTGTCTTTACAAGTGCAATGGCTTGTTTTTAAACAGTAATATCCCAAGGTGTTTCACAGAAACATTTCCAACACAATTTAAGACTGAAGCAAGTAAGAAGGTATTAGGATAGATGACCAAAAGCTTAGTCAAAAAGCTAGATTTTAAGGAGCATGTTAAAGGAAGAGAGAAGGGTGGAGAGGTTTAGAAAGGAATTTCTGCTTAAAGCAGAAGAAGATATTCTACCAATACTGGTATGAGATTACAGAATTAGAGAGAGGTGAGGCTGTGGAGAAATGTTCAAACAAAGTTGAGAATTTTAAAATCAAGAGGTTATCAATACAGGATTCAATGTTAATCAATGAGATAAGGGATTCTTAAGATATGAGCATCCATTGCAACATTTTCTTACCGTTTTAGACAGTGTTTGGCTGTGAGTACCCATTTGGTATCAATAAGAGTTCCACCACAGAAGTGAACACCAAAACTGCGATTATACAAGACAGTTTTAATAAGATAATGTCAATTGATTGAAAAATTTTAATAGTAAACCTCAGAGGTTTGGAACAAGAACAATGAATATAAATAATGCAAAACATCAAAAATTCTCCTCACATTCCCTGGCCTTCAGCTAATTCTAAAAATCATTGAGCCTTCTGTTTACTGACCCTCCTGCCGGTCAAAACTGCTCATCTGTTATATAGAAACATAGGCCATTTGGCCCTTCAAGGTTGCTCCACTATCTAAAATAATGTTGGCTGATCCTCCATCCCAACACCATACTCCAGTATTCTACCCATACTTTTTGACACTTTTAGAGCCTAGATATCTGTCTATTTACATCTTAAATACATTCAGTGATTTGGCCTCCACAATGTTCTGTGGTGGAGATTTCCATCATTTCACCACTCTCTGAGTGAAGTAATTTTTCCACACCTCTGTCCTAAGTGGGTCTTTTCTGTATCCTTAAACTGTGAATACTTATTCTAGAGCCTTCAGCCACAGAAAATAATGTTCCTGCATCTTGCTAGTCCAGCTCTGTCAGAACTTTCAATTAGATTCCATCTATTCTTCTAAATTCTAGTGAATTCAGGCTCAGTTGACCCAATCGCTCCTCATAGGACCATCCTGCTATTCCAGGAATTAATCTGATGATAATTTGCTGTACTGTCTCTATGGTAAGTATATCCTTTCTTATATAAGGAGACCAAAACTGCACACAATATTCCAGGCATGGTCTCAATAAGGCCAATAAAGTTATAGTAAGATATCCTTGCTCCTCTACTCAATGAAGGCCAACATACCATTTGCCTTCCTAACTTCTTATTGTACCTGCATGCTTGCTTTCAGTGACTGGTGTACTAGGATACCCTGGTTCCATTGTATGTTAACGTTTCCTCAATCGCCATTTAAATAATTCACTGCCATTCTGTTTTTCCACTTGAAGTGTCGTGTAGAGACAGTCACCTCAGTGAGAAACATTCATAGGCAGTCTTCTGGGGCACTCTGTGATGAGCACCGCACTGCTATAATTGCACATCAGATGAGGCTGGAACATCCAAAGGAGTGGCCAGTCAGATGTTTGATGTCTGCCTGAGACTTGCTGGCCACAAGGCAAATGTTGGGTCTTTAGAAAAGTTCGTCCTAATAATGGTGAATAAGCAAAAGCAGAGCAAGGAGAGTTGTCAGCAACCTTCCAGCAGATGCAGGCACAACTGGAATAGTCTAGGAGCCTCATTTTGCAGGAGATGGTGCCAGTATTGAGTGGCAGCCAGGCCAATACTGCAAGGATGGCATCCACCGTGAGAAGCCTAGGCCAAACTGTGCATACCATGATAAGTGACTTCCAAGATGTGGTCCACTCAGTGATGTCAATGGCTACAGCCCAAGACAAGGACCCTGTCACACAAAGACATGTTGCTAGTGTTAAGAGAGAATGCTGATGCACATCAGAGCTTGGCCCAATTACACAGAACCAAGGCTGAGGGCATCTACAGCATTGCCCTATCTTTAAGGGCCATGTTTGAAGATATTGGAACCATGGTGCAGGCCTCCAGGACTGGTAGATGACAGAGAGGCTTCTGGAGCTCAGTTCAGCTATCTCTCCATCTCAAAGCATTACCTGGGGGCCAATGAGCATTCTTAGGGAGGAGGAAGTGCTGAAATCCAGTGCAGGACCTTTAACCAGGGAGATTCAAGCTGTCAGCAGTCCTTCTGAATCCTCGTTTCCTGACACTGGCATGTCTCCTGGGCAGCAGGCAGAACAGAATGCCAAGTTGCCTGTGACAACTGAAAGTCAGCCAGGTTTCTCCAGGTCTGGCCTTCCAGAGGATGCCTGCCAAGAATATCACAGGACAGAGGGTGCGGTCATCAGCAGGCCACCTCCACCTCAAATGTGCAATTTGGGGATACTTATCCCCAAATAACATACTTATGGGAGGGAACAGAAGAAAAGAAAGATAGAGGACCATTAATTAGCCATGGAAGAAATTTCACACTTTGTAATTAAAAAGAATGGGGCACCAAATGTACATTTTAACTATAAACATATGTCATTTCCATACAGGAATCAGCCGTTCGACCCCTTGAGCCTGTTCTGATCTTCAAAAGGATCATAGCTGATGTGTAGCCACGGTATTTACACAGCTCATCGAGTTGAGGTTCCCAGTGTGTAACAGAGCTGGCAGCATGAGTTCACATGTAACTTATCTAGGAAAGATTTCTTACCATTTTTTTCTGAGGCACTTCACTTACTTGGTTCGAAGACTAATTTGCCAGGGCCAGGAATGTGGTTTGGAAATACAGCCTTGAACAAGTCTTCCAAAGCATTTCTTGGGCTTAACAGTAGACCTCCCACACTCATTAAACAATTGTCCTAACATCACAAAAAGATCGATTATCTTAAGTAGTTATATGTGATACCTTTTCTATTTTCAACATTTTCAGGTTCCCATTGTTAACTTTTGGTGACGTGATTTTGGAGAGGAATTGTCATCTTTGTCATGTTTTTATAATGATATAAAAAGCACTAATTGCTTATCTGCTTGTGCAAACATGATGGTGGCAATTTTACAATTTTTGTCTAAGTGCTGGGTGGACTTGAAACTGGGAGAGTTTCAGATCCGTTTTTTGGTTGTGTTTTCAGGCCTCTCCCACTGCATAAACATTCTGCCTGCAAAATTCTGAGCAAGCCTGTTGCTCACTGCAGAAGCCTATGGGTGGGGCTTAACGCACCCAGAAACCTGCAGAGGAAGGTAGTGTGCATGTGCAGGCCTCTGATGCTGCGCAATGTGCATTAGCAGTAGCAGGTGTCTGACAGAGAGAAGAGAGCTGTCAGGTCCCTGCTTCTGCAGGCAGACTGAAGCAGATGCCCCCCACCGCTGCAATCAATGGACCTACTGCCCAAAATACAACCCCCATTGACACCCTCACTGCCCAGACAAGTCGTGGACCCCTTCCTCCCCACCATTCGTGGCCCCACAGCCCTCCCCTATCAATCGCTGCAGAGTGGCAGTGGGCCCCCTTCCTCCATTAGCCTTGCCCCATTAACCCTTCCCCAACTAGACCCTCCCCATTTCCCCCCCCCTCCATTAGTCCCATCCCTTTTATCCCTATCCACACTGGCCCATCTCCCATTAGCCCTGTCTCCCATTGCCCAATAAGCATTGACCAGGTGCCAGTCTGGCATTGTCCAGGTGCCAGAGTGGCACTATCAGTCTGGTGCTGCCCAAAGGTCACCCCCTTACCCTGCCTCATGGCGGAGGGAAGGTGGCAATGAGCCTCAGTGGCCTCTGGTTCCACTGCCAAGGCCAAGTCATGGGGAGCATGTCAATTCCTTGCCGGCAAGAACCTTTCATGTGAGGTCATAATGGGGGGGCAAACCCGAATGATTGAGGACCAGGCTCGCTAAACAGATATTAAACAGCATTTAAATAAATTTCCATACATTAACCTGCCTCTCGCCCATTTCCAATGAGAGGCTGACGGCACCAAAAATCCGGCACTTATAAAATGGCGCCAATCATGCAAACCAGCTAAGTGCTTTATGCTCCACTTTACCACCACGTTGCACCCAATGGTTAAATTGTGGGTTTACTTATTTAAACTAGGCACAGAAACATCTATACAGAGGTATAAAGCTTGAAGACTCTAGCAGCAGAGTTGTCTATGCTGTGCTCTGTAAGCAAAAATGAAATTAAGATTGGATCACATGACATATTTCCTTTCTATTGATCTCATGCAGCAATTCTTTAAATGAATATTACAATATCCCATTTTTGTCTAAAGATATGTTCTTCTCTTCCAAAGAAGTATAATTATTTTAAAATATTCATCTCTAATTATCATTATATAAATGTATAGTACAGATAAGTCTATGGCTAGAATTTTCCAGCCCCCACCCCACTCTGTGATTTGCAGTAGGTTTTCCTGCAGATGATGTGGCTCATCATTGCACCTAGCAGGATCTTTCAGTCTAGCCAAAGTCAATGGCAATTTGCTTAGCTCACCCACCCTGCTAGCAGAAAATCTACAACAGGAATTTCATAGAAATCATAGAAACCCGACAGCACAGAAAGAGGCCATCCGGCCCATTGAGTTGACTTTGGGGGCTACAGAAAATCTCACCAGTGGGAAGGGAAGGAAGAAGTCTCAAGAGCTTGGAAGGAATCTGCTGGTGCAACCAGATCTTGTAATGGTAACCCTATCTAGAGGTTTCTTTATCTGCTCACAATGATATGTGGAGTTTTCATCCTTGGATTGTTGTTCCTGGTTGCACTTAGGATCTTGTCCTTAATGTAATAGGTCTGTGTGGTGGTTGAGAAGCTGTAATGTATTGCACTTGGCCTCGGTTACACTTCACCATTGTGCCTTTTGTGTATGATTACTTCATAGGATGTTGGTTATAAACCAAAGTCACCTTGTCTAACTGCTGTGTACTTCATGTGGGATTCTGAATGTGAACATGTTACCCCAACTGCAAATTCTGCACCCATATTTTAATATGCACATTTGTCATCTTCTCATGCAGTTGTAAAAGTTACTGTCTAGTTTCTGAGGGTAGAATGGCTAAGAGTAGGTAGATTTGTATGCACTGCTCAGCCAAACATGAGCTCTGCTAGTAATGAAATAGCTGCTGTCAAAGTTGTCACTCTCAGATCTAGCATTGTAATTGAGTCATAGAGGTTTACAGCATGAAAACAGGCCCTTCGGTCCAACTTGTCCATGCAGCCCAGCTTTTAACCACTAAGCTAATCCCAATTGCCCACATTTGGCTCATATTCCTCTAAACCCATCTTATCCATGTTTTAATGTTTTGTAAAAGACAAAATTGCGCCCACTTTTACGACTACATCTGGTAGCTTGTCCCAAACACTCATCACCATCTGAGTGAAAGAATTGCCCCTCTAGACTCTTTTGTATCTCTCCTCTCTTAGCTTAAACATAAGCCCTCTAGTTTTAGACTCCCCTTCCTTTGGGAAAAGATGTTTATAATCTACCTTATCTATACCCCTCATTATTTTGCAGAGCTTGATAAGATCACCCCTAAGCCTCCTTTGCTTCAGGGAAAAATGTTCTAAATTTGTCGAGCCTCTCCTTATAATTCAAACCATCCAGTGTCTGATAACATCCTAGTAGATCTTTTCTGTACTCTTTCTAGTTTAATAATGTCCTTTCTATAGTAGGATCACCAGAACTGTACATAGTATTCCAAGTGTGGCCTTACTAATTTCTTGTACAAACTTCAACAAGATCTCCCACTTCTGTTTTCAATGTTCTGACCAATGCAACCAAGCATGCTGAATGCCTTCTTCACCACTCTGTCCACCTGTGACTCCATTTTCAAGGAGCTATGAACCTGTACTTCTAGATCTCTTAAGTAAGTTTGCAGATGACACCAAGATTGGTGGCATAGTGGACAGTGAAGCAGGTTATCTAGGATTGCAAGGGGATCTTGATCAAGTAGAGGTGGGCACAGTGGTACAGTGGTTAGCACTTCTGTCTCATAGTGCGAGGGATATGGATTCAATTCCTGACTTGGGTCATTGTCTGTGTGGAGTTTGCACATTTCCTTCCGATGTTCTGGTTTCCTCCCATAATCTGAAAAATGTGCTGGTTAGATGGATTGGCTATGCTAAGCTCTCCCTCAGTGCACCCAAACAGGTGCTAAAGTATGGATTTTCACAGTAACTCATTGCAGTGTTAATGTAAGCATACTTGTGATTAATAAATAAAAACAAAAAACAAACTTTGTTCTATAACTCTCTCCAATACCTTACCATTAGCTGAGTAGGTCCTGCGTGATTAAACCAAAATGCATCACCTCACATTTATCTAAATTAAACTTTATCAGCCATTCATCAGACCATTGGCCCAATTGATCAAGACCCATAGCAATCCTAGATAACCTTTTTCATTGTCCACTATGTCACCAATGTAGAGCTTTGACAAAGGGTCACGTAGCCTTGAAACATCAGCTATTTTCTCTCCTTACAACTGCTGCCAGGCATGCTGAAATTTTCCAGCATTTTCTCTTATAGTCTCAGATTCCAGCATCTGCAATAATTTGCTTTTATCCAATTTTGTTTCAAATTGGATACCTGAATCCTGTGAGATTTAACTTTATGCAACAACCTGCCATGAGGACATTGTCAAAGACCTTGCTAAAGTCCATATAGACAATGTCGATTGCACTCCCATTATCTACCTTCTTCGTTACTTCTTCATAAAACTGTGTAGATATTGCTTGGTCTTTCTACATTTGAGAATTAGAGATTAGCAAACAATCATTTCAGCTAGTCTGTTAGATCTAGAGTAATAAGGAGAAGACATGGTGCGATTGATATTCCACTTCTCACACATCCTGCAATAATCTGTCTCGGCACAATATATAAACTGAAAATAGCACTTTGAGTGTGTGTGCAATAATTGTGCTTGATGCATTCTACGATAGTTGAACAATGGGTACTTGGTAAAGTAGTTGATGATCAAGTCAGTGCTTGGATATGAAGGAGGTCAGATGCAATCTTAGACCAAGGATAGATAGCAAAGTTAGTGGTTCTTCGTGCAGACTTGGCATATGCTCTTGACGTTCCTGCACTTCTTGATGATGTCATTGTTCATACTTAGCTAATAGATGACTCTGTTCCATGTCTTCTCATCTGATCTTTGCCTATATATGAGTGATAAATTTGTTGAAGAGTTTCACGTCTCATGGATTCTGGCATGATGATCTACCTGCCTTTAAAAATGACTTCCTGGGAGATGCCTAACTCATACCAATAAGCCCAAAGTGGAATCAAATGTTTGTAGATTCATTTTTAAATTTCTGCTGGAAAAAACAGCCTGATTTATTCCAGTTTTTATGCAAGTTCGACACTTAGAATTGTTTGGGGAGAATCGTTCCTCCATGTCTTTCCACAGCTCAATCAGGTGAAGCATCAGAGGAGATTAGAAGAAGTGCTTCAAGAATGTGCTGAAAGACAACATGAAGAAATGTATAATATCTGGAAGACCATTGTCTTGGACAGGACAAAAGGTGGTACAGTCTGTGGAAAGGGTCCCAGCATTTTGAGACAAAACAACAACAAAGTGAAGAGGAAAAGTTATATAATACACAACAAGATATTCCGCATGACAACAAGTAGCCTGCATGCCATAAAATCTGCAGGTCCTGAATCAGCTTCAAGAAGATTAACAACCTCGCAAGTGAAGGATAACCAGCAATAATAATGCTAACTTGTCCTTCCAAATCCTTTGCCCTACTCCACCCTGTTGCTGCGTGAACTTGGATCAGACTATTAATGAGTTACAATCCTGCTTGTACATCCATTCCTAGTGTAGTTCATTATCCACATGAAGAATGTCCTGTTATCTTTCCTCATGTTGCTTTCTACTAATTTAGACCCCTGATCGTAGTTCTACTCCCATTTCTTAAGTTAAAGTATTATTCCACATTAAACTTTCTATATGGTTTACTATCATATCTACAGATATGATATATATAAAATATATATAAAAATTTATTTTCCTTTCCAAAATAAATTTCTCCATTCTGCTCTCATAATTTATACCTCTAACGCTAGGAATCATCTTCAAGGCTCTTCTCTACACTCCCTCATATTTTAGTGATAGAACTGCACTCAATATTCAAAACCTGGGCCACAGTTTACAGCCCCACGATGGTGGGACTCACACCATGGAATATGGGTCGAGGTTCTCCCTAAATAAAACTAAGTGCCCAAAGGGTGAGAAAGCGGGAGTGTTTTCCACCCATTTTTTGGGCATACTTATCAGAACATATTTCCTGAACATTACAGAGTGCCATCGTGTGATTCAGCTCCTAGCTAAGAGGACAGCAGCATAGTGCTGAGCAAGTCACTTATGCATCAATGCGCCAATCTATCAATGCAGAAATCAGCACATGTGCAGTGGCCTCCCCAGTCGTCGGCCTCCCAATTGCTGACCTTTGATTGCTGGCCTTCCCCACAACCCCTCTGATTGCTAACTTTCCTGACACTACCATCTCCCTCCCCACTAATTGCAGGCCTACCAAACTCTCTGACCTGGGCCAGTCCCCATCTCCCCAACTTCTCTGGGTCAGCCTCGATCTACCCGATGGTCAGCCCCAACCACCTCCCCTGCCATAGCCATTCCAACTCCCACCCATCCCCAATTGCCATCCCCAAACCCCTCCTATCAGATGATCAGGCCTGAAATTCCCCCCAAAGACCAATCCCAATTGCATTGTCCTTCCCTCTCTCAGTGCAGAGTCTTAGCATGTCCCTCTCCCCACTGATCACTCCCCAGTAGGCTATGCCCTCCAGTATTTCCCCATCCTTTCTGGCCCCGCCTTCTTGGCACTGTCCCACAGGCAGTTGCAGTTTGCACCTTGAGCATGTGCCAGGGTACCAGGCTGACACTCCCCCTTGCTCTTAGTCTCCCAGAGACGGGGGAGGGGAGACACCAGAAGGTCCGGAGAATATCAGAGAATCCCAGACCTGCTTATCATGTGGAAATTATAATTTCTATATGACGATCAACTCTGGGCTAATTTCTGGTGCTGAGCTGACCACATTACAAAAAAAGTGCCTGTGTGATTTGTGCCTTGCTGTTGTCTTCTGTCTTAAGCAGTGCAATGGGCTAAGTGAATCCTGGTTATGCTGTCCCAGCCAAAAGTCTATTGATTTTCAGCCACTCCAGAGCATCTTATGGCAGGTGTGGCTGGAAAACCTGCCCCTGGTCTGTAGTCTGTAAGCACAGTTTCAATTTGGTCACTACTTCACCTGATGTATTCTGTTGTTTTGACAACATAGTTCAAAGATTGTGCTGGCTTTATTCACTGCTACTCTGTATTTGTTCCCTACTGGATGTTGAGTTTTAATGCATGGAGTACATGTGTCATGAATTTTTCCTTCCTGTGCGCAACAACTTATTTGTATTAAAATTTGTCTGTTACTTTGCACATACTTTGATTGCTACATTGTGACATTATTCATAAAAAGCTAGAAACTATTTGTTACGTGAATAAATATCCCAGTGTTCTATATCTACTGTTGCACCTCTACCAAATGCTGGAAAACAATGTATCCACCAGCTACATGGCAAGCTGAAAGATAAATCAGTGAAGTGCCAACATTTTGTATCAAAAATATGATTAATTTGAATTGTGGTAATTAAAAGGCATAATAGTTTCAATTGTTATCTAACTTCAGTGAGTCCAGGAAACCAGACCACGGCAGCCTAATTTCCAAAAGAAAGGTGATGCAACAACATCGATCTTGTATTAAAAAAGATGTTCTTCTCTCTTACCTTACTGGTACTGAATAAGCTAGCGATGTCCCTGATCTGCAAGAAGAATGTCAGGCACACAGCATATCTGATGATAATGTCAGTCTAGGGAGCTCCTCCAGCATCAATACAACTGCAGGAAGTTTGTAGAATGATCATAGAATCCCCACAATGCAGAAGGAGGCCATTTGGCCCATCAAGCCTGCACCGACAACAATCCCACCCAGGCCCTATGCCTGTAACTCCACGTATTTAGTTAGGCTCAATTTAGCATGGCCAATCCATCAACCTACTCAACTTTGGACTGTGGGAGGACATCCGAGCACTCAGAGGAAACCCATGCAGACATGGGGAGAGTGTGTAAATTCCACACAGACAATCAGCCAAGGCTGGAATTGAAGTCTTTGGTGTTGTAAGACAGCAGTGTTAACCATTGTACCATCATGCCCTCACATAACTTGTCATAGTTTCTGTTATATATTTGGTGACGGAATGTGACTATTGCTGGCAAGAAAAATATTTATTGCCAATCCCTAGTTGTTCTTGAGAAGGTAGATGCAAGACATCTTCTTGAACTGAAGTGTAGATAGTGCTATTCAGGGGTTCCAGCTTTTTGACCAAGCGGCAGTGTAAGACCAGTGATATAGTTCCAAGTCAGGTTGTTGTGTGCCTTGGCCTTGTTCTTCTAGGTAGTAGGGATTAAGAGTTTGTCAAAAGAGGCTTGTTGCCTCTAGCTACTGTAGTTCATCTTGTAGGGTACAAACTCTTGCCATTGTGTGCAGGTGGTGGAGAAAGTGAATGTTTAAACTTGTGGATGAGATGTCAATTATATGGACAACTGTTTCCTGGAAGGTGTTGAGCTTCCTGAGTTCTGTTGGATCTTCTTTCATCCAGGCAAATGGGGAGAATTCTATCATAATGCTGACTTGCATTGTGTAGATTTTTCACTCAGAGGGTGGTGAGTAAGTGGAATCGGCTGATGTCGGTGTTGGTGGAGGTGAACTCGTTGGGATCTTTTAAGAGACTTCTGGATGAGTACATAGGATTTAATGGGATTGAGGGTTATAGATAGGCCTTGTAGGTAGGGATATGATCGGCGCAACTTGTGGGCCGAAGGGCCTGTTTGTGATGTAGTATTCTATGTTTTATGATATTAGAAAGGTTTTGGGGAGTCAAGTGTTTGCAAAATTCCCAGCCTATGACCTGTTCTTGTAGCCAGTTAAGTTGCTGATCAGTGATAACTCCCAGGATATTTGTGATGTGGGATTCAGTGATGGTGTTACCATTGAATGTCAAGGAGCGATTGTTAGATTCTTTCTCTTGTTGGAGATGGTCATTGCCTGCCACTTATGTGGAACAAGTGTTACTGATGTCTTCAGGAAAATGTCAAATTTTACCTGACAATCTCTCAGTCTGACCACCAACCACCAAGAAATGGAGAAATAAGTTCAACTGAGGGTAATACTATTAAATTGGGTGGACCCCCAACAGTACCTATATTGCCCTGGCTTCCTGAACCACATCCCCTCACCTACTCACCCCAATCACCCAGCGCTCCCACATATGATCGATAAAAAGATAAAGAGTAGGCTTCCAGTATATAAAAATACAATGGCCTAAGCCTCTGGTCATATAAATACAGTGAGCAGAAAACTCAGTTACAATTATTAGCCTACAGGGGAAAGTAAGACACATACATCATTTATTTATTATTTCAACACTTACACTGAGGAAATGTGTCATGCAGAGATATGTTGTCAAGATTTTATGAAATGTATCCAGAGTAGCACTTACCACATATGGGAATATCAGTACAGTAGTCAAATATTTTTTGGGAATCTGTTGTGAAACACCATGGGCCATCAGGGTCTGCATCTGGATTTCTGCAGTACTACAATTATAAAAAAATGCATTGGTCCAATAACAAATTCCATGAATATAGCACTCTTAATGCAGTAAAAACATCTCTAGGTACTTCACAAGAGAAAGAATTTGGCACCACGCTCGAAGAAGTGCCTTAAAGGAAATGTGAGAGGTGAAGTGGTTCAGAGAATAGCAGAGATTAGTGGAAGAGTGTGTATTTGTTAGCACTGTAGCCTCACAGCGCCAGGGACCTGGGTTTGATTCCAGCCTTGTCTGTGTGGAGTTTGCATGTTCTCCCCATGTCTGCATGGGTGCTCCAGTTTCATCCCATAGTCCAAAGATGTATAAGTTAGGTGGATTGGTCATGCTAAATTGCCTCTTAGTGTCCAAGATATAAAATGGATTAGCCATGACCAATGTGTGGGGTTACAGGTTGGGGGGGGGAGCGGTTTGCATGGCCCTAGGTGGGGTGCTCTTTCAGAGAGCCAATGCAGAGCCAATGAGCCGAATGGTCTCTTCTGCATTGTAGAGTTTCCACGATTAGGACCTAGGCATCTCAGTCAACATTAACCAATCTCACATGCCTGTCAGATTTATTGATTGTCAGTAGTAGATCAGAATCTATTTATAATTTTTTGTAATGTTTTATTCAATCAGACAACATTATTGTAGATTACCTTATCTTTACCTAACCAGACTCATTTCTTCTGGTATGACAAATATTTTTGGCTCTTTGGTTTTCTAACTTCCTGACTTTTTCATTGCATTGTTGAGGTAAAAATAGGACAGTGCCCAGTTATGAAAAGCAACATGGCTATTGTTTCCAAGGGAGTAATTGTAAACTATTTTGAACTGTGGTAACCTTAAAATGTGATTGAAATATGCGTTATAGGCTTTGCAATTGACAAATGTAATTATGAGAGCTCTTTCTGAGCATCATGGGAAATATAGCCAACACATAGGCATGATGGGTATGTAGCTTTAATAAGGCATTTGAGAAGGTCCCACATGGCAGACTGGTCCAAAAACTAATATCACATGGGATTCAGAGTGAGCTGGTGAGATGGATACAGAACTGGCTTTATCATATAAGGCAGAGTAGTGGTGGAAGGGTAGGGTGTTTTTCAGAATGGAAATCTGCAGTTACTGGTGTTCTGCAGGGATCAGTACTGGGACTTCTTGTTAGTAGTATAAATAAATGACCTGGAAGAAAATGTGGGCAGTTTGATTAGTAAGTTTGCAGATGACCCCACAAAGATTGGTGGAGTTGTTGATAGTGCCAGAGATTGTCAGAGGATACAGCAGGATATTAATAGATTGAAGACCTGGGCACAGAAATGACAAATGGAGTTTAATCTGAAGAAATGTGAGATGATGCATTTTGGAAGATCAAGCTTAGTTGTGAATTATACTGTAAATGGCAGAATCTTTAGGAACAATAACATATAGAGGGATTTGGGCTTGCAAGTCCACAGTTCCCTAAAAGTGGCAACACAGGTGGCCAAGGTGACCAAGAAGGCATATGGCACACTTGCCTTCATCAGCTGGGACACTGAGGACAAGAGTTGGGAAATCATTTTGCAGCTATATAAAACCTTGGTTAAGCTGCATTTGGCAGAAATTTTGTTTTAGTTTAGTTCGGGCATTATCTTCAGCACAGGCTTGGAGGGCTTGTTGCCGTGCTGTCCTTTTCTTTGTTCATTGTAGCCACTAATACGGGAACCTAGCTAACAATCACAAGACACAAAATGTAAAGAACATCACGGGATGGATAAACAAATCTTAGCACAACAAGAGGCCGGAAGTCAAAGGCATTCACACCCATAACACCCTCCCAACTCAATGTCTGGCCAACTTATTCACCCCTCTGTTATAACATAATCAATGATGTCACGTTCAGCTGACCAGGTAGACAATGTAATCAATGTAACTAAGTGGTATGTTGTTCAGCTGATCCAGTATTATGGATTATGGAGAATATTTATGGCTCAGCGTATGGCTCAAGTGATATTGTAATGAAGTTTCTTTATTAAAGCTTTTCTTTGATTTACTTTGTGAAATTAGTTTTTTTGTTGCTTGCTACTGAAGTATCCTTACTGTTGGATGAATACCCTCTGCCAAGGTATCTATCCCTGTGACCCTACCCCATGACCACATTGGACCCCCCCTTTCAATATCTAAACCTGCCATTCCTTGTAACATATCAGAGCCTTTATTAACCCAACATGACTGGAGACTCCCAAAAATGTTTGATACTCAGTACCTTGTTCCCATTGTCTGACATTCCCCCGACCCCACTCACCGTGTCCGAAACCTCTCCTGATGTCTGACCTCCTCACTCCCCTCTGCAAATCCCACCACCTCCACCCCCGCCCCCACCAATGTCTGACTGTCCTCCACTCCCACTTCCAACATTTTTCTGATAACTGAAATCAGGATAACTGAAATCAGGATAACTGATTTGAAGTCCCTGTTTTCTCTTATCCTCTTTTATGAATAGCCTACTCATCTTTACTAACTTTCAATCTGCTGGGAGCATTCCCAGATCCAAGAAATTTTGAAAAATGAAAACCAAAGCAGCAACTACCTCTGAAGCTACCTCTTTTAGAACCCTAGGATGTGGATCATTAGGCCTTGGAGATTTGTAACTTCTGGTGCCTTACCAATATTTTCCATATAAATCATCTTATCTTACTTGTTTTTACTAATCTCTTGGTTACACCCTGTTTCCGGTATGAAATTTGAGTGTTCTACTGTGAAGACACGCAAATGGTTTGTTCAATTGCTCTGTATTTTCTTATCCCCCAAAATAAAGCTTCCTTTCTCAGCTTCTTAGGGACCAACACTCCTTTTAATCACTCTTCTTTTCATATACATGTAAAAACAGTTACAATCTTTTTTTTATATTCTTGACTGGTTTACTTTTTATTCTGCTTTTTCCCTTTTTTATTGACTTCTTGGTTGCCCTTCACTAGTTTTAAATCCTCAGGATTGCTGCCATTCTTTGCATCATAGTAAACCTATTCTTCTAATACTATCCTTTATTTATCTAATAAACTATGGCTGGATCTGTTGTTAATTCTTTGTTCTATATAGTACTGTATTTTTGAATATTTTGAATTGTTTCTTTAAATGTTTTTCACTGTTTATTTACTACCCACACAACCTTAGCCAGGTTTCCCCTCTTTCCAAGTAATTGGTTTTGTCAAAGTTCTTATTTTGAATTGGAATATGTCGCATGCAAACTTCATATGGAATTCAATTGTATTGTCTTAGAATCATAGTGCAGAAGAGACCCCTTGGCCTATCAAGTTTGTACCTTTTCCCAGAAGATATTTTATGATGACATTATTAATTAAATATGTCTCATTGCACGTCATCATCTTCACCTTTGCTGTAGTCCCTTGTGCTGAGAACAATTTGTCCTTGGGGATTGTTGATAGGAATTAAAGTAAATATTGCCTATTGTTCATGATCTCTATCTTTGCCTACTGTGATAAAGTGATGGTGGCATAATGCCAGCTTGAACAGTTATCAAATTACAAGGAAACCAGAAAAATAATAGGGCGATTGGCCGTGAGACATAAGCGGAGGCTGTGCAGCGGGCTCCTCACTGGGCACCATGGCTTGCGCGCATCTCCAGCCACCGGATTTCTAACGTCATCAGCTCCACATTACATTCCACTCCCTATCCTTTCCCTCTCTATGTACGGTATGCTTTGTTTGTATAGCAAGCACTTTGTACTATATACTAATACATGTGACAATCATAAATTAAATCAAATCAAAGCCATTTCAGTGATGAAAAGTGACTAAATCTGGGATATAAATATTCAAGGATGGTTGACATTTTGGAAGGACAGAAAGAAGAAAAAGATAACAGGGTAATTCTGTTAATTAAAGATAACATTATTACAGCAGTGAGAGATGATCAGGTAGTTCAGAAGATCAAGATGTAGAATCAGTTTGTGATGAGAAATCACAAAGTAAAAAGTCAGTTGAGGGAGTAGTTTATAAGCTCCTTATCTGAGAGACAGACTTTTCAGGAAGAAATAATGGGGGCTTGTCAGAAGTATACTGCAAATATCATGAGTGATTTTAATCTTCAAACAGATTGGACAAATCAGATTTTCAAAGGTAACCTGGAAGACGTGTTGATAGAGTGTATTTGGGACAATTTCTTACAGCAGTACATTCTGCTTTGTATCAAAGAGCACACTATATACCTGGTTAAGCACAGTGGAACTGAATTAATTAATAACCTCACATAAAATAAACTTCTTGGCAAAAGTGATCATAACATGATGGAATTTCATATTTAACTTCTAACTGAGAAGTGTAGGTCTCAGACTGGTGTCTTAAACTTAAATAAAGTAAATTCTGAGGGCATGAAGAGAGAGTTGACTAAAGTGAACAGGGAAAAAAAAATTAAAAGGTAGCACAGTATGGAAGTAGTAGTAGACATTTAATTAGCTACTTCATAACTTTCAACAAAGTTATATTCCATTGAGAAGGAAAGACTGTATAGGAAGAATATACCATCTGTGGTTACCTAAGGAAGTTAAGGATAGTGTCAAATTGAAAGAAAATGTTTACAATAATATGAAAATTAGTGATGGGTCAGAAGATTGGACTGATTTTAAAAATCAGCTAAGAACAGCTTTTGAATAATGATGGAAGAATTAGAGTATGAAAGAAAACTGGCTAGAAATATTAATACAGTAAGAATTTATTCAAGTATTTAAAAAGAAAAAGAGTAACTAAAGTGATTGCTGGTTCCTTAGAGGGTAAGACTGAGTAATTATACTTGGGAAACGAACACTGTAGAAGACACAAAAAATTGCAAGAAAGGAGGGAGACAGGAAACAGGAAAATATAGGCCAGTTAACCTAACATCTGTTATAATGTATGCTAAAACCCATTTTTAAGGATGTAGTAGCAGGACATTTAGGAAGATATAAATATAATTCATGCAGGGCAAACATGATTTTGTGAAAGAGAAATTATTAGGATGCATAGAGGATTGGCTAGCTAACAGGAAACAAAGGGCCCAATTTTACCATTGTGTTTTTGGGCACGAAAATATGGTAAAATTAACACAATCTGCATCTGTCTCTGCGCAGATTGCCACTTTACCGAAACCTGGGAATGGCAGCAATCCAATTCACGTCCGAAATGGGTGCAATGGCAATTTAAATGTATTTGCATGCATTTAAATTGAATTAGTAGGCTGCCTGCCCAACTTAATCAGCAATTCCCCCTTTACGCCATGTTCACTGATCTGGAATTGCGCCAAATTGAACCTGCTGAATAAAAGTCTGAATTGGGCACTCCAGCTGCTGAACAGGCACATTCAGAGTTTCCAATAGCTCTCTGACTCAGATCAGTGATGGGGGTGGGGGGATGGGCAGATCATTCCCTGGTTTGGCGGGGGGGGAGGAACAATGAAGTTAGATCATTACCTGGTTGTGGGGAGAAGGAGGAGGAGGCGGGTCAGGTGTATCTGTGGTGCATGGGGAGGGCTGATCATTGTCTGGTGATGGGAGGGGTCTGATTATTATTGGGGCAAGAGAAGGTGTGGGTCAGATGTACCTTGTAAAGGGGTAAGTGAGGTCTGAAAGAGCACTGAAGGCTGGGTTGTTGAATATATCCAAGGCAGTCAAGGGTTATGGGGGACCGACAGGAAAGTGGAGAAGAGGCCACAATTAGATCAATTACAATCTTATTGAATGGTGTAGCAGGATCTAAGGGCTGAATGGCCTACTCCTGCTCTTAATTCTTGTATTCTTGGCTGAAATTGTAATGGAGTCAAAGGGGTGTGGAGATATGGCTACAATATGAATTTCCTATATGCATATTTTGAGTAAATAGCAACACATTTAAATGAGCAGCTGGCTGTAAGCAGAAGCAATTTTCATCATTCGCATTTCCAAAACCTGATTCATGTGATTTACAACTTTATGCAAAAGACATCAAGCTCGCAGAAGGTCTTTGGAGAGATTAGGCACTCTTTTGGTGAATGGGAAAGTTTTGGAGAAATACATTTAGGTTCAACCATTTCAAACACAGCTGCGTGGCTGATACAAAAGGGAGTTGGAGGATGGGCCCTGTGTTTTTGGAAGGTACTATCTCTTTGGTCCTTCTGACTCAAGCATCCAGATGGGAGGAAGGAGAATGTGCCATATAAAGAGGTGAGTGCACATTGTGCCAAAGAACCTTGAAATGGAAATAGCATCACATTTTAATACAATAAAAAATAGGAACAACATGTGGGGATGGGGATGGGGATGGGGACAACACTGAGTTATAGGCAGCACCAAGCAGGAGGCAGAGGACAAAATGTTTTATCCTGAGATGGTGGTACAGTAACTACATGGACGCAAATTAATGAAGATGGAAGGGCGAATAAGTTGGAACTCTGGGTTATATAAATTTAGGACATGGAGTACAAAAGCAAGGAGAGTTTAATGAGCCTTCTTAAACACAGTCAAGTGTCAACTGGAGTATTACACCCAATTCTGGGCACTACACTTCAGAAAGAATCAGAAGACATTAGAGAAGATGCAGTAAAGATTCACATGAATGGTTTCAGATATGGGAAGCTTTAGTTCCATGCTTGACCAGAATTTGGGTCTGTTAGCCATGAAGGAGAGAAGTTTAAATGGAAATTTGATAGAAATACTCAAAATCAGAGATGTGAATAGGATAGATAGGGAAAAACTTCCCAATGACAATGGTGTCAAAAACCAAAGTGCTCTGATTTAAGTTGAAAGAAGCAAGAGCAACATGAGGAAAAACCTTTTTACTCAATAGATGGTTAGGATCTGGAATCCACCATTGAAGAGAGTGACGTAGAGGCAAATCCAAAGAAAATTGGATTATTATTTGAAAACAAAACAAAATGCAGGACCACAGGTAAAAGGTGAGGAATGGAATGAGATGAATTGCTCTTGCAGACAGCTCACATGTATGTATCAAGCAAAATGACCTCCTTCTGAATTCAACAGTTCCATCTCATGAGTTGTAATGAGAAGAAAATCATAGGGTGCACAACAATTGTATTCTCTGTTGCAAGTATTATGTCACAGCACATTCCTGAGGGACCCTGCCGTTTGCATTTTAAGTGCAGTTTATGAACCATGCAATTAAAACACACCACTTTTCTCGATATTCCACTGGCTATCTAATCCCAACTAAAAACTCTTGGAACAGGAAATATAAATTGAAGGGAAAAATAAAGGAGAGGCGTATAATTAAAGGGTGTGTTCAAAGCTTAGACTCAATGATCGGAAGTATTTTTAATCAACAAGGAAGTTAACATAGCAAAGTTTACCAAATGCCAGTTTGTCTCCAAAACGAGAGTTGTAAATTTAGGATTAATGCTGGATAGAGAAAGAGAAAGATTGCAAGTATTTAATTTTATGCAAAGAGTATTAGGATAAGGACTGCTATACCATACTGAAGACATATTGCTCTCCCCCCCACCCACAGCTACATGTTTTGCAGCTGTTGTAAACTTCAGCTAGGGGGGATTTCCTTACCTTGGGGGAACATATGACAGGGAAGCTTTCTTACCCTGAGTGAGAACTTTTTGCATCACTGACAAGGGCGGGGAGAATCTAAGAATGGAATCCCACCAATGAGATTCTCATTTCCGCAGTCTGGTGGGATTTTCCATCAGTGTCGGCATTTTCACCAACCACAAATGTCAGTTGAAATTTCCTCCCATGGATCAAATGTATCAACATTTCCACAATTAGATGATCTGCTTTGCATTCTCCTATAACCCCTACAATTCCTTCAATATGTCTTCTTATTCCTTTGTACAATCCTGTATGAAAGTGTGATCTACAAGTACCCAGGTGGAGCTTGTGATGAAAAAGATTTGAACAAATGAAATGCAATCTTTGAAGCACTAAACAAGTCCTGAATGCTTTAAAGCATTGAAGACTTCATAAAAATCATAGAAATCCTACTGTACAAAAAAAGGCCATTCGGCCCATCAAGTCTGCACTGACCACAATCCCACAAAGGCCCTACCTGATATCCCTACATATTTATTCACTAATCCCTCTAATCCACATATCTCAAGACATCTCAAGGCAGTTTTTAACATGACCAATTTAACCTGCACATCTTTGGACTGTGGGAGGAACCAGAGCACCTGGAGGAAACCCATGCAGACATGGGGAGAATGTGCAAATTCCACATAGACAGTGACCTAAGCCAGGAATCAAACCCAGGTCCCTGGAGCTGTGAAGCAGCAGTGCTAACCACTGTGCTACCGTGTTTCAGCAAGCCATACAATCAACTACCCTTGTTTCAGCTACCCTTGTTTCAGCAAGCCATACAATCAACTCACATTTCCCTCCAATCCAGCGTCAGAGTGTGTTTCAGGAGTGAAGTCGCTATGAAAATGGGGAGTCATGGCTGACCAATTTTGGCATGTCCTGCCACTGGATGTGGTTGATATTGTCCCACGATATGTCACTCCATTACCAACTTGGCAATCTGGCAAGACATAATTAACAAATGAAAAATATAACTCATCTTTCTCAATGCAACATTTCTGAGACAATTTTTATAATGCTGAGAGATCCAGAGCATATATCCAAAATGATGTTGATTTTATAATTTGAAAGAGAAATATTGGCCAGAACTCTACCACCTAGTCCGCCACAGGCATGGGCAAGGATCTGACAACAGAAATCTCTGATGACCTTGAGTGGGAATTTATGGTGTATTCAATCTCAGATCAAGTTCAGATGCCAAGCTAGCCTTCCTTAGGGAGGAAAACAAAAGTCAGAGCGTAAGTTATGAAGGACCACTTGTAATTGCTGGTGGACAAGTCAGATAGTCAATAGTAAGGGTCCATGAACTAATAACATAGAATATGAGTCAAATATAACTATCTGCATGAGTACCAGTACTTCTTTGTTATTCCAGTGTATACTTGTAAATATGGTGTAAATAGCTATTTAATGTACACATATGACCTGTTGGAACTTGTCTCATGCACTCTTCTGATGCATTACAATCTTACCCAGATGCTTTAATTTTACTGTAATTGCATTATGTTTAGAATAATGAAAGGATAGGCACAGGGAGGTACTGCTGTCAATTTAAAAACAAACTTGGTCTCATCTCTGTAATGGATAATTCATTTTTGAATAATTTGAGAACTACGCACAAGGATATGTCTGAGAATTTTAATATTCACTTCATGTAACAAGAGGTGATAGGAACAGAGAGATTTTCCTTGTTATGTTCCCAGATCATGGCAATAAAAGTCTCGCTATTGGCTGTTTGGACAAACTCCTGATCATAAAAGAGCAGGAGCACTTCTGGGAATGTTGGCAGATGCCAAACCTAAGGAAATATTTGGATCAGGCCTGAAATTTAAGCAATAGCCACTGTTATTTATTGATGATTTAATTTCAAAAGCATGTCTACTTTTCTCTAGTATTATGATATCTGACCTGCTAATTTATGCAATGTTTACATTCTTTAGTCTATCTCAATTAAATATTTTCAAATTTTGCTTTACCTTTAAGTACAATTATTATTGTATGTTATCAGTTCTAAACTCTAACTGTTATTTAGTTGATGATATAATCCCTCAAGATTCACAAACTAGACCTGGTAGGGTTCCTACAGCTTTCAGAAACCCATCCACCTTAGCAAAAATATAATAGGAATAGAAATTTGAATTTCTGCAAGAATTTAAATTGCAAAGCGAACATTACTTAAAGTGAGCATTAGGTCATAACCCACCATGATTCCTGACCTGGCAAAAAAGGCATATGGCAGAAAACGTCGTGAAAATTTTAAAAAGCAGCCCTTCATACCTTCTGTTTCATCCCCCTGACACAGATTTAAATTAACTAGTTAATTTATTATAAAAACAAATATTTATATTCATAGTTCCATATCAAAGAAAGTGAACCATTTTTGCCAACTTGGAGCTGCAAATCCAACTGTGAATTTACAGGTTCTCTATTATGATACTTATAAGTCGTTAAAGCAATCAAGAAGAAATAACATTGTAATGAAGATCCTCAGCCTTAGGTCAATAAACATCTATTGAAATTGCAGGCACTGATTTTTTTTCAACTGCAGCCTACACTTTCAAAATTTAGTTTAAAGTTTATTTATCAGTGTCACAAGTACACTTAGATTAACACTGCAATGAAGTTACCGTGAAAATCCCCTAGCGTGCAGGGGATTTAAACTACTTGACAATTCACAGACATTATTCACTTTTTTACGCACATTCATGTCTAGTCTTAACTATTCTCAAAGGGAACCTGACCTTTCCCAAAGGATAGCTTATCTCTCAAAACATCTTTAGATCTTTCATTCAAACTCGTACAGCTCATGAGTTATGTTTTGGAAATCTGTGTGACTTAATCTGCTTCATTTTGCACTTTTAAATATGCCACTTCCTCTGT
The DNA here is from genome assembly GCA_024679065.1 of Sphyrna mokarran. Classification (NCBI taxonomy): domain Eukaryota; kingdom Metazoa; phylum Chordata; class Chondrichthyes; order Carcharhiniformes; family Carcharhinidae; genus Sphyrna; species Sphyrna mokarran. The sequence continues at coordinate 23,862,801 of JAGIQG010000012.1, read as the reverse complement.
AAACTGTGGATGTGAAATGTACCTATGAAATATATCCCACCATCACTCCACCTACCACTCTGATTAAAATTGTGGGTGCTGGATTCTGGGCTCAGGTGCCATTTTGGCTAGGGCTTAGAGACTTTTTGAGTTGCAAAACTTGAAGATTAGAGCCAGTATTCTCCTTGTCTGCTGCACTGCTCGGAATAGCATAATGGGCTTGGAGACATCAGCCTTTTATACGGCTCACGACCAGGATCCAACAGATGGTGAGTCTCTGAGCTCCTTTTTTTTAGCGTAATCAGCAAGAAACTGATTACCATATAGAAATAGCAATTTCCATCTGATTAGTGGGCCTGCTAGCATCTCCCATTCCCTGCCGGGAGGGGTTCCCACCAGCATGGTTTACAACTGCTCGCCACTAACAGGGAATGGGGATCCTCAACCCACTGTTGGGGACAGGCCATTGGAGCCCTTTGGGAGGTCAGAGACAAGGGAGTTGCCCTTGGGCAGTGCCAGCCTAGCACATTGACATTGCACATTGGGCACACTGACACTACCCAATGGGCACCCTGGCACTGCCCACTGAGCACTCGATGATGCTATGGAGCAGGGCCAAAAGGGGAAGGCATACTGGAGGGTTGGGACCTACTGGAGAGTGGTGATCATGAGATGATCCTGCTGTCAACCTGCAATAGGCACAGTGGGGAAGGGAATGAGGGGACAATCGGGGCTGGTCATCAGGAAGGGAGGGGTCATGGCTGGCCATAGTGGGGAGAGATCTGGGATGGCCCAGACTTGGGTGTCCAGTAGGCTGATAATTGGGCGGAGGAGGCCAGCTTTTGGGGAGAATGGGGCCTGGGAAAACATCGGAAGGCTGGTGATAGGAGGGGCCAGTGATGTATAGTTGGGGTGGGCAGAGGTGCAGTGTATATGCGCCAGTGCACCAATCCCACCACTAACAGATCATGCATATGCAGTGGCCTGCTCAGCCTGCTGATTCTAGCATCTCCATCGATTTGAACTGCACCCCCCTTCCCCTTTTTCCGGCATGAATTTTTCTGAGGCACGTGTGAAACACAGAGTGCCGGACATTTGTTCAGGTAAGTATGCCCAAAAAACAGGCAGGAAAATTTTCCCCTTTTCCTACCTGTTGGACACTTAGTTTTTTTGTGAGAATCCTGATCTAGATGTTTGACTTCCTAATTACGTTACTCCTAATTACCTGGTTGACCATCAGATGTTTGTGATATTTCACCACCTTCCCCAAGTACAGGAACGATCGTGGGGGATTGAGGTTGTGAGGCGTTGCACTTTGAAATCCTGCAGTATTCCCATCGGATTGAAGGATCAGTTGTGTAGCACCAAGGTGCACTATCCTGATCAGGATTTCTGCAATAATTGTCAACCAGTCCCCTGTAGATTGAAAGTGAAAACATCAACAAGTATTCAGGGCTAGGCTTTGGGTGAATTTAATTTCATTCCTGGAGAGAAATCTTTCAAACTTGTGATGTTGTTTATGTTGAAAGATTCAATATTTCTCAAGGCATCATTTTTAAGGTGATGCCTTTACTGAAGCCTTTGTTTTGAGGTATACTTACCAGATCTAGTAAGGATTTAGGTATACCATTTATCTATCAAAAGTAGAATCTGCCACAATAGATAAGTTTTGCATTTGAATGGATAGCAATTGTAGAAGAAAATACACTGAGGATGAGACAGTGGCTGCGCAATTATTTCACAGGGCAGTAATTTCACGTCCTGTCTCAGTGCAATGCAGCCACAGAGAGACTATCTCCCTTTTCCAAGTGGTGATCTGACTGCAAGAACAACCTTTTAATTAAAGATTTCAAAAGATTGTTAAGAGGACGTCTCCATGTTGAAATATCCTGTCACATACTTAGCATTCATTGTGGAGTGCCAGTTTTCTCAACCTTGAAGATCTATGATTGACCGTCTAGCTTTAAAAACCCAACCATCACCCTTAATCACACAGGGAGACTGTCTCCATGGCAATTAATGGGACACTCCCTATGAAAATACCAATGAGTGAGCATTTCCCACGGGGCGGGGGGGGGGGGCAGTTTCAGGATCTGGAATCCTTTTAGGGAAAATCTAGCCCATACAATAAGGAAATACTACTTTTACCTAGAAAATACCTTGATTCTACAATTTCCCCATCTGCTGAACTCATTTATCATAATTGGTTCATGGTTTGAGACCATTCAACAAGTCACCAGGAAAAAAAACTCTGGTTTTCCAATGCAGATTGGAATTATACTATCAGAAGATCAGGTCAGAATTTATTGCCTAACTCATTTGTCCTCAGAAGATCTTTTTCTCAGTCCATGTGGTGAAATTATTTTCACAGTGCTGTTAAAGTAGAAAATCTCTGGATCGTAGCCCAATGGGAATGAGGGAACGTCAATGTGTGCGCATGTCATGATAGTGTGTCACTTGGAGATGAAACTGGGAGTGATCTTGAGCCCATGCACACCATCCACAGGAATGGTGGTGGGGCCTCAAGATTTGACAAATCCCTGGAAATTGCTGATCTTCCTAGCGAGATTGTTTTAGAGTACCAGATTAGAAGCACAAAGGTATATTGTGAAGCTAGACTAGACCCCAACATTTTTCTATTTTGGTATTGTGAGGATGGGATGTTTCATGCCGGGCATGATTCTACTGAAAAACTAAGGAGCTTTTATCAAAAGAAACTTTATTTAACATAGTTAAACTATAACAATGAATTAGTTTAACTTTTAACAATTGAATAATACTTAAACATGACAAGATACAATTTTTAATTGCTAACCTATCATTATTAATTCCAATCAAGCAATATTTCTCTTATAGACTGAAATCCCTCTTTAAAATTAATTATCAACATACTTGCTTTGACTTAGGTTACTTAGGCTTCGAACTTTCAGAAGGCCTCTGGAGAGAGAAAAAGAGAGAGACACTTCTATCTTCTAGCAGACCCATGCAGCAACTGCTCATTGTTTTAGCAATGAAAATGAAATTGTTTATTCTATAAGCTAGGCTCCTTCCATTAACCGCATTAGTATATGATCCTGTCAATCAACCTAATCAAATCTAACTTGACTCTGCACACCTAGTCTAAAATCCCAGGAGAACTTAAATAAACAAATTAACTCAATGAAGTAACACATTCCTAGCTCAAATCAGTTCTTAGTTGACATTCTCCATAATTCAGCTGCATGTTTTCCATCAAGCTCTTGTTACAAAATCAACTCTTGTTACAAAACACTGTCTCATAAAGCAGCCCCACCTTAAACATAAAATATTTCAAAATAGCATAGTATCATAACAATTGTGACTTCCAATTTTCACCGCCTCTTGCTGATGACATAATCAAGTTCACACATAACGGGCGAAAACCTGATTTAATTTTGATGATTTAAAACCTGATTTAATTTTTACATTTCATTAATGCCTCCCCATATATCAATACCCTGTGGGACACTCAAATGCAATATCACGTCACTGCGATTTACGACAGGTTTCCCCGGGAGGAATAAAAATGAATATTGTCCGCAGGGAGAGAGACATGGCCAGACAGTGCCCTAGTCAAACTCCCGGCACACCTCCCGGCACTGCCAGGATAGCATCATGCCCATGCCAACCTGGTCATGCCAACCTGGCAGTGCCAACCTCAACGGAATCTTCGTGGGGAGAGGAGGATTCATTTACTTATGGTGGTTGGCGGGGGGGAGCAAAGGATGGGAGCTGGGGATGCCAGCAATATCCTTTTGAGACAGGTTTTGGCGATGATTGTGTGGGTGGGAAGGTTGGGAGGAAGGGGTTTGATGTTTGGAGAGAGGAGGGATTTCCTGACTGCTGGAGGAGGGCAGAGTGGTTATAAATGTCTGCTCCGATAATGGGAGGGGTGGGAGTGAGCCCCTGGAATCTCTGCAATGGGGTGGAAGAACATCATTGCTTGTTCTGATCATAATGGGAGTGAACCTGAATTAAATACATTTTAATGTATCGACATTTCATTAACCCCCACTCTTTGCCATTTCAAGAGTGGCAGAGCCAGGCACTGCTCCTTGTCACAATTTGGAATTGCCAGGTTGATACCAGGCCTACGCCAACCAGTCACGGCCAATGAAATAGCTTTTTTAAACAGCTATTAAGAAAGGAAGCAGTGCCAGTCTGTGAATGGGAGGAGGTAAGGAAGAAATGGCGCTGAATGTTGGGAAGAGTGTGGTTTGTGAATTCTGTCTCCAACTAGTGTGGAAGGAATGAATGCTGGCTCCGATCACTGGGTGGGTGTCTGAGACCTCCATGGTGGAGTCGGGAGAGGTTGCTCTTTTAACATGACTTTTCCAGTATGGGTGAGGCATTGCTGCCACCACACCACTGCCCCCCACCCCTCACCCTGCTACATATTGTGGGATTAAATAGCTCCAGCTGTTTTTTTTTTTGTAGCAGGGTGTGGTAAGATCTGGAGAGAAAACCAAACCCTTTTTTCTTGTTGGAACCAACACCCTACCATTTATTAAGAATATTTCACACACTATCCCTGTGCATTATGCACTTTGTTCTTCTAGGTGATGAAATTTGTGGGCTTGGGAGGTATTGGTGGCATTATTGGACAGTGGTTACCACTACTGCCTCACAGCACTCGGCACCTGGTTCGATTCCCAGCTTGGGTCACTATCTGTGCAGAATCTGCACATCCTCCCTGTGTCTGTGAGGGTTTCTTCAGGAGCTCTGGTTTCCTCCCACAGTCTGAAAGATGTGCTGGTTAGGTACATTGGCCATGCTAAATTCTCCCTCAGTATACCTGAACAGGTGCTGGAATGTGACAACTAGGGGATTTTCACAGTAACTTCATTGCCATGTTAATGTAAACCTACTTGTGACACGGGCAGCACGGTGGCAAGTTATTATTGCCGCTTCACAGCTCCAGAGATCTGGGTTTGATTCCTGGCTTGGGTTACTGTGTGGAGTTTGCATGTTCTCCTCGTGTTTGCACGCGTTTACATAAGAAATAGGAGCAGGAGTAGGCCATGTAGCCCCTCGAGCCTGCCCCCATCATTCAATAAGATCATGGCTGATCTGACAGTGGTTCAGTTCCACTTAACTGCTGCTCTCCATAACCCTTAATTTCCTTATTGGTCAAAAATCTATTTATCTGTGACTTGGCAATCAAGTCAATAAGGTTGTTAAGAAGGCATACGGAGTCTTAGCTTTTATTGGTAGGGGGATTGAATTTCGGAGCCACAACGTCATATTGCAACTGTACAAAACTCTAGTGCGGCCGCACTTGGAGCATTGTGTACAGTTCTGGTCCCCACATTATAAGAAAGATGTGGAGGCATTAGAGAGGGTACAGAGGAGGTTTACCAGGATGTTGCCTGGTATGGAGGGCAGGTCTTATGAAGAGAGGCTGAGGGATTTGAGGTTGTTTTCGTTAGAAAGAAGGCGGCTAAGAGGAGACCTAATTGAAACATATAAGATGATTTAGAGGTTTAGATAGGGTGGACAGTGATAGCCTTTTTCCTAGGATGGAGAAAGCTAGCACGAGGGGACATAGCTTTAAATTAAGGGGTGATAGTTATAGGACGGATGTCAGAGGTAGGTTCTTTACCCAGAGGGTGGTAAGGGTATGGAATGCCCTGCCTGCTACAGTTGTAGATGCGCCAAGTTTGGTGGCGTTTAAGAGGTTAGTAGATAAGTTTATGGACGAAAAGGGAATGGTTTAGGTTAGAGGGTCATTGCTTTTTCTTAATTGGTTGGCGCAACATCGAAGGCCGAAGGGCCTGTTCTGCGCTATAATGTTCTATGTTCTATGTTCTAAACAGTGCTCTGGTTTCCTCTCACAGTCCAAAGATATGCGAGTCATGTTGACTGGCCATGCTTAAGCTGCCCTCAGTATCCTGGGATGTGTAGATTAGAGGGATTAGTAGGTAAGATATCTAGGGATATGGGGATAGGGCCTGGATGGGATTGTGGTCGGTGCAGACTCAATAGGTTGAATGGCCTCTTTCTGTACTGTGGGGTTTCTATGATTTCTATGATTCTAATAAATAACCTTTAAAACTTTATTGCACTAATGTGATACATACATCATTGTCATCCAGTCACTCAGTTTGATAGTGTGAATATTGCAAGTTGTACAAAAGATTTTCAAAAATGATTATTCATTCATCTCTCTTATTCAAGATGTTTGTTAATACTGATGTCTTGATTTGTTCTAAGACATAAGGTGTCATTCACCAAGAATGAGCATTCATAGGGAACCATGCCACCATTAACAAGGAACTGTTGTTTCAGAGTAAATGATTAAGGGATAAAGTAATTACTGATATAGTAATCATGGAAAAATGTCACACTGAGGAAGAAAATAGTCAATCAGAGACAATTTTGAGAAGTTACACAGTTTCAACTGATTGTGTAGAACAAGACTAAAATCTGTTAGCAAATACAAGATGGAGAGAATTAGAAAATAACCGTTAATGAGGAACTCTATGTTCACATCATTGGTATTGTTATATACAAGAGGCCCCAGTAACTAATCGAATAGTTCAACCAAATATTAAGAATCATCGAATGCCTACGGTGCAAAAGGAGACCAAACAGCCCATTGAGTCTGCATCAATTCAGGCCGAGCTCCCTGCCCAAATCGTTGTTTGGATGAGACAAAAGAAAACACATCTTTGGATCTGAATAGATACAAAATCAGCTTATGTACATACGCATTAGGAAAATTGGATGATGTTTTCTGATGGTAATGTGGTGTCATGGAATTCCATTCCTGGCATCTTTTTCCAGACCATGTCACGGATGTTGTTCCGCGATAGTTATAACCATTTCCATTAAAACAATCAGTAGGTCCATCTTTGTTTGTTGGCTCTGAAAAATAAAGTTTAGAAAATCTTGAGGCACAGTTTGATACACAAAAAAAACTCACAATCTAGTATTATTTACCAGTATTTCTAGTTAATTTGCTGTTTGCAGTAATTGTAGCTTTGTTATAATCTAGAAGTTATTATTTTTTGCCCAATCTCCTAACATTCCTAACAGGGCAGCACGATAGCACAATGGTTAGCTTCACAGCTCCAGGGACCAGGGTTTGATTCCCAGCTTGGGTCACTGTCTGTGTGGAGTTTGCACATTCTCTTCAGGTCTGTGTGGGTTTTCTCTGGGCGCTCCGGTTTCCTCCCACAGTCCAAAGATGCGGGGATTAGGTTGATTGGCCATGCTAAAAAAATTGCCCCAAGGTGCATAGGTTAGAGGGATTAGTGGATAAATATGTAGGGATATGGGGGTAGTGCCTGTGTGGGATTGTGATCGGTGCAGACTCATTGGGCAGAATGGCCTCCCTCTGCACTGCAGGGTTTCTATGATTTTTCTTAGCAGCAAATACATCTAATGCATTTTGATGTAAAAACACAGCATTATATGTATTTTTATTTTGACCAATATCAATTTACATTGAACTTTCATTCCCACATTGCAAGAGTTATTTCCATTTGAAGATTTATTAAAAGCACCAACAGCAAACAGAGCAACAGATGTAGGCCGAAGGAGGGGATTCTCACACGATGGATATTTTGGAAGAGGAGCAGCAGTAAGTTTGAAAAACACAAGGTAGATGTGATGTCATCTGTAAACTTGGACCAAACTAAAGAATTCCATTGAGCCATAACCTCAAATCTCCCCAATATTAGATTAGTAGTACTCCAAACATGTGCTGGGAAATCTCTCTTGGAACTTTACAAGTAAGGGTTTGCATGGCAATTATGGAGAATTGCAAATTTCCCCCAGGCAATTGCCCTGTGCTAGGAACCCAATTAAAAGTGCCATTTCTGGATGAGTATATGGAAAAGAATAGGAAGGGGGTTATAGATAGGTCTGTGGATTGGTAGATGTGATCGGTGCAACTCGTGGGCCGATGGGCCTGTTTGTGCTGTATTGTTCTATGTTCTATGTTCAAATCACAAACTTCCATGATACTGACAGGTTTACACTAAGAATTAACTCCATTAAAATGTAAGAAAAATTAAATCCTCTTCTAACATCTGGGTAACTATTATCAACAGTCAGAAAAATCCCCCACAGGACTCTCCCCACACCCCTGATCCCCAGGTGACTCCCTTCACAGAGAATCTTAGATCATACATCTGCCCATGTGTCTCAAGACTGAAGAAATGAGTCTAGAGCCTTGGATCCATCAAAGAGTCAGGTGTCCAGAGGAGTTCTCTAGTCTTTCGAATGATCTGAGTTGAAGGGCACCATGGGATGCTACTGGAGGTGAAGGGTTGAGTGCTCAAAGGAGTTCTTCATTTACTTTACAGCAGAAATTTAGCCAGAACAACTAGGTGAAAGCAGCCATTTACGGTGGGATGACAACCTAACCATCCTCACCTCCATGAGATGGAGTGCTGGAGTTTGAGTACGAGCAGAGAGGGAGATGGTCAGGTTGCGTTGAGGCTGATGTCTCAGAAGCAAGTAACAACACAATGTGCAGAATCAAGACGGGATGAGGGTAAAAGTGATGATTGGACATTTCATCATTAATGATGAAATTAATTAAAAGTTAATTAATAGAAAAGTTATGGCATAGAAGTAAGTCATTCAGCAATCTTGTCCATGCCAGCCTGATGACACCCTGGTGCCCCTTCTAATCCTGCCTTCCTGCACCTGGTCCAAAGCTCTATGGCTTACAACACTTAAAGTGCAAATACAAGTACTTTATCTCTCGTACCTTAAACCTATACTCCTAGAGATTGCCTCAAATTGAGTGAAGGATTGACAAGTGCACATTTCTTGACTCTAAGCCAACCATGATGTCGTTGACAGCCCAGATATCACCTTCTCTGGACAGTTCCAATGCTGAAGGGGGCGAGGACTTGGAAGTCTGGCTCTCCAGCCCCTGTTTTCACCCACTGTCAAGTGTTTTGGTTGATCTTCTTTGGGGACAGAAGGACCCATAAAAGAAATTATGGCATGACTACTGCAGAGTATTAAGGAGTAGCCCTCAGAAAGTAAGTGCAGTGGGGCTCTTATGGGAATAGGAAGGAGGTGCTCAGGGGTCAGGGAGTGGCAGCATGCAAGATGCTGGGGTTGGAGTGATCTGGGGGCAATTTGGGGGAAGATGCTAGATGGGGGGGTGGGGTGGTTGGGAGTGGGGGGGGGATGTTCACACTTGCTGCCTGGATGAGGATATTGACTTTCTTGCAGCACTGCTTTCCTGGTCTGAAGGCCAGTGCCATGGCCCTGACCGAAGTGACAACTGCCTTCTAAGCTGCATTGCCGTCACCTCCCCAGAATCTGTGTCCTAAGGCGGGGAAAGTGGGTGTCCCACCTCACCTCTGCTGCATCCAGCAGCCTGCTGACGTCACCCTCCGTGAATCTCAGTGCTGCATGTTTGGACATTTTTCCTGCACAGCCTGCCTGCCTGTCCATCCTTGGGGTTTTTATGGAGCTGCCCCTTGTTAGGGCAGATCAGCTGCAGGCAGTTTGGGAGAGCATCCCAGCAAGTTCCATGCAGTTTGCTTATTAGCATTGAGCGAGAAGGCAAGTAAGCACTTGCAGGTGAGCTGCTGGGGGTGCGAGGTGGGGCTGGTGGATCAGTGCCACTCTGATGATTGGGGACAGAAAGACAGAGGAACCTGTGAAACATTAATTAGAGTCGGGGGGAGATGGGGGCCTTGTGCAGGTAGGTCCAAAGTAGTGGAGGGGGGAAAGGTAGGGGGTGTGGATCACACTGCCTATGATCAGTGGGGGGGGAATTGGACAGGAAACTGCCTGTGATTACTTGGTGGGGGCCGGTGGAGGAGGAGGCGGACACTCTGCCTGTGATTGATGTGTGGAGGGGGGGTGCATGATAATTGCTTGTAATCACTGGGATAAGGGGGGCGTAGGGATCACTCTGCCTGTGATTGGAGTGGGGAGGGGGGAATGTGGGACAGGATAACTGCCTGCAATCGGTGGACGGTGAAGTGGGGGGTGGGGGATCACAGCCATTCTGCCTGAGATTGCTAGAAGGAGAGGGCACAATTGGTCTGGGTTGCCGGGGGTGGGGTCATGTTGGATAGGGAGGTCAGGTTGGGTTGGGGCAGGGGGTAATTGGAAATGGAGTGTGGGAGGGTTGAACATAAGGTGGTGCAGAAGTCAGAAATCAGTGAATGAGGGTTTTGAATGTAGAGAATATTGGGTTGGGGCAGGGATCTCATTGGTCCAGGGATAATGGAGAATCCTGTGCAGGCAGATGGGTAGGGAATACCATGAGGGAGGGTGCTTACTAGGTGGCATTTTGAGTGAGCCTTTTGTGGAGTCGGGTTTGTGTGGTAGGAGAGGGTGGGGAAGTGCAGTCCTGTGCAGGGATTGATCTGGGTATTTTAAATAGTTAGAAATGGTTTTATTTCTCTAACTTCAGAGTAACTATTAGTGTTACACAGGCAGAACCATGCAAAGATAGCAATTTAAATCGATTTATCAGGTGGTTCCCAGTGCAGTACTTTTGGACAGCTGCTGTACAATCTTACTTGGGAATTTTGGAGAGGGATTTTCTGACACATCTTCGGGGTTATGCAAAATCTGGCACTGGGGAGACAGGAAGTTATAGGCCAATGTACCTGGATTTTGAGGTGAATTAAAATTTTGTTCAAGTCTTCAATTGAAGCTTAAGTAGAGATCGCTAAAGGGTGTTACATCATTTCCTTGCTCCTGCACCAATTTCTTTTATTTATAAAGCTAAGAATTTCATGTGTTTTAACAATTTCAAGTTAAATTCGAGGGATAGGATTTTATATCAGCTGAACATGATGACACGAGTGCATATTCCAATGTCATCCTGCACTCTGATCAGAGGCTACAGGCGCAGATCAGCAGTGCACCTGCCAATAATTTTGTTGTTTAAGGAATTAAATCCCCAAATGAACAACACTTTATGTGCCATCTGCAGTTTCAAGCTCAGTACACAGAAACTGGGCAGACCAACATTTTAATTTTTTTTAGATTCTGTGAAGAGATAATAGGGGAATGGAGCAAGTGCTGGATGAGGAGTTGGGAGTTTCAGGGAATAAGTTAAGCTGGTGTTTTGAGGTTTTGAGGAAATGTTTTCTATATTGGGTTCATCACAACGTGGCGTCTTCAGGACATTGCCAGAAGTTTAGTTCCTTTGTGAACGAGCGAGCCCCGTCTGCATACTTGTGATCAAGTATTGTTTATTCAAAAGGGAGCACCTCCTCCACTGAGGAAGACAGGAACAAAGTGGCATCCACCACAGTCAGAGGTGCAGACACTGGATCATGACCGACTGCAAAGAGGACAAGACACCAGTAATAGCAGCCAGGGTGTACAGACAGTGTTTAAACTACTTGGACATGAGAGGTCCAAAGCAGCAGAATGCTATGCTTTCAAGGGAAGCTGTGATGAGCATATTCCAGATGATTGGCCTGGAGATAGCCTTCAATTGTGTGGATGAACTCCTAATGCCAGTGGCTCTGAAGGTCACTGTGGCACTAAACCTTTATGCTTCTGATCATTCCAGCTCACAGTGAGTGATCTTTGCAGAGTGATGCAGTCAGTTGCACAGCTGTGTCAAGCTATTGGCTGAATTCTGTTCAGGCAATTTAGAACATTTTTTCCTTTCAGAACATATTGTAAATGGGATGGGAATACAGGCTTTTGGGCTCCAGAAGAATATGGGGTTACAATTCAGTTGGGTAGCCTGGTCGCTGCAGTCTTGGAGGGCTGAAGGGGCTGTTCTTTGTGCTATGTTCTACATTCAATGGAGAAATGTGAATCAAGTTTCTTTGATCCCAAATTCCTCTCCGTCCTTTGCACTTAAGTTTATGTCTTATGTTGAATAACAAATATGGACGCATCGAGCCATCTGACATCTCAGCCTGCACTGCAGCTCCTGCCCATCCTGCCTCAGACAGTTTGGACATGTCCTCAGAGGATATGGATGAAGGGACGCTGAAGGTGGCACCATTTTGGCATCAGTTCCATCTCACAGTTCACCATCCCAGATACTGACACATCAGTGGGTCCAGTTACTGATGAGGCTTCTAGGTCACTCTCTGGTGAGCACGACACATCCGATAATGTACATCGGATGGAGGAGGGAATGTCTAAGGCTTCTCGCATACAGGGGGCCTGACAGACACAAGGATTCAGATGGCCCCAGGCTATATGCTGGGCCTCTGAGATCACTTTTCCCTCAGCTGGTGGAAATGCAGCAACAGAACCAGGGAATGCTGGAGGGGCTGACATCCACACTGGCCCAGCTGTGAGACTTTTGGGAGCAGTCCCAAAGCTTTCAGATGGACCAGCTAGTGCCTGTCTTGTGTGGTTCCCAGGCCAACACTGCAAGGGTGGCGTCCATGGTGCAAACCTCACCATGAGTGGCAGACTCCAAGAAAAGGTAGAGTCACCTCAGGCCGTAGCGGAGTCCCAGAGGGCCACAGCTGAGGGACTCAACCGGATTCTCGAGATTCTGTATCACAGTCCCATGGAGTGACCCGGGGCACACAAGAACCCCGAGGGAGGAGAAAGGGCTGGAGCTGGTGCCTTCCAGCCAGGAGACATTGGCTATGGTTACAACTTCTGACTTCTTCCTTTCTGACACCCGGGCATCTCAGGGGCAGCAGGATGAAGAAGGTTTCATGAATATGTCCCAGATACCTGGAAGCAGGCCAGGGCTCTCAAGGTCCAGGGCCTCCAGAGGACGCTTGCTAAGCGCACCACAGGCAACAGAGTGAGGTAGGTAGGTAGTTGGCCCCTCTCCATCTCTGACATACATTCTTGGGAGGCACAAAGACATAGTGGTAGACCAAGTAAGGTTAGACCAAGTAAGGTTAGACCAAGTAAAGAAGTTGTAGGTGCACTAAGATGGCACAGATCAGGGACTGCATCAGATTTTTAAGTGCCTTAATATTTTCTGTTCACATATTTTTAAGATAGAACTTATTATTTAAACATTTTTATCATAAGCATTAAATGTTTTTTCACCATTCACCTATGAGTAACTTGCCTCAGATTTGCCCCAAACAGGAATCCTCTTCCATTGACAGTCGCCAGAGGGATCCTTCATATTGATGTCAGTTGGAGACATTGTGTCACTGAGAAAATGAAGCCATTGGTTCCCCGGAACCCACGAGCGAGTCACTTCCTTCCCCCACCCCACCCACCCCAGAGTTCTGTATGGGGTGTCATTCATCCCTCACGCATTACACAGATGTGGAATAGGTCCAGCATGCATGTATAGCTCAGGTAGGAGTCAGACTAGCTTGCACCAGGTCATCATCATAATGATGCTTAGCAAGTCATCATCACCCTCCTGCCTGTCAAAGAAACTTACTAACCAGACTCACCAGTCTGGTGTTGCAGCAGATTGCTGGACTTGGGGAAAGCGAGGAGGGGAACAGGTACGTTAGAAATGGAACCCATGTGCAGAAACACAGGCCCCTACTAAGTGAAGCGCCTGGTGGTCAGGGCCTCCCTCACCCTCCTCACAAACCTCATTCTTGCTGCCAGCTCTCCAGCAGCTGGTTGGTGGTTTCTCAGCATGGTCCTCTTCTCCTTCTTCCTCCTCCTCCTGCTGGATGGTCTCCTCCCCAGCAATGTACAGCTGGTCAACCTCCATGTCCTCCTCCTTCTCCAAAAGGTTATCTCACTGCTGCGCTAGGTTATGAAAGGCACAGCATACCACCACAATGTGGGAAGAGATCAGGGGGCTGTACTTTAGGGTCCCATCAGAGCAGTCCAGGCACTAGATTGCATTTTCAGGAGCCCTATGCACTTCTCTATTATAGACAGATTGGCTACATAGGCCTCATTATTGGGTCTCTACCTCAAACTTAGGCTTCTGCACATGCGTCATCAGCCATGTCCAAAGTGGGTAATCCATGTCACCCATGAGCCATCCCTGAACCCTGGGCTCCTCCTCAAAGGTATGTCTGAGCCCCTCAGAGGAAACTGTCATGCTCCCTGCCTGGGTGTCTTGCGTAGACATGCCTAATGTTTATCTTATGATCACAAACCAATTGGACACTTAAGGAGTGGAACCCCTTTCTATTGATGAATCTTTGTGGATTCTGCAGCGAGGCCTTGAGGATGCTGTGAGTACAGTTGATAGTCCCCTGCACATTAGGCATTCCTGCAATGGCTGCGTATCCTGCAGCCCAAGCTTCCTGATGGGCCTGATCCAGGTGAAAGTTGATGTACTGCCCAGCCTGGGCATACAGGGCATTTGTGACGACCTTTGACACAGGTGTGGACAGCTGGTTGTGAAATGTTACATACATCTCCACTGGGGGTCTGGAAAGAGCCAGTGGCATAGAAGTTCAGAATAGCTGTCAATTTGACAGCCACCGAGAGTGGGTGCCCTTCCCCCTCCCCATCCCCACCCCACCGCCCCGAGCTCCCATGTCCTGCAATAAGTGGCACAAATGTTGCACTGTCTCCTTTCAGAACCATCAGTGGCACATAATGTCTGACACTCGTTCAAACAACACTCTTGTACCAGGATTTCCGCTCCCTCCTTTTCCTGATTGCCCCCCCTTACCCCTCTACCGGGTGCATGTTGGCCACCTGCTGCCTCTGGTGGCCTCCTGTGCCCACAATTCTTCCTCCTGCTCCTCCTCCTCAGCTCCATCAGCAACCAAAAGAAAAGCAAGTTGAATCGGTTGCATCGCAAAAACTATCTCATTACTCTGAAGGAGGAGTGGGGGTAGGAGAAGGAGAGAAACACATGGAGAGATTATGCAACACTGCTTGCCTTTAGCCCAGCAACACACACTGTCCCTACTGCCCATTTCCCCCATATACATGCCTCCCAGCAACACAGCCTCCCATTCCCCACCTACATGCTCCCACCCAGACCTCATGCAGTAGTGAGTACAGACACAGCTCCTTGAGAGGTTCTGAACCTGTAGCAGTGCAATTTCAAATGGCTTTGTGCACTTCAGCTGGAAGAGTATTGCATGCACTAAAACCCAGCAGCATCCATGATACCTGAATCAATGCTGCAAATAGGACATTTGACACCCTGCTAAGTAACAGATTCCCCCACATCGCCCCACACACTTGCAGAGCACCCAACCCAAAAAAGAAAATGTCTACTATGAAAGGACCCCCATAAGTAGCGTGGGCCATCTCACAGTAGGCACTTACCTCCTCACCAACCCTCACTGATGAAAGGCCCAAATCAGACTTTCATCAAGCATGTCTGTTCCAGGCCAATTCCATTTTGGTGAACAAGGTGGTAAAGGCAGAGGTGCCAGTAAAGTGGAGCACTCAGCTCCCTAAGTGCATTGAAATCCATGCAAATATATTTAAATTGACGTGGTGCCCGATTGCAGCCATTTTCGGGCCTTGGTAAAGTACGAATCAGAACAGAAGTGGGTGCAGGTTGCACTGTTCACATCATGCCCAACTTTACCAAATTTTAGCACCCAAAAAGGGGCACAACTTGATGGTAAAATCACTTTCATTGTGTCTGATTCTGGGTATTACACCAAGGCTGTGGAATGATTGTGCAGAGAAGATTCATAAGAATGGTATCAGAGATGACAGAATTCATTTAGATGGAATGAGTAGATAAATTGCAATTGCTCTCCTTTAAGCAGAGTGGTTAAGAGACCCAGTTTAAGGCAATTGGCAAAAAAACCAAAGGAAACTAGAGGGGAATATTCTCTCTTGATTCAAGCTTTAATAATCTGGGGGCCACTGTCTCAAATGGTGTTGAAACATATTCAATAGTAAATTTCAAAAGAGAAGCAGATCTATACATGAAAATAAAATATTAGCAGTATAACAAAGAACAAAGAACAAACGTATGTGGGGTGTTGAGGAAATGGGACAAACTGAATAGTTTTTTCAAAGAACCGATGCAAGCATGATTGACTGAATGGCCTCCTGTGCTGCATGTTTTTATGCTTTCATATTTCAAGGTGAAAATGGTCACTCTGACACCAGGACCATGGCTACAATTCTAGTCTAAATCATCTGAGTTCCAAATTCATGAAAGATATCCAAAAGATGGCCAAATTGAAGGGATGATACAGACATCAGTGAGAAGAATGAGATAGAATGAGACAGAGAATGGTATACAAAGTTGAAATCAGATAGAATTATGTGTAACATCTGCCTTTAATAAACTTTTGGCAATCAGCCATATGTTGTAATGCCCCTGTCATGAGAAAGCAGCAACACATGTGACCCAATAAGTAACATTGGTGGAAGATCTGCTAGTATCAATATGTAGACCAATTGACAAAGCAGCAAACAGCTTAGTGGAGATTTACTATTGGGTTCAATAAAAGGAACTAGACCATGATAGAGGTGGCACAGTGGCTAGCATTGCTGCTTCACAACACCAGGGACCCAGATGCAATTCCCCGCTTGGGTCACTGTCTGTGCAGAGACTGCATGTTTTCCCTGTATCTGTGTGGATTTCCTCCGGGTGCCCTGGTTTCCTCCCACATTTTGAAAGATGTGCTGGTTAGATGCATTGAACAGGCACTGGACTGTGACAACTAGGGGAATTTCACTGTAACTTCATTGCAGTGTTATTGTAAGCCTTACTTGTGACTAATAAATAAATAAATAGTAAAGTAAAGTGCTATCTTGGGACTATGGCATTCTCACCTGGTGGCACAAGTCCACACTTTGGTACTTGACAATATTCCCATCTTGTATTTGGGTCAGTGGTGTAACACCAGGGCTCCTTTTCATTATCCGGGTTCCTGCAGTAATTACCTTCCAGTCCTCTAAAAAAAAGAGCACTTTGGGTATTAATCAACAATAAATATTACATTTTTTCTGTGTGTGACTAGCTTCATCTCAGTGACAGAAGATGTGTAAGTATGGACACTCTGAATCCTATTTGGCGCTTGCATGACTGCACACAACTTGGAACAAATCTGCAATCAAAATCAGGCATCCATAGGAGTGAATTAGGTCTGTCTCCCTCATCAGGGATGATGGTGGAAACCAGTTCACACAAGGACTACTGGCATTTACTTACTTGCAGGGGTAATTGTCCGGAGTTCTTGAGTGCATGTGTGGCTTCTGAGTATCCCATCTTTGACAGGTTCTACCAGAAATGGTTGTTGACACAGCTCCACGAAACGAATGACCTTTGCCTGTGTAACACTCTGTCTCTCCTTCAATAGCAGGGGGCTTCTCAGCTTCAACAAATATAAAAAAAACGATAGCACCAAGTTTATTATTGAGGGTTTTGCATTAATGTTTGTATAACATGAATGAAACATGAATAAACCTGCTCACATTTTCCAAAGGACCGAACATTTAAAGCGAAAGCATGGGAACAGAAATGTCTGGATTTTGCCTTCCAAAGACTTGTTCAGGTAGTCATTTTACTGACAATGGACATAGAAAAGTTGCTTGCCCTCAATGTGTGGGGGGGAGGTGGGAGCTAAAAGCTCTTAATTTAAACTTATGATTAGCTCTTATGATTAGCTCTTTTTTCTACTGCTAACACCAACTTATCAAATCTAGATCGTTAGAAAGGAAAAATACATGATCCAAAGATAATGCAATGCAGCAGGTCACTCATGTGCAGTGCTGTTATGAGGGAAGGAGGACTTCTATCCCTCCCCCGTTCCCAGATTCAGCATTAGGAAAGCTCTGGTAATTGTTCCTCATCCTTACGGAAGGTAAGTAATTATGTGAGGAGGAGTTGTCTTTGGGCTGTTGACTGCATTGATGATGGCCACTTAGCAAGTCATCCACCAGTCCTTTCTGGCAAACTAAAGCACACTTTATCAAAGCTTCTATAATAGGAAGATGGTTTCTAAAGGATAAAATCCATCAACTGGAATAGTGTCATTGGTAGAATAGTAACATGTGCAAATAGGATAAAGCACAAGAGGAGATCTTGTGGAGCATATTTAAGGAACAGCTTCTGCATGTCCTTAATGAATATGTACCTGCCAGGCAGGGAGGAAGTGGTCAAGTGGGGGAACCATGGTGTACTAGGGAAGTTGAATCTCTGGTGAAGAGGAAGAAGGAGGCTTATATAATGATGAGACTTGAAGGCTCAGTTAGGGCAATAGAGAGCTATAGCTCCAGGAAGGAGCTAAAGAGGGAGTTGAGAAGAGCTAGAAGAGGACACGAGAAAACTTTGGCGGATAGGATTAAGGAGAATCCTAAAGCTTTCTACAGGTATATAAGTAATAAAAGATTGGTTAGGGCAAGATTAGGGCCAGTCAGAGATAGCAGTGGGAAGTTGTGCGTGGAGCCTGAGGAGATAGGAGAGACACTGAATGAGTATTTTTCGTCAGTATTCACGCAGGAGAAAGACAGTGTTGTCGGGGAGAATACTACGATACCAGGTTGTAGATTGGGTAGGATTGAGGTTCATAAGGAGGAGGTGTTAGCGAATCTTGAGGGTATGAAAATTGATAAGTCCCCTGGGCCAGATGGGATTTACCCTAGGCTTCTCTGGGAGGCTAGAGAGGAGATTGCAGAGCCTTTGGCTTTGATCTTCATGTCGTTGTTAGCTACAGGTATAGTGCCAGAAGACTGGAGGATGGCAAATGTTGTCCCTTTGTTCAAAAAGGGGAGTAGGGACCATCCTGGAAATTATAGACCGGTGAGCCTGACTTCTGTTGTGGGCAAAGTCTTGGAAAGAATTATAAGGGATAGGATTTATAAGCATCTAGAGAGAAATAAATTGATTACGGATAGTCAGCACGGTTTTGTGAAGGGTAGGTCGTGCCTCACAAACCTTATTGAGTTTTTTGAGGAGGTGACCAAAGAGGTAGATAAGGGTAAGGCAGTTGATGTATTGTATATGGATTTTAGCAAAGCGTTTGATAAGGTTCCCCATGGTAGGCTACTACAGAAAGTGCAGATGCATGGGATTGAAGGTGATTTAGCAGTTTGGATTAGGAATTGGCTAGCTGATAGAAGACAGAGGGTGGTGGTTGATGGAAATATTCAACCTGGAGTGCAGTTACAAGTGGTGTACCTCAAGGATCTGTTTTAGGGCCACTGCTGTTTGTCATTTTTATAAATGACCTAGATGAGGGTGTAGAGGGTTGGATTAGTACATTTGCTGACGATACCAAAGTGGGGGGAGTTGTAGACAGCGAGGATGGATGTTACAGTTTGCAGAGGGACATAGATAGGTTGCAGAGCTGGGCCGTGAGGTGGCAAATGGAATTCAATACAGATAAGTGTGAGGTGATTCACTTTGGTAGGAATAACAGGCATATGAAATATAGGTCTAATGGAAGGACCCTTAATAGTGTTGTCGAGCAGAGGGATCTTGGGGTACAAGTACATAGCTCTTTGAAAGTTGGCACCCAGGTTGATAAAGTTGTTAAGAAGGCGTATGGTGTGTTAGCTTTTATTGGTAGAGGTATTGAATTTAGGAGCCGTGAGGTTATGTTACAACTGTACAAAACTCTGGTGCGGCCGCACTTGGAGTATTGCGTACAGTTCTGGTCGCCGCATTATAAGAAAGATGTGGAAGCATTGGGAAGGGTGCAGAGGAGGTTTACCAGGATGTTGCCTGGTATGGTGGGAAGGCCTTATGAGGAAAGGCTGAGGGACCTGAGGTTATTTTCATGAGAGAGAAGAAGGTTACGTGGTGACCTAATTGAGGCGTATAAGATGATCAAAGGACTGGATAGGGTGGATAGTGAGAGCCTTTTTCCTCGGATGGTGATGACCAACACGAGGGCACATAACTTTAAATTAAGAGATGGTAGTTATAGGACGGATGTCAGAGGCAGGTTCTTCACACAGAGGGTGGTGAGGGCGTGGAATGCCCTGCCTGCAGCAGTTGTGGACTCGCATACTTTGGGGGCATTCAAATGTTCGGTGGATAGGCATATGGATGATATTGGAATAGTTTAGGTTAGAGGGTCCACTGGCCGGCGCAACATCGAGGGCCGAAGGGCCTGTATTGCGCTGTAATGTTCTATGTTCTATCTTTCAACATCATGTTTATTTTAGATCTTTGAAAGAGCTTTCCAATTAGTTTACTTCCTTATTCTTTACTCATAGCCCTGAAAATAATTTCCCTTCAATTTATGAAATTAGATTTAGTACTATTGGATCTGCCGCCAGCATCATTTTTTCAGACAATGCATTCGATATCAGTCAACAGTTAGGGAAGATGGTGGGTGCGGTAGTAAGTAGTAAGAGTTTAAGTTAATAGTAAGAAGGGCAGCACAGTAGCACAGTGGTTAGCACAGCTGCCTCACATCACCAGGGACCAAAGTTCAATCCTTGGCTTGGATCACTGTCTGTATGGAGGGTCTCTGTGACTGTGTGTGCTTCTTCCAGATGCTCTGGTTCCCTCCCGCAATCCAAAAGACATACTGGTTAACTGCTTAGCCATTCTCTAAATTCTCCCTGAGTTTACCTGAAAAGGCACTGAGTGTGGCAAGTAAGGGATTTGCATAATAACTTCATTGTAATGTTAATGTAAGTCTACTCATGACACTAATAAATAAACTCCAAACTTTAGTAATCCCTTTGGACTGTAATCCACGGACCCAGACTAATTTCCTGGGAACGTGGGTTCAGTACCGAGTTAGTGCAATTTAAATTCAATTAACAAAATCTGGAATTGAAAGCTAGTCTTAGTAATGGTGACCATGAAACTGTCATTGAAACCCATCTCGTTCACTAACATTAATTATGGAAGTAAGTCTGTCATCCTTACCAGGTCTGGCCTGCATGTAATTCCAAATTCATAGCAATGTGTTTGATTCTGAACTGTCCTCTGAAATGGCTCAAGGATAATTAGGGATGAGCAATAAATCCTGGCCTTGCCAGTGATGCCCACATCCAATCAAATAACTTTTTAAAAGGCTGGAGTGTGAGAAGGGATGGATGTCATAATACATACATCAGTCTGTATTATGTAGACAGAAAGTAAAGATTATTTATTAGTCACAAGTAAAGCTTATATTAACACTGTAATGAAATAACTATGAAACTCCCCTAGTCACCACACTCTAGCACCT
Source organism: Sphyrna mokarran (assembly GCA_024679065.1). Taxonomy (NCBI): domain Eukaryota; kingdom Metazoa; phylum Chordata; class Chondrichthyes; order Carcharhiniformes; family Carcharhinidae; genus Sphyrna; species Sphyrna mokarran. The sequence goes on along the minus strand of JAGIQG010000012.1, from coordinate 23,841,829 downwards.
GTTCGAGTCAATGAACCTAAACAGCACTTCTTTCAGACTGTGGGAGGAAATCGCAGCAAACCCATGCAGACACAGGGAGAATGTGCAAACTCTATACGGACAATGACCCAAGCCGGGAATTGAACCCAGGTCCCTGATGCTGTGAGCTAGCAGTGCTAACTACTGTGCCACCATATCGCTCAGAAAGGATGGGACATAGAAAAATCAGAAAAAGAGATTTCACTGGCCAGAATCTAATTTTCCAATTCTTGCAAGATTTTGCACCCATATTATCATTTACGTTCATGGTGCAAATGGACACAAAATCACCCTGCATGTGTTTTTGCAATTGTTGGTTCCAAATGGCATCTGAACCTATCCTAGCATTTTCAAAGACTTTTGTATGTGCATCCTCATTAAATTGTAGCATTCAGCTTATAGTGTCTCTCATTCTCCCTATTAAAATGCATCACTTCACATTTCTCTGCATTAACTTTAAATCTATCATGTTTCAGCTCATTTGGGGAAGACTGAGGATTTGTGCGCCTTTTAGTGAGCAGTAGCAGAGGAATCTGAACACAGGCTCATGGGCAATTTGTTAGTTTGTTATTTTTGAGTAGGAAATGACATGGTGCAGCGAGGGGAAAGTGAGCCATAGATCCCAAATTGCTCACTGGTTTCAGCAGCGGCAAGCAGGGGCGGGTTACCACATTTGGTATTCGTGGGCAAGAGAGATTGAAAATAGCCTAAACTATTTATTCTCATCACTAACCAATGATATTGATAAGAGTGGATGAATTCAATTTTTGGCTTAATTGCAATCACACTTTTATGTGAATTAGATGTCTTAGATACAATAAAGTGAACAGATTCCCAGAAAGCAATGAAGACCTTTGATAGAAAGAAAGTTGATGGTAGTGAACACAAATATCAGCCTTAGCTCAATTATAACTTTCTCACGTCTGAGTAAGAAGGCTGAAGGAAGCTTCATTCTAGAAACTTGAACTCCGAATCCAGGCTGACACAAAAGTGCGGTGCTAAGGGAATTCTGCAATGTCAGACATGGTTTTCTTTTCACAGGTAGGGTTAAACCAAACCATAAGGGAGTTTCCACTGCTATTTTCAGGGAGTGGAAATAGTGGAAAAGCCAAAGAATCGAGTGGGAACTCCAAAGTTCTTTTTTACACTGGCCTCATTTCCTTTTGCCATTGTCCCTGCCCCCACGAATGACTTTAAAGTTGGGACCCCCATTTGCATCAATTTAAATATCATTATTGAGCATTTACACACGATTGGCCGCCTCATGTTAAAATATCCATTCACATTAGCGTAAGGGCACATGAATCAAAACAAATCCCCCATAACATGCACCTGATAAGAAGAACCCACCAGATGTGCACAGGTGAATATACTCCCCAGGAGATGAGTATACCTAGTACTGTCTGTACACTGCCAAGGTCATTCTAGGGGTTAGTGCGTGGAGGTTGTTGCAAGGAGGGTAGTATTGCATAGGGTGATGGTTCCATGATGTTGTTGAGGGTGGAGTTCTTTGAGGGAAGTGCTGAAGGGATGATATTGTGGATCCGGCCCCTGATACTTTTGTTTGAAAATACAGTATGGTCACCAGGCTACCCTTTGCTTTTCTCACCTGAGATGACACTTTGCCAAAAATGGCAAAATTCTGCCCCACAGTTCAATTCTGGTGAATATTTATCCTTCAGTCAACAACACTGAAACAAATTAAGTGTTCATTCATCTTGTTTGTAGTTTATATGGTTTTTCTGTTTGCAAGTTACAATCTGTATTTGTCTAAGTAATAAGTGTCTAACTGCAAAAGTAGTTCATTGCCTGTACAATGCTTTGAGACATTTCTAGAATAAGGCACCACACAGCTATTCCATCTTTTGTTTTCTATCTCTTTATCTTTCTCATATCTGATTTTGTGTAACTGTGCCATGAGAGGTAAAATATAGACAATAATAGTAATTAGCACAGCTTGGAAAAAGAAAATGTGGAAAACCATCAAAAAAATTTCTTTAAATAATAATTACCCAGATTTTGTGCTCAGCAGAGAAACAGACTTTGACTTTGGAGATCCAACAGGGTTATTTTCATTATGTTAATTTGAACTTGGCATATGTCAAGGAATCTCCAGGTACCAACAATAGTGACGGCATTAAACAGGATAAGCAGCCAATTACATTGATGAATTCACACTGATAGGATTCAGAAATCTTCAATATTGGCCTCATTTCATTTCTAATGTGGCATGCAGCAAACAGTTAGCTACTTAATCATTTTTTAAAATATTATATTAGTAGTAAGAAAAATAATAAAATAACTTGCTTAAAAGAGATGCTTGAAATCTAAGACAAAAAAAATTTAATGGAAAATTTTAATAGTGTATACTGTGTCTGAGGTGAGGAGTGAGGGATTAATGATGCTGATATTTACTAGAAAGGGTTTGAGAGCAGAGAAAAGGAAATACACCGAGAAAACTGCCACATGAAGTGCATATTTTTTGGCACAGATTGCCTGTCTGGAACTATCCTTTGTTTTTTGAAGTACTATAGTGGAATCCAATGGGAGCCGAGTTGAGGCTGCGCATGTCATTCGTGCAAAAGCTACTAGGGTCTCAAGTTGCAAGATCATGATCTTTAATCTTCATCATAGAATCATAGAACCCTACAGTGCAGAAGGAGGCCCTTCAGCCCATCAAGTCTGCACTGACCACAATCCCACCCAGACCCTATCCCCATATCCCCACATATTATATCCACTAATCCCCTCTAACCTATGCATCCCTGGACACTAAGAGGCAATTTCTTAGCATGGCCAATCAACCTAACCCGCACATCTTGGACTGTGGGAGGAAACCAGAGTACCCGGAGGAAACCCATGCAGACATGAGGAGAATGTGCAAACTCTACACAGACAGTGACCCAAGCTGGGAATCGAACTCAGGACCCTGGAGCTGTGAAGCAGCAATGCTAACCACTGTGCTACAGTGCAGCCCCTTGCCGACAACATTATCATGAATTTCAATTTAATTTATTTGAATCTCATTAACCTGCCTCCTTGTTGTATATTGGCATCCTCTCTACATTAAGACCGTGTGCAATGTGATGTCATGCTGGTACAATTTTCAACAGGCCAGTCTGAGTGTGAAATTGTCATGGGGATTTCCCTGGGGGTGTAAAAGTGAGCATAGCCCTTAGGGGAGAGAGCAATGATCAGGCAGAGACCTAGCGATGTCCTCTGGCACTGCCCCTTGGCATAGGTTGACACTGTCAGGTTGGCTGTAATGAGGTAAGGTGATGATGAGAGGGGAACTTCAAGAGGGAAAGGTGATACTCATTCCTATGTGTTTGTGGCTGGAAGTAGACAGAGAAATAAGGGATGCTGACAATGGCTGTTGGTGACGGGAGGAGCGAGGAGAGGGAGGTGGGTGCCAACTCCAACTGTCAGGAAAGGGAGGGTTGGAGCTGGTAATTGAGGAGAAGTGCCTATCCCAATCTGGTGAAAAGGCAAGCTCCTGAGGCCTCCATGGTGGGCTGATGGTGGTGGTAGTGGAGGGGGCGGGGGAGAGGCGGGGTGCAGATTTTTATATGTTCTGGCATCCCAATCTCTGCAGCTGGGTTTTGACAGCTTGCTAATGTCTTGCTCCCTTGCATGATAGCTTGAAACATGCCCCCTTGATTTTTTTTTTGGCAGAAACACACAGGTGTTCTCATCAGAAACAACAGTAAGATTCCCTCCATTTATGTTCTGAGAAGTCCAGGATTTAACATCTCATCTGAGAAATGGTATCTCCAACAGGACAATGATTCCTTCAATTTGCAGTGAGTGCAAAACATCAGAAGGCAATAGAATACTTTCACTCATTAGCCTAGCTCAGATCAAATAAGCAAGTCCTAAACATGAAATTGCAGTGTAGTAATCCATTATATCACACAGACTGTAAAGGATGTGTATGAAGATACTGAAAAACTTACTACACCGTGGAATATTGCAGAAAGCCCATCTATTTTTGGAGTCAATTGTGAAACACCATGGTCTGGGTTCTCCATCTGGATTCCGACAGTAGTTCTCCTCAAGATGTTTATCTGGAAAACTGAAAGCCCTTATTTTTACTTCTGGCAAAATAATCTTTGATATTAACCATAACTTTCTGGTTCTTGCCGCCAGTGGGATCTTCCAGTTCCACCAATGGCAATGTCTCACGGTATGTTCCTCAGCAGCAGAGGATGTGGGACACAAAAAAAACTTTATAGACATCAGTGAGAGTGGATAATCCCTCTGCTGCACAATGGCAGGCTACCTCTACCACCAGAAATTATGCCATTAAATACTGATGTATCTGTGAGGCTTGCCTAGTGTGATTAGCAAAATGCTATAAGCAGAAACATTTTCAAGTGCAACTCAGGGACAATAACTACAACTTATGGAATATACAATACTTATTTATATAGTAAAATATCCCAAAGTGATTCGCAAATGTTATCGGAAAGGAATTGACACCGCGCTACATTGGTTCATGTCGTCTGCTGTTCCTTAACCTGGAAACATTACCAACAGAAAGGGGGTTAAAACCTTGCAACCAGTGAATCTTGCTGAATCCCTGTCCATCTGATAACCTAGCAGATAAACCTTCAATTAAAGGGAGTGGATATTGATTAGCACACAACAGTTCATTTATGATTATTTTAAAATCATCACAAATACCTGGTTTCATTCCAGGTACAATGTAAATAATCCAGTCACTCTTTATAACTGGCTCTAATACACCAGTGTTAACAAGTTGTGTTAATTCTTCTTTAACCTTGGGATGAATGGCCAATGGCACCACTCTTGTTTTGAGACTTTCTGATTGACTATTTTGCTTTATCTTGAATTTCACTTAAACTCCCTCCATTGAGCCAAGTGTTTTTTTGAATACACTCTTGCATTTATCCAGAAGGTGCTGTAGTCTGTTTTGACATCAACCAATCTGTTGACAGCACTCCAGTTAAGCTTTATTTTCTCTTACCAAAATCTCTAAAATAGACCTGGAAAATTACCATGGACCACATGGAGAGGCAATTCCACTATTTGTCAATCAACTAGGTTGGCCAGGATATAACCATTTAGGAGCACAATCTCCTCACATCAGCTGGTTTTAAAAGAAGCTTCTTCTGTTTTTGGTGGTCAGTAATTTGGGAATTAAAGATGCAGCAGCTCCTGTATAAACCTCCATCCCAATATGTTGTCCACTTAATTTTGGAATCACCAGGATTTATGTGATCTATCCTGTACATACAAAATGTTCAGTTGGAGTTCTTCAGCATATTTCTGAACATTCTCTTCTTCGCAGATATAATCTGTTTCTTTCGTGCTGTAAATTATTTTTGTAGAATGCTACTTTTTCTCCTTGGATGTATCCAGATTCTTTGTCTGAACATTCTTCTCAAGGGAAATTGATCTAACCTAACAAACTTTTGCGATTTGACTCATTTTGCCACAACTCTTGCATTGATTATCATTACTCTAGCATTCATTCATTGAATGGTCAATTTTGGCACATCTGTGACATGTTATTGTCTTATGGGCAGTTGCCAAGTTGTGCATCTTCATTCTTGCATGAATTTATGAAACCTCTTTACCTGCTTGTTCCATTGACACTATGATTTCTACCACTGTTCTTAATCATAGAATTCCTAAGTTGCAAAAGGAGACCATTAGGCCGTTGAATCTGCACCGACTTTCTGACAGAGTATCTTACCTAGGTCATCTCCCCTGCCCTAACCCCAAAACCTTACATATTTATCATGGCTAATCCACCTAACTTTGGACTGTGAGAGGAAATCAGAGCACCCAGAGGAAACCCATGCAGACATGGGGAGAACATGTAAACTCCACAAAGTCACCCAAGGCTGGAATTGAACCCAAATCCCTGGAACTACGAGACAGCAGTGCTAACCACGGTGCCACCTTTGGATAGCCTCATTTTGTAGATGACAAACTAAACAATCTTGAAGACAAGCTTCTAATGAATCACTAAACTCACAATGTTATGTTTGCCTTTTTAAGTTTACAACAAGCAATGCTTTCGCCTTCCCCTTAACTCCTTCAAAGAAATTGGAACAGTTCCGTAACGGGTGCTTTGGAGAATAAAGCTTTTCAAGGATCTTGTTAACTTACTGTAAGGTTTGATTCCTGTCCTTGTTGGATGAACCAAGTTTTGGAGGAAATGATAAGTTTTACATCCAATTGTGCTGCAGAAAACTGGTACGAACACCTTGTTTGCAATTTTATTCGCTTGAACAAAGTACTGAGACCGCTCTACATAAGAACTCCATGATTCATTTTCCCATTGGGAGAGACCTAATTGACACACCCTTTCTCTTGCAAGCTAATGACTCAACACTGCTCTATTTTTTTTACTGTCTTCCCAGTTCCCTCTTTTATAATCTGGAAGCCATTGACTTGATTTTTTTTTAAATTTCTTCAATTGTACAGCAAAGCATTCATTCTTTTCAAGTCTGCTAGATACTGCCTGGAATCTCACCATTCTCTGGTTGGAAAAACTCCTGTATAAAAAACAACAAGGAGAGTGTTTTCTTACTTAAGTCTTCCTGCATTGGCACTTTAACCTTTAATCCTGTTGTTGCTTTTCCCCAGTGAGAGGACTCACAAATTTTTTCTACCTTAGGATCTTTTCTCAATGTGCTCAATGAAACAAAATTCTGTTTGTCACCGATTTTCTTTCTGTGGTGTCCTAACAAGACCAGGGGTTGTGGGTTTTAATCGAAAGAAAAGAATGTGGTTTGCACACATGGATTCAAAGAAACACACAACAGGTTTTATTGAAGAGCTTCTCTCTTCTGCATCAGAATACAAAACCATGGGTGGTATTTTACCATTTTTTGTCTAATGCTGGGCAGAACTGTAACTGGGAGAGTTTCAATTCTAACTTTTGAGCCCCATTATAGTACCCCCCCCCCCAATAAGCACTTTGCCTGCAAAATTTTCAATGAGCCTGATTCTCGCTGTAGAAGCCTGTGGGCGGGGCTTAACGCACTCAAAACCTTATAGCTACAATTGAAGCCTCCAACTGCGCATGTGCAAAACAAACTAAAATAATGCTGCCACATCCCTCCTGGGTCAGATGATGCCTCGCCCTGGCCCCCACAGACATTGGACCCCCCTCAACATTACTGATCCCCTTAGCCCCCATCACCCAGACATATTGAGTCCCCTCTACTCACCTCCCCCCCCCCCAAATTGATTGCAGGCAGAATGGCAATGGCCCTCTCCTGCCAGCAATTGCAGATAGAGTGGCAGTTCACCCCTCTCCCCTCCACCCTGGATCCACCTGCACAAGACCCTCATCTCCCCCAGACTCCAATTGCTGTATGACACTTTCCATTCTTTCCCTTGCTCCAATCATCATAGAGGCACAGATCCTTCTCCATGCACCACCCCACCACCCCCGCCTCCATCAGCACATCTGTAAATGCTAACAAACAAACTACGTTTAACTTGCTGGGATGTTCTCCCAAACTGCTTGTAGCTGATCTGCCCTAAGAAGGAGCAGCTCCATAAAAGCCCCAAAGGATGGACAGACAGGCAGACAGTGCTGGAAAAAATGGCAAAGAAATCAATGCTCAGATTCACCGAGATTGATTGTTGGATGCTGTGGAGGCAGGGCAGGGCACGCTCTTCTCCCCCAGCAAGAGGCTGACCCAGGGAAAACGATGACAAAGCGGCCTGGGAGACAGTTGCCACCTTAGTAGATACCAATGGCACTAGTTCCCTGAACAGTGAAGCAGTGTTGCAAAAAAGTCAATGATGTCATCCAGGCAGCAAGAGTGAGTGCTTAACCCCATCTAGCATTTTCCCTTAAATCATCCCCAGATCCTTCCAACCCCAGCATCCTGCATGCTGCCAGCCCCTGACCCCTAAGCACCTCCTTCCTCCCACCCTCCCCCAAGTGTATCATAGTGCTTGCCCTCTGAGGATCACCCTCTGATACTCTGCAGGAGTCATGCCATCATTTCTTTCATGGCTCCTTCTGCTCCCACAGGAGAGAACTGCCCATAATACTCACTAGAGGGTCACGACAGGGGGTGTTGACCTGCCATGTGGCTCCTCACTCCTCTTTGAAGAGCTGGTGCTAGAGCTATCCAGAGAAGGGGTCATCCGAGCTGTCAGCAACAGCATGGTTGGGCTGGTATCAAGAAGTGAGTACCTGTCAATCCTCCATGCAATTTAAGGCAATTACTTGAGGGCATGAGTTTAAGGTGCAAGGGGCAAGGTTTAAAGATGTATGAAGTATATTTATTTACTCAGAGGGTGTTGGGTGCCTAGAACTCGCTGCCGGGTGAGGTTGTGGGAGCAGATCTGAGAGTGATTTTTAAGAGGAATCTTGTCAGATAAATGAATGGGATAGGAATATAGACATATGGTCCCCGCAAGGGTAGGGGGTTATAATTCAGATTGGCAGCACAGTCTCTGCAGGCTTGGAGGGCCAAAGGGCCGGTTCCTGCGATGTAATTTTCTTTGTGCTTTGTTCTATGTTCAGTCTAGAAATGTTAATCAACTTTTTGGCATTTCAGATTCCTCTTCCTTCCTTGCACTTAACCTTGTGTGCTGTGTTGCAGGAGGCGATCCGGACGCACCTGGGCTATCTGGGATCGAGGCCACTACTGCAGCTCTCACCCATCCTGAGATTGACAGCTCCAAAAACTCTTCTGACGAAGCAGGTGAAGGGGCCTCTGAACGTGGCACCTTTTTGGCATCAGCTTCCACTTCACAACTCACCATCTCAGATACTCTCACATTGGTTAATCCAGTTAGTGGTGAGGCTTCTAGGTCACTGTGGTGAGCACGACACATCCGATCACGTACATCGTGTGGAGGAAGGGCCCTGTTGGAGGCAAGGAGCTGGCTCCAGGCTACATGCTGGGCCTCTGAGATCACTTCTCTCTCCGCTGCTGGAGATGCAGCAACAAAACCAGGAAATGCAGGAGAGGCTGATGGTTTCACTGGACCAATGATGAGGCTGTTGGGAAGAGTCCCAAAGTTTCAGGCAGACAAGTTATTGCCTGTCTTGTGAGGTTCCCAGGCCAACGCTGCAAGGGTGCCATCCACTGTGAAAAGTCTGGTGTAGGATTGCTCATCATGAGTAGCAAGCTCAAGCGATAGTTGAGTCACAACATGCCATGCCAGAGTCCCAGACAGCCAAGACCCAGTCACAGCGGGCCACAGCTGTAAGTCTCAACAAGATTCTCAATATTCTGCGGACCAGGGCTGAGACCCAGCAGGACAGCGCTGAGAGTGGCCTATGGCTACAATCTTGAGAACGTGACCCAGTTACAGAGGGCATGGCTGAGGGGCTGCAGAATGTGGCCCAGCCTCAGAGGACACTTGCTGCCACCATTGACAAGTGGCCCCCAACTTGGTGGCCATCACAGAGGTTTTGACCACCATAGAATGCAGATAGTCCTCCAGATCTGCCAGAACCAGGAGATATCGGAGCTTCTGGAACTCACTGCAGAACCATCACCGTCCCATGGAGTGACCCAGGGGCCCACAGTAATCCCAAGGGAGGATGAAAGGCTTGAGCCCAGAGCAGGGCCTTCCAGAAAGGAGACTGTGGCTGTGGTTACATCATCTGACTCCCTCCTTCTTGACACTGGTGCACCTCAGGGGTAGTGGGATGAAGAAGGTATCATGGATACATCACAGACATCTGGATCTAGCCAGGGTCTTCAAGGTCTAGACCTTCCCGAGAATGCCACTAAGCACTTCATATGCCACAAGAGAGGCAGCTGGTCCCCCTCCACCTCTGATGTACATTCTGGTGAGACACCAAGACATAGTGGTAGACCATGTAAGGTTAGGAAGTTATAGTTGCACAATGATGGCATGGGTGATGGGCTGCACAAGTTCCATAGTTTTTTAAGCACCTTACCATTTTCAGTTCACATGTTTTGTGTTAGCCCTTATTATTTAGACTTTGTTATTGTAAACAATACATGTTTTTTCACCACCACCTGTAACTAATTTGTCTCAGATTTGTCTCAAACAGGGATGCTGTTACCCAAACAGTCGCTGGAGGGATGGTTCATGTTGCTGTCAATTGGGAAGGCCCCTCAACGCTGTGTCACTGAGAAAATGAACCATTGGTTCCCCAGAACACACAAGTTATTCCGTCCCTCCTCCAGCCCACTTGCCCCAGGGCCCTTTATTGGGGTCACTGATCCCTCACTCACTACACCGATGTGGGATAGGTGCCAGCGTGCATGCAGAGCTCAAGTAGGAATCAGACTAGTTTGCACCGTCATCATAATGGTGCTTAATGAGTCATCATCACCCTCCTGCCTGCCAAAGAAACTTGCTAACACAATGTACCCAGGCCCACCACTCTGGTGTGACACTCTTGTGCAGAACTGCTGGGATCTCTGCTCCCTCCTCCTGCATCGCCCTCTTCTCTGGGTGAATAGTGGCCATTTCCTGCATTCAGCGGCCATCTCCTTCTACTCCTGCGAGTGGTAAGGCTTGGGCCTCCTGTGCCCACAATTCTTCCTCCTGCTCCTCCTCCTCAGTTCCAGCAGCAACCAAAAGAACACAAGATCAATTGATTGCATTGCAAAAGCCATTCATCAAGGAGTGGGACTTGGAGAACAGGAGAGACACGTGGAGAGTTTAAGGAACTCTGCTTGCCCCTAGCCTAGTAACATACACTGACCATGCTGCTCATTCTGCCCTCCACCCCTATATACCCCCCAGCAACACAGACACCTATTCCCCACCCACATACCCCTCAGAAATACTGACTCCCCATTCCCCACCTACATGCCCCTCAGCAACACAGACCCCTCCATCCACCACCCAGAGACCCTCCAACAACACAGCCCACCCACCATCCACCAACACAGCCCCTACCCATTCTCCCCAATAACATAGACCCAGAATTCATGCAGTAGTGAGCACAGACACTGCTCCTTGAAAAGCTTTTGAAACTGCAGCAGTGCCATTTCAAAGGGCTTCCAGCACATCCCCTAGCTGGAAGAGTTTTGCATGCATCAGGACCCAGTAGCATCCACAAGATCCAAGGTTGGTGCTGAGACCGAGATCCATGCTGAAAATTGGAGATTGGACACCATGATCAGCAACAGTCCCCCTTCCCACCTCCCCACACACTCACAGACCCTTCCTGGCCTGAAATACCACATGGCCACCATGAACAGATTCCCCATGAACAGTATGGAGGCGTCTGACAGTATACACTTACCTTCTCACTAACCCTTACTAATGGAGCACCAGAATTGGACTTTTATGGAGCATGTCTATACCAGACTGATCCGAATTGGACAAACGCAGGGTGGTAAAGGCAGATGTACAGGTAAAGTGGGATGTGAGTTCATTGTGTGGATTTAAACGATGCAGAATTATTTAAATTGATGCTGTACCCATTTTGGGCAGGTTCCTGATCGTGCTGATTTTTTGATCTTGGTGGAGTAAGACCTGGAGTGAAAACAGTCGTAGATCACATTATTCGCCTCACATCCAAATTTTACCAAATGTTTGTGCCCGTGATGGTAAAATACCACCCTGTAAGTAAAATACTAGCTTGAACACAGCCGAATGGCACCACCATCAAATCTTGGTTTGCTTTTGATGTTGGTTGCTTTAAAAGCAACCAGCACTCTTTTAAAAATATTTCACAACACATAGAAACATACATAGAAAATAGAAATAGGAAGCCATTTGGCCCCTTGAGTCTGCACCGCCAAACATTATGATCATGGCTGATCATGATCAGCCATATGATCATGGGGTAAGGTGGATCCCTGATCCCACCTTCAGCCCATATCAATTGATCCCTTTAGCCCCAAGAGTAATATCTAATTCCTTCTTGAAATCAACAACATTTTGGCTTCAACTTCTTTCTGTGATAGCGAATTGCACAGTTTTGCAACTCACTGGGTGAAGAAATTTCTCCTCACCTCAGTTCTAAAAGATTTAACCTTTGTTCTTAAACTATGACCTGTGGTTCTGGATTCCCCCATCAAGTATAGCATTCTTTCTAAATCTACCTTGCCTAATCCTGTTGGAATTTGATAAGTTTCTATGAAAACCCCTCTCACTCTTTTAAATTCTAATGAATATAATCCTGACTGATTTATTCCTCTTCATATGATAGTCCTGCCATCTCAGGAATCAGCCTTTACTGCACTCCTTCAATAACAGGGATATCCTTCCACAGTTAAAGATACCAAAACTGCACACAATACACCAGGTGTGGCCTTACCAACACCTTATACATTTCTAAATTTATCCTTTCAAAAGTCTGATGGCGGAAGGAAAGTAATTATTTTTGAGTCACTTGATATGTGATCTGTTGTATCTTTTTTTCTGATGGAAAAGGTGGAAGAGAGAATATCTGGGTTGTGTGGGGTCCTTGATTATGCTGGTTGCTTTTCCGAGGCAACAGGAAGTGTAGTCAGTGTCAATGCATGGGAAGCTGGTTTGAGTGATGGATTTGGCTTCATTCACGACCCTTTGTAGTTTCTTGTGGTCTTGAACAGAGCAGGAGCCATAACAAGCTGTGATACAATCAGAAAGAATGCTTTCTATGGTACATTTGTAGAAGTTGGTGAGGCAAGTTTGTAGTGGACAAGCCAAATTTCCTTAGTCGCCTGGGAAGGTAGAGGTGTTGGTGAGCTTCTTAACTTTCTTAACTGCATGGAGGGACCAGGACAGGTCATTGATGATCTGGATACCTAAAAATTTGATCCTCTTAACAATTTCTACTTCATCCCCATTAATGTAGACAGGGGCATGCTCTCCATTTTGCTTCCTGAAGTCTGACTATCTCTTTCATTTTGTTGTCACTGAAGAAGAGAATATTATCCTAAAGGTTCACTAGATTCTCTATCTCATTCCTGTACTGTCTCTCATCATTGTTTGAGATCCAATCCACAACGATGGGGCCCTCAGCAAGCTTGAAATCGAGTTGGAGAAGAATTTGGCCATACAATCAAAGGTATAAAAGGAGCATAGTAGGAGGCTGAGAATACAGCCTTGCAGCACTCCAATGTTGAGGATTGATTGTGGAGGAGGTGTTGTTGTCCATACTTACTGACAGTGATCTGCAGGTTAGGAAGTTGAGGACCAAGTTGCAGAGGGAGGAACCGAGCCCCAGGCAATGAAGTTTGGAAATGAGTCTCGTAGGAATAACGGTGTTGAAAGTTGAGCTGTAGATTATGAATAACAATCTGATATAGGTGTCTTTGTTATCTAGGTGTTCCAGGGTTGAGTGTAAGCCCAGAGAGATGGCGTCTGCTATGGACTTATTGTGGCAAACTGTAGTGGATCTAGCAATCTGGGAGGCTAAAATTGATTCATGCCATCACTAGCTTTTCGAAGCATTTTACAATGTCAGAGCCAAAGAACATTAAGGCCCACTGCTTGGCTTCAGTTTGGTACCAGGATGATGATTGTCTTCTTGAAGCAGGTAGGGATCTCAGGTTGGTGTAAAGAAAGGTTGAAGCTGGTTTGCACATGACCTGAGTGCTCATCCAGATGCCCCATCTGGGCCAGTTGTTTCCCGTGGTTTGACTTTTGAGAAGGTGTTCTGACATCAGCAATGGTGACCTCAGATACAAGTTCATCCAAAGCTTCTGAGATGCAGCATATGCTCTCACTGACCTCTTGCTCAAAACGGGCATTGAATGCATTGAGCTCAGTGCGGAGGCATGCATTGGAGCTGGTGATTTTATCTGCCTTCACCTTTTAATCTGTAATGTCTTGTAGAAGTTCCCATAGTTGGTGGGAGTCCATGTGACTAGCCTGAGATTCTAACTTACCTATTCTTCAATCTCTTCTCTCTCAAGTATTGACAGTGCCAAATGTTACATGTGCCTAATGTCATAATTTATATGTTTTAGAGTTAATATTTTTGGTTTTAGAAATCAGCTATTAAATATTCAATGGGGATAATAAAGTGGTAAAAATCTAGAAACTGCCAAACCTCAAAGATTTAAAATAATTGCAATTCAAAAGTTAACTTTTGTTTACTGGATAAAGTTAAAGCAAAGGGGTGAAAATCATAAAACTGTATATCTTACTTAACTAAAGAACTGGAGACTTGTACCAGAATTCTACCTTCCCGCCTGCCACAGAATCGGAGCGGACAAGGGTGGACAATAGAAATCTCCATTGATCTTGGGTGGGAATTCTGGTCTTGCTTGAGTGAGGCTATAAAATCCTGCCCTTGGGTGGGAATTTCTGGTCTTGCTTGAGTGAGGCTATAAAATCCAGTAAAAGTAGACGTTTTTTGTGTGATTTCCCAGAAATAAGGAATACTTTGAAATTAAAAGATAATTCATTTGTATTTCCACCTGTGGCAGGCTATATGTGTCACATTGCTGTGTAGATGGGTGAACCTTAGGGAGGTTCTTTGTTTTACATTTATTTTTGTGAATTCAGTAAGGGTGTAGCCAGCAAGAAGCACTGGTTAATGTTTGGAAAAGCAGGTAAGAGACTGTGACAGCTTTGGGTCTTATGTAACTTGTAACTTCTTGGAAGTCGAGAGATAGATAGAAACCTACGTCTGAAGTAGAGTAAATAAATGTTAGATAATACTGTGTTTGCATCTACCAACATAGAAAAAAAATAAACTAGCTGCTCATTTTCTAGCATATGGTCCATAGCCTTCCAAGTTACAGCCCTTCAGATGCAGATTTAGGTACCTTTAAATTAGATCAGCATTTCAGCATCAACTACCAACCTAGGCAGTAAATTCGAGATGCCCCCTATCCTCTGGGTGAAAAAGCTTTTCTCATATCCTCTTTAATCCTTCTACCAATCACCTTAAATCTATGCCCCCTAGTAATTGACCACTCAGTTAGAAGAAACAAGTCTTTCGTATCTCCCTGTCTAGGCCCCTCATAATTTTGTTCATCTCAATTAGATCATCCCTTAGCCTGTTCTGTTCTAAGGAAAACAGCTCTCAAGCCTATCCAATCATTCCTTGCAGTTGCAATTTTCAAGTTCTGGTATCATTCTTGTAAACCTCTTCTGTACCTCTGCATTCTTTCTAGATCTATAATCTATCACAGAGGCTACAATTGAGAGCTGGTATTCAGTAAAAGACAAAGTTGGAAAGGGGAAAAACTAGTGCTTAGTTGGAAACTAAAGGAAGATATTTACAGTAATCATTTCAATGAAAAGGTTGTTAGCCTTGTTGCAGTTGGAGTTCTGGAGGTCAGTAAAAAAAAATTGGAGGATCATTTAACCAAAAGCTAATGGATGAACCCCCACGAAATCTCGCTGAATAACTGGATAACTGCAAAGAAATCAGAGTGGATTTCAGAGAGTGATGATATACCTTTTAAATTAGTTCCAGGAACAATGAATTACTGAGTTTGTTTCAGTGAAAGAATTGGTGGGTAGCTCACTAGCTGCTCAGCTGAATTTTCTCTCCAGATTATCTGTCTCTCTGTCTAGAAAATCTAAGCTTGTGATTTGTACCATCACACTGGCAGGACAGGTCCTGACAGAGTCGACAACATTGGATAAACAGAGATTGGGTTGCTATCTTTAAAAGTGCTCCGACCTGCATTTTAATGAAACTCCCCCAACACTTCACGCCAGGAAGATCCATCCCTGCATAAGCATCAGAGCACTCCAAACTTCCTTCACCCTCACAAGCATTGGGATCTTTTCTGTAAGCATTGGGTAACTCCCTGCAAACAAGCGGCAGTGCACACCCACAACACTGGTGCAATCCCCCAACAAGCATCAGGGCACTCCCTGCCCCCTACCATCCACACACACACTCACACACACATATATATACACATCAGGAGAACCTCCACAATGGGCCTCCTCTGAGAGCCTGCCCACAAGGCCCCTGGCACAGCCAGGTTGGTATAGGGCAGTTTCAGGGCATTATTAGGCATATCCCTCTCCCCCAAGAGCTATAATATACTATACTTTGCACCCCAGCAGGTTCCCCTCAGCAGCTTTCTGCTTTGCTAAAGGAGGGAATTCCCTAGTGGGGTGGGGGTGGGGGGGAGGGGTGGGGGGAATACATTTAAATGTATTTAGAAGAGCTTCCTGAGCACACCCCCTCTGCCTCCTGAGATCTTACCAACAACATTTTCAATGAATACAGATAGTGAATTATTTGCCCATTCTCTTACTTACGTATTTGAGGTATATTCATGAAGATGAGGCGTTTGTGAATCCCAGTGCTGACAAATGACAGCATCCTCTGTTTGGGAAATTTTCCCACGATAATTCTCACCACTGCAGAACATGCAGTCTTCTGTAATCAAAATGTTAAGATTACAAATGGAACAGAACAACGAAAGAGCACAATTGTGCAAAAACAGATTTGAATTAGATCATGACAGATTTGTGTCTCAACTCAATTTACCTGCCTTTGTTCCACATTCCATACCTAAAAAAATCAGTTAATCACAGTTTTGAATATTTCAATTAACCCAGTGTCCACAGTTACTTAGTGGAAGAGTTCCAGATTTCCATTAGCCTGAAATCTGAAGTCTAGCCAAGAAAGGCTAGCTCTAATTTTAAGATTGTATCAGCTTGTTCTGCTTAACAAACCTTAACTCTAACCCTACTCATTATTTTATAGTGATGTCAAGAAGCATGGGTCAGGTCCAACACAATAGATCAATGCAATAAATTTGCTTATTACAAGAGGGAGGTTTAAACAGTCATGAATTCTTCTGTCAGCCATTTATAAATAGAAAGGTATTTTGATTTTGATTTCCTTTTTATAAGTTGTGCAATATTTCCCAAACCTTCAGTTTTAATACGTTCTATTAATAATCCCACAGTAACTTTGAAATAGGGTAAACTCAGAGGGTTAGTTTATTTGTACACACTCAAATACAGGAGGAAGGAACCAACGTGGCCTCGTTTTTACTCATAAAGTAAAAGAGGTAGGTAGAGAAGAAAAGGATTATAGGACAAAGATTACAAAGAAAAGAATTACCAATTCACAAATGTTCAGAGTCCAGAATCAAATTCCAATGGTGTACAGAGGTCAGCAAGCTGAACTGATGCTGGATAACTCACTTTCCCGTGATGAAACAGATCCAATGAGATGAGCTAGTTTTGTAGATGATGTACAGGAGTTTAGAAGTTCCAACAGAAACAGCATAGATAGGGCCAGACATTCAAACCTTTTCAGAGCCCCTTTTCTGTGTTGCAGTTTAGTAGATGATTAGGTGCAACTCCATTAGGCAGTATTGCAGGTTCTTCCAGCTGGGTGTGTAAATTCTTTGTCTGCATCCTTGAGGTTGATAATGTTCCAACCATTAAGTCTTAACAGGAGGTTGCAGGGTCCTTTGTCCTAGGAGTTGAATCATCTCTGGTTGGCTCAGCCTGGCTTATGAGATATAGACACCCTTTGTATAATTTCCTTTGAATTTGGTCTCTGCAGCCAACAAGGGTCATTAGCATATCTGCAGAAATAATGAGTCGTGAGTTTCTGCAATACTGCCAAATACACCTTGTTCAAGGGTCACAATCAGATGTGGCTTCAGCCACTTTAAAAGGTCATTGTCCAGTTGTAAACTGTTAGAAATTACCCATGAGGATATACATACATATTTTACAGAAAAATGGGGGCAAATTTTGCCATTCCACCAGTCACAGGAATCATATTGAGCGAAGGGCAGATTGTGGAAAGATCTGTTGATCTTGGGTGGGATTTTCCGGTTTTGGGTCAAGCACAGCCAGAAAATCCCACCTGTGGTGTGAAAAAATAGTTTGCAATTGCTATTTCATGGAGATGATGCCCATTTAAAAACATCAGTTTTGACTTGGTGGCGTGAAAGGTTAGCCATGGAAATTGTGACCTGCCAGTCTGGTTTAATCCACATTGTTGTACTAAAATAAACACAACTGTGTTTTTTATGAGGACTGCAATCCATCTCAGTCACCTTGATCATAAATTCTTCTCTCAATGTTGACAGTCCTGGTAAAGAGTATAGTCAGCTCAATTCCTGGCTCCCATCTGTCAGAGGAAGTGTTGGAGACCAACCTTTGACTTGCACTCTCTGCCAGCACCACTCCCATGTACGTGTATGGGATGAACATAATTACATTAAGTTATAGGCCTGGATTTTTATGCCTGAGTGTCGGAGAGGAGGTGAATGGGATTAAAAATATAGGCAGGACTTGATTCCAAGATTTCTAGCTCCATTCCTGTTATGTGGGATGTCTGTTGCACTAGGAGTGTAATGCCAGACTTGGTCAAATGCTGCCTTGATGTCAAAGACAGTCACTCTCACCCCACCTCTTGAGTTCAGCTCTTATATCCGTGTTTGGAGCAAAGCTGTAATGAGATCAGGAGCTGAGCTGCCGTAGCAGAAACCAAACTGAGCATCAATAAGTAGGTTATTGCTAAGCAAATGTCACTTGGTAACACTATTGACAACCCATTCTGCCACTTTTCTATGAGCAAGGGTGGATTGATGGAGTGCTTGGTAATTGGATGCTTTGGATATTTTCTGCTTTTTGTGAATAGGAAATTTTCCACTTTGTGGGTAGATGCCATGTTGTGGTTGCACTTGGCTAAGAGTAAAGTTCTGGAACACAAGTCATGAATACTATTTCTGGAATATTCTCCTAGCCCGTAGCCTTTGCAGTATGCAGTACCTTCATCTGTTTCTTGATATTAAATGGAGTAAATCAAATAGGCTGAAGATTAGCATCTGTGATGCTGAGGACCACAGAAGGTAGCCGAAATTGGTAATCCACTTGGCATTCCTGGCTGAAAGTTATTACAAAATCTTCATTCTTGTCTTTTACACTGGTGCACTGGGCTCCCCCACAATTGAGGAAGGGAATATTCGTGGAGTCTTCTTCTCCTCCATTTAGTTGTCACCACTAATCATGACTGGATGTGGCAGAATTGCAAAGCTTAGATCTGTACTGTTGCTTGTGGGGTTGCTTAGCTTTGTGTATCACATGCTGCTTTCGCTGTCTGGCATGCAAGTATTCCTGTGTTGAAGCTTCACCAGGTTGACATCTTATTTTTTAGTTAAGACTGATGCTGCTCCTGGCATGCCTTTCTGCACTCTTCATTGAAGAAGAGTTCATCCCCTGGTGTCCCATCTAGGAGACAGGAAGAAAAACATGTGAGTGGGATTTTCTGTGTCCCCCATCACATGTTTCACAGTAGCAGAGGTGGCCTGTCATTGATCAGCAATGCATCTTCTCGTCATGCCATTGCCATTGTCAAGTCTCCCATTGAACACACCTCCTCCCCAGTGAGGGTGCACTTGGGAAATCCCCCTGGTGTGAACAACCAAAAAAACTAGCCCATAATATCTACATCAGCCTAGCTACTTCATAATATTTTTTAAATGGATAAATGGCTAGACTAAAAAATGGCCAACACTGACCACATGATCATAGTTCTGGAAGTTTCTGAGCTAGGCAAAATTGCAGTTTAAATGTGGACAAAAGATAACATGTTAATTTATGTGCATTCTGTAAGTAATCCCATGGTGACTATTAAACAAAGCAGGAAGTACAAATTTTACTTTGACAGCATTGTGCAATATTGTTAATTTGACAGGAAAATAACACTGTGCAGATGATAATTTTGATTTCAGTGACTGCTTCAGCCCTCATTAATATGCTCTGCACATTGCATGAGAGAAAACAGTGAAAGTAATTCATAATTAGGAACATATTCAATACTTGCAGTCCACATTAATTACATAAAATCTTTTCAATCTGCAGAAGGTTAAGAAGAATTTCTCCTACCTGTGTGCATGATATAATTCAATTTAATTATTTTATAATGCAATTGGATTCTATTTTACCAGAAATCTCACAGAAAGATCTGATGACTCCTGAGCAACAAAATGGAACAACTGAACAACATTGGTCTTCACTGTCAATGAGAAGAATTGGAGTCATCAGGTGTCTCTGTGCAATAGAACTTTTAAGAGGCCAGTCAAAGAATGAATGGTTTACAGTTGCCATCTGTGTTTTCTTGATCAGCAAGTCTGAAGACTCTGCTGATTGCTTTTTTCATTACCATATATATTTTAAATATCTACTATGCAATGCAATTATCATGATATTCCAATACCTCAAAAAAACTCATGAAAAGCACTATGTTAAATAATAGGTAAGTAGAGAAAAGAACAGGTCAATGAAAAGACTCTTGAAAATCATTTGCAGGAAATACAGGCTAGTGATTTACTATGAACTTATTATGCACTCCTGTCCAGGTAATTTCACCCCACAAAGTCTACTCACAGTAATTTCAATTTGTAACAAAAAAAACAGAACGCTAGCCATGATGCTGAAACATTTAGGTTGTATCATGCCGTCGGCACAATGACTGTAGCAATTGGAGACCCAATGCTAATTCTCTAAAGACAATGAATCACACAGAAATTAATTGATGTTAGGGAGGTGGTTACAAAGAAGTCACCATATTTACCACGCAATCCAATGCTGTAGACAGCATTACCTGTCTGACGTCTTTGGTGTCAACCCACAATATAACATAAATGGCATCCAATGTTACTGATACTATTCCAAGGTTTCATTAATCAGATATGTATCAGCAACACAGGCAAATGTAGATTAAATTGTTGATCTAAACTTTTCAGAGATGACTAATACAAGGTGCATAAACTTGGTAAGGTCTCAACTCCAGAACTGCATTGTTTTCCTTTCCCAATTGTGTTGGATAGTGTGAATTTACCATCAAAAATGCCCTAGCAGCAGCGGTGGTACCGTTCACGCCCAATTCAGGGTGGCAAAAGGATTAGTCCACTGTTGGATTCTGGTGGCATCAGTGGCTCTCTCAGGCCCAAGTCTGGGAGTTGTTTCAGCGCATGCTCAGGCAGGTGCCTAGCAGGCCTGAGGTATAAGGATTGTCGAAAAGGTCAAAGGGGAAAGAGGGTTCCAGAGATGCCTAAAGGGAAATCCGCCCCAAATAGTCTACAAAAGCACATGAAACCATCTCCTTCACATTTCCACAAAGTCACACCCTATCCTGAATTAGGAATGTATTGTTAGCCCTTCATTGTCACTAGTTTGAAATCCTGGAACTTTCTATTTAAATTGGTGAGTACCTTCACCATACAGTGTGTAGACATTCAGAATGGCAGATTACCAACATCTCAAATGGCAATTAGGAATGGGTAATAAATGGTGGCCTTGTCAGTGATGGCAAAATTCCAAGGACAGAAACAGGGCATTAGCCCAACTGGGTCAATGCTGGAATTTATATTCCACGTATGCCTCCTCCCATGTCTTCCCTCCCCCCACTTTCCTTTCTTCCACCCCTCCCCCTGCACTCCTTTCATCAAACCCTCCCAGTATATTTATCAATCCCTTTCTCCCACATTCTTGTCTAACTTTCCCTTAAATGTATCTATATGATTCACCTCAACAACTCCAAGTGACAATAAGTGAGAGGTTCTCACCACTCTTGTGATAAAAAGGATTTTCTGAAACTCTCTATTTGATTTCTTTGTGGCTAAGTTGTACTTAAGACCACAAAATGCTGGAAATACTCAACAGACCATATAATATTTGTGGAGATAGAAACATCGTCAGTGAGCAAGTTTCTATCTGACTAAACTGATCACCATGCTCGGTGTGTTTGGAGTGGAGTAGAGATGATTTTGTGCAATTTGGCGGGAATAACTATGACTCTTCACTTTGCGGTGCACTCCCACTGGGGAGTGATCCGGCATAGTTACCGGCTGTGATCGATATTTGCGTGCTTTGCCCATCACAGACGTTGGTGCTGCCTCCTCGTTGGCCCCGCTGGTAACCTTGATCGCTTTGGATCAAGGGCTAAACGACCAGTTTCCGCGACTTGAGTGGAAACAAAACCACGCAATGGGTGATCCAGATGCGGCTGCAGGTGGATCAGCGAAACAAAATGAATGGCTGCCAGGAAGGCAGGTTTCCGGTTGGATTGCGAACCGGAGAAACAACAACCCCACAGATGAGTCTGTAACCGCTCTCTGTGAAAAGTTGCAAAGGCTAAGTTACACAGTAACTAACTCTAAAGAGTTAGCGAAACAATCAGTCTCGACCCAAACGGAAGAGCTGGTCTTGAGACGGAGACCTGGGTAACCTCCTCTTCGGTGATCGGCTTCATTAACTCACCGTTGTCGGTTTTCCCACTGTATGCTTGGAACTTATTGATATTTGCTCTATTGTTCTGGCTGGAGAGTTTCTCCCGAAAGCTTGCCTCCAGTTCCTCAATTGTAAGTGGACATTTCATTTGTGCCTCTCGGCTTGCCATACGCTCTTACTTCTACTACGTTTGGCTGAGGGCTTAGGCAGTGCCTTCTCCGCACATTTTTCATTGCGGAGGACCGGGTGACGGTGTCGCTCATGCTGGCTGAGTCCACTCTCTGTACTGAAGGCCAATTCACATGCACTGCACTTGTACTGTCCCACCGCCAGAGGCTTCTCGCCCTGACATTTTGGGTAGTGGCAGGCAATCGAGTGGAACTCACCGGGCTTACCGCATCGAGCACACTTGGTCACGATGTTTTTGGTCCTGTGCACTTTCTTAAAATGCTCTCTGAAAGCCCCAACCGTGGAGAGTATGGTATTGCAGGGCTTGCAATACAACGCATCAGTAGAATAATGGATCACCACTTCCTTAACCTCTGAGCGGTCTTCTGTAGGTGTTGTTATAATTGTCTCGATGAAGGTGCCTTCCTCCTGAGCACCTCCATCGCTTGCGGTATTTCTGATGTTACCATTGTCTCCCAAGCCCTCATTCAGGGCTAAATATGCCTTGTTGTAGAAGGTACAGGAGATTATCTCCACTTCCTCGGTTGGATGGGCCGTCCAGACCGGCTCCTCTACAACAAGTGTTTCGTCATCACATATTGGAGTGACTGGGTCCTCAGGCCTGGGACCCGAGTCTACCCTCCAATAGTGCCCAGCAATTTGTCAAAAGGGCAAAGGAAGTCTGGTCCTAAAGAAAAGACACATCAGAAAGTTAACCAAAGGCCTCGGCATGCGGTTAATAGTGGAGCAAAGAAACGATGGGCAAAGGAGAAATCCGTCTTTAGAGCGACACAGCAGCTCTATAAGAACAATAGGCGTCAACTTGCCCGACAGATCATAGGCGCGCCTACACAAATGAAATGTCCACTTACAATTGAGGAACTGGAGGCAAGCTTTCGGGAGAAACTCTCCAGCCAGAACAATAGAGCAAATATCAATAAGTTCCAAGCATACAGTGGGAAAACCGACAACGGTGAGTTAATGAAGCCGATCACCGAAGAGGAGGTTACCCAGGCCATCAAGGGGGTTAATGAGGATAGCGCGCCTGGACCGGATGGTCAGAAATTGGACGACATCCGGAGTATCCATGAGGCCTATGAAACCCGCATACCTCACCTCTTCTCCTTGTGGCTGGCTTCAAAGACGATCCCAAACTGTATGAAACAGAGCCGAACGGTCCTGATCCCCAAATGTGAGGACAGGGAACGCCTGAAAAACATTGACAACTGGCGACCAATTACCATCGGTCCATTGCTGCTGCGCCTATTCACAAAGATCATGGCGAAAAGGCTGAGTGAGACAGTCAACATAAACCCGAGACAGAAAGGGTTTTTGGCAGCTACTCCCGGATGCACCCAAAATATCGCAGTGTTGCAGAACATCATGAAGGGAGCTAAGAAAAACCACAAGGACCTCGCAGTTGTCTTTGTTGATTTGGCGAAAGCGTTCGACTCGGTTGGCCACAAACTACTCATAAAAGCATTACAGAGAGTCAAGCTACCAAACGCCTTTGTGGAGCTCATCCAGAACCTCTTCACTGGCAACACAACGGTGGTGGAAGGCGACAAGTCTAAAACCGCCCCAATAATGATTGAGAGGGGTGTCAAGCAAGGAGACCCGTTCTCACCGGTACTATTCAATATTGCCTTGGATCCGCTGCTATGCAGTCTTGAAGCGGCTAAGTCTGGGGTCAGCATGACGCTAGATGGAGCAAGAGTCAACTGCTCGGCCCTTGCGTTCGCAGATGACATTGCCCTGCTCAGCGACTCGCACACTGGGATGGCACGAAACCTGAAGATCCTCCAGACTTTTTGCGAGATGACTGGCCTTACTGTCAACACCAGTAAGACCAAGGGTTTCCACTTCACCTGTAAGAGGAAGACCTTCATTTACAACCAATGCAAGAACTGGAGGATTCAGAAGGAGGACATTGCATACATCCCCCCAGGAGAGACAGAGAAATACCTGGGAGCCCGGATAGACCCGTGGGCTGGTGTGGAGGAAGGAGCGTGGGAGGACAGGCTGAAGACTTGGATCTCCAGTCTACAGGCAGCAGCTCTTCGCCCGCGACAACGCGTGGAGCTGCTCACTGTTCATGTCATACCGAGGCTGTACTACCACCTGATCCTAACTGAAGCGTCTCAAAACATGCTAACTAAACTGGACCAATTGATCCGCAATGCTGTCAAGCAGTTCCTGCACCTTCCACCTCATACAACAGATGGCATCCTCTATTCGCGGGCTCGGAATGGAGGTCTGGGAATTCCCAAACTCGAGATCCAGATACCATCTGGGGTGATCCGAAAATGGGAAGCACTGTCTGCCTCTACAGATCAAGTCATTCGCGCCTCGTTCCAGTTCTGCGAGCAGAACGTTGGCAGAAACATCGAAGATCTGAGATCTCTCAAGGCACTGAGAGAAATCGAAGACTTCATGCCAACAACGGAAGACGGCGGCAGTGACGAAACAGCGATGATCAGAGCCGCATTGCCAACACTGGCGGCGGAGGAGGCAGGGCCCAGCAAGCCATTGAATAGATATGCTGGGTGGAGGGAATGGGAATTCCAGAAATGGAGACAGCTCACATCACAAGGTGTGGGAGTTCACTACTACCACAATGACAAAATCTCAAACAGTTGGATACAGTTCCCTTCATGCATATCAGCTGAAATCCCATCGCCTGGTAAACAACATGCTACTTCGGTGTAACCTATACCCGACGAGGGTGACCCTGTCAAGAGGGAACCCCTCTGCCACAAAGACCTGCCGAAGGTGTGAGGCAGGTCTAGAAACACTCGGTCATATTTCAGGCTTTTGCCCATTTGTGAAAAACTGCCGGATCAAACACCACAATAAGATCTTGGACCAACTGCGTAAGTATGTCGGAAAATACGGCTGGACATCCTACCTCGAGTCAAGGCTCATTGCCAAGGACGGCGGCCTCTGGAAACCTGACATCGTCTTCAAGAGGGAAAAGGATCAGCAGGTGGTGGATGTGACAGTCCGGTTCGAAGACAACTACGACAGTCAGGAGAAGGCGTGGCAGGAAAAGTGCCAGAAATACCAGCATCTGGGACCAGAGATTGAAAAATTGACAGGATGCCCGAACCCCAAATACTTTGGATTTGTTGTTGGCGCCAGGGGCAAGTGGTTGGAAAAGAATAACAGCCTCATGGCCTTCCTGGGAATAAAGAGATTCCGTTCATTCACCCAACAAATTTCAAGGCTCACCCTGTCACTCACGTTGGAGATACTGGGGATCTTCAACGACAGGTGAGAGACGACCAAAACCAGAGGACAAGCTGGCCACTTGTCAGAGATCACGGCACAATGCCCTCAACGGAGCCCATATATTAATATGGCGGACTCTTTGGTGTTTGTCGGGCTGTTTGTGTTTGTGCGTTGTACAGTGTGTTACAGGATAAATGTAAATAAATGTAAATAAATGTAAATAAATGTTACGTGTAAATAATGGCACCTATTCCTCCTACAGGTGCCGCAGTCCGCCTTGTCTATGACAAGGGGCATGCACTCGGTGGGGGTGGTACGTGGATGGCTCTTGGGTGTTGATCCGAGAGTTGTCCAGTACTCCACTGCCGTTAATGCGGGCTGACATGGACTGACATTTGGGCAGCGCATCAGCCCGGTGATTAGCACCGTTGGCTGGGCAGCTACAGAGACTTAGGGAGGTTTACCGGCCACGGTCGATGTCTGCGGGAGTTTGCACATTCTCCCTGTGCTGCGTGGGTTTTCCCCGGGCACTCCGGTTTCCTCCCACATCCCCAAAAACGTGCCATTATAGGCTAATTGGCGAAATCAAAGTGTCACTCAATTGGGTCCCCCTAATTCGGCATAAATGTCCCCTAAATTTCCACCCCTCACGCAAGAGAGCAACCCGAGCACACAGGACTGACAAAATGGCTCACCAGTAGGCCCATAGACATCTGGGATGACAATGAAAGACCTAGCTATAACACCTTAGCTGTGAACCCAACTCACGTTCCTAAGCTATAACATCTTAGCGGTGACTCCAACACACGTACCTCAATCAGGATCAAGTGGGCCCTGACTGGGGTTTCGCTAGAGGTTGACAAAAACGTCGACGAGCGATGTAAAGACTCGAACTAGGCACTCAGCCAAGTGTATTTAAATAGCAGTGGGTTGTGAAACCAGTAGTTGTCAGAACAGAATTACTTGTCTTTTGGCTCAGCTATGGTATTATGATCACATTTCTGGGGAAGAGGTCAGACTGTCAAACAAGAGCATGGGAACACGTACCCAAGCATCTCCCTTCCTGATACCTACGGTTTCAGATATTCCTTCCAGGTGAAATAATAATTCACTTGTGTTTTAGTTTAATGTGCTACATTCATTGCTCATGCTGCATTCTGCTGCACACACACAGTGGAAACCAAACATGGATTAAATGACCATGTTGCCAAACAGTTTTGTTCAGTCCACAAGCATGACCCTAAGTTTCTGGTTATCTGGCATTTAATCTTCCATCCCACTTCCATTCTGGCTGCCACATTGTTTTAATGACACTCAACAGAAACTTGAGGGACAATTAAGAGACTTTACTGCCTTTGAAATACAACATCAAATTCAGAAATTTGAATTCAAAAGGTGGTAATGATTTAGCTGTGCCTGAAATCACCTTACCGCAGATCATTTTTTTAAATTCTTCCCCCATTCCTTTCCCTATGCTTGTAACACCTATAATATTTTCACATTCTGACAAATAGACCGGAAACATTAATAGCTTTGCTTCTCTTTCCACAGATACTGCCTGATCTGCTCAGTATTTCTAGTATATTCTGCAAATATTTCAGATTTCAACACTATTTGGCCTGTTATTTTTATTTTCTCTAGCTTTGGTTTTCCTCACATGTGAAAACATTTTCTATATGTTCATTTTATCAAGCTTAATCTTAAAGATCTCTATCAGATTACTGCTCAACCTATAATAGAGAAAACATGTCCCAAATTCAGTCTTTCCAAATGAGCATAACCACTCAGTTTGGTATCGTCATTCTGAGTCTTTTCTGTTCTTTCCCCAGTACCTCATATCCTTTTTAATAAGGTGGAGAGTAACACTGTTCACAGGACTCAGTGTAGTCTATTCAAGGTTCCATACAAGTTTAAAATAACTTCACTGCTTTTCAATCCATCCCTCTGGAAATAAACCCATTTTTAGTTTGCTCTTTATATGGTTTTATTAAATTGTGTCACTACATCTAGTGATTTGTACATCTAAGTTACTAGATTCTTTTGTCCTCTACCCCATTTGGACTTCCATAACCCAAACAGCATGTTGCCTCTTGATTCTTCTCACCAAAATTCATTATCTCATGCTGATCTATATTGAAATCAATTTGCCAATAACATGCTCATTTTGCACGTTTATTAGTGTCTTCCTATATTTCTTTCACATTCTTCCTTACTATATGCCACTTGCAATTTGGTGTCACTTGCAAATTTAGAAATTCACTCCAATTTTCCAAATCTACATTGTTAATGGAAATCATGAACAAGTGATGCATGTGCATTAGTTCCCACCTCCACCAGACTGTGTAACTGCAGCTCTACTCCCTATTTTCTGTTGTGTAGCCAGCTCTGTATTCATTCTTTCTTTAGTCATAGCTGAGCCTTCAGATATTCATTCAACTTTCACTCTTCACAAGACAATACCTTCACAATTTTGTATCCGGCAATATTCCCATCGTTTGTTTACATCAAGAGTGTAGCACCAGGGCCCAGTGGTATCATTGTCAGGATTTCTGCAATAGTTTGCTTCCAGGTCAGCATATGGTGTATTTTCTGGTGTGTAACTATTCAAAAAAAAAACACTAATTTATTACCAATTATCACTTAAAAGTGTGTTTAGCTGAAGAGAATACATATTTGGGAACAAATAGTTGCAGCTTTGAAGATTTAAACAGAAAGCGAGTAAAAAATCGTATATTTATATACCATCTTTCACAATTTCAAGATGTGCCAAAGTGCTTGACATCCAATCAAGTACTTTTGGGGTGTATTCACTGCTGTGATGTAGAAGCCAAATAATTGGCCAGATAATCTGTTTTAAGTGTTGAATTAAAAATAAATATTGGGTAGGGCGATGGAAGAACTTTCCTCCTCTTCTTCAAATAGTATAATTGGATCTTTCACATCCACTTGGGAGGGAAAATAGGGCCTTGATCTAGAGGTTTTTGGAATGTCAATCCCTCTTGTCAGTGCAGCTTTCCTTCAATACTGAAATGATGTGTCAGTACTACTGCCACTGAGCTAATAGTTTCTTTGCAATATTAGGGTATAAATGTTCCTTTGAAATTACTTCATCCCAATACATTAGTGGAAGTGTTAACCTGCTGACATTGATACACAAAGTACCCTTACCTTGACGTTAAACTGCATAATTTCACTCCATTGTTTTTTTTTCCTTGCAAATATGACAGCATGGGACATTTGGATATATCAATGTTTCCAATTAGGATGATCTGTGATTCTAAATCTCTGAGGCTGAATTACATTGAGTTAAAATAATTTGTTAATTTACCCTTTGATTTGGATTAAGGCTGGGGGCAGATTCTAAACCAGGGAAATAAGGGTCCTTTGAGTTCAGGAAATCCTGAGAAACAGGTATCTTGAATATCTTGCAGAATTTAACTGCAGGGTTTCTTTACTTTTTTTGCCCTTTTTTCTCAACCAACACTTAAAATAGATATTCCAGCCACTTTCAAAAAGTGCTGGAAAATCTCAGCAGGTCTGAAAGCATCTGTGGAGGAAAAATAGAGCCAATGTTTTAAGTCAAAATGACCCTTCATCAGGGCATTTAGACCCAAAACGTTGGTTTTATTCTCTCTCCACAGATGCTGTCAGACTTGCTGAGATTTTCCAGAATTTTCTGTTTTTGTTTCAGATTTTATCATCCACAGTATTTTGCTTTTCTCTGGCCATTTATTTCATTGCTGTTTGTGGGAGCTCAGTCTGTTTCCTACATTATGGTGGTGATTCTCCCAACTCGCTGTGTTGCTCGAGTAGTGCAATGGGCTGACAGACAAGTGTAGAAGCCCATTTGTAGGAATCCTGTTGGGTGTCATAGCCTCCACGAGTCTCCATGACTGAGATTTCCAGAGTAATCAGCTGTATGCCGGAATCGGTATGGAATTGATTACAATTTGGAGATCGGGATTTCAATATCATTAACACGCCCAGCACCAAAGCCTCCAGGCCCACAAGCATCTCCCCTCCTGCCGGAACTGCTCCCCATTAATGGGGACTAAGTGGCTGACCCTGCTGGAGATAACAGCGGCAACTAGGATGCCAAGAGGTTGGGGGTAAGGGGTGTGTCCCTTGGGCAGTTCCAACCTAGCAGTTCCAGTTTGGCACTTTGGCACTACCCCCCCCCCCCCCCCCCCCCCCCCCCCCCACCCATCCACTCTGCATTGGTATCACAGGCAGAAGAAAGGAGGAGATGACCAGGGCAGGCTGTATGGCATCAAGAAACCCTGGTGATACTGGAGTCAATGGGAATCAAGGGGGAAATTCCTCACTGATTGGAGTAATATCTGACACAAAGAAAGATGGTTGGAGGTCAATCACTTCAGCTTCAGAACATCACTGCAGCTGTCCCTCAGGGCAATGCCCTACACCTAAGCATTTTTAGCTGCCTGAATGACCTTCCTTCCATCATCAGGTCAGAAGTGAGGATGTTCGCAGATAACTGCATAATTCTCAGCACCATCTGCAACTCCTCAGATACTGAAGCAATTCATATCTAAATACAGTAATTACTGGATAATAAAGTCACCATTGTCCCAAGTGACCATTGGCTGCTCTCCTCTTTGAGGGGGAGAGATGATTGGTGGTGATTTAATCTGAAAATCACTACATCTCAAGCAAGGAGCAAGGCTGAGAAGTCAGGCGTCCACGAGCAAACTCAGCCTGTACAGGAATCAAACTTTTGCTGTCACTCTGCATCACAAACAAGCTGTCCAGCCAAGTAAGCTAACTGATCCCTAAATATCCAGGCTTGGGGATGACAAGTGGTAAGTAACATTCATACTACATAAGTTCCAGGCAATGACTATCTCCAATAAGAGAATATCTAACTATTGTCCCTTGATATTGAATGACATTACCATTGCTGAATCCCCCACTATCAACATTCTTGGAGTTACCATTGATCAGAAATTGAACTACACTAGCCATATAAATATTGTCGTTACCAGAGCAGGACAAAGGCTAGGCATCCTGAGGTGAATAACTCACCTCCTGACCCCCAAAACCTGTCCACCACCAACAAGGCACAAGTCAGGAGTGTAATGGAATACTCTCCACTTATCTCTAACACAGCAAAAAGCTCAACAGCATCCAGGACAAAGCAGTCTGCTCGATTGTTACCCCTTCCACAAACATTCAATCCCTCCATCACCAATGAACAGTGACAGCCATGTGCACCATCTACAAGATGCATTGCAGAACTCACTAAGGTTTCTTAGACAACATCTTCCAAACACATAACCACTGCCATCTAGAAGGACAAGAGCACCTGATATCTGAGGACGCCAATCAATCACCATCCTGATTTAGAAATATATTGCTGTTCCTTCACTGTCACTGATTATAATCCTGGAACTCCCTCTCTAACAGTATTTTGGGTGTACCAGCATCTCTGGGACTGCAGTGAATCAAGAAGGCAGCTCACCACACCTTCTGAAGAGCAACTAGGAATGGACAAAAAATGTTGGCCTAGCCCGTGATGCACACATAATTTTTAAAAATATGCATTTGTATTGTTCACACAAATGGCGACTCCCTATCTTGCAAGATCTGCCCTTGTGCTCCAATATCCTTTAGTTGTTTGTTTCATTTCTTATCTTGGCTTTACAGTATATCTGCTACTCATCAATGTTGCTTTTCCCTGCGGCGGGTCTTAAACATGCTGATGGGCCTAGCTGCAAAGCACTTGTGTGCTGTTTTAGAAAGGCGCCTTGATCTCATCGTGCATTGCAAGGTCCCTGCCCTCCTCCCATAGACATCAGGACCTTCCATCCTCATTGGCAGCATGATTCCCATTCTCTCCCTGACATAGATTGCCAGCATCACTATATTGGAATTCTCCAACATGCCTCCCTCCCTTTCATAACCCCCGACAAGTCCTGTTCTCCATGACCACTGATATTCCCCCTTTCATGGCCCCCATCATGTACCTTTGTCATGACGCCGTCATTCTCTACCCCTTCATGATCATATCCCTCATTCTCCATCCCTTCACAACCCTCCCTGCATAACCCACCCACTCCCCCTCCCCTTTTATTCAGGCCCACCCCTTTGGTGGTACCCAACTAATGGCACTGCCAAGTGGACACCACCGGATGGACACTGTGCAGCCATATCCCCAAGGCCTTCAATGACTTCTGAGCCTGCCAGCATGGTCATCATAAGGGATCTCTGCTGGGGAGATTAGCAGTGATTCTCACCAGTCTTGAACTGTGCCCAAGGAGCTGAGAGAAACTGGCATTGAACGAACTAGGCTATTTTAAATGCCACTTTAAATATGCTAATTGGCTTCATGCCTTTTCTGGACACAATCCAGTTTGTGCCTTTAGAAAGGAACTGGGATGTTTGCAAACTGATTTTTAGGACTATTTTCTAAATCGGTGCGATGTGCATCAGATGTGGCAAAGTCCAAAAATCGCTCCACCTTCTTATTTCTCTTCTGATCCTTTTGCCAATTATTTTAAATCTTTATCTCCTGGTTTCTGACCCTCTTGCCAATAAAATCATTTTTTCTATATTAATTCTGTTAAAGTCCTTAACATTTTTGAATGCCTTTATTAAATTTCCCCTGAGTCTTCTAAGAGAACGATCCTAACTTCTCCAATCTCTCCACATAATTGAATTCCTCACCCAGGTATAATTCTGGCAAAAGTCCCTAAATCAAAATTTTCGAGGCATTGATACCTTTACTGAAGCGTGATGCCAAGAATTGGAAGTGACAGATGATTTACTTAGAATCATAAAGATTAGCAATGTGCCTTCAATTAACAAGTAATATTGATCAAGTTCTATATAGGAGGAAAATATAATGCTATTTCCAATCATTTAAAAAATGTACAGTCAATGACAGAGAATAAATTTAAAAAATAAGTTTTTAATTCTGATTTTAAAATTATATAAGACTGAAGTGGCTGTAGCAGCACTATTTTGCCAGGTAGGAGTGCTATTTCACTGAATACAGTAGTTGCCAAACAAAGTAGGAAGATAACAGCAAATTATTGCTGATGCTGGAATCTGAAACGAAAACAGAAATGTAGGAAGATGGCAGAAATCATTTTGGATGGCACTTTTAGTGCATTAAACATCCATTCAACTTACACAGTTCTGTTTATAGAAAACAGTATTATCACTGTTCTAAATGATAAAGATTGGAAAAAGCAAAGCTTCATGGAGGAATAGTTCAGCACACCCAGAGTTTTACTCAGTCACCAATGCTATTTTTAATGATTGAAAACAGTTGGAGACATCAGTTTTTGGTTATTACAAAATGAATGGGTTCACAGTTTTATTTTAATGTAGGAAGATCTCTGCATGTTTGACAGCACTTATGGAGCGAGAATGGAGCTCTGAAGAAGAGTCGTCTGGATTCGAAATGTTAGCTCTATTCTCTCTCCATAAAATAGGAGGTGCTTAAATGAACTTCTTAGTTATGCCATTATACTTTATATTTATATAAGTACTTTTTAGGTTATTATTTTTAATTTATTGTAAGAAAATTAATGAAAATACTTTTTTATGAACACTTCTATCCCCTACAGTTCTTCAAACAGTTTATCTATAACAGGTGACCCAGTTTTGGACACTCGCAGTAATCTACTCCATGGGGATTTTTATAAAATGTGAAATTTGAGGACTTTCAACACAGAGCTATTCAGGCATCTTAAGATTGTTTCTATAAAATTTAAGAGGCCGTTTTATACAAAACCTCACATTAAAATAAAACTGTGAACCCATTCATTTTGTAATAACCAAAAACTGATGTCTCCAACTGTTTTCAATCATTAAAAATAACATTGGTGACTGAGTAAAACTCTGGGTGTGCTGAACTATTCCTCCATGAAGCTTTGCTTTTTCCAATCTTTATCATTTAGAACAGTGATAATACTGTTTTCTATAAACAGAACTGTGTAAGTTGAATGGATGTTTAATGTACTAAAAGTGCCATCCAAAATGATTTCTGCCATACTAGATTCAGATCCATTATCAGAAGTTTATCTTAAGAAATTTGCTTACTGGGCCATAAAGGATTATAGAACCAAGGACTTAGGCTTAAATTTGTACTTAAAACCAAAAATAAAATATTATTTCGATCTTAATTCTTGTGCATCATGTCTGTACAGTAATCAGTTAGATTAGTGTATGAGGATATGTCATAATATCAATTAATATGTGCTTATTGAGAAATAATCTGCAGTTGAATGGGGGCAAGTTCTGCATTCTACAAAGTCCTTTCATTTGGCCATCTTAAGCTTTCTTTAACATTATCTATTGGCTGTAGTCAGTTGCTATACTGACCTAATCAAAATACTTCTGTGGTAGTTCCCACATTGTGTGACATTAAGCTAAATGTGACAAGGAGACCTGATAACCAACTCTCTACAATACAGGTCCCTAATAAAAAGTGCAGAAATCTGACAGAATCTGATTCACACATATTCATCATTTACTTGTTTAATTTTTTAATGTGTTCTTACTTTTTTGCTGTAAAAAATTATAGATTTTAACAAAGAAAATTAAAGACTAACTTTGGTTTGTGCGGGGTATTGCTGGCCCATTTTTGACAGGTTCTTCCAGAAGCTGTTTTTGATGTTGTTCCTCTGTAGCTGGCACCATTGCCTGATTTGCATTCCAAAAGAAATGCTATATAAGAAGAAAATAAAGGTATTGATGAATTTTGCAACTGTTAAATAAAGTTATGCAATGGAAATAAAGAAGTCATAATGATTGGGGACAATAGGACATCCTTTTTTGTTCCACTATCCTTTGTTTTCTGTCACTTCAGTGACACTGCTTTCCATGAATGGGCTGTATACCTCATGCCTGATAACTGACCTCAGTCCATGTGTTAATCCGACTTTTGCTTCAACATTCAGATTCCCTCAAGTGTAGGACATTATTAATTGCAACTATGTAATCATTAAGTCATTCAGCATCCATCCAACTAGATTCATCAATACGAAGGAATGCTACTCCCTCAACGTTTAACTAGTCTGCAGCCCAAGGGCTTCCTCCATATTTGCACTTACCTTCTTGGAATATGCCATGATTCCTTCAACCTCAGCCCATTCAAACTACCTCAGATCTTCACATCAATCCCCAAAGTACTTGGATAGATTGAGGGAACAAGGGATAGATCATGAAGACTTGGCTAGTCATCCCATAATGGAGTACGCAGGCAATACAACCAATGCTACCTGTTCACTAGAAGAATCATTGAGTAAGTCATTGAGCTTCAAAAGATGCAATTCTGATACCTGGACCAGTCAGATGCCCTCCTGCAAGCATTTTGGTCATTCTGTGATATATTGCCCTGTTCATAACATGCCCTCAAGAGAAGTGTGTATCTTGAGAGTGATGAAGCCCTAGAAGGGAACAGCTCATTAGAGGAGAAGCATGAGATAAGAGAGGAGGAGGAATAGGAGATGGAGGTGCACCTGAAGCGTGGTGAAATGGCTTTCTCCTGCCATGCTCAGGGAAGGGATTCTTCATTTTCTTTCTCATGGATTCTCGATGAAGTGAGGAGCAGCCTTGCCCTGGATGTCAGGCATCTTGTTCCTCTGCAACTGACATCTCACTTCTTTCTGCTAATGTGGAAAGCTTTGGCATATAAATTGCAGATTTCTCCATTAAACAGCCTGTAGCCTCAGTGATAGCTGTTGAGGGATGTCCAAATAAATCTCATATTTCATCTGAGCTGCTCTGTTCCCACCTCCGCTTGGTCTAATTGGACAGCAAGCCCATCTTCATGTCAATTAAGGGCTTGCCCATTTGAAAATTTTAACTTTAATCAATGTCCTACTGTAGGACATTGATACTTCTGATCCACAAAACCGACCCTGTTCTTGTCTCCCTCCCTCTTGATGAAAGTTCAGCCCAATATATCTTCCCAACTTCCTTAGTAGAGAAATGCCTTGACTAACATCATGAAGTAAAGAGAAATTTAAGTAAGACCTTACAGGACTATAAACTCTGATTTGGGAGATCTGCAGGACAGATAAAAAATAAGTGTCTTCTACAATACTGTGTCTTCATCCTAACTCTTTCATAAACTTCATCATCTTCTGCCTCTTCAAGAATAAGGAGATTCTTTTTTGGAAAACTAAATTCCTAATGTCTATTTTCTGCTGACTGTATAACAAAAGAAATGGTGACTGCAGCAGAGAGCACCAAACAGCTAAAATCTATATAGAAACATAATAAGGCACAACTTCAGTTTCAGCAGAACTCTTTTGTGATATCATTTTGCTGTTCATAGCATCATTGCTATGGAGACAGTTTTAAATAGGGTTAGTGTAAAGATGCTTGTTCACTACAACTCATTTATTTACAGGTTAGAACTACAGAGGTTTGCAATCTTGTGACTGCAATCTGCCTCTGAGATGATCCTGAATACAGAAGGCCACTGTCATCAGAGAGATCCCTCACCTTGCTCACCTATTGATTTCCTGAGTCTTGGGGAGATTGGTCCTTAAAGGGACAATCACTACATTCCTCTGCCTCTACATCCTTTTTAAACAAAGGTCAATACTCAATTTACACAGTACAAGAAAATTAAATATTGAGTAATGAATTTAGTCAATTATAAGTTAAGTCTTAAGTAGAGCATCCAACGGTGTTTCTGTCTAGGGTGTTTCCACTGGATTGTTGTCAGCCAAAACCACAATAACAGGTGCTTCTTTCAGGCATAGGCAGTTCAGGTTTCTCTGTTTCCTTGGAAGTGTTAGTTGTGTCTGTCAGTAATCAAGAAGGAAGCATGAGACCCTGATCTCCAGGATCACTGATTCCTTTAGGCCAGGCTTAAAAATTTGGACGTCTTGCTCAGCTTATTCGTTGGATGTTGGGTGGGAAGGCACAGATCTTTTGTGCTTAATTCCTTTGAGTGTAAAGTTTTGAAACTCAGCACTTGTGAATACTGTTCTATTATCACACACACTGATTTCAGATATTCCTTAGGTGGAACAATATTGACATATTCTTTTAGTGGTAGCGTGCAGTAGGAGACTTCATCTCAAAAATGTCCATCCACTTTGAATATGCATCAACAATGAGCAGAATTGTGCCTATAAATGGACTAGTATAATCAATATAGACTCATACCCATGGCCAGCCAGGCCATTCCTAAATGTGCAGCTGCAATTGGCATTGTTCACAGTGTTTGACTAGGTCCTCAATGCTGGCATCAATGGTGGCCAAGCCACCACACATAAATTCTTGTGAGCACCTTCATCTTTGAGATGCTTAGATGAGTACTGTGTAATTCATTAGAAGTGGCTCTCTGTCTGGTATTGGGATGACTACTCTTGCTCCCAGAGTATGACTTATATCCAACTTTGTGTAAGATTGACCTCCAGTCAGCTTTGATTACAAGCCTTCAAGCTTCAGAACTAAATATTTCCAACTTGAAACCCAATTAACTGTTAGCTTGTGATCACTACAATTGCAGACAGTCTTCTCCAATTTTAATATGGGAACTATGGGTGCTGCCCAATCCAAGAGCTGAACTGGCTGGATAATCCTCAGTTCTTCCAATTGTTTTAATTCAGCATCTACTTTCTCTCATAAAGAATGTGGTATTGGTCTTGCCCTGAAGGAATAAGGCTTTCTCATAGATCTTCACTTGCAAGCCTATTATTTTGCCTAATTCATCCTTGAAGGAGCTTTCGTGTTTCTTCATTAGTCTGACCAGCCCTCTTTCCCTGACTTGGAAAATCTTGGTCCAATTGAACTTGATTTCCTTAAGCCAATTATGGTCAAGAAGACTTGGTCCTTCACCTGTCACAGTAATCACTAGGGAGTGGGCATCTGTTGTCCATAGTTTACATTGTAGTCCCCACTATTGCTCATCATTTCTCCAGAATAAGTTATTAATTTGAGTTGCAGTAGTCTTCTAATTCAATTAGAAGTACCGATATGTATGTTTACCTATCACAGTAGCTGATGTCCTTGTATGAATTTCCACCTTAAGAGGTTTCCCATTTACCTAGAGCATTACAGTAATAGGGACTATTTCACCTGCTTTTATATTAAACAGTGAGTGAATATTTAAATTGTTAGTGCTAGACTCTTCCATTGGTGCTGCGTTATTTAATCAGCTACTCAGTAGACTTGATGTTTTGATTTGATTTATTATTGTCACATGTATAAATATAAGGTGAAAAGTATTGTCTCTTCACACTATACAGACAAAACAAACCATTCGTAAAGAAGGAAACGAGAGAGTGCAGAACGTAGTGTTACAGTCATAGCTAGGACGTAGAGAGAGATCAACTTAAAGCAAGGTAGGTCCATTCAAAAGTCTGACAGCAGCAGGGAAGAAGCTGTCCTTGAGTCGCTTGGTACGTAACCTCAGACTTTTGTATTTTTTTCCTGAAGGAAGAGGTAGAAGAGAGAATATCCAGAGTGTGTGTGATTCCTAACTATGCTGGCTGCTTTTCCGAGGCGGAGGAATTGTAGACAGATCAATGGCTGAGAGGCTGCTTTACATGATGGATTGGGCTACATTCATATCCTTTTGTAATTGCTTGTGGTCTTGGGCAGACCAGGAGCCATACTAAGTTGTAATACAACCAGATCTTTGCCTATTCCTTAAGTGGCCTTTCATTTGACATAAAGAACACCTAGCCTCTTTAAACCTGCAGAATTCAGAGGAGTGGCTACCTCCATGTCAGTAACATTCTATTTCAAACTTTGCTGATTGATTGTCTCTTTTAAATATTCTTGTTTTATTTTGGCTGAATTTATTCCTTGCCTTGTGGCTATATCTTTGGTTTTTGTCATGATTTGGAAATGTCATGTTGGATTGGGGTGGACAAGATGAGAGGTCACATGACACCCAGTTATAGCCATTTGAAATCACAAGCTTTCTTTGTCAGGTGAAGTGGAGCGAAGTGCACAGGCACAGAATATATTGGAGGAGTGACAGCTGCTCGACTCTAACAGGTAATCAAGAGTGTCACAGAATAAGTTGTTATTCAACCAGCATACAGTATACTTATTCTTTCAGAATTTTGATTATCTGTTAGTGTCAGGCTATCATCACTCAGCCTACATATTCTGTGTCTGTGCACCTTGCTCTACTTCACCTGATGAAGAACATAGAACATGTAACAAATTGTCCCTATATTGGTCTCTATATGTCATTAAGACGTTAGGATGGCGGCGCGGGCTCGTTGGGCCGAAGGGCCTGTTTCCCGTGCTATGTTGTTCTTTGTTCTTTGTTCTAGAACATAACAGCACAGTACAGGCCCTTTGGCCGTCAACGTTGTGCCAATCTGATGGATGTCAAAGGTAGGTTCTTTACCCAGAGGGTGGTGAGGGCATGGAATGCCCTGCCTGCAGCAGTTGTAGATGCGCCAAGTTTGGGGGCGTTTAAGTGGTCAATGGATAGGTTCATGGATGAAAATGGAATGGTTTAGGTTAGAGGGTCATTGCTTTTTCACCATTGGTCGGCACAACATCGAGGGCCGAAGGGCCTGTACTGCGCTGTAATGTTCTATGTTCTATGTTCTAAGCCATGTCCAATCCCAAGATCAAGCTATCCCACTCTCTATAATTCTGGGTGTGCTCCATATGCCTATCCAATAGCCGCTTGAAAGTTCCTAAAGTATCTGACTCCACTATCACAGCAGGCAGTCTATTCCAGACCCCAACCATTCTCTGAGTGAAGGATCTACCTTGGACATCCTTCCTATATCTCCCACCATGAACCTTATAGTTATGCCCCTCAGTAACAGCCACATCTACCCGAGGAAAGAGTCTCTGCACATCCACTCTATCAATCCCTCTCATTGTCTTATAAAACTCTATTAAGTCGCCTCTCATCCTCCTCCACTCCAAAGAGAAAAGCCCCAGCTCCCTTAACCTTTCCTCATAAGACCTACCCTCCAAACCATGCAGCATCCTGGTACATCTCCTTTGCACTCTCTCCAATCCTCCCACATCCTTCTTATAGTGAGGTGACCAGAACTGAACACAATATTCCAAATATGGTCTCGCCAACATCCAGTATAGTTGCAGCCTAACCCCATGGACCTTAAACGCAAACCCCCTATTAATAAAAACTAACACACTATAAGCCTTTTTCACGGCTCTATCCACTTGAGTGGCAACCTTCAGAGGTCTGTGGATATGAACCCCAAGATCTCTCTGTTCCTTCGCATTCCTTAGAACCCTGCCATTGATCCTGTAATCTGCATTCAAGTTTTGTCTTGGCAAAATGAATCATCTCACACTTATCAGGGTTAAACTCCATCTGCCACTTTTCGACCCAGTTCTGCATCCTATCAAAGTCTTTTTGCAACTTGCAAGAACCCTCCACCTCATCCACTACTCTTGATGTCATCAGCAAATTTACTAACCCACTCTTCAGCCCCCTCTTCCAAGTCATTGATAAAAATCACAAATAGCAGCGGACTCAGCACTGAGCCCTGTGGTACACCACTGATAACTGGCCTCCAGTTTGAAACTTTTCCTTCACTACCACCATCTGTCTTCTATGATACAGCCAGTTACTTACCCAGTCAGCCAAATTTCCTTTTATCCTACACGTCTTTATCTTCTTCATAAGCCTACCATGGGGAACCTTATCAAACGTCTTACTAAAATCCACGTATATGACATTAACTGCTCTTCACTCATCCATATACTTAGTTACCTCCTCAAAGAATTCAACCAAATTTGTGAGGCAAGACTTACCCCTCACAAAACTATGTTGACCACCCTGGATTAAACTGAATTTTTCCAAATGGTCATAAATTCTATCTCTTAGAGCCCTTTCCATTAACTCACCAAGCATCGAAGTAAGACTAACTGGCCTTGAAAAGAAGAACAACGTTTGCCACTCTCCAGTCCTCTGGAACTTTCCCCATGGACACTGAGGATCCAAAGATCAAAGCTAAAGGCTCCGCAATCTCATCCCTTGCCTCCCAAAGTATCCTAGGATGTATTCCATCTGGCCAGGGGACTTATCCACCCTCAGGTTTTTAAAAATTGCTAATATATCTTCCCTCAGAACATTTACCTCCTCCATCCCATCCACTTGTATCACACACTCATCCTCAAAAACATGGCCCCTCTCCTTAGTGAACACTGAAGAAAAGTATTCATTCAATGCCTCATTTTTCTCTTCTGACTCCATGCACAAGTTCCCATTACTATCCTTGACTGGCCATTCTTTTATTTCTCACATAAGAGGAAAAGCCTTGGGGTTTTCTTTTATCCAACCCACCAAGGACTTTTCATGTCCCCTCCTAGCTCTCCTAAGCCCTTTCTTTAAGTCATTCCTAGCTACTTTGTAACACTGAAACCACCCAACTAAAACTTGGTTTTTCATCAGACCATTCGGCCCAGAAAATCTATACTAACTCTCCAACAGAAGCAGCACTCTGAACGCTTGTGATCTCAAATAAATCTATTGGACTATAATCTGGTGTCATGTGACTTTTGGTTTTGGTGACACTGCTGACTGCAAGTTCCTGTCCTAATTAGTGAATGGCATCATTTTGCACGTTGTGTGATTCTTGGGCATTTTTTCAGTGTTTTCCATTGCCTGTGACATGTCTATTGCCCATTTAAAATTCATATTGATCTCTGCAAATAATCTCCTTGAATCGTCTTGTTATTCACTCCTCAGACATATGTATCCCATAATATATCATTTAATAGGTAGGTGATGGTTTAGTGGTATTATTGCTGGCCTATTAATCCAGAAACTCAGTTAATGTTCGGGGGACCCCCAAGTTTGAATCCCACCACAGCAGATGGTGGAATTTGAATTCAATAAAAAATATCTGGAATTAAGAATCCACTGATAACCATGAAACCATTGTCGATTATCGGAAAAACCCATGTGGTTCACTAATGTCCTTTAGGGAAGGAAATCTGCCATCCTTACATGATCTGGCCTAAATGTGACTCCAGATCCACAGCAATGTGGTTGACTCTCAACTGTGCTCCGAAGAGCTACTAGAGATGAGCAATAAATGCTAGCCACGTCCCATGAATGAATCAAAAAATTCAGCGTCG
Source organism: Sphyrna mokarran (assembly GCA_024679065.1). Lineage (NCBI taxonomy): Eukaryota > Metazoa > Chordata > Chondrichthyes > Carcharhiniformes > Carcharhinidae > Sphyrna > Sphyrna mokarran. Next base: position 23,800,228 of record JAGIQG010000012.1, on the reverse strand, counting down.
CTCAAAAATTGCAATATTCTGATTTCTGTTTCAATTTAGTGATGCTTAGTCCAAAGATGTTCAGGTTAGGTGGATTGGCCATGCTAAAATGTCCCTTAGTGCTCCCAGGTATGCATGTTTGAGGAATTAGCGGGATAAATGTGTGTGGCTATGGGGATAATGCAGGAGGATAAGCCTGAGTAAGATGCTCTGTTAGAGAGTCAGTGCAGACTCACTGGACTGAATGGTCTCTTTCTGGACTCCAGGGATTCAATGATTCTAAGATCTGAGTCATAATTGTTTCACCTGCGGGTCCCCCCTTGAATCAAATTTGAATTTATTCAGGAGAGTGAGGTGACTGTTCACAAGTCAGTACAGGACTGCAGCAGATTTTATGACAGAAACATTTTTTATTGAATTGGGAGTTCTTTATCCAGCATCCATAGAAGCAGAGAAACCTCCTATGTCTGGGACAAAGCTGTGCAAGCATTTGATCACAGATAGAGAAGGTTTCTCTGTATTATAAGGGACGGACATTGAGTTCTCCATCCCAAAAGAGCTGTTTCTTTCACAAATTCTACTCCACCCTTGCACTCACCCACATGGCTTCTATTCCAAGTTATAAAAAGATCTGATACATTGAAGGCTGTCTGTAGTTTGTAATTTGAGAGTGCCTGTGATTTCAGAATGCCTTTAATATGTTTCATCTTCTAAGATGTTAGGCCTCAATTCGCTTATCTATGACAAATGAGGCCTTTTCTCAAATTAGATAGTACAAACCATAATTAGTATTGGTATTCTCACATTTCTAATCGTTGTAACATCCAACAAGATTGTCTATATTACTATCCCTGTTCTTTAGTGGAAGCTCATTGAAACCTTCACTTACCTTGTTTCTCATAAAGAACAACATTTGGTCTTCTCACCATCAATTTTGTGCGACTATTATCGGCTGTTGTAATGCATTCTTGATTTTTTTGAGTGAATAGGAAAGCTCTAAAAATTAAAATATACAATGAGGAATATTACTAGATAAAGCATATCTAATTTTACCTAGAATAATTTTCACTTTGCTTAGTATTGTTAAGGGGACAGTATTGAGTCAGAGTCCTTTATACATCGCCCGATTTTCAGCTTAAAATGAAGAGAGATTTATTATGAATGATGTGGGTGACATCATGTCAATCAGCATTGCTTCCAATGATCTAGATAAGGCTGAACCAATCGATATCAACATCAATAGCCAGATGAAATTCCCCACCTAATCCAATGACCAATCTAAATTTAATCTGTTGTAGAACATTTAAATCTGAGTCATCGCAAGTCTGATTCTCAAATGTGGGAAATGCACAGTGGACTATTCTGCATTGTCTCAGTTCCAGCAAGTCACTCCAACAAGAGGTCTACAGTCTGAACATAAACCTGCCTTTCTCCATAAAGAAAAATTTGTATTTGTTTTGTACCTTCCGTTGCATCAGGAAATGCCAAAGTGCTTTACAGCCGATTAAATATTTTTGAAGTGCTTCTGCAGACAATAGTAAATGGCTAGATGATCCATTTTAGTGATTCATTGAAGGGATTTGTCAGGATATTTGGGAAGAATTTGTTCCTCTTCAGAGTTAATGGCATAGAATCCTTTATCGACCTGAGAGGGAATTTGGGACTTTTGGTTTAATCCTGGATTGTCTAATGACCAGCCCATGAGCCAGGTGCAGTCCATGAAGTACTTAGTGTGACCCCCGAAAGAAGTCTACAAAATGCAAGTAATTACATTGGAATAATACTAAAGAAACTGCTCCTCCAATCACAGGGTGGTTTTCTTTGTATTTGCTGCTGATGTGTTCACAAATGAGCCTATCAACAGCAAATATGGGACAGACACAGTCTGTGATTGAAGGAACAGCAACACTGGTGACAGTGAGAGGGCTCCAGAAAAAAGTACTGGGGAGCGAGTGAAAGAGAGAGAGAGAGTGTTATGTGAGGGAAGGGAAGATTTGTTTCATGCTGAGCCAGACTGGCTGGGAGAAGGAGAGACTCACTCTGTGCTGGGCTCAATTGGATATAGAAAGAGAGACTTACTCCATTCCAGACCAGACCTTATAGAGGAAGGAGGCACTGACTCAGGGCTGGGCCTGATGGGAGAACAGGAAACTCACTATAGCCTGGGCTAGGTGAGGGGAAGACTCTTGCTCCACATCAGGATGCGCCTTGTGGGTGAAGGAGAGACTCGCTAGCTGGAAGAGACTGGGTAGGGGAATAAGATTGCATCAGGCTAGACTGGACTGTGCAGGGTGGGGGAAAGAGAGACTTGCTGCTGGACCAGAAAAGGCTAGATGCTATAGTGCAAGTGAGAGTGAGGAAGGCAGCTGCATGGTATGGATGAAAGGACTTGCTGCACAGGGGTGTGGAAGAGAGAGATTATGATTGAGTGAGTGCTTGTGGGGAGGAAGTAAGTGCGTGTAGAATGAGAGACTGCATGTCAGGGAAAGTGGAGAAGGGAAACTGTGTATGTGTCTGGCTCACTTGTTGGCTCACTCCCACACACCACCACTTTGGTAAAAAGAATGAAGAAGGTGAATATTAATGGAGAAAGATCACAGAAAGCTTCAGCACCAGCAGATTAGGGGTTGTGCATAAATCACAAAAGGCTAGCTTGCAAGTTCAGCAAGTAATTGGGAAGGCAAATGGAATGTTGGCCTTTATTACAAAGGGAATGGAATATTGAAATAGGAAAGCCGTGCTAAAACTATATGAGTTAGATCACACCTAGAATACTAGGAACAGTTTTAGTCACCTTATCTAAGGAAATATATACTGGCTTGGAGGGAGCATGGATTATCTTATGAGAAGAGGATGAATAGGTTGGGCCTGTACTCATTGGAGTTTAGAAGAGTGAGAAGCAACTTTATTGCAACATATAGGATTCTCAAGAGGCTTGACAGAGTAAATGCTGAGACATTTTTTTCCCTTGTGGTATGATCTCAGGATATGGGGTCACCAATTTAAGTCACAGATGAGGAGGAGTGGGGAGTGAATACGTGGAATTCTTTATATGGTGGCTATAGAAGTTGGGTCATTAAGTATATTCAAGGGTGCGATAAACAGATTTTTAATGAGTAAGAGAATCAAGGGTCATGGGGATAAGGTGGGAAAGTGAAGATAATGATTATCATGTCAGATCAGTCATGATTGCATTGAATGGCAGAGCAGAATCAATGGGCTGAATGACCAACTTCTGCTCCTACATCTTATGGTCTTGTAACACATTATTACATCAATTCACACAGTGGGTGAGGATGAACGAGTGAGCATCAAGACATTGGAAGTGAGCCAAATGAACAGATTCTGTCCCTTTCACATTCTAATCAATCATTATTAATTACTCTTTTTTTAAATGATCAGTTTATTTCTTTCACATTGTTTTATTTTCACACAGCAAGTTACTTTGTTTCTTCATACCTCAGCTTTGTTTTGACTGGCACAGTGGTTACCACTGCTGTCTCACAACACCAGAACCCCAGATATAATTCCAGCCTTAGATAACTGTCTGCATGGAGTTTGCACATTCTCCCCTTATATGTTTGTTATTTCCTCCGGGTGTTTTGATTTCCTTTCACAGTCCAGAGATGTTCAGGTTAGATGGATTGACCTTGCCAAGCTATCCGTTAATGTCCCAAGATGCATAGGCTAGGCGGATTAGTGGAGTAAATATGTGGGATTATGGGGATAGGGCTTAACCCATAAAAAAAAGTGAGTTGGTGCATTCAATGGGCTGAATGACCTCCTTCTGCATTATAGGGATTCTAAATTCACATTGAATGTAGCACCAAAGTTTATTTCTGAAATTTGCTCATCGACCACTTCAGTGAGAAAAAAATTGGAAATCTGGCTCCTCAGGTGAAATGGTTGGACAAGCCTTGTTTGATATCTCATCAGAAAAACAGCACCTCTGACTGTGTAGCACTCCCTGGCCACTGCACTGGAGTAACAGTCTAGATTTTGTGCTTACGTCTCCGGAGTTAACCTAAACAATCTGAATCTCAGGCAACTGAGCCACAACTAACATCTTTGTTCACATGACAACAATCATATGCCATGTATTTCTTGAACTTCCTATATTTTGTTGAAGAAAGAAACAAAATTACCTGCAAAGAAATTGAGTTTCTATGTTACATTTTGTTGCACATTCTTCAACACCAATTGCTGAGTATCTTGATCCACGTGTAGAATAGATCCAGGCCCCTTCTGTTTTTACGTAATCAGCCGGTATATTGCTTCTTACTGTACAGAAAATAGCCATAACATTAGTGTCCTTTGTTTATAACAATGTGCTTGGCATAAAATTGTCCAAATCAGTTATTAGCTTCACTTACCAAAACATGGCAAAATCAGAAAAATGAGCCCTATGTAAGCAAGCGTTTTAATCCTGATTTGAATCATCTTGAAAGCTCCTGCTACGGAAATGGGTCTTATTTACCAATTGAGGACTTTGCATCATCAAACAAACAAACCTGGGCAGAAAGAGCAACATTTGCGTTTAGAGATAGTAAATCATTCTCTAAACAAAGATGGTGCACACTTGCTGACATTACACAGAGAAATCAGAAAACTCTCAGTATTTCAGTTTATTTCAGAGAAAGTGCCAATGTTTTAGCATGATTGTTTAGTGATTTTCTTTTGTCTTTTACTAATCCAACAACATCAACAGCTTTTGAAATCTTTCTAGTCCCAGATACAGACTTTGGTCACAATTTTTTTGATCACAATTTATTTGATCACAATTTATTTGGTCAAACCGACATTGGAGTGAGTGGATTAAAAGTTTCAATTCTCACAAAAGAAAGTCACAAATTGGACTCTATACCACTAGTGGTGCTATGCTACAGTTTCTTTAAAGGCTTAAACTAGTGTCATTGTGTTCGTAGTCATTTTCAACATAGTCCATTGAGCTCCGCATCCTGTGATATGCACCAATGCAGGGAGTGCCGTCCATGTTTCAGAAACATCAGAAGAGATTATACAGTGACATCAAACAACCAATCCAGCTGATTTGATGCTCATTTCCCCATCTTGTTCTATGTATGTTGACTGAATACTAGTGTTAATCACTAGTAACTAACATTTGCATTCAGCAGTATCAATAATCCACCAGTTTATAAAACTAGCCCCCAACTTGTAGGTGAGGTACTTTTGAGTTATGCTTAATTAGGCAAAGATAATGGAAGTATTTTGAATGTTTTTGGTGGTCCTTTGCTGAGATGTGCATAAAATCAGACAAGGCTGTTGGATTTGCTTGCCTAACTCTGCATGAGGAATGGGGGCTGTAGTTGCATTGTCTCTGAATCTGTAACATGACAATGCAGTTGATTCTCAATTTCCATTCAAAGTGACATAGTACAGATGATTTTACCATCATGTTGTGTCTGCTTTTGGGCGTGACACATTGGTAAAGTCAGGTGTAAAGCACTTAGAGCGATTGGCACCAGTTTTCGTGACTGGTGCATTTTATGGGCTCCAGATTTCCAACAGGGTCAGCCTCTCGCCAAAAGTGGACGGGAGGTAGGTTATGGTAATGTATATATATGGTTGTTCTCTGGGACAGAGTGTTTGGAAGTGCTGGTGGCTGAGTGTGAATTTTTCAATTTGCTCTTTTTTCTCTCTCTTTTTGAGTGCTTTTTGCTGCTGTAGTTAGGCCTGGGGCTAGCTGGGAAGGAAACCGCAGAGCATAAAAAGAAAGTGGCAGCAGACAAGAGGCAGCGTCGGGAGCAGGCAGTGTGAGTGAGTAGGGAAGCAGAGTGAGAGATATTAGGACTTTGGCTCGCGGGGCTTGGGTGAGAGCAGGCTTAGACACAGTGTGCTACTGGTTTTCCATTGGAGTTCACACCTCCAAAAGTGTTCATGACAATGGCAGGGATTAAGGGAAGACGCCTCACCTGTGTACAGTGTCACACGTGGGAGTTCCTGGAGGTGAGACCTCTCCTGAAAGTCCACATATGCGTCAAGTGTTTGGAGCTGCAGCGTCTGAGGGCTCGGGTCAAGCAACTAGTGTGGCAATTGGAAGATGCATTTTTAGTCAGGGAGAACGAGGCAATCATGGAAGGGAGGCAGAGTAGGGTGGCGGACCCGGAGCCTAAGGGAGGGGGAACCTGACCCTTACAGGTGGATTATTGTCAGGAAGGGGAAAAAGGAGAGGGGAAATAGTCCAAAGACTTCCCCAGTGGCAGCCCCCCAAAATATCGAGGGCGGAGGGTTAAAAAAGGCAAGGCACGAGGACCAGAGTACCTCAAAGGGGAGGAAAGGGGCTGGAAGGGAGATAGTGGTGGGGGATGGGAGGGTTAAAGGAATAGATAGACGCTTCTGTGGTCTAAGGCGGGACTCCAGGATGGTAGTTTGCCTCCCTGGAGCAGGGGTGCAAGATGTGTCAGACAGGGTAGAAGGCATTTTGAAGAGTGAGGGGACCCAGGCGGATGTGATTATTCACGTAGGAGAGAAGGATGTAGGAAGGAAGAGCAGGGAGGATATACGAAGGTAGTCCAGGGAGTTGGGGGGTAGGCTGAAGAACAGGGCCTCGAGGGTGGTGATCTCAGGGCTGCTTCCAAGGCCAGGTAATAGTGGAGCCAGGAGAAATGAGATCCTACAGCTGAATGCGTGGCTGAAGGACTGGTGTAGGGCAGAGGGTTTCATATTTGTGGATAACTGGGAAGTATTTGTGAAAGAAGGGCACCTGTGTAGAAGGGATGGGGAACACTTAAATGGGAAGGGCGTGAATATCTTAGCTGGGAGGTTAGCTGGAGTGTTTCGGCAGGATTTAAACTAATATAGAAGGGGAGAGGGGCTGAGACCGATAGCTCGGTAGAGAACGAGATGGGAGATAGAGTAAGCTTGGATGAGAAGAAATACACCGGGGAGAAGGAGGTTCCGAGTGGGCTTGGAGGTCTAGAGTGTGTCTGTTTCAAAGCGAGGAGCGTAACAGGAAAAACGGATGAACTTAGGGCCTTAATGTTTGCGAGGAACTTGGATGCGGTTGCAGTGATGGAGACGTGGTTAAAAGAAGGGGAGCAGTGGCAACTGAACATTCCTGGGTATAAGTGTTTCAGGCGTGACAGAGGAGGGTCCAGAAGAAGTGGGGGAGTGGCGTTGTTAGTTAAGGAGAGCATCACAGCGGTGCAGAGAGAGGACAATACAGAGAAGTTAGGAGTGGAGTCGCTGTGGGTGGAGTTGAGGAATAGAAAGGGGGCGATTACAATGCTAGGGGTGTATTATAGGCCACCCAAGAGCCCGCGGGTAGTTGAAGAAGGCATATGTAAAGACATTTTGGATAGGTGCAGAAAGAACAGAGTCGTTATAGTGGGAGATTTTAATCTCCCTAGGGTGGATTGGAATGTATCTAGAGCTGGGGGTTTGGACGGGCAGGAATTTGTAAAATGTGTACTGGAAGGATCGTTGGAACAGTATGTGGCGAGCCTGACTAGAGAATGGGCTATATTGGATTTAGTTCTGAGTAATGAGCCAGGGCAGGTGGTTGATGTTGTAGTAGGGGAACATGTGGCTAAGAGTGACCACAATTCTTTTCACTTTAGGATACAGATGGAAAAGGATGCTTGTTGCCCTAGGGGCAGGGTGCTGAATTGGGGGAAGGCTAACTACGGTCGGATTAGGCAGGAACTTAGGGAAACTGATTGGGAATGGTTGTTCAAGGGTAAGTCCACGCTAGGCATGTGGGAGTCTTTCAAGGGAATACTGAAAATGTTGCAAGATAAATATGTGCCAGCCAAGAGGAAAGATGGAAAAGGTAGGATTAGAGAGCCGTGGATTACTAGGGATATTGAGGACTTGGTTAGGAAGAAAAGAGAGGTGTACGATAGGTCAAAGCAGCTGGGAACAGAGACAGCATTGGAGGAATATAGAGAAAGTAAGAGGGAGTTCAAATGGGGAGTTAGAAAGGCAAAAAGGGGGCATGAAATGATTTTGGCGGATAGGATTAAGGAAAATCCAAAGGCTTTTTACTCCTATGTTAGGAATAAAAGGGTGGTTAGAGGAAAAATCGGACCTCTTAGGGACAGAGGAGTGCTTAGAGCCCGAGGGAATGGCGGAGATCCTGAATGAATACTTTGCGTTGGTATTCACGAAGGAGAGGGGCTTGTTGACAGCTCCTGTCTCTGAGGGAGCTGTGGACCAGTTGAGGGAAATATCCATACCGAGGGAGGAAGTGTTAGAGCTTCTAGGTAGCATTAAAACTGATAAATCTCCAGGGCCTGATGGCATTTATCCCAGGCTACTTAGGGAGGTACTAGGTGAAATTGCTGGGCCTCTGACGCAAATTTTTGTCTCTTCCTTGGACACAGGTGAGGTCCCAGAGGACTGGAGAATAGCTAATGTTGTACCGTTGTTTAAAAAGGGTAGTAGGGATAACCCTGGAAATTATAGGCCGGTGAGTTTGACGTCAGTGGTAGGGAAGCTGTTGGAGAGGATTCTTAGGGATAGGATGTATAGGCACTTAGAGCGTTGCGATCTGATTAGGGATACGCAGCATGGATTTGTTAAGGGGAGGTCGTGCTTTACAAATCTGGTAGAATTTTTTGAGGAGGTGACGAAATATCTGTGGCATGGGTGCATTTATCTAACTATACAGCAACTGCATGTAGAATGGCTTAGTGGAAGACTGCTAACTTTCACTGGGGAAATTACTGATGGTGTTAGAGGACCTGGCTTCAAACTATACCAGCGGCATCATGATTGCAGTCTAAGTTGGCTGGGAATCAACAGCATTAGAATTGACAGATGGCCTTGGAGGAAGGAGTAATGCTGTCATCCTGAGGGAGGTTCAAGTTCCATAGTGCCACTGTTGGAACCATGGGACAGCAGCTCACTAATCCTGGTAATCTGTTGAAGGATAGATTGCTAAACAGAGCTGAGAATTTGTAAACCCCTTTGAACAGTCAGACCTGCAACCATATGGTATGTGACAATACTGTGCTTTAAGAAATATATTTTACTCACGTTTTTCTGTAGGATGTTTTAAGCAGACCCTGGCATTTTGTTGGAGCTGTAATGTCTATTGGCATCTTGTATTATTATTGCAACAGCATAATTGTTTCTAATGGCTAGAATGTTGGTTTTAATCTGAACTAATACTGTTCTGCTGTTTTCCTCTGGGATTTTGCAGAGTGGGGCTTCATTGGGATGATTGACATGTATGGTCATATGATGGGGAAGTTAGGCTTTTCACAAAATGTTCAAGCTTAGAAGCTGCTTGAAGTTGAGAGGGACAACCGTGTTTTTCTCCTTCTCTGGAATTGGAGATGCTGTTGTCTAAGTGGCTGTTTTTGGAAGCTACCAGAGATTAGGTTTTCCACTCTGAGATTTTGCTGTTTAGAGGATACATCCTGCCCCAAAAACTGCTGCTGTGTTCACTGTCTAGAAGTGCTAAAAAGTTAGAAATCCAATATAATGTGAGCATACTTGTTTTTGTGCTAACTTATTCAGAAGAAGGGTGTATATTTATGGGACTTTAAAATGGAACAACAGAGATTTAAACATTACACTATGTCATGTTTAAGCCTTGTAATTGGTAGAAGTTGTACTAATTATTTTTGTTCTACTCTAATTGTGTTCTTAAATAAACTTTGATAAAAGCTTCCTAGTGGGTGACTTGAATAATATCTGGGGTGAAATATCTTATGCTTACCAATGCTGAAATCAAATATAAAAGTTAAGGTCTAGGCTAACTTCACAAAACACTTTAGAGTTTCGGGCCTAGATCTTAATAATTGAAGGTTTTTGTGGGATTAAAATCTATATTACTTCTTTTGTTTGGGATTATTAGACTCAAAGACAGTGAGTGGGGAGTACATTTGTGTTTTCTTGTGTTGTGTTTAGTTTAAATAGGGAGTGCCTTGTGGACTAATGGCTCTTTCCATGGCTATAAGTTTCCTGGATGTGGGAGAAGTCACTCAGGATGGTTTATAAAAGGTAACTGAAACAAAGCTTTTGGATTTGACAAAAACACTGCAGTTGACATTACCTGAAGGGGCAAGGAAGATGGAGAAAATTTTGTGGTGATAGCTAAGTATTTAAAATTGTCAGAAACATGGTCAGAATCATTAGAAGTGGCTAGAATTTAATTACAAATAAAATAGTTTGAATTCGAAGCAAAAGCAAAAGAGGTGAAAATTGCAGCAGAAATAGCAAAGAAGAGGAGGCAATAGCAGCAGAAAAAGTTCAGAGAGGAACAAAAAGCAAAAGAACTGAAACTGCTTGAATTATAGGCAAAGGAAAACAAAAGTGAAAGAACAGTCTTGGCAAAAGAAAAATAAAAAAAAGAGAGAATTTGAATTTCGAAAACTGGAACTGAAAAAGTCAACTTAAACTGGTGGAGGTAAAAATACAGCCTGGGAATAGTAATGAGGACAGTGAGGAACAACAATCATGTCATAATTAAAAGCCTGATAAGGATCTGTTTAATTATATATAAGTATTGCCAATGTTTAAGAGAAGAATGTAGAAGTCTTTTTCACTTCATTTGAACAAGTAACTAAACAAAATGAAATGGTCACAAACGATGTCAGTATTATTGATGCAAATAAAGTTGGTAGTTAGCTAGTGAGGTGTTTGCTTTACTATCAGAGCAGGTATCTGTGGATTATGATGAAGGGGAAAAAGCCATCTTAAGTGCATATAAGAACATAAGAAATAGGAGCAGGAGTAGGCCATCCAGCCCCTCGAGCCTGCCCCGCCATTCAATAAGATCATGGCTGATCTGTAATGGTTCAGTACCACTTCCCCTCTTTCTCCGCGCAATCCTTAATTCGCTTATCAATCAAAAACCTATCCACTCTTGACTTGAACATATTCAGTGAGGAAGCCTCCACCACCTCATCAGGCAGAGAATTTCAAAGATTCACCACCCTTTGCATGAAGAAATTCCTCCTCAACTCTGATTTGAACCGTCCCCTCCTAACCTTGAGGCTGTGCCCTCTAGTCCTGCGATCTTTGCTAAGCAGGAAGAGTGCCTCAACCTCTACCCTATCCAGCCCCTTCATTGTCTTATACATGTCTATAAGATCCCCTCTCAGCCTTCTAAACTCCAAAGAGTACAAACCTCGCCTATTTAGTCTCTCCTCATAATCCAACGTCCTCATCTCCGGTATCAGCCAAGTAAACCTTCTCTGCACCCCCTCCAAGGCCAATATATCCTTCCTTGAATGCAGTGACCAAAACTGCACACCGTACTCCAGCTCCAGCTTCACCAGTACCTCATACAGCTGCAAAAGTACCTCCCTACTTGTATATTCTATTCCCCTAGCTATAAAGGCCAACATTGCGTTCACCTGCTGCACCTGCATACTCTGTTTTTGCGATTCGTGTACAAGGACCCCCAGGTTCCTCTGCACCGTCGTATGCTGCATCTTTTCACCATTTAACTAGTAATCCTTCCTACCATTATTCCTACCAAAGTGGATAACCTCACACTTGCTAACATTATACTCCATCTGCCAGGTCCTCATCCACTCACTCAACCTATCCAGACCCTCTGCAGGTTTTCCACACTCTCCACACAATTTACTTTTCCACTCATCTTCGTGTCATCAGCAAATTTCGTCACCCTGCACTCAGCCCCTTCCTCCAGATCATCTGTGTAAATGGTAAATAGTTGAGGCCCCAGCACCGGACCGTGGGGCACCACTAGTCACCAGCTGCCAATCAGAATAACACCCATTAATACCTACCCTCTGCTTCCTATTAGACAACCAATTCTCTATCCAGTCTAACATCCTACTCCCTGCACCCTAACCTTCTGCAGCAATCTTTTGTGAGGCACCTTATCAAATGCCTTTTGGAAATCCAAAAACACCACATCCACCAGTTCCTCTCTATCTACCGCACTAATCACTTCCTCATAGAACTCCAATAAATTCGTCAAGCATGACTTCCCCTTAACGAATCCATGCTGCGTCTGCCTGATCAAACCGTTCGTATCCAGGTGCCTTGTTATTTCTGCTTTGACGACAGATTCAAGCATTTTTCCGACTACAAATGTTAAACTAACCGGCCTATAATTCTTTGCCTTCTATCTGCTACCTTTTTTAAACAGTGGCATAACATTAGCCGTTTTCCAATCTTCCAGCACTTTCCCGGAGTCCAGCGAATTCTGAAAGGTAATTACTAGGGCATCCGCTATCACCTCTGCCACTTCCTTGAGAACCCTGGGATGCATTCCATCCGGTCCCGGGGACTTATCTACCCTCAGCTCTGATAGCCTATCAAGCACCACCTTCGAGTGACTATAATCTCGTCAAGGACCTCATCTCCTACCACCCTTCCATCCTTAATTTCAGGCAAGCTATTTACGTCCTCCTCTGTGAAGACTGACACAAAAAACTTATTCAAGGTCTCCTCCATATCCTTATCATTCACCATTAAACCACCTCTCTCATCCTTCAAGGGTCCTACATTAACTCTGGCTATCCTCCTATTCTTTATATATTTATAAAAACTTTTACTGTCCTTTTTGATATTTCGAGCTAGTTTAGCCTCATATTCTATCTTTCCTTTTTTAATCACCTTTTCAGTCATTCTTTGCTATTGTTTGAAACTTTCCCAATCCTCCAATGACCCACTATTTTTAGCCGTTCTGAACGCCTCAGCTTTTGATTTAATAATCTCTTTAATTTCCCTTGAGAACTACGGCTGATTTTCCCTTTTCCTACTGTCTTTCTTCACCATCGGAATATATTTTTGCTGAGTACCAAAAAAGATCTCTTTAAAAATCCTCCTATTCATCCTCCATCTGCATCATAAATTCTACCATACTATGATCACTCGTCCCTAGAGGATCCCTCAATGAATATCCCTAATTCTACCTGCCTCATTACGTACTACCAGATCCAAGATAGCACGCTCTCTCGTCGGTTCTGTAACATACTGTTCAAAGAACCCATCCCGACAGCATTCCAAAAAATCTTCCTCCAGCCCATGTGTCTGCCTTATGTCACTCAGTCAATATGCAGGTTGAAATCTCCCATTACTAACACCATTCCGTTTCTGCACGCATCTCTTATTTTTTTGTTTAAGCCCGTCCCACCTCAAAGTTGTTATTTGGGGGCCTATAGACCACACTCACCAACATCTTCCTCTCCTTACTATTTTTTATCTCCACCCACAGCGATTCCACATTTTGCTCTTTGGGGCCCATATCCTTTCTTACTACCGCCCTGATACTATCCTTAATCAACAGAGCCACCCCACCTCCTTTTTCCTCCTGTCTATCCTTCCTAAACACCTGATAGCCCTGGACATTCAGTTCCCAGTCCCTGTCCCCCCGCAACCACATTCCCATAACGGCCACTAGATCATATCCATTTGCGCCAACTAGTGCCAGAACTAGTGCCAGAAGCCTACAGACAACAGATTAGAAATCCAAGGACCTGGTCAAACATACATAGCATTTGAAAGGATCAAACAAAGTAATTTTGATAGGTGGATAAGGGCATTGAAAATAGACCAGATGTTTGATACTTTTGGAGAAATGGTCATTTTGGAAGAGTTTAAAAATTCACTTCCTGAGGAAGTGAGAATTCATGTGGATGAACAGGGAGTTAAAACTGCAAGGTTAGCAGCAGAAATGGTGGGTGATTATGAATTAGTTCATAAATCAAAGTTTGGGTTCCAACATCAGCTCCAGCCTGAGGAAAAGAGAAATCTGGTGAAGGCAAAGGAGATCTTGTGGGAGATAATAAAGACAGTGTACCTGTAAAATGGAAACACTAGTGTGGAAGAGAAATAAAAAGCCTCAGATGGTTTCACAGCAATAAAGTAGAATACACAAAGCTAGATCAATAGTGTGTTTGCACTGGGCTGCACACAGACATCATGGAAATAAGGAAGCAGCATAAATGCTGCTTCTGGAAATCAGTTCTTTTTTCTTTGTTTGGATCAAGGTTGGAACAAGGTCTGAAACTAAGTGACCCTGGTGAAACTTAAACTGAACAGATTGCTGCTGAGTAAGTGTCATTTGTCAGCATTGTTAATGACACCTTCTATCATTTTGTTGATGTCTAAGAGTTGACTGATGTGAGACTAATTGCCTGAACTAAAATTATCCTGCTTTTTGTGGACAGGAGTACCTGAGCAATTTTCTATATTGCCATTGTGATAGCTGTACTGAAATGTCTTGCTTTAGGTCACAGCTATGTATGGAACACATGTTCTACAGTTTTACAGCAGGATGTTGACAGTCTCAGCTGTCTCTGGATCTGGTACCTTCAGGAATTTCTTGATATCACATAGGGCGAATCAGATTGGCTGAAAACTGGCACTTGTTCCGCTGGGGACCTTTGAAGGAGGCTGAGATCGATCAGTTATTTGACACTTCTGGATGAAGATGATTACAAATGGTTTAAGCCATATCTGTTGCTTTAACATTCTGGACTCCACCATCATTGAAGAGCTTTTGGTTGTGGAATCACTTAGCTCTATGAATGTAGCATGATGCTTCTATTATTATAGAACATAGAACATTACAGCGCAGAACAGGCACTTCGGCCCTCGATGTTGCGTCGACCAATTAGGAAAAAGCAATGACCCTCCAACCTAAACCATTCCCTTTTCATCCATAAACGTATCTACTAACCTCTTAAATGCCACCAAACTTAGTGCATCTACAACTGCCGCAGGCAGGGCATTCCATACCCTTACCACCCTCTGGGTAAAGAACCTACCTCTGATATCCGTCCTATAACTATCACTCCTTAATTTAAAGCTATGTCCCCTCATGCTAGCTTTCTCCATTCTAGGAAAAAGGCTATCACTGTCCACCCTATCTAAACTTCTAATCATCTTATATGTTTCAATAAGATCTCCTCTTAGCCGCCTTCTTATTATAGAACATAGAACATAGAACAATACAGCACAGAACAGGCCCTTCGGCCTTCGATGTTGTGCCGACCAAAATAAAAAGCAATGCCCCTCCTAACTAAACCATTCCCTTCTCATCCATATACTTATCAACTAACCTCTTAAACGCCACCAAACTTGGCGCATCTACAACAGCTGCAGGCAGGGCATTCCACTCCCTAATCACTCTTTGAGTAAAGAACCTACCTCTGATATCCGTCCTATAACTCATACCCCTTAATTTAAAGCTGTGTCCCCCCGTGCTAGCTTTCTCCATCCTAGGAAAAAGGCTATCACTGTCCACCCTATCTAAACCTCTAATCATCTTATATGCTTCAATAAGATCCCCCTTAGCCGCCTCCTTTCTAACGAAAACAACCTCAAATCCTTCAACCTCTCTTCATAGGACCTGCCCTCCATACCAGGCAACATCCTGGTAAACCTCCTCTGTACCCTCCAATGCCTCCACATCTTTCTTATAATGTGGCGACCAGAACTGCACACAATACTCCAAGTGCGGCCGCACTAGAGTTTTGTACAGTTGCAACATGATGCTGCGGCTCCTAAATTCAATCCCCCTACCAATAAAAGCTAAGACTCCATATGCCTTCTTAACAACTTTATCCACTTGACTGCCTACTTTCAGGGATCTATTGACACATACACCAAGATCCTTCTGTTCCTCAACACTATTAAGAGCCCTACCATTAGCCCTATACTCTACACATTTATTGTTCCTGCCAAAGTGCATTATTATGGATGTGTTATGATTTTGATACAGATGAGCAATGTTTTTTTCTAAAAACAAATCCAAAGTCCTAACTATTAAGAGAATGAAGTCTCAATTTCCAATAGTTTAAACTAGTAGAAGTTTTACTATACAAGAATCAAACAAAGCAAACACAAAATGATGGGTGTGACTTAGTTAGGCCGCACTTGGAATATTGTGTTGAATTTTGGTTGCCACACTATCAGAAGAATATGGAGGCTTTG
The DNA here is from genome assembly GCA_024679065.1 of Sphyrna mokarran. Taxonomy (NCBI): domain Eukaryota; kingdom Metazoa; phylum Chordata; class Chondrichthyes; order Carcharhiniformes; family Carcharhinidae; genus Sphyrna; species Sphyrna mokarran. The sequence goes on along the minus strand of JAGIQG010000012.1, from coordinate 23,784,361 downwards.
GAGTGGATACAGAAAAGATTTATCAGGGTGTTGCTTGGTATGGAGGGCAGTAGCTATGAGGAGAGGTTGGAGAAACTTGGTTTGTTCTCACTGGAACGATGGAGGTTGAGGGGAAACCTAATAGAAATCTACAAGATTATGAAGTGCATGGACAGAATGAATATTCAGAAGCTTTTTCCTAGAGTGGGAGAGTCTAATACTAGGGACATAGGTTTAAGGTGTGAGGGGCAAGATTTAAAGGGGATGTACAAGGCATTTTTTTTTTACACAGAGGGTGGTGGATGCCTGGAACTCGTTGCTGGAGGGGGTAGTGGAAGCAGAAAGGATAGTGACATTTGAGAGACATCGTGACAAATACATGAAATGATGGGAATAGGGGGATATGGTGCCTGGAAGGGTCAGGGTTTTTATTCAGTCAGACAGCATGGTCGGTGCAGGCTTGGAGGGCCAAAAGGCCTGTTCCTGTGCTGTAATTTTCTTTTTTCTTTGTTTGTAATTGGTAAACATTATTGCAAATTTTGTCTCTATGCATGTCAACTGCATTCTTATATAAAAGTTGTTTGATAAAATCTCTTTAGTGAACCATTTGAATCATACTGAAGTGAAATAACTCATGCTCACCCTGGCCAAATTCAAAGTGCAAAACCTCTGAAGTGGATGGCCTACATAAAATACTTTGGAGTTTCTGACCTATATTATAACAGACTGCACTAAAAAAAAGTGCCTCAGAGATTCATGACCGGCCAGACCTGGCATCCGCTGTTGTCTTTCAGCCTGCTGCTCTACTGAAGCAGCACAGCAGGCTGGGAGAATCCCAACCTATATTTTTGTTATTCTCAGCTTCTGGGCCTAGCCACTATCTTCCTTACTTCCTATATTGCACCACTGGAATCATTAACTTCTGCTGATCTTGAATGCCTCTGCATGCTTTTATATGTTTTAACTGATATCGATTTCCCCAGATGTCGTAGGGAGGAATTCTGTGGCATTATGTTGCAGTGGACATGGGGAACAATGTTTTCCCACTGGCCACAATGATGGGTTTCCATAACATATTGTATGCTCCCCAACTAATTAAATATGCATCCATGTGAAACCCACCAGATCACTGGCAGGTGGGCACTGATTCACTTGCCCCAATGCCTCATTTCTTCCTCAACCCAGACACCATATCTAAAACACACAAAGCACAGCCCTCCTTCATGTCTGCAGACCATGATTGCTCCAGATAGAGATATCCCCAAACAATGAAAACATTTGTGCCCAAATTTAGTGACACCACTCCCACCCCTCCCCCCATCTACTGAGTTACCTGCTGGCCAGTGAAAAAGATCACCGAAATGTCATCTACCTTCGTGAAGGCTGTGAGTCCAACCTCCTCACCACTTCAGCTTGGGAGGTGATAGCAAAGGCAGTCAGTTCTAACTCTTCACACAAGGGTGGAGGAAGAGGATGAATAATATCATCTATCCTGCCGGATAAGTTCATCATTTCACTCTCTTAACTCACGGATTCACCAGCTCAGCATACTTTCACATTGACTGCACACACTGCAAGCTCAAAGAACATCATCACTTACCATCACATACACTTTCACACCTCCAACAGGCTATATCTTCTCCAACTCACATCCTCATTCTGTCCATGGCTCTACTTTCCACATACACGTGCCAGACATCCTTACTATCTGCTGTGGCATGTATCACGTTCACGTTCTTTCCATCTGTCTGTATGCAGAACAAGCTTGCACATAACAGTGAGAGATTCCAGATCAGAGACGAAGCCGCTAATATTTGGTGTCATTCCCTTTGAAGAGGCTGGGGAGGACATTGACAGTGCATCTGATAATGGGAAGTGGGCGGCGCACATCCCTGATGTGGATTCTCTACCAGCTCATCTGTCAGGAAACAGAGTAATTATAATAATCAGTATTTATACACGTGGGTATTAGGAATAAGATATAAGATAAATAAGTTTCTTTTTCTGTATTTGAAAGGCTTAATGGCTTCAGTTTGGTTTAGATCCATGCATGGTATTGAGGGTTTACAGAGTGAAAATAAACAGAGCTTAAATGAAAATTAGCTTGTTGCTTAGCAATCAGGGGAGCCATCTGAGGACAAAAATAACTTTTGAGTTATTTATAAGTTACAGCCAGGAAGGCTGGACATTGGGAAAGGAACTACTGAAAGCAGATTTCCCAAACAAATAAAAAAAATGTGTTAAGTGAATTTACACATCAGTACTTGAGTGAAGGAGTTCAATAATTGAATTTGAAGAGTACTGTGGCCAGATTTTTATTTGGCTTTTAATTTAAACAACTTGCAAGCATTCCAGTTTAATGAGACAAAAAAGAACATTAGTTGACTCTTAAACACAACATAAACAGTTGCATCTCATTAACTCTTTTACTTAAACTCTTAACTGAACATCAACTCTCAAATACATTTTAACTCTTAACTGCACATTAACTTTAATTATTTAACTGAAAATAGATACCACCAAGTTTACGAAAATCTTTCGCCAAGGAATATTCCTGATATTGAATCTATCTTCTTCTCTGAAGCATTCCGCAGGATGCATATCTTGCGAAGGTTAGTCTCTATCGCTGGCAAACAAAGGACTACAGTGACTTTTATCCATAAATCCTCAATTTGCTCCAGAAGATTCTCTGTCATCTAACCAGAAACTAATCACATGGCTCAAATAGTCAATGAAATTATTTGTGAACACATACTTCAAATTGCATGTTCCACACTAATATAATTCGAGGCCATGATGTCTGTTCAAACATAAATTATTTCCCTTATTTAGTCAACACAGGAAGCTTCAGCACACAATTCCCAGACCACATCAGACTAGACCAAGTGGCACAGTGGGGCTGCACAGTGACACAGTGATTAGCACTGCTGCCTCATAGCTCCAGGGATTCAGTTCAATTCCCGGCTTGAGTTACTGTGTGGAGTTTGCATTTTCTCCCTGTGTCTGTGTGGGTTTCTTTTGGGTGTTCCAGTTTCCTCCCGCAATCCAAAAAATGTGCTTGTCAGGTGGATTGGCCACGTTAAATTCTCTCTCAGTGTACCTGAACAGCACCAGTGTGTGGCAATGAGAGGATTTTCACAGTAACTTCATTGCATGTTAGTGTAAGCCCACGTGATAATAATAAATAAACTTTTAAAATCCTGATTTAGAGCAACTTTATGACCTCTATCTGGTTTTAATTATAAATTGACCAAAAATCCCAACATGGTTAAGCCTTACCCAGAATAGTCATGTTTAGACACTAATGCCATTATAGTTGTTAAATATTGTTGTAGCTGTTCTTTTGCCATCTACAGTCCCTCCTCTTGATTCTGGAGCATAACGCGAAATGGATCACAGACTGTGACCAAATTCTTTCCCAACCAGTATCAAAATCCAGCCAAATTAATGATTAACACATTACAACTGTTACCTTTACAATTAACAGAATTCCTGTTTTCATAGTAACACTTCAATGTGCAATATGTATTTTTTTTTTCATCTTACAGACTGTTCAGTAAACAGTATCAAATTAAAGTATACAATATAATCAATCATGCAATAGGGGACATTAGACAAACTAAAGAATGAATTAGTATATTTAGAGCCCCAATTTCAGAAATCCTCCCACCAATTTGTTTCCTTTATATTCTTAATATTCTGATCAATAATTGATTAGTTTGTATCACTTGAATGAAAATTTGATAAGCAGTAGCTAAATGTGGTTAAATACATTATAAATTTTAAACGATTTTAGGTCCAGAATTATGCACCCGATCATAATTTGTCATTGGTAGAGATGGAACAGAGAAACAAAATTTAAATTTGGATTTAGGAGGATCATGTATTAAAAGATACTGAAGGGCTAGGTTAACTCTTATTTGATAATTAAAAATGATCCATATTTGCATAATAAAGGTGTTTGTCACAACTACCATTATGGGCCTGATTTTACCATCGTGTTGTCCCTGTTTCCAGGCGCAAAAACTTGGTGAAGTTGGGGTGAGGCAAGTAGAACGATCCGCTCACATCTCTGCACCGATTCCCCCTTTACCAAGGCCCAAAAATGGATGCATTTGGGACCATGCCCAAAACAGGTGCAAAGGCCACTTAAATGCATTTGTATGCATTTAAATTGACTTAATGGGAGACACACCCAATTTTACCAGCACTTCTCCCTTAACACCTAATTCGCCCACCCAGAATCGGCGCAAAATAGATAAGCTCCATAGAAGTCTAATTCAGGTGCTCCAGTTAGGGAGGGAGTAGGTCTCGACTGTCCAATGGCTGTCTGCTTGAGATCAGTGGGGGAGGGGGGGTATTCGCTGCCACTCTGCTTGAGATGGGGAGGAGGAAGAGGAGGGGGAGGGAGAGGGGGAAGGGAGAGGGGGAGGGAGAGGGGGAGGGGAGAGGGGGAGGGAGAGGGGGAGGAGAGGGGAGGGGAGAGGGGGGAGGGGGGAGGGGGAGGGGGAGGGGAGGGGGAGGGGGAGGGGGGAGGGGGAGGGGGGGAGGGGGGAGGGGGGGCCTACTGCCATTCGGCCTGCAATCAGTGAAGAAAGGGGGGTCACTGCACTCTGTTTGAGATCGGTGGAGGGGGAGAGGGGTCTACTGCCATTCAGTTTGAAATCGGTGGAGGGTCCTGCAATAGGTATGGGTAGTGGAGGGGGTGAGTGGATAACGGGGTCAGTAACCAGAGAAAGGCATTATCCAGCCCGGGAGAGATGTGGCAGGGGAGCAACATTCTATTTTTTTTCTCTGCACATGGGCAGTTTTTTCAAAGAACAAAGAACAAAGACAAAGCTGGAGGCACCAATCGAAGCTGTAGAGTTTTGGACATGTTAAGCCGCACCCACAGGCTTCTGCAGTGTGATTCAGAATTGTTGATATCTTTTCAGGCAGAAACAATTTCTGAATCAATCAGAATTGTTGATTCTGAATTGAATCAACAATTCAGAATTGTTGATACCTTTTCAGGCATTTTCACCCCCACCCTATATGGGGGTGCCTTAGAATTGGTCTTAAAGTCGGATTTGAAACACTCCTAGTTTTAAATCCACCCAGCACTTAGAATCAAAATGGAAAAATAGGGTCCTATAAATCTAAACTTCCAACTATCACAGCTCAAAATCTATCTCGTATTAGCATACACATGCTATATTCTTTTATAACTCTATTAAACTGATGTATCCAATGTACAAGCAAAAAGTAATTCAAGTGATTTTCTGCCAGTTTAACAAATTGTAGAGAAAATCTTTCATCATTGCCTCAGCTTTTGGCTTTTTATTTATGAATAATATGATCTGCAAAAATTGTTTATTTATTTCTCTCCGAACTATTTTGTGTCCTGTAACCCCAGATAACTAAATAATAGGAAAACTTGTCATCTGTTGCAATGTCACTAACACTTTCCAGAGCCCTTACCTTTCACAGAAAATTAACTCCTAACTTATTAGCATTTAGGTACATTGAATTAAACATATTTTACATGTCCACATATGCATTATTTTAGATAATATTTACTCAATAGATGAAACATAGAAAACAAACAGATATAACTTTGTAATATGATCCCAGATTCAAATGGTGACATTATAAACTGATAACATGGCTGCGATTCTCCGAAAAGTGCTGAATTAGTAGTATAACTGTTCTAAATCCTGACTGTTCTGTCAGTTCAGCTTCTCACCTGAATCTCCCCACTCTGTGTAATGCAGAGGTCCCAGTTGTGAATTCATTAAAAATCCAGAGGGGTGCCACCTCTTTGCACCAGAGTCTGACAGGTCTGAAACTCTGCACAATGTGCAGTGGCCCCAATCTGTCCGTTTGTTGGCTGGCTCAATCACTAGCCAGCCTGGGACTCCCGACAGTGCTGCCCTCCAAACACTGCCACGGTCCGATTGCAGCCCCCATAGCAATTCCCGAGCCAGCCCAGACCTCCCCTTGTCCTAGTGTTTCCTGATGTAAAGCCCTCCCCCCAACCCCAGCAGTGGTATTGCCCCACACCCCTTATCCCGACCTCCTCCCACTGAACTCCACCGGGGTCAGATTCCCCCCCCCCTCAAAGGCAGCCCTCCTACCAGCAGACCACCGACCCCCCCCCACCCCAGTCTGAACCTGTCTGCAGAATGACAGAAGAACCCCCTAGATAACCTCTAGGCCCTGGCCACAAGTGACCCCACCTCCTTGGCACTATCCGATGCCCGGTGGGCAGTGTCAAGGTGCTCCCTACATGGACACTTTGCCCCTTGGGCAGTGCCAGAGGACACAGGCTGGAAATGCCAGGGTGTCCATGCCCAGGGGGCACCAACCTGCAACCGCCCGACCTCCTGGCGGGGTGGAGGGCAAGATTGCCTCTTCATTCCAGTGCGGTCTCCTGCTAGTTCCCCAAACGTGGAGAACTAGTCTGGACCCTGCCAGAATGAAGTATTCCTGGCAGTGTAGGAGATTCAATGGGATCCGAAAGATCCTGATAATGAGCTAATAAACATATTTCAAATACATGCAAAAAGATTTAAATGACTTACCTGCCTTCCCGTCACTTTCCAGCATGGTATGACTAGTGACTGTTCGCTGGCTCTGGGAGATGGGCATGAGTTCCCGACACAAATCCTATTTAAGGCTGAGATATGTGTCTCCCACTGCGATCCAACAAAAAAGTTGTGGGTCATAATGGGAGAATCATGACCTACATTTCAATTTATCCCTCTTCAACAACAAGTAAAAGTTTATTTCCTCAAAATAGAAGGCCCATACAGATTATTTATTAAAAATAATAATTTATTTATCCTTTGAGAATTTAGGTAACTTCCCATTTATATGAATTGGCTATGGCAAGCACTCAATTTATTTAATCAATTAAATATTAGAAATCATAATCTTAAGTATAACCAACTACTTTAATTCAAAGATTAACAATGAGAAAATCTGAATGAGCCAAAATCTTCAGGTCTCAATTATCATTGTGATAAACAAAACTGAAGTCTTGAAGCTGCTGGACTCAAATATTATCTGTAATTTATGATCCATCTATTTTAAAACAAAACACACGGAAGATACATTTGGCTTGGAGCCAAATCAATTATTTTGGTAACATTTGGAGGGCAACATTTCTCATTACCCCTTTTTTCGTAGCAAAGGACCCTTCATGTTCTTTGTGATATTAGTCAGAGTTTGAGTTTGTACTCCTTATCCCACATGGTCTGCTTTAATGGGATTCATAAACACAGCATTTTCTAATAGGACATAAAGTGACATCGTTTACCAGATATAGCAGGAACCTGCAATCAGCAATGGTGCCAAAATCAAAAAAGTAGCCACAAAGCAGAAATCGATCTGAAACACAAATAGAACAAGATTTAGAAAAGATAACCAATCAACAAAGTTTGAAGTGGAATATTACTGATGTGGAGATAGCTACTCCATGAATCTTAGAGTTATAAGAAGGCTGAATTTTTTTTATTATCATAGGAGAGGCAACTTAAGACACAGATGCAGAGCCAAGTCAGGCCAGCTGAGTAGCTGATTAAAAATACAACTCCAGTAAACAATGTGGAATAGTCTAACACCAACAATTTAAATACTCACTTACTGTATTAAATGACGAGATAGCCTCTATTATTATAATGCACTAGGTAAATGGGAAACCTATTAAGATGAAAGTTGATATGGGGCATCAGTTACTGTGATAAGTGAATATACATATTGGTACTTGAATTGATGAATTCAAAAATTGAACTTGAAGAGGACTGCAAGCCAATTTGTTATTCAGCTTTTAATTAAACACCTTGTAAGTATTCCAGTTTAATGAGACGAACAAGAACATCACCCAACTCTTTAATTCATTCAACAGTTCCTTTATTTATTTAACACTTGCAGTACCAACTCAGACTAAACAGTTGCAACTCATTAACTCTTTTACTGAATTTTAACTCTTAACTGAACATCAGGTTTCAGCTGAAACTTAACTCTTAGTTCCACATTAACTGTATTTAATTGAAAATATATACTACTGAGTTTAAAAAAAAACCTTTGGCCAAGAAATATTCCCACTGTAGAATCTATCTTCTTCTCTGAAGCATCCTTCAGGGCACACGTCTTGAGATAGAGTTGTCTATAGAGTTGTTCTGGCAGATAAAGGACTGCAATGACTTTTATCTACAAATTCTCCACTTGCTTCCGGAAGATTCTCTGTCATCCAACAAACTGTATAACCAGAAACTAATAATATGGCTCAAACATCTAATGAAATTTCTTGTGAACAATACCATTATGCTTACTTCAAACTGCATGTTCCACATTTAACAGCAATATAATTCGAGACCACAGTGTCTGTTTGAATGTAAACAACTTCCCTTATTTAGTCTTCACAGGAAAGAAATATCAGACCACAGTTCCTGAGTCAGAGCAAGTTTACAACTTGCATCTGGTTTTAGTTATAAGTTGACCAAAAATCCTAGCATGCTTATCTCATCCAGATTAGCCATTTTAAAGCCACTATTGCCATTATTATTGTTAAATCATTGCTGTACCCTTTCTTTCTCCTTCTACAAATTTAACTTATGCTGCAGAAGCTGTAAAAAATACTGGGCACTACAATGGCAATGGTCTGCCCAATTCTCAGTGTTCTTAGTGACAGGCAGAAAACCAACCTTTCTCAGCTATGATCAGCTTAAGAAAATCAAGTTAAATTTTACCAGGAATTTCCAAATGCAGGAAGGAGAACTTCTAGAAGAAATATGATGGTCTCTTCAAGGATGAATCAGGCAAAATACAAGGCCTGCAAGCAAAGATGTAGGTGGACACACTCAATTCTTTAGGATGAGACTAGTACCACATTCTTTCGGACAGAAAGTACATACTGAATTGAAGTGATTAGAAGTACTGGGCATTATCCAAACAATTCAGTTCTTGGATTGGACAGCACCCATAATTTCCATATTGAAACTGGAGAAGACTATCTGCAGTTGAGCTGCCATGTTGAATAAATATCCAATCCCAAAGATTGAATACCTGTATGCAAAGCTGGCTAGAGGTCAATCATATACAAAGGTGGATATGAGTCATACATATTAACAACTCAAAATAAATGAGGTTATGTCACAATAATAAGGTGAGTGCACCTTAAGAAGGTTTTTAAAAAAGGCAATTTACAGCTTCAGTGGTTATTGGGTATGGAGCTAAGCTGTGGCAGTCAGGTGATAGGGTCTTTAGCTTCATTTTTGGCAGTCAGGTGATAGGTATTTTTTCTTGGGCTTTCAGTTTCATTTTTGGAAACAGTATAACAGCAAATTAGGAAGTAGTTCCTTGCGCTCCCTTTTTTTCTCTTTGTTTGGATCTACCTTAAAAAAGCTGTGTTTTGGGGAACAGATTCAACTACAACTTTTCTGAGTTTCTTCACAAGAGATTTTCAACACTCAACCCGAGTCTTGTAACAAGTGGGCATTAATCTATGCTGAAGGGTTTTATGAATTGGTTGTTAATCTTGGTTGGAACACATTAGAGATATTTCCTTAAGAGTTGTACATTATCGTGATTGTTGTGTTTTGTGTTTGTAATTGTTAAAAATTCTTGCTAATTGTCTTACTATACATGTCAACAATATTCTTAATTAAACTTTGTTATTGATAAAAGCTCCTTGTGGGTCAGTTGAATCACACCTGGAGTGAAACCTCTCATGCTCATCCTTGCCAGATTCAATGTAAAATGTTACAAGTCAGGTGAGCTTCATAGAATACCTTGAAGTATCCAATCTGACTTGTAATAACAAACACACAAAGTGCTGTTCCAATACACATATCTGCCTTTTGTTGCGTCGTCAGTATCAGTATGTGCAGTTTTGAGGACAATGGAGAATCTGCTGCAGAGGCTGCCGTATGTAGTGGTATACATTAATGATCTTATAACTGGATCGAAAGAAGGCCACGGTTACCAGGGTGGTCTCCCACACTGCTCCTGGATTGGATCCCTAGGTCATGTGACCCTTTGCAGATTGATGCTGAAAGGGACAATCACCACACCTTGTTTGGACCAAGATTGCAGTTGGGTCTGGAACTGGGTGGCCAGGATGAAATTCAATGTGTGAGCTGTTCCCATCAGCGAACAGGCTATTATTGTGTAAATACCACTTGATAGCACTTTTGATAACAGCTTCCATCATTTTGTTTTGAGAGTAACCAGTTGGAGCAGTAATTTTCCACCTTGTATTTATTCTACTTTTTGTTGACAGGACACCCCGAGACAATTTTCTACATTGTCTTTTAGGGCCAAGTATTTTTAATGCTTCATGAAAGATCTTCCCTTCAGAAGGTTAGAAGTGGAGATGTTTGCTCATGATTGCATACTTCTCTTCCATTTGCAACTCCTTAAATAATGAAGCAATTCATGGGAGTGATTTTGTAGCACAGCAGGCCAGGGTACTCCCTCTGAACTCATCTTGGCCATGAAACATATTTCCTTGATCGTAATCTGATACCCCTTCCCCTGCTGGCTTCCATGTTAGCCAATATTGTAAACGGCTCTCTTGTTTTAAGTGTTGTCCCTCTTTAAAACTACCTTTATTACCCCTCTCATCAGAAAACTAAGACAACCCCACATCCTAACAAACTACTGCCCCATCTCCAATCTTTCCTCATGAAAGCTGTTGAATGTGATGTTGCCTCCCAAATCAATTTCCACTTTTCCAGAAACTCCATGTTTGAATCCCTCCAATGAGGTTTCTGCACCCATCACAGTTCTGAAACAGTTTTTATCAAAACTCACAAATGATATTCTATGTGGCTGTGACAAAGGTGAACTTTCCCTCCTCATTTCTTCTACCTGTCTGTGGCCTTTGACACTGTTAACCATACTGTTGTCCTCAAACACCTTTCCACAGTTGAATGGAACTACTCTCATTCTAAACTATCTAATTGTAGTTGAGAATCACTTGCAATGGATTCTCTTCCTGCTCCCTCAGCATTACCTCTGGTGACCCTCTCCTATTTCTCATTTATATGCTACCCCCCTGCGACATAAATCTGAAGCAGCAGTGTTATTTTCACATGTATATTGATGATACCCCAGCTCAAGCTCACTACCAGCTCTCTTGACTCCACTACTATCGTTAAATAATCAGACGGCTTATCTGACACTCAGTATTGAGTGAGCAGAAACTTCCAGCAATTAAATATTGGGAAAACTGAAGCTGTTTTTAGTCTCTGTTCCAAACTCCAATTTCTAACCATTGACTCACCCCTCTTCCTGGCAACAGTCTGAGTTTAAATCAGCCTATTTGCAACTTTTGTATCTCATCTGTCCTGAGATGAATGTCTGACCTCATATTTATACAAAATAGCAAACCTGAAGATTGGGCACAGTTTAGAATTCTGCAAAGGAGGATCTGGTGATTGACTAAGAAGGAAGAAAATAGAGTACGAGAGTAAACATGCAAGGAGTATAAGTGTCTCTATAAGTATGTAAAAAGAAAAAGTGAAAACAATTCTAGGTCCCTTATAGTCTGAAATGGGAGAATTTATAATAGACAACAAGGAAATGACAGAAAATTAAACAACAATTTCATACAACTTTAGTTCTGTCTTTATGGAGGAAGGCACAAATAACTTCCCAGAGTTTATTTATTAATGTCACAAGTAGGCTTACGTTAACACTACAATGAAATTACTGTGAAAATCCCCTAGTTGCCACATTCCGCCGCCTGTTCAGATATACTGAGGGAAAATTTAGGCCAATGCACCTAACCAGCACACCTTTCTGACTGTGGGAGAAAACCGGAGCAGCTGGATGAAACACATTCAGACACGAAGAGAACGTGCAGACTCTACACGGACAGTGATCCATTCAGGAATTGAACCCGGGTTCCTGGTGCTGTGAGGCAGCAGTGCTGACCACCATGTGTGCCACTATGCCAAAATGTTAGGGAGGCAAGGCTGCAGTGAGTTGGAGGAATTGAAGGAAATTAGTATTACTAAAAAAAAGTAATGATGTGAAGTTGCTGACATTGAACTGGGGTAGGCACAATAAATAGTCTCACAACACTAGGTTAAAGTCTAACAGATTTATTTGCTAGCACGAGTTTTCATCAGGTGACTGAAGTAATGTGTTCACAAACAGGGCATATATAGACACAAACTCAATCACAAGATAATGGTTGGAATGTGAATCTTTGCAGGTAATTAATTCTTTACAGGTGCAGACAATATGAGTGGAGGGAGGTTAAAGAGGTGTGAATTGTCTCCTCTGGATTCAGGACAATTAATGTGATTTTACAAGCCCAGGCAAGTTGCAGGGCTTAAGATAGTGTGACATGAACCCAAGATCCCAGTCCTCATGTGTACAGAACGTGGCTATCAGTTTCTGCTCAGCGATTCTGCATTGTTCTGTGTTGTAAAGGCCGTCTAGCAGAAGTGTCTCCATCATATCATGTGGTGATCTGTGGAAGAGGTATCTTTCATTTGTAGAATTGGGGAGTTCTGGCAGTGCATCTAAGAATTTATTCTAGATCACAAAACCAATTTTTTGACACAATAGTTGCTGCTATTTGGAACAGAATAGACTGCCAAAACTCACCAATTATATAAACGAAAGACTCATGACATTTTCACCTACAGCATTCCTGGAACCAAAATGCCACCATCATCAGCCCTAATGCCTTTAACTCCAGTGAAGATGTTCAGAAAAAATTGTATTCTAATTTTGATGAAGTCCTCACTGTCATTCTAAAAGAAGGAAAGATCATCCTTCAGGGGGATTTTAATGCCAGAGTTGGCCATGACTGATGTCTGGAGATGAACCATTGGGAAATTGGGGTGGGAAAGACCGATGCAAGTGGCATCCTCCTGTTGATGATACATCAACTTGGGTGTGGAATGCTTCCATTCTATGAGTGTATTGTTCAGCCCCTGAAGGACAGAATTCTCTGGTCTTGTTAGTCTCTTAATTGTGAGCAACAATAGAAAATTTGAGATTCAAAATCAAAGCCATGAAAGAGGATGGAAGATTTTAGTCAATATCTTCCCGAATCTCTCTTTTACCCCCAAATCTCTTTTACCTTCCCTATCTTTTCTGAACACCTAATGTCCTTAAATATTAAGTGCCCAGTTTTCAACATTTTTTAGCAACATTTCCATTGTTGCCACTGCATCACATTCCTACACAGCTATTTTAGCTCCCAATCCTCAACAAAATACAGTGCAACCTTGAACTTGGCCACTAGATGTCAGTATGCATTTAGTAAAATGGCATATTTGGCCTTATTTAAAAATGTTGAAAACGTTGAGATATCTATCACTTGTTTTGAAACATCCTAAGCACTGAACATGAGAATCTGTAAGAATAGATCAATTGACTTCTCTTATTTTACTTATTTTGCAAAATGTAAACTCGACTGGAAATTAATATTGAGTCAACAAAAATTGGCTTTTTAAAAATACCGTGGTAGCACAGTGGTTAGCACTGCTGTTTCACAGCTCCAGGGACCCAGGTTCGATTCCCAGCTTGGGTCACTGTCTGTGTGGAGTTTGCACGTTCTCCTTGTGTCTGTGTGGGTTTCCAGCCCACAGTCCAAAGATGTGTGGGTTAGGTCTATTGGCCATGCTAAAATTGCCCCTTAGTGTCTTGAGATGTGTAGGTTAGAGACATTAGTAGGTAAAATATGTATGGATGGGGGCTAGGGCCTGGGTGGGATTGTAGTCAGTACAGACTCAATGGGCTGAATGGCCTCTTTCTGTATTGTAGGATTTCTATGATTCTATGAGATTAAAAAAAATTCTAATTAACGTAAACAAAATATCACAAAACAGAAGTCATATTCAAACTACATGTGTTTGAACAGAACAGTGTTTGACTGCAATAACTTGCATTATTCCAATAACTTTAAAGAAAACTGCTATTTGGTTAAGTCCACAATGTGTTTTTTCTATTTTTGGACTGATTACTTAGTCCAGTTTCTAAATCTACCTCCACTTCACCATGTAATCTTCCCTGTGGCTCAACAGCCAGAATCCTAGCTATATTTATGGCATACAATAAGCTTGCACTCTATCAATGATCTCTTCTTCATCCATTGGAACCTGTGAGGCTGATTCTCCCAAAAATGCTGAATTGGTAGCAAAACTGTTCCAGATCACAACTGTTTTCTCATTGCAGCTTCAGATCTGAATCTCCGCTCTCTGTATAATGCAGAGGTCACAATCGTGAATATCATTGCAAACCCAGAAGCTGGGGCCTATTTGCACTGGAATTTGACAGTTCTGGAACTCTGTGCACACACGGTGATCCCGATCTGTTAATCTCTCCGTTTGCTGGCCAGCTCAATCACTGGTCAGCCCAACACTCCCGCAGTGCTGCCCCTCCAGCCATACCCCACCATGACTCAATCACAGCCCCCACAAAATTCTTGGGTCAGCCCTGACCCCTCCCCATTCCAGACTGCCCTGATGTCCAGCCCCCACCCCCTTCCCCATCCCCCCAGCAGTGACAATCCCCTCATCCCTTCACGCTGGAAGATCCTCCCCCTCTTCACTGAGTCCCTCCGAGTCAGATTCTCCCTGGAAGGCAGGACTGTCTGGCAGACCGCCTCCCACCTCTTATCCCCCAGCCTGTCCAATTGCTAGCCTCCCCCCAGCTCAGATCAATTCCAATGTAGAGTGGTATCGGGACCCTCCTCCCCCACCAATCACCCCTAGGACCCTGCCCACAAGGGCCTCACCCCCTTGGCATTGCCTGACACCTGATGAGCAATGCTAAGGTGTCACTTGGGCCTGGGCACTTTGCACCTTGGGCAGTGCTGGGGGCACCAGCTGGCATTGTCAGGGTGCACATGGCCAGGGAGCACCACCTCCCACTGCCCAACCTCCGAGGAGGTCTGGAATGCCTGCCTTCACTCTGGTGGGGTCTCCCGCTAGTTCTCTGAGTGTAGGGAGCTACTCTAAATCACGCTGGAATGGAGTTCTCCTGGTTGGATGGGAGATGCTAACGGGCCCAGCATGTTCCATTGCGGGCCCAATAATGGCATTTAAAATACATTTAAAATGTGTGTTAAATACATTCAATGATTTACCTTACCTTCTGCTGGACTTCTGCGCATTCTCAGCGGCGTCATTTTCTCCTGGTTGGGAGATACGCACATGTCATAAAAGTTCGCAGGGAGCCCACAAAATGGCCGACACGCGCATCTCCTGACCTGACCTGCCAGAAAAGTTGCGGGTCACGATAGAAGAATTGGAAGATTTCTCAAACCTGATGCAAGCTCATTAAAGGTGCACTTGTGATCCCTCTAGTTCAAAGATGTTCTCAAGCATAATCCTGAGGCTTAAGCCCTGATTTTAACTCTATATGGGAATTGGATAAGCAGCAAACTGACCTGTCCTTGAAGCATGAACCTCCAGGAGATTGTAATTCTCAGGCCTCGTCTACAGTCTCCATCCTTCTCCTAATTTGTTACTATCTGACCCAAAACCGGAGAGAAATACTAGCTGACCATCAGGCAAGACAGTGATGTCAGGTGGCAGGAGGCCACCAAAGAGGGAAAGAATTGTCCTTGGCACTCTGATAGTTAGCACAAAATATTTCAGGATCACATTAACACCAATGCACTTGCTCTAGGCAGTGGGACTTCACTGCAATAACAAGACAATATTACATGTAAGTAATGACAATTTATTTATTCATAGGATGTGAACATCAATGGCAAAGCCAGTATTTTCTGCCCATCCTTAATTGTCCCTAATGAACTGCTTTGAAACACGGTAGTCCTTGTGGTGTAACTACGACTACAATGTAGGAATGGAGGTACAGGATTTGAATCAGTGGCTCCAAAGAAAAGATCTAATTACAGCTAGGCTAGCTTTGTTGTCTTCACAAGTACTAAAAAGTTAATAGCATCAAGCCACTGCTTTAGAAATCAGTTTTGTTCTCTCCAGTCCAACAAGTATCACTCTGAGCTGAGGAAGGCCTGCTGTTTCAGAAATTCAAAAGCTGGGGAAAAGGTAATAGGACCTCCCTCCTTTGAACAAAACAGTTTTTAGCTGGGAGAATACAAAGAACAAAGAACAAAACAGCATGGGAAACTGGCCCTTCGGCCCAATGAGCCTGCGCTGCCACCCCAATACATTTGAATTTAGAATCAATCAATGCTTAGAATGTGCCTTCTTGGCGTCTGAAATCAAATGGCTTAGTACATTCTGATTTCTCGTGATCTTATAAATATTTTCAATGTATGTACGGAGATAATAGACACAATATAATAAACACTCCACAGATAGTAATGACCTTGTATTCTAAAAGCAACAAATGCAGTGAATTGAATTTGTAATCCAATGTTATTCAAGCACCTACTTTAGAACATTTTGGAAAATTAGGGTTGGTATATTTCTTTCAAGATTAGTTTATTGCACTACTTCGTGTGTAAGTCCCTTTGCAACACCTCCTTTAATGCCAGAAACTAACAGTAATATGTGGGCAAGGTTTTTTTTTATATTCATTCATGGGATGTAGAAATCACTGTCTTGGCTAGCATTTATTTCTCATCTCTAATTGTCCTTGAAAAGATGATGGTGATCTGCTTTTATGAATTGCTGCAGTCCACCTTTTGTCAGAACATTAATGGTGCTGTTAGGCAGGGAGTTTCAGGACTTTGATCCAGCACCAGTGAAAGAATGGCAGTGTAATTCAAAGTCAGAATGGTGTTTGTCATGGGGTCATCCAGTGTTTTTAATTAGTCTGGTGCTGCAATGTTATTTGATGTCTGGAGAACAAATTGACTAAAGCATGGAAAAAGGCATGAGAGACCTATCATCAGGAGGAAAAGTATCAGTGGAGACCTATGTCCAGAGGTTTGCTCCAAGAACATTGTGTTACATCCCCATGATGGCCGATAACTTAAATTCTCGAAGACAAATTGATGGAATTGCACAAGATTCGAGTTTTACCACTTTTAATGTGCCAAAAGAACTAAAAACAGCATTGACTAAACATGATTAAATAGGTAACTAACTAAAAACAAACCACAAACAATGAATTACTAATTAACTGTTAATACAAACGAAACCCAATGCCAAAGTTATATATTACATTGTACTCGAAGATGACACTTTATTCTTCAAGAAGCAGCCCAAAGTTATTTTCCTTCCAGCCAGGCAATTCTTCATCCCAGAAATGATTTGAGGTATTCTAGAGATTCTTTCCTCTAGTTAATCTTGGAAAATTTTCCAGCCTTCTTTAAATGCTCATGAACTTGATCTCTTGAATCTGAACATGAGCTCGCATCCATATTATTTGTGTTGACTAACAGAAGCAGCATTTTCTTTGCTAGTTACAGAACTGGCTGTTTCTGTCTCTGTTTTCTCTGTTTCTTAGATCACAGAAGACTGCTTGATCCTGTCTGTGAATTTTTGTAATCTCCTAACAGCTGCAATCCAATATCACAATGACAATGAATCACATGGGCCTTGTATCCTGGTAGAAATGTTAATTATTTCTCTTCTTGACTCAAGAACTTTCCCATTTTGAAATTAAATATACAGTTTAAAATATAACTCGCGAAAATTGCTGAAAAGTGAGACATGTTGAAGTTCTTTATCTTGCAGTCATCTGGATAAAAACAAGGATGCCAAATTTCAAATGATTACAATTTATACTACTCGAGAAAATGAAGCTGATTGGTTCTCATTGCCATGGAGAAAATAAAGGGAATCACAGGCAGATAATCTAAAAAGGAACATCTTCCTTTCATTTACAGATAATGGGTCCCTGCATATGAATGTAGGTTGCTTCTAGCAAACATGAATGAAGCACATTGAGCTCGACAGACTATCTTAAATTGATAGTTACTGAAGCTTTTGGCATTTTCAGAATTGTTCAGCACATGCGGTCCAATCGTGGAATCACATTGAACACTAAATATTTTGTTTTGGGTTTTGTAAGAGTGGGCTAGTTGAGTACAGCCTGTACTCTGCCTATTATGAACTGAAAGAACATGTTGTTTGACTGTACAGCCTCTAATGTAAGTATACCCATCCTTAAGTATGGAAACCACACTACTCCATGGGTGGTCTCACTAAAGCCCTGCACAAATGTAACAACACTTTCTTATTCTTGTCTTTCAATCCCTTTGCACTGATGGCCAACATGCTACTTGTTTTCCTAATTGCTTGTTGTACCTGCGTGCTAACTTTCTGAATTCCTTGTATAAGTACACCAAATTCTGTGAACATCAATATGCTTTTCTATGAAATTCTACATAAATAACCTCATATTCCTCCATATTATACTCTTGCCATCTTGTTTCCCACTCACTGAATGACTCTGCATGTTATTGTAGCTTCTCTGTGTCCTCCTCACATTTCCACCTAGTTCTATATGATTGGTAAAATTAGATACATTACTCTCTGTCTCTTTGTCCAAGTCACTGAAGTGCTATATGCACAGATCCTGGTGGCATACCACCAGTCACAGGCTGCCAACTTGAAATTGTTTCATTTACTCTTTGCTTTCTGTCCATTAATCAATCCTTTATCCATACTAACATATTATCACCAACTTCATTAGCTGTTTGCATATTATTGTCATTTGTATATTCACATTTGGGTGAGATCTTCCTAAAAAAAATTCGAAGTGTTGAACAGCCAAGAAAATGGGAAAGTTTCTGGCCCATTTCTTGAGTGAGTTTGAAAATACATTGTCACTTTTTTGGACAGAGGTGCGATTCTCACCAGTAATGAGGTGCTAATGTAAGCTCGTCAATGAAGCTGGCTACAGACTGCTTGGGGTGCCATTGGGCAGGTGTCCTGATCTCACAGGGCACTGCAAGATCTCTTGCCACCCCCTCCCCTTCCTCTGCTGATCGCTCCCCACACTGTTCCCTCCTCCACCCACCCGCTAATTGCTCCCTCTGCTTCACCCTGGGGCTTCAGTGGCCTCTGAGCACCCCCCAATATGGCCATCACATCTCATCCCCATTGCTGGGATCAGCAGTGATTCTGGTTGGCGAGACTGGTCTGTTCTGGCCAGGTGTGTTAATGACTTGAAAAGCAAGTCATTAATATTTAAATTGGCTTTGTGCTCTTTTTGGGTGTAAAGCCAATCACACTGGCAAAACAGAGCCAGGAAGATGGCTTTTGAAGCAAAACTGGTTCATGTCTGGTGCAAAAGCCTCTGTGCTTTCTTCTTCCTTGCTGTGCCGGTGGATTGGTACAGCAGGCTGAAAGGTACTTATGTGGCACTTTATTGAAAGTATTTTGAAAATCCTAGTTTACTACAATTATAAGTACCTTTATCTATCCTACTGGCAATATCCTCAAAAAACTCTAATAAATTTGTCAAACATGATTTCCCTTTTTCAAACCATGTTGGCGTGTCTGATCACACAATACTATTTTAAATGAATTGTTAAGACTTCCTTAATATTGGATTCCTGCAATTTCCTGATGACAGATTCAAATGAACTAGCCTGTAGTTCCCTAGTTTCTCTCTCCATCTTTTGTTCAATAGCTGTGTTACAGTTGCTAACTTCCAATCTACTAGGACCATTTCAGAATCTAGGGCATTTTGGAAAATCATGGCCAATGCATCAACTATCCCCATAAGTATCTCTTTAGAATTGGAGATACCCTAAAAAGCAGATTGGCTGCTGGTTGCACAGAGCAGGGCAGCCAATTAACGTAATTAAAGCCTCAGTAAGGGGTGATATTGTGGCCTTACCAATATTTTGCTAGTGGCAGAGTAATTGTGTCACTACTCACAGAGACCATCGCCTCAATGTAAGCAGTCTCCCTAGTGCAGGCTGACAGTCCATCAGAGCCAGGAGCTCCATGCCCCAAAGAGTATGCTGCATTAATGAAAGACTGCAGTCATGGAGCCAGCAAATGGGATCTTCCCTCCAGACAATCACCTGTCCAGATGACAGACATTTGTTGATTGATATGCAGGCCACTCAGAGCATCTCCTGGTTGAAATGCTCTTGAGATCATATGCCTATTTCAGCAATGCCTACCTTTCCTAAAGGGGCTGCCAAAACTCTAGAGCTGACAGTTCTCTAATTGAGCTGGCAGCATCAGGACCCCACCCACCAACTTTAACAATGTCGATTTCATAAGTGGCCAATTAAGAGGCTGCCTTGAGAAATATTGCTCCCCTAGTCTTGCTGCGGTCAAGTACAAGTTTGGGATTCTTATTTGGTTCTGACATCATTTTCTGAAGCTGGCAGCAAAATCCAGCTTTTACATACCAAGATGTAAATGGGCCCCTTATCCCTTCTATCAAAATGCACCACCTCACATTTATATATTTTGAAATTCATTTGCCCATTCTAAAGTTTATTAATATTTTCTTGAATTTTATCACAATCTTCCTCAGTAATGGCTAGAATGTGGAAGCTTCTGCCATATGGGGCAGTTAAAGTGAATGGATTAGAAGTATTTAAAGGAAAGCAATATAAAACACATAGGGGACAAAGAAACATAGTGACAGCTTATGCTGACAGAGTTATATGAATAAGATGCCCACGGAAGTTCAAGAAGAACCAGAAGAATTGAATGACTGTTTGTGTGCTGTACATTCTATGCAATTTTGTAATTGTACCCTCAATGTATTGTTATACATCAATATTGAAATCTGATTTCTAATTCCCAAGATCAAATAGTTTATTTAAGTGGTAAACTAGGGATGTACCAAAGATCCTTGTGCAATGCCATTTCCCACCTTCTGCTAGTCCAAGTCATTAAGTACTTTCCATTTCCTACTCTATTTTCTATATTGTAGCCAACTTGGTGTGAACTGTTGTATTGTTGGAAAAGTTTTGAATGGAGCTGAACTCTATATAATTATCAGTTATACTGCATAATTGCTATAACATTATGGAGGCATGGTCAGTGATGAAACAATTGAAGATAATTAGAGCAGTGGATTGAGGCATTCATGCATGATGTGTCAATTAGGATCTTTGGGCCTTTTCAATGAGGAAAATGAATCAGAGTTCCAATGTAGAGCAGTTTCAGCACTTTGTGCAAGCAAATAAAATTGCAAACAAGATACTCATACCAGTTTTTCTCTGCACAATATTAAGTCTAACCTTCAATTTGCTCCAAAGCACAGCCATGAACCCAAACTTATAATGACTTGACAAAGATTCTTGAAGAACTCTCCAAAGGGGAATGGTTCAAGTTCCACTGAACAAATCAATTGGTAACCTTAAAAATTTGGCACAACATTGTGAATTTGGTGAGTGATTAGCATATACTGCTTGAAATTGTCTAGTTTGTAGTCTCCAAAATGAGACTACCTAAAGATTACTTATCAAACATGCTTTGACCTTAATGATAGCAATAGAAATCATATTGTCAATGGAACTGGCTGTCAAAGAAACTTCACAATTTGGTGCAGGAATGAAGATCCACAATATGGGAACTGCCTATAAAAAGTCAAAAAGCGACAAGCATTTCAGATTTCATGGGCAGATGTGGCAAAATGTACCATTCAAACAGTGAACTCTGGAGCAAGAATAGTCAATGAATATTTGAATTATGTGAAAAATTGTGGCAAAATGAGTCACATTGTAAAAGCTTGTTGAGCTTACTCTAAGAGAAAGAATCTAGATACCTTCAAGAAGAAGAACAAGTTGCATTCTAAAAAATAATTTACAACATAAAACAATGAGAACAAAGAAAGTACAGCATAGGAACAGGCCCTTTCGATATCCAAGCCTGTGCACATCATAATGCCTAACTAAACAAAAACCTCTGCCCTCTGGTTTTGTGAAGGGTAGGTCGTGCCTTACTAACCTTATTGAGTTTTTTGAAAAAGTGACCAAAGAGGTGGATGCGGGTAAGGCAGTTGATGTGGTATATATGAGCTTTAGTAAGGCGTTCGATAAGGTGGCCCATGGAAGGCTTCTGCAGAAAATTCAGATGTATGGGATTGAAGGTGATTTAGCTAATTGGATTAGGAATTGGCTAGCAGATAGAAGACAGAGGGTGGTGGTTGATGGAAGATATTCATCGTGGAGTTCGGTTACAAGTGGTGTACCTCAGGGATGTATTTTGAGGCCTCTGCTGTTTGTAATTTTTATAAATGATCTGGATGAGGGTATTGAAGGATGGATTAGTAAATTTGCAGATGACACCAAAGTCGGAGGAGTGGTAGATAGTGAAGAGGGGTGTTATAGTTTGCAGAGAGACTTAGACAAGTTGCAGAGCTGGGCCGAGAGGTGGCAAATGGAGTTTAATGTGGAAAAGTGTGAGGTAATTCACTTTGGCAGGAATAACAAATGTGTAGAATATAGGGCTAATGGTAGGACTCTTAATAGTGTTGATGAACAGAGGGATCTTGATGTATATGTACATAGATCCCTGAAAGTTGGCAATCAAGTCGAAAAGGTTGTTAAGAAGGCATATGGAGTCTTAGCTTTTATTGGTAGGGGGATTGAATTTCGGAGCCGCAACGTCATGTTGTAACTGCACAAAACTCTAGTGCGGCCGCACTTGGAGTATTGTGTGCAGTTCTGGTCCCCGCATTATAAGAAAGATGTGGAGGCATTGGAGAGGGTACAGAGGAGGTTTACCAGGATGTTGCCTGGTATGGAGGGCAGGTCCTATGCAGAGAGGTTGAAGGATTTGAGGTTGTTTTCGTTAGAAAGGAGGCGGCTAAGAGGGATCTTATTGAAGCATATAAGATGATTAGAGGTTTAGATAGGGTGGACAGTGATAGCCTTTTTCCTAGGATGGAGAAAGCTAGCACGAGGGGACACAGCTTTAAATTAAGGGGTATGAGTTATAGGACGGATATCAGAGGTAGGTTCTTTACTCAAAGAGTGATTAGGGAGTGAATGCCCTGCCTGCAGCTGTTGTAGATGCGCCAAGTTTGGTGGCGTTTAAGAGGTTAGTTGATAAGTATATGGAAGAGAAGGGAATGGTTTAGTTTGGAGGGGCATTGCTTTTTATTTGGTCGGCACAACATCGAAGGCCGAAGGGCCTGTTCTGTGCTGTATTGTTCTATGTTCTATGTTCTATGTTCTATGATTAGAGGTTTAGATAGGGTGGACAGTGATAGCCTTTTTCCTAGGATGGAGAAAGCTAGCATGAGGGGACATAGCTTTAAATTAAGGGGTGGTAGTTATAGGACGGATGTCAGAGGTAGGTTCTTTACCCAGAGGGTGGTAATGGTATGGAATGTCCTGCCTGGGGCAGTTGTAGATGTGCCAAGTTTGGTGGCGTTTAAGAGGTTAGTAGATAAGTTTATGGACAAAAAGAGAATGGTTTAGGTTAGAGGGTCATTGCTTTTTCCTAATTGGTTGGTGCAACATCGAAGGCCGAAGGGCCTGTTCTGCGCTGTAATGTTCTATGTTCTATGTTCTCACTCGATCCATATCCCTCTTTTTCCTCCTTATTCATGTACCCATCTATGTGCCTCTTAAATGTTGCTAATGTGCCTGCTTCCACCACCTCCTCCAAGCAGTGTGTTCCAAGCACCCACCACTCTCTTCATGAAAAACTTTGCTGCACATCTCTCTTAAACCTTTCCCCTCTCACCTTGAACCTGTGCTCCCTTGTAATTGCCACTTCCGCCCTTGAAAAAAGTCCCTGACTATTCACCCCATCAATGCTTCTCATAATTTTGTAAACCTCTATCATGTCTCCCCTCAGCCTCCGTCTTTCCAGTGAAAACAATCCTAGTTTATTCAACCTCTCTTCATAGCCAACATCTTGGGACAAGGCATCATCCTGGTGAACATTTTTTGCACTTTCTCCAAAGCTTCCACATCTTTATGGTAGTGTGATGTCTAGAAATGCATGCAATACTCCAAATGTGGCCTAACCAAGGTTTTTTATAGCTGCAATATAATTTCCCAACTTTTGTACTCAATGCCCCGACTGATGAAGGCAAATATGCCATTTGCCTTATTAATCACCTTGGCCACTTTAGGGGAATTGTGGACCTGCATGCCCAGATCCCTCTGGATGTTTTTGTTCCTAAGGGTTTTGCCATTTACAATATAATTCACACCTAAATTTGATCCTCCAAAATGCATCGCGTCATATTTGTTTGGATTAAACTCCATCTGCCACTTTTATACACAAATACCCAAGTCTCAAATCTATCTATATCATGTTGTACCCTCTGACAATCAGCAACTCCACCAATTTTCATGTCATCTGCAAACTTACAATCAGACCACCCACATTTTCTTTCAGATCATTTATATATACTGCAAACAACAGAGATCCCAGCACTGATCCCACCACTAGCTACAATACTCCATTCTGAAAAACACCCTTCCACTGCTACTCTCTGTCTTTTATGATCAAGCCAGTTGTATATCCATATAGCCAGCCACCCACCCCCCCAAATCCCATGTGATTTTAATTTTTGTACTAGTCTGCCATTTGGGGCCTTGTCAAATGCCTTATTAAAGCCCATATAAATTACATCCACAACCCTTCCCTCATCAATAATCTTTGTTACTTCTTCAAAACCAAATGGAAGAAAAGAATTACAACTGTGAAGAAAAGAATGTCCTGAAATATGATGAAGAGCTTCAGCTGAACGTCTTATTCATATAGGGTGAATCATGTAAATATTGGATGATTCTGAACTTAAGTGGACAATTTATTCAGATGGAAGTTGATATTGGTACTGCTATATCTTTAATTGCTAAGATTACATGTCAGCAAAAGCTGAAGCATCCTCCTTTAAAACCAGTTGATGTAATTTTAAGGTCATAGATGGATGAGATCATGTCATTAAAATGTTACATCATGGCCAATGTAGAGTTGAGTGGACAAACAGTAGAATTACCTCTTCATGTAATCTGTGGTAATTTTCTGGCTCTATTTGGGAAGTCATGGTTGGAGAAGATAGTGCTTAATTGGATTGCTGACAATACATTGGTCGACACCAAAGCAGACCTACAATGTCTTTGTTGTGATTTTTGTGATCTTTAAAAGCATATTTGTAGATAAATGTAGTTGTTGCTGAATCTCAACCATTGCTTACCATTGTTACTCAGAAAGGGATTTTTCATTATAAAAGTTTGCCTTTTAGAATAACATCCACTCCAGCTCTATTCCAAAGATTGATGTTTCAGATTTTGAGTGATCTGTCTGGTGTACAATGTTACTTAGATGATATTCAAATTACAGTCTCCAGTGAACAAGAGCATTGAACAATTTAGAAGCAACAATGGAACATCTTCCACCATATGTCATTGTATTAATAAAAAAAGTGTAACTTTTTCCAGACATCAGTCCAATATTTGGGTCATGTTATTGATAGTAAAAGTCTACATAAAGTACCTAAAAATACTGGAGACCATTTTAGACGCACCAGATCTGACGAATATGAAGCAATTGAGGTCCATTCTAGGGTTAATAAATTATGATGGCAAATTGGTTCCCAACATAACTACATTATTGACACCATTGAATAATTTAC
Organism: Sphyrna mokarran; assembly: GCA_024679065.1. Taxonomy (NCBI): domain Eukaryota; kingdom Metazoa; phylum Chordata; class Chondrichthyes; order Carcharhiniformes; family Carcharhinidae; genus Sphyrna; species Sphyrna mokarran. The sequence goes on along the minus strand of JAGIQG010000012.1, from coordinate 23,758,921 downwards.
TACATGTGAAGCAGTTATAGACTGGACAACAGAATATGAGAAAGTAAATAAGGATGTCAAAAATGCTTTGCAAAAGTCTTAAGTGTTGGTTCATTTTAATCTGAAGCTTCCTTTACTACTTGCTTGTGATGCTTCACCTTAAGAAATAGGGGCAGTCACTGTGCAGCACACGGGCAAATTGAGACAGAATGTTGACATTTTGATATTATGGCAATCATTTCACATATACTTTCAGCAGAACAACCAATAATGTTTCCTTTGTATACACTGACTAGTCCTGAATCTAACTTTGGTCAGCTGGAAAAAGAATCATTGGATATACTTTCAGGTGCACAAAAGTTTCATCATTATTTATATGGCCATCATTTCATATTATTGACTGACCCTTAACTATTATTTTTGGGCTGTCTAAAGACATACCATCATAAGCTTCAAAATGGTCAATGATTTTATCCACACACTCCTACAATATAAAGTATTATCATTCAGAGTGTCATGCTAATACTATGCATTATCACATTTACCTTTACCTATTAAGTAGATGCCATCAAATAGTTTTGCTAATGTTTTTTATTATTCACTGGTAGATCATTCTCTTGCGAAACTATCTTAAGTTTGGAGACATATTGGAAATGCTCCCATGACGGGAAAGGTAATGGATATCATCTTGGAAGGAATGATAGTTAGAACATATTGTACACATCCCAATTTGAAACCATATGTGTTAAGAAAGCTTGAGTTGACCATGTAAGGTGGGTGTCTATCGTAGAGAATCCAAGTGATTATTCCACTGGTCTGCATGGAAGAGTTCTTGAACATCTAAATGAAAGTCATTCTGGTATAGCCTGGGTTAAGAAATTAGCACATAGTTATTTTTAGTGGCCAGCTCTAGATGCTCAGATTGAAGACAAAGTGGGACATGTCAAACCTGTGCACAAATAAGAAATACACCACCGTTATCCCCTTTATAGCCTTACAAGTGGTCAAAAGTACCATTCCAATGATTGCATGTAGATTTGTTGGTCCCTGTTGGGTTACAAGTTCTTACTCATAATTGATGCACACTCAAAAACAGACAAGACATTATCATGAGATCAACTACATCTGAACAATCCATGGAGAAACTTGAAATCTTTGCGAGATTTGGCGAACTGGAACAGATTGTTAGCGATAATGGTTCACAGTTTACTTCACAAGAGTTTGAGGATTATTTCAAAGTAAATCCATGAATCAATGGTTTAGTTGAAAGATTTTTACAATCCTTGAAACATCTTTTAAAGGCTTCAAAAGAGCAAGGTTCATTATCATGTCATGACAATAGCGTTTTGGCATCTTCTAGAAACACAAGCGTGCAAGTACCTGCATTGCTACTCAAGTTGCAAACTATGTTTGATCTGCTATTACCTCCAAAAACTTCAAAGATGATAAAGCATCAACAACAATCTCAAATTGCTAGATGAGAAGTAAGGACAGAACAACAGTCGTTTCAACAAGGAGATTGAATGTCAGCATGTATTTATGCCACAAATGAAAAATGGGTACCTGCCATAGTTTTAACAATAACAATGCAATTTCTTTTACAGTTCAAACTGAAGATGAACTAGTTTGGTGATGCTATGCTGACTAATCCAGGAATGTTTTCTCTGGATTATCTCCAAAAGTACCAACATCTTTAGTCCCTAGTCTTGTGAATACTACTATAGAAGACTTAGTTGAATCTGCATTGCCTGATGATTGTGTTTTTGCTGCTAAACCATATGAGAATAATGCAAAATTAGTTCCAAGAGAAGCAGCGTCTACCGCATTTTTGGATTAGCCTTCTAGGTTCAAGGATAGCCAAATTTCAGAACATCATCTGCAACCAAAGAGGATTAGATGTCCTGATTGACTTTTGTATTGACCATATATAGTGATTAATAGTGCATAATACTGTGTCTAGAATATCATTGATACTATGTATAACATCATTGTAATTTGTTTCATGACCATAGAAGTAAAGGGGGAGAGATGTTATATATTTGAATAGTTGCATGATTGCTTTCAGAGCTGATCACCTGATATGATGGTGATATAATTAGGATGTTGCACAAGCTGCTATTTTTGTTTCAGTTTGTATTCTATACAGCAACACTCCTAGAATAAATCTGTTATTGATAGTTTGAATCTACATTTGCAAACAATGTATTTTTCTTTTTATGTAAAACATACAACCCTTAATGTAGTTAGGACATTACAGTTAGTATCCTAATTCAAATAAGAGAGCAGCAAATTCCAGCTCAGAGGTCTTAAACACTACAGCCACGAAGAATCCAGAGCCTTTGCATACTCAGCTGTTCCCTAATATCAGGTTAAACCAAATTAATGAGGTTGGAGCCCTTGATAAGAGAGACACAGTAAGATTATCTGTTTCTTCAAGTTGAAGATGCTTACAAAAGGTCTCTTCCATTCACATGCCGGGCATCGCTAAAGTTTAACATGATATTCTTCCTCCTCTTTGATTGTCCATTAGCATTTTGAAATGAATGTGATAGGACCCTAGAATTGTTGGCTATAAAATCACTTAACACAGGCTGTAGTCTACTCCTTTAGTATGCCAATATCTCTGTACTGCAACTTTACCAGGTAGAGACCACTTTCTGTTTCAGAAAGAATAGAAAATTCATTTTTATTTTAAATGAACAGCGATTGCTCAACTTGGTGACACAGAAGAATCTGGGTGTTCTGGTCTGTGAATCACAAAAAGTTAGCATGCAAGTAATGAAGAAGGATTTGTAAAGCATGGATTTGGGCCTGTGTCTGTGGGAGTTTGCGCATTCTCCGGGTGCTCCAGTTTCCTCCCACATCCCAAAGATGTGCTCTTAGGCTAACTGGGAAAACAAATTCTCCTAAATTGTCTCAAATTTGGTTTTTAGTCCATAGATCTATAAACATGGACAGGGATCGCAGGTAGAGGTGGGAACATCGGGGTGGCGGCATAGGCTCTTTGGGCTGAGGGGCCTGTTTCCCATGCTGTTTTGTTCTTTGCAAATTGAATGCTGGCATAAATTATAAGGGTAATAGAATATAAAATAGAAAAATTTTACTGCAACTGTATCATAGAACATAGAACTTTACAGCGCAGAACAGGCCCTTCGGCCTTCGATGTTGCGCCGACCAATTATGAAAAAAAAAGCAATGACCCTCCAAACTAAACCATTCCCTTCTCTTCCATAAACTTATCAACTAACCTCTTAAACGCCACCAAACTTGGCGCATCTACAACTGCCACAGGCAGGGCATTCCACTCCCTAACCACCCTCAGGCCAGGTATCAGGCCTTAATTAGACCACATCTGGAATACTGTATATAGTATTGATTTCCTTATTTGAAAAAATATATAGTTGTATTAGGAGTAATTCTGAAAAGGTTCACTTCACTCATTGCTGGGATGAAAAGCTTATCTTCCGAAGAAAAGTTCAACAGCTTGGCCTACGCTCATTGGAGTTTAGAAGAATGAGATGTAATCTTGTCATGGTAAAACCAGGCCAGTACGTCTGTGTGAACTGTCTGATGGGACTTCATATTGGGGACTGTGGAAGTTTGCAATGCTCTGCACAAAAAAGTAGTCATTATATGTAAATATGTTCTTTCTTCTTTGTATTTATGTTCTGAGGTGGAAAAGTTTGGACTATATCATAAGATATAGGAACAGAATTAGGTTATTTTGGCCCATCGAGCCCACTTCACTGTTCAATCATGGCTGATATACTACTCATTCCCATTTTCCTGCCTTCTCCACATTATCTTTCAACCTATTACCAATTTAAAATCTGCCTAAATCCACCTTAAATTTACTCACTGTCCCAACATCCACTGCTCTTTGGGGCAGTGAATTCTACAGGTTCACAACCCTTTTGGAGAAGTAGTTTCTCCTCAACTCCATTTTAAATTTACTACCTGTTATCCTTAGACTATAACTTCTATCCTAGAATTCCCCACCAGCAGAAACATCCGCTACATGTCTACATTACCCATACCTTTTATCATCTTGAATATCCCAATTTGATCTCCCCTCATTCTTCTAAGTTCCAGAGAATATGGGCTTAAATTCTCTCTGCATACGACAAACTCTTCATTTCTGAAATCAATCTAGTGAACCTCCTCTGAACTGCCTCCAATGCCACTACAAATTTACTGAAAGATAGGGACCAAAACTGTGCACAATATTCCTGGTGCAGCCTCACCAATGTCTTGTATAGTTGGAACAATATTTCCTTATCTTTATATTCTATTCCTTTAGTTATAAATGCCATGTGAATGGAATTATAAATTCCATTCACTTTCTTTATTATCTGCGGTATCTGCATGCTAGTTTTTTTGACTCGTGAATGAGATCATCCAGATCCCTCTGTACAGGAGCACCTGAAGTTCCTTCCCATTTAGATAATAAGTTGCCTTCCTACTTTTGTGACCAAAATGCATGACCTGACACTTACGTGTGATATATGTGTATATATGGTAAGTTGGGGTGTGGATTGCCTCTTTAAGAGTGCAGGTCAGGTGACCCCTGAGCAATTAGCTCATCGCAGTGTGAGACCCCGTTGGGCAGTCTTAGACCTGACTATGAATGAGCGCACATCTTAAATAAATAACTTCCAATGTTCAAGTTATCAAGCCTTTCTCATGATTCTTTAGGCGCCCTTAGTCCATAGAGGCATACATAATGGAGGAGCCAAATGCACCAAATAAAACTGGATAGACCACATGACAAATTCCCTGAGCCCACATTTGTCAATGAAGCTCAACAGCAGACACATCATATTTTATTCAGCATTACATCAACATACAAAAAAGATTACTGTTGTGTATGTCTTTAGAGCCCTTGCTTAGTTTATTGTTTCTACATAGTGCTATCCGTGCGGTTGCAGGGCTGGTGGAAGGCAGCTGACATTCACTGGTGAAGATAACAGATGGTCTTGCAGCTGGCCGCAAGTAGCTCTGGGCCCTGAAAGCCTGGCTTCTGACCGCACCACCTTAGCATGAGCAGCAATAATCTGGTTTGACTGATTGAGTGGCAATGGTGAGAGGATGAATGCTGTCATCCGAAGAGGACAGTAGGTTTGTGTTCCATGGTGCCAGTGTCACTCCCGGGAAGCAGTACCTCAGCAATCCTCATAATCTGCTGGAGCATAGGTTGCTGGATTACTGTCAGAGATTGCATGTCCTGCGCTGGAACCCCATTCATCAACTGTGGCAGTCTGAGACTCCTATGCAGTGTGAAGGAGGAGCTGAATCATTAGACTGAGGCCAATCTATTCTTTCATGTAGATGAAAGTTACTCCACAGTATTATTTGGAAGAAGTCTCACAACACCAGTTAAAGTCCAATCTGGAATATTTGGTAGCACAAGCTTTTGGAGCATTGTAACCCCCATGATTGGCCTGGGTTTGCAAAATCTCACTAACTCTCCTGGCTTAAGAAAATTCACACCTCTTTAACCTGTGCTTAATTCTCTCTCCACTCACATTGTCTGTACCTGTAAAGACTTGATACCTGTAAAGACTCACATTCCAACCATTATCTTATAAATTGAGTCTGCATTTATGTATGCCCTGCTTGTGAATATAACTCTTCATTCCCTGAAGAAGGAGCAACACTCCAGAAGCTTGTGCTACCAAATAAACCTGTTGGACTTAAACCTGGTGTTGTGAGACTTCTAACTATGCTTATCCCAGTCCAACACTGGTATCACCACATTATTATTTAGAAGAACAGGGAATTCTTCAAAATGCTTTGGCCAATATTTGCTCTTTAAACAACATTACAAAATTATTGATTGTTATACTGTGGGTTTTTGCTGTGCACTAATTGATTGTATGCATCTTACATTATAACACTGACTCCATTTGAGTTTTGAGATCATGAAAGGCTCTATATAAATGCAGTGTATTTACTTAATTTCCTTCTGTGCTGATATATTCTTTGTCACCTGTTTACTTGGTTGAGGTTTGCAGAGCTCTGTAAGAGCCAAGTAAAACATTACTTGCTGTTCCAATTCTCAGTATTGGGCTCTTACAGAACCTACATCCATAATAAATTACACATCCAACAACCATTATATTCATCACCTTTTCTCTTTAACCTGTTCAGGATTCAGCAAATCAAGTTTTGCTGCTTTTGAATGTTCTCAAATCCTCAATTTATTTTAATTTCTGAAGTTTTCAAGAACTCATAATCCAACCAAAATTCAATGCATCCCTTCATGTAGCAATTCTGCTGAGATCTAAACAATTAAATAATTTGTTACACATTACATAAGCTATCTGCCCTGGAAGGTTTGAATCAATCGGTTGGTTAATTAAATTCGACTTGTCATCATCATCTTTGCTATCTGAAATCCTTCTTAGATATCTCAGAACTATTGACTATTTGCTTTACGTAAGTGCTCCACAAGACTACCTCGAACTGTAAACTGCGGATTAAGCTGCACATTCCTCCATTAGCTCAATTGCATTGATCAAACTTGAGTGTATATTCCAAATCACGACAGCTTCACAATTGATAATTGCGTGTTTATAAAATGAAATGTAAACAACACAATTTAGTGAATAATCCCCGAGTTGGGCCTGCTGTGGTGTTGTGAACATAGTGCCTTTGCGTTGCTGTAATGGTTTGTCTGCTGGTTTACTTTAACAATTCATTTTCTTTCACAAAGTTATTGCAAATTAATGCACAAAAATATTAGGTTGAATTTTCTCATTCTCAGAGTGCCAGCTTGTACGGGAAAAGCAGTAAGAACCTGTTGACTGTACTGCTGGTTTTTCCCCACAGAATTTTTAAAGACTGAATAAAGTCCTGAAAGACTGAAAGAAAAGGAATCCCCACACACATAGAACTCCACTCCCTATCCCCTGCCGAAAACTCGACCCCACCATGAAATTGAAACCCTCCTATCCCATACTCAACTGCTGGATACCATAGGGAAAGTGCCAGGAGATGGTGCTAGTGAGCAGTACCAGGGATCAGTGCCAAGGTACTTCCCCATGGACATTGTACTAATCTGTGCGCCCCTGGTGGCTTCTTGTTCGCTAGTGAAATCACACTGCCAGGGCTGGGGAGGGAAGAATTTGCTTTATGGGGGGATTTTCCAGTGGGGAGGCCCACTAATTACATTTAAATATATTACAATTGGGTTCCCATCATTACATAGCAGGAAATCTGTTTCTTCACTGATAGGGGTGGGGACAATTGAGTGGGGAAATCCCACCAGTGTAAATTTTGTTTCAGAAGTCCTCCTGTGATTTTTCACACCTTTGGCATTTATGACCACTGAAAATGGGAACAGAAAATCCCCTCTATTGGTTAGCATTTTTCCCTTATTTATTTCCTATGAGTCTAAACAAAGCTGCTCCGCTGTTTAATGATTCAAATAATCACACCCTAATTGTTCTTGGTGTTAGTCTTCATTTTTATGCTTTACCTCTTCATGACCTACCACAGACAAACAGTAAACCAGCTCCCTTCAATCAATTTTTCTTTACCTACTTACAAAAATAGTATTCCATCAGTACTAGAATCCTTCACAAATATCTATTTACATCTCTTATATATTTAAAATGTCGTGAGATACAGTTGTGTGTGTTGATGGTGCTGTTAGGATAGCATTTGCACAGACCATCTGATTCCAATAGTGTCAATCATTAAGATGTTCACTGCCATTGAGGGCTGCAATAGAATTAGAGATTCTGAGGACCTGACTCATGCTAGAATTCAGGTATGCCAGAAATGGCTTGATGGGAGATTTCAGGATCTATCAGTTTGTAAACTTGGATGTTTTGCCTGGAGCTTTCCCAAATACTTAACATTTTTTGTTTAGCCCTATTTGAAAAAACATAAAACATTTAAATCAGGATGAGTAACTTGACATTCCAGCATCTCCCCTGTGTTACTAACCTCCATAACTATTACCTCTGGCTTAGCCCCCAGTTTGCATCCCGCTGACACCCTAATTCATCCCCCTGATCATACCCTTGGCTCACTATTACAGATGCATCAGAGATTGGTTTTCTCCCCCTCTCCAGAAGTATCCCTGGTGCCATTCACCACCCATGCCCTACATCTCTGATGATGCTCTGACACTCTCCTTCCCAATCCCCATCATTGCTCAACCCCAAATGGCACCATTAGCTCTGGTCTAACATCTACTAAGAAGTCGGGCAGGAAGGGTGGGCTCAGCAGGGGTGCAAGATAGGGGTAAACAGAACCAGTGGTGTGCAGAATGGAGGGAAGTGAGCACCATGAGGAATGCAGGCGGGGGGAGGCTGATGAGCTGAATCAGGATGTTGATAGTGTAGGATGGAGAGGGTGAGCCAGAGTGAAAATTTCATTAAAAAATATGTTTAAAACAGTTTTATACTGTCTTTAGTTCATGATGATTGCAATTGTGCCTTACCACAAGGTCTTGTGTTTCTCCTTGATCCATTTTGCAGTGGAAGATGAAGTTCTCAGAATTGCTGTTGATGAAAAAGGTACAAATGCAATCTAAAATTCAGTCAGCAGCATAAGCCACAACATCACCACTGACAGGAAGATTGATGCCATTATATTAGGTTAAATCTAAGCTAACTACACTGTGTGTGTCCTTTGATTAGGTGTGTGTTTATTTACCTTTCTCTTTACATTTGAATGCCTCTAAAGTATCCCCCCCTCCCCATGCATTCTTCCTAATTGCAATGTTCATAAAGATTCTAAGCCTGATTGATAGCTGTGGTTTTTCTAAGGGAATAAGTGGTCTACAGAAGAGAGCGGTCTGCAAATTTAACACCTTTGAAGCTGTTAGGAGCAATGGTGATGGGGTGGGGCTACTTCAGATGTTTTCAACAGTTAAGGGAAAGGTAAATAAACACAGCTGACTGGAGTCTGATTTGAAACCATTAAGCTGTCAATCAAATCCTATTTCAAAGCACCACACTATGAAATTGAAAAAGATCAAAGGTTTTTAATGGAATAAAGCATTTGAGTTTGCTAGGAAGGATTAGAGACTTCAAATGAAGGCTGTATGAATCGATTCAGGCTGAGTGAGCAGCTGTGGAGAAGAGAAACCCTCCTTAGTAAAACTGGCAACTCTTATCTGTTGAAGAGGTCTTCAAAGAGATGACCTGCAGATTCTGATAGAGAGAAAGAGAAAACCTTGCTGCAGGGGCATAGAAATTAAAGTGACCAGGCTACTTTAAAACTGTCATTAGCTGATAGGGATGAATGAAGATGTTGATCTTCAGAGCTGTCTGCAATCACCATGCCAAGTGTATCTTCAGGACCAGCCGCAGGACCACATTCCCTCCAGGGGACAGTGCAAAGATCAACTCCTTGCCATCAGCCTGAGCTACCAAACCAACCCCACCCCCCCTGCCCCCCACCCCCCCGTGACCTTTGGGAAACATTCTTTCTGCAGCCTGGCAGTGGTAGATGGGTAAATGGCTATTGGATCTATGTCCCTGATTCCCTCAATGCTCAACATGCCAGGTCCACAATGGTCATTATCAGCAGAAAAGTGCTTTGGTGGGGTGGCGGACAAGTAGTGGGAGGGTATGAATTAGGCTTCAAGTTAGCAAATGGGATTTACAACAGGGTTTTTGAATAATAACTGGGTTCCCATCTGCTTACATTTCCAACTAATTGTGTCTCATCAGCAAACCTAGACACAAGAATCTTGATCTCTTTCTCTAAGTCAATAATCCATGTTGTAAATAGCTGAAATCCTAACACTGATCCTTCTGGCACTCCATTAATCACAGACTGCCAACTCAGAATTCCCCAATCTCTTCAAACACGGTTGACCAGGAGCCTTTCCCACTCTTACCACCTGCCATTGGCGTGTATTAGAGCAATTTTGCAGGTTGATGTACCTGTTGGCCACATAATGAACACATTTTCCTTGACCATCAAATTTCAGGGTGAGAGTCAAAAGCTAAACTGCTGGCACAGAGCAAGAAAATAACCTACTGTAGCACAACACATCCCCTTTCTTGTATAATGGAGTTATACTTGCTAGTCTTTAATCTGGCCCGACCATTCTAGAATCCAGTGAATTTTGGAAAACCACAACTAGCACATCCACCAACTCTGCATTACCTCATTTAGAACACTGTAATGTAGACAATCGAGCCCTGAAAGTTTGTCAAGTTTTAGTCCCTTAAGTTATTAAAACGCTTTTTCTTTGGAATTAATTACTTTAAGTTGCTCAGTCTTAATAGCCCCTTAGTTACCCTCTATTTCTGATATGCAACTTGTATCTTCAAGGTGAAGACATGCACAAATATTGATTGCATGTCTCAGCTACTTCCTAATTCTTAATGATAATTTCTCCTGTCTGTTCCTCTACAGACCAAAGTTTACTCTGGCTACACACCTCTTTCTATACCTGTAGAAGCTCTTGCAAACTGGTTAGGTTGTTGTGCACTGATTTCTTCTCATCACCTGTTCATGAGATGAATTACTTTGAGTTATTTTTAAAGAATGCAGTGGCACCCCTCAGTTTGCGTAATCCAATTTACCAATAACCCATGGCAAACTTGCAATATGAATTACTCAGAAGATTAATTAACTTCACATTGAAAAACCTGGGAAAGGAGTTTTCATAACTTCTATATACTATACTCATATAGTAAAGGGTGGGATAGGAAAAGCAGTTTTACAGTATAAGAATTGTACAAATTAATCCAAAACATGAGTCCAAAGATTTGCAGGTTAGGTGCATTGGCCATGCTAAATTGCCCCTTAGAATCAGGGGGACTAGCTCGGGGTTATGGAAATAGGGCCTGAGTGGGATTGTGGTTGATGCATACTCAATGGACCAAATGATCTCCTTCTACACTGTAGGAATTTTGTGAATCAATTGCAGAATGTTAACTCATGCACTTTTCAGAATTCACAGTTAGAGTCCAATGAGGAATCCTTTCGTATAGGATTTTGAAGTCAGCTGTTTGAAGACAGGAGTTGTAGGGTTCGCTTCAGAATTAATGCCAATACTATAGATGAAGTGAGTGATAAAAATTGCATCAGTTCTTTAGATGATGGTAGAAAATCTTCCAGCAGAGACAGACTTGGAGAAGCTGAGAGACGGTAACCAACTGCTTGCTCAGCTGGGCAGCTGGAGTTCTTTACAGTTGATATTAAATCAGCACATTAAGGATTTCTCTCAGCAAGCTTAGTCTTTTGTAGGGAAGCTATGTCAATGTTCAGCTTATCAAGTTCCGTGTTGATCCCAGCTGTCTTGCCTTATTGGCCAACAGCAATTCATCTGTCAATCTCATACGAGTTGTTCTGATGTTCCAGTTTGTCAATAAAAAGTTGCATCTACATCCTTTTCATTTGTTTTGTTTGCCTGGTGCAATGGGTTTTGTCCACTTGTTGAATAGAGACTCTAAGTTCCAAACACCTCTTGAAGCTGATAGTCCACCAGCGGGTTAGCACCTTACTAGTCAAGGGTACCCAACTTGAATGATAGGTGACTATTAATACATGATGATCCCCTCCACTGTCAAAGACAGTCTGTGGCACATGCTCATTATGTCAATAGAGTTGGGCTTATCACTCCCCTGTGCTATGTCGCTCCAAAGAAACACAAGCCTGGGCAAAACATGGGTTGCCTAAATTTCAGAGTTCCCCTCTTGACCATCCTGATTGAATCCAAAAGAATGCAAAGTACTGAATTGGTTTCAGGAGGTTTCAATAAGATGACACATTTAGGCATTGGTCTGTCATTGGGGCCCACCCCTGATTTTTTTGTCAAAGTTTTATTCCTTTAGTCTACAACTCTCCCAAGGTATCCAGAAGGCTAAAAGCTGGCATTTTGGTTCATGAGTGCCAGTGCTTGTCCATACACAGGTGTGCCTGACCAAACCTCCCCCAAATTCATCTGAAGGTTTAGTGAGGTATCCAGTTTCTGCGTGTTGATAAGAAAACTCACTAATGGAGAGGCTGTGCACTGACAGAGACAGGCTTACATATTTGTCTTTCTTTTTCACGTTACTGCCAGCTATTACAGCAGCCTGAAAAGAGAAGCAACTAGAGCACAACAACGGAAAACATGCTAACCTCTTCAACCACAGATTAATCACATCACATCAACCTGACACAATGTACATGATCTGGACAGTGGGCTCACTGTACTAGGGGGAGGTACTGTAAATGAAAGATTAAATGTAAAATCCTGAGGACAGAGGGCAAGAGATATACTGGAGAATACATTACTAGAGTTAGTTATGGAAGCAGAGCTCCTAGAACATCCAAGAACAGCTTAGGTAGGTGTCAGAATGCAAGAGGGATGAAAGTATTGGAGACTATTGTTTGTGTGAGAGCATTAAAATAACGAGAACATGGTGGGCCAAAAAATCATTTTCTGGGTTGTAATTTTATCTATAATTAATAAGAATATTATTAAACATGACAAAATGAAACAAATGCAAATCAAGCTTATGGAATGATTATATTAAACGTGTCATTATTTTTTAAATCCACAATTGGGACGAGAGTGTCACTGGAATTTACTGCTCTTCCCTGTTTATCCTAAATGCCTAATTTATGTATCCATATTAAAATCTCACACATAGCACATTTTTCCTGCGTGTGTCATACTTATTTTCCTGTAACAGTTTCCATTACACTTAAAAATTGGCATTGTTAATCTTATACTTATCTCTAGTTAACATATATAAGTAGGAGCACTTTTGTTTAAGTTCATTAACTGACAATAAAATCTTTGATTACGAACCTATCCATAAGCAAGTGATAAATCAATGCGTTGAGTGCATATTGTGACTACAAAACCTTAGACAACTTCTGGAATGTCCTAACTATGTTAGGGGTTGTGGGTTCTAATTAAAGCAAAAGATGTGGTTTGCATATGTAGATTCAAACCAACAAGATTTATTCCAGGAGATCTTGCTTGCACAAACTTGAAGAAAAACAGCAGCCTGTGCAATCAGCTTCATTACATTACATCAAATCAGGTGATCAGTGCTTAAAGCAACTATTTAAATATATAATTTAAATAGTTGCTTTATGACAATAAATTACTAATTTGTAATACATAGGATCAATAATACTCTAGAAACTGTACTATGCATCATTAAGCACTATACACAATCAATAAGAAAGTCAGTCAGGAAAATACCTATTCCTTTTTGATTGTATGCAATGTTTTGGAATTTGGCTGTTCTTAACCCTAGAAGTGTAATCTGGAAATTCAGTAGACACTTCTTCTCTTGGAACTAATTCTGCATCATTCTTACATGGTATAGTAGCTAAAACACAATCATCAGGTAACTCGATTCAACTAAGTCTTCCATAGTGGCATTCATGAGAGCAGAGAGTTCTGGAGATGATTCGGATAAAACTAGTTAATCCTTGGTTGAACAGTGTAAGAAATTGGACCAGTTTTGCTAGAATTATAACTGTTACATATTTCTTATTTGTGGCATAATTAAATGCTAATAGTCCATCTCCTTGTTGAAATCAGTGTTGTTTTTCTCTCATTTCTCATTTAGATACTTGAGATTGTTGTTTGACAATTTACTATCTTTGAAGTTTGTGAAGGTAATAACAAATCAAACACAGTTCTCATTAAGAGTAGTTATGCAGATGAACTTAGTCACATGAGTTGTGTTTCTCTTAGATGCCAAAAAGCTATTCTCATGACCTATAATTAATCTTGCTCTCTTAAAGCTTTTAAAAAATGTTTTAAGCATTGTTTGAATCTTTCAGTAAATCTATTGATTGATAGATGATAAGGTATGGATTTTATGTGTTGAATATTATTTACTTTGAAATAATCCTCAAAATCTTGTGACATAAATTGTCAATCCTTATCATTGACAATCTGTTCCAGTTTAAAGTCAAGTTTGTCAAGTTTTTCTTTGGTTTGTTCAGTTGTAGCAGACCTTAGGATAACAACTTCTGGCCATTTTGTGTGCATCAATTAGGACTAGAACATAAGATTGTCAAAGGGAAAGAAGAATCTACATGCAATCATTGCCATGTGTTTTAGGCTATTTGCAAGAATGTAATGGAAACAATGATGGTGTTATTCTTATTCATGCACAGAATTGACACTGTCCCATTTTTTTCTTCAATCTGAACATCCAGAATTGGTCACCAAGAGTAACTATGTGCCAATTCTTTTATCCAGACTATATTAGGATATCCTTCTTATAGTTATTCAATAGACTAAGAGAAATGATCATGCTGATTCCCCACAGTAGACACTCACCTTGTATGGGCAACTCAAACTTTCTTCACGTGATTTCAAATCAGGAAGCAAATGATGCTTCTCAACTATTGTATCTTTCAATACCATTAGTTTCCCCAACAGGGAATAATTTCTGGTATGTTTCTGAACTTGAGAAGCAAATGATTTATCAGTGAAAAATTAAGACTATTAGCAAAACTAGTTGGTGGTATCTGCTCAATCGGTAAAGGTAAGAGAGATAACGCATCAGCATTAGTATGACATTCTGATTGATGATACCTTATATCATTAAGAGTGTGCAGATAAGATCAGTGACTATCTTGGCAATCAGCTAGAAGCCAATAATAGTACACTTTAAAACAGTTAAAAAAATAAGTTAAGGGTTATTGATCAGTCAATAATGGAAATGATGACCATATAGACAATGATGAAACTTTGTACACCAGAAATTATACTCAATGCTCCTTTTTCTAGCAAAAAACACACAAAGCATTTTTTTATTATTTGGTTTTCCTGCACAGACACCTAAATCTTTAATCTGTTACTGCTTTTTCCCAGCCTTTTAATATTGGAAAGAGCTCAATGTTTTTTCTTATACTCAGGATCTTTTCTTAATGTTCTTGCTGAAACAAAATCCATCTCATCATCAATTTTCTCTTCGTGATATGCTAACTATATTAGAGTTTATGTGTTTTAAACAAGTAAAAGTTGCGGTTTGTACATATAGATTCAAACTAAAATTAATAGATTTATTCTAGGAGCTCAGAGTAGAATATAAAACTAAAAAGCAGCCTGTGAAACATCCAATGAACAGCATTGTCAAATCATGTGACCAATCATGCAACTACTTAAATATATAACACACCTCAATTTTTTACAATTCATATAAGGAATTGGAATAAATGGACGCAATGTATAGTTGCTAAATTTGCTGATGAAACAGATGAGTAAGAAAATAGGTTTTGAAGAGAACATATGGAGGCTACAAAGGTGTATAGGTAGGTTAAGTGAATGGGCAAAGATCAGACAAATGGAATACAATATGGGAATATGTGAAATTGCCCATTTTGGCACGAAAAATAAAAAAGCATATTATCTAAATGGTGAGAGATTGCAGAGCTCTGAGATGCAGAGGATCTAAATGTACTGGTGCATGAATTGCAAAATGTCACTATATAATACAGAAAGTAATTAGGAAAGCTAATTGAACGTTATTGTTTATTGCAAAAAGAATTGAATACAAAAGTGGGGAGGTTATGTTTCTATTTTACAGGGCATTAGCGAGCCAATTCAGAGAAGCTTTCCTAGACTAATACAAAAGGGTATTTTAGAAGGGAAGGTTGGACTCGGTTGATATGTATCCACTGGAGTATAAGGCAACTTGACAGAAATCTACAAGATTCATGGCAGATGTAGAAAAGATGTTTTCTGTTGAGAAAGAATCTAAAATTAAGTGTCACAATTTAAGAGATCACCAATTTAGGATAGAGATTTGAGAGGAAATCTCTCTCAGTGGGTTGAGAGTCTTTGGAATTCTTCTTTAAAAACTGGTGAAAGCAAGTAAGACAGTGAAAGATGCAATTTGAGGTCAAAATCAGAAGAACCATGACCTTATTGAATGGAGGAGCAGGTTCAAGGAATCGAATTACCTACTTCTGCTCCTAATTTATACGTTCATACGTATGTTCACGTATCACACCACTATTTGTTTTGGACGCAGCTGACTCTGCACAGGAACAGCGGTGCAGGAGAGCCCCTCCACTCTAAGAACACTCCCTCCTGGCTGCTTTGTCCTCCACTCTGGTCAAACGCCTCCTCTCTGGCCACTCTGCTTGCTGAACACTTTCTACTGGTCCCTTTGCTTTCTGAACTATTGCTGCTGGCTTTTCTGCTCTCCAAACTCTTGCCACTAGCCCCTCCACTGGCTGAAGTCCCTCCGCTGACCCCCCACTGCCATTGGTTCTTATGTAGCTTCTCTTATGGGTTTTTAGCCCTGTTGTTCTCATTAGGGGAAAGAAAGATTGGATAAAGGTGTTTAAAATCATGAAAGATCCAGGTAGGGTAAACTGTTGTTTCTGGTGGTGGAAAGGTCAAGAACCAAAAAAACATGGATTTAAAATAATTGGCAAAACAGCCAATGACACCAGAAGGAAAACTCTGTGTTGACTGAGTTGTTAGCAACCAAAAGTACTACTTGGGAGCATGGTGGAAACACAATCCAAGTTTTCAAAAACAGTTTTGCTGGGCTCCTGAAGATAAAAATAATTGCCAAGATATATAAGGTGGGGTTGGGAATAGGGGAGTTGAACCAGCTGACTTATTCTTGCAAAAATTGCTATGGACACAATGGTTAATACCCTGGTTCTTTGTCATGACTATTTTATGATCGTATAGTCATTGTATACCATTCAACTCTCCCAGCAATGGGCTATTCCCATCTCCCTCAAATAATATGCAATGTCTTCATTGTAAGATCTACTTCATCCAGATAAAATAAGCACATCACTGTGGATGCTGGAATTTGAAACAAATACAGAGAATGTTGGAAACCTCAGCAGATTTTGTGACATCTGTAGGAAGGGAAAACAGAGTTAATGTTTCAAATCCGTTTGACTCTTCATTCACATTGTGCAACGAAACATTGCCTGTGCCACGAAAAAAGAACACTGCTGGCTCTTCTGCACATTATGGTATTTGAATGATCGGAGCCTTACGTGAGCCTTACAGTTGTAACTCTGCTGCCCTAATTAGAATTATAATGATGGCCTCACCCACCCATACCAATCAATTTACAGATTACAGTTATCAATCTGGGATCTACATGAAGTTATTACATTGTTTTATGAACTTGCCAAATCTCCCCAGGAGGCCTAATTTTCATGTTGAAAATTGGGTTTGTACTGGGTTTTTTTTCTGTTTTAAATGTGGAAATTTTTTTTCCTTTGGCGTGTTTCTCTCACATAATCCCTCTGACTAAATATATTAGAGTAATTGTGTATGAGGTAAATCACATAATTAAAAATGAACTAATGCTGCATGCAGCCTAACAATATGTACACCTGAAGGTGGTGTGTTGAGGCTCTGGGCCGCCTTGCTGCCCTCTGCCGGCCGCGCTCTCCCTCTGGCCGCAGCGGGTTGCCGTAGTTACCACATACCGGTCGCAAGATGGCCGCCCCGGCAGCAGAGAGGCGTTCGAGCGCTGGCTGAGGGCTCCGGTCTCTGCAGCTCGCAGGTGCCAAGCACACTTCAGCATTTATTCTTTTTTTAAATTTAGCCCCTTCCTTTCGACCACCACGACAAACGCAGCCATGCCGTGCACTTTGCATCAGTAGGAACCGACATGGAGCCGTCCGAGCTGCAGCCGCCTCGAATGCAAAGGTGAGCAATGGGCGACAAGGAGGCAGACGAAAGGGTAGACGAATGTCTCTGTTATATGTCGATCGTGCAGCGATGGACTTGCACGGTGGAGGGGGTTTTGGCAGGGAAAGGGCTGCAGACTGGGCCTCTGGCACCTTCTGCCAAATAGTGTCCTCCCATTGGGGTTGCAGGCGCCGCGCCTGCGCACGGCAGTCTCCTCCGCTTCCTGCCACATAGTGCACAGAGGGAAGAAATGAATGCAACTTCTAATTTACACTCTGAGTGGAAGGGAGGTGGGTGGGGGGACGTCAGTGCAACATTTTAATTTTTGCATTGCGTAGTAAAGTAAATCAGTTATGCACACGCGTGTTTCGGCATGAGTCACTTTTAACAGCAGGAAACGAGAGAGTGAGTTTCATTTGCGAAAATGCATCAACGAAGAATGTCAGAGGTTTTTTTTAAATAACAAAAAAAGGGAGAAATGCATAAAGGGTGCAGAGTGGTCGTGCTGCAGATAAAATAAATCTCTCTTTGGAGGCACTGAGCTGAGTGGTGCTGGCGATGATTCTTACAGAACCTATCGGAGCCCACTGATACAAAGGAATTTGGCGAAAGGTGCGTCAAGTCACGCACGATGTGCCTAAAACTGCACAAATGCAGAATGAATTTTAAAACATCACTGTGCTTGGGGCACCTCAACGTTCGAGGTTAAACGTTTGCAGAATTGCAACGTTTGCAGAGTGAAGCTAAGATTCATTTTGCAGTTTTTTAACTGGAGAAAGTCAAGATCTCTCCACCCAGTTCTCTCACAGACAACCATCTCTAGAAATGCGAAGCCATGCTAAATCCAAGAGCTCTGAACCAGAACTCTCCTCTTTCCCTAACTCTGCCTGGCTCATGGAAGACCAGGTGCATGCAAAACATTTCTACGTCGTCACCTTGAGTTAAAGACTATACTGGTACCCTTGCAGCACATAACTTTTTTAAACATTTCACAAAGCTTTTGTCCAGCGTTCTCCCGTCTGGCTCTTTTGTTTACCAGAATTGTTCTGTGCAGCAGTCATCTAAACCGTTTTCCCTAGGGAGCATTTTCCAAGCTAGTAATACATTCACCAATCTTTAGTTTGGCATATTTTTCTTTTAAAACAATCTTCAGTGGAGACCTGCACAAAAATAGCCAAGTCCCGAGGTAGTTTACATCTACAGTGTGGTTTTGTGCAGGGAACTGGAGGTTGCTGTTTGCTGGAGGCAATGGATTTGAAACTATGCGGGTTGTTTGGGCAGCTTGTGGGGGAGGTGTGCGTTGTCCATTTATCGACAAATCAACTACGTTAGTGGCAAAGTAAGTTATGGAAAGAAAGTTTTTTAAGGTTAGAGTTTTTTTGCGTGGGTGTTTGCGACACTGTGGCATTGCTGACGAAATATAATTAAAACAACTTTTCACTGATTAGCTCGTGTTACCTCTATCCTTGTCTACCTGCGAACTTGTACAGGACTTTTGGGAGAGGTTATGTCGATCGGACAGTGGAATTGGTCAAGCTGTGTCTTTTTAATACATATTAAAGGCAACGCCACATTTCCCGGAATATTTTATTTTCCTTGGGTGCGGCCGTTTAGTGCGTGTATGTTATGTTGTTACATGTTTGTCCTGGAATTCAGGATGGCAAAACAGTTTGCAGTCTAGTGAGGCTTGCGATTAGTATGATGTTATAAAAGATACTGGCGTTAATGCTTTATTCGTTAGGCATTTTTGAAGATCCTCTTTTAGATACAGGCATGCAAATGTCGAATGTTTTCTAATCGATTACATTTAGAAACAGAGTGCGATTTCTATGAGCAATGTCAAATCTTTTGGAGGAGTTATAATCCTCCACTTCTTCCCCCCCCTCCCCCCCGAAACTAGTTTCTGGCGAGTGAGATGGGTGTTATTTACAATTTGTAACATATTGAGTTTTTTTTGGCTTTTAAAATATGTACTGTATGTCTGAATCTAGTTAGAATCCTTCCAGTGCAGAAGAAAACAATTCGGCCCACCAGGTCTACACCGACGACAATCCCGATCCCCGTAACCCCTTGTATTTGCCCTGCTAATCCCCCGACACTAAGGGGCAATTTAGCATAGCCGTTACATCTAATCTGCACATTTTTAGACTGTGGGAGGAAACCAGAGCATCCACAGGAAACCCATGCAGATACGGGGATGCGCATTCTCGATGAGTAAAATAGAAGTTACGAGAATTTGGGAGACAAAAGTCATCCCACATGCAAGGCTTCTGGAGAAGGTGAGAGGGCATGGGATCCAAGGGGCTTTGGTTTCGTGGATCCAGAACTGGCTTGCCGGCAGAAGGCAGAGAGTGGTTGTGGATGGGTCTTGTTCTGCATGGAGGTCGGTAACCAGTGGAGTGCCCCAGGGATCTGTTCTGGGACCCCTGCTGTTTGTCATTTTCATAAATGACCTGGATGAGGAAGTGGAGGGATGGGTTAGCAAGTTTGCCGACGATACAAAGATCGGTGGTGTTGTGGATGGTCTGGAGGGATGCCAAAAGTTGCAGCGGGACATAGACAGGATGCAAGACTGGGCGGAGAAGTGGCAGATGGACTTCAACACAGATAAATGTGTAGTGGTCCATTTTGGCAGGAATAATGGGATGAAGGAGTACAATATAAGGGGTAGGAGTCTTAGCTGTGTTGTAGAGCAGAAGGATCTCGGGGTCCGGGTTCATAGGACTCTTAAATCGGCCTCGCAGGTGGAGGAAGTGGTCAAGAAGGCGTACGGTGTACTGGCCTTCATTAATCGAGGAATAGAGTTTAGGAGTCAGGAGGTAATGATGCAGCTCTATAAGACTCTTGTCAGACCCCAGTTGGAATATTGTGCGCAGTTCTGGTCGCCTCATTATAGGAAGGATGTAGAGGCTATTGAGAGGGTTCAGAGAGATTTACAAGGATGCTGCCTAGATTGGGAGGCAGGCCTTATGAAGATAGGTTGAGGGAGCTGGGACTCTTCTCACTGGAGAGACGTAGGTCGAGAGGCGACCTGATGGAGGTTTATAAAATGTTGAGAGGAATAGATAGGATGGACACTCAGAGACTATTTCCCCGAGCTGAAATGGTCACTACGAGAGGACGCAGATTTAAGGTGCAGGGAAGCAAATACAAAGGAGATGTCAGGGTAGGTTTTTCACTCAGAGGGTGGTGGGTGAATGGAACCGACTGCCGTCGGAGGTTGTTGAGGCAAATTCACTGGGGTCTTTTAAGAGACTTCTGGATGAGTATATGGAAAAGAATAGGATAGAGGGTTATAGATAGGTCTGTGGATTGGTAGATGTGATCGGCGCAACTCATGGGCCGAAGGGCCTGTTTGTGCTGTATTGTTCTATGTTCTATCCTCTTCAGCCCCTGCCACAAACTCTGTTCCCAGCTTGACTCCATCCCTCTCTGGCATGTGAGGCTGATCAAGACCATTTACAAACTTGGTATCGTATCTCATCTTATGTCGGGCTCCAGAACTACATTTCAGCTCCCATTGCCTCCAAGATCACTTAAGTTCATCTGCCTAATGTTGCCTGTCTCTCTCCTGACCTCTGCTCAGCTGAAACCCTCATCCATTCTTCTGTCATTATGAGATATGGCTGTTCAAATGCTTTCCTTGGTGGTCTCCCATTTTTATTCTCAAGTGCAAGGTCATCCAAAATGCACCTGCATCCTCACTTACACCGAATCTCATTCACCCATTATTCCTATGTTCGTTGACCTGAATTGACTTTCAGCCCAGTGAAACCTCAATCTAACTATTTTTTTTCTTCAGATTCCTCCATTGCCTTTACAACTTATTGCTTTCTTTGCTTTCCTCTTACTTTTGGCCTTTTGTGAATTCTCTGTTTCGGCTGCTCCATCATTGGGTGCGCATTCAGTTGCCTGGGCCTTAAGTTCTAGAATTATTTCCCTGAATTTCTCCATCGTTCTTTTTTGAGATGCTCTTTAACTTATTTGTCCTATTATCAGTTTCAAATTTGATATGCTCCCATGAAATACTTTTCCTTTGTGAATGGTATTATACAAATTATTGAGATTGGTATCAGGGAAATATGATTTGAAGCAGGTGGACTTACTGTATTTATGTTATAGAAAGGCCAACCACACAGGATTATTGTGCTATGCTTTTTGACTCACTTATTTTTAATATTAGGAAGTAGTTAAAATGTCAGTGTTCTTGAAACATCATTTAAAAAAAAATGAAAAGTTTTAGAAGATTCCAAATTGTTAGATCTGCTTGGGGTGCTTTTTGGCTTGGAATTAAAGCACACTAAATTTCAGGACATTGCATCATTTACTACTATCAATGTGGTATCCCATCCAAGTCCCACCAGCTGAAACTACTTGCTGTCATTGTGAAAGTGGCAGTGCTTTTTTTTGTTCTTATTCTCTGCTTTTGATTATTCAGCAGTTAAAAATATTTTTCACCCTTGAGACTTCTTCCAGTGAAGCAGCAAAATAATTTATCATGATGCAGTTGCCATGTAAATTCTTCATTCCAGTGTTCTGCTCCTAACAAATCATGGGGGTAAATAGAACAAAACGATCACAAATTTCAAAGAAAGGATATGCATTTCAAAAGTGCCCTTCACAACTTCATGATTCCCTAGTGCTAATGTAGTTTGTACTTTTGAAGATTATTTGCCATAGCAAATATAATATAAGAAACATAGTGATTTCTGCATAACAAGACTCTTCAAAAAGCAGGAAGATGTAATTTGTAACATCAGTTACCATAAATATTGGCCAGGAAAGAATTCCCCTGCTCATCAAAAAAGCTCGCCCCTTGAGCTGGCAGTTGTGCCTTGGTTTGATACCTCTGACACTTGATAATGTAGCACTCCCTCAGAACTGTATTGAAGTTTTGGTCTAGGCCATGAGCCTGAATTTTTGCAGAGTGGCAGTCAGAGTTGGATGGCCATTTTCCTGTCTGAAGATATTTTGGATCCTACTTTGCCTGATGTTCTGACTTAAATTGGATGAGATCCAGGCAGTGCATCATGTCCCTCGTGTCTTGCATTGAGGATAGCTCAGTTGGATGCAAGGAGGCCATGCTCATTTTTTATGACACTAATTGCCGTAAATCAAGTACATTATTAAATTATAGGTCCTTAACCGATCAGAGAAAACATAAATGTATAAATTGAGTGGGTAGAATCTTGCAGTGGTCAGGTCATTACAAAAGGGAATAGTGTGGTCTTGAAGGTTAGAATCAAGCTTTTGATGGGAAGAAAAGGGATCATGGCCTTAAAAATCTGAGTTGGGTCTTTTGGTGAGGTGGGAGGTGCTCCCTATCCTATGCCATCCTGTAGCCCAGCACATTTATTATGGCTAATTCACCAAACCTGTACATCTTTGGACTGAAACTAGAGCATCCAGAGAAACCCCATGCAAACTCCACACAGTCACCTAAGGCTGGAATTGAACATGGGTCCCTGGTGCTGTGAGGCAGCAGTGCTAACCACTATGCTGCCCACGAATATTTCTAAGAAACTAATATTGAGTAGGGCCAGTTTCCATGTCAGACAATGTAACAAATGAAACGGTAGATTTTCTTTAGCCCTTTTTATTTAGAGTTTTTCCAAGCAAGCCTTAATGCTTCTTGATCATCCTGCCACCTTCCCTCTTTACCCTGCCTCCACTGCCCAAAAAGGCATCCCAACACTAGATCTTGTATTTGTCCTTGACAACCTATCTACACGGAGCCAACACAAAGTGCTAAAAATGGAGTTTATAATGCAGTCAAATATGTAAGCCACAGCTTTGCTGCTAACAGGAAGATCTTGCCCATTGCATATGCTCTATAATTTCAGATGCAATGTGCATGGGTCTTGCAGTGGTTGACGCTAGTTTATATTCATTCCTTACCTTTCACTATCTTTCACTTTACTTCAAAATTTTATCACTACAATAATATTTTATTGTACCACCTAATCCTTTTATTAATTGTCTGGAATGAAATCTTGCATTGCGCACTGCCTTTTATGGTAGCAAAGCCTTCCAATGTGCTCTACAAGAGTATAACAAGACAACATTTGATACCAATTTTGAAACAAATAGGAGGTATTAGGACAAGTGGTCAAAGTTCTGAGAACAACTTCGGTCGACTGGTGGATGGGTTGAGGGAAGCAAAGGTGCTATTAAATCATAGTGGAAGCATAAGAGGCCATAATTTGAGAATTGCCATTTTCAAAGGGATGTAGGTTGGGATGAAATAAGTTCTAAATCCTAAATGAATATTTCTCATCAGTATTTATTGTTGAGAAAGTCATGGTTGTTAGGGAACTTGGCAAATAAATAGTGATGTTTTAATTGTACGTACAAGAGAAGGAGGTGCATCATTAAAGCGCATCAAAGTGGACAAGTTGCTGGGACCTAATGAAACATATCCTAGGACCTTTTGGGAGGCTGGGAAGAAAATTGCATGTCACCTAGCAGAGATATTTGAATTATTGACAACCACAAGTGAGATGCCTGAAGATTGGAGGGTAGCAAAGGTTGTGCCTTTGCTTAAAAACTACTGCAGGGAAAAGTCTAGGAGCTACAAGATGGTGAGCCTCACATTTGTAGTGGGTAAGTTGTTAGAGAGAGACAAGATCTACAGGCATTTAGAGAGGCAAGGGACAGTCAGCACAGCTTTGTAAGTGAAAAATCTTGTCTCATAAATTTGATTTGAGTTATTTGAAGGGGTAACTAAGAAGGTAGATGAGGGCAGGGCAGTGCAGTTGATGTTGTCTACATGGACTTTAGCAAGGCCTTTGTCAAAGCACCACATGGTAGGTTGTTGCATAAGGTTAAATCTCTCAGGATCTAGGGTGAGGTAGCCAAATAGATACAAAATTGGCTGGATGATAGAAGACAGAGAGTGGTTGTAGAGAGTTGTTTTTCAAACTGGAGGCCTGTGACCGGCAGTGTCTCAGGGATTGGTTCTGTGTTATTTGTCACTTAAATGAATGATTTGGATGAGAATTTAGGAGATCTGGTTAGTAAGTTTGCAGATGACATCAAGTTTGGTGGCATAGTGGACAATGAAGAAGGTTATCAAGGATTGCAACAAGATCTTGATCAGTTGGGCCAGTGGACTGACGAATGCCAGATGGAGTTTAATTTAGACAAATGCAAGGTGATGTATTTTGGTCGATCGAACCAGGGCAGGACTTATTCAGTTAATGGTAGGGCGTTGTGGAGTGTTAGAACAAAGAGATACAGGTTCACAGCTCTTTGAAAGTGAACAGAGTGGCAAAGAAGACATTCAGCATGCTTGGTTTCATTAGTCAGAACATTGAATACAGGAGTTGGGACATCTTATTGAAGTTGTACAAGACATGGTATGGCCACATTTGGAATACTGTGTAGAGTTCTGGTCACCTTATTATTGAACTTGAAAGAGTGCAGAAAAAATTACTTGGATGCTACCGGAACTTGTGGTTTGAGTTACAAGGAGAGGCTGGATAGACTGGGACTTCTTCTCTGGAGCATAGGAGGTTGGGGAATGATCTTGTAGAGGTCTAAAAAATAACGAGGGGCATAAATCAGCTAGATATTTATTGTCTTTTTCCAAAGGTAGGGGCATCTAAAACTAGAGGACATATGTTTAAGGTAAGAGGGGCAAGATATAAAAGAGAGTCCAGAGGGCCAGTTTTTTTAAAGAGGGTAGTAAGTGCCTCGGACAGGCTGCCAGAAGTAATAGTAGAGGTTGGTACAATTTTATGTTTTAAAAAGTGTTTAGAAAGTTACATGGCTAAGACGGCTATAGAGGAATATGGGCTAAACATGGGCAATTGGGACGAGCTTTCTGGTGAAAATTGGCTGGCGTGGACAAGTTGAAGTGATGTGCCTCTTTCCATGCTGTAAACGCCTATGACTTTAAAAGGGGTGAGGGGCAATCCCATGGAAGGATTTGACCACAAAGAAGAAACGAGTGGCTGTAGGGAGTTTGGTTTGAATCAGATTATCAGCAATTTTGAGTGAGCTGAAATTTATGGAGAATGGAATGTGGGAAGCTGGCCAGGAGAGCATTATAATAATATTATTTCATTTTCAATGAGCAATGTCATAATTGTATGTACTCCACATGTTAGTATATTAACTTTGTCATGCCTTTGATTGGAAGGTTTTAAGAGAAACAAAAATATGTGGAGCTGAAGTAAAAATGCAAAAGCTTTCACTTTTGAAAACCAAAGAGCATAATACAGATGATCGCTGTTCAAAAAGCAAGTTACTAGAGGGGAATAATGAACAGGAAATCTATTTCAAGTGGCGGAAAAAAGACTAAAAGCAAACCGAGGCAATAAAAAAATCAAGTTAAAGAAGAAAAGTTTTAAAAAATACCAAGGCTATTGGTACGATGATAGGTGCTTGATGGTTGAGTACATCAGGAAAAATACAGGTGAATGGCTGGATGAACATAATATGCTATGGTAGATGGGAAACCAAATTGGGGAAAAAAACGTGAAACATGGAGGTAAATGTTGGAATTTATTGGGGCTGGATTCAGTGAACAGGCTAGCAGCAAAAAGCACAGTGACTTCTTCAAGCAGCAATTTATTTTGTGTTTTTCTGTTTTTTAAAAAAAGTTAAGGAACACAGCTCATCGAATAGGTAATCAAGGTTGCAAACAGTTTGATTCATTGGGACAGTGGTTGTAGGGAGGTTGGAATTGAAGGCAAGGGTTTGGAGGTGAGTTGGAATGAGTATCAAGCATACTTCTCCCCTTGCAACCCCACCGTCACCAGAGGCTCTCGCACGTGCATGAACTGCCGACACTATATGGACTGCAGTGGTTCAAGAAGATAGCTATACAACCTCCCCTAGGGCAAATGGGGATGAGTAATAAATGCTGGCCAAGCCTGACACCCGCATCCTGTGAACAAATAAAACAAACTTCATTATGAAGGATATAATCAGGGAAGAGTGAGACTCAACAATTGATTTGGAGATCAGAGGCAAAGGATAAGGAATTATAAATGCTGACAAAGAACTGGGTTTTTTTTTAGAGGTGTCAGTTTCAAAAATAGTTGTTACATTACACTGATATAGGATCCTAGTCAGACCACATTTGGAGTATGATGTACAGTTCTATTATGTACTGTAAAAACACAGAAACACTGGAGAAAGTGCATACAATTACAAAGAAGAATAAATCTACCCTGAAAAGTTGAACAGGTTGAGGCTTAGTGAAGATGGAGAACAATTGAAAAAAAAGCTGTGTTGGACAGGGTAGTAATCTTAGAATCCCTACAGTGCAGAAGAATGTCATTTGCCTCATCAAGTCTGCACTGACCACAATCCCATCCAGGCCCTATTCCCATAACCCCACACATTTACCCAATTAATTACTTAACACTTAGGAATAATCAATGGCCAATCAATCTAATCTGCACATCTTTGGACTGTGGGAGGAAACCGGAGCACCCAGAGGAAACCCATGCAGACACTGGGCAAACGTGCGAACTCCATACAGGCAGTGACCAGCGGCTGGAATTGAACCCAGGTCCCTAGTGCTGTGAGGTAACAGTGCTAACTGCCATACCACCCAGTTGTGTGGAGAATTGTGTAAAAGTTCCAAAACTAGGGGACATCAATGCAAGATGATTATTGATAAATACAAAAGGAATTATTTTTTGGTTAGAATTTGGAATGGCAACTTAGATGCTTTCAAAAGTAAACAAGATGAGTAAATGAAAGAAAAGATAATAGAAAGATGTGCTGTAAGGTTGAGATAAGGTAAATTGGATGGGGAAGACTTGTGGATTTTTGGCATTAGCTCAGATTAGTTTGACAGAAAGACCTATTTCTGTGTCTTGTGGGAGACTGGCTGCAAAGGATATAATGTGAAAAAGTGAAATGGTGATTTGGATATGATGATGAAAAGTGACATGGTGATTTTGAAGATTGGAGACAAAGGGTGTGAACATGATGAGTGATACTGTGATTAGTTTGGTGTTGCTCTGCTGAAACTGGATTTGAGCCAAAATATTTATTGTTAAATTGTCTGAAGTTCTCAATTCAAGTGTTGCTGTTTTAAGTGTAAATGAAGGAATATGGTGTTGGCCAAGTACTAATTCCTGAAAAAAAACATAAAGTTAGCTAACCTCAGTGCTTTGGATTGATTATTACATTACCTTCACACAAGTTTCTGCAGGAATACTACAAGTTGTATTATAGTATTCTTGTATGTTCTTTTGATTTGAATTAATAGGATTTATTTGATTTATTATTGTCATGCATTAGCATACAGTGAAAAGTATTGTTTTTTTGCGCGCTTTACAGACAAAGCATACTTTCCATCTGGATGGAAACGAGAGAGTGCAAAATGTAGTGTTACAGTCATAGCTGGGGTTAGAGAAAGATCAGCTGAATGCAAGGTAAGTCCGTTCAAAAGTCTGATGGAAATAGGGAAGATGAATACGTTTGAGACTTCCTGTGTTTCTTGCGGTCTTGGGCAGAGTGAGAGTCCAGACTGTCATACAACCAGAAAGAATGCTTTCTGTGGTGCATCTATAAAAGTTGGTGAGAGTAGTCCCAGTGGTGGACATGCTAAATTTCCTTAGTCTGAGAAAGTAGAGGCATTGGTGGGCTTTCTTGACTATAGTGTCGGCACGGGAGAACCAGAATAGGTTGTTGGTGACCTGGACGCCTAAAAACTTGATGCTCTTGATCCTTTCTACTTCGTCCCCCTTGATGTAGACAGGGGCATGTTCTCCGCTACAGTTCCTAAAGTTGATGACAATCTCCTTTGTTTTGTTGACATTGAGGGAGAAGTAATTGTTGTTGCATCAGTTCACCAGATTCTCCATCCCATTCCTGTTCTGTGTCCCATCATTTTTTGAGATCCGACCCTGTATGGTTGTTCACCAGCAAACTTGAAAATTGAGTTGGAGAGGAACTTGGCCATGCAGTCATAGATGTGTAAGGACTAAAGTAAGGGGCTGAGAACATAGCCTTGTCAGGCATCGGTGTTGAGGATGATCGTGGATGAGGTGTTGTTGCCTTCCTTACTGATTGTGATCTATGGGTTAAGAAGTTCAGGATACAGTCACAAATGGAAAAGCCAAGGCCCAGGCCACAGAGTTTGGATATGATTTTCGTAAGTATAATGGTGTTGAAGGCCGAGCTGTAGTCAATAAATAGGAGTTCACTATTTTAATTTTTATTTCCATAAAACATATAAACCAACTTGTCAGTCCAAGTTAAGTGTGAACTGTTTTGCTAATTCACTTCGGAAATTTGATATATTTAACGTAATTAATCCCATAACGTATTTGGAGAGAGTTCCATGTTTGCTTTTGAGTTAGTTTACATCAAAGTTAGAAAGTTTAACTGATGCATTTCATTTTGAATAATTTAAAATTATCTGATGTAGGGCAAGTTAGCAGCAGTCACTTGTTCAATATCTCCCAGGCTGGAAACAGTTGAAGTTGGTATAAGAAATTTCTTGGGTGGAATTTTCAGCACCTCCAGCTTCGTGTTTTGCAGTGGTGGGGATGGCCTGACATTGGCCAGTGTTAGATCCTTGGCGCACACCTCCCCCCACCTCACTTCAAATTGTTGGTTCTATTGTGTGTGTGAGGTACAAATGTTAACTGTGATTTATTTTTCTAAACGGTATAATTTTTATAACAATTTTGTATATTGAGCAAAGACAGAGCTCTATAATGGCTGCACAGAAGAAACGTTAAAAGTTTATTTATTATTCACAAATAAGACTTATATCAACACTGCAATGAAGTTACTGTGAAATTCCCCTAGTTGTCACACTTTGGCACCTGTTCAGGTCAATGCACATAACCAGCACATCTTTCATGGGTGGAAACCCATGCAGCCACGAGGAAAATGTGCAAACTCCACACAAGCTGGGAATTGAACCCAGGTCCCTTGTGCTCTGAGGCAGTAGTGCTAACCATTGTGCCAACATGGCGCACACGTTCTTGAAAACTTAATACATTTGTAAATGTATATTATAATTCCTATTTGACATAACACACATCAGATTTCAGCAGAGTTTTGATTTGATTGCACTTTTCGTCACTCTCTGACTTGCACACTTGGGTGCCATGCTTTGATTTGCTCAAATTTCATATTAAAACAGTTAAGAAGTGTCACCCAATTCTGTGCTGTATGATAGTAGAACATGAACCCTTAAGTGGCTCCGGCTGTTGCCAAAAGGATTGGAAATTATCAATCGAATTACTTGTTTTAGTAAAATTACTAACTGATAAAATTGTGGCTTACAAATTTTGTTCCATAAATAAGGCAAAAAAGTGGTAATGAAAGAAAGACTTGCTAAAAGCTGTTAAGGAGAATAAAACAGAGTACTGCAGTAATATGGACAGGAGGGGAATTAACTTAAACAATCCTGATTACTCAGCTACAGCGTGTCTAAACAGATTTTAATTTTTGATTTTTTTTCCCACCTTTATAAGTAACAGTGTATTTTCCCCAATCCTTGGTTTGGAGTGTTCAAAACATCTGTCAATAATCCACAGGAAACTTGAGATAATATCATATGAGAGGGTTGATTTAGTTGCAGACAAAAACAAGCCAGTAAAGGAGTTTTGCAATATCTGGTTCCTTTTACATTTGTGCAGTAAAAGAGGGGTAAGAAAACAGGACAAGACCACAATAAAAATAAGATCTATGAATTTCATGAAAATCCAAAATTGAAAGTGCAGTAGCATACTTCAGGATAGTAGGCTTACTGTTACAAAGTGATTTGCCTTCCCAAAAGCAAGAACTGCTGATGGGAGAAGGCATGTTGAATTAGACTTAAAGGCACAAGTTCCACTGTTCTGTTATTCAATGTAGATGAGGGACAGATTTATTTCTGCTTCTGTCTGTTCCATAGTAAATTGGTAGACAGAGATAGACTGTTGGCTTAGAGGCCTGCTTTCGCTTCTTGAGGAGGTCAAACAGTGACCACCTGAGTTCAGTTCCACAGCAATTTTACAGGTTCAGCAGCTTAGGAGAGTTGTGACATACCTCCCACTTCTTGGACAAAGAATATATTTTCCCAAGGTCTGGAATCTTGAGGTATTTGATATGAGTGGGGGTCCTTTTTGTTCTTTATATACCATTCCTAGTGGCCAGAATTATTCTTTAGAAACAAGAAGATACTTTGTGCCGTTCCAGAAGAGGAGCATTAATGTTTTTTAAAAGAGGTATTGAATCTTTGTTTGTCTGAAGATTAGAGGTAGCTTTAGTCCATTTAAGGAAAAAAAACCCATTTTATAGAATAGCCAGATTGGCGCAGATATATAATTTCCTACTGATCCTTGACATTCAGTTGCATTACGATCATCGAATTCCCCTCTGTAGTGAACATCTTAGTGGGGCAGGGTTTCCATTGATCAGACACTTAACTGGACCAGCTTCACATGTACTGTGGCTATAAGAGCAGGTCAAAGGCTGGGATCGCTACTTGCTCTCCAAGCCCTGTGCACCATTTAAAAGGCACGAGTCAAGAGTGTGATGGAAATCTCCCCACTTTCCTGAATGTGTGCCACACAGCAATACTGAATAAACCTTGTGGCATCCTAAGCAGAATAAACTGCTTGATTGGCACACTGTTCACTATCTTAAATTGTCACTTCCTTCAGCACCATTGTTACTATAGTGCGTACCATTTACAAATTGTACTTCAGCAAC
Source organism: Sphyrna mokarran (assembly GCA_024679065.1). Classification (NCBI taxonomy): domain Eukaryota; kingdom Metazoa; phylum Chordata; class Chondrichthyes; order Carcharhiniformes; family Carcharhinidae; genus Sphyrna; species Sphyrna mokarran. Next base: position 23,727,657 of record JAGIQG010000012.1, on the reverse strand, counting down.
TTGCCAAAATCTTTTTGACAGTACCGTTCAAAAAATACAATTGCTGACCAAACAGGAATTACGTGTAGAAATAGGCCATTTGGTCCCTTGAACCTACTTTGTCATTTTAATAAGATCCTGGCTGAAATGTTTGTGTTTCAAACTCCACATTCCCTGATAAGCTTTGGTTACTTTGCCCAATAAGAATTCATCTACTTCTGCCTTAAAAATATGATCTGCCTCTACTACTTTGAGAGTTCCAAAGTCACACAATCCTTGGTGAGAAAAAAGAATTCTCCTGAAATTTTATTTATTGTCACATGTATTAGCATACAATTAAAAGTATTGTTCCTTGCATGGTATACAGACAAAGCATTTCGTTCAAAGAGAAGGAAAGGAGAGAGTGCAGAATGTAGTGTTATGATCATACATAGAGCATAAAGAAAGACCAACTCAGTGTGAGGGAAATCTATTCAAAAGTCTGATGGTGGTAGGGAAGCAGGTGTTCTTGATAGGTTGGTATGTTTCCTCAGACTTTTGTATCTTTTTCCAACAGAAGAACGTGGAAGAGAGCACTTCTGAGACAGAGGGAAGTGTTAAGTATCAGTGAGTGGGAGGCTGACTTGTGTGATGGACTGGGCTTCGTTTATGACCGTTTGTATTTTCTTGTGATCCTGGATAGAGCAGAAGCCATACGAAGCTGTGATACACCAGAATGACAGGGAGTGGGATAGCTTGATCTTGGGTCTATAATGTGCTGTACTGTTTTATATTCTATTTTCTGTAATATCATTAAGGCACAGTGCTTGGCTTTTGTTTGGTACGGGGTGATGGTTGTTCTTCTTAAAACAGATAGGAACCTCAGATTGTTATAAAAAGAGATTGAAGTTATCTGCACATATTCTGAATGCTCATCTGGACCAGTTGCTTTCTGTGGATTGATCTTCGAGAAGGCAGCTCTGACATCTGCACTTGTGACCTTCAGTGCAGATTCATTCAAAGCTTTCATGATGGAGAGTGTACTCTCACTGACAGGCATAGAACGCGTTGAGTTTATCGGGGAGGGGTGTGTTGGCGCCAGCGATTTTAAATGCCTTCAGCTGTCCTCACCTCTGTCTTAAATGGATGACTCCTAATCTAATTCTAATCAGAGCCTCTTAATCCTGGGCTCCACCCTAAAGCAGAACCTTGTTAAAGACATTCAGGACCTTGTCCTTCAATTGTCACCCTTCACTATTTGAAACTTCAATATTCAATCTTTCCCCATAACAAAACCTGTTCATTTCAGGTATTAAACCTCCTTTTATATCTTTCCTTGCATAAGGAGATCAGAACTGTAGCCATTGTTTGAAATGTGTTCTCACAAACGCTGTGTGTAACTAAAGAATATAATCTTACTTTAATGTTTAATTCTCTCATAATAAGAGAATAGTATTCCATCAGCCTTCTTAATTATCAGCTATATTTGCATGCTGACATTTGTGGCTCGTGTACTAGAACACATAGATCTCTCTACACCTTGGAATTTGCTAATTTTCCATTTAAATAACATAGAACATAAAAAAAACTACAGCACAAACGGGCCCTTCGGCCTACAAGTTGTGCCGATAATATCAGTACCTACCAGGTCATAGAACAATCTGTAACTCCCAATCCTATTAACTCCCATGTACTCATCCAGAAGTCTCTTAAAAGACTCCAGCGAGTTTGCCTCTGCCACCACTGATGGCAGCCGATTCCATTCATTCACCACCTTCTGAGTGAAAGACTTACCTCTAACATCTCCTCTGTTCTTGCCCTCCAGCACCTTAAACCTGTGTCCTCTCGTAGCGACTATTTCAGCCTTGGGAAATAGCCTCCGAGAATCCACCTTATCTGTTCCTCTCGAGATCTTATAAACCTCTATCAGGTCGTCTCTCAACCTTCGTCTCTCCAGGGAGAAGAGACCTAGCTCTCTCAACCTATCTTCAAAAGGCATGCCTCCCAATCCAGGCAACATCCTTGTAAATCTCCTCTGCACCCTCTCAATAGCTTCCACATCCTTCCTATAGTGAGGCGATCAGAACTACACATAGTACTCCAAGTGGGGTCTGACAAGGGTTTTATAAAGTTGCAGCATTACCTCCCAACTCCTAAATTCAATTCCTCTATTAATGAAGGCCAGTACACCACATGCCTTCTTGACCACATCCTCCACTTGCGGGACAGATTTAAGATTCCTATGGACCCGGACCCCAAGATCCTTCTGCTCCTCAACACTGCCAGGACTCCTACCCTTGATATTATACTGCTTCCTCCCTTTGGTCCTGCCAAAATGGACCACCACACATTTATCCGCGTTGAAGTCCATCTGCCACTTCTCCGTCCAGTCTTGCATCCTATCTATATCTCGCTGCAACTTCAGACATCCCTCCAGACTATCCACAACACCACCAACCTTCGTATCGTTGGCGAACTTACTAACCCATCTCTCCACTTCCTCATCCAGGTCATTTTAAAAATGACAAGCAGCAAAGGTCCTAGGACAGATCCATGGGGCTCTCCACTGGTGACCGACCTCCATACAGAAAAAGACCCATCCACAACTACTCTCTGCCTTCATGAAGGCAAGCCAGTTCTGGATCCACAAGACCAAAGCCCCTTGGATCCCATGCCCTCTCACCTTCTCAAGAAGGCTTGCATGGGGGACCTTATCAAACCTTGCTGAAATCCATGTAAACCACGTTCACTGCTCTTCCTTCGCCAATGTGTTCAGTCACGTTTTCGAAGAACTCAACTAGGCTCGTAAGGCACGATCTGCCCTTAACAAAGCTGTGTTAACTATTTCTGATCATATTGAATTTCTCTAAATATTTTCTAAATAATATTCTACTTAAAATTTTTTTCTGACAGTTTATCTGTAGATTAAAGTAACCCATTATTATTATGGTCCGTTTATCATAAGCACCCAATATTTTTTCGTATATACTCATCATATTTTACTATTTGGGGATTGTAGACCACTCTATCCTGTAGAAGAATAAGGCCAGTAGCAATATAGAATTTATTTAAGTTTTTTTCTCATGTCACCCTATATGACTCCATCATAGTCCATTGTCGTTGAATACGGGCAATAAATGCTGCCCTTGCCAATGACACCTACATCCTGTAAATGAATTTTGAAAAGTATAATACAAGTATGGCAACAAAAAAAACTTGTTTACTGAAACCTATTTGGGATTCATAAACAGAAGCAGTATTTCAGTTCTTTGGGAATTTGCATGTCCATTTGTTGCTGCCTCTTACAAATTCAACACAAAGGCTCACTTTGAAAAAGATTTTTGTTTGTCTTGATCTTTTTTCACTCAGGTGGGTTATTGCCAGAGCCAGTAAATGTAAATCAATCTGTTTGAGAGTCATGCCTTGTATTTGTTCTTGAGTTACAGTGGAGCTAGTGCAAAAAATATTTTGGTTGAATGTATTTATTGTTATAATAAAACTCTAAAACTTAACTGTTATTTTTGCATTAATGAATGCTGACTCCCACCACAATGAACAGGATACAATAACTTGGCTGTAGGAAAGCTGATTGTTAAGTAATTTCAAAACTGTAGCACTGGTGGGTGCTACATATTTGCTTTTATAAAATAAAATTTCATCAGTGTTTCTAAAAAACCCTATGCCAGATTCTTTGGCCAATTTTGTAGAATAAGTCAAGTTTCTTCAAAGAGGTTAAGGGGGTGCAAATGGTGTGATAAGAAACTGATGATAGGACAGACAAAGAAAGGTATGTAGCCCACTCAAAAGTTTTAAAATTGAGACCAAGTGCCATTTGGGATCTTGAAGCCTTAACTTTTGAACCAATGAAGTAGTGCCACATAATTTGCTTTGCATTGGGCTATAATAGACAAATAGAGCCATCAAACCAGAAGAACCAAATACTTTAGCAATAGTTCAATAATCTACAATAACCTCGAAGGGAATGAGAAATGAATTGGGTGCAGGGAAGAGTTCTAAAATATGGGGCATAAATATAACAAATTCAGTAAGTAATCTGAAAGAGACTTCTTTGCCATGGCAGTGGGTTGAATGTAGGCTCGTTTCACCCATTCCATGCAGTAGCAAATATCATGGTAATATTTAAGGGGAAATTACATAAATGCATGAAAGATATGCAATTGGTCTTAGATGAAGTAGGGTGTGAGGAAGTTTGTGTGGAGCATAAACATGGGCATTGGTTAACCTGTTTCTTTACTGTAAGATCTATATATTTTAAAAAGTATTCATTCTTTCAAAATTGCATGCTAATCTAATGGGAGCTTGTTTCTTAGTTTCTGCTTTGTGGCTTGTTGAGTGCACAATGATTGAAATATGGAAAATCTACTTGGTTTGCATTCCTCCGCTGAACGGTTTGTACATAATCACAACAGCGGGGAGTGACAATCATGCAGGATTTCAATAAATAAAGAAAAATATGGTGAAAGGGGCCATGCACTGTAACCTAAAACACATGTGTGGGAGTTCCAAAGAAGAGTCATATTCGACATGAAAGGTTAACTCTGTCTCTCACGGATGCTGCCAGACCAGCTGAATATTTTCAGCACTTCATTTTTATTTCAAATCCTCAGCATCTGCAGTATTTTGCTTTTATTATAACGTGTGGGGACTTGCACATAAAAGTTAGCTAAATTAATAGGTTTTGCTTGCTAGTAAACGAGGAGTTATATTGTGCTTGCAGCAAATCTAGTAAACAAATTTAATTTGTACAGGTCTATAGCTGGAATTTGAGGGGCCTAAGCAGTAATTACTCTCATCGTCTAGACACCTTCAGAGAGCTATGTTGTATTTAGCTTCCATTTATGTTCACCCTGAGGTTTGAGACCGTATTTATTCCTGGTGGACGTTTTTAATGATATGTTAGTCAGGGATTGTTCAAAATTTAAAGCTAATCTGATGTGGGAGTGAAATTTGTTTGACTTGTATAAAAAAATTGAATTGCACATTCTTGTGATGTGTAATCATTCTATTTCAGATGAACAAAGAATAATCAATGTAGTTAGTGATCACTTTCTGAAGACTATAGTAAAATGCTATTCACTTGAGATTAGCCAAGATTGTGCTGGCTTTGGCACAGTGATTTTTTTGCTTGAGTACATAATGCAGGGAGGTGCTTCACTACAGTAACAAGGGAATACTACACTATTAGAAGAATCTAGCCTTGGAGAATGTTTTAAATTGAGGCATCATCTATCCTTTCTGGTGGAAATAAAAGATCAAGTGGCACTATACAGAGAAGAGGAAGACATTGTGGGCACTGTTTATCCTGCAAGTAACACTGTCTGAAATCCTTTTGGACTTTTAAGATTTAGTTGTTATAACTCAGTGAGCCTCATGGTATGTATGCTTTATGGTATAAGTCCAGGGTCAGAGGAGAGTGACGAATAATGTGAAAGCAGCTGATAATATAACATAATATTATATTATACAACATAATATTTTCTGTCACACTTTTGTCTGCTGTTTTCATTAAAATTACAATGCCTGCATTTTAAATAGAAATTTATACTTTTCCTCTACAAAATGTTTGTCCATTTTTTGATTAATAGTGAGGTTGTATGTCTTGGACCACCCAGAGATATAAACAGGATGGTCAAATGAACAGATAAATGGCAGATGAAATTTAACCCTGAACAGTGATACACTTTGGAAGGAATAATTTGACAAGAAAGTATTGACTAAACGGCATGACACTAACAAATTTTGTGGAACAAAAAGGCCTTGGTGTGTTTGTCCACAGATCTCTGAAAATGAAAGGGTATGTTGGCATGAAGAAAGCATGTGGGGTACTTGTCTTTAACAGGTGAGGCATAGATTACAAAAGCAAAGAAGTCATGTTAGAGTTAGAGAACTTTGAGCCACGACTAGAGATACTACATAGCTGTGCAATTCTGGTTGTCATGTTATCAGAAGGATGTGATTGCACCAGAGAGGGTGCAGAAGAGATTCACCAACATGCTGTCTCGGAGGGTGGTAGAGACAAGTTGTCTCACTTACTTTAGGAAGTATCTGACTTGTCACAACATGCAAGCCTATGGATGATGTGTTGGTAAATGGGATTAGGTGGAAGATCAGGTGTTTCTCGTGTTGGTGCAGACTTGATGGGCCGAAGGGTCTCCTCTACACTGATGTTATGATTCTATTTTATTTCAATAATTAAAATAAATGTTTTATTCACACAAAATACACATTACATGATAATACACTGAATAAAAACCTTTCAGTTGTAATTACCTCCTATTGGGTCACTCCTCAGCCATAACTCTTCAAAAGAGAGAGACCCTTCCACTCATCCTTTCCTGAGATGGATAGAATCTTGCAGTTCTCCATCATCCTTGCAAATAATTTTGCATCCCCATTATACTGGTTCATAATATGCATCGAGGTCTTCAGGGTGCCAGAACTCACTATTCTGCTGATTCTGCACTTCTTCCTTTTTTTGATCCTCTGAACTGATGTGCCATGCCTTCAGGTCTTTTCGCTTTCCTCTCCTCCTTTCAAGTTCTCTTTCAAAACCCACCTTTGAGACTAGGTTTTTGCTCTCCCCTCCTATTACCACCTTTGATTGGTGTCCAGCTTTGGTTAGACTTCTGTGAAACTTCAGTGTTTTTCCTATCTTTAATGCTATTAAATGCAAACCATTTTCTCTCTGAAAATAGCTTGATTGACTGCTCAGAATACTGAGGATATTTGTGTTATAATGACAGTGAACTGCTGTCACTCCCTCAAATAATCTCCAGAGGAATTAATGTGACATACATGCATGTTACTGACTGCTGCCCATATTTATCCCAGTCTGAATGTCAATTCAAGACTTTTTTTCGAAACTTTAAATATATTGTATGAATTTGTCTAGCATTATACAGATTTTGTGAGGTGGCCTGAATCATATTGTAGGCTGGGAACATATGATAGATAATTCTAAGTTCATTAGTAAAACAATAATTTGTTGTCCCAGAAATACACAATATACCATTCATTTTTCATAAGGTTCTTTTTGTTTAATAGGGAATCTAGGTCTGCCTATGGAAATGTGCCTTTTCTAGCAAACATGAGCACTGAGAGAATCTGAATCATGACCATACTATTCGTCCATTTTTGACAAATATTTGGCTTTTTTGTTTTGTTAAATGTTTGAAATATACAATGTTATGCTTTGAAAAAGGATTATTTGACGTTTTTTCACTATTCTTGAAGTCCACTCTTATTTTAAATGTGGACTTTTATTTTGGTGCTGATTTCCCAATAATGAGTTTGAGCAGCACGATGGCACAGTGGTTAGCACTGCTGTCTTACAGCGACAGGGACCCTAGATCGATTCCCGGCTTGGGTTACTGTCTGTGTGGAGTTTGCCTGTTCTCCCTATGTCTGTGTGGGTTTCCTCCGAATGCTCCGCTTTCCTCTCCCACCAGCTGTGCTGATGAGGTGGGTTGGCCGTGCTAAATTCACCCTCGGTGTTCCTGAACAGGTGCTGGAGTGTGGTGACTCGAGGATTTTCACAGTAATTTCATGGCAGTGTAAATGTAAGCCTACATGTGACTAATTAACTTTACTTTTAAACATATTGTGATCGCTGTCTGTCTACATAGGTAGCTTTATTATGAAACTTAATGTGCTTGCAAATTTCTCCTCCAATGAAGGTCCACCACATCTTGATTCATAAAATACTCCTGTACTATGTTCATTTGTGACTCTTCAGCATATACATTCCACAAAGGCAAATGGCATGATATCATGTATAATAAATTTAGCAATAACTTCTTAGCTTGTGCCTCGCTGCAGCCTTGTCCCCTTCCAGCAGGGTAATTGATTGGGTCCTACGAATTAAGAACTACAAAAATGCTTGCACATGATATCTGGGATCGCATGGATGTCATCTCATTTTCATTGCATTTATTTATTCCTACTGACAACATAGATTTACTCAGTCCCTGTAGGTGTTCCAATGCAAAATTACCTGGGTATTTTAAATGAATTGGCGCACAAAATAAGGATTTTTTGCAACTGAGGAGGGGCAGGGGGAAATTTGAGCTTCATTCATTGTATGACAAACAATCATTATAATTGCGTAGTTATTTGTATTGAAAGAGTTTTGCCCTGTAGTTTTTTAAAAGTAGATTTTCAATCCCAAAGTAGATACTTTATCCGATTACTGCTTAATTCAAGTAATATGAATTGTCTTGCTTTGTTTCAGCAAGACAAATTTGTGGCACACCTTTAAAGGTCATCTAATCTAGGGGTCAGGTTTGGGTTTCCAGTGTGGTGTACCTCAGTTACCAAATGGAGATGTTCGCTTTGCATAACTGTTTGAGATTTTTGCAATAACTTAAATGCACCAGCTGACTTACTTTGCCATGTGCATAAATGATATTCTTGTTTGCATGTGTACTTTGATATTTGGAACAGTTATTTTGTTGAATCTGACGATTTTGCATTTTATTTGGTCATTTTTATATTATATTTACTACAGTATATTTTCCTTTTTGTGCTACGGAAGTATGCTTGTCTATTTTCTTGAATTACTTGAATTACCTTGATTAGTTTTGCAAACAACAGTTCCAGACCTATACTCCCTTCTGCTGTTGCACAGGTCATAATACTCTGCAAGAGTCAATCCAATTAGAAAAATAAGATGTAATATACATAATTAAGCATCTGTTTGTTTGTTTGTTTTGTCACATTTTTGAATTGTCCTGTTTATTGAAAGCCTAGGATTAAAAATGTTTACATTGGAGGCATAATACTAAATTCTTAGTGGATATGTGGTAGCTTACAGAGAGGCCAACTTTTGCATGGCCTACTTGCTAACTGTACAGCTCAGCGGAGACGTTATTTGCCATCTGTCTGCCCATTGTGCCAATCTCTGCCTGATATCTACCATTATCCTCTCTCCCATTTACTATTTTGAGTTTCATATTATCTGTAAACTTATGCCCTGTATACCCAATTGCAGGTCATTAATATATCTCAGAGTAATAGTCTAATCCGCCACTCTTTGGAGCACAACTACATGTTTCCAGTTTGGAAAATGAACGATTTATCTCTGCTTTCAGTCATCTCATTTCATATCATGCTGCCATTGGTCCTTTAATCTGATGGGTTTCAATTTGGCCTGCATTACTTTCTAGCATTTGTTCACACAGCCTGAGACTCTCATTATTCATCCTAAATAGGAAGCTTAGGATGGAAAAAAAAATACACCACTAGTGTATAAGAAATGGCCTCAGTTATGTCTGGTACAGAATAAACTGGGCTCAGGTGTGTAAAATCATGATGTAGATCACTTTAAGACTTGAATAGCAGGTTAGGTGTAAGGATTCGCATTCTAATCAGCAATCTGTAAACTGTCTGTGCTGATATGTGTGCTATTGCAGACCAGAACACCTCATTTGCCTGACGAAGGCACAAAAGCCGAAAGCTAGCAAGTTTATTATCAAATAAATCGGTTGGATTTAAAATTGGTGTTGTCAGACCTCTTACGTGTAAAATCATGCCAAATGTTAGTGCTATAAAATAATTATCTCTAAAAGATTATGATAAAAATCACACTTTGTTTAAGAGTTAAAATATTCAGCCAAGTTACTGGCAGAACAATCGTTAAACCTAATTCGTGTTTCTGAAGAGACTGGTATCTGTCACAAAGAAATCCTTTGAGAATAAATATATAACTTCAAAATCCAGTTTAGTATTTCCCATGCCCTGTTTACTTTGACCTCTTGAATAAACAATATCCAAGAGATATAGAAGTAAGATTGCATTTTCAGTAATTAGGTTTGCTGACTTTTGAGAAGCTTAGTAGCATTAGTGTATTGGGCTTCTGGAAAATTATTTTTATGACAATTTCAAATAAACACAATGAACCAGTTTTATTCATGGCTGACATATTTAATGTGCTATGTTTAGTCTGATAATTTTTTGATAGTTCCCGATGATGAATTTTTCTGAACTGCATGCAGTCAGGATACAGAATTCATTTATAAAGAAAGTTATGTTGGGAGCCTGTGATGTACAGATTCAACTGAATTACTGTAAAGCTACCATCTGTGAAACTTGTACGAGTTAGACCAGTATTAACAAATGCTTATTCTGGCCAATGCATCCCACAAATTCCTACAGGAAACTAAAAGGAGCCATAATGTAGCCATTGTCTTTTTTAAAAAAATTGCCAGTTAACACTGAATCATAATTTTCATTCTATGTCTTAATTGATGTTGTAGAGATTAGATAAATGTAGATGTGAAATATGGTGTGTGTGTATGTGTGTAATTATGTCAGACAGATTTAAATGTTTAGAGCTTTTTATGGGGTTGTAAAAATGGCTTTATTGAGGTCAGTCTATCCCTGCCCGCTATGAGAATTAAATAAGAAATATGCAGTATTAGCAACTAATTTATCTTCTTCATACTACACAAACTGAAGTGCTGAACAGAATTTTGTGTCTCTGCAGAAGAGTGGCATCAAAATTGAGAACTTAAAATCTTTAGGACCAACAGGCTGAGTCTTTTCCTTTGGAAAAGTGACAACCAAATGTGATCCTTAGGGATCTTGGTAATGTACAAGAATGATAATGTTACTGGACTGGTAATACAGAGACCCGAACTAATGATCCCGAGTTTTCAGTTCAACTCCCATCACAACAGCTAGATGATCTTAATTAAAATAAATAAACATGGAATTGAAACTAATAATGATGACCTTAAAAAATTGCCAAGAGTTTGTAAAAACTGGTCTGATTCATAAAAGTCCAAAGGATGGAAATCTGACCTCTGTGACTCCTGTCCCATGAAAATATGATGGACTCTTAACTGCCCACTGAAATAGCCTAGCAAACCATTTGGTCAAAACAAAACTGTTAGAAGTATCACTAGAGTAAACCTGGGCAGAGCACCTGACTGGTCTAGGCAACAGATACTGTGGAGAGAGGAACATCCAATTCAGTTGACCCAGCAAAGTCCTCATCAGTAAGGTCTAGGGACTTGTGCCAAATTGGGTGGGATATGGTGAGAAGCTGAGTTTTCCGCGATGCGTAATTCATCTCCTGTCTTCCCAAAGCTTCTCTATATAGTTCTCAAATGTGATGGAATACTCTATGCTTGCCTAAATAAATGTAGGTCCAACAACCATCAAGAAGCCCAATACCACTCTTTTGGTATTTATTTTCATTAAACATGCTCCTCTCAGCATTGATACATTTTGCAGCTATAGTACATCATTTGCAAGATGTGATGCAGCAGTTTGCCAGGCTACTTTAACAAAATTTTTTCAAATCAAAAAAGGCAACCTCTCAGCCTTTTGGCTAAGATCAAGTGTAGTATCGACATGCTGCGCTTGGTTGAAGTCATTAGATTACATTTCAGCTTCATTTGAAGCAATTTTTAAAAGTGGCATCTTGGCCTTTTGGCTAAGAAGCAAATGAGATCAAGCCTTGGAGGAGGAGCTATGCCTACTCCAATCAGCTTGGATCATGTAGATCAAGTCCAAGATAGGAGGTAAGAGCCCTGTTTTATCAGCTTGGATCGGGAATGTCTCAACTTGTTGAGACTCTGAATTGGACTTGATTGGATTGAATTGGAATAAAAACAAAAAAAAAACTTTTAAAAAAAAGGGCAACAGATGAATGGGACAAGTTCTCGTTCAGATCATATGCTGTCTTTTGGCTTGGAAATGCATTGCCATTCCTCCTTCATTACTGAGCCCAAACTCTTAGAATTCTCCTGCCATTTGTACTATAGGCATACCTATATTGTACCAACTGCAACAGACTTGTTGCATAAAAATAAATGCTGGTTTTGCTAATAGTATCCATGTTGCATAAATGAAAAAGCATTGAATATTATGTAGGTGTTTGTTAGGGTAAATAAAGCAAAGATGTTTCCAGGGATGAGTCCAAAATGAGTGCCCACATGCACTAGTATATCTAAATCAAAATTCAGAAAAAATGTCTTGCTCAGAGTACTTAAAATGTGGAACTTGCTACTTATCTCGACCCTTCTGTATGTTATTGTGAAGTTGCATTGAAGGGAATGCTAGATAAATACATGATGGGAAAAGAATAGAAAGATATACTAAGGTTGGCTAAAGTGGGATTGTGAGGAAACCATTGTTGAACATAAACATCAACGTAGACTACTTTGGCCAAATAATCTATTTCTGTACTGCAAATTCTGTGTAGTTTCATCAGCTTGTGAACAGCTAGCTTCTTTTGGTTAATATATGGTTATCTTTTTTTAAATTAATTACAAAGATTAGCATTTGCATTGTGAATCTACAAACTGAATCTATATTTTTTTAAAAATTAACTTTTTGATGGTTAATAGGTAATCATTTGAACAAAATGCACTCTTGTATGGTCACCACGCACAAGACTTTTTATATTGAACGAAACATCTTTGAAGTTCTTTGAAATAAACAAAAATGTTTATTTGTCTGTTGCTTTTCCACATCAGGATGTGGAAAAACATCAGGGAGAGATTACATTCTTCATGACTCTTACAACCTGTGCCCATCCACTCCTGGAGAAATAAATGTATGCTGTTAGTCAGGTGAGGGACAGGGCTAGGTATTGCTTGATGAATGCCATTGTTAAGTAATTTGCTAATATTCGTTGTTTCAGCTTACTTATGAAATGTGGTGAATAAGAAGAGCTACTGAAGACTGCCAGCATCTTGTTAAACTATGTAGAATGAACAGGGCAAGCAAAAACTTCACATAGTGTCTTACCTGCACAGTATATAAGTCCATTTTTTCAATATTGTGATATGGAAAATTATAGCTTAAAAAATTCAAAAGAACTTGATCTATAGAGTGTTTTAATCTGGTATAATTGGATTTTATTTGTTGCAAGATGTGTACAGTAAATAGCCTCACAACACTAGGTTAAAGTCCAACAGATTTATTTGGTAGCATGAGCTTTCGGAGTGCTGCTCCTTCGTCAGTTGACTTACCTGATGAAGGAGCAGCACTCTGAAAGCTCATGCTGACAAATAAATTGTTGGACTTTAAGCTGGTGTTGTGAGATTACTTATTGTATTTACCCCAGTCCAGTGCTGGCAACTGCATATTGCGCAAGTGGTATGCCAGTTCGTTTAAAGTATATGTGCCTGCTGAAGAGGGTCGGTTAGCTCAGTTGGCTGGATGGTCACTTTGTGTTGTGGAGTGATTCCAATAATGTGTGTTCGATTCTTGTACCAGCTGGGGTTTTTCATGAAGGCCCTGCTTTCTCAACCTTGCTGTCACCTGGAGTGTGATGACCCTCAGGTTAAATTACAGCTAGTCAGCTCACTCTCTTAAAGGGAACAGCAGCTTATGATCTTCTAGAACTTTGACTTACATGTGCCTGTGGTTATTGTACTGAATGGAAAGGTGTGATTGCCCTGTTTATTTTGTGATGTGGTTGTTTGTGTGTTTTTAAATAGCCATTAATTCTTCTTGGGGCAGTCATTGAAGGGGTTGGCACAAAATCTCACAATAATTAGAGACAATTTAGATCATTTGTCATATCTTGGTGAGGTTGTATAAGCTAATAGATGGTAAAAGTAATCATCATGTCTCTTTATTGCATCCAGTTATTTTTAAATGACTCCAGGATTTTAACCTTGAAGTTTAATCTATCTGGAAGTCTGTTCCACATATTGGATCTCATTGTGTGAAGAATAATTTCTTGAAATCAGTTCCAAATGCTAATTTGATCCTGAGAACCCTAGTCCTACTCCTGCTGTTAAGTTAGTAGCTTTCTGTGTTATTCTGAATCCTTAATTTGTATATGTCTAAAATCTTCATTGAGTTTTCTTCCTAGGTTCTTCCTGTTCAAAAACAGGATTTTTGAAACTTGTTGCTGAGACTTTAGATTTAATAAAATCTTCAAAATTGGCAATCTGTTTGGAGTCAATCTGATCTGGCCCACAAAGGGACCTACAACATTGCACACCCTCCCACCAATAAACATGTTTACTAAGTTGATTGGACAGAGCATTAAGTAAGAAATAATTGGAGCTTGTAACAAAACAAATGTAATAATCGCAGCATCTTTAATCTTATAAACTGGACAAATCAAATTGGCAAAACAAGTCTGGAAGATGAGTTTATTAAATAATTATGTGGCAGAATTTTGCATAGCTTCCTGCTGTCATTTGGGAGAAACCAATTTTGGATCTAGTATTATGTAATGGGGCAAAATTAATAATCTCATTGTAAAAATCTTATTGGAAAGAGTGATCATAATACAATTGAATTCCATATTAAGTTATGAGAAAGACATATTTGAGTCCAAACTTTCTTAAACATAAAGCCGATTTATGTTTAAAACATAAACATATGTTTTAGCTAGCTAAGTTTGACTGGGTAAATAGAATGAAAGGTATGGCAGTGAGTAAACAATGGAAAACATTTTAAATGATTCAGATCTTTACCAAAAATACGTTCCATTTACAAATAAGAAATAACCTTTCTAGTAATCATGGATAGGTAAGTATGGTATTCAATTACATATAATGCGAAGAATAGTAGTAAGCATGGGAATTGGGTGAGTTTTAAAAAGGTGACAAAAAGTAGAATGTGAGTATGTAAGGAAAGATGGTAAGAGCTTTTACAAATATGTCAGTGTAGCTAACAGAAATATTACTCCCTTAATGCAGAAGAAATTATCGTGGGGATTGAGAGAATGCAGAACCAATGAACAATTAGATGGCAATTAATGGGCTACTGTAGAACCTAAGGTAATTAATATTAGCAGAGGCAAAGTATTGGAGAAGCTTTGGGACAAGAAACAAACAAATCGCAAAAGAGCTTCGGTCTATATCCTAGGGTTCTAAGAGATAGTCATGATTTTACAATATTTCCTTGATTCTATAATGATTCAAATAAATTTAAGTTAGCAAATAAAGGCAGTTCTCGACTTTACGATGTTAAAGTTATGACAAACGGCATTTTGTAACATTTATAAAAATGAAACCCCATTTCGAATTTGCAATGTGGTTTTGCCTTTATGGCACTATACCAGTATGTTCGTATATGCGCGTTGACATTTTGTGCTGTCCATCAGTATGATTGGTCAGGTTGAACCAGCTTCATTAGATTGGGAACAAATATTTTGTTCTGTTAAATTTTTTGACACAACTGCTGTAATTTTAATACATTTGTATCTTTGTGTTGTAATTAATATGTGCTCATTCTCAGTGCCCAAGGTTAAACAGGCATTGACAGTGATCATATGGCTTTCTAATATCCCACCCAATAACCGAGGAACTTGTGCTATGGCATGCTAACGTCAGCATTCATCTCAGCGACTTGACATGGCAAGATTTGAGAGCATTTTACATTGCTGGCACAGTGGTTAGCATTGCTGCCTCACAGTGCCAGAGACCTGGGCTCAAGTCCTGCCTCGGGTGACTGTCTGTGTGGAGTTTGCTTGTTCTCCCTGTGTCTGCATTGGTTTCCTCCCATAGTCCAAAGATTATGGGTGAGATTATGCCATGGTGGCCCCTTAGTGTTGGGGATTACATGGGATTATGGGGAGAGAGCCTGGTTGGGATTGTTGTCGGTGCAGGCTCATTGTGTTGAATGGCCTCCTGCACTGGAGAGATTCTATGACTCTGTCTCTTCCCTTCCATCCTTTGTGCAACTTGGTTTATATTTGACTTCATGAAACATAATACTTGTGCTAAATTTCATTTTGTCCAACTATTTATGCCTTTGTCCTCTTGAAGCCTGTTTATATCTTCCTCAGTCTTACCACATTTTGAAATTCTGTATCATCTGTGTACATAAAATTATGTCTTTGTATCAGAATGCAAATAATTAAAAAATATCAAAAAGAACAGTGGTCCTAAAACTCTTGGAGGGCACCTTTTGATGTACTTGCTTATATTGTGAAAAATAACCATTTGCCCTCACTCTACTTTCTGTCCCTTCACCAATTCCTTATCCATTCTGTCAATGACCCATTACTACAGTAGGTTTCAATTTTGCTAACACGTGATACTTGATGAGAGTCCTTTTAAAGTTCCATATACACAACATTAGTTGCACTGCCCTCACTAACCATCTCTAGTGGATGAACAATCTTACTGTGGGGGTGAGCAGGAACATTGTGATAATGTAGAATGATATAGTCAGGGACAGACACAGTTCACAGGCTATTGCCTTTTCAATTCACCAAAATTTGCCTTCCTCCAGTTGAATGTTTTCACACTTGGTTCATGTCCTTTTTACATAACTATTCAAAAAACAATATTGTTGTTTCTGTTTTCCAAATGCTCCTGAAACATGCTGCACTTTCCCACTTTATTTCCAGAACTCGATCCAGCAATACTTAGTCCCTTGTTGACCTGGAAACACATTGATTAAGAAGGTACTTTAGGAATTCTTCTTCTATGTTGCTCTTTATATTTGAAGTTGCTTTTTATCACTATAGAATTCTTCCATCTTCCTGCAAGCTGTCCTCAAATTTGTTCCTCCTTTATACATTCTTTGATTTGGTAACCTATTGTGTACAACCAGCAGAGTATTAACTCTTAATGTTCCTTTAAATCTAACCAGATAGATTGTGTTGAAAACCTTCATTATATCAACCCTTTCTGTGCTGTATCTAGATCATTGATCAATATTACCGCCCTCTTTTTTTTCCCCCTTTTGCTATCTTACTGAGCAGCTTTATAGCTGGGAATTTAATGTTTTCTGTCTTCCCTTCCTTGGCTGTTGCCACCGTATCATTTTAAGTGGCATGCTGTGCCTGCAGCTCACCAATCTTCTATATCACGCTTGTACATCTCTGCATATGAACTCCAATTCTTCCAAGTCTACCTCTTTCTTTTGGCCCATGTCTGATTCCTTATTTTTAAATCGCATATTCTAATAATATTTCTTTTTAACCAATTTAAAGCTAGCACGAGGGGACACAGCTTTAAATTAAGGGGTGATAGTTATAAGATGGATATCAGAGGTAGGTTCTTTACCCAGAGGGTGGTTCGGGAGTGGAATGCCCTGCCTGCGGCAGTTGTAGATGCGCCAAGTTTGGTGGCGTTTAAGAGGTTAGTTGATAAGCTTATGAAAGAGAAGGGAATGGTTTAGTTTGGAGCGCCATTGCTTTTTTCATAATCGCTCGGCGCAACATGGAAGGCCGAAGAGCCTGTTCTGCACTGTAATGTTCTATGTTCTATGTTCTAATTGAATCCAATTCAGAGTCTCAACAAATGAGACAGTCCCGATCCAAGCTGACATGAAAGGGCCATCACCTGCTGTCTTGCTTGATCTACGTGATCCAAGCTGACTGGATAGGCACCTCCTCCAAGGTTTGATCTTGTTTGCATCTTCGTCAAAAGGCTGAGATGCTGCTTTTAAAAATTGCTTCAAATGAAGCTAAAATGTAACCTAATGACTTCAACCAAATATAGTATGTTGATATTACACTTCATCTTAACCAAAAGTGCTGTGTTGCGAACTCCGGGGCACCTTGTTTCTCTTCTCTGATGCTTCATTTTGGTGCCCCGGTGTCATGGATATGCATGATGTGGTGATGCTGGCATTGGACTGGGATAAACACAGTAAGAAGTCTCTCAACACCAGATTAAAGTCCAGTAGGTTTATTTGGTAGGAAACGCCGCTAGCTTTCAGGGCTTTGCCTCATCATCAGGTGAGTGGGGAATTCTGATCGTAAACATGGCATGTAAAAACACACAGTTTACAGAATACTGATAGTACATAGAACATTACAGTGCAGAACAGGCCCTTTGGCCTTCGATGTTGCGCCACCAATTAGAAAAAAGCAATGACCCTCTAACCTAAACCATTCCCTTTTCGTCCATAAACTTATCTACTAACCTCTTAAACGCCACCAAACTTGGCGCATCTACAACTGACGCAGGCAGGGCATTCCATACCCTTGCCACTCTCTGGGTAAAGAACCTACCCTCTGACATCCGTCCTATAACCACCACCCCTTAATTTAAAGCTATGTCCCCTCATGCTAGCTTTCTCCATCCTCGGAAAAAGGCTATCACTGTCCACCCTATGTATGCGAGCCTTTACAGCTAATCAAGTCTTAAAGGTGCAGACAGTGTGAGTGGAGATAGCATTAAGCATAGGTTAAAGAGATGTGTATTGTGTCCAGACAGGACAGTAAATGAGATGTTGCAAGCCCAGATAAGTCATAGGGGTTACAAATAGTGTGACACGAACTCAAGATCCTGGTTGAGACCGTCCTCGTGTGCAGAACTTAGCTATCAGTTTCTGCTCACTGCTCTGCGCTGTCGTATGTCATGAAGGCCACTTTGGAGAATGTTTACCTGAAGATCAGAGTCCAAATGCCCGTGACCGCTGAAGTGTTCGCCAGCAGTTTTGCCTGGTGATTGTCGAGTGGTGTTCATTCATCGGCTGTCGTAGTGTCTATATGGTCTCCCCAATGTACCATGCCTCAGGACATCCTTTTCTGCAGCGTAGTAGGTAGACAATGTTGGCCGAGTTGCAGGAGTATGTACTGTGTACTTGGTGGGTGGTGTTCTCACATGAGATGATAGCATCTGTGTCGATGATCCAGCATGTCTTGCAGAGGTTGCTGTGGCAGGATTGTGTGGTGTCGTGATCGCTGTTCTCCTGAAGGCTGGGTCGTTTGCTGTGGACAATGGTCTGTTTGAGATTGTGCAGTTGTTTGAAGGCAAGAAGTGGGGATATGGAAATGGCATTGGCGAGATGTTCTTCATCAATGATGTATTGAAGACTCCGGAGAAGATGTTGTAGCCTCTCCGCTCCAGGGAAATACTGGACGACGAAGGATACTCTGTTCACCATGTCCCGTGTTTGTCTTCAGAGGAGATCAGTGTAGTTTTTCACTGTGGCGCGTTGGAACTGTTGATCGATGAGTCGAATGCCAAATCCTGTTCTCATGAGGGCATCTTTCAGCGTCCGGAGGTGTCTGTTGTGATCCCCACTTCATCTGAGCAGATGCACCAGACTGCGTTCCACAAGGTGTTGCACTCCGTCAGCATTAGAAGTGCTGAAAACTGATTTGAGAATACGATAGTTTTGGAGATATCCTACACTGCTTGCTTCTTCCAGCCATGTCAGATTGCCACCCATTGATGTTTAATGGCAAGAGTGAATAGCGATTTATTTTAGATTAGACTAGTTGTGGTTTGTCATAGGTCTTTTCAAAATCTGTTTTGGTTGAATATATAATTTTATGGTGAATATGCAATGTTTTATTTAGTTTCGTGCAGTATTTCTAGTACCATGTTAGATTTCTCATCACTGAGACATTGTTCTTCCCCCTCCTTCCCACCATTAGTGACTTTTTATCATTTATAAAACATACATGGCAGGTAATCTATAAGTCTGCATTCCAATTCATACTTCACTTGAGTTGATATAATGAAACAAATTTTTAAAGATATTCTCCGTTCAGATACATTTGTGGTTATTTGCATGTTTTTAACCACAAGGCCTTGCTCAAAGCAAAATTTAGTTATTTTTATATATGTTATATATTGCTTGTAGAACAACTTAAGTAATTTATTTTTCCTTTTCTCAGGGAAGATAAAAGATCAGAGGATGTAGTTTCTGAAGATATTGAATCTGATGACTATTCTGATGAATCTACCATTGAAGGTTTTTATGGAACTTCACCACCTAATACCCAACGGCAAATGAAACGCATGTCAACTAAACACAGGAATAACGTTGGGAAAGCAGTCAGTCGTTCTGGTAATAAAGGTTAGTACAATGCAAAAGTTTGCTTTGCTTTACTAGGAAGACCGTGCCATAGTTGAATAATCTTATTTTGCAAGTTGCCGACAGTATGGTATTTATTAGTAGTGGATTTGTCTGGAATAAGATGGACACTGTGTTTGGCGTTTAAGATATTCCAATTTGGTTTTCAGTGAGCATCAGGCAAATTGAACAATTTTCCATTTTACGTTAACGTTTTGGTGCATTTAACGTAAAACATCCCAAGGCACTTCAGAGTTATATAACAAATGATGGCATGGAGCCCCGTAAAGAATCAATAGTTAAGATGATCAATAATTCAGTCAGAGGTGGGTTTGAAGAAGTGCCTTAAGGCAGGGTAGAGAGATCAAGAGCCGTAGAGAAGGTATTCCAAAGTTTGAGGCCTAGGCAACAGAAGGCTTGGCCATTAGTGGTTGAGCGATTTAAATTTGGAAATGCACTGGAGGTCAGAGATGCACAAGTCCAGATGTCTGAAGGTTCATATTAGAAGATGGGAGAGGCAAAGCCACAGACAGATTTGAAAACAAAGATGAGAATTTCAAAATCAAGACTTTGACCAGGTGTCAATATAGGTCAGTAAGCAGGTGTTAGAGAATTGGGATGTGCTGAGAGTTAGACATGTGCCTTTGATAAGACCTCTAATGGGTGGAAACCTAATTAAAGATCTCTGGGAAAGGTGGGAACTAATTTGGGGGTTGTGATGACTTTAGCCAGACTAATGAAGTTGGCTTGCTAGAGTTTGAACCAAAAAAAAGCTGGCACCTGGTGCAGAGAGAGGTGGGTCGGGATGTTGACCTCCTTGTGAACCTGCTCCTGGGCCTAGCAAAGCAAGCTATCATCAGGTCCAGGCAGCAGGTGATCGACGGGGTCATCCATCCTAACTGTCTGTCCATCTAATGTTATATTCGTGGCTAGATGTTCCTGGAGAAGGAGCATGCAACAGTTGACGTCTGCTGGGCACCACAGGAGCTGGGGTATATTATAGACCCCAATAATCACCTTTTGATTTAATGTTTTAAATTTCCTTTTAACTTTGATTTTTGCTTCAGGCTGTTCCCCTTCCTTTTAGAGAGCTGCCCCTTTTAATTTGCCCCTCAGTTAATTTGAGTTTGTTTATTTGGTTGGTATTTGGAAGGAATATCTGATGAGCCTTAAATTGATGAATCAGGGAGCCTCATGCTCCCTATTTAACACAGGTGTATTAGACTTCCAGCCTGCATTTCAGCAAGGAGCAGCTGGAGAGCTGGCTGTGCATATAATGATGTAAATAAAATAATTTGATAACGGGACTGTTGCCTCTGCAGAGTTATTACAGTATTTTCAAGAATTTTAGAGAGGAAAAGGATATTGGAGATGAGGTTGTAGTTTGTGAGAGGTGTTGAGGCTTTTGTTTTAGGGTTGTGATATGATAACAGCAGATTTAAAGGAGTGAGAGAATCATTACCATCCAATATGGGGACCGGGAGGGGAAATTGAATTATTGGTTTAGTGGGAATAGGGTCAGGGGACATGATGTGATATAAACGTGACAATATATAAATCAAGTCCCATTTTTCCTCCCTTGCCTGTTCTCTCTATTTACTTCTCTCTTTGTCTTTCTGTCTGCCCTTTCTTTCCCCATTCTAGCCAACACTTTATTATTTGTTAGTTGTGAAAGGAAATATTAAGTAATTTGTTTTGGAGTATCTCTTGGCTTCCCTGCTGTTTAGTCTTCATGTCCCAGTTAGGTCAAAAATATTTTGCCCACAATCCGTCTGAAGTTTTGAGCTGATAATGGTGCAATGAGAACATAAGAATTTTGAACAAAAGGAAAACGGCATGCCTCTTTAACAAATGACATTTAAAAATTAAGAAATAAAAAGAAGGAACATTGAGGCGAGGGAGTGCAATGTCAAAGATAGAAAAGGAAGGAACTAAATATTGAATTGCAAGAGAGAACAGACAAGGGAAAGTAAGTATTTTTCAAACATGATATTTTAATAACTAAAATGTAGGTATGATAGTCTGCACTTTTGACTTCCCACTTCTTGGATCATCATGGTTAAATAGCAGTCATTACCAGTTATCATTTCATTATTGGATTTGATTTGGGTGTCTTTAATAGGTATTAAAAGACAAAAACAGAAACTTCATGAAAACCACACATGCCATTTCCAAGAAACTAAAAATGGAGCAGTGCAAATTGTTTATTCTCAATTTGCAGGTGTTTCTTTCTTACAAGTTGATGGTCAGTATTCCGAATGATGATGTGCATCACCTTTTATTAAGAATTCACCTTGATATCTCTAACTGTTGATGCACTAGGTCACACCAGCCTTACTCTTATCACCAATAGAAGAATTGCTCTTTCCAATCATGTCATTTCCGTGGTATACCCCTCAATTCTGCTCTGTCCAAGGGATGCAGGCTTGAATGTCTTTGGTGAACAAAGACATCTCCATACCAAACTAGGCTCTTAAACTGTTATTTGTCTATGCTCACCATCTCTAAAATATCCCTCCTGTAAAAGGTCACACTGGAAGACAAAGGTAGCCCTGGCTTATCCCTTCACTTTTCTCTTTTTCTTTTTCCCTCCTTTTACTTTGCTTTCCTCCTTCTTTTTCCTCTTCTCCTTTTTTCTTTTCTCCTCCTCTTTCCCCTTTCCTCCTTTTTTCTTTTCTCCTCCTCTTTCCCCTTTCCTCCTTTTTTCTTTTCTCCTCCTCTTTCCCCTTTCCTCCTTTTTTCTTTTCTCCTCCTCTTTCCCCTTTCCTCCTTTTTTCTTTTCTCCTCCTCTTTCCCCTTTCCTCCTTTTTCTCTTTTCTCCTCCTCTTTCCCTCTTTCTTTCCCCTTTCCTCCTTTCCTCCTCTTTCCTCTTTTTCCTCCTCTTTCTCTTTTCTCCTCTTTCCCCTTTCTCCTCTTCCCCTTTCCTCCTCTTTCCCCTTTCCTCCTCTTTCCCCTTTCTCCTCCTTCCCTTTCCCTCTCTTCCCTTCCTCCTCCTCTTTCCCCTTTCCTCCTCCTCTTTCCCCTTTCCTCCTCCTCTTTCCCCTTTCCTCCTCCTCTTTCCCTTTCCTCTCCTCTTCCCCTCTTCCTCCCTCTTCCCCTTTCCTCCTCCTCTTTCCCCTTTCCTCCTCCTCTTTCCCCTTTCCTCCTCCTCTTTCCTCCTCCTCTTTCCCCTTTCCTCCTCCTCTTTCCCCTTTCCTCCTTTCCTCTTTCTCCTCCTCTTTCCCCTTTCCTCCTCTTTCCCCTTTCCTCCCTTTCCTCTTTCCTCCTCCTCTTCCCCTTTCCTCCTCTTTCCCCTTTCCTCCTCTTCCCCCTTTCCTCCTCCTCTTTCCCCTTTCCTCCTCCTCTTTCCCCTTTCCTCCTCCTCTTTCCCCTTTCCTCCTCCTCTTTCCCCTTTCCTCCTCCTCTTTCCCCTTTCCTCCTTTTTCCTCTTTTCTCCTCCTCTTTCCCCTTTCCTCCTCTTTCCCCTTTCCTCCTCTTTCCTCTTTTCTCCTCCTCTTTCCCCTTTCCTCCTCTTTCCCCTTTCCTCCTCTTTCCTCTTTTCTCCTCCTCTTTCCTCTTTCCTCCTCCTCTTTCCCCTTTCCTCCTCCTCTTTCCCCTTTCCTCCTCCTCTTTCCCCTTTCCTCCTCCTCTTTCCCCTTTCCTCCCCCTCTTTCCCCTTTCCTCCCCTCTTTCCCCTTTCCTCCCCTCTTTCCCCTTTCCTCCCCCTCTTCCCTTTCCTCCCCTCTTTCCCCTTTTCCCCCTCTTCCCCTTTCCTCCCCTCTTTCCCCTTCCTCCCCTCTTTCCCCTTTTCCTCCCCTCTTTTCCCCTTCCTCCCCCTCTTTCCCCCTTTCCCTCCCCCTTCTTTTCCCCTTTCCCTCCCCCTCTTTACCCCTTTCCTCCCCCTCTTTCCCCTTTCCTCCCTCTTCCCCTTTCCTCCCTCTTTCCCTTTCCTCCCCCTCTTTCCCCTTTCCTCCCCCTCTTTCCCCTGTCCTCACCACTCTTTCCCTTTCCTCCCTCTTTACCCTTTCCTTCCCCTCTTCCCCTTCCTCCCCCTATTTCCCTTTCCTCCCCCTCTTTCCCCTTCCTCCCCCTCTTTCCCCTTTCCTCCCCCTCTTTCCCTTTCCTCCCCCTTCTTTCCCCTTTCCTCCCCTCTTTCCCCTTTCCCTCCCCATCTTTCCCCTTTCCGCCCCCTCTTTCCCCTTTCCTCCCCCTCTTTCCACTTTCCTCCCCCTCTTCCCCTTTCCTCCCCCTCTTTCCCTTTCTCCCCCTCTTTCCCCTTTCCTCCCCCCTCGTTCCCCCTTTCCTCCCCCTCTTTCCCCTTTCTCCCCCTCTTTCCCTTTCCTCCCCTCTTTCCCCTTTCCTCCCCCTCTTTCCCTTTCCCCCCCTCTTTCCCCTTTGCCTTTTTCAGGTTGTCACTGTTTCCCCCTGCCTTCCGCCTCGCCCCGGCAGGAAGTATGGGTGACTAATGGAAGGTAACTGCTATCGCTAAGACTGATTCCTACTCAGTCCTTCATATTAAGGATTGCATAAAATGGTTCAAGACTTTGTGTGACTTGGAGGGGATCCTTTTTAGGTGGTGATGTTCCTGTGCATCTGTTTTTCTTGTCCTTCAAATTGGTAAAGGTTGTGGGTTTGCGAAATGCCGTCAAGAGTCTCATTGAATTGCTGCAGCACATCTTTTGGATAGTACACACTGCAGCCAGTGTTTGGGTGGATGGTATAGGGAGTGGATGGTGGATGTGATACCAATCAAGAAGCTGCTTTGTTCTAGATAGTGTTGAGATTCATGAGTGTTGTTCAAGCTGCACTTGTGCAAACAAAGGGAAGTGTTCTATCACATTCCTGACTTGTGCCTTGTAGATGGTGGACATAAGGGAGGCAGGAAATGACCTGGCAAATTCTCAGTCTCTATACTCTGATCTTGTAGCTTCAGTATTTATTTTGGCTGGTCCAGTTCAGTTTCTGGTCATTAGTCACTTCCAGAATGTTGATACTGGGAGATTTAGCAACGGTTGTGCCATTGAAAAATGTCAAAGGAATACGTTTAGATTTTCCCTCATTGGGCAGAATCATTGCTTGGCACGTATGGTGTGAATGCTACTTGCCACTTAACAGCCCAAGCCTGAATGTTGTTGGATTTGGACACAAACTACTTCATTATCTGAGGAGCCGTGAATGGTGCTAACGTCATGCAATCATGTGTGAACATAGCCAGTGTCCTTAGAGAGAAGGAAGGTCATGATGAAGCAGCTGAAGATTACAGACACAATCCCTGAGTAATCCCTGCAGTGATGTCCTGATGCAGCAATGTCCAGAGACTGAGATTATTGATCTCCAGCAAACACAACCATCTTCCTTCGTGCTGTGTATGACTCCAGCCAATAGAGATTTTTCTCCTCGATTCCAATTTTGTTAGAGTTCCTTGTTGCCGCAATGAGTCAGGTGCAGTCTTGATGTCAAGATGGTTACTCTCACTTTATCTCTGGAGTTCAGTTCTTTTGTCCATCTTTAGGTCGGGACGATACTGAAGTCAGGAGCCTAGGGAACACAAACGGAACATCAGTGTGCAGGTAAAAGTTCTGAGGAAGGTTTTCTCTCCGCTGTTGTCACACCTGCTGAGATTTTCTGACATTTTCTGATTTTGTATCAGTGAGCACGTTATTGCTATGTAAGTGTTGCCTGGTAGCATTGTCAACCTTCCTTCCATTAGTTTGCTGATGATCAAGAGTAGATTGATGCGCAGTACAGTAATTTTCTGGGTTGGATCTGTGCTGTCTGGACATGGTAGTATTGCAGATCTGATCCATTGTTTGTGCAATTGCTTTGTATCGTCTATCATTTTGAAATAGTCAACGATTTGTTAACAAAATACAATATGAAGACTACAATATTGAACTTGTCTTTCCTGCCAGAAGTATATGATTAAACTCTCACCAGTTATCATGTTTTAAGCTTGGTCTATTTGATACTATTTATAATTAGAGATATAATGCTGCCTGGCAGTGAGGTTCATCATTCCGATTTGCCTCAATGTTGCAGGCTTAATTGGATTATCAACAAGGAGCTGTTAAAAGTTGGCAAGCATTTTCTTATGAGTACATCTTGTTGTTGTTGTTGTCTGTCTTGCTGTACAGGACTACTGAATGTTCTTAAAAGGTGAATTATGTTGAGGACATGGAATCAGAGCCAAGTTTGTGCTTGTGTAGGACATTGAGGTTGTGAACAGTCTGGTTCAGTTTGAGGCAATGGCTAATGAAGGAAGGAAACAGTGATAGTGACAAGAAATTAAGATGATAGGATTTACTCTTCATTATTTAACTGAAGTAAACTGTATCTCCTGTAAGTGGACATAAATCACAACAGCAGTGGAGAGATTGGGAGGGGTGATGGGAAGATGTAAATCTGAAATCGTTTGTGTACCGGTGAAACCTGATCCATGTTTACTTGTCACGTGGTGCCCTGCACCCAGACATGAGGTAATGGTATAGAGCCAAGAAGATAAGCCATTGCTCTGGATAATTCTCATATGATATAGTGGTGGAGCAAACCACAGCCATCCCACTCTTCATGCCTCTGCCTTTGCAATCCTACTGTTTCGTGTCTCTGTGGAGTGAATTAAGACTTGCAGCTTCTGTGTTACTGGTGGTATATACACTATCAGTCATTGTGTTCCTGGCTACAGGGATTATTTTTCCAGGATCCCTTTTGCTGTCATAAATGTTTTCAAACACTTCCTTCACTGCTTTCAATTTTCCATGTTCCAGCCTCTCCATTTCTCCCTTTTACCTTATACTTGGTTTTCCAATTGATCCTCTGCATTGCAAAGTGCTTTGAGCTGACTCCCACATTTTAGGTGAGATTTATAAATCTATGTTGAACTACAAGAGCTGACAATAAGTGTCTTGATGAAGTCAGAGTATCCTAATCAATAGGTGACTTGTATTTTTATTATTATTCTATTATTAATCCTACTTTGCAGAGAAGCCTCCTTAACTTGATCTCACTCTAATATGTTTCTGATAAACCCCACAAGGTGTAAACCTGATGCAGCAGCTAAAGCTTTGTCACATCCAGAATTCAAGTAGAACCATTGCAGTAGCACATGGATTGCCACAAGATACTCCAACACATTACGGTTGCGTAAAATTTAAGTACATTGTTGCTGCAGGTCAACTTTTTTTTTCACTACGACCCACAAAGCCCAGCAATTCCGTATTAAATGAAGGCCTATAACTTGCTGGCACTCGTATCAGATTTGGAGGGCACAGGAAAGATGCGCTGGGGGATCACTGTTGGAAGTTTCCAGGTAAGGGTTTACTTGACAATTGTCCCAAAGTGCTAATTTCCTCTGGACAATTGCATTGCGTTGGGAACCATCTGACAGAGTGATTTAAATTGCTAACTTTGGACAGTTCTGCCAGCATACATTAATGGTTATTTTGAAAGAGTTGGAGGAAACAAAATCTCTTCTAATTTCAGCGTACCTATTTTAAGCCCTAGACCAAACTCTACATAAGACATCCCTCATGCTGCATGCTCCCAAAGCCCTAAGAGACACTTTCCTTCCATCTGACACCCTACGTCCTTCCGGGATTTTACGATCCGCACACCCAGCTCGATCCCATGTGGTTTCCACTTACTAGGATTGTTAAACTCACTCATGTTACGGCAGCTAACGCTGTAACTGGGGGCATATCCTCCATCACTTTACTTCTTTTACATTTGGATGCTGGAGCCAGGAATGCATTGCGCTGCCTGGATTTCACCCAGCCTCATAGCGATGTTTGGCGAGACAGGTCCTTTAGAATTTTGGTGCAATGTAAGTAGGTACAGAGTGGCAATCCGATGTTGATTGCCACTTTGAAGAAGATATGGTAGCTCATTTTGCAATTTGAAAGATCAGCATAACAAAGATCAACTGAGGAATATTTGTCATGAAATGGAACTTGCCACAGCCTTACAATTTCATGTTAAGAAGATTTGCAAAAATATAATTGGAACGAAAAGGATGTGGTTAAACTGTGGTCTTTTGCACCATGCAGTGAAAGATTTCAAGCATTAATATTATGAAAGCATTTTTCTACTTAATTAATGATTAAAGATTAGTTATTATAACCTTTGCTGTTTTCTAGGATAACCCCAGATAATGTGTGAATGATTCAGGGTGCACCTGTTATAACACTGGGTAGGATCACACATGGACTTTAATGTCATTGAAAATCACGTGGGAACCTATTCTCCTTTATGAAATGTCTCGAGTTTGTCTTCTAGTCAGGGAGAAACTAAGATATATTTAGATGGTATTGTTGTTGCTTATTGAAATGAAGTTCATTGCAAGTGTCAGTTTAATGAAAATAATGTCTGTTGATTGCAACAGTCTTTGAATGATTGGACATGGACCTCATTTCTCCAGTTAACTGAAATAAACTAGAAAGACTTTACCCCTTTGATATGCTTTTAAAGTTGAGGGTGACCCACCAGAATCCACTCTAGGTCATAGTTAAGAGTCAACTTTTTCCTATGATTTTGTGTAGCTTTGTATCTCTACCTACTAGAAATTGACTGATCTATTAGTTTTTCATTGGTGTGGTGGGGGAATGGCTTGAAATTGAGATTGAGTCCATTCATATCTTAGCTGATACAGTGTGAATGGTTGTGATGCCACCAGGAATGGAGATCTCAATTTCTTTATAGAATATAGAAGAGTTACTCCTCCAGTGCAGGAGTTCAACATGTGGTCAATGATCTGATTTGGATGGTAGTCATATTTTGATCTCACTTGTGTTCCACCTGCAGAGTGGCTACATCCTCTCTGAGGGTTGAGTTGTTGAGGGTTGTCCAAATTTTCAGTGGAAGCTTGAAACCTGGGTCTTCACTTGGCTCATTTACCAGGTTGTATTTAATGAGGTTTATAGTCACCCTGGAGGTGTGCTGTTAAGAACTGGGGTTGTGTCGGTTTTAGGATGTGAAGTGTGTTTCAGCAGAGACAGTGTGATTTCAGATTAATGTATATTTTTGTTTCAAAATCCAGTGGGAGTTGTTTTTTGGCAATTAGCTGGTGGTGTTTTTTGAGGAAGAGGTTTTCCCCTATGGATATCAGGAGGTTCAGTAGGTGGCACAGAAAGCCATTTAACTTCTGTTATTGATCGTTGCCCTGTGTTGGTTGTTGGCTTGAACCTTCAGTAGCAGCACTTAGGCACTCGTGACTTTGATGCATGCTGTTAAACACCAAACAGAGTAAACTATTGTTAATTAACAGAATCGCATAACTTTTGCCTGTGAATTTATTAACAGTGCAAGGCTGCTATTATCACATTGACAGAATTCAGATCATTATAATGTACATCGTGAAAGTACCATTCTTTGTAGAATTTATTGGATCCATGAATTTTTTCCTTTTTTAGCTCTCTCTCGTAATAATGAGAATCAAACTTAAGACCACAAAAATCAACTTCTTGAAGAATAATATTTGATGAGTTTCTGCCCTTTGAAGTTTGATTTCAATGTTCCATCAGATCACTTTCACTAGTTATGACATGGCAAAGCTGGGCTTAATTAAACAGTCTTCACTTATTGTAAAGACATTTAAGGTGCTGTACAGGCAATTGTTCTTGAGAAAGTGAAAGGATAAGATGATATGGATGCAAGGGGATAGACAAAAAAAAATGAATGGCTTAAGGAAAGGAATGGAAGAGCATGTGTCCCACCTTAAATGCAGTGTACCATGCCTTCAAATATCTCATGTCCAAAAGTAAAGAAAAATGCAGGGAGAGAAGTCAAATGATTGTTAATGGGAGAGAGAAATGGGGAAAGAAACAATTGTCTGGTTTGCAGAGACAGGTTAGAGACTATTCTTGGACTTTTCACATAGAGTACCTTGGAAAATCAATTTGTTAAATTTGCAAATCCTGCACCTCCATTCTTTTTCCTTTGTAATTTCCTTTAGTCTTCCTGATAATAGAATCTTGCTATAGAATATAGGAACTAGAGTAGACCATTTAGCTCCTCAAGTCTGTTTTGTACCTTAGCACTCCATACTCCTTTATACCCTTGCCTAAGATAATTCACAAGTTCTACTCACTCAACATCCATAGTCTTTTGGAGAATTGCAGATTTCAGCTACTGTTCAGGAAAAATAGTGCAATTGACCTCTCCTGATAATTATTTACCTTTGTGCAATATCATGGGTGCCTGTCTAGTTTATTTTTTTACTTTTGAGGTATTGTATTTTCTTGATGTACTTTAGATTGAGTATTCTTTATCAGAAACACCTGAGATTGTGCTTCGATGTTCAGTTTTCGGATGTAATGTAGCTTTATGGTAGGCTTAACCTACTTGCATTATTATAATAGGCTAGCTATGGTCTACAAATAGTAAGTTGTTCCTCCATTTGCCAAATCTTTCTCACTCTACTTATTAGCTGTTAACACTTACTACATCTATAATGTGCACTGCTTTACAAATATACAAATTTACTGTTAAGCCATTCAAAAATTAGTTTGGTTTTTGGATATGTTTGGTTTTCAGATGTACAGATAAAGGATATGTGACTATTATGTTGCACTGACCAAAGGAAACAAAAACATAGATAGGAGCAGGAGGTGGCCACTTGGCCCTTCAAATCTGCTCCACCATTTATCATGAACATGGCTGATTGTCCAACTCGGTAGCTTAATTCTGTTTTCTCCATGTAACTGGATGGAATTAAAAGAATTTTCTTCTACTGAAGAAAGGTAGCTTTGTACTCTTACTTGATATTTTTAGATCCAGTGTTGAGTGTAGAATTGTCATGATCAAATCAGATAAATGAATACAAATATAATATTTGAGCAGAGCTGCAGCATTAAACCCTACATCAAGCTCTTATTTCATCTGGGCAACAAAAAACGGAATGCAATTGTAATAGATTGTGATGGCAATAAAATAAGTGGAGAAACTGTCCTCCTTTCAACAAGAAGAAACGGCATGAAATTTAGTCAAGCTATCTTTTTTTAAACAATTCCTCAATCTCTACCTCAAAGTTAATATGCCAGCCTATATGTCAGCATCCTCTGCTTCTAATTTTTTTACTTTTAATTGTAAATGATGTAGTTTTCCTTAATTGATTCTGTTTTTACCATCAGTCCAATTTCATGTAGTAATTGTTCCCCACATTATGGTGATGTTCCTACTTTCTTTGGTGATATATTCGTGATGATGTTTCAATAATTCAGAATTTTTTTCAAATGTACCAAATTTCTGTTTTGTAGCACAGCAGTTAGAATCCTCATGATATAAAATTCATGCTCCTCAGCCTCATCACATCTTTGCTGCTGAATGCGATGATTTGGCTCATGATAGAAAATGGGAGTTGACTAGCCTTTAGGTGTAATTGTCATCTTCCAGATTAACTGTGGTAGCAATGAGACGATAACTCAATCATGTCAATTGTTATGGTTGACTTTTTTTCAACATAGTTTTTGTTTGTACAACAGGCAGATTAGGCCTGGAATGAAATTAAACCTTCGGACTTTTGCTGCCTGGCGCTCAATCAAGACTGCGTCCTCGCCACCTAGTTCAAATGGTTCTCAGAAGATGCAGTAGAGGCAATTTTTCAATACATTTAAGGTGGTATTTTTTCAGAATCTGTTGTTTTCCCCAAAAGAGAAAATGCCAGCAATGTGCAGGCGGTTAGCTATCCAGCTGAAACTTTGGGTAATGCAAATTAGAACTCCCAAAGATACTCTGCCCAGTGCCATAACCCATCTTCTGACCATACGTACTGACTGATCTGTGTATTTTGAAAATCTGTAACTGCTAGCCTTTATAGGAAGAGGTGTAGAGTACAAGAGCTGGTCTTTAATGTTGCAGTTGTATAAAACATTGGTTAGACCTCATTTGGAATACTGTATCCAGTTCTGGTTGCCTTACTACCAGAAGGACGTGGAGACTCTGGAGAGAGTGCAGAGGAGGTTTACCAGGATGCTGCCTGATATGGAAGGTCTGAGTTACGAGGAGAGGTTAGGCAAATTGGGACTGTTTTCCTTAGAAAGATGTAGACTTAGAGGAGATTTAATAGAGGTGTACAAGATTGTGAGGGGTACAGATAGAGTAAACAGAGTTAAGCTTTTTCCAAGGATGGACTCAAATAGCACAAGGGGTCACAGGCTTAGGGTGAGGGGGGTAAGGTATAATTTGGATGCTAGAGGGAGTTTTTTCACATAGAGGGTGGTGGAGGTATGGAACACGCTGCCAAGTAAAGTGGTGGATGCAGGCACTCTGGAGTTATTTAAGAGATACTTAGATGGGCACATGAACAGAATGGGAATGGAAGAATGTAGAAAACTGATTTAAAATAGGGATCATGAGCCTTGGGAGTCCCTGGGAAGATGTATTTGTTTTTATCCTAAAGGCACTTTGGTCCGCCTTGTTGCCTAACACGCGATGGGTTGTGAGAGGGCTGCTCTTGGATTTTTTTTCGAGAGTATCCTAGTGCTTCACAAAGAACAAAACAGCATGGGAAACAGGCCCTTCAGCCCAACGAGCCCACGCCGCCACCCCGATGTTCCCACCTCTACCTGTGATCCCTGTCTATGTTTATAGATCTATGGATTAAAACCTAATTTGAGACAATTTAGAGAGAATTTATTTTGCCAATTAGCCTAAGAGCACATCTTTGGGAGGAAACCGGAGCACCCAGAGAAAACATACGCAAGCATGAGGAGAATGCTCAAACTCCCACAGACACAGGCCCAAATCCATGTGTCTGCACAGCACAGCGATAGTCACTGAGCTGTCGTGTTGCCCATCAAATGGTCCAGGTCAGGTGTACACTAACAACGTGAAGCACTAGGATAGTTTCGAAAAATCCAAGAGCAGCCCTCTCACGACCCATCGCGTGTAGCCCCTTGTTAGACAACGTGTTCGATTCCCAGCTTGGGATCCTTTGTGGAGTTTGCACATTATCCCCACGTCCACGTACATTTCCCCCGGGGGCTCCAGTCCCCCTCCACAGTCCAAAGATGTGTGCATTAGGTGGATTGGCTATTCTAAATTGTCCCTCAGTATCAGGGGGATGAGCTAAGGTAAATGCTTGGGGTCATGGGGATAGGGCCTGGGGATTATGGTCATTGCAGACTCGATGGACCAAATGGCCTCCTTCTGCATTGTAGGGATTCTATGAAAATTTTCAGTACTAAGGCTCCACACTGATTGCACACCAGCTTAGAACAGAACAGAATTTTAGCTAAGACTACACTGAAATGTGGTTCTTTAGTGATGTATGCGAATGGGTGCTGCAGAAAAGTAAAATATTGCAGATGCTGGAGATCAGAATTAAAAACAAATCTCAGCAGATCTGGCAGCATGCATGGAGAGAAAAATAGGGTAAATGGAATGATCCTTCAAAACTCTTTTTGGATTTGCACGTCGTTAGTGTACGCTTGATTTGGACCATTTGATGGGCAAAGCTCAGTGATTATCGCTGTGCTGTGCAGATACATGGATTTGGGCCTGTGTCTGTGGGCGTTTGCGCATTCTCCCCATGCTTGGGTAGATTTTCTCCGGGTACTCTGGTTTCCTCCCACATCCCAAAGATGTGCTCTTAGGCTGATTGGCAGAACAAATTCTTCCTAAATTGTCTCAGATTTGATTTCAATGCATAGATCTATAAGCATAAACAGAGATCATGGGTAGAAGTGGGAACATCGAGGTGGTGGCGCAGGCTCGTTGGGCCAAAGGGCCTGTTTCCCATGCTGTTTTGTTGTTTGTTCTTTGTAACCTCTACCACCTAGAAGACAGGGTCAACAGGTGCATGGGGACACCACAATATGCAAGATCCCCTGCAAGGCACATGCTTGTACTAACTTGGGACTACAGGTGTGGTCTCTCAAAACTGACAACCTTGAGACCAAGCCTTTGCTGGATGCCGGATGTTGTTGGTTTTCAGTTTGGACTGAGTCATGCATGAATTTGAACGTAAGTTTTTCAAGTAAGGTTTACAAATGGTAGCTTTGAAAAGAACAGAAGCAATGCTGCAAGAAAAGCTGAGAAATTCTTTGGAGCTGCTACAGATCCATCAGCATTACATTGCTGGAAGCATGCAGAAGCCCTAATAATGCATGTTAATGTGATTCTTGCTATTTCAAGAAAGTGGTGGTGGCAGAGAGGGAGCAATCCAAGGATTTTCCCAGCCACATTGCTGATGAGGAGGATAAGATATTCATGATGAGGGGATGTCTGCTGGTTGCATCTTTAAAATCCAGTTTTTGGACATGATGGCTTTCAGATAACTGGATTTGGGTGGCAGTGTGGTACAGTGGTTAGCACTGCTGCCTCATATCACCAGGCACCTGGGTTCAATTCTAGTCTTGGATGACTGTGTGGCATTTGCACATTCTCCCTGTGTCTGCATGGGTTTCTTCCAGCTGCTCTGGTTTCCAGAAAGATGTGCAGGTTAGATGGATTGCCCATGTTAAATTGCCACTGAGTGTCCCAATATATAACAGGCTAGGGGGATTGAGAGGTAAAAATGTGGGGTTACGGGAGATAGATTGATGCAGACTTGATGGTTTGAATTGCTTCTTCCTTCTCTGTAGAGGTTCTGTGACTCATTGAGACACTGTACCTAATATATTACTGTCATTGGGTCAAAATCCTGGTACACACTCCCTAACAGGACTGAGGGTGCCCATGCCACATCGACTGCCACTTCTTGAATACAATAAATGTTAACCTTGTCAGTGACACTTGCATCCCATGAGCAATGCGTATTTATTCTGATCTTTCAGTTTTATGCATTTTGTTAGAACCAGTGGGAAAGCTTAGAGGGGTGACCTTTTTTTAATGTAGAATTGTGATCTGGAATACATTGCCTAAAGGGCAAGCAGATTCAATGCTAACTTTTAAAAAGAATTTATATGCTTAAAAATTTTAAAAAGGGGACTATGGGAAACAACCAGGAGTTGAACTAAATTAGGTAGTATTTTCAAAGAGTTGGCAAAGGTCCAGTGGACTGAATTTCCTCCTGTGCAGCATGATTCTGTGATGTCCTTTACTACTTCTGGCAAACTCTTGAATGCACAGTCTTTGGTAGAAGTAACAAAAAGGTTGGTTATGAATGTATGTATGGCCCCATCTTAACAAGATAAAACAGAACCAACGTATGGCAAGCAGCCTTTGCAATTTAACATTGGAATCGCTTTGGGCAACAATTTTCATTTGATGAAATTACAAAAAAGGAGTTAGCCAGGTCCTTGTTTTAATACTTTTTTTCCTAACAAATTCAAATGGTCTTGTTTTTGAGAAAGTATGCAAAAGGACACAGTTTGTCCAGGATTAATTTGTACTGAGTTCATATTTAAAGTACCCTATCCCCTCTCATGAAGATAACTAATTCATGAACAAGTTAATCATACCTGTACCTACAGTTTGGTCAGGTATTTGATCTTTCTAAAAGCACATGTTCTGTTTTTAGTGTGGGTTTCATAATATTTTAATCTGTATGAAACTAAAGGCCAAATAATCTAATCTTTGTCACATAATTTGTTGTGTGGAAAACTTTCACTGGCTTCAGATGGATGAAAATTCAGTTGCTATTTTCTTGGCTCTTTCACATTTTAAATATGCTCAGATGAATAGTGGGAATTGTACTCTGCTTGTCCAAAAGATTCTTTGTAATAGTTCAGTTGACATGTTGGTTACAGCATCGTAGTAATTCTGCTCTCAACAGTGCAATTAAGACACTGCGTTTATTCAAGTTCATACCACAGTCCAGTCAGCAAGCATTTTCCACTGCTGGTTTTAGAACAAAGTAATATGTCGTTGAAGCATTTATATTAATATTTTGTGAGGTCAATGGGTGAATTGAGTACAAATTTCTGTTTTGGTGACTAATCCACTATTCATTTCGTAAACTGTCAATCTTTTGCTCTGGTGGCCTAAAAGAAAACAAATATTTGTAAAACAGCTGTATTAATAAAGAAATGCATTGTATTCCTTACTTGATTACTGTTCATTTTATGGTTCGAGTTTATTTATTAGTCACAAGGAGGTTTCCATTAATACTGCAATGAAGTTACTGTGAAAATCCTCTAGTCGCCACATTCCAGTGCCTGCTCAGGTACACTGAGGGAGAACTTAGCATGGCAAGTGTACCTAATGAGCATGTCTTTTGGACTATGGGAAGAAACTGAAGGACTCAGAGGAAACCCACGCAGGCACAGGGAGAACGTGCAAACTCCACACAGGCAGTGACTTAAGCTGAGAATTGAACCCAGGTCCCTGTTGCTGTGAGGCAGCAGTGCTAACCACTGCCACTGTGCTAGTTTATTGATAATATGACTAACTGTGGATCAAGCATTAAACAGATTGTAAAAATGGAACTTTGGTTTAAAAATAATTAACTAAGTTATTACTACAAATGTAGAATACCTCACATATCTTGCTGTTACTAATTTCAGGTCTGATTAGGTATTTCTCTACTTTGATATTTCAAGATTGGGCCTATTTATAATCAATCTCCCCCTCTTTTTCCCATTTACAATTTGAAGTTTTCTTTGTACAATCCAATGTATACAATACTGTCCTGAGAATGGTAAGATAAGAAGCAAGTTGTAATGATGAAATCTCTTGTTACATGGATTGAGTATTTTAAATCTCAAACATTTATTTCTCCAATCTCCTAAAAAGCAATGTGACAAGCAGATTGGTGAGGTAGGCTAATTATAAATCAAACCGATTGATTTACTTTGCAAACGATAAGGAAACAAACTGACTAGTGTTTGTGTTAAGTCTGCCTATTAACTTAATTTATTTTTACGTTATGAAGATTATGGGAATGAGTAAATAACCATGATCACTGCTGACAAGATTGCCCAAAACTGGTTTGGCCTCAGAGAAGGTAACTTCATTCTTTGGCTCCGCTTTCCCACCTGCACTCAAATTGCTTTAGATACTACTTTACTGTGCTTTTAAATGGCCAAAAGCTAAGAGCTTTAATTCCTGAACCTCTCCCATCTTTGTTACAGAATTGGTCACCAATCAAATCAGACACAGCGTTCTATCTTCTTACTGTGGCACTGTGGTTTGCACTGCTGCTTCACTGCATCAGGGACCCAGGTTCAATTTCCGACTTGGGTGACTGTCTATGTGGAGTCTGCACGTTCTCCCATGTCTCTGTGGATTCCTCCCAGGTTGCTCTGGTTTCCTTCCACACTCCAAAGAAGTGCAAGTTAGGTGGATTGCTTATGGTGAATTGCCCCTTAGTGTTAGAACAAAGAACAAAACAGCACGGGAAACAGGTCCTTCGGCCCAACGAGCCCACGCCGCCTCCGTGTTCCCACTTCTACCCATGATCCCTGTCATCCTTGTCTGTGTTTGTAGATTTATGTATTAGAACGAAATTTGAGACAATTTAGGTAGAATTTGTTCTGCCTAAGAGCACATCTTTGGGATGCGGGAGGAAACCAGAGCACCCGGAGAAAACCCACGCAAGCACAGGAAGAATGCGCAAACTCCCACAGACACAGGCCCAAATCCATTTATCTGCACAGCACAGCAATAGTCACAGAGCTGTCGTGTTGCCCATCAAATGGTCCAGTTCAAGCATACAGTAACGATGTGAAGCACTAGGATACTCTCAAAATCGAAGAGCACCCCTCTCACGACCCATTGTGTGCATGCCCCTTGTTGGAGAAGGCAGACTGAAGTACCTGTAGGATAAAACAAATACGTCAATATCATCAACAATTTACTTCCCAGGGAGGATTCATAGGATAAGTATGGAGTTATGGGGATAGGGCTTGGGCAGGATTGTTGTTGGTGTAGGCTTGATGAGCTGAATGGCGGCCTCCTGCACTGTATTAGGAAATAGCTATATGCTCAAGCATGGTAAGAATTTTTAAACTCTTCTACAAAAAATATGCTGTTGGATGAATTGTCAGTTTTAAATACGAGACTGATAGATTTTTATTAACTAAGGGTATTAAAAGATATGAGAGAGGCAGATGTATGGAGTTAGGTCACATGATTTCAAATGCCAAACATGCTCAAGGTGCTGTATGGTCTGCTGCTATTCCGATATATCATTCTATTCTGTAATTCTATAAACACCTGCAAGTAAGAATGAACAATTACTGAAATGTTTTTAATGGGCCTCTCTTGTATTGAGCAGTCTGAATAGATGAAATTTCTCGGTTTTCATCTGCATTCCAAATACCTAACTGTTTTGTGAGCTGAATTTAATTTAAGATTGCTTAAATTGCCTCACATTACCTTGGCTAAGTTATCACAAGTTCAAAATGTGACTAGCATTAATGTAATATTTATCTACAACAAGTCATTCTTTCATGAAGTGGATCTCCAGTAATAACCATATTTGTCATTCAGACATCTGAATATAAATGGGAGCACTTAAGGTCAAAATATACTTTGGAAGTTAATGATTTTATTTCACATAAGATTAGGGTATTTGATTTCGTAGAAAACATAAAAGCTTTAAAATGCTTGAAATTAAATTAGATAAGTTTTTTTATGTGAACCAGGATGTAGAGAATGAATGTATCCGAATAGGAATGGACATATAGCTCCTTATGCATGTTTTGGCATTTAATGAGATGAAGTAACCCAACTCCATATACCTGCCCTTTTCCTGTATCACTTAATACTCCTGATTAATAAGGATCCATCAATCTCATATTTAAAACGGACAATTAAAACTCATATTAAAAATTCATTTAACAAAGTATTTTTTTGCAGAAGAGTTTAAAAATTCTACCATGCTTGAGTGTTTAGCTATTTCCTAATTTCACTTCTGGATGATTTTGTTCAAATTTGTAAATAACGTCTCAAATCCTAGACATGTGTATCAGTTTCTCTCAACAACTGTGTTTATATGATGCCTTTTAATGTAATAAAACTTGACAGGAGTATCATAGAATATAATCTGACACTGAGCCAGAAAAGGAGAGATTAGATCAGCTGACTAAAAGCTTGATGAAAGGTAGATTTTAAGGACCATATCTTAAAGGAACAAAGCGAATTAAAGAGATGGAAAATTGTAGAGAGGGAATTCTAGCCAATTGAAAGCACAGACATCAATGCTGAAGCAATTCCTGATAACTCATAGGAAATGGGAAGGCAAAGTGCCTGGGAACAAATTTGGTTTGGCAGCAACCCATAGTCTTAGAGCCAGCCTTTTAAAATGTTTTGCAGTTCCTTGAACACCCTGCAGCGGTCTCTTTAGGAATTGCTGAATTGGTTGCTCAAGATCCGCCAAGGCTAGGCGGTGCTTGTACAATGCAGGCTATATTCAGTTGTGCCTTAACTTTGTATGCAAAAACTAAAGCCAGCAAAATGACATTGATTTTTTTTAAAAAGATGACCATCCTGTACACCTTGTAGACACCTGCTTCCAATATGGTGAACTGGTTTTCTTGAAGAACAAATCAGTCATTGGTGGTCATTTTGTTGCTCGTCTCCATTTGCCCATTTTACACCCAAAAAATGGCAAACAGATTTTGACTTGGGAGATTAAAAGTAGGGGTCATTATTACAGAAGCACCTCTGATAAATAGAGAATTCAGGAGAAAAATTTTTATCCAATATCTGGTTATGCTGTGAAACCAGCTGACACACGAAGTAGTTGAGAAAATTTGACAGATGCGTTTGAGGGATACTTGATAGCGAATAGAATAGAATCCCTACAGTGCAGAAGGAAGCCATTCAGCCCATCAAATCTGCATCAACCATAATCCCACGTATTTACCCTGCTAATCTCCTGACACTAGGGCCAATTTAGTATGGCCAGTCAACTACCTGCACATCTTTGGACTGTGAAAGGAAACTTGAGTACCTGGAGGAAACCTATACTGACAGGAGGAGAACATGAAGACTCCAAGGAAGGATTGTGTGAAGCAAAGAGAACACATTGACCTGGACTATTTATGTGATGTATGTTTTGTGTAATTCTACATAAATGGCTCATCAGATTTGTATTCTGGTAAGCTTAAAAATTGAAGACCATTAAACTGAAATATACTAGCTCTGCATCTTCTGAAACTTGGTTTTGAGACAAAACAATATTCTGCCTCTAAACTGACAGAATACTATCCAGTCTTTGGAAAATTCTTGCTATCTAAGTATTCCATGACTTGTCATATTTAGCTTTTGTTTAAAATGGTGTCCTTCCCCAATTCATTTCCAGGGAGATGTATTGGTTGGGAGAATTGCTCAATAGGTTTGCCATGCTGCTCAAAGACTTCTGTTTTACAAAAAACATTTAAATGACCAGACAGTTATTTCTAATTGAAGTAAATATAAATCTCTGCATACAAAAACTACCTTCCAATTTTCGTTACAGAAAATTCATTATTCCCAAATGTAATTTTAATATCACCTTCTGACTTAACTGTGTGATATTTCTGTATTATTCTGCACAAGGATAAGAGAAGCAAAGTGAATCTAATAAATTCAGAAATGCCTGGTTGGCGTCACCAGAACTGTGGTAATATCCATCTGTCAAAGAAACACCAATGATGCTGAGATTTCTACTTCAGCTGATGCAGGAGAATTCTTTCAAATCCCTTAAATATTGAATTATACTAATAATGGTTGGCACCAACAGAAGCTAAATTCTATACTAATTACTTTAGGTGCTAACTATTCATTTGGTAATATGGAATTCCTCTCATCTTGCAGGTCCTGACAAAATTCAGAATATTGCAGTTAAAGTAACCCCAGTGTCAGTCAGAAATGGATACTTTTGACCTCTGAAGAAGTTACACAAATTCAAAATGTTAATTCTGTTTCTATTTCTACAGATAACTTAGCAGATCTGACAGTTCCACAGCATTTTCTGTTTTGATTATATCTAACATTCATTTTATCTGGCTCATGCTGTGGCTGTTTCAGATTTATGAGCCTGGGCAAGTTGCTAATTAAAGTTGAAATGCCTCATTATTGATTATTTTTTATTCTGGGAGGACCAGAATAAAACTGAGGTAGAGATTTAAGTCATTCCCCGTTTCACTTCAAGTATAATTTGCATTGTAGAAACAGGACATAGGGCCCTGAACAACTTAGGCAATCCTGACAGTTATTGACTTGCTGTTGTCTACTAGTTCCATTACACTAAAATAGGCTTTGGATGGAGACTGTATATTTTTAAGTATAAATGTGTGTTTTAAAGTTGATAGCTAAATGAATTGAAGAAACCCAGGTTATATGCCATTGCATTCCTCAATCGGGTTCCAGTTTATGGTGACTGCATGATTGTTAAATGGAGCAATCTTCATGCACTTTCTAAATATGGTTGTCTAGATTCAACTCCAATTTGACAATGGATGTCGATATTATAAATCCTACAGAGCCATTCCACTTTGTTCGATTACTTCACTCTATTCCTCCTATACGTGGAGGAATTTGAATTAAGAAAGCTACATTGAATGGTGTATGTTCTCCAACATATGACAAAACC
Organism: Sphyrna mokarran; assembly: GCA_024679065.1. Lineage (NCBI taxonomy): Eukaryota > Metazoa > Chordata > Chondrichthyes > Carcharhiniformes > Carcharhinidae > Sphyrna > Sphyrna mokarran. The sequence continues at coordinate 23,686,508 of JAGIQG010000012.1, read as the reverse complement.
ATCCAATCATAGCCTGAAGTATTGTGGTTTTGATTTTGGGAAGTTTGTTTTAAATTCCAGCCAAGGCTGTATAGAACAATGGTGCTGATCATGGGCCTTGTACAACTAGGATCACCTAGCTACAGTATATTAACGACATTCAACAGGGGCAGCACAGTGGCAAAGTGGTTAGCACTGCTGCCTCTCAGCACCAGGGACTTTTCTTTGATTCCTGACTTGTGTTATTATCTGTGTGGAGTTTGCACATTTTCCCTATGTCTGTGTGGGTTTCCTCCAGGTGCTCCGGTTTCCTCCCACAGTCCAAAGATGTGCCAGTTAGATGCACTGGCCATTCTAAATTCTCCCTTAGTGTTCCCGAATGGGTGCTGGAGTGTGGCAACTAGGGGATTTTCATTGTAACTTCATTGCAGTGTTAATGTAAATCTCCTTGTGACTAAACAAAAACATTTTTGTGGGCTTAGCATGTGGTTTCCTTAAAACCTTTCAAGCTAAGCTGTAACTCAATAGTATGTGAAGAATGCAGATAATTTGAACAATGGTTCAGGTAATCCATCTTCTCTGAAGATTATAATGTTTTAGGATATAATTTCTACTGAAACCTAATATTTCCCAAACAGCTGAATTGCTTTTTGGCTTCTGTTTCAAGAAAATAACTTCCACTCGCACATTGCAAAAAGCACTTTTTAATGAGCTGTTGTAGATGAACAGTCTTTTAAAAAAAAAAGATTTTTCAGTTTCTCAGTGGGACTGCTGTATAAGGATATTGATGAGCTGAAAAAGTAAAGAAAAATGTCAGAAAAATGTATTTTTGAAGTGCCATCAGTAACCAGGAATGTATGAAAGATTATAAAAGCTGTGGTCATTGGACAATGATATATAATTGAGTAGAAGAGGGATGAGCTATAGTATTCAAGAGAGAGCATCAGAAGGGAGAGGGAATTATTTCTAATATTTTGGAGATCAAGTTGGGTGTAATGGAGGAGAAGATGTATTTTTGTTTTAAAATCTTCTTACCGAGGATATAAGTTCTGCTTTCAGGTCAATGATGGCTGTTCAAACCGTTCATTCTATTTATTCCGTAGAGATTGCCTTACTTGCTTCCAGTGTTTTGTTCTTTCAGATTTTTCAATATCTGAAGTATTTTGCTTTTGTAGCAGTTCACCTTTCAGTTCATCTATTCTAAGTTTGAATTTAACAAACCAAGTGGTCTGTGGTCTGCGGGCGCAGAACATTGCAAAAGATGTACACACAAAGTCATATTCTTAAATTAGAGTGCTCAAGTAGTTTGTTGAGAATTAATTGAGTAGGTTCGTTCTCTTAAATATCCAGGTCAAGGATACTGGAACCGTGACTAACTTGATCGTTAAATTTGAACGGTTACTGTAGCAAAATCTGAGCCATATCCATATGGGCTGACAAGTGGCAAATAATATTCATACCATATGTACCAGACGATGACCATCTTCAACAAGAGAGCATCTAACCATCATCCCTTGACATTCAATGGCATTACCATTGCTGAGTAGTCCATTATTCACATCCTGAGCTCATCATTGATTAGGAACTGAACTGGACTAAGCATGTAAGTACTGTGGCAACCAGAGCAGGTCAAAGGTTGAATTAGTGTCACAAGTAGGCTTACATTAACATGCAATGAAGTTACTGTGAAAATCCCTTGGTTGGCACACTCTGGCGCCTGTTTGGGTTCACTGAGGGAGAATTTAGCATCCAATAGCATGTCTTTTGGACAGTGGGAGGAAACCTATGCAGAAGGGGAGTGTGTGCAGATCCTGCATCGAACCCGGGTGCCTGGCACTGAGGCAGCAGTACTAACCATTGTGCCACCGTGCTACCAGGAATCCTGCGGAGAGTAACTCACTTCCTGACTTCCCAAAGAGGAATAAGTCAGGTGTGTAATGGAGTACTCTCCGCTTGTCTTGATGAGTGCAACACGAACAACACTGTGGGTGCACCTACACCTCAGACTGCAGTGGTTCACGAAGGCAGCTTATCACTTCTGAAGGGCAAATTATGGGAAATTAATGTTGGTCCTGCCAGCGATGCCCAAGTTAATATGACCTAAAAACTATAACTGGGCTATTTAGTTGAATGTTGATCTAGAAAGTGAACTAGAAGCAAAATTATGCATTGCTAAATGTAAATTAACTACCATACTAAATTTACCCAACAGTGTGGGAAGATACTCAGATATCTCCTATCCACAAGAAGTGTGACAATTGAGTTGAAACAATTATCACTCTCCTCCCAATCATTGATGGAGTAATGGAGGAGTCATCAAAAGTATCTTTAAATCCCACCTACTGGTTAAATCCCACCTAATGCTTAATTTGAGTTTCACCAGGTCCACTTTACTCCAAATCTTGTCTCAGTTTTGGTTCATATCTGCATTAGAGACTTGAATACTAGAATAAGATATAAGGGTTGCTGCCCTTGACACCAAGACAGCATTCAGCCAAGAATGGTAGCAAGAAAACTAGCAGGATGGAGGGCAGTGAGGGTTATAGGTAGTTAAATTATGCTTGATACAGAAGGGTGGTATGGTTGTTGGAAGCTTTCAACAACATAACTGATATGTTCCTAGTTGCTGTTATAACTGGACAACAGGATCCCAAGTGGAGCCCTAGCTCAGAAGATTGTAATATTTCACTTCCTAGATTGTAATAGTTTCAATGTCACCAGACTGCTAATTAGTTTTTAATAAAAGAAAACATTTAAAAATGAATTATTATATAATACTCCTTCCTTTAGCCTTGGTTTTAATTTGATGACAAAATACATTTGAAGCTATAATCACTTCAGAATACAATCAATATTTGCAGATTTCACGTCAGAATCTCATCTCAGATAATTGTCATATTAGAGTTTCCAAACTCCTCTCCAAAAATATGCTTTAAAATCTTCTCTTCTAGTAATGCTTTCACTTAGCGATCTGTATTCAAAAAATCTAGTTTGTGTTTTCCCGGAGTTCCAGATGACCATGGCAGGGTGGCACAGTGGTTAGCACAGCTGCCTCGCAGCTCCAGGAATCTGGGTTCAATTTCCAGCTTGGATCACTGTCTGTGTGGAGTTTGCACATTCTCCCAGTGTCTGTGTGGGTTTTCTCCCACAGTCTAAAAGTGTGCAGGTTAGGTTGATTATGGGCAATCTAGCACAGCCAGTGTCCCGGGATGTGTAGGTTAGAGAGATTAATGGGGTAAATTGGTGGAGTTGTGGAGATGTGGCCTGCAATGGGATTATTGTTGGTGCAGACTTAATGGGTTGAATTGTCTCCTTCATACTGTATGGTTTCTATGACCAGAGCTTCTATTCTACATTTAGCAGTGAGTCCATGCCAGGATTTTGGAGCAGCTGTTTGTGACTTCCACTGTCTTAACAGGATTACATTGTTACACTGCTTTTGAGATCCCCGTCACTACTTGACAATTTGTTCACAAATAGTAATAAAAACATGTCTCCTGGTAGAATTACTTTTTGAAAGCTTTTTGCTAATATTTCTCAACAATCTCTTATCTTTGTCTAATTTTCTGAAACAGGAGTCTGTTTTTGATCCCTGACCATTGACTTTTCAGATGTTCTGAAATAATCTTGTTGCAACTCTCTGGATCTCTGGATTTTCCACTTTTCTGGTTTTCTCTGTGGAATGCAAGCACTGGCTGTTTGAACCACCACTACTATGAAGTTCTAGCTTCAAGCAGATCTGAGAGGCCCACCCTCCCCCTCTTCTAGTCTCCAGCTGAGCTAGTTTTTTTCCACTGCGGATCTAGAACAAATGTTGCTTGCTCTTCCCTCAGATGGCTAGGCAATTATCAATATTCTGCATTCTGAAGCTGTAAAGTACAAACTGGATACTGAAATTAAACCACCGCACAGACAAACATTGTTTACTTAAATGGAAACTAATCGCTGCTTCCGTGCAAGGACAAATATTAAATCTACCTAAAACTGTACCTTATTTTGAATGTTTACCCATATGGCTATAAATTCCTTAAAATCAATTCTGTTTTCTTAACAGTAACTGACTGACCAAAGACAATAAATTTAATGTATTATAAAATCATGACACACAGGAGCAGAATTAGGCCAGTTGGCCTTTCGAGTCTGCTCCCCCATTCAGTCATGGCTGATATTTTTCTTATCCTCATTTTCCTGCTTTTCCCGATAACCCCTGATTCCCAATCAAGAACCTATTTCTGTCTTGAAGACGCTCAGTAACGCTTTACAGCCTTCTGCGGCAAAGAGTTCCACTCCTTGTGCAGTGACACCAAGTGTTGAGAGGGATCACTATTGCTAAAAAAAAAATTCTATCCACGGGCTATCCTCAAATGCAATTTGTGTCTCCATTGGTCAGGATTTGTATATTTCACCATCCAATCATGTACAGTACTATGCTAATTGGTTTGCCAAGGACAGGGCTATAATTTTAGGACATGATAACAAACCTACATTTAACAAGGCAACAAACCTTGAATAATAATTACTGCGTCACAAATAACCTAACTGAAATGCAAACAAATCACAATCTGTAGAAAGAAACAGAAAATAACGTAGATTATTTTTGTTAGGCATAAAAATGCTTGAGATTTTCTGTGGATCAACTTTTTTAAAAAAAAGATATTGGTACACTTATATGATAGTTAATGATACTTGACTGACAACCAGCAATTGAGAATTCAGATTTCACTATGATAAATTGAGTTGAATTTGATGAAAGTTTAATCAGGGTGGCATACTGATATAGTGGTTAGCACTGCTTCCTCACAGCATCGGGGACTCTGGTTCAATTCCAGCCTTAGTTGACTATCTGTGAATTTTGCATGCTCTCCCAGTGCCTATGTGTTTTCTCTGGGTGTCCAGTTTCCCCTCACGTGATTGCTCTGTGTGGAGTTTGAATGTTCTCCTGTGTCAGTGATTTCTGAGTACTGCAGTTTCCTCCCATGTTCCAAAGATGTGCAGGTTAGGTGAATTGGCCATGATAAATGTGAGGGGTTACATAGATAGGAAAGGGAGAGTTCATACAGACTTGATGAGCTGAAAGACTGGAGTTCTATGATTTGTGGGATAGCACTACACAAAACAAAATTGCTTTCAAAAAAATTAATTGCATTGACTCCTAATATATGCCTAAGTGGCCCAAGTGATCATAGTTGTACAAACAGTTGATTTTCTGGGCATTTCAGGCAGTATTGCCCACACCTTTTTTTTTCATTTATTTAGAGGATGTGGGTGTCACTAGCTCAGCCAGCATTGACTACCCATTCCTAATTGCCCTTCAGAAGTTGATGGTGAGCTGTTGCCTTTAACTGCTGCAGTCCCTGAGGTCTAGGTATACTACAGTGATATTACAGAGGGAATTCCATGGTTTTAATCCAACTACATTGAAGAAACAATGACATATTGCACTTGTGAACAAACTTCTCTGTTTTATGTTTTTTATGTTTACAAGGATTGTTGTGCGAAACTATTTTTCTTTGTTTAATCTGGATCTCCTGCATCCTCTGCAGTTGAGTTTATTTTCATTGCAGGAGCAAATGGTACTGGTCACTGAGGCTCATCAAAGAAGCATCTGGTTTACGTCTCCAGCTTTGGAACATGAAGGGTCTGATACAGGTGCAAACTTTTTTAATGTGGAGAGAATAAAACATACTCCTTTACAAAGAATTTACAGCATAGAAACAACCATTTGGTCTCATAGGTCTCTATCAGTGTTTTATACTGTGTAAGTACCACTTCCAACACCATTTCATCTCACACTTTTAGCGTAGCCTTCTATTTGTTTCTCCCTCCTCAAGTGAGTCACTAATTTGTATTTGTCTTCATAGAAGTTACAAAAAACATTCCTAGAATAATAGATAAGAAGGGAGCAAAAAGATAGGAACATAAAATAATCGCAGTCACAAGAGCATATGTGCTGAGAACTTTGGCTAAAGATACACAGTTGTTGGTTAGGGTCTGGAATACACTGCCTGAGAGTGTGGTGGGGACAGGTTTAATCAAGGCATTCAAAAATGATTTTGTAAAGGAAGAATGTACACGGTCACAGCAAGAAGGTAGGAGAATGGCACCAAGTGAAATACTCAGGTGAAGAGCTACTGAAGACACAGTGGTTGAATGGCCAAGTCCCGTGCTGTAACAACTCTGATTCTATTTCTCTCAAGATAACTGTGTTAGAGACAATTCGCACTCAATCTGAACCATTTGAATCAACACACCAGTGTTTGTGCAGGTAGCTGATCTAACCTGGGGCAGTCTATTTAGTATCTGTCTCGGGTTTAGGCAAAATAAAGCAGCAGCTTGAATTTATTATGACATTCTTTGCAATTCCAGGATGCATCAATCTGTTCCACAGCTAACGAAGGGCTTCTGAAATGCAGTCACTGGTGCATTGAATAGTGAAGGCTGGTTACCAATGCAATGTCCCAGCATCAGCAGTGCAACAATAAACAGACAACTTGTTTCCATGATGCTGAATGATGAATTTATAGTGTGATACTGTGTTGCCATTGAATTCTGCTTTTGACATCTGGCACAAAATATTAGCACACACTGTTTAAAGAACATCATTCTACACAGTGTGTATTTCTTGTGCTGTTTCAAAACCTGAATCAAATCATTGCTTGATCACAGGCAGCAGGAAAAAATTAGCTCTTGCATTTACATGCGAGCCTTACAATCAAATATGTGCTCCAGCTTGTGATGCTTAGTAATGGAGCAGCTCCTGAAAAGGATCCTCAATAATCCAACCCTTGTCATTCCTATTTGGTGCAAACAAAGTAATGTCCCCATGGAACTATCCTCCAGGAGGAGATACGAAATTTCAGTCACTTGCTGTTCATTCTTCCTCATCTCTCCAGTACAATACTGGCTGGGTGTTTCATTGTTGGTGTTATCTGTTGGATAAGATACCAAACCAAGGCTGTGCTTGCTTTCCCTTCTGGTCACACAAAGCCTTGCTGCTGTTCTGTTGTGGCCCAATAATTCTCCTGAAACATGCCTAACATACCAATGAAGAACTACAAGGGATAATTTCTGACATCCATAAGGTTGTTAAGAAGACAAATGGAGTCTTGGCTTTTATTGGTACGGGGATTGAATTTCGGAGCTGCAACGTCATGTTGCAACTGTACAAAACTCTGGTGCGGCCGCACTTGGAGTATTGTGTACAGTTCTGGTCCCCACATTATAAGAAGGATGCGAAGGCTTTGGAGAGGGTGCAGAGGAGGTTTACCAGGATGTTGCCTGGTATGGAGGGCAGGTCTTATGAGGAGAGGCTGAGGGATTTGAGGATGTTTTTGTTCAAAAGAAGGCGGCTAAGAGCAGACCTTATTGAAACATATAAGATGATTGGAGGTTTAGATAGGGTGGACAGTGATAGCCTTTTTCCTCGGATGGAGAAAGCTAGCACGAAGGGACATAGCTTTAAATTAAGGGGTGATAGTTATAGGACAGATGTCAGAGGTAGGTTCTTTACCCAGAGGGTGGTAAGGGTATGGAATGCCCTGCCTGCTGCAGTTGTAGATGCGCCAAGTTTGGGGGCATTTAAGTGGTCAGTGGATAGGTTTATGGATGAAAAGGGAATGGTTTAGGTTAGAGGGTCATTGCTTTTTCTTAATTGGTCGGCGCAACATCGAGGGCCGAAGGGCCTGTTCTGCGCTGTAATGTTCTATATTAGGAATGTTGTTCTGCCTGTTGATCATCTTGAAGAAAATGTGCACATCCAACCTAATTTTCTGTTTTCCCAATTGAAATGATTATGCACTACTTCATGCATCATCCCAAATAATCTTATCCACATGTATGTTGTTAATGCCTTAATAGAACAGAATCCAACTTCGTAAACCGGTTTCTTCAGCCAGTCCAAAATGCCCAGGATTATTATTCTTCCTTTGAGTAAATGGATTTTGAGAAGCGCTACTCTATTTGGTAATTCACCAAAGCCTTGTATAAATTTCTTGTTATGGACCTATTTTTGTACTAAGCAGTTTATACAGTAGAGCTCAGGATATTGTTCTGATAATCCATTCATCTTGGCCACAGCACCTAAATCTTTTAAGGAGAAATCAGTGACCATCTCCAAGGTTCTCCTTAATTGTCACTTAATCTATACCCATGCGTATAACAAATGTAAATTCTGTGGACCTGTGCATAATTACACATCACTTTAGCCTGAACATGTGTCCGTTTTACATCCACTTCTCCTGAAAGATACTGATCCTTTTTTGCAATGCATGAATTCAGTGACCATACTATGTTCCTTATTCTAATTTTTTGATGGGATGGCTCAACACCAATCCTGAATGTTGATCACCCTTGAAGAAAATGATGCGCACATCCAGCGTAATTTTCTGTTTTCCCAATTGAAATGACTGTGCACTAGTTCGTGTATCATCCCAAATAATCTTATCCATGTGTATGTTAGTGATACCTTAATAGAACAGAATCCAATTTCGATGTCCCCTCGCTATTTTCGAATGACTATTTTCAGAGTAGGCAGCATTTTCCTGCCTAGGAACATTTCTTGAGATGGATTAACATTGGGCAGGAAAATTTCATTGCTTTGTCTCTGGATTGATTTGGAAGGTTTTGATTTCTGTTGGCCAATAATAGTGTTTATTTCCAAGTTCTAAAAAGAAAGTTAAAGGTAGTGATGTTAGTACCTCTGAATTAGTCAATATGTTTTTTAAAAAATTGGCTCATTACTGCAGTCTTCAAAGACCTGTATTTTTACATTGCGATTAAAGAACCTGTAGGAAGTAATGTATCAATTAATAAGGAGCTCTGTTATTTAACCTGACATTGGGATCTAGAGTTCTGGTTATAGGGTTTCTTCACTACATATACATGTGTGTCTGTGTTCATATTTCTTGGCAGCTGCTTTTTTTTTGATTACCTTTAGCTTCTGCTGCCATTTGAACCTTATTGAAGTCATCTCAAAAGGTGCTCAGTTTTTGGACTGATCTTGTCAAGGGAGACAGAAGGGAAGCAAAAGCCTTAAGTAGTGCGAAGTATTTCTTGGATTGGTATTTTTTAGTTCTCTATGCTGATGATAGATCAATTCAATTGCATGTTGATAGAATATAAAATTGTTCCATTATCAGGAAGGATTTGAGGTGATGGCTGTGGCGGTGATCATTGAGGATGCTGTCAGTGTGAAAGGAGCAATGCATGGACACTGTAGATTCAAGTTTGCAATTTTTTCTAGCTTTTTTTCTTGCTGTTCATTTATATTATTCGTGCTGTGCTATACTGATGCTTGTCATGCACCTGTCTTGAGGTGCTTGCCAAGGTAACCATAATTGACCAGGTTGTTTACTACATACTGTATGCCAAGCTGATATTATTAGTGATATTTTGAACTTTAAGGTAAATTATGGAAATCATTGTGCTTGCAAAGGAGATGGTTGTGTTGATGCTGCTGGAGAAGATAAGATTTTTGAACAGAAAACTGAATGTGTTAGGACTTCAGGAATGCATGTCTTCGGTCATAGTGGATTTTTGTTACAGGTTTCCAGTTTTTCTAGTAGAATTGAATTGAAGCAGCTATTTTGTGCTCATTTTTAAAAAAAGAAAGGAATTTCTACTTTTAATGTTGGAATACATTTCTGCCTTTTAATATATAATACAGAGTCTTCTCAGTAATGTTTCTTTGTTTACATTTCAGAAAAGGTAAACGTGCCAAAGCAGCTGACACCGAAAGAGAAGACCATTGAAAATGTGGCTATGTTCAGTGATAAGCAAGGAAAGAAGCTACGTTCCAACATGCGAACAACAGAAAGAGACCGTAAGAAAACCGTGCAATGTGAATTTATGTTGGATCCTATCACTGGGTCTTCTGCAAAGAATTCAATTCCTAACAAGCCTTACCTCTGCCTTAGCTGTAGTAACCCCAGCCCTCCAGTCTCTGTGCCGGTGAGCAGACCCACACGACAAACTTCCAGAACTGATTGCCCAGCTGACCGCTTGAAATTCTTTGAAACTTTGCGATTGCTTCTTAAGCTTACCTCAGTTTCTAAACGAAAGGAAAAGGAACAGAGGGGGCAGGAAAATACCTCGTATGAATTGAACAGATCAAATGAACTTATCTGGCTGGAGTTGCAGGCCTGGCATGCAAGTCGTAGCATAAATGACCAAGATGTTTACCTATATACTGCGCGCCAAGCTGTCCCTGATATTATTAATGATATTTTGAACTTTAAGGTAAATTATGGAAATCATTGTGCTTGCAAAGGAGATGGTCGTGTTGATGCTGCTGGAGAAGATGAGATTTTTGAACAGAAGACCGAGTGTGTTAGGACTTCAGGAATGCATGTCTTTGGTCATAGTGATTATCAGGAACACCTCCAGTGTCAGAGGGTAGCGTTTGAACAGGTTAAAAGTATTATGGAGCTGCTAGAGTCTGTGGAAGCACTTTACCCATCGTTGCAGGCCCTCCAGAAGGACTATGAGAGGTATGCTGCAAAGGACTTTCAAAGCAGAGTGCAGGCACTCTGCTTATGGCTAAATATTACTAAAGACCTGAACCAGAAATTGAATTTGATGAGAACAGTCTTGGGTATTGAGAAATTGCCAAACATTGGCTGGCCAGTGTTTGAAATCCCATCTCCTCGTCCTTCTGGAGCGAGTGAGCCAAATGAGGAAGAGGGCAATAATGACAACTGCTCGCAGACGTGCTCGTTGGAAAATGAAGAAGAGCATTGTTATGGAGATGAAGTCACTGGGTTAGGAAACAGAGAACACAGTGCACATAGGCACAAAGGAGAAGTACATGTTCACTTTCAGCCTTTGGATGCTTTCCCAAAGAAGTTTGAGAGATCTGTGTCTGAAGATGAGACATGTTTCATGGGAATTCAGTCTGCTGAATGCCCATTTGACACTAGTTCCAACAGAAATTGTCAAACATCTATTTATAGGCCTTTTGTTGATAAAGCACTGAAACAAATGGGACTACGGAAGCTCATAATGAGACTTCACAAGTTAATGGATGGGTCCCTACAAAGGACACGTATAGCACTGGAGAAAGATGTTAGTACACTGGAGGTAAGGGCTCTGATCTACATTAGTAAAAATGCTGCAATTCTGAAGGTTATTGAACATTTGTTTCATGACATTGGCCATTTTTTAAATTTATGTTTGCCTTTCTTGTTAATCTGTCCATAAACTATCTTTTTATTAATATTAAATGTAATAAGACTACAACCTCTCTGGGTGCAGGATGTTGTGGATGATACCTGTTGTTAAAGTAAAAACAGAATATGTTGGAAATTTTAGCATGTCAGACAGCATCTGTGAAGAGCAAAAGCAGAATTAACATGACAGATAATGTCTTTAAACTGGAAAACATTAGAGATTTATCAGTTTTGAACAAGTGCTGAATTGGAAGAATAATGGAAAGGGTGAGGAAAAAAGAAAGGTAAAACCTGTGAAAAGGCAGGAATGGTAAAATGACAAACGTGTATGGCAAAAGGCTGATAATAGAACAAGTTGTGTTCAGTAGTCAAACTCGGGAAGGAAAACTAAAACAACTTGCATAAAATGCATTAAAACATCCTAAAATGTTTCAAAGGAGTGTTATCACAATTTGATACTGAGCCTCCCAAAGAATTTACCAGGACAGATGCTGAGGCAAATTTTAAGAAATCTCTTAAAAGTTAAGAACAAGATGGAGAATTTGTGATAGAATTTCAAACTTTATAGCCCAGGCAGTTAAAGAATGGCTGCTGATGACAGAGCAGGGAAAATTAGAAATGCACAAGCAGCCAGAATTGGAAGAACACAGATTTCAAAGGAATTTGGGCGAGAAGATGTTACAGAGTTGAGAATGAATGAGGCTTTGGAGGAATTTGATAACCAGGATAGGCTGTGATGGTCTGCGTGCCGATGTAGATGGGAAATATGGGTGATGACTGAATGGGACTTGCTAGGATATGGGAGCAGCAGAGTTTTAGGTGAGCTCAGATTTATAAAGGGTGCAAAGTGGGTGCCAACCAGAGAGCAGAAAGTAATACTGATGGAATAGTGATGGCAGAAAGGTCAAGTGGAAATTCTAACTGAGGAGAGTAGAAATCATTCAGAGTGGGAGAAGTGCTAGGGAATTAAATGCCAAAACAAAAGCAAAATATTGTGGATGCTAGAAAGCTGGCTTTTAAATTAGATTTTATGTGTGTAATAATTGTTTTTGAAATGGACAAGGTTTAGTTAGAGTAGATAATATGAGTAAGTTTTGTTAAGATAACCAGAACACACACTTTCTAAATTATGGGCAAAATAACTGGGTGGGAGGGAGGAGGAGATTGGGAGAATAAGAATTAATTTTGTGTGGTGTTTTAAAATCTGAAATGTACATAACATAAGGAGAAGTATGCCAAAGAGCTTCTCGACCATGCTCTGCCATTCAAGAAGATTACAGCTGATCTTCAACGGAACTCCACTTTCTTGCTAGACCCCTTGATTCCCAAATTCAAAATTCTTATCTGTCTTGGACTTGAATGTATTTCATGGCTAAGCATCCAAGGCTCCCTCGGTAAAGAATCCCAAAGGTTCACTTTGAGTGAAGTTTTCCTAATCTTGATCTAAGGATTGATCTTTAGAATTAGACAGTGATGCTTAGTTCTAGCTAATTTTCTAGTTGCCCCTGGTCACCCATCTAAATGGATCAAGTTTTCAGCAGGTCTGTCAGGCTCTCTTAGAATCTTATATTTCAGTGAAACCATTTTTCATTCTTGAGCAACAAAAGAGTACAAAGAACAAAACAGCACAGGAAACAGGCCCTTCGGCCCAATGAGCCCGTGCCGCCACCCAGATGTTCCCACCTCTTACCCGTGATCCCTGTCTATGTTTATAGATCTATGGATTAAAAACCAAATTTGAGACAATTTAGGGAGAATTTGTTTTGCCAATTAGCCTGAGAGCACATCTTTGGATGTGGGAGGAAACCGGAGCACCCAGAGAAAACCCACGCAAGCACGGGGAGAATGCGCAAACTCCCACAGACACAGGCCAAAATCCATGTATCTGCACAGCACAGCGATAGTCACTGAGCTGTCGTGTTGCCCATCAGATGGTCCAGGTCAAGCGTACACTAACAACGTGAAGCACTAGGATACTCTCGAAAAAGATCCAAGAGCAGCCCTCTCAGGACCCATCGCGTGTATGCCCCTCGTTAGACAACAAGGTGGACCAAAGTACCTGTAGGATAAAAACAAGTACGTCAATATCATCATCTATTTACACACTTCCCAGGGACTCCCAAGGCTCATGATCCCTATTTTAAATCAGTTTTCTATACCCTCCATTCCCATTCTGTTCATGTGCCCATCTAAGTATTTCTTAAATAACTCCAGAGTACCTGCCTCCACCACTTAGCAGCGCATTCCATACCCATACCACCCTTTGTTTGAAAAAACTCCCTCTAGCATCCAAATTATACCTTACCCCCCTCACCCTAAGCCCCTCATGCGATTCGAGTCCATCCTAGGAAAAAGCTTAACCCTGTTTACTCTATCTATACCCCTCATAATCTTGTACACCTCTATTAGATCTCCTCTAAGTCTCCGTCTTTCTAAGGAAAGCAGCCCCAATTTGCCTAAAATCTCCTCATAACTCAGACCTTCCATATCAGGCAGCATCCTGGTAAACCTCCTCTGCACTCTCTCCAGAGTCTCCACGTCCTTCCGGTAGTAAGGCGACCAGAACTGGACGCAGTATTCCAAATGAGATCTAACCAACGTTTCATACAACTGCAACATTTAAGGCCAGCTCTTGTCTATACCCCTTCCTATAAAGGCTAGCATACTATATGCTTTCTTCACAACCTTCTCCATTTGCACTGCCACCTTCAGAGACTTGTGCACCTGCACCCCCAGGTCCCTCTGTGTTTCTATACTCTTAATAGGTCTACCCTTTATCATATACCTCCCCCCTACATTCTTTCTCCCAAAATGCATCACCTCGCATTTATCAGGATTGAATTCCACCTGCCATCTGTCTGCCCAAACTACCAGCCTATCTATGTCCTGCTGCATCACCTGACAATGCTCCTCACTATCCGCAAGTCCAGCCATCTTTGTATCGTCTGCAAACTTGCTGATCACTCCACTTACTCCTTCTTCCAAGTCATTTATATGTATTACAAATAGAAGAGGTCCCAGTACCGAGCCCTGCAGCACACCACTAGTGACTGACCTCCAGCTAGAAAAACATCCTTCCACTATTACTCTCTGTCTCCTATTACTGAGCCCATATTGGTCCATTCTTCTCAATCTTCATTGTGTAATAGTCTCATCCCAGGAATCAATCCAGAGAGTATTCATTACACTCCAGGAACGACAAGTATAACCTTCCTTGGCTGTCAAGATCAAAACTGTACTCCGAGGTGAAGTTAAAAGCTCTGTACAATTGCAGCAAGACTTCCTTAGTTTTGTACTTGCTGTAAAGGCCAACGTGCAATTTTCCATCCTAATTGCTTGCTTTACCGTATGCTAACTTCCTGTCAATTAAATCCATCTGAACACCTACATTTGATTGTTTCTCTCCATTTAATAAAAAACAATTTTTCCTATTCTTTCTCCAAAAGTGAATAATCTTGCTTTTCTACACATTGTATTCTGTCATTTTCTTACTCTTACTTAGCTTGTTTCTATTTATATGCACATTCTTTGGGTTAAATTTTAGCTTCACAAAAAGATACCTTAGGTGTAGTTGCCCAAAATTTCTTCCTCCAAGTCTGTCTCTATCCCATCTATTTCTAGCTTAACTCAGGCTGGAAATAAGGAAAAAATGGAAAGATGTAAGTAGCGTATGACGTCTGAAGGCATAGCCATCAGTGGTGGTGTAATTGACACTGCAATGTACAAGGCTAGAATTAATGGAACTTGACTTTTGAAGGTTGTGGGGCGAGAGATGGGGAGGGCTGAGGACACGGGAGGATTTGAAAATACGGATGAAAATTTTAACATTATGTTGCTTGACTCGGAGCCAGTATAGGTCAGTTAGCAAGGGGATGAAGAAGAGAGGGATTTGCCTATGACCAGTTTTGGTCCATTTTGAAGCTCTTTCTCTCAGTTGGACTTAAATATGACGACAGTGATGATTATCTCATTGAACAGCCAGTCTTCCCCAAGGACTAACCCTTTCACAGAAATAGGATGCAGTTTGATTTTTTTTCATCTAAAGGGCTTCTTGATTTAAAATTCCTATGGTGCTGTGTTTAATCTTGCAAACAAAATTATACCTACTATAAACCTTTGCGCACAAACCAGAAATGCAATCATAAATATTAATTTGCTGTATGAAAGAATATAAATGTTGATATATTGTTTTAATCTTTTATAAGTGTTTAAACGTTGTTTTCTGTTGCAAGTAAGTACCCATGTGCAATTTAATAGTATTTCTAGGTTTAAAATAGATTTAGGAATTGCTAAGCACATTAGTAATTTGAATTCCAATCTAAAAGATCAATCACTTTTTTTTGGTTTTAAAAGTTCTAATTTATTCCATGCTCTTTATACTTGAGAGATAAAGAACACATTCTTATGGTACATGTGATTATGAATATAAAAATAACTGCAAATGCTCCTGAAATATTATTAGAGGGAGCAAGCAGAATATAGAGATCATATCAGGATGCAGCAGCATTTCTTGGTCTATTTGCCTTACATTTCAGGTTGTAATGCATGTTTAGGTAAAACTTAGGCATTTCAAAAGACTACAGTTCAGAAGGACTGTAGTAATACCATTTTAAAGCCAAGAATATTTATTGTATTTATTGGGGTCTAACAGTTTCAACATATTTATACAGCACAAAAAGGCCGTTTGGTTCTACACATCCTTGCTCCTGTTTATTACACACAAACTTCCCTCGTCCTTTTCTAATCCATCAATGTAGTCTTCTGTTATTTTTCTCTCTTATTTTTGTTAATCCTTGAATGCATTGTTTGCTGTTTGTTTGGCAACTCTTTGTGATAATCAGTTAGATATTCTAATCACTCCCTGGATAAATAAGATTCTGCTGAATTCCCTATAGGATACATTAGTCCCAAGCTTATATTAATGGTAACAGTCCTGGTCTCTCCCACAAATGAAAACATCAGTTCTCTGTTTGCACACTCGAATATTCCATAATCTTGAAGATTGTGACCAATTCCTTGGCCTTTCCTTTCTTAAAGTAGTAGAACTCCAACTTATCCAGTTTTCCCGAATGGATATGACTCCTCGGTTCTATTGTAATTTTAGTAAATCGTTTTTACCTGTTCTAGTGCCAATGTATTCATTGGTATGGAGAGCAGAATTCTTCATAGTCCTCGTGCGATCTAACCAAAGTTCTTTACAAATTTAATAAACTTCACTGCTTTTAGATTCTATCCCTTTAGAAATGGACCCCAGTGCATGATTTGTTTTTTTAATGATATTAGCCAACATTGCTACTTCTATTGATCTATGTAACTGTCCCCAGACTCCTGTGCCCATTTTAAGACAATTATTTTCGAAGAAGTATGAAGCCTTTGTACTTGTTCTGTCAACTTGTATTACTTCACTCCTATGTATATTGATGTCTATATTAGGCAGTTGTTGTTTCACTTAAGTTTTGACACCTTTCAACACCTCATGCAGCTAACAAGGCGTCGAATGTATTTCCTTTCATCTTTCCTTTGAATACCATTCTATAAAGTGGAGAGGCAGGTATAAATGCTCAGGAGCCTAAACACCCTAAACAATAGCTAGGTTAGATAGCAAAGAATACAAGGTAACGTTTTGGCTTGGAAGCTGAAATGTGAGGATCATGTGGGGGGGAAAATTTGCAAAGGCTATTCGGGGGGGGTTAAACTGATTCAGAGGAGGGGTGGGATCCTGAGTAGCTCAGATGTTAAGAAAGATGAGTATGGGGGGGGTCATAGACAAGGATTTTAAAGCACAGCAGCGTACGGGTGGAGTGGAGCATGGTTTGAAATGCGTATACTTTAATGCAAGGAGTATTCGCAATAAGGTGGATGAACTTGCAGCTTGAATTAGTACCTGGAACTTTGATGTTGTGGCCATTTCAGAGACATGGATAGAGCAGGGACAGGAATGGTTGTTGCAGGTTCCGGGGTTCAAATGTTTTAGTCAGAGTAGAGAAGGAGGTAGAAGGGGGGGAGGAGTGGCATTATTAGTCAAAGACTGTATCACAGTGACAGAAAAGAAGTTTGATGAGGACTTGTCTGTTGAGTTAGTATGGGCTGAGATTAGAAACAGGAGAGGAGAGGTCACCCTGTTGGGAGTCTTTTATAGACCTCCAAAAAGTTCTAGAGAGGTAGAGGAAAAGGTTGCAAAGATGATCCTAGACAGGAGTGAAAGTAATAGGGTAATTGTTATGGGAGACTTTAACTTTACCAATATTGATTGGAATAGCTATAGCTCTAGCTCGTTAGAGGGATCAGTTTTTATACAAAGTGTGCAGGAACGTTTTTTGACTCAGTATGTAGATAGGACAACTAGAGGTGAGGCTACATTGGATTTCGTACTGGGCCAGACGAGGTGATAGACTTGGAATTAGGTGAGCATTTTGGTGATAGTGACCACAATTCGGTTATGTTCACCTTAGTGATGGAAAGGGATAGGCATGAACCAGGGGGCAGTAGTTATAGCTGGGGGAATGGTAATTACGAGGCTATTAGGAGAGATTTAGGGTGCATAGGTTGGACTAGGAAACTACAGGGGCTGGAAACATCTGAAATGTGGAGCTTATTCAAGGAGCAGCTACTGCAAATCCTTGATAAGTATGTCCCTGTCAGGCAAGGAAGAAATGGTCGAGTAAGGTAACCGTGGTGTACAAAAAAAGATGATTCGCTGGTGAAAAGGAAGAAGGAGGCTTATGTCAAGATGAGGCATGAAGGCTCAGTTAGCGCACTGGAAAGCTATAGATTAGCCAGGAGGGAGCTAAAGAGTGAGTTAAGAAGAGCTAAAAGAGGACACGAGAAGACTTTGGCTCATAGGATCAAGGAGAATCCTAAAGCTTTCTTTAGATATGTTAAGAATAGAAGATTGGTTAGGGCAAGATTAGGGCCAGTCAGAGACAGCAGTGGAAAGTTATGCGTGGAGCCTGAAGAGATTGGAGAGGCACTGAACAAATATTTCTCTTCGATATTCACGCAGGGAGACGTAAATGTAGTTGTGGAGAACAATGGGATACAGAGTTGTAAACTGGAAAGTATTGAAGTAGATAAGGAGGAGGTGCTAGATATTCTTGAGGGTTTGAAAATAGATAAGTCCCCTGGGCCGGACGGGATTTACCCTAGGATTCTCTGGGAGGCAAGAGAGGTGATTGCAGAGCCTTTGGCTCTGATCTTCAGGTCGTCGTTGGTTACGGGTGTGGTTCCGGAGGACTGGAGGATAGCGAATGTGGTCCCGTTGTTCAAGAAGGGGAAGAGAGACCTTCCAGGGAATTATAGGCCAGTGAGTCTTACTTCTGTTGGGGGCAAAGTATTGGAGAGAATTATTAGGGATAGGATTTATAGTTATTTAGAGAGAAATGAATTGATTGGGGATAGTCAGCATGGTTTTGTGAAGGGTAGGTTGTGCCTCACAAACTTTATTGAGTTTTTTGAAAAGGTAACCAAAGAGGTGGATAAAGGTAAGGCAGTTGACGTATCTATGAACTTTAGTAAGGCATTTGATAAGGTTCTCCATGGAAGGCTTCTGCAGAAAATGCAGATGTATGGGATTGAAGATGATTTAGCTAATTGGATTAGGAATTGGCTAGCTGATAGAAAGCAGAGGGTGGTGGTGGTTGATGGGAATTATTCATCATGGAGTTCGGTTACAAGTGGTGTACCTCAGGGATCTGTTTTGGGGCCTCTGCTATTTGTAATATTTATAAATGATCTGAATGAGGGTATTGAAGGATGGATTACTAAATTTGCTGATGTCACCAAAGTTGGAGGAGTGGTAGATAGTGAAGAGGGGTGTTATTGTCCACTGATGTCTGGCCCAGGGGACTTATCTAACTTCAAACCCTCAAGAATATCTAGCACATCCTCCTATCTACTTCAATACTTTCCAGTTTGCAACCCTGTATCCCAGTGTTCTCCACAACTACATTTACATCTCCCTGCATGAATACCGAAGAGAAATATTTGTTCAGTGCCTCTTCAATCTCTTCAGGCTCCACGCACAACTTCCCACTGCTGTCCATGACTGGCCCTAATCTTGCCCTAACCAATCTTCTATTCTTAACATATCTAAAGAAAGCTTTAGGATTCTCCTTGATCCTATCAGCCAAAGTCTCTCGTGTCCCCTTTTAGCCCTCCTCAACTCACTCTTTAGCTCCCTCCTGGCTAATCTATAGCTATCCATTGCACTAACTGAGCCTTCAAGCCTCATCCTGACATAAGCCTCCTTTTTCCTTTTAACCAGCGAATTAACTTTTTTAGTACACCCTGGTTCCCTTACTCGACCATTTCCTCCTTGCCTGACAGGGACATACTTATCAAGGACTCGCAGCAGCTGCTCCTTGAATGAGCTCCACATTTCAGATGTTCCCAGTCCCTGTAGTTTCCTAGTCCAACCTCTGCACCCTAATTCCCTCCTTATGGCCTCATAATTACCATTCCCCCAGCTATAATTACTGCTCCCAGGTTCATGTCTATCCCTATCCATCACTAAGGTGAACGTAACCGAATTGTGGTCACTATCACCAAATTGTTCACTAACCTCCAAGTCTAACACCTGGGCTGTTCAGTGCTGTAATGTTCTATGTTCTATGTGCTTTGGTATGAACAATGATGCATATTCTACAGCAAATGGATACACAAGTTTGGTGTTAACATTGCAATTCTTCAAGAAACCAGATTTGCCAAAAGAGACAGTCATGAGGCTTATTCCACTTACTGGCGTGGAAAAAGTGCTGAAGAGCACCATGGGTATGGTATAAGTTTACACTGAGCAAGCGGTTGATGGTCAGTCATAACAGCCTGTCAGGGCTATATCTCCCCGTCTCTGTCATATGGCACAGTCAACATAAAATGCACCTGAATAGCCAATCTTTTTTTGTCACCATCTCTGGCAAAGGGCTTTCCTGTGACTCCCTAGGTGAAGTTTGAGGGACATTCCAAACTACCAAGAGGCTATTATTCATCCTGGGTAACTTCAGTATATATGTGTTGGGACAGATGATTTATAGTCTGTGCCTTGGTCTTCATGGATTGGACAAAATGAACAGTAACAAATAATGCTTCCTTGGGCTTTGTACCCTGAATGAACTTTGTCAAAAACACTTGTTTTTCATGTCAAATAAGATATCATCCTCCCCTGAAGTCTGAGCATTGTCACCCTGCCCAACGTCCTTCACGTCTACTATACTGCAGATTGCAACATCAACTCGCTTGTCAGCAGTAGAGTGAAGGTGCACTATGAAAGTTTCAACAGTTCCAAATAGGATGTCCTGCTATGCATCAACATTCCATAGACATGCAATGGTGCCAAATACCGGCATTTTGCACTTTCACTACAATGATTGCTCCTCATCAAAGATTTAAATAAGCTTGGAAGTCGTGGAGCTTCTCAATTAGCTATGATAAAGGTAAATGTGGAATACATAACTCGTATTGGTTTGAGATCATCTCCGCTGAGATGATATCTATCATTGAAGTTAAAAAACCCTACATAATATACATAAAATCTCCAATTAAAACACTGCACAACTCGAAGGTAGCAAAATAAAACTGCAAAAGCTAGGGTGATAATGTGCAAATAAACACTGGATCAATTAGTGATTTTTGAAGGAAGTCAAGAGGGTGCTTGGTCCAACCATCACTTGAGTTGCTGTTCTGAAGTCTGCAGATGGTAAACTACTTAGCGACAAAACTAAACTAATGTCCTGTTGGCTGAACATCGTTACTGTAAGCTATACTCCTGTCAGATGGTCATTTTCCAGATACACTTGACATTTCTTGCAGATTCCTGTTATGGATGAATTGGATGATGAACCTGTATCACTTTTATCACTTGACCTTGAAGTACATACACTGCTTAGCAAACAAAGATCCTTGGCAAGGATGGAATCTTAGCTAAAATGCTTAATTACAAAGTTCCATCTATTGCCACATCTTTATGACCATCTCTGCTATGCGAAGGAATACTCCATTCCACAGGAGATGTGTGATTATCACATTATGCAAAAACAGAAGAGACAGCATCAACTGCAAGGGCATCTCATTCCTTAGCATCATTGAAATTCTCATGCTTGCGTTTATATTTCTACCAATGGTTTCCCAAAAAATAGACAGGAAGGGACAGAAAGAAAATATAATAGATGGTTTGGAATACTGGATCTAGTGGCAGATTAACTATCACCCAGACCCTAGGCTGAGCTTTAGAAAGGTCTTCTGACCTTGCCCCCTGCCCCATCCTTTGTTGAATAGAATAAAGTGATGTTAGCTAACTTATATCAATGTACTATGTATAATGTACTGTGTATAATATCATAACGTTATAGGAATCAGTCACAGCCCTTTTATTTGTTTTTCACTTTCTTTACTATATGTAACTAACTTGCACTAAAATAAGTATGTATATATGTTATAGCATGACAATAAACTCTTTGTCGCATTTATTTCATGTTTATTTGCATGCAGTAGAAGTCTAGGGGCGACTTGTAGGTATTTGTTATATTAATTTACCCATGGGGTATGGTTATGAAAATTTATTCACCATTAAAAGGGTTAAACCAATTTTGTTTGCTCTTGGGTCCCTAGGCTTAAGGTTACTCAGCCTGAATGGTTAATCTGCCACTGTCTGTGAAGGTCAGATAACAAGGGTCATATTTGGAACCATAGAATCCCTACAGTGCAGGAGACCATTCAGCCGATCGAGTTTGCACTGGCTGTCCAAAAGAGCATCTTACCCAGGCCCACCTTGCCACCCTATCCCTATAACTCAACACGTTTACCATGGCTAATCTACCTAACCCACGCATCATTGGACGGTTTGGAGTACCTGGAGGAAAGCCACGCCAACATTTAGATAATGTGCGAACTGCACACAATCAGTCACCTGAGGCTGGAGTTAAATGTTGGCCAGATCAGATAGGGATGGGAAACTTCTGTTCAAGGACATCAGTGAACCAGAGGGATATTTATGACAATTGACAGTGGTTTCATGGTCGCTGTTGCTGAGATTTGTTTTTAATTCCAGACTTTTAAAATTTAATGTAAATATCTGCTTACTGTGTGGGATTTGAACCTATGTCCTCAGAACATTAGCCTCCACCTGTAGATTATTTGTCTAGTAATTTAGTAGTGTCAAACTTGGGTACCTCATTGTGAAATGAAAACCCAGGCATATTGTGTCTACTCTAATAGTGTTGTTGATCTCTTTTGTTAAAGAATTCAATAAAATTGGTCCAGCGTGGTCTTCTGTTTTGGTATCTGTGCTGACTTTTCTTTATTATCATTTTAGTTTCTAGTTGATTTTCTGTTGCATTTTTGTAAACTGATTCTATTATCTTACCTACTACTGACAAGCTAATTCCCTAGGCTTATTTAACATGCACTTTTACAGGATCCCAAAACTTGGGGATGCCATTTGGCCTTCTGTGCTGCCACTCTGAAGGAGCACATCACCTCATGCCACTCCCCCTGCTGCCTTCCCATGGCATAGCACATGCTTTCACTTCAGATAATGTCCAATTCCCTCTCAAATGCCTCAATTGAACCTGCCACTACCAAACACTCAACCTCCTGTTGCCATTACCAAAATCCACCAATAGGAACAGTTTCTCCATATCTACTGTGGCCAGACATCTCATGATTATGAATACCTCTATCAAATCTCATCAAATTTCTTCTATTCAAGTAAAATAGTCCAACTTCTAAGCTATCTATGTACTGAAGTTTCTCATCCCTAGAACCATACTAGTAAATCATTCTGCACTTTTTCTAATGACTTCATATCCTTCCTGATGTGTGGCACCTAGAAGTGGATGCAGTACTTGGAAGTCACATCAGTGTACAAGTTCAACTTAGCATCCTTGTTTTTTGTACTCTGTCCCTAGGCCCCTCTGACCCTATTAGTCAAACGCGTTATTGTTCTCTCAATTTGTCAACCCATCCTCAATGATTTATGCACATATATATCCAGGTCCCTCTGCTGCTGTATTCCCTTTTGAATTACATCCTTTATATTCACTCTCTGCATTCTTCCTATCAAAATGAATCACTTCACAATACTCTAAATTTCATCTGTTATTTGTCTGCACATTTCACCAACCTATTTCCTTTTAAAACTCTATACTAAATTTTGAAATTGTGACAAGAAATTCTAAGCTATTAATATTTATCTGGAAGAAGAAGAATCCTAACGCCACTCCTAGGAACCTTCCTGCAGGCTGACAAACAATTGTTCACTCCTGCTGTCTATTCTTGTCACTCAGCTAATTTCATATTCACGTTGCCACTGTCCCTTGAGCTCTAACTTTGCTTACAAATTTGTTGTGCAGCAATTACTCATATCATTTAGAAATTCATATGGAGACAGTTGATGAAGGTAATGCTGTTACCTCACCAAAAAAATGCTGAGTTAATTGGAGGTGATTTGCTCTTAACATCTTTAATTAATACACATTTACCCACGTGACTATTTATCTTGTCTTGAATCATTGTTTTTAGAAGCTTCCTCACCACTGAGGTTAAACAAACTGGTTTGTAGTATCTGGGTTTATCTTCACATCGTTGTTTTTGAATAAGGGTGCAGCATTTGCAATATCTAGTCTTCTAGTACCATCCCTGATTTAAGGCAGAAAGGATATTTATAGCCAATTTCCATTCTCTTTATCTTAGGACTTCTCAATTACTATTATGAAGACAATCTTATTTTAAAATTACTCAAGCAGTTGTCAGAAATACAATGTTGTTGCTGCAAGTAGCTCGGTAATAATGTGGCCATAATTGTTGCCACGGTACTGTTATTGATCAGAATATAAATAGAAACCTCACAGTAACTAACCTGTGTGCCTTGATGTTACCAACTGCAATGCTTGCTTTTCAGACCTACTTTGTATATTAGAATGTTTACTCACCTTTGTGTATTAGTGTGTTTAGACACCTAAATATTCAACACTACTGGATAATAAAGCAAAATAAATCAATTTGAAAATTGTGGTTTTACTGATTTAATGAAGTTCATTTCTTAAAGTAATGGTGTACTTCTAATGAGAGCTTAATATATTTCTAGAAAAATAGTTATTGCTGAACATTTTCTTTTGATGTTCTTAAAAAATCTTTTTGCTCCCCCTCCCTCTAGCAGCCTCCACTTTAGGTTTCTGCAACTGAGAGTTCCTCTCGCATGGCACCAAATGCGATGAAAAGATGAAGTTAATGCCTTTGTACTGTTGTTTCTTAACATGCCAGAGGGGGATTAAGCAGGACTGATTCTGCTCTTTGTACTCAGATGATGTGCACCATCTGATGGCTAGGAATTTATTTCAGTTGAATGATTTGAATGACCGATGAAACTGAGTTTTAGATTGTTTTTCCACTGGTCACCTACTTAGCTTTCTATGAATGCAATAGCATTTTTTCATGATCTTAAAATAGACTAATGAAAATTGGTGCAAATTTAAAAGTTGGTACGTGTGCCTTTGGTGTAATAAAATGTCCCAAGACATTCCGTAGGAGTGTTATCCAGCAGAATTTGACAATGTGCCAATAAAGGAGCCAATAGGGCAAATGACCAGAAAAGAAATGGGATGAACAGGTTATTTAGAAAGGAAAGTAGAGCTTTAGAGCAGCTGAAAGCAGCATCATCAATGGTGCTACACTGAAAATTAGGGAAGCATAAGTGGCTAGAATTGGAGGAATTCAGATGCCTTGTTGGGCTCTAGGGCTAAAAGAAGTTACCGAGATAGGGAAGGGATTTGGAAATAAAGTTGAGAGTTTAAAATTTTAAGCTCTCATTGTTTTTCTGTTCCAGAATCAGTGTAAGCTCAGTTCTGATGGATGAAATAGATTTGGTGTGAGTTAGAGTATAGTCAGCAGAGTTTCGGATGAGCTTAAGTTTATGTAGGATAGAAGATGGGAGGCCAGGTAGCAGAACGCTGGAAAGTCAAATCTAGAGGTAAAAAGGGCACTGTGAAAGTTTCAGCATCAAATAAAATGAGGCAGGATTAGCAGCAGCACATTTATTTACAAACAGAATCCGTGTGTTCACCAGACGTACTTGAAAAGAGGTACCCAGCCTGGTGAACCCACAAACAAATGTGAGTTAAGCAGTCCTACAGCCAATGGATATGATCACTTCTGCTGTCCTGTTGAGAATCATCATTTTTGTCCCAGCCATGCAAGATATGTTTGCTAATTCCAATCTCATTGGGCTAATATCCGCTTCATAATTTGCGGCATTTGGTAATGCCTTTATTCCGCTATTGTTTGGCTGCAGAATTGATGAAATCTCATTGATGAGAAATGAGAATTCTGGAGACACAATTTTTGAATAGTTTTAAGGCAGAGTAGGTTTTGGATAAGCAAGTGGGGTGAAAGGTTATTGGGATAGATGGAAATATGGAACTGAAGTTGCAATATTGAATGGCAAGCCATGTGGCCTACTGCTATTTTATATGCATTATCTCTAAATTTTTTTTGTGCTTGAGGCAAGACAGGGCTAAACTTGATGGCCCCCTGTGCCATCAAGTTTAACTGTGGTGTTTTTTCACGAAAAATGCATGTACATTGCTGTTGTTTGCAGCAGAGATGTAACCTTGAGCAGCTTTTTTAAACAGATTGCTGAGTGGATTTGACAATTTAAACTAAGTTAATTCAGAAGGCTAATTTACAGGACATCTATGGAGCTGCCATTTGGATTCACTATTGAATTTTTTGTTTTGATTTGGCCAAGCATCTTATATGTCATGAGGAAAAAATGCTGTCAATAAAGCCTTAATTGTTTTATATATTCAGAACTTGAGTTTTTAATTAGCAGGGACATTTTGTAGTAAATGAATTAGGTGGTTTTGTGGAAATAGTTATAATGTTAACTAAGTGATTGTAAACAATCCATAATAATCAATTTTTAAAAATCTTTCCATCTTTCTTACCACTGTTTTCCCTTTCTCCAATCCATTAGGTGCATCTATTACATGTTTCGTGTTATCCTTTGACACACAGTTTACCTTTATTCTACTATTTACACATTCTGATCTGTATATGGGCCGCCATGAGCACACTTCTTCATGATCACAGCCATCTACGTTCCCTTTGTCTTTTTGTTTATGACATCTTTGTTAATCTCTCCCATTTCCACCAGCTGCTGGCTATCTATCCAGCCCTCATGCTTCCCATTTACCCCCCCATCACGATTCTGTATATCTCATCTTATTCTGTATTGTCTTCAACTCTGATAAAGAGTTATCCAGACTCAACATTAGTTCTGTTCTCTTTCCGCAGATGCTATCACAGCGCCTGATTTTTACGGTCTTTTTCTGTTTTTGTTGCATCAATATCAGCTTCTTGAAGGCAGAGGGGACGGGTCTTGTCTATTAGCAAGAATCCAACAAGAACGGTTCTGGGAAAAGAGAGACATAATGATGCAAGGGAAGGGAAAGGAAGAAATGAGTGACCATGAAGGTGAGCAGAGAGGGGGCAGAATCTAGGACAGTGACTTTGCATGGAGGAGGAGTGACAAGAAAAGCTGAGTAGGACAAGGAAGGAATGAGCATGCATAAGGTGAGTATGATACAAGGGGTGAATGATTGGTTAAATAGAGGTGGCACGCATGGTGGAAAAATACGAAATAAGGGTTGGGAGGAGATTGCTATATGAACTGATTCTAGAGGCAGGTAGAGTACCCCCTGAGGTCTAATGGAGATGGAAGAATAATGGTTTGGTTAGCGTACTCTAGATTTTTTTGGTCTAAAAATGTATCAGTTGTTAATTGTAACATTTTCAGTGCAAAGATTCAATTTGTTTTGAGGGAATACATAGCCAGCCTCTATACCATCAATTTTATGCCTTTAAGGTTTTACTATATTTATCTCTTTACAAGTGAGGCATTTGAAGAATTGCTACAGCTTAAGTTACAATGCCCATGTAATTACTTTATTAACCTTCCATATAGAAATTAATCAGGACTGTTCTTGGCTTGGCAACTGTGAAGCTTTTGGTCAACTTATTCCTACCATTCTGCATCTTCAAAAAGAGAGTGAGAGAAGATCTGGAATAGTAGTTAAATACGTACAATGGCAGAAGCCATGATAAAGGCTGTTTTTTAATTGGTCATGATATGGAGATGCCGGTGTTGGACTGTGGTAAACACAATAAGAAATCTCACAACAATGGGTTAAAGTCCAACAGGTTTATTTGGTATTAAATGCCACTAGCTTTCAGAGTGCTGCTCCTTCGTTCAACTCCCCACTCATCTGAAGAAGGAGTTGGACTTTAACCTGGTATTGTGAGACGACTTCTTGTAATTGGTCATACATGACCCACTGTTTTGTGGTGTATGATTTAACTTCTTGTACATTGAAGGTTTCATCATGTATGATCTAATTGTGGCATGCAATGATGAATTTATATATCCTTCTGTCTGTATTCCAGTTCTCTGCTGTTCCGGAGCCTTTGAGTTGCCGTGACTACCTGCCTGAATTGTCTCGTACATCTTCTTGCACAGAGCAGAAAGGTAGCACTGTGTCCTGGGAACAGCTGGAGGCCATGGAACTCCCATCTTTTCAGCCGGCCTACTTAGTCTTATGTCGAGTTCTCCTCAACGTTATTCATGAGTGCTTGAAACTAAGGTTGGAGCAAAGACCTGCAGGAGAACCATCATTGCTCAGCATTAAACAGGTAGCCTGCCAAAATTATTGTAGTCGTAGCACAGGAGTTTAAAATTTGTGCCTGCTTTCATCTTTCTATTGGAACACTGTGTAATTTCACATGCATTTTCTTTACGTAGTGTTGACGTGTAAGAAGTTCACTTTCTGGCAGAGTGCTTTATAACTGCTGTTATGGATTTATCTTTTAAGTAGAAAGAATTCAAATGTTTTTGTACTGATTTTTGCTTCTGAAATTTCATTTTAAAAAACCTATTGTTTTGAATGTAGATAATCAAGAATTCTTGTGTCTTAAGAGTACATCTTAAGAGGTTTAATTCAAATTACAAAATTTGAACATTTATATTCGGGCTGCACTGTAAATATTCTGGATTTATGGGCTATTTTTAATACCAGTTTAATCATAAAATATGCATTTTTTTTAGTCTATTGCAGTAACTCGATGTTTAGTCAATCAACAAAACAAATATGTTGGAGCAAATCTTGCTGGGGTGAG
The DNA here is from genome assembly GCA_024679065.1 of Sphyrna mokarran. Lineage (NCBI taxonomy): Eukaryota > Metazoa > Chordata > Chondrichthyes > Carcharhiniformes > Carcharhinidae > Sphyrna > Sphyrna mokarran. Next base: position 23,658,201 of record JAGIQG010000012.1, on the reverse strand, counting down.
GTATCTTACAGTTTACATGATGAGACTTCTGCATCCTTCAGCTTGAATTTCTTTTTCAGATGTAAAGCACTGAAAGTGCAAGCTGATAATGGTGGTAACAGGGCATTGGAGAAGTTGATGAATGATGGGACCAATAATGTATCTCAATATATGAGATTTGAAGATTGCAAAATAGCTTGATCATGGCTATTGGAATGGGTGAATTAAGAATTGCATCAGCGAAAGAGAAATGGAAAGAAGGAAAGGAAGATTTAATTAAGAGTAGAGAGAATTGGGAAAGAAAAATTAAGTCAACTTTTGTTAATTTTTAAAGAAATTTAAATTGTTTCCTTTCTTTACCTACAAGATTGATGATTATTGTAGTGATTATCATTAAAAGGATACTTATAAATTTTAGTCCTAACTTTCTGCTGAGAGTATGGGCAAGTAATATGCAAATCTAACTAGTTCTTAAGATTAACAGGGAGGCTCAAAAGATGCATTGCTCTTTGCTCAGTAGAGTGTAGTATAACATATGGACATTTATAAATCTTGGAATTTATAAATTCTCCAGAACGTTTTGACTGATTTATGCAGTATCAACTTATGTCATTAATGCATTGTTTCTCATGTTTTGATACAAATACTGTTGCCACGAACATTTGTTTTCAAAAAATTTAGTTATACTGAAGGAATTAAATACTTCAAACAGCAAGTACCCTGAGGTTAGATCAGAATCCATTAGTTTTGGTAAGAAGCTTATTTTGCTAGGTAAGAATGTCTTTTTTAACTTGTCAATTCTCAGACTGCAATCACAGGGCTCCTATGTATTATCAATAACTTAGATTACAACATAGTTTTAATACTGACTTCCTATAACCAACATTATCAGCCCTTATAATGTACATCAATTTTATTTTTGCCTGTTCACTTTATCTCATGTAGGTATTGATTTTTTTTTGTTGATGGGATAGCATTCCATGGAAGTCATTAGCCCTGTGGCATCTTGCTTCAGTGTTGGCACTCTGCACGTTAATGTCATCAGGATATTAAGTCACGGGAATTTTTGATGCCAAACTTGACCCTGACGTCACTTGACATTCATACAGTTAGCAGAAGTCTCTTTTTACAGATCAAAAATAGATGCCCTGATTGGAATTTCTCCTTGTGCATAGGAATTCAGACCAATTGTGATGCCCTACTATCAACTTGCCGGAAGTCAACTAATTCAGAGCTACAATGTTTAAATCATTGTTATCTAATGTCAGAATTCATTGATGTATTTACATTAGTTTTCTTGCCACTGTTGGAAATTAAAAAGCAATATTGTCCCCATGTCAGTCTTGTTAAAGAACTCTTTAGTATTTGACTTGAACTGTAAATATTTCCATATTCTGCACATAATGATTTTGTTTTACAGTTGGTTAGAGAGTGCAAGGAAGTGCTGAACGGTGGTCTACTTATGAAGCAGTATTATCAATTCATGTTGCATGGGATCATGGATGAATTCCAGAGACAGCAAAAGGTTAACAGTAATATTGATGAATTTGAGGAAGATCTACATAAAATGTTAATTGTGAGTATATTAATGAATGAAGCATACTTAGAAACACGAGTTGAAGCCTCAGTTTTCATGATTTTTCTCTTGCACTTGACAAGCCTTACCATATTGGGTAAAAGCATTCAGAACTGTATTACATTATTGTGTCTGAAAATTAATTCTATTGTAGCAGCTAGGAAACAAGCTGATTCAAATTAACTTGACCCTCTTGAGTTAATAATGTTGAAAATGCATGTTGTATAAATTGTCATCATGTTTTTTAATAGATTTCACTCAAGTATCAAACTGCTGCTTCCCATCAAGTTTTTAAAAATCACAATTGTGTCTTTCAAAATGTTTGTTAAATTTTATATTTTGTATTAGGATATGCACTTGAAAAGTTAGTATACTTGTAACTTCTGACCCAATAAAATGAATTTTGCACTGGTAATTTGTATAAACTTTGTTCCATAATTGTTTGTTATATTAATTTTTTTAAAAATGGAACAAATCATGTGTTTTTGTGTGCTGGTAGAATTTTTGTTAAAATCATTGCTGTTCTGCATTAAAACTTCAAACCGTGAATACCATTGCTTAAATGTGATGTATTAGCTCCTTTAAGTGGAATACAACCACGTTTAAAAAGATAATTTGCAATTTACCTGTCGGTGACATTCTTTGTCGAGAATCTTGAACTGTCAGATGTTACGTTGAGAACGCCGGTCTATAACATTGTGGTTCAAGTGCACCATTGTTTTCCCTTTTCCTAATGTATTCTGAATAATTTTGTTCCAATGTATATCCATTCAGTACCTATTCTGTAATTTTGCTGAAAGTAGTGGCTGGGGTTAAGATACTGTATCCTGAAATGACTGTCATTGTGTGAACCTGTTAAGGTTGAAATGCTACACACTTTTGTGTAAAGTACTTTCTACATGCTAAGCTTTCAGTAATGAGCAGAATATTTTCATTAACCAGTCAGCCCTCCCCTGCGGTCATGGGAATTATGGCATATTTTATAGCACCTTCACATATATCTTGTATGAGCAATGGTGCATATATCACAAATTAAAAATTGGTTTGTATGAATTGGGAATTACATTTTACTCTTTGGAGTGTCTGGGAGTTCTCCTCAGTTTTAAAAACATAGTTTTCTTCTCTTGATCTTGGATCTTAACTGTTCAGAGCTGTTATGCCCAGAGCAGTTACGTTTCGTTACTGTGAACTAGGCATCTTTCTTGACTTTTAAATTGAGCTTCATGCCCCAAATGCATTCTATCATCTACTGCCGACTTCTTCTACCCATTTAGTATCGACTATCTGTATCCAACACCATTATCCATGCTTAAACTTCACTAGTAAAATGCTTTCATGGCCAGACTCCCATCTTCCACCCTATATTAATTTGACTTCAGTTGAAAATGCTGCAGGTCCCTTTAATCCATATTCATGAGCAGCTGATATTATCTCCTGGTCTGGCAATACCATGCATGCATTTCTTTTCTGAAATCCTTCCATTATGTCCTCCCTCTGTAACATTCAGCCCTACAACTCTGAGACTTCTGCCCCTCCAACTTTGATCTCTTCCTTATCCTTGATTTTAATTATTCTATGATTGACAACCAAGACTGCACCTGTTTGGAATTTGGCATCTGGTCCTAGCCTGTTTCGTCACTATCTCTTGCTTACCGCTCACTTTGGTCAAATTTTTGATTACATGTCCTAATACCTTTGTGGCTCAATGTTAGGAAAGGTTATGGGATTTTATTTGTGATGACATGACTGAGTCTTGACCACCCCCAGCCTTTGGTGATGTGGATTATTGTATAAATATTTAAACAAAAATTGTTCTCCGTGGCATCAATCTGCCTCTGAGATTTATGCAGAATGGTGTTCATTTTTGGCTTCTATCTTCTTTGGTATTGGTATTTTTATAACTCTCCCATGGGCCCTTTAGCTGCTTCATTCCTGACATCGTCTCTGCTGGCTGTGTATAGGTAAGATTGCTTGGAGTTAATAGCTATATTTTATTGCAACAAATTTTATAATTGTATTGCAGCAAAGACATGCAGAGCTGGAAAAAGCAGGCTGGAAGTGAATGCCACTGTGTTAAGGTGTTAAAATATGCATTGGAATATTTGCACAATTCAGCTTTTTTCCAGAATCTTTACATGTATGTTTCCTTTGGCATTATAGGTTTATTTTGATTACATGCGGAGCTGGATTCAGATGCTACAGCATTTACCTCAAGCCTCACACAGTCTGAAGAACCTTCTAGAAATAGAATGGAATTTTACCAAAGAAATAACCCCTTGCATACGAGGAGGAGAAGCCCAAGCAGGAAAGCTCTTCTGGTAGGATCTATGTTGTAATGATTCCTGTAGAGGCTGATAACATTTAAACAAAAGAAACTCAAACTCTCAGTTGATGGGCGAAAGGATAACAGGACAAAATTTCATGTTTTAAGATTTTTACTGTAACAAGCCTAATAAAAGCACCACTGACTAAACACTAGTAGACAACTTGTACTTTAAACTACAAAACAGGGCTGCCCCCTTTTTACATGTAACACAAGTGAGGAACCCATTTCACAAGTATACTGTATACATCTCGTAAGTAGTCATTTGATTTTTTTCCAAAGTGAATCTCAGCTCTTGAGTGTTTGCTTCTGCTCTTTTCCTTTCCTAGTTTCATAACTTCTTAAATTTTAGACCTTTTTTTGCATTATGATTTATTCTGGAAAATTTCCCTCTAGCTAGGTGAATTTCCCAACCTTGTTTCAAAGCATCACAAATTTGGCTCTTCCATCCACAATAGGCTGAATTGTCAGAACAAACTATTCTATCTCCCGGACAACACAGCCTATTGAAATTGTAGACAGTGATGGCTAAATTTAGAAAACTTGGCGACACCAGGTGGCCTGTCAGCCAATGCACTCCAGCAGCAAAGATTTTTCTCAGATGACAAAAATTTGCCCTAATTTGAAAAGGTTCTGTGCCTTTAAATCAATTGAGATAGTTATACTAATGTTTGCATCATTTTTGAAAGTGTAAAGCACATTTCCTAATGGATAAAAACTCCAATGTAAAAGTTAATTTATCTTTACAGGACAGAGCCATACAATTAATATCAGTGAAAATGTATCAACCTTACACTACAGCATCTTACAATTGATACTGAAAGAAAACAATTTCATATTTCAAAGCTTGTGAACAATAGAATTATATGATTTTTTTTTTGGTTGCTCATTTGGGACTGGGGGTTCCCCATAGTTTATGCCTCCTTTAATTGTTGGAAACAGGAATAGGGACCGGAAACCCAAAATCAAATGAGGAGTCATCCTGACTCCAAACTCTGGCTCTATTCTCATTCCACAGATGCTGTCAAACCTTTCCAGCCTTTTCTGTTTTGTTTGTGTTGTATACTTTACAAATGATTGATTTTAATATTTTATGTACACTTTTGATATTCCACTTTTGATGTGGAATAGGAGCTATCAGCTCTGTTCAGGAATGATCCTGTACGTTATTTTCTAATTAGCAGTTTGGAAGTGTTGTATAGTTAGACTTATAATTTTGCATTTTCCCAATTAGTGATATAGCTGGAATGCTGCTAAAATCCACTGGAGAGTTCTTAGATTCTGGACTTAAGGAAAGTTGTGATGAATTCTGGGCAAGTGCTGATGATAGTACTGCATCAGATGAAATCAGGTACTGTAAACATTTCGTAATTCAATTAATACACAACTGTTATGTATTTTTTTCAAAGTTATTTGAAAAGAGCCTGTTGCAAATTGAATGGAGCATGACTTTCTGTACTAATATTACAAGTGATTAGAATTTACTTTGTGCTTGTTTCAGTGGACATTTTCAACCGAAGTTAGATGAGGCACCAATGATAGGACCAATTTATTTTAAGCAGAATAACTTACATTGCAATGGGGAAAGGAGAGTGTTGTTTTAGTTGGAGATACTGCGCATAAACTGAGCCTGAGCAGTGCATTTTGGGTGTAGTTTTTTTAATTAGGATATCTGTGTGCACAATTACTTCCAGACTATTTTCTGATTGGCAGGCAGTGACTACTGGGGTACTGCTAGGGCCCCAACTGTTCACTTTATATATTAATGATTTGGAAAAGGGAACTAAATGTATTATCTCTAAATTTGCAACAAAAGTTGGAAGGGAGGGTGAACTGTGAGGAGGATGCAGAGATGCTTTTGCGTGATTTGGACAGGCTGAGCAAGTGGGCACATAGTACAATGTGGGTGCATGTAAGGTTATTCAATTCAGTGGCAAATATAAGAAGACAGATTATTACTCAAAAGGCTCTAAATTGATAGAGTAGATACTCAGCGACATCTTACTGTCCTCATGCATCAGTTGCTGAATGTATGCGTGCAGGTACAGCATGCAGTAAAGAAGGAAATGGTATGTTGGTCTTCATAGCAAGAGGAGTTGAGTATAGGAATAGGGATGTTATACTGCAGATGAATAGGGCATTGATGAAGCTACACATGGAGTATTGTGTGCAGTTTAGGTATCCTTATTTGAGGAACGATGTCCTTGCTATAGAAGTGCAGCGAAGGTTTACAAGACTGATAACAGGTTTGAAATATGAAGAGAGACTAGGTCAGTTTGGATTGTTTTAGAAGAATGAGAGGGAATCTCATAGAAACTTAAATTTCTAATTAGGTAGGGTTGATTCAGAAAGAATGTTCTTCTTGGTGGGGATATCCAGAGCTAGAAGTCATAGATTAATAAGGGATAAATCTTTTAGGACTGAGGTGAAGAGAAATTTCTTCACTCTAAGTGGTGAATCTGTGGAATTCGGTACTGCAGGATGTAGGGTGGCACAATGGCATAGTGGTTAGCACTGCTGTCTCTCAGCGCCAGGGACCTGAGTTTGATTCCTGGCTTGAGTCATTGTCTGCATGGGCTCTGCATGCTCTCCCCGTGTTTGCTGGGTTTCCTCCGGGTGCTCTAGTTTCCTTCCACAGTCCACGTGCTGGTTAGGTGCGTTGGCCATGCTAAATTCCCCCTCAGAGTACCCAAACAGATGTTGGAGTGTTGCAACTAGGGAATTTCCACAATAATTTCATTGCAGTGCTAATGTAAGCCTACTTGTGACAAGTAAATAAAAAGTTGAGGCCAAAACATGGTGTGATTTCAAGAAGAAATTAGCTCTAGCTCTTGGGGCTAAAGGGATCAAGGAAATTTGGGGCAAGATGGGATTAGGATATTGATTTTGATCAGCTGTGAAGAGCAGATTTAAAGGGCCGAATGGTCTACTCCTGTTTTTATTTTGTATGTTTCTATGCCTTGTGCATAAAACAATAAGCATAAATAAATGATAGTTGTTGAAACAAGGCCCAGGTGATCATAAATCCAGACCATTTTCTCAGATGATCATAAAAGATCCCATTGCGCTATCCGAGGTGGGGCACAGGAGTTTCCCAATAATGAATATTCATCTATCAGTCAGAATTACTGAAACTGATTAACGAACCTTTGCCAGTTGCTGTTTGTGAAAGCTTACTGAATGCAGTTTTCTTACATCACAGTAACTACATTTCTAAAGCACTTCATTGATTGTAAAGCACTTGGAATATTTTCATCTTTGCTAAAGAAAGCTAATGATGTAGAGATGCCGGAGTTGGACTGGGGTAAACTCAGTAAAGTTTGACAACATCGATTTTAAATCCAACCGATTTATTACTATCAAATAAATCGGTTGGATTTAAAATCGGTGTTGTCAAACTTTACAAAGAAAGCTAATGGCAGAATACTCTGCATTTATAATACCATTTTTGATGCAAGAATAAAATGGGCAAAATAAATTTCATTGTTGAGTGATATTTTTTCTACTTGTAGAATGTGGGTGTTGCTAATGGCCAGCATTTGTTGCCCATCCCTAATTACCCTTAAAACTGAAAAGCATGCTAGGCCTTTTCAGAGAGCAGTTAAGAGTCAACCACATTGCTGTGGATCTAGAGTCACATGAAGGCCAGATCAGATTAGAACAACAGATTTCCTTTTCTAACCCCTGAGAACTCCAAAAATTAAAAAATGTGAGAGAACTATCGGACATCATCTTATACAGAATAAGATCTCAAACACAGATTTGTGGTATCATTAGACCTCAGTAATCACAATGCTACTTTGTTTTATTCATTTTGTTTTGTGTCTCTCATTTGAGTTTGTAATGAATTTTGGAGAATGTAAAGTGACTACATTTCAAAGAATGCATCAAATACTCGGGGGCATTCTGATGTCACTGTATCGCTATTTTCTTTAATTGATGAAACTTAAGAGATTTCAGAATGAAGATTGATATTTTCTCTTTTGCGTAGTGACTTGTGTGTTAATATTTCCAAAAAGATGAATTTGTGATGTAATGTTGTTTTTACAGGAGGTCCGTTATAGAGACCAGTCGTGCATTAAAAGAGCTCTTTCATGAAGCTCGGGAGAGAGCGTCCAAGGCTCTGGGGTTTGCTAAAATGCTAAGAAAGGTAGTATGCATATGCCACTTGTATAAATACTTGTAAGTATAGTGTGGCACAATGTTATGTTACTTCCTCAACAAAAAAATTAGAATTTGTGCCAAAAGTAAAACTCTCTCTTCTGATTTAGGACCTAGAAATAGCAGCTGAATTTTCTGTGTCAGCTCCTGTTCCAGATGTGTTGGAAGCTCTTAAAACAAAAGGATATGTCAAGGTAATGTTTTTGTTTTGAATGTTGTCAGTCAAGTTTCCATATTAAAACCATGATATGCATTTATAGTCTGGAGCATTCAATAAAGCTGGTATTTTGAGATAAAGCTAGACAGGAAAGGTTTTCCTCTTTCCTGCATTTAGCTAAGGTACTAATAGATCCTCTTTAGCATTAGTGAATATTGTCACTTATTGTCACCATTCAGATGATTTTTGAGTTTAACATTATCGATCCAATACTGTATTTTTGGTTATCCAGCAACTTGGGCGGCACGGTAACACAGTTGTTGGCACTGCTGCTTCACAGCTTCAGCCACCTGGGTTCGATTCCTGGCTTGGGTCACTCTCTGTGTGGAGTTTGCACGTTCTCATCTGTCTGCATGGGTTTCCTCTGAGTGCTCCAGTTCCCTCCCACAGTCTAAAGATGTGTGGGTTAGGTTGATTGGCCATAATGAATTGCCTTTAGTGTCCTGAAATGTGTACATTATAGGGAGTAGTGGGTAAAATATGTAGGGATATGGTAGTAGAGCCTGGGTAGGATTGTGGTTGTTGGAGACTTGATGGACCGAATGGCCTCCTTCTGTATTATAGGGTTTCTGTGATTTCTGTGATTCGTTTACGTTAAATTGATGATGAAGCCAAAGTTGTTATTTCAAGATATCACGTATATTTGATTGTATAGGTAAGCCTGAATTATACAATGGGCGGGATCCTACCTCGGAGGGGGAGGTAGAGGCAAAAGTCAGCCGTCACTGGCTGATATGAGGGATTGCGCATGCTTTGTTTGTGTGTGTGTGTGTGACGTATTCCCAGATTCAGATTTCTCTCTCTCTCTCTCTTTCACTACCGTATACCAACTGTTGCTTATTACAGTGGCAGGGGGTGGGGTGAATCATTGATCATTCTGTGAATGAACCTAGCATACGCATTTCGGTCATTTTTTATTAATTAACTCTCCTCAGCCTCTTGAATGAGGGCAAAAAAAATTGAAATGTGGCCTCAATTCCCAGTTATTTATTGAACATGCTTTCAATCACTTTAACACTTTGGATGATGCCATTTAGCCTTCTGATTGGTGATATGACATTTTTGACATTAATGTCTTTAGGCTTATCTTTGAGTATGTGGTGGTTTGTTTTGATCACTCTCTGCATAATCTTTGTAGCTAAATATGTTATCAGTAGCATAAGTATATATCTGATTAAAAATGTACATAACACTGTTGCATTTATATGTGTGCAAAATATTATTCTTTTAGCACAAAATAGATTACTATCTTGATGTAATTTTATATGCATATGTTTATCATCTTATAGTTGATCACAGTGTGTTCCAGAATCCCTTTGCAAGACCAATCAAATTGATAAATAAATTCTGCAGCTACTTTTTGTAGCCATACATCTCTCGCATATAATCTACGTAGAGTTAAAAATATTTTAGAGGAGATAATGTCACCAAAAAGATGAAAGTTATACATTTACAGACTGGAATGCAAATCTTCTTCTGGGCCTACATTCTGACGGGATCCTGAATTCAGGCCCCAAGGATGGTTGCTTTAATCAGTCTTTCAGATTTGAATACTTCGTTGGAATATGCTTCACTTCTTCAGATCATCTATACTTGGGGGTTAAAGGCTACAGAGATAAAGCAGGAACGTGGAATTGAAGTAGATGGTTAACCATGATCTTATTAAATGACCAAGCAGGCTCGAGCAGCTAAATAATCTCTTATTTTGTATGTTCTTGTGAACCGTCCTACTGCAAACGAATATTTTTTCAAAGAAACGGCGTATGAGATTGAAATTATATAGAGAGTTATGGGTTTCGACATTCGTAGCACTGGACGTGGCATTCCCTTAAAACACTGCAGCACAGCTGCAAAGTTCATTTGCATGGTTGAAGGTATTGCTGATCATCTGCTGCAGATGATTATATCTCCAGTCTTCAAGACTTGTCAAGTCATGGGAATGGATGTGCAAGAATGAGAATTTGAGGTTGGTCATGCACAATCCATCTCCTCTGTATTTAACTTATGCAATGTGCAAGAAGTAGTCATTCTCAAACAAAGGGAAATCAGCAATAACGGAAGGGACAAGCACAGTAAGATGTCTCTCAACACCAGTTTGAAGTCTAAAAGGTTTATTTGGTATCACAAGCTTTTGGAGTGGCCACTACCTGATGAAGGACTTCAACCTGGTGTTGTGAGACATTTTACTGTGCCCAGTCCAAGGCCGGCATCACCACAGAAGGGACGAGGCCAAGTGAAAAGTAGAAATATACAAATCTTGAGAGAAAATGAGAAAGTGAATTAGAAATACGTGGAAATTAAAAAAAAAATCCGTTGGCTATACAGAGAGAAGATTGTAGGCAATTGATTGAGTGAGTTAGAAAAGAACTGGAAATGTAAATGCAATTATTTAATTAAACTGTAAGCTGTAATAGTACTTATATGTGCTGTTGTATTAAAATTCACCTCATTTGCTTGTATAATGAATGTGACTGGAGGTAACCTCTTTGAAATTATACAAACCTCTGCATTGTGCAGCACAATCTTATAGTACCTGTCTAAAATTTTTTTCCAGTGAGATTAAGCAGTTTACTTACATGGTGTTTGCCCTGGGCGTAACAATAGTAATTATCACACATAAAGGTCTTTTGATTAACAATAAACTAAAGTCAAGTTATCCAGTGATGATGATTTTGCTTTGATGTGAGTTAATTAATACTACATATAGAAAAATACAAATGTTGTATGGAAGATACTTTTGAACCGGTTGTTATTATTGCTGTCGCTTCTCTTTTCAGGTTCAAATCCCTGGACTGGAAGACTTGCATATTTTTGTTGCATTTGACCTTGCAGAGCGAAAATCTCAGATACTCCAACTGCTTAATGCAACAGCTGGAAAGGACTGCTCAAAGGAATCTGATGAATCAACAGATGAAGCTTACTTACTTCTCATCAAAGACAACCCTAAGGGTAGAGATCAGGAGGATAACTGGAAATTGTGGGGAGGCCAGTCTATCAAAGTACTGCCCCAGGTAGAAACTGTGGATACATTGAGAAGCATGCAGGTATGTAACTCAATGACTAAATCATTAGTTTGAAAACTCATTGTATATATGGTAGTATTTTATTCATTTTAATGTGCGATACTTTTCATTCCATAAATATGAAATTGATATAAGTAACAGTTTACAATTAGTTAAAACATTATAAACTTGTAATTATGTTACACTGTTAATGTAATAGCATACAAAGGCACTTCATAGGAACATTAACGAGCCAAAACAAAATAGGGATTACAAGATGGAGAATGGCGAGAGTGGGTTTCTGAAATTTAACACTAGCAGAACTTCTGTAGTTTTCTTTATGGATCATCTGAACTTTAGAACACAGTGATGGTGATTAGGTGCTAATAGGCCAATATACTTAAATGTAGCTACTTGGAAACTGCTGAAGCAGATTAGAGAGTATTCAAATGTGGAAATGATGAGATTGGGGGATGGATAGGCTTGGCTATGGAAGTATGAAGGTGATTGCACACAAGTGGAACTAGACTAGGAAGAGCATTGTGGCATAAAGCAGGGAGCTCTGAGAAAGATTTGGAGATTGGAAGGATTAATGAGGGTTTAGCTACAATTTGGAATAAAGCCAGGCTCTGGTTCATTAGCATTGGGGAATAAGTAAACTACTTAATCTGCTAATTTTTTTTAACTTCACGCTCCTCAGATTAATAATTTATTGTTGGTCGTCATGCAATCTTCCCATCTTGTGAGTCAGCGTAAAACGTTTCAACAGTCTGTAGAAAATCTAATTTCTCTACACCGTGAACAAACATCCAGCCAACCTGTCATTGCCAAAGCTTTGGAGCAGCTAAAGGTATTTTCTCTCATGTTCACATTTATTTATTTTTCCATGCTTCAGAACTTTGTAACTACGAATAGAAGATCCCATAATACAAATTCAATATAGAGTAATTCAAATTTGCTCAATGGGACATGGCTTTTAATGCTGTTAGTTTTTAAAAGTCAAAAAGCATATTAAAAGGAAAATGTGGTTGCGATTATCTTATAGTTACTTAATTAAACTTGTAACCCTATTAATCATACCACCATCATTCTGTATTTAATCCTCAGCGTTTGTTCAATTGTAGTCAGTTGGTCTCTGAAACAGAACACTTAGGACGTACTGTTTTGCTATATTTGGATCTACAACTGTAAAAACCTGTTTTGGTGTTTTGGATGCAAAAGAAGGCAAAAGCAGAGAGAAGAAAGTTGAGCATGGACGGGATCAGGCAAAGCATGTTGCATCACTTAAACCAGCTGTTCCCAACTTTTTCCTTTATGCAAACTATTCAGTAGTCATTACACGCTTTTGCAAACCATAAGGTACACAAGCTGGCTTAAGCAAGATTTTTTATGGAGCCTATTGCTAATGGGAGTCTAACTTGTATATCAGTGGGCATGAAAAATGCAGCTACTTCTAATAGTTTATGATGCACACTCACAAATATATTACGCTTGATACAGCATGTTCACCTTCAGAAGGGATGAGAGGGCTGATCTTGTTTCACACACGTCAGGTTCCAGGGATGACAGTCTCAATCTGGTTCAACATTAAGTTTATTCTGATATTTGGCGTTCAGTGTGACGAGCTCTGAAAATCCAGTTTCACAAAGATGGTTTGCAAGAAAAGGCATTAGAACTGTCTTGCCAGACAATTCTGGGTATACCAGAACAACTTTTAAGGTAAAAAGTCAATCAGATAGTTCTGAGAAAAACCCAGCTTTTAAAGTGCTGTCACAGACTGTCTTGCTCTCAAGGTCAGTCTTGAGAAAAATATCATCATACAGACTCGCAAACGGATTTCATATCCAGTTGAACATTGTGTCGGGAACAGGAAAGGACTCACGTAACTGTGTTCACAAATTTTGCAGATGCTGTTTGATGTCATGTTTCAACCTATTTGGAAGCTATATTTCTGCTCTGGCCAAAATATGTGACATTCACAAATGAGTCATTTGCTCAAGTCGTTTGGCCCAAATCTCTCTCTTCTTGATCATTGCTTCCATTTTGCCCTGCACATGAAAAACTATCACTGATTTTCCCTGAAGACTCAGATTGAAACCATGATCAAAATTGAAAGTGATCAAAGATTGAAAGTGATCAAAAATATCTGCAATGTATGCCAATTTGGCAAGCCATTGAAAATCATTAAAGAGTTGTAAGGGTTCAAATTGTGTCAAGTAAAAAAAAATACTCACTTTATCACGGGACTCAAAGACATTTCCTTGGGAGATTCAGTGAACTTCGATGACAGAAGTTGTTGATGGTGATCACTGACTATCTTGTCACATAAAGCTACAAATATTCGCAAATTTGGTGGACGGGCCTCGATAAAATTAACTGTTTCTTTCAAAACGGTCATGAGATCAGCAGACATTTTCTTTACAGCTAATGCCTCCCAGTGGATGCTGCAGGAATAGATGTTGCTATTACTGCCGTTGCTATTACTCGTAGCAGCCTCACTATGTTGGCCTAACATCTGTTAACTCCTACACATTTTTACCAATTCTATTACAAATGCTGTAATATTAGTTATGATACAAATGAGGTACACAGAATTATATTTCTTTTCCATTGACCACTGTAGTACCCTCATGGACCACCAGGTTGGGAACTACTGACTTAAAGCCCAGTTTTTTAGTTTTGTTATGAACCTGCAACTGAAAGATTTGGAACATTCATGATCAAAGTGTTATAATTATCTTCAAGAATATTTTGATTTTATTGTGAAAGTAATTTTAACATTTGATGAAGCTCCACCTATTTAACACAGTAACTTCAAAGCCCTAGCTGAATATTTTAATAAGTAATTGACACTTTTGGGATAATTGGGTGGTCTGATGATAGAATATCTGTGTCACACATTGATAAATTGCAGGTAAGTTACGACCATTTGAACCTGACATAACATATGGTTGCAATGTAATTTTATTGTCCATATCTTGATATATGCAATGCCATTATGCAGTAGACATGTAGAGAAATTAATGCAATTGTTCACTTTTTCTCTGGGTTGAAACATAAATGATCATTTTGACCCTACCCCACATTGCAAATTATTAAGCAAAGCGTAAAAATCTCAATCCATCACTTTTCATGCAGTATGCTTATTGATTCATGATGGCATGACATTTCTTATTATAAATAAGTCCCTCAGAAATGAGAGCGTTGAAGTTAAACACCACATGCCAACTTGTTTATCATTCAGCCCTGTTATCCCACTTTCTATCTCGTGACTGCCTTGGCCATCTTCATTGATAGTGGGTCTATAAAAAGAAAGACATCAACATGAATCTCACACCCTGCAACCCACATCCTGCACCTCATCAAAAGTAAAATTGTACAGTCAACTAAATTGTGCCATCCAACATTAAATCTTAAATCATTGTACGAAAGAACAAAATTTCAGCTATTGTACGAATCCACAAGAATTTATAAATAAACAAGTGAAAAGCTTAATCCTGTAACTATATATATTTATAAATTCGACTAGAGGACCTTGCATAGTTTACTTCCTTCCACGAAGGTGGTGATCAGTCAAGTAACCTGAATGAACAAACATAGAACATTCTGCAGATATGAATATACACTACCCTGCAGTGACCATTGTGAGTAAATCACCAAGGGTCTGTTTACCAGTGTGCTGATTTGTGGCCATACTTATGGAGGAAAGTATTGCATAGATAGAAAAAAAAGAGATCTGAAAATTTCAGTGTCTCAATAGTTCCTGCCAGTTACTTCTTGGTCTTGTGGCTGAAGTCTCAGTAGGGCATCACAGTGGTTAGCACTGCTGCTTCACAGCTCCAAGGATCTGGGTTCGATTCCTGGCTTGGGTCACTGTCTGTGTGGAATTTGCACATTCGCCTTGTGTCTGCATGGGTATCCCCTGGATCTCCGGTTTCCTCCCATAGTCCAGAAATGTGCGAGGTAGGTTGATTGGCCATGCTAAAATTGCCCCTTAGTGTCCTGAGATATGTAGGTTAGAGGGATTAGCAGGTAAATATGTAGGGATATGGGAGTCGGATTTCTGTTTCTATTTCTAGAGTGCTAGTGGCGGGGTTAAGAATGAAATGACATTTAATTGCTATCCAAGCTTAAAAGAAAGACATGCACTTAAGTAACACCATATGAGCTAATATCAAAGAATGTCTATTCACCATATGTTGAGTAAAACATTAAATTTCATGGGGGCCATAAAATGGGTGGTAACAGAGCAACTCTTCATGAGGCATTATACCCACTTTCTTTTTGGAAAATCGAGTTGGATGTATAAACGAACAATCCACTACCTCCTGATTTTAAACCTAGCTGATGTTGAAAATTTTGGCTATTTTGTCTTGCACTGGTATTTGAAGAATTTCTCTGCCCTTCAACTTTGGTCATTGTGAGAAAATGGCAGAGGATAAGTCACCTTGGACTTGCAGATTGCCAGAGGGTGGTATTCAGGCAGGTCAGCTCATCAAGCTAGCTTAAAAAATAGTGCTGAGAGCAAAATACTGTGGATATTGGAAATATAATAAAAACAAAAGATGTTGGTAGCATCTGTGAAGAGAGAAAATTGAAGATAATCAAATTACCGAGTAATTCTAGCATCTTCTGTTCTAAATATCATGTAGTACTGGTGTTGTATTTAGGAATGCACAAAGAATTAGAAATGTGATAACTGGATAGAAAACTAAACTGTGTAAAAAGGAAAATAGCAAAATGAATAAAGATTAGGAAAGTAGCCTTGGACCATCAAAGCAACACAGTTTTTTTTTATAACTAGGAGGTTGAGAGCAGTCTTTACCTTTAGCTTTCACTTTTCATGTTTTGCTGTTTTAATGGCTTTGTATTGAGAGTTTCAAAGGAACAGTGGGAAATATTTATAAATGTTTAAGATAACTAGTTGGCTTCTTGAAGCAACTTGCTTAAAGGCAGATTTTCCCCATTTTAAGTTATTGTACCCAATGCATAATTTCGATCAAATCTGTAAATGGATTGAGTCCTTTAATTTTTGTTTTCATAGAAACCCTGCAGTGCAGAAAAAGGCCATTTGGACCATCGAGTCTGCACCAGCAACAATCCCATCCAGGCCATATTCCTGTAACTGTAAATATTTACCCTGCTAATTCCTCTAATCTATGTATCCTGGGGCAGTTTAGCAATTTGGCCAATCAACCTAACCCACCTTTTGTGTTCATTGATTGGAAATTGTTCTTCAACACTCAGTTCAAGAAAGTACTGCTAAATATTTTTACAATACTGCCATTAATGCATCATTGTAATTTATTATTTCATTGTATGTGTTTGTTTTCTGAATTTGATTCCTCTTGAACTGAGTATTTGTTGAAGTCATTTCAGAGGATAGTAAAGAATTTAATCACGTTGCTATGTCTGGAGTCGCATGTCAGCAGATGTCCTTCCCTGAAGGACTTAGTGAACCAGAAAGGTTTTTATGACAATCAATGGAACCATTACTAAGACTTTCAATTCTAGATTTATTCGTTGAATTCAAATTCCACTAGCTGTTGAGGTGAAATTGGAACTAATATCTCCAGAGCATGAGTCAGGGTCTCTGGATTACTAATCTAATACAGTAAGAAGTCTGACAACAACAGGTTTAAATCTAACCGACTTATTTGATAGTAAAGTCACAAGCTTTCGAGCCTCTGCTCTTCGTCAGGTGAATGAGGTGTTGAACACCTCATTCACCTGACGAAGAGCAGAGGCTCGAAAGCTTGAGTTTACCATCAAATAAATCAGTTAGATTTAAACCTGGTGTTGTCAAACTTCTTACTGTTTACCCCAGTCCAATGCTGGCATCTCTACGTCATGATTACTAGTCCAATGACATTGCTGCTATGCCACCGTCACCACCACCAGCGCGCGCGCGCATACACACACACATTGCTGAAATTATTTGTTAAACCCACTCAGTAAAACCTTATCCTTTGTGTATTACTTCAGAATACTTAAGTTTTGAGGATCTTGGACAAATGGGATGTGGCAAAATTAGATTAGAACTGTGCAAGATATATACTTCGACTGTAATAAGATATGTTTATTTTGTTTGAATGCTCTTGAGTGCTGGATGGAAATATTAACTTGGAAAAAGAAGTCCAATATCTATAGGATGATAATTTAATGATTTTCAATTTAAATTTCAGCAAGAAGCATTATTTCTGTGCAATAAGATTAGTAGTGCGATTGATAAGATTGACAAGATGTTTAATTCCGAGTTCGAAGCTGAAATGGATGAATCTGAATGTGCAACTTTACAGCAGTACTACAGGGAAACCATGATTCAAAGCTATAACTTTGGTTTTGAGGTAATGTTTTTTTTAATAAAAACCTAATCTATCAAGATCCCTTAAAATTAACCAATTGGGATTTAAACTATTTTAAATCACTTGCAGCTGTTCTATAAAATGATTAGTAATTTTATATGTTAAATCTGATCTACGTGGTGGTTTTTAGAATTTTGTTTGTTATTAAATTGCATATTTTAAAAATATTTACTTTTACAAATTAATAAACACTCCCTCAGCTAGGATTATATATCTTCACCCTGTTCACTGTGCTCCAGCTGTTTGCCATTAAATTGCTTCATGATTACTGGGTGTGGCTCAATTTAACTAAGAAATGACTGAAATTTCATAAAGCAACACGCGTTGATTATATTGAGTTAGTTGGATTCCAGTTACAAGCAATCTTGGATTTGAACCTGCCAAACTTTTGGCGACCAAACAAACGCAGTATAGCATAGATGCTTGAGGTTGTTTTTGAAATTCCATTCATTAAATTACATTGCACAAAATGCCTCTTTAGTTTTCGTGCTACTTTTCTTTGCTATTATCAAAGGCTTCAATTTAAAACAAGTGAGATTAGGATATTTGATGTGTATACATTTTTTGCTTTCTGTTCTGAAGAATGAAGCATTTTTTAAATTTGGGTAATCAAAGATAGAGTTCCACTACACCACAATGTGAGAATTGATTTATCAGTTTTTGTCTGAGTCGTGTCATGTAAATAACCACTAGAACCTTCATAGGTGCACCTCATTGGAAACTCATTATGACCATCAAAAATAAGTGATACATGGGAATGGAAAGAGGTCATTCAGTCCTGAGTCATTTGGTTAGAGCTGCACCTCAACTCTGTATATGGCTTTGCATATTATTCAATACCTTTATTGATACCTTTACCTAACAAAAATTGATCAATTTCGTTCTTGAAGATTGAACTTAATCGTGTTTGTAGCCTCTTGGGGAGTAAGTTTTAGATTTTCGCTACCCTGGTTTCACTTCTGAATGGCTTGATTGTAATTTTAAGATAATGCCTTCTTGTTTTGGATTCCCCCTAGTTTCATTGTGTCTTCTCCGTTGCGTAGCTTTTTCAATTATGTTATCGTGATTAAACTCTTGAGAATATAAGCCATATTTATCCAACCTTTTCTTTAATAAATCATATCTTTTGAGTGAATATGCTACACATTTCTTCCAAAGCCAGTATATACCGGAGATGTGATAGTCAGATCTAAATGTAGTATTCCATATATGGTCTGACCAAGAGTCTGTACAACTGAATCCTCACTTCCTCCCTTTGTAAACCAGCCCCCTTGAAATAAAGGCCAACATTCCACTGGCCTTTTGGATTACCTTTTGCACTTGTGCAATAGCTTAGTAGAACAAGAACAATGAAATCCCTTTGCAACTCCGACAGCTCCTAATCCCTGCATTTGGAACACATTCCAATTTGCTTTATTGAATCATAAGAAATAGGAACAGGAATAGGACAATATGTTGAACACAGCCTCGAACATGTAAAATGACCCAGTCCCCACACATCTGTCTGGGGGAAGAAAATTCCAAAGACCATCGGAGGGAAGAAATTTGTCCTTATTCCCAACTGAAATGGAACCCCCCCATTTTGAAACGGTGCTTTAGTTTAGATCGTGTATCTGCGGCCTTGAGCAGGGATTTGCGCATGCGTGGGGAATGCATGCAGATCTCCTGGAGCTGGCGACCAGTCACTGGTCAAACCATAGTGGAAAACGGCGGGAAAGCAGGTAAGTAATTTATATGTTTTTATAATATTTTAAATATGTAGATTTGCTAATTATCGGAATCTTTCAGGTCCCAATTGAATCTCCCATCCTGCCAGGCGTACTTCATTCCAGTGAGGTTCAGACTTGCTCCCTGCTGCCACTCTGCATTGGCATTAGTCTGGGATGAAGAGAGGGCAGTGATGCAGGCAGGGGGATATGGTGTTGCCTCTGGGAGGGTCTGACACTGAGGGATGGTCAGCTGGAGGGAGGAGGGATTGCCACAGGTGGGGGGGGGTGGGGCCTGGGCATTGGGGCGCTCAGAGGGTGGGGGTAGGGAGGGGAGGGATGCATGTGCGCAGAGTTCCAGAACTGTCAGACTCTGATGGGAATAGGCCCCGTCGGCCTGGTTTTTAATGAGATTCATGATCTCTTCAGCGTACAGAGTGCAGAGATTCAGGTGATAAGCTGAACTGTCACGATCTAGAACAGTTTTCCTGCCAGTTCAACGTTTTTGGGAGAATCACCCTCATTATTTCTGGAGCACTTATAATATCCTAGGTGCAGCTCAGCAGGTTTGGGGGATTTGTCAGCCTTCAGTCCCATACAAGTTTCCCCTATATGTTTTCTCTTGGCGATGGATTGTTTTAAGATTCCTCCTCCTCCTTGCCTTTTAATTATCTACTATTCTTGGGATGCTTTTTCATCTTCAGAGTAGAAGGCAGATACGACTACTTATTAATAGCCTCTTCCATTTCCTTGTTTCCCATAATTTATTCCCTAGTATCAACCTCTAAAGGACCGATGTGTACTTTAGTCTTTTCATTCACTGTATAAACTTGTACTGTCTGTTTTATATTTTTTTGTTAGTTCACTCTTATACCCTTTCTTGTACTTTTACAAAACCTTTTGCTAGTTTTGAAAATTTCCTAATCCTTTGGCCACCACTGATCTATAATATTGTACTTCTTTCAATTCAATACCATCCTTAACTTACTCACTTAGTTACAAATGGTTCATCTTTTTGCAGAGTCTTTCCTTAATGAAATATATCTTTCTTAAGAGTTATGAAGTATCTCCTTAAAATGATAGAGAAGTAGTGGTGCACATTTATTTTTTAATCTATTCTCCCAGTCTACCTCAGCTAACTCTGTTTTCATACCCTTGTAATTACCTTTATTTACATTTAAGTTATTATTGTGTCTTGTCCCTTTTCTTGAACTTTCCACCCTCCAACATTATTATTTAATTTAAAACCCTGTCTAGAACCTTAAATGCAAGTGTCACCAGATAATTGGTTCCACCCTGATTCAGGTAAAAGCTAAATGGCACAACTGTCTAGAACTGCTGCTAGTGACATACTGCGTTCATGAATCAAAACTCATTTTTCTCATTCATTTGAACTTCAGCTGCCTCAGTTTTGCCCTCTCCCATCAGCTGACTTTGAACTTTAGTCATAGAAAGAACAATTTCCATAAAAATCCTTTATCATTGTAACTTGTTGATCTTGTCAAGCTTTTACTTACTGAAAAGCTATGTTTTTTTGATTATATCCTTCAGCTTCCTTTGTTAAATATTATTTTGTTAAAAGTTGGAGTTAAAAAAAATCACATTTTGCATCTGTAAATGTTTTAAAATTGCTTTTGTCTTTTCAGTATCACAAAGAAGTTGTACGTCTGATGTCTGGAGAATTCAGACAGAAGATGGGGGACAAATTTATAAGCTTTGCTAGAAAATGGATGACCTATGTGCTTACAAAATGTGAAAGTGGGAGGGGAACAAGACCCAGGTTAGATATGTACTTTTATTAGAATATATTTTTAATATCAGATCACTACTATCCTTCTAATGTTATGATCCATTTGCAGGTGGGCAACCCAAGGCTTTGATTTCCTTCAGGCCATTGAACCAGGATTTATTTCGGCTCTTCCAGAAGATGACTTTGTGGTAAATTTATCTACTTTATTAAAATCATCGCAAATCTTTTATGGTCCATACAGTGTGTCACCTGGTGATCATGTTTGGATGTTTGTCAGTAAATGGCCACTGAATTTGTAAATGAATCATGCTAGTTTCTTAACATAGAACAATACAGCACAAACAGGCCCTTCGGCCCACGAGTTGCGCCGATCACATCTACCAATCTACAGACCTATCTATAACCCCCTATCTTATTCTTTTCCATATACTCATCCAGAAGTCTCTTAAAAGACCCCAGTGAGTTTGCCTCAACAACCTCCGATGGCAGTCGGTTCCATTCACTCACAACCCTCTGAGTGAAAAACCTACCCCTGACATCTCCTTTGTATTTGCTTCCCTGCATCTTAAATCTGTGTCCTCTCGTAGTGACCATTTCAGCTCGGGGAAATAGTCTCTGAGAGTCCACCCTATCTATTCCTCTCAACATTTTATAAACCTCTATCAGTCGCCTCTCAACCTTCGTCTCTCCAGTGAGAAGAGTCCCAGCTCCCTCAACCTATCTTCATAAGGCCTGCCTCCCAATCCAGGCAGCATCTTGTAAATCTCCTCTGAACTCTCTCAATAGCCTCTACATCCTTCCTATAATGAGGCGACCAGAACGGCGCACAATACTCCAAGTGGGGTCTGACAAGAGTCTTATAGAGCTGCATCATTACCTCCTGACTCCTAAACTCTATTCCTCGATTAATGAAGGCCAGTACACCGTACGCCTTCTTGACCACTTCCTCCACCTGCGAGGCCGATTTAAGAGTCCTATGGACCCGGACCTCGAGATCCTTCTGCTCTACAACACAGCTAAGACTCCTACCCCTTATATTGTACTTCTTCATCCCATTATTCCTGCC
Organism: Sphyrna mokarran; assembly: GCA_024679065.1. NCBI lineage: Eukaryota > Metazoa > Chordata > Chondrichthyes > Carcharhiniformes > Carcharhinidae > Sphyrna > Sphyrna mokarran. Next base: position 23,636,056 of record JAGIQG010000012.1, on the reverse strand, counting down.
AAAATGGACCACTACGCATTTATCTGCGTTGAAGTCCATCTGCCACTTCTCTGCCCAATCTTGCATCCTGGCTATGTCCCGCTGCAACTTTTGGCATCCCTCCAGACCATCCACAACACCACCGATCTTTGTATCGTCGGCGAACTTGCTAACCCATCCCTCCACTTCCTCATCCAGGTCATTTATGAAAATGACAAACAGCAGGGGTCCCAGAACAGATCCCTGGGCACTCCACTGGTTACCGACCTCCATGCAGAACAAGACCCATCCACAACCACTCTCTGCCTTCTGCCGGCAAGCCAGTTCTGGATCCATGAGGCCAAAGCCCCTTGGATCCCATGCCCTCTCACCTTCTCCAGAAGCCTTGCATGTGGGACTTTATCAAACGCCTTACTAAAGTCCATGTGCACTACGTCCACCGCCCTTCCTTCGTCAATGTGTTCAGTCACATTTTCAAAGAACTCAACTAGGCTCGTAAGGCATGACCTGTCCTTGACAAAACCATGCTGACTATTTCTAATCAGTCCAAACTTCTCCAAATGTTCATATATCTTATCCCTCAGAAGCCTCTCCATCAGCTTACCAACCACTGAAGTCAAACTCGCTGGTCGGTAATTTCCTGGACTATCCCTGTTCCCTTTCTTAAAGATAGGATCCACATCTGCAATCCTCCGGAACCTCTCCCGTTTCCACGGACGACGCAAAGATCATCGCCAGGGGCTCTGCAACCACTTCCCTCACCTCCCACACTAACCTGGGGTACATCCCATCCGGTCCCGGTGACTTGTCTATCTTGATAGAATTTAACAGGTCTAACACATCCTCTTTCCTAACATCCACATACTCAATCTTTTCCGTATGCCGCAAACCTACAGTGCAATCTCCCAGTTCACTTTCCACTGTGAATACCGAGGCAAAGTACTCATTAAGCACCTCTGCCATTTCTTCCGGATTCACACAGACTTTTCCCCCTTCACCTTTTATAGGCCCTATCCCTTCTCTTCTCATCCTTTTACTTTTCACATATTTGTAGAGGGCCTTGGGATTCTCCTTAATCTTACTGCCAAGTCCTTCTCATGATCCCTTCTGGCTCTCCTAATTTCCTTTTTAAGTTCCCTTCTACACACCTTATACTCCTCTAGATCCCTAACATCCCCTAGCTCTCTGAACTTTTTATATACCTTAAGCTGAACGTTAGCATTTTTTTGTTAAAGTGCTGTTGCGTTCACTATGCAGTTGATATTACTAATCATTTTAGACCACGTTTAACCATGATGCAAACCTGTTATAAAGAGGAGCATATACTATTATCCCAGCTGATGGTTCTTCTCTGCTTTAATCTCATACAAGCTTCTACAGCAGTGTCTGCTAATCCCTGCCAAAGCTGTAGGATGCTGCATTCTGAACATTCTAAAATGTTTTACACCCCTGTATACATTTAAAGCCATTGCTGTTCTGACACAGGAAATGTGGCAGTCAATTTGTGTCGAGCACAAACAAATTAAATTACGAGAGTTTTTTAAGTAATATGATCATATATTGCATGGGATAACTCCTTTACTGTTCTTCAGAATAGTGCTGTAACATCCTTTATGAGTAGTAAAAGGCCTCATCTGAAAGATGGATGATATACTGCTTCTTATGAATTAAAATATAAACCATACAACTACACTAATTGCTTATTTTCCAACTGTAAAAGTAGGAATAATATGTTTGATATCCTTCCCTTCATTGCGTACTCCTTTAAACTGTTTTAGGTTCCAAACCAATAACATTTAGTTCCAAGTTCACATTACCATAACTTAGTGTATGTTATGTATTGACATAGGCTATTATTTTCTGGGAAGCGCACCAGTAAAATCTCTGTCAGCTGTGATTCTCATGGTGTACAGTCTGATGTTTTACAGAATGTTCATTGGGTTGTAACACTTTACTATTGATTAAATCTTGGTGAGTGAGCTGACAGAATTTTTAACTATTGATTGAGCTGTAGTGTTGAAGTTTATCCTTTACATTTTGCAGAGTTTGCAGTCTCTAATGAATGAGTGCATCGGCCATGTGATAGGAAAGCCTCATAGCCCTGTGACAGGTTTGTGTTCAGTGTTGTATAATTAATACAAATGATTTTATTTTATGTTTTCAGACTAGTTCAAAACATAATACTGTGAATTCTAGAAATCTGAAATCGAAACTAAATCTTGAAAATACATCATGTTGCATCTAACGAGAGAGAAGCAATGTTTCAGATCAATGACCTTTTATCAAAATATCCGCTATTTTTGTTTCTCTCTGCACAGATGCTACTCAATCTGCCGAATATTTCCAACATTTTCTAATTTTAGCATTTTTAATACATATTATTAAATATTGCCATTCTAAGCCAACAATGTCCATCTTGACCTCTCCACTCCCGCTTCTCTTTTAATCAGTTGCTGTGTTGACGAACTGCCTAGCACGTTTCTCCTTTGGTGTGGAACATATTGCAAGTCTCTGCTAGACTGTCAAACTATTGTTTCTGATTGCACCCATTCCTTAGTTGGGTATCCATACACATTCAAGTGGACTGCATACAAGCTCAATGTATTCCTTGTTACGAAAACAGAAAATGCTGGATAAACTCAGATCTGGCAGCATCTGCGGAAAGAGAAAACCAAGTTAATGTTTCAAGTCCGTACAATCCTTCAGAGCAGGAGAGAGAGAGAACTGAAGAGGGAGAGAGAAAAATGTGTATTGCTTGTTGCTATGTTGCAATAATAGTTGTTGGCAGTAAAAATGGTGCTGATAAAGCTTGTCATTTTTCTTAATGTATCTTTTTAGAAGTATCTGTACTAAGAATTGTCAGTTCAGGTAGCATACCTGAAAATATGCCAAATTATTCAAAACCTTTTTAAAAAAAAATCCTAAAGAGTTTCTGCATCTGTAATCATGATTAATTATTTTTAATAATTGTCCTGGTAAACATGACCATGCTTTTTTATAATAAAAGTATAAAATAGTATTTGAAGAATGGTAATATTGAAGCAATCCTGGGTTTTTAAACACCATCTATAAAAGTCTAATTTTTTTATGTCAATTATCAACTAAACAAGTAAAAAAAAAAAGTTGAAAGCAGGATTTATGATGCAACAAGATTAAATTTAGAAAAATTTGTAGCGGTTATAAGATCATACAATCATGCAGATACTCCTAGGGTGACTTTGTGTCATAGTGTTTAGTATTGTTGCCTCACAGCGCTGGGAGCCTGGATTTGATTCCAGCCTTGGATGATGGTCTTTGTGGAATTTGCACTTTCTCCTCATGTGTATGTAGGTTTTCTGCAGATGCCTTGGTTTCTTCCCACAATTAAGAGTTGCAGGTTAGATGGATTGGCCATGCTAAATAGTCCCATGGTATCTAAAGATGTGTAGGTGTATTAGCCATGGTAAATGCACAGGTTTACGTGGATAGGGCACAGGTAGTGCCTGAGTGGGAATTCGCAATTTCTGTTTTAAAAATTACCACTGAATCTGTTTTCACCACTCTTTTTAGGCATTGCACCCCAGATCATAACTTGCTGCTTAATTTTATAAGATGTTGTTTTGTATTCATCTTGTACTGAGCATTGATAGTGTACAGCATCTGGAAGAATGCTCTCCATTTATTGCCATGGTGCTGGATATTCAACTTGTAGCATTAATCTTATAACTTCATGACAGTATTCGTTCTGTTTAGAAATGTTTTTGTTTCTTGAATATTATTTCTAATGATATCACAGATATAATTCCAATAAGCATCTGACCTTGTATTAACTTCATTATGTACCTTCAGGAATTCATCGAAATAGCCCTCGTCCTATCAAAGTACCTCGATGCCATAGTGACCCACCAAATCCACATCTTATCATCCCTATGCCAGAGGGATTCAGGTATTGTACTCTGATTCTCTCCACTTTGGCACTACTTGAAAACGGCTAAAAGTTTAATTGACTTATCTACTGTTAAGTCATTTTTTGGATAAAATTACAACACCAAAAACACATCTCTTAACACAAAAATCTATTTGTCAGTTCAAGTTATTTAAGTTACAAAATGTTCTTCAGTAATTTCTGATTCTAGTGTTCATCCTTATATTAGCCGATGAGAAATGGACTCCTGCTGGAGATTCTGAAAATGCCTATAGGATATATTTGAGTATTTTCCAAACTCAGACCAAATCAACCAAAATTATAGTAATTTCTTGCATGCACTTTGACCAATCTTTATTTCCTTGCAATCTCTCTAACAAGTCAATACCGTCAAGCAAAATTCTCTGACTAATAATCATTCTTCTGTAATCTTTTTAAAAATGTTTTTATTCAAGATTTCCCTATTTTTACTCAATGCAGCAGATCCTCCAGAATTTATACAGTACGTACTGTGTAATCATTTTGCTACATAAACAGAAAAGAACACCAAATATTACAAGTAATTTGGCATACCAATTACAGTGTATTATAATCATTGTAATTATTGCAATCAGTGCCTCTTTTCTTATGGATAATGAAAAGATATTACACAGATTGGATGATAAAAAGGATTATGCCATGAGCATGTAGCTCAATGGTGCACACCCTCACCAACTGGGTAACGAGGGCCAAGCTACATAGCATAAGAGAATCCCTACATGGAGGGAAATAAACCAATCAGAGCCCAAAACCTCCAAATAGTGAAAGGGCACCACAGAAAGATGGTAACGTCAGGATACAATCCCAAACCCAATGTGCAGTCTCACAAATAACAGGATACATTCCAATAGGGAGACCTATGATATAGAAGGGATTCTTCGGCCTGCTACTTGCCAGCGAGAATCGCGATGGCCTGGAGAATAGGATGTCAGGCAAAAAAAAGACAGTTGTGGTGCCAGATGCCAAATGCATTGCAATACTCCTTGTTGGCCCTGATTGGATCTCCACACATAGTGGGTGCAACCCGATAATCATGCAAACCTGATAATTTTAATACGATTAGCAAGTTTGATGGCCCATTCACCAACTCTCTGCAATTCAGCTGCCTTTGCAGTGAGTAATGTATTCATTGGCTTTGGTTTTTAATGAACCAGGAGTACTGCACCCTGTAGGTCCAGGGGTGCACAACGAACTCTTCAGCAAAAAGAGGCCTTCTCTAACTCTCTCTTTTCCCTGTTCACAGCTACCATTCAGCTAATGGGTCACCCCCACACTAATTGGCCATGAGGATGCCTGACCCTCTCTCCTCAGACCCACCTTCAGACCATATACCTTGGCAACGCCAACAATGCACTGCCCCCGGTACTGACAGCCTGGACTCTGAGAAGGGTCAAGGGCATATGTCCAGTGGCCCCTCTCACTGCCAAGATTCTTCAAGGATCCTGGGGGGTGGGTGAATTCAGGCTGCAGGCAACAGGTTGACCTTGCTATTCTCTTCCACAATGGAAGCCTTGTGGCTGGACTGCACTGGAAGACCTAAAGATCATTGCTGACATGGTGATTTCCTGCAGCCTTGTGAGTAACATCTTCACTCTTGCCTGTCAAAGTTTTGAAGTAGCCAGATCACTTTGTACTTGAAGGTTTGATTTGAAGTCTCTGAACCTTCCTAGCAAATGAAAACCTTTGAAACCCTCTATTGAATTCAAAACCTTTGATTCCAGCCAATTTCAATGTGCAGTGCTTTGAAATAAGCTTCTGTTGACAATTTAATGATTCCTGCTCAGCCTCCAGTTATCTGTTTATTTTCATTTCCCTTCACATTTGAATTTATTTCAAGTACTTCCATTGTTTCTCATTGCAATGTTTACATAGACCCTAAACCTGATTGACAACTGTCATTTCTTCACAAGGAATAAATAAGTGATCTGCAAAAAAGGGAGTTAAACCCTAATTGGCGGGTTTCTTGGGATGCATGAATTTGCACCCATTGAGTGGGTGAATTCCACCTTACCATCCCTGCGAGCAGGAATCCCTCCTGTTTTCCTGCTGGCATGGGCACTTTGTCCCAATTTGGGAGAATTGTAGTCGTAATCTCGATACCTTCTAAGGATGAATTTTTAAAACAGCTGCTGCTTTTGCCTACACAACCAAAGAAAAGTAAGAGACATTGACACAGATGTGAAGAGCCAGTAAACCAAATACTCTCTCTCACCATAAAATAAATCTCATTCATCTCCAGCCACATCAAATGTGTCACTCAAGCCTCATCATCAGCTGGAAAATTTAATCTATTTCCCCATTGAGGAAACCCCACTAGCTGGAAGAAGAATTGTCATGAAACCCACAGATGGGATATCTCAGGGAAAGATACAATCCTTCTCCTCCCAACAGGATGAGGGAAATCCCATAGCATTGAATGTAATGAATTGGAGTCTAAATCAGCGTTCTGGCAACCCAGATAATGAAAGGAAATCTCAGAGAGAGGAACACCCCAATAAGATCATAAAGACATGGTTTGACAGTGTGTGCTCTAACATGCAGGTTATCAGTAACATGGCCACATAATCTCAGTGGGAGAAACTCAGATACTGTGGAGTCCCAAACAAGATACTACCCCTCTCCAGCAATCTGTAATAGGAGACCACTTGGGGGAATACAGCCTGCTCCCTCATCTAGAATGTTCTCTGCTCGGTCCAGGAACAGATAATCAAAGTATCTACTATTTTGACCTAACCAGCCAATGTAAACAGAACAACATCACAGTTAAAAGGAAGGCTGATAGGCGATGAATATTTGTACCACCTCCTGGGCTTCAAACAAAAGAAGCTACCCCTATCTCCAGTCACATCTAATACGCTACTCAGTCCCTGCTATCAACACATTTTCTCCCCATTAGGGAAATCCTAGCAACAAAATGAGGAATCGTCCGGACATCCACAATCAGGTTATCTTAAGGAAGGACAAGAATCTCCTTCTTTCAACAGGATGATGTGCTCACCGTACATTTCAGGAGCAAAACTACCAAGTAGCCACTGTCACATCTTGCATAGCCAAGGTAAATATAGAAAACCAATCCAGAAAAGACTAGCAAAATGAGGACTTCCTGATTAGGCCTGAATGTGCACCAGCATAAATTTCCCCCAAATCCACTTATGCCAGAGGCACCAATGACAATAAAATCCAGTCTTTTCCAGGATACCTTCACAGGAGAGCAACAAAGATTCTTTAACCCCAAACTAGCAACAAAGTAAACAAATAATGGACAGCATTAATTTTAAAGGAAATTATTCTCGCCCTCTATGAAGACTTAGAAGATCATACCTACCACCTCTATGTCAAATCTCTAACCAACCACTCTGTTGTGATAAAGGATGCAGTATAATGTAAACCTCCATTTTAAGTGCCAGGATTACAATACAAAAGAAGGATGAATATAGCACAACCCTGATGCCAAACAATCAATCTAGCATGCTCCCTAGTGGAACAAAGGAGACCCATTATCAGCCTTCAAGCAAAGAAAATATCTCCATATTTCAAACCCAGGTATATGGATTTGACACACGGCCAAAAGCAGGGTGGGCAGATTGTCATAGCCACCTCACTCCTGGTGCTACATGGAAAGACTAAGATTAAATGCAAATGGCAACACATCTTAAACTAAGGTCTCCCTTGTTTCACCAGAGCGTACCAGTGACTTTCAAAGAACAAAAGGCAACATATGCCTCCATGCACACATATTAAACACCCTTGTCAGGATAAAAGACAGCATTTCAAAGTCAGGGGTATAATCATAAGGGGAAAACAAAGAAAATTACAGCAGAGGAACAGGTCCTTTGGCCCTCCAAGCCTGCACCAACTATGTTGCCTGACTTAACTAAAACCCCCTCCTTTTCCGGGTACTATATCCCTCTGTTCTCATCCTATTTGTATACTTGTCAAGACGCCCTTTAAAAGTCGCTACTATAGTTGGGAGTAGTCAGGATTAGCAAAAAACTGCAGGATAGCAGAACCATTCACAGAACCTAAAAAGGCCAACGACTTAGCAGGATTGTCAAGCAACCTCAAGGATCCATCTATAGTTTCACCAAAGCCTCTGCGCCTCTGCTGTGTCATCACCCAGAAGCCCTGGTAGAAAAAAACCCAGATCATGGCAGGTGGCGAGGTCCAACCACTGCCTCTATGCTGTCTTGTCGAACACAAAGGTCTTAACAATGTAGTAATCAGGGTCTATAAACCAATCTCATTTCATAAAGACTAGATACAATATATCTCTTTGAACTTGAAACGTCTTGCCTTCAAATGAGGTTATAGAAGCTTGGCAGGCAGCTGTCAAATTCAGCCAGGAATTTATTCCTGTCCCACCCCAAAGATCAGATGCATGGACATTTCTTCTTCATTTCATCTCTCCAAATCAACTGCTCCCTTGTCTGATAGGATTCTTCCCTCAGCTTCATCCATTTTCTTCTGGGTACCTTTCAGCTCATCAAAATGAGCACCAGTGATTTGTGCCAGAGATCTGAGACCATCATCCACGACTTAACCTATAATGGATGCTATCATCTCATTACCTACAACATTGCCAGAGCATGGACCCGCTCGTCAGCAACACCGCCACTGCAAACAAGGTACTGCCCCAGCTATTTTGACTGCCTTGATAAAACAAGGATTTTCTTGATTTTACATGGCTCCCCTTCAGCCCAACTTAACCGGGATCTTTCAGGAACAGAGCACAGAGTGTATACTCCAGGATTAGATAATTGTGGATTGTGCATCAGGATAAATAAAAGGAGTAAATTAGTGCCAGAGCTCATGAAAATGAGGTCACTCCTGCGCTTGCATTATGTACTCCTTGTGTAGTCTTTCTGATCAAACATTCCTCGCCTGCCTGCTCTATGACAATTGTCATTGCTTTCCCTCTGACCAATACTTATTCCATGTGACTCCAGTGGTAATGCTGTTTTAACTGCTGTGACCAGTAGTCATGCTGTTTAGTAAATAGTAATTTAATTTATCCCTGCACCACAATCAGAATAATCATAGCCGCGCGTGTTGAGAATTCTGTTAAAAACACATTCCTGGTGAGGATTATATTCAGCTGATATCAATGCCTTGATCTTAGATGCCATCAGGATACCTTGTGGCATGATTTGCTTTGAAAGAAAGTGTTAGTTACACAAAGCTTGAGGGAAATAACAAAGTTCAAGGGAAGAAATAAAGCATGTAGTCTCTGTTCTTATTTATCTTTCCCAAGCTATAAAGTCCAAAGTAATAAAGCCATGCCTCATGGACCACTCTCTTGTGTTGCATTACTCTCGTAGGTAAAGATGTTCTGAGTTGTAGTTTTTACTATTAATAGCGACAAGCTTATCACAGAACTGGTTTTCCACTGTTGTAGTGGAGCATTGTTATAGCTTAGATACTCATGACGTTAATAAGTCCTGTTTGAGTTGAGAGACTTATGGAGAAAATCCTGTCCAAACCATTTATTTGGGATTCTGTTGTAAAGAGTAACAAGTTTCCTATAGTGCAGCCTACATCTTGTTCACACATTTCCTCTGAAGTATTACCCTGCCAGATGAATGCAAGATGAACATAAAGAATGGGAGTGAGGAACATTGAAAGACAGGCCACAGCACCTAAAAAAGCAGTGTAGAAGATGTCCTGAAAATGGACAGCAGCACCTAAAAGAATGGAAGAGATGAGAACCCAGAGATGAGAACCCAGGGATGGACAGCAGCACCTGAAAGGAGAGAGAAGAACCCAGAGAATGTTGTCAGCATCCAAATGAGCAGTCGGACTGACTGCATTCTGGAAAAAATCAGTGTGATCTCACAGGAAAACAGGTAGTTCATCGGTGAGCGTTGTTCTTATTTAGCTTTCAAAACTTGGATAATTTAGAAGTTTTATCAACAGTAGTAAAGCTGATTAGATTGGTGAGTATTTCCTATTTATCTTAACTGGGGAATTTTAGCCAGTGTGATCAGCAAAATAATTAAATCCTATATAGGTGGTAGGGCAGATGATGCATGCTGATTGCAGAATGAGAGTTTGTGGACGCCTGTGTAATCTAGGCAAACACATCTGCAGTGTCTGCAACTGCAGGAACTTCAGCTCAGACTCAGAGCTGGGGCTGAGTTGCAGACACATCAGGGAAGGAGAAAATTATGTTCACGCTTTATTGCAGGAGGCCGTCTCTTCCCCACAGACAGAATTGTCTGATTTGTTTCGTGGTCAGGGACAGGAGGGTTTGACTGTGAAATGAAGCAGATAAGAGGATTGAGAAGGCAAAAGTAGAGAAGCCTCAGCTTTTGCAGCTGTCTAAACATTTGAGATTCTTGCAGTCTGTACAGACAAAAGTAGGGGCTGCTGGCTAGATGAGTAAACTGACTACAATAGCATGATCCTTCAGGCAGGAAGAGTGGATAGCAAAGTAGCGATAGTATAATCAATGGGATAGATATAATTCGCTGTAGCCAAGAGTGAGAGTCCAGATGGATGTGTTAGCTAACTGATACCAGGGTTTGGGTTTGGGTTATTTGCTTTGGGTTGGAGAGAACTTGCAGTGGGAGGGGAATAATCCAGCTGCCAAGTCCACCTGGTCACCAGCATACATAAGACTACTAAGAGATTCTGCTGGGAAAGCCTTTAGCAGCTAGGGGCTAAATTAAGAATTAGAACCTCAAAGATTATTATCTGAGCCATTGGAAAATTAGAGTAAAGTGAGTTAAATTTGTGGCTCACAGATTGGTGTGGGAGAAATGGGTTTTGATTCATAGGGTACTAGCACCAGTACTGGGGAAGCTGTACCATTTGGACAGTCTTCATCTGAACCATGCTGGGATCAGTGTTCTAATGAGTCATGTAACTATGTGGTAAAGAGAGCTTTGAATTAAATCGTAGGGTGGGGCAGGGGGAAGAAAAGCAAATTACTGTGGATGCTGGAATCTGAAGCCAAAAGAGAAAGTGCTGGAAAATCGCAGAGACCTGGCAACATCTGTAAGGAGAGAAAAGAACTGATGATTCAAGTCCAGATGACCCTTTGTCCCAAAGTGAAAAGGCATAAGGAGTGGGAGATATTTATACTGCAAGATGAGGGAATGAAAGAGGAATCATAGCCACAGTAACAAGGGGAAAGGCTGCTAATGGTAGTGCATAGAGAGAATAAAAGCGGAAGCTGAAGTCAGAGAGTGAGCTGTGAGTAGGATGGGGGAAGATGTCTTGAAGCAAAGACAAGGCAAGACGGCATGGTAGCAATAAGGGAATTGATAAACTCACTGTCGCAGGACGTGAGCTTGAGCACAGCAGCAGATGAGGCTTAAGGTTACAGAAATAATACAATTAAAGGCACTCTATCTGAATGCACACAACATTCGCAAAAAGCTAAATGGGAGTAAACACTATAATCTAATTATCATTATAGAGATATGGTTGCAGAGTGATCAAGAGTTAGGACTGAATGTTTAAGGGTATTTGATATTTAGGCAGGATTGGCAGAAAGGAATTTGGGTAGCACTTTAAAGATCGAGATCAGTGTGTGAATGTAAGACAGTCTTTGGAGGATCAAGATGTCAAAACAGTTTGCGTGGAACTACGAAATAGCAAGGAGCAGAAATATTGTTAGTTGTTTCTCAACGCAACAATATTGGTGGTAATGTACACCATGGTACGAATCAGGAGGGTTAATACATCGGGAACTTCATTCTGCTTATAAACTAGGTAAATCTAATTAGCAGTATGTCGAAGAATGAGTTGGAGATCAGGCTATTATAGATTGTGCATTGAGAAAGGGCTAATTAATAGTCTTGTTGTAAAGGAGTCTCTAGGGCAGAGGACCTGAGGCCTGTCAGGAAGTTCATCTATGTGTGGATCTACAAGAGATCCTAAATGAATATTTCTCATTGGTATTTATTGATGTTAGGGAACTTGGGGAAATAAATAGTGATGTCTTGAGGAGTGTACATATTACAGAGAAGGAGTCCCATCATCATTAAAGCACATCAAGGTAGATAAATTCCTGGGACCTGATGAAATGTATCCCTGGATTGTTGTGAGAGGCTAGAGAGGAAATTGTGGGTTCCCTAGTAGAGATATTTGAATTGTTGGCAGCCATGGGTGAGGTACCTGAAGATTGGAGGGTGGCAAATGTTGCGCCTTTATTTAAGGGCTGCAGGGAAAAGCTAGGAACTGTAGGTTGATATGAGCTTAATATCTGTAGCGGGTAAGTTGTTGGAAGGTAATCTGAGACAGGATTTACAGGCATTTGGAGAGGCAAGGACTGATTAGGGGCAGTAAGCATGGCCCTGTGAGTGGAAAATCATGTCTGTCAAATTTGATTGTGATTCTTGAAGGATAGATGATGGCATTGTAGTTGATGTTGTCTATAAGGACTTCAGCAAGATGTTTGACAAGTACTGTGTGACAGGTTGTTGCATAAGGTTAAATATCATGTTATCCAGGGTGAAGTAGCCAAATGGAAACAAAACTGATTTGATAGCAGAAAAGAGAGGGTGGTTATAGAGGGTTGTTTTTCAAACTGGAGGCCTGTGACCAGTGATGTGCCTCAGGGATCGGTGCTGGGTCCACTATTATTTGACATTTATATTAATGATTTGCATGAGAATTTAGGAGGCATAGTTAGTAAGCTTGCAGATGACACCAGGATTGGTGGCATAGTAAAAAAGTTATCTAGAATAGCAACTGGAACTTGATCAATTGGGCAGTGGGCTGATGAATGGCAGATGGAGTTTAATTCAGATAAATGCAAGGTGATGCATTTTGATAGATAAAACCAGGATAGGATTTCCTCAATTAATGGTATGGTATTGGGAAGAGTTATACAACAAAAAACCTAGGGCTACAGGTTCATAGCTTCTTGAAAGTGGAGCCACAGGAGGAGAAGGTGGTGAAGAAGACATTCAACATGCTTGGTTTCATTGGTCAGAATGGTGAATACAGGAGTGGGGTGTTTGGTTGAGGTTATATAAGACTTTGCTTAGGCCACACTTGGAGTACTGTGTACAATTCTGGTCACATTCTAGTTTAATATCCTTTCTATAAAAGGTGTAGAAAAGATTTACTAGAATGCTACTGGAACTTGATGGTTTGAGTTATATGGAGAGGCTGGATAGACTGGGACTTTTTTCCCTGGAGCATAGGAAACTAAGGGATGATCTTATAGAGTCTATAAAATAATGAGCGACATTGATCATAAGATGGTCAACATCTTTGCCCAGAGGTAGGGGAGTCTAAAACTAGATGCATAGGTTTAAGGTGAGGGGTGGGGGGGGTGAGATACGAAAGTGTCCAGAGGGGCAATTTTTTCACACAAAGGGTGATGAGTGTCTGGAATGAGCTGCCAGAGGCAGCAGCAGAGGCGGGTACAATTTTATTTTTTAAAAAACATTTAGACAGTTTCATGGATAAGATAGGTATTGAGGGATATGGACCAAACGTGGGCAATTGGGACTAGCTTAGTGGTTTTAAAAAAAAGGTGGCATGGAAAATTGGGCTGAAGGATCTGTTTCCATGCTTTAAACCTCTATGACTGCATGACCAAAATTTAATGGAGTTTTACGTTATGTTTGAAATGATATAATTCATCAAGTAGGGTCTTAAATCTAATGAAAGACGACTGAAGTATGAGGGCAAATTGGCTATAGTAGATTGTAAATCTACATTAAAAGATATGGCAGGTAATGTTTAGCATTTAAACAATTAATGCATAGTTTACAACAAATATACAACCTTAGCACAGAGAAATTCAACAGGAAAGGTGATCCTGTCATGGCTAACACAGAAGTGAAAGATTGTATTTAGATCTGAGGAAGAAGCTTATAAAGTTGTCAAAAAAGTAATAAGCCTATAAAGCTTGTGAACATTTTAGAATTCAGCAAAGAACCACCAAGAAATCGATTTTCAAAAAAAAAAGTTTAAAAGTAGGCTAGTAAGAAACGTAGAAACTGACTTTAAAAGCTTCAATCGGTATGTAGTGAAGAAAAAAATCAGCAAGACAAATGAATCCATTATCAGTAGAGAAATGGCAGAGAAACTGAAATAATTTGTCTGCCTTCATGGAGGAAGATACAAAAGCCTCATGGAAATACTGGAGAACCAAGTGGCTATTGATAATAAGGAACTGAAAGAAATTAGTATTAGTAAAAAAATATATAATGGAGAAATTAATAGGGACGAAAGTTGATTTTTTTAAAAACTCTTGGACCGAGTGATCTTCATCCCAGATTGTAAAAAGAGATGTCTGCTGAGATAGTAGATGAATTGGTGGTCATTTTCTAAAATTATATAGACCCTGGAATGGTCCCAGCAGATTGTAAAGTATCAAATGTAACCTCACTGTTTCAGGAAAGAGGAGGAAGAAAATAAAAAGCTACAGTTCCATTATTCAAGAGGCGGTAAGTTATAGCACTTGGGGCAAATGGGATCAAAGGTTATGCAGAGAAAGGAGGACTAAGGTTGGATGATCAGCCATGATTGTGATGAGTGGTGAAGAAGGCTTGTAGGGCCAAGTGGCCTTATCCTGGTCCTATCTTCTATGTTTCTGTTTTCTGTGTTAGCCTAATATCAAAGAACAAAGAAAATTATAGCACAGGGCCTTTGGCCCTCCAAGCCTCACCGACCATGCTCCCGACTTAACTTCAGGGAACTAACTTGATTGAGTTTTTCAAGTAAGTGACAAAGATGATTGATGAGGGTAGGGCAGTGGATGTTGTCTAAAAGATGAGAATACAGAGAAATTTCTCTGTATTCTCATCTTATGTACTTGTCAAGACGTCCCTTAAAAGTCACTGCCATATCCGCTTCCAGTACCTCCCCCTGCAACGAGTTCTAGGTACCCACTACTCTCTGTGTAAAAAAAATCTGTTTTATACGTAACCTTTAAATCTTGCGCCTTGCACCTTAAACCTATGCTCCCTAGTAATGGACTCTTTTCATCCTGGGATAAAGCTTCTGACTGTCCATTCTGTCTATGCCTCTATTGATCTTGTAGACTTCCATCAGGTCTCCCCTCAATCTCCATCACTTCAGTGAGAATAAACCAAGTTTCTCCAACCTCTCCTTGTAGCTAATACCCTCCATACCAGGCAGCATCCTGGTAAATGTTTTCTGTTCCCTCTCCAAAGCCTCCACATCTTTCTGGTAGTGTGGCAACCAGAATTGAACACTATATTCCAAGTGTGGCTGAAATCAGGTTCTATAAAGCTGCAGCATGACTTGCCAGTTTTTAAATTTAATAACCAGCCAATTTAGGCAAGCATGCTGTATGCTTTCTTGACTACTTTCTCCATCTGCATTGCCACTTTCAGTGACCTGGATATACCTGTACATCCAGATCCCTTTGTCTATCAATTCTCTTAAGGATTCTGCCATTTACTGTATATTTCCTATCTATATTAGACCTTCCAAAATGCATTACCCCACATTTGTCTGGATTAAATTCTATCTGCCATCTCTCCGCCCATGTCTCCAACTGATCTGTCATCAGATGGTACAGATGACCTGCTGTATCATCTGATGGTCCTCATCACTATCTGCAAATTCACCAACCTTTGTGTTGTCTGCACACTTAATCAATCCAGATCCTCCAAATCATTTATTTTTTTGTTACAAATAGTAAAGGTCCGAGCACTGATCCCTGAGGAATACCACTTGTTATAACTCTCCATTCAGAAACGCACCCTTCCACTGCTATCCTCATGTCTTCTTTGACCGAACTGGTTTTGTATCTGTCTTGCCAGCTCACCTTTGATCCCATGCAACTTCATCTTCTGCACCAGTCTGCCACGAGGGACCTTGTCAAAGGCCTTACTGAAGTCCTTTAGACAACATCCACTGCCCTACCCTCATCAATCATCTTTGTCAATTACTTGAAAAACTCAATCAAGTTAGTGAGACATGACTCCCTTTCACGAAACCATATTGCCGTTCATTAATACGTCCACTTATTTCCAAGAGGGAATCTATCCTGTCTCAAAGAATCCTCTCCAATAATTTCTCTACATTGGTGTAATGCTCAAGACCTGAAGTTACCTAGATTATTCTTGCTCCCTTCTTAAGTAAAAAAACAACATTGGCTATTCTCTAATATGTTGGGACCTCCCCTGTAGCCAATGAGGACATAAAGATTTCTTTCAAGGCCTCAGCAATTTGCACCCTTGCCTCTCTCAGTATCCTGGGGTATATCCATCAGGCTTCTCTTTGGTGAATACTAATGCAAAGTACTCATTAATATCTTGCCCATTTCCTCTGGCTCCACACGTAGAATCCCTCCCTTTTCCTCGAATGGACCAAGCCTCTCCCTGGCTACCCTCCTGCTCTTTATATGTGTATAAAAGTCCTTGGAATTTTCCTTAAATATGCTTTTTCGTAATTCTTTATATCCCTTCCTGCTTAAGTTTCTTTCTACTTGTATTCCACACTTGCTTCATGTGTTCCCAACCTCTTCAGTTTGACAAATGCTTCCCTTTTCTCTTTGTAAAGAGTTACAATATCTCTCATTATCCAAGGTTCGTAAAACTTGTCATACTTATCCTTCATCCTTACAGGAATGTGCCAGTCTTGAACCCCTATCAACTTACACTTGAAAGCCTCCCACGTGCCAGATATTGATTTGCCCTCAAACATCTGCCCCCAATCTACATTCTTCAGTTTCTGCCTAATATTGTTGTAATTAGCCTTCCCCCAGTTTAGTACCTTAACTTGAGGACTACACTTATCTTCATCCATCAATACTTTAAAGCTTACTGAATTGTGTTCACTGTTCCCGAACTGGCCGTACTGAAACATCGACCACCTGACAGGGCTCATTCCCCCAATACCAGATCTAGTATGGTCCTCTCCCTAGTTGGACTATCTGCATACTGCTTCTGGAAGCCCTCCTGCATGCTCTTTACAAACTCGTGCCCCATTCACGTTTCTAGCGCTAATCAGCCCCAGTCAATATAGGGGAAATTAAAATCTCCCACCCCAACAATTTAGTGGAGGAAATGCTACGAAAACAGTGTGATAACTGGGCACTTAGAAATTAATGGTATGATTAGGATTATCACCATCAATGGAAGGGACTTCATATTTGACAACCCCGTTGGAAGGTTTTTGAGGGTGTAACTAACATAATAGATAACAGAAAACTAATGGAGATAATGTAATTGGATTTTCAGAAGGCTTTCACCGTAAGTTTCCACACAGGCCGTTTGTAAACAAAATTACAGCACATGGATTGGGGATAATATGCTGGCATTGAGAATTGATTAACAGACAGAAAAAGGAGCAAGGATAAAAGAATTATTCTCTGAAGAGGAATTTCTTCAGCCAGAGTGGCAAATCTGTGGAACTCTTTGCCACAGAAGGTGGTGGAAACTAGGTCATTGAATGTATTTCAGACAGAGAAAGATAGGTTCTTGATTAATAAGGGGATTAGGGGTTATGAGGAAAAAGCAGGAGAATGGGAAAAAATGGGATTGAATTGCAGAGCAAACTCAATGGACTGAGTGGCCTTATTCTGTTCCTATGTCTTATGGTCGTACGATTTGCAGGCTGTGACTAGTGAGGTACTGCAAGGATAAGTGCTTGGGCCCCAGCTTTCACAATCTGTGTCAGTGATTTGGATAGGGGGAGCAAATGTAGTATTTCCAAATTTGTTAATGGTTTAGAAGTAGCTGGGCATGTGAGTAATGAGGATGTGATGAGATTTCAGTGGGACTTGGACAGGCCAGGTGAGAGGGCAACAACATGGCAAATGGAATATAATGTAGAAAAATGTTGTTATCTACTTTGTAGGAAAAAAAATAGAATTACAGAATATTTTTCAAATGGGGAGAGATTGGGAAATCTTGAGTGCCCAAATGTTAAATATTCTTGCTCATGAGTTTTTAATTCATTCATGGGACATCAGCATCACATGTAGGCCAGATGAGATACGGACCACAGATTTTCTTCCCTAAAAGCCATTGGTGAACGAAATGTTCTCGAGAACAGCTCCTTCCTTGCTGCCATCAGACTTTTGAATGGATCGACCCCTATCTTTCAAAATTCGCTGGACTCCGGAAAAGTGCCGGAAGATTGGACAACGGCTAATGCTATGCCGCTGTTTAAAAAAGTAGCAGACAGAAGGCAGGAAATTATAGGCTGGTTAGTTTAACGTCTGTAGTAGGAAAAATGCTTGAATCTGTAGTCAAAGCAGAAATGACGAGGCACCTGGATACGAACAGTTTGATCAGGCAGACGCAGCACGGATTTGTTAAGGGGAAGTCATGCTTGACGAATTTATTGAAGTTCTATGAGGAAGTGACTAGTGTGGTAGATAGAGGGGAACCAGTGGATGTGGTGTTTTTGGATTTCCAGAAAGCGTTTGATAAGGTGCCTCACAAAAGATTGCTGCAGAAGGTTAAGATGCAGGGAGTTGGGGGTAGGGTATTAGACTGGATAGAGGATTGGTTATCTAATAGGAAGCAGAGAGTAGGTATTAATGGATGCTATTCTGATTGGCAGCTGGTGACTAGTGGAGTGCCCCAAGGTTCGGTGCTGGGGCCTCAACTATTTACCATTTACATAGATGATCTGGAGGAAGGGGTAGAGTGCAGGGTGACGAAATTTGCTGATGACACGAAGATGAGTGGAAAAGCAAATTGCGTGGAGGCTTCCAGAAAGCCTGCAGAGGGATCTGGATAGGTTAAGTGAGTGGGCGAGGACCTGGCAGATGGAGTATAACATTAGCAAGTGTGAGGTTATCCACTTTGGGAAGAATAATGGTAGGAAGGACTATTTAAATGGAGAAAAGCTGCAGCATGTGACAATGCAGAGGGACCTGGGGGTCCTTGAGCACGAATCACAAAAACACAGTATGCAGGTGCAGCAGGTGATTAAGAAGGTGAATGCAATGTTGGCCTTTATAGCTAGGGAGATGGAATATAAAAATAGGGAGGTTCTGTTGCAGCTGTATAGGGCGCTGGTGAGGCCGCAGCTGGAATACTGTGTGCAGTTTTGGTTGCTGCATTCGAGGAAGGATATATTGGCCTTGGAGGGGGTGCAGAGAAGGTTTACTAGGCTGATACCGGAGATGAGGGCGTTGGATTATGAGCAGAGACCGAATAGGCTAAGTTTGTACTCTTTGGAGTTTAGAAGGCTGAGAGGGGATCTTATAGAGACGTGTAAGATAATGAAGGAGATGGATAGGGTAGAGGTTGAGAGACTCTTCCCGCTTAACAAAGATAGCAGGACTAGAGGGCACAGCCTCAAGATTGGCGGGGGGGGGGAGGTGGTGGTTCAGATCAGGGTTGCTTCACGCAAAGGGTGGTGAATCTTTGGAATTCTCTGCCTGATGAGGTGGTGGAGGCTTCCTCACTGAATATGTTCAAGTCAAGAGTGGATAGGTTTTTAATTGACAAGGGAATTAAGGGTTATGGGGAAAAAGCGGGAAAGTGGTACTGAACCACTACAGATCAGCCATGATCTTATTGAATGGTGGGGCAGGCTCGAGGGGCTGTATGGCCTACTCCTCCTATTTCTTATGTTAAGTTGACCTTTCTCTACATCTTAGCAATGACTGTAACACATTCTGCATTTTCTTGTTTCCTTCTCTAAGAATGGTATGCTTTATCTGTATAGCATGTAACAAAGAGAACAAAGAACAACACAGCACGGGGAACAGGCCCTTCGGCCCAACGAGCCCGCGCCGCCATCCTAACGTCTTAATGACATATAGAGACCAATATAGGGACAATTTGTTACCCAATCAGCCTAAGAGCACATTTTTGGGGTGTGGGAGGAAACCGGAGCACCCGGAGAAAACCCACGCAACCATGGGAAGAACGCGCAAACTCCTGCAGACACAGGCCCAAATCCATGTGTCTGCACAGAAACAGCGATAGTCTCTGTGCTGTCATGTTGCCCATCTGATGGTCCAGTTTAAGCATACACTAACGACGTGAAGCACTAGGCCACTCCTGAAGTAACCTCCAGGAGCAGCCCTCGCACGACCTGCCGAATGCATGCACCTTGTTGGTCAACAAGGTGGACCGAATAGCCTGTGGAAACAATTAAAGTATTTAAACAGAAACAATACTTTTCGCAGTATACCAATACATGTGACAAATTAAATCACATGGTGTAGCAAGCAATTAGGAAGGCAAATTGACTTTTATTGCAAAAGGATTTGAGTATAGAAGTGAAGAAATCTTGTTGTAGTTGAATAAAGCTTTGATGAGACCTCACCTGGAGTATTGTGTACAGTTTTGGTCTCCCTACTTATGGATGGATATACTTTCTATTGAAGAAATGCAACAAAGGTTCACCAGAAGTGTCCCTGGGATGATAAGATTGACTTATAAATCAAGATTAGAGAATGTAGACCCAGTCTTTTCAGAGTTTAGTAGAATAAGAGGTGATCTCATTGAAGCATTCAAAATTTTTACAGGACTCAACAGGGTAGATCCAGCAAAGATGTTTGCTGGCCAGGAGAGTGGGCTGGATGGTGGTTTTGAATCGGGGGATGGGGGCAATCTGAAAATAAGAGGTCATTTAAGACTAAGTTGAGGGGGTATTTCTTTCTTAGAAGGTAGTGAATATTGAATGTACTCAACGTCCGAGTCTCCACACAGCTCCGTGGAGTAGAGAATTTCAAGACAGAGATATATAGATTTCTAGATATTAAAGTTATCAAGGGATATAGGGACAATGCAGGAAAATGGTGTTGAGGTAGTAGGTTACCTATGATTTAATTGAATGGCAAAGCGGGCTCAAAAGATTGAATAGCCTGTTCTTGTGTTCATATGTTACTAATATTTCAGTGATCCAATCTCTGGTTTGTTAAAGGAAAGCCATGTGAAAGAATGTTCAGTCTGTCAAGTAACATATTTCTCACTGCTCTCTTGCACACGTTATCAGCAAGCTGCAAGTTATCAATAGTCTTGATATTTCAATTTGCCAGTTGAAGAGTTGGCATCTTCTTTTGCTTGTTTTCCTGTTGTGATGAATTCCTTGCAGTTATTTGGCAAAGACTTTAAATCCCAGCACCCATTGAAGCAAATGGGCTGTGATGGGTCAACATGTTATGGGGGCTGCCCAGCTTGAGATAGTAGTGGCTGACCAATGGGATAACCTGTAACACATGTTCTGTGCACCATTCAATTTGTAACTGCTATTTCCCATGTTAATTTAATGCCTTGCAGCAAAAACACAACCCTAGGAAAAATTTATGAAGAGAAGAGCTGCCCAAACATTAGGGCCCTTCTCTCACTCTCCCTGTTTGAGTCCAAAATAATGGCTTGTGAACGTTGATTGCCTGAAAGATGGCTGACATATTTCAACGTCAGTCCCTCTTTGGGCTTCACTGCAGATGATTTCTCCTTTAGCTTTCAACATTCATGAGGTATCCACCAGGCATTAGAGCTATTCATTCAAACTTGGAGTTTGGTTCATGAGTGCCATGGCCAATTCACATGCCAGTGAGCTTGCATACTGCAAGCCTGGGACCAAACCTCTGAGTTCTTATGCTTTAGCCTAGAAATGCAAGGAGCCCAGTTTCCGTGAGTCACCAGAGAGAATTACACATGTGACTTCTTTTCATATTCTGCCAGCCAGTGGTGCAGGCTGAAAATGAGAAACAAGCTGGTGCACAAAAACAAAGTATGCTTGCTACCTTCACCCGCACACTACTCACATCACATCGACCTTTGCAGAGGACACAAAGAAGCTGTAAAGAGATATAGACAGGATAAGTATGAGATTATTTGCCATGGTGGTACAAATAGAATGCTGAACCTTTTTTTAAAATGTGGAACTTTTAAAATTGGAGTTGGGTGTATTTACAAAGGAACACAAAATTAGGATGCAGGTACAGCAAGTAGTTAGGAAGGCACATACCACATTGACCTCTTGCATAAAAAGATTAGAGTACAAAAATACAGATGTCTTGCTTTTGCAATAGAATTTTGGTTGTCGTATCTAAGGACAGTTATGCCCGCCCTACAGATGGTACAGAGAAAATAGACTGAATTAGTTCAGTAGGAGAGGATTGACCAATGATGAGAGGCTGAGTAAATTGGGACCGCCCAAGCTGGGATTGAGAAGAATGAAAATTGATCTCATTGAAAATACACAATTCTGAAGGGGCTAGACAGAATAGACACTGAAGTGGCTTTCCCTGCTTGGGGATTCTAGAACACAGGGACACAGTACCAGAATAAGGACTCAGTTGTTTAGGACTAATATGAAAAGAAAACATGTTCAGTTAGAGAATTGTGAATCTTCAGTGTTGTTCACCACAGTAGGTGTTGATGCTCCATCATTAAATGCATTTAAGATTCAGATTGATAGCTTTTTATTCTCTCTAAACAGTAGAGGGGACCTGGCAAGTAACAGAGAAATAAAGGTGATGCAAAAGATAATTCATATTCAATAGAAGCTTGATGGGCCTTATGGTCTACTCCTGTTTTTTATGTTCTTGAATTTGTATGAACCAGTGTTAATTGCTGGCTTTGGTCATAAGGGTCAGGCGAGCAATATGTTAGGTCATGAGATCACAGATTGCAATATAATAGAATCCTGCAGTCCTTTGCCCATAGTTCTTTATTGATGCCAAGTCTGGTGCTGCTGTTTTCCAACAATTGCTAGCATGGTATTTGTGCTGCACTTGATGGAGTGTGCCCTGCACGTGAAATTATGACTTTGTCTCCACAAGGATTTATGCAATGGGCAGTCATCCAGATCTATTGTGGATAAACGTAGCAGTGAAAGATAGATTGGTAATGCTGAGGTCAAGTTATTTTTTTTCTGTCCTGTCAACTTCTCTCATCAGCTGCCACAGGGCCAGTCTGGTAGCTGTGTTCTTCAGAAGTTGTGCTGCTCTTCGTGATGGATGTTGAAGTCCCCACCAGAACAATTGTGTCTTTGCTGCTGTTAATACTTCTTACAGGCAGTGTCCATAATGGGGTTTGCTGATTTATCAACTAAGAAAGCAGCAGATTTCCTTGCTCATGTTTTACCAAGTGCCATTTGATATCATGGATTCCAGAGTCAATTTTGAAGACTCCCAAGGCCAGTCCCTTCACACTATACCATTGTCCTGCTGTTTCTAGTGAGTCTGTCCTGCTGGTGGAACAGAAATACCCAAATGTGGAGTCTGGGTGCTGTAAAAAGAATTGATCCCCTGAATATGACTGTCAGGTTGTTACTTAAATAATCTGTGGCGTAGCCCTGCCAATTTTGTCACAAATCCTCCAGTATTAATGAGAATGATTTTGCAGGGTTAGCTGTATCTTTGACATGCCTGAAATTGGTGTCAAGGCTGATGCCAGGTGATCTGCCAGGTTTTATTCTTAATACTGTTTTTAGAAACTTGATAAACGTGGCTTCCTGGCTGTTTCAGACAGGAAAATCAACCATGTTGCATTTGGTTTGGACTCAAATGCTAACCCTACCAGGCAAGGAGAATAGATTCCCTCTCCTAAAGCCATTTGTGAATCAGATGGGCTTTTATGAAAATCAGGTAGTCATTGCTGGTCCTAGCTTTTTAAATTCCAGGTTAATTAATTGAATTAAAATTCCTCAACTGTTTGGTAGAATTTGAACTAATGTCATCAGATAATTATCCCAGACCCCTAGATTACAAGTTCAGTTAAAATCACAATGCTAACATTTCCCTTTTGGCTGTGATTCTTTGCTCTGCTATCTACTGTCAACATTTACAATGGTAAGTGTCAGTTGTACTGCATGTTGTTAGTATGTGCATGAGATCATTGTTACATGACGCATGTATAATGGAAACCAAATTCTAAATTTTGCTCTAAATCAAGAGCTAGCCAGTTTAGTTTGCTGTACTTGTTAACCAACTGGCAATGTTTGTTACCAACAGTATATTAACTTTTAGTTTCTAGTGGTGGCCTGAACTGATGGTCAGAATGTTACCTTAAAAGTTGTATCTTTTTCAAAGTAAGAATATTTCAGCTTTGTTCACTACTTAGTATTTCTATGCAACTTAGTTTTCAGATCCTGATGAAACTAATTGATAACTTGGGGGTGAAGATCCCTCACTGTAGAATTATAGCATTCTTTAACTGCACTTCATTAGTCTTTTTTTCTGATTGCTACAAATAACTTGGCAATCTACAGCAACATAAATAAGAAAAGTATACACTGGCGAAAAACATTATTTGACATTAGCAATTGTGAAACATAGAAATGTAGAAGATAGCAGGAGGCCATTTGGCCCTTTGAGCCTGCTCTGCCATTATGAAAATTGTTGTCATCCAACTTAATAGCCAATCTTGCTTTTTTCCCTTAACCTTTGATCCCATTCGCCCCAAGTGCTACATCCAGCCGCCTCTTGAATACATTCAATGTTTTAGCATCAAGTACTTCCTGTGGTAATGAATTCCAGATGCTCACCACTCTTTGGGTGAAGAAATAACTCCTTATTTGCATCCTCACTTTCGACTCTGAATCCTCAGACTGTGATTCCCTGGTTTTTGACTCTCCCACCATCAGGAATATCCTCCCTGCATCTACCTAATTTATTCCTGTTAGAATTTTACAAGTCTCTATGAGATCCCTGTCATTTGTCTGAACTCCAGCAAGAACAATCCTAACCCAGTCAATCTCTCCTCATGCGTCAGTCCCGCCATCCCTGGGATCAGTCTGGTAAACCTTCACTACACTTCCTCATGAGCAAGAACATCCTTCCTCAGAAAAGGAGAGCAAATCTGCCCATAATACTCTAGGTGTGGTCCCATCAAAGCCCTTTATAATTGCAACAACACATCCCTACTTCTGTGCTCAAAAGCTCTGTCAATGAAGGCCAACATACCATTTGCTTCTTTATTGCTTGCTGCACCTCATGCTTATCTTCCGTGCACAAGGACACCCAGGTCCCACTACACACACTCCTCTTCCAATTTACAACCATTCATGTAATAATCTGCCTCCCTTGTTTTTGCTTCATATTTATCCAAATTACATACATCTGCCATTAATTAGTCCATTTACCCAACCTGTCCAGATCTTTCTGAAGGATCTCTGCATCCTGTCACAGTTCACTGTCCACCCAACTTGGTATCATCTGCAGACTTTGAGATGTTACATTTTGTCCTCTCATCAAATCATTAATGCAGATTGTGTTAGGACCCCAGCTATTCACCAATCCCTATGGCACCCTGAAGCTCCATTCATCATATTGCAAAACAACTTTAAGGCAATTATGGTTACTTCTATGATTCTGTTATGATTCAGTGCACAAAGTAGAGCACATGTTCATTTTGCCAATATTTATTTATTTAATTCTGAACTTTCTCAACATCAAACCACAAATGTGAACACTGTAGAAATAATACTGATCAATCTTCATTTATTTTTCTTTGTATAAATTATCAGGTACATTTATATATTCTTGAATTGTTTTCTGCTCTGTTCATCACAGCCCAAGGAGTCTTGGCTCTGAAGTACGGAATCAATGCATTGCTGCTATTCGTTCAGGTCCAGTTGTTGGTAGTGAGCTCAATTACATCAAGTCTGCAAGCACTACAAATGAACTAAGGTAGTTTTATTCACAGCATGAGTAGATGGCATTTGTGGCACTGTAATTCTTTTTCAAGTATCAGTTTCATCAACTAAATTGCTTAATTCAAATTCCCTTGTTATACCAAAATCGCATGTTTCCAATAATGCTAATTATTAATTACATTACTGAACTCTCTACCTAGTGATTGAATTTTGAGGAATGAGTAAGCATAATATAAGAAATGCTATTCTTAGCAATAGAAGTAGGCTTTTTTTGCAATTTTTAATAAGATCATTGCATGGTTTTTCTATCTCAAATTTGCCTCCTTACATCATCCCATAATTCCTGGGTTCCCTCCAATCATAATCCAGCACACTCTAAATAGGCTATGCTGATTAAATTACCTTGTGTCGACATTTGAAAGCATATCATTAAGGACAAATGTATTACGGGAATCCAAGTATTTTTGATTCATGGAATTTGAGCATTCCTGGCAAGGTCAGCATTTGTTCCTCCTTGATTGTCTTTGAGAATGTGGTGGTGAATTGAATTTATGAAGCAATGAATCCCATTTGGAGTGGAAACACCTACAGTGCTGTTAGGAAAGGAATTTTGACCCAGTGGTAGTGATGGAATTGCAATAAAAGTCAAGATGGTGAATGTCTTGGAGGGGAACTTGCAGGTTGTGGTGTTCCCTCTGCTACCCTTATTTCAGCAAGTAGAGATTGTGGATTCAGAAGATGCTATAGGATCATAGGAATTAGGAACAGAAATAAGCAAATTCAGCCCTTTGAGCATGCTCCACCATTCAATCACATCATCGCTGATCTCTCCCTGGTGTCAAATTCATCTGCCGCTTGTTCTCCATATCACTTTATTAGAAATATATCTTATCTCCTTGAAGCTATTGAATGATCTAAACTCCATCGTGCCAGAGGGCAGTGAGTTCCATAAATTCACCACTCTGCAAGAAGTAGTTCCTCCTCATCTCAATTATAAATCTACTGCCTGTCAACCTGTACCTGTGACCTCTTTTTCTAGCTTGCCCCATAAAACAAAACATTTCGTCTGTACTTTATCAATCCCTTTTTAAAATATTATATGCCTCAATCAGATCCCCCTCATCCTTCTACATTCCAACAGTATAAGCCAGTACTGTTTAATGTCTCCTTATATGTCAACCCTTACATGCCCAGAATCAATCTGGTGAACTCCCTCTGAACTGTCTCCAATGCCACCACATCCTTCCTCAAGTAACATCCTTCCTCAAAACTGAACACGCTAGTCCTGATGCAGTCTCATCAACATCTATACAGTTGAAACAATGAGTTCTAACAACTATCAAAGGACCCTTGTGAGTTGCTGCAATGCATATATGTAGTGCACATTGCTGCTACTGTTCATCGAGGTTGTTGCATACAGTGTCACATTTAAACAACAATGAGTAATCACAATGCACATGGAATAATATTCAGTAAGTGAAAACAGAACTAAACACTCCTTTATTAAAATCTTTTATGTTAGTCTTTTCGTGTTAAGAGTACAAATCACTGGTGACCTTTCACAAAAATGGAAAGCTGTTACGCTCTATGTAACTGTAGTAAAACAAGTGTGCTGCATCAATTAGTTCGATTTTCACCAGAAGCTGTATTAGTCAGTTTTTCAGAATAATTTGTAATAAACTGCCCGTAAGCCTTTTTCAATCAATTATTCATCATTAAAGCCTGAAAATGTGCCCCTCTCTGGGTTATTTATCAAGAGTTAAGCAACTGAAAGTTGATTTCATGAGCGTGCTATGTTGGATTAATATGCTTGCAGAAGCCAGTAACGTACCCTTTGTTGTTGTAAGCATGCAGTAAGCATCTGAGGCCTTTTGTTTGCCAGTTGATATCCCCTTTGATTAAAAAAGTAGAACTAATATAATTAGTGACATGAAATCTGAAATAATGCCCTCCTGCTTGGCTCCTTGAAGTGCAGAGAGAAGCAGTTCCTTTATATTTAAAAGTATTCATATGATACAGTATCAAGTGCATTGCCAATAAATGTTTGAATTCTGAAATGCAGCTGCATTTAAATGTTTCCAATGTGATCTTGTTTATTTCAAAATAGGGGTTCTAGTGTCCCTGAAAACGACCGCTTAGCGTCTATAGCAGCTGAGCTACAATTTAAGTCACTGAGCCGACACTCTAGTCCCACTGAAGATCGTGAGGGTAAGGAAGAGATTATTGAGTACTGTCAGTTTAAGGCGCGGTGCTTTATAACAGTCATTCTGAATTGTATTGTAGCTTTGATTTTGTCCACGAGGTCTACCTTCAGCTCCCTCCAAACTGTTAATCCCCAACTTTCTTTACTGGCCCCCAAGTTAGAACATATTGTTGCCAGTTTATTGTCACACATATTGCTTTCTCCTTTGAATCAGACACTATCATGTCCTCTAACAACCAAGCCTTGATCACCTCAGGCTGCTGCCTCCAGTATGCCTTGCAATACGTGCTGTTTTTGTGTAGGATACACACATTTACACCACAAATAGCAGCAGGTTACCGAGGAATTTAAGATAATTTGTATCAGTAGAGAAAAAACCTTGGAGAAATTTTAGGAAATAAAAGTCAACAAATCCTTCTGATCTAATGGGCTATATTCCATAGCTTTAAAAGTGATTGTCACAGGGATAGTGGTTACACTGGTATGTTTATTTTCCAAATTCTCCAGATTCTCCAGTGGTCCCAGCAGTTTGGAAATTAGCAAATGTAGTACTGCTATTCAGGCAAAGAAAAGAGAGAAAAGCAGAAACTATGCTGATATCAGACATTGTGAAAATGATTAAATCTATTATTAAGGGCATGATCAGACAAAGTCAACGCTTGCAGGGGCAACAAAAAATGGGAAGGCAAAGACATGTTTGCCTTGCTGCCAGGGGATTGATGTATAAGAATACAGAAATCTTAATCATAATTATATAGGACTTTGGTGAGACCACACCTGGAGGACTACGCACAGTTTTGGTCTCCATATTTAAGGAGGAATATACCTGAGTTGGAGGCAGTACAATGAAGGCTCACTAGATTATTCCCTGGTGTAAGAAGGTTGTCCTTTGAGTGAATTGGGGCTATATTTTCCAGAATAATGGGAGGCAAGCTCATTGAAATGTACAAGATTCTGAAGGTGATTGACAAAATATACACTGAAAGATGTTTCTGCTGGCTGGAGAATTTAGAACACCAGAGCACAATCTCAGGGTAATTTACTTAGGACTGAGAAGACAAGTTTCTTCACTCATGAAAAGATATCAAACCCTCACTTATCAGTGTTATGAATAGTCATTTGGTCAATACACAGCACTTGTGTATTGCTTGAAAAAAGGTACTTTATCAAAATTTTTCATCTTGCAAGAATACCAAAGTCAGGGAAAATAACTTCGTTCTGTACAAGAAGAGTTCTGATTGGCAAGTGGACTCTGGCAAAGGCTTTGGAAAATGTACGAGTTGATGATGACTGACCATTAACTGCCGAGCATTGTTTGAAAATTTAAACTAGGCAGCTTGCCTCTGATCAAGGCTTTGCACTCAGGAATGAATCAGTGAATGGCTGTCACTTGTTTTTCGCTGGAACAGAAGAAATATGTGTACATGTTCCTTCTTTCTGCAAAGAATAGTAAGGGTTCACCTTATTATATGTAGTTTCCAGTACATGCAAATGCACCACACTGTAAACGCAACCGACAGTCTCAAATTGATGGTCTGTGTAATTTTTAGTGCAAAGAATTATTTAGTTATCCATTCACAGAATCTAATGTTAGATTATCTGTTTTGAGTTTTACATGCACAGACTGAACGGGTACAGGGGTTTATTTGCCTGTTACGAACAGTGAAGGAGTTATGCTGTTTGGTACGATCTACCAGACTATGGGATATACAGCCTGTATACCAAGCATTGGACCAGAACTGAAATTCATAAGCAATGTTCTTTTACTTGACAGAAGCATTGTATTCATGTTGAGTACCACTAATGTTGCTACTGTATAGTAACAGCGTGAAATGGCCAGTTTCATATGTTGCTCAAATTATTGAGTTATATTGCTCTTCCAGGTAGCTCGGCACTTTCCAGGGCCAAAAGGTACAGCTTTGGGCCTGTTTGAGCTTGCACAACATACAGTGTGAAATGATCTAATCAGAGTATCCATTAACCTACAGGATGTCTGTTATGTGTCCTATTTCAGTATCAAGCTTGCATGGTAAGTGAATGACATGAGCCTTATTTACACAAGGTTGCCGATAAGGCCAATCTTTTGGCTTGTGGAATTGTAAGAATCCCAACATGTGTGTTAACCAGTGAAGGTAGGCTTATGGTAGACCATGGTAGAGAACCCTCTGGCATATTTCTCAATTAGTGTGTCGAGGGAAGGGAATTAATTTGACTGCTGTATTTCAGATTTGTATTTGAGCGTAGGATGGAGCCATTAGGACATGAAAAGATGTTATTACATGCAGCTGCAGATTTAAATACATCATCATTAGAAATATACAAGGTTAAGAGAGGAGACTTGACAGATATATAAGATTTTGATTTTGATGGGTATAGATCAAGTGGATGCAAACAGGCTTTTTCCACTGAGGCTAGAGGAGGAAAAAAAAACCAGAGGGCCTGGGTTAAGGGTGAAAAGAGAAAAGTTTAATGGGAATATTAGGGGGGGCTTCTTCATATAGAGAGTGATGGGAGTGTGGAATGAGCTGCCAGATAAAGTGTAAATGCAGGGTCACTTTTAACATTTCAGAAAAACTTGGAAGGGTTCATAGATAAGAAGGGTATGGAAGGATATGGTCCAAGTGGAACTGGACAAAAAATGGTCTGGTACAGACAAAAAGGGCCAAAAGGCCTGTTTCTGAGCTGTAATTTTCTATGGTTCTATGATTCTAGGAGATTAGGTGCCATTCCATTGATATCTATTTCTCGTGGAACCCAACAAAGGTTTTGAAAGCTGAACCGAGAAGGGATCCCATGACAATGCCATCTATTTGGGTAATATACAGCATACACAATTTGGCTACTTGCACAATTGAGTTCAGCTTTAACCCCATGTACAGTATACATCTCAAAGACTGACAGATCATGTCAAATAGCATGTTCTTCAATACAGTTTCCAAGGTTTGCATGTGATTCTACAATTGGACCATATTTGCTAATGCAAAGTACACTGGCAATCAATTTAAGATGATCACTTGGACTCATGGTGTGATGTATTTGCGTGTACTGAATGCTGCATGTATTAATACACAGATGCTGTTCTTTAAAGACAGAATACATACAATGTTGCATCTACTACAGCTGAACAAAATAAGTGATAGTCATTCTCCGGTTCTTTCCTCAGGGGTACTACCATGACCAGTCAGAGGCCAGCTGCCTGGTTTAAATTTTAAAACAATGTTTGGCAGTTAACAGTCAGTCACCATTAACTGATGCATTCTTCATGGCAATGCCTCTACAAATTAAGAGTCCGTTTGCTAACCAGTCACTCTTGTTGCATACAGTATAAAGTTATTGTTCCCCTGACATGGTATTCTTACAGTTGTCTTAATAAGTGCATCATGAAAAGCTTTGACAAACAGTCATTTTTTTCCAGCATGTTCAGGGTTCTGAATTTTGGAATTGTCTAACGTGGGGTTTATGGATGCTTCATTGTTGGGCATATTCAAGACCGAAATCAATAGATTTTTGATCATTTTATGAAATCAGTGGATATGGGCAGGAAAACAGATTTGAGGTAGAAGTTCAACTATGATCATATTGAATTGTGGACCAGACTCATAGTGCAGTATGGTTGTCTACTGCTCCTGTTTGTCAAGTTCTTTATGTCTAGTACATTTCCACCATTAATCACTTTGCAATTGTAAAATTCAGTGAATGTTTTCATTGCCTCTCTTCCCCAGAACCTGTATATCCTAAAGGAGATCCAAGTATTAGTGCACGAAGAAGCTGGGAGCTTCGGTCTCTGTTGAGTCAATCAAAAGGTATATGCATAATTCTAGGAATGTGCTTATGATGGCATTTAAAAGTTGTTCTGTAAAATAAGTGATTTGACAGAATTCTAAACTCCTATCATTTTATTTTGCTGCTTTAGTTACATTCAAAGAATATGCTCTCCTGCCTTGAATTTTTGTATTAAGTAAATGCATGGTGTTATGTCACATGATGCACATTTTTCTGAGATAACTAATTCAAAATAACTTGAGTTATAAACACAGAACTCTATTCATTCATATTTAATAATTTTTATTTTCTGATGATCCTGATATCTGTAGAATACACAAATGCATAATCCTGTAAAGTTCACTAATGGAGAGGTGGTATGACATATTTTGCTGTACTCTTTTCTGGCAGTCCTATTATCTTCAGAAGTTCTGATGGAAATTAATTCTACCAGGGGAGCAATTGTTCATATAAGTTGACCCTAAGAGGCATTGGGCTTGATTTTACCATTGCATCAATGCCCATTTTCGGATGTGAAAACTTGGTAAAGTCAGGCGTTAGGCTTTCACGTGATTTGCACCCTGCGTCTGCGCGAATGCCCGACAATGGCTGTGATCTCAAAGGGGCGCAATAGCGATTTAAATGTTTTTGTATGCATTTAAATTGAATTAATGGGCTGCCTACCCACCTTTACAGCATTTCCCCCTTTATCATCACATTCACATGTCCAGATTCGGCGCAAAACAGACATGCTTAGCAGAGGTCTGTTTCGAGCGCTCCAGCCTGTGAAGAGGTAAGTTCAGAACTTTTGGCGGCTCTCTGACACAGATTGGTGGGGTGAAGGAGGGAGGCCTGATCATTCTCTGGTGGGAAGCGGAGGGGCTGATGGATCTCTGGTTGGGGGCGGGGTGGAAGGCTGACCACTCATTGGGGGGGAGGGTGACAGGGGGTTCCGCTGTACTGAGAGGATGATTGGTGGTGGTGGGGGATTGGGGGCCGAGGATTGCATAGGGCTGGGTAGTGGGGGGGGGGGGGGGGGGGGGGGGGGTTGGATGCTTAAGAGGAACAATTATGTCGTGGGGGTGGAGTGATATCTGAGGGGGCCATCTCACCCGCTTTTCGTTCCTCGGCTGCTTTATCCAGCTTTTGTGGCCCGGAGCGATGTGGGGGTGCGTTTTTCAAATTATTTTCTCACTGCGCATGCACAGTTCAAAGCTCTGATTGGAGCTGCAGCATTTTGGGCGCACTACATTTAGCCCTGCCCAAGCGTAATTAGTCCTGCAATTTCTTTCAGGCTGTGTGTATATGGCGATGCCTAAGAGCAGGTTTCCAAGTCATTTCTGAACTGCACTCAGATTCAGCACTTAGAATGAAAATGATAAAATCGAGCCCATTATTAGGTTTGAGGGAGCTTTAATTCTCACCTGGCTTAAACTCTTCCTTACTCGAGTATGCTTTAGTCTTTTACATTCATTACTCTGACATATCTCACCTTGAATGTAAAATAAGAGCTTTAGAAACGGGGAGAAAGATAAAGAAAAGGAGCGAATGCATTATTGTCCCTTTTGCAGTTGAACTATTTTGCATTTATAAAATTGTTGTACCAGCCAAATATTTGAAAAATGTAATCAAGTTCATATTTTTTAAAAATCTGTTCCCAATTTTAGAAAAGTATCGACTTAATTTTAAGGCCCTGTTATTCATGTAATAGTTTCTATTTATGAATGAAGGATTTGAAGTGTCTTGTTTAGATTTGCACAATAACTACTAATAACAATACTTGATCTAGGCTTGAAATGTGCAAGAAATTATATCAGCTTTCTGAAAATAGTTGCCATGCGTAGAATGAGTTTGCATTTGCTACAGATTTATTGCAATATAAAATTACTGTTCTTACGAAAGGCTTTTTGGCCATTTTTCCTCACCTCTCCCACCCCTTACAAAATATTCAACTGGTTGACCCAACCTTATGATCCCTAGTGAGATAGGCTATCAGTTGTAGAAAAAATTGAAGCCAAGACCTATCCTGCTATAACCCAATGTTTGTGCTTTCCAGAAATCACTCTGTAATGATAAGGAACAAAACATTCCGAACATTTACTTCTCTTTCTACTTCCACCAACTCCCCCAGTTCAGGATAGCTGGCGCCAATTGTAATGCCTGACTTGGTGCCATAACTGAAATCAGCTGATTTAACATAGATTCTGTCCAAGGAACTTCAAGAAAAATCTCATATTGTTAGTTCATTTATTGATTGACTAAAAAAAAATTGAGTCAGTAAATAGGAACTGTTGATTGATATAACATTAATTGCATTTAGTGTTTTATGTCATACATGGGTTTATGCTTAACAAGTATGTAAAGATTTGAGTAAACCTAATGTAATCGCATTGTGATGTATTGAAAAATGACAAGGTTTTTAATTTATTTGGGGGTAAAACACAAAAACAAATCTTGAGATATACATATCGTGATATCTGTGTGATTGATCTATTACTATAGAAGTTCCACACAGTATTAATGCATCATTTTCTTCATGGAGGTACTATCTTTCTGAAACAAAAACTTTAAGGATTTTGTTTAATGTATGAAATTTTCACTCTCAGTTTAGGTATTTATTTTTCTCAGTGAGTGTTTCTTCCCCAGCCGATCCCACTTGCCATTGTTTTGATGTTTAGCATGCACTGGGGCTGATGATACGTTATTACACTATAGCTTTATTCCACATTTTAAGTTCTTAAATCAGTACCAATTGTGTTTATGTCAGATAACGTATGGAAAATAATAATGATTGAAAAGGCAAACAAGTGAAAACCCTCCACTCAGTGGTTGGAAAACTCATTGTTCAATTTCTATTCTTCAGTGGTGGAGTTTTTTTCTCCTCAGCTTTCATATCTTTATCTCCGATTTGCATCCATCCCTACTTGATCTTTGCTCCTTCCACCCATTGAGCATATGATACTAATTAATCTGAATAACAGAGGAAGCACAAAATCACTTTGAATCTGAAGCACAGCAACAAATTGAAAAATAATTGAATCATTTAATTTACAAAATGCCTTCTAACTCACAGGCCTGTGACCAGCAGTGTGCCTCAGGTGTTGGGTCCACTGTTATTTGTCATTTATTTTAATGATTTGGATGAAAATATAGGAGGCATGGTAAGTAAATTTGCAGATGACACCAAGATTGCTGGTATAGCCAACAGTGAAAGAAGTTATCTCCAGTTGCAACGGGATCTTGATCAGTTGGGCCATTGGGCTGACAAATAGCTTTCGGAACTTAATTTAGACAGATGCCAGGTGTTGCGTTTTGGTAGATTGAACCAGTGTAGGATTTACTAAGTTAATGATAGGGCACTGGGGAGTGTTACAGAAAAATGAATTCGAGGGGATACATGTTCATAGCTCTTTGAAAGTGGAGTCACAGGTGGATAGAGTGGTAAAGAAGACATTCGGCCTGCTTGGTTTCATTGGCCAGAACGTTTAATACAGGAGTTGGGATGTTTTGTTGAAGTTGTACAAGACATTGGTAAGGCCACACTTGGAATACTGTGTGTAATTTTGGTCACCCTATTATAGAAAGGATATTAAACTAGAAAGAGTGCAGAAAAAATTTACTAGGATGCTACTGGGACTTGATAGTTTGAATTATAAGGAGATGCTAGATAGACTGGGACCTTTTTCCTCTGGAGCATAGGAGGCTCAGGAGTGATCTTGTAGAGGCCTATAATATAATAAGGGGCACAATTTTGCTAGGTAGTCAATATCTTTTCCCAAAGGTAGAGGAGGGGGGCATAAGTTTAAGACGAGAGGGGAGAGATATAAAAATATCCAGAGGGGCAGTTCTTTCACACACAGGGTGGTAAGTGTCTGAAACAAGCTGCCAAAGGTAGTAGTAGAGGTGGGTACAATTTTATGTTTTAAAAAGCGTTTAGATAGTTACGTAGATAAGATGGATGTAGAGGGATATAAACCAAATGCAGGCAATTGGGATTAGCTTAAGGGTTTAAAAAAAAGGAAGGCATCGACAAGTTGGGCCAATGGGTCTGTTTCCATGATGTAAACTCTATGACTCTGAGATGTTTAATGCAGGTACTTTGTGCTATGGTGAGGGCAGGTTAACTGAAAATCTTACAAATTACAATAAGTAGTCATTTGTTTGGTATGTTACAAATTAACATGTGTATTTAATTTTCCAGACATAGCTGCCAAGCAGAGCCGAATTGATGCCGTCCGCAAATCAATTAAATCCTTTGAGGAGCAACAGAATCGACTGATGAAACAAAAGAATATCATTGGCCAAGTCTGCGACATTCCTAAATCTTATGATAATGTCATGCAAGTTGGATTAAGAAAAGTGACGTTTAAATGGCAGAGGGGAAACAAAATAGGTAATGTCAGAGTTTTGGATATAAATTGAGCATTTAGTTTACACAGCTCTAGTGCATAAGTTTGAAAATAATTTTAAAAAGTTGATCTCCTCATTTCTGTTAGGATCCAGACTCTCAGTAGGATGCTGACACCCATGCTGGTGAACCTTGTGTTTTTCCCCAAATAACAATTCCAGATGTTTGTAGATGGCACTTAAGCAGGATATTTCCCCCATAGAGGAATTGCAGCTGAACCTGATCAGGAAGAACTTGTATTAATATAGAGGTTTTTTCCACAACCACTGGCTGTTCTCAAAGCACTTCACAGTTAACAAAGTTCTTGATGACAATCAATTTACATACTGTAAGCCCCCACAGACAGCGGTACCTGAAAAGCCAGATAATCTGTTTGTAATATTGATTGCGGGTTAATTTTTGGTCAGAATAACAGGGATAAAGATTCGTTTTGCAGATAGTGAAATTGGCTCTTATATCCATCTGAAAGGGCAGATTCGACCTTCATTTCATTCTTCATCCAAACGACAATGCATCAAATAGTGCAAAACTCCCTCAATACTGTCTGCAGTGCCAGCCTAGATTTTTCATTTTGTGCTCAAGTCCTGGAGTGGGACTTGAACCTCTGACCTTCTGACCCCAAGGTGAAAGTGCTGTCAACAGTCAGAAATCTGATGCATGATTCTTGACTTGGCCTTATTGTGAGGTTCTCTCACACTCCCATTTTAAGCAAGGAATATGTGGCATTGAATATTAATCAACAGTGCAAACCCAGTTCACCTTGTTATCTCCTCAGCTTTGATTAACCAACCTCACACACTTCATGGCTCAATCAGTAGATCTTCTGGAGTCAACATAATTCTAAAGGCACAAAAATTTAAAAGTGCATTTTTTTTAATATGACTAATCTTTTGGTGCATGACAAAATAGTTTAACTCAAAAGGTGCTGATGAAAATTTTAGGAAAGCAAATGAACTTAATATCCTGACTTGTATAGAGGAATAGGATTCCTTGTTCAAAAAAAAACAAACTAATGGTAACGAAATATGTGACTGGCAAAAAGCTGAGATGACAATAAAAATTCTTGTGTCAAATTTTTTTGATCAGCATTTGAAACAGAAATGCTTTGGCCAGACGTCTTCATCACAATTTACTAGATTGTTGATTAATATTTGCTCATTTAACATGCTGTGTATTTCCAGCATCCTCATTCTGTAAATTATTTATGAACAATAACTGTTTTCATTTTTATCCTCAATTCCTTATCTACACCCGTACAATACAATACAATACAAAACACTGGGGTTGTTTTCCCTTGAAAGACGTCGGCTGAGAGGGGATCTTTTACAGCTATATAAGATTATGGGGGTATAGATAGAGTAAATGGTGGTAAGCTTTTTCCACCATTAGAAATGGATAGAACGAGGGGTCACGGGCTCAGGGTGAGGGGGGCTATGTATAAGACGAATATTAGAGGCCAGTTTTTCACACAAGGGTAGTGGGGGTGTGGAATGCACTGCCGAGTAAGGTGGTGGGAGCAGGCACGCTAGGGTTGTTTAAGGGTCTCTTGGACAGCCACATGAGCGGTCTGCAGATAGAGGGATATAGCAGGACTGTTTGAATATAGGGAGGACCAAATAGTAGTAGACTATCT
Organism: Sphyrna mokarran; assembly: GCA_024679065.1. Taxonomy (NCBI): domain Eukaryota; kingdom Metazoa; phylum Chordata; class Chondrichthyes; order Carcharhiniformes; family Carcharhinidae; genus Sphyrna; species Sphyrna mokarran. The sequence continues at coordinate 23,598,618 of JAGIQG010000012.1, read as the reverse complement.
TTTAGTTTCGTCTCGGGAATGTCTTAGTTTTTTTTTAGCATGTTTAATTAAGTCTTATTTGTTTCCACAGGTAATTCGGTCCACCTTGTTGACCAAAAAGGGGCATGCATGCGGCATGTCGTGCGAGAGTTGCTCTTGGAGGTTGCTTCAGGAGTTGCCTAGTGCTTCACGTCGTCAGTGTATGCTTAAACTGGACCATCTGATGGGCAACATGACAGCTCATAGACTATCGCTGTTGCTGTGCTGACACATGGATTTGGGCCTGTGTCTGCGGGAGTTTGCGCGTTCTCCCCGTGGTTGCGTGGGTTTCCTCCGGGTGCTCCGGTTTCCTCCCACATCCCAAAAATGTGCTCTTAGGCTGATTAGGTAACAAATTGTCCCTATATTGGTCCCTATATGGGAATCTTCAACAATAGGCATAGCCTAAAGTCAAGGATATGTCATTAAGACGTTAGGACGGCGGCGTGGGCTCGTTGGGCCGAAGGGCCTGTTTCCTGTGCTGTGTTGCTCTTTGTTCTTTGTTCTTAATACTTAAAGCAAAGGTTTCAATTGAACCTGTTGCTGTAACCACTCAGTCTGCAGTTTGTTGTTTAATATTGTGCCAGTATTTCAATAAAAATGAAGTCAAACTTGATGCCTGATATACCATTGAGTTTGAGTGAAAGACATGTCCTTGTTTATCTGAAGTGGTCATCATTCAAGTACTAGTGATTTACAATATGTAAAATGGATGCTCATTAAATCTGTTACACTTTGATGTACATCAAGCTGCTAGATTTTAAAAATCCTGTTGCTTTTTAAGAAATGCAGAAACCTTGCTTATATTTGGCAACAGAATCTGAGCCAGACATGCAACTTATTTGTTAGTTTCACTGTTATTTTAACCCCAATATATCTTTAAATATCAAATAAAACAAGCAGCTTCTTAGATGTGGCTTAAAAGAAACAAACTTTGTTTGCAAAGAATTAGACTAGCATAAATTTCATCAACTAGTTCGTGTTTTTGTAAGAATTTTCTGATTGATAATGCATAGTTTCAGGCAGCTAGTTGCTTACATCATTTTAAACAAGCTTTCCAGTTTTCTCTGCTGTACTGAGTTCATATAATTTGTGTAATATAGATGGTTAAAATAAGCTTTGCAAATCAATTATTACATTGTGTTTATAGATTTTAATTTGTAAAAAGGTGATTTAATTTATAATTTAGATCAAATGATTTAAGCATGATATTCCCTTGTTCAGGTAGAATCTGCATCTTTTATAAATGAGCCAAGCTGTTTGTAAACAAAGGTGGGCCATCTCATTTACTTAGTGCTACCTAAACCACGGGCATTGATATAATAATATTTTTTGTTTCTCCAGGTGAAGGACAGTATGGGAAAGTGTACACATGTATAAATGTTGATACTGGAGAGCTAATGGCAATGAAGGAAGTAAGTATTTTTTTATTTTGGGAAGGTAGCCGTCTAGGTACTGGCAGTTTTCTGGAGCACTTTGTTCCGTCTAATAACAATTGGATGTTAGGTAGATCACTGGGTACTTGAGAAGGGTAGATACCATTCACAGGCACTGAGGTATGCTTTCCAAAAAGCTGCTCAGAAATCAAAGTAACAAAACTCAAAAATCATAATATCTACTGGCATTTCTTCACTTCAGCCTTAGTAGTTAGAACTTTTATTTACTTCCCCTCTGCAAACTTTGCTCTAATCTTCCTGAAATTAATTATAATTCTTGTTTCCATAAAAAAGAATCAGAAGCTTTAAGATAAATCTGTGTCTGCTTACAAAGCAAAAAAGACTTTTATGTGAATTCACCTGTTCTTTCCAAATGCAGCCAGTCTTGCTGTGTCTTTGCTGCATCTTCTGTTCTGTCATATTTATCCTCTCCTTACCAAGAGGCACCAGGTAGGCACATCTGTTAACACAATCCTTAACTGGTTATGAGAAAGTCCAACTATGTGCATTTCTCCTGGCTTGGCAATCTGATCAGAAATTAAGCCATTCCACTGGAGTGTAATGAGCAAATATTTTGTTGTTTCATTTTTAAAAAGTATTTCAAGGTTGACACACTATTCTCAGAGTATATTTCACTCTGTTGTATTTCCCATTCAGCTGCTCTCTGCTTGCCCTGGCTCATTCATATTCACTATGTACTCTGGAAACTAGAATAATCTAAAGATGAGAGTTGATAATCTCAACCTCAGTCCAGGCTGACCTTCATTTTGTAATTGTTATTTGTCTTTCTCATGGTTAAAGGTAGCCAATGGATCAAAGGAAGGCAAATGTGCAATCTTAGCCAGTGGGAAATTAAAAGGCAAACCAACAGCTATGATTCACTCTTGCCATTTGCAAATAATGAATAACCTACTTAGTCCTTGAATTGGTAACTTTTTGTACATGTACCCATGTATCTGGGATTGTGTATGTGCCTGATGGGTATATTTATGAAGTTTTGCTCTAACACAGATCCTTAACTGCTGGAGAACATCTCAGGGTTACAAACATGACTCTTGCCCTTGTTAGTCAAAATGCCATGAGAATTCCCAAAATACACCTCAGATGAATAAGATTCTGTACCAGAGTGTGATTGTGTAAAATTATGCCATATAGTTTCCCATAAAGTCAAAGGTACCTATAGACGAAAGAATTTAGTATAGGAATGGAAGAAAAGGCATATCCAAGGTCCCTCAGAATAGACAAAACTTTTGTTAGAAGATGGAGTGGATAGTATGCTTGGTAAGTTTTGTCCTGTCCATCGGTGTTTAATTTTTTGATCAATTTGTTATGCAATAAACTTTGTTTTCTGTCATATATAATTGAGTGGTTAGGAAATAAACATGGGGCTCCAGGAAGAGCATTAATGGAGATATAACCAATTCCTTGTTTTGTGGAAGGGCGTTTCTTGACGGATATTAATTTAGGTTTTATGTTCACAGCATGTTTTGCACGCTGTGCTAAATACATTTTTTGTGTGTGTGTTTGGATAGCACATAGGCTACAGTAAATTACTGATGGTCTGTTCAAATGGAAATACATCTGCATGTTTTCATTTAATCCCACTACACAATTATACAATTAAAACATTTTGAAAATTGTTGAAATTGGATTGACAAAGAAGTGCAATAATCTGATTTTCACTTAAGTGAAACTTGATTGATAATGTTTGCAACTCATTTCACTGTTTTCATTCATGACTTACTTATTAGCAGCCTCACCTCCTGAATCAGAAGGTATGGGTCAGTTCAGTGGCAGATATTAAAGTATGTAATCTATGTTAACACCTCAGGACAATTCTGAGGATGTGCTGCATTGTTGGAGATTTAACATTTTAAAGTTTATTAGTTCATAAGAAGACTTACATTAACACTGCAATGAAATTATTGTGAAAATCATCTGGTTGCCACAGTCTGGCATCTGTTCAGGTACACTGAAGGAAAATTTAGCATGGCCAGTGCACCTAACTGGCATGTCTTTCGAACTGTGGGAGGAAACCCATGCAGACAGGGGAAGAATGTGCTGACTCCACACAGACAGTGATTCAAGCCAGAAATCAAACCTGGGTCCCTAATGCTGTGCAGTAGCAGTGCTAACCACCGTGCTGCCCTCCATGTAGTCTCAGATGAGAAATTAAACAGAGGTCCTGTGTGTCCTTTAGGGATCATAAAGGGTTCCATGGCACAATGTCGAGAAGCACAAGGGAGTTCTCAGCAGTGCCCTGGCAAATACTTGTACCTCAAAACCACCTAAGAAAGCATACTTAATCTTGTTGCTATTTGAGAGATCTTGCTATGCATCCACTGGCTATTGCATTTCCATAATAGCAGTGACTATGCTTCAAAAACAAAAATATTTAATTGTCTGAAAAGCACTTGAGGCATCCTGTGACCCTAATGTGCCTTTAATAAAAGTGTTTTTTTTAACCATGTTGCTTATGTGGAGTATTCTTAAATTTCAGCGCTATCTGCACCAGGCTAATGATTGATCTTAGATAATGGAGTGTTTTAACCTGAGCTAATGCATTTTTGTTTATTTTTGACTTTTCTCTTGGGATTTTAGAGAAGGGTTTTAGTTAGGTTGACAAAAGACGGAATCATATGCTAATGGGAAGAAGTAAACTTGCAGGGAAAAAGATTTTGTTTTCTGCTTGGGTTTGAAAGCAAGAAACCTATCTCTCTTTCTCTCTGTCCCCTTTCTTGGAATTGCTGTGTGAGACTTGATAGGAGAAATAGACCTCTCTCTCTCTCTCTCTCTGCCTCCGAAGAGGTTCTGGAGGCTTGAGAACTGGCAGCCCACATACCAGCGCACAAACTTGTGTTGTTTGCTAACTGATTTTTAAGACAAATTTTAAATCTGAGGAATGTTACTCGAATTGGAACTAATAGAGATAGATTAGTTGTGAAGAATTGTATCTTGTCATGTTTTAGTATTTTAATTGGTGTAAGTTAAGCTAATTCATTTGGTAAGCTGTATTGTTAAATAAAGTTTGTTTTGATAAAAGCTTCCTAGTGTGTCAAGAGAATCACACTTGGAATGATTATCCTCACACTAATGTTTGGGGCCTAGCCTAACTTCATAATATATCTTGGGCTTTCTGATCTAGTCCCTAACCATAGAATGATAAAAATGGTACAGTGCAGAGGGGACCTGTGTACTTGGATACCAAGGCCTTTCACTTCATCTATCTCTCTCAGTAAATACCCATTTATTGTGTTGTCCCTTTTATTGTTTGACCTTCCTTTTACTGTTGTTTGACCTTCCTTTTACTGTTTGATCTCTCTAAATGCATTAGTTCACACTTAAGTGTTGAACTCTATCTGCCACTTGCCTGCCTGGACCACAAACCTGTTGCTATCATTTTGGAAATTAGAGCTGCCTTCTGCATGTCCACTGCACAGCCACTTTTTGTGTCATCTGCATATTTCCCAATTGTGAAATTTGAAAAATGCTATGTAAATGCAACTCATTCTCTTTAATAACTTGGTATTTCGCCCTCCTTGGTATTTGTAGATCAGATTCCAGCCAAATGATCATAAAACAATCAAGGAGACAGCAGACGAGTTGAAAATTTTTGAAGGTATCAAACACCCAAACCTGGTTAGGTATTTTGGTGTAGAACTGCACAGGGTAAGTACTTACTGATCACAATGATTCAATTCACCTTTTCACTACATATTCTAGTACAAAGCTAATTTCCTTGACATCCATAGTTCCAAAAGGCAAGGTAGTATTTTATGAAAAGCAGAGGGGCAGAGAGCTTCAATAATTCAAGAGAATGGGCATCTCTAAGGAGGAATAACAGTGTTCTGATTGAAAGCTGTACTTTCAGACTGAGTTGAGGATACCCTGATCATCTTAGGCAATTCCAAGGAATCAGTGGCGACTTGCTTCTTCTCTACTATGATGAGTTCTACAATGACTGAGTCTAATGCATAATCTCTAGTCTCTGCCACGCTAAAGCCCATTTTTTCATAAACTTTGACAAAGGAGTCAACAGTGACCTTTAGCTCTGTTCCTGAGTGAGACCTACACAAGTGTCATCTGCATATTGAAGCTTTATGACTGAGGTTGGAGTGATTTTGGATTGAATGCTCCCATCTGTTTTGTAGATGATCCCCACTCCTTGGGTAATTTGCTGAAGGTGAAATGCTGCAGTGATGATGATGGAGCAAACGTTGGTGCAGTGACATGTTGTTTCTTCTTGGTTTGCACTGAGATGAGCTCATTGGTAGCTCCATTGGTGAGAATCATGGTTTGCATGACACCTTGCAGTAAGTGGAAGATAGTGGCAGATATAAGGGCAGAAAGATTTGAGGAGGATACACCAAAAGACTTCATAGTTGAAAGCTTTTATAGGGTTGTAAGAAAAAGCAACAGCTGCTACTGTTCCTTGTATATGAATTTGCTGTGCAGTGATGCCTCTTGATGGGTGAAAATTGCAGTGACTCTGGAGGGAGCTCCTTTGCTATTGGGAGGAGATGGTTGAGGAGGATCCTTGCAATGACCTTCCTTATAACAGACACCAAGAAACTTTTATGTAGTTACTATATTTAGACTTGTCTCCCTTTTTGAATATAGTCACAATTGGAGCATTCCAAAGAATGCTGACGTGTGCTTTACTCCTCAAAAGAGGACTCTGAGGACATACAGCCCTACCAGGTGTGTGTTTCAGAATTTCAGTGGGGATTCTATTTGTTCGATAGAATTTGTTACTCACTTTTCAGCTGTTGAATGGGTTTTTCAACTCTGCTGGAGACCTTGGGTAGCGCCACAGCTAGCTAGGGTATTAAAGACAGTGTGTTGGCACAATGATTAGCACTGCTGCCTCACAGCACCAGGGATCTGGGTTCAGTTCCAGCCTCAGGTCATTCTCTGTCTGGAGTTTGCAAGTTCTCCCTGTGTCTGTATGGATTTCCTTCAGCTGTTCTGGTTTCTTACCACAATCCAAAGATGTGTTGGTTAGGTTGATTGGCCATGCTAAATTGACCTTGGTGTCGGGGGATTAGTAGGGTAAATATATCGGGTTATGAGAATAGGGCCTGGCTCCAATAATAGTTGGCGCACACTGAATGGGCTGAGTGGCCTGCTTCTGCACTGTAGGGATTGTTTGAATGGATTTGGGGAAATTTGAATCAAAGACACGTAGTTGGTTGAAGAGTTCTTCAAAATGTTCTTTCCGACAAGCACTGACTGCCCTTCTGCTCTTGATGAGCTCTCCTCCATGTTTGGCTGCCAGTAGAATGAGTTTGTGAATACTTGGCCATGGATTGTTTTGACAGTGTTGAAAAACATGCACTGATATGCTGGAGCTATATGCTGTTTCTATCTACCATTTGTTCTTTGTCATGCATTTTATATCACTGCCTTCGGCAACACATAGAACTGTTTTTTACCCCTTGAGCTGTAGTGAAGTTTCCAGTCAGTTAAAGCTGTGTTTTCAACTCAGTAAGATCCTGCATTTCTTAGTTGTTTTGTTAAGCTAGTCACAATGTTTCCTGGTAGATACACCAAGAATTTCTTTGCAGGCGCTTATGTGAATTTTGGAGGCAGTCAGGCACTATGGGCACACTGGCTACTGGTCACTGGAAGTTAAGAGGTGCTAACTGAGATGGGTTGCTTCAAGTACAATCTTTAAGGTTTTTGTTAATTTTCTTTGGGTATTTTTCTGTTGCCTCCACTGTTTGGGGCCAGACTGATGGAAATGGTAGATCTGATGAGGATCCTCGTGACAGATGGTCCATCAACCACAGTCTCCTCTAGGGTTTTGACAAAGGAGTGATCTTTGAAAGTACCAAAGAAAAATAGCTCAACAGGATCAAAGATTGAGAGTGAACTGTAATTATCTGCTGAGTTTTCATTCAGGACCATTCTTATGTTTTCACAGTTATAAATTTGTCACTTGGACAACAACATATCAAAGGTTGAGATCTTTCTACTGTGACTGCCAGCTATATAAACCTTGTTTCCTGTAAACTGTCTTATTCTTTTAGAGAACTAAAAATTAATGTCTTCAACCTGAAACATTAACCCCACCACCTTTTAAGATATTTTCTAACTTAAGTATTACCAGCATTTTTTGCTTTTATTATCATTAGTCAGTGCTAAACTAGATGATTACAGTTTAAAGTGGCATTGCTTTCATAAGTTATATAAAATGTTTAGCAAAGTAGAATTGCATTCAACTTATGTATAATGACAACTCATTGTGCATGTGTTCCTTGGCTTGGTTTTTGTCCAAAGATTGAAAACTAAATCAAGTTATGTAAATGTGACGTACTTTGCTTTCATCCTGGCCCATCAATTTCAAATAAAGTGCCCTTGGATTAGGTGAATGTTCAGTTCTCTGTTCAATGATTTAATAACCACTTAAAATGTTGGGTCTGTATCTCTTCCTCAGATTATACTTCAGTTCGACTGTGATGATACAGTAGAGATAAAAATTAGTTCTGAGTCAGGTCCCTTACTTTCTGTACTGTTGGTGACTGGAACTTTCCTTTCAAAGGCAGTGCACAAGTGGTTCTTCTATCAGGACAGAGTTGTATTTGCAAGAAACCTGTGGGTCTCTTCCTATTAAAAATAATGGGTGAATATTATGCCTTTAAGTCTATGACTGTCCCTTGAATACTGTGCCACACTGCTTTGATAAAGCACTCAAATATCAGTTAATTCACTTACTGGAATCTATACTTTAGATTAAAAGTCACTCTCTCCAGATGCAGTTGCCCGCTAAATTTGTATGCATATATTTCCTGTGATTAAACGTAATGTTGTTATGTGTCTGAATATTTGGACACCACACAGCCGCCGTACATGTTGACCATGGTGTTTATTTTTGGATCAGGAAGAAATGTACATCTTTATGGAGTATTGTGATGAAGGCACACTTGAAGAGGTGGCCAGGCTGGGTCTCCAGGAACATGTAATACGATTATACACAAAGCAAATCACCACAGCTATCAATGTACTCCATGAACATGGAATTGTACACCGAGATATCAAGGGTAATGCATTTGCATAAAAGCATATGTAATTTAAACTGAGCTAATCTCAGTAACTGTTATATTTAATTGCATTCTAAGACTTCTTAGAATACAACACCAGGTTGAAGTCCAACAGGTTTATTTGAATTCACAAGCTTGTGATTTCAAATAAACCTGTTGGATTTTAACCTGGTGTTGTGAGAATTCTTGCTGTACTCCCTCCAGTCCAATGCCGGCATTTCCGCATCTTAATTGTATTTTAAACATGCTTCCATAGGTTGTGGCAGCAAGCAATGTGTAAAACTGAGGGCAGTGTGATTGGCTTGGGGGTGGGGGGAGTAGCATGCGATTGGGTCAGGGATGAAGGGCAGCGTGCGATCAAATCGGGGTGGGGGGGAGGGATGGATAGTGTGCGATTGCTCATTGCCCCAACTTCCCAGATCCAATCGGGTCCAGCAAGGTGAATGGGCAGCATGCAGTCAGACCCAGGGATGTGAGTGGGCAGCCAATAACAGGTGTGGGGGAGAAGGGGAGTGGGTGGTGTGGTTGCGGTGGCGGGATGGTGAGTATGTAATTGGGTTAGAAGGATGGGAGATTGGCAAGGGCAGATGTGGGTTGTCTCTCACTCTTTAAAAAGCGCTTGGATGAGCATTTGGCACATCATGATATTCAAGGCTATGTTAGTAAATTGGCTTAGATAGGTAGGTCACTTGTAGGTGCAACTCAACATGCCAAAGGGCCTTTTCTGCACTGTGTGGTTCTGTGGTTTACCATTCTTTCCCTATCATGCTGTCTGTACCCATACAATCCCTACAACGCACAGGAGGACATTCAACCCATCAACACCATCTCTCTGAAAGAGCACTTTACCTAGGCCTTCCCTCTGTCCTAATCTACACATCTTTGGACCCAACATTGTAGCACTGCACGATTATATACATTGGGATGACTTCATGTAAAGTTAATCATTTCTGAAAGACTGTTGCAATTTGTTCTGATGTTTGTTCGAGTTTATGAGTTGTTCCAATGCCATCCAGAAAGAACAAGATAGTTCCTCTGCAACCTTGTCTATCAATTAACGTCTTTCTCCATCCCTGTGATGATTTGCAGTGGGTCCATTGTTTGGGAACCTTGGCTGATTTTTCTTTTTCTGCTTTTTTTCTTCCGTTGTCCCTTACTCTAGTAATCTACCCTCACTGTTAGGTTATTAGACCAGGTACCAAAATCCCAGATGAGCATGATTCTACCTAAACTAACATTCATGCCCCTAGCCTTCACATACTACCACTAGCCAATAGACACTCAGGGTAAGTTTCTGTATCACCTTGTATGAGATGTATGTTTTAGTAGAACCTTACAATCAAAGTTAGGATTTGTGATCTGGCAAATACTTGCTGTGATTGAACCAATATTTGAATAATGACAGTACACCAATATTGGGTGCAGTATATATCTAGCAATGTATATTCCAGTTGCTGCAAGACTGAAAAATAAAAGGGTCATGCTGAGGCAAAATGTATTTGCTGTCTTTAAGTAGATAGTTTATGTTTTGGGGTCACTTGCTGCCTATCCTTCTATAAAATGAGCTAGTTTCCTGGTTATCTCATTTTCTGCTGCAGGGCAAATTCTCTGCTATATTGCACGATACATCAGAACTTCCCAGTTCTGGCAATGAACTTCTCCCATTTGTCAGGAAAGGTGTACATTTTCTATGAAACTGAAAGGACGTTGTAGCCTCTGAGCAAGCTGAAGATTCCAGTGCCTCTAGTATAGGATAGGGATAGGCATGAAGCTGGGGGCAGTAGTTATAGCTGGGGGAAGGGTAATTATGAGGCCATCAGGAGAGAATTAGGGTGCCTAGATTGGACTAGGAAACTACAGGGACTGGGAACATCTGGAATGTGGAGCTTATTCACGGAGCAGCTGCTGCGAGTCCTTGATAAGTATGTCCCTGGCAGGCAAGGAGGAAATGATCGAGTAAGGGAACCTTGGTGTATGAAAAAAGTTGATTCGCTGGTTAAAAGGAAAAAGGAGGCTTATGTCAGGATGAGGCTTGAAGGCTCAGTTAGTGCAATGGATAGCTATAGATTAGCCAAGAGGGAGCTAAAGAGTGAGTTGAGGAGAGCTAAAAGGGGACACGAGAAGACTTTGGCTGATAGGATCAAGGAGAATCCTAAAGCTTTCTTTAGATATGTTAAGAATAGAAGATTGGTTAGGACAAGATTAGGGCCAGTCATAGACAGCAGTGGGAAGTTGTGCGTGGAGCCTGAAGAGATTGGTGAGGCACTGAATAAATATTTCTCTTCGGTATTCACGCAGAGTGCTGGAAATGTAGCTGTGGAGAACACTGAGGTACAGGGTTGCAAATTGGGAAGTATTGTAGTAGATAGGGAGGATGTGCTAGAAATTCTCGAGGGTTTGAAGTTGGATAAGTCCCATGGGCCGGACGGGATTTACCCTAGGATTCTCTGGGAGGCAAGAGAGGAGATTGCAGAGCCTCTGGCTCTGATCTTCAGGTCCTCGTTGGTTACGGGTGTGGTTCCGGAGAACTGGAGGATAGCGAATGTGGTCCCATTGTTCAAGAAGAGGAAGAGAGACCTTCCAGGGAATTATAGGCCAGTGAGTCTTACTTCTGTTGTGGGCAAAGTATTGGAGAGAATAATTAGGGATAGGATTTATACTTATTTAGAGAGAAATGAATTGATTGGAGATAGTCAGCATGGTTTTGTGAAGGGTAGGTCGTGCCTTACTAACCTCATTGAGTTTTTTGAAAAAGTGACTAAAGAGGTGGATGGGGGTAAGGCGGTTGATGTGGTATATATGGACTTTAGTAAGGCGTTTGATAAGGTGGCCCATGGAAGACTTCTGCAGAAAATGCAGATGTATGGGATAGAGGGTGATTTAGCTAATTTGGTTAGGAATTGGCTAGCAGATAGAAGACAGAGGGTGGTGGTTGATGGGAGATATTCATCGTGGAGTTAGGTGACAAGTGGTGTACCTCAGGGGTCTGTTTTGGGGCCCCTGCTGTTTGTAATTTTTATAAATGATCTGGATGAGGGTATTGAAGGATGGATTAGTAAATTTGCAGATGACACTAAAGTCGGTGGAGTGGTAGATAGTGAAGAGGGGTGTTATAGTTGCAGAGAGACTTGGACAAGTTGCAGAGCTGGGCCGAGAGGTGGCAAATGGAGTTTAATGTGGAAAAGTGTGAGGTAATTCACTTTGGCAGGAATAACAAATGTGTAGAGTATAGGGCTAATGGTAGGACTCTTAATAGTGTTGAAGAACAGAGGGATCTTGGTGTATATGTGCATAGATCCCTGAAAGTAGGCAATCAAGTCGATAAGGTTGTTAAGAAGGCATATGGAGTCTTAGCTTTTATTGGTAGGGGGATTGAATTTCGGAGCCGCAACGTCATGTTGCAACTGTACAAAACTCTAGTGCGGCCGCACTTGGAGTATTGTGTGCAGTTCTGGTCCCCACATTATAAGAAAGATGTGGAGGCATTGGAGAGGGTACAGAGGAGGTTTACCAGGATGTTGCCTGGTATGGAGGGCAGGTCTTATGAAGAGAGGCTGAGGGATTTGAGGTTGTTTTCGTTAGAAAGGAGGCGGCTAAGAGGGGACCTTATCGAAACATATAAGATGATTAGAGGTTTAGATAGGGTGGACAGTGATAGCCTTTTTCCTAGGATGGAGAAAGCTAGCACGAGGGGACACAGCTTTAAATTAAGGGGTGATAGTTATAGGACGGATATCAGAGGTAGGTTCTTTACCCAAAGGATGGTTCGGGAGTGGAATGCCCTGCCTGCGGCAGTTGTAGATGTGCCAAGTTTGGTGGCGTTTAAGAGGTTAGTTGATTGGTCGGCGCAACATCGAGGGTCAAAGGGCCTGTTCTGTGCTGTAATGTTCTATGTTCTAGTGGCACTATTGCCTTATTGCTTATACAATACTAAAAGTTTCTGAGGCATGCTTGAGTTCAGGGGCTACCAAATGAGGTATTATTTCACTATTTCACCTGCAGTCTTGCGCTGATTTTGCTTTACGTTACCAGCTTCTACAGCCCTGACTAAATAGGATAAACTATATTTGGCAGTAATGTCCTTTTTACTTTATTATATGCTAAAATTGAAGTTTTCTTCATATTTTAGGTGCCAATATTTTCCTCACCTCATCAGGTCTAATCAAACTGGGGGACTTTGGTTGTTCAGTAAAACTGAAGAATATTGCACAGACCATGCCTGGTGAAGTGAACAGTACTCTTGGAACTGCTGGTAAGAAAATTCTTGAGGGAGTTTGCTTTTAATATGGTCATTCAGTTAGATCAGTGTATATATTATTCATTTGATGCAAATGTTTTCAACTTTACATGGACTCTCAGTTGGGGGTAACTTTTCAAATTTCATTTTGTTTTCCATGTCATCTGGTTGGCTTTTTGCTAAGTTTAAATTTTGGTCAAGATGGTGGGAGAGTAGAGCTCTTTACAGGTGTATAGGCACTGATGTAAACAGCTAACTCAACCAACAAAATGCCCCATAAAGTAGAAGGACACCATAGGAAAGGGGGCATAGATTAGATGTGGGTTACATTGCAAATCTCCATGCTCAGCAGTATAGCTGATTTGGTGCTGCTTATTGTTTGACTTTAGAGAGCAGTTGAAATTTAGTAATACTCTAACCTCAAAATTCCCATCCTACCATTGTGCAATTATGCCATGGTTACTATCATTACAACCACATCTTTGACATTCCATTGCACAACATGAATGAGAATTTAGTCATGTTTGAAGTATTGACAGCAGATCATATTCTTGTATACTAACTAAAAGCTGATTACACCAGGGATAAGGTATAACAATTGTTACTGCATATTTTGGAAAGCCTTGCTCGAATTTTTCAGAGATGTAGATGATTGATTACTGTTGTCTGTGTGCAGTTCCGGAATGATTCAATACTGAGTGTTGCAATATTGAGCCTCTTGGATATGGATTGTTGCTGTAGAGACTATTCTTGTAAAACCTGCTACAGGATTGACATTTTCCTATTGGTTTGATTTTGCAATTTCTATTTGTTTTCATGGATCATAATCCATTTCAATTTAGATTTGTTTTTTACTTAGAATTTCACCCAATTCAAGTTTAATTAAGAGCATGAAACATGGAAATTGCAATAATATAAAATATCTTTGGATTCTTACTTTAATGCCAACATTAGCTTATTTATTTTTTGGTGGATTGAAGCAGACTGATGAATGGCATTTGTATGTTAATCAAATAGTACTGTAGCCAGTGGTAATCTGTAGGTACCTTGAATTTAATGTAGTGAATAAATTTGCCTGCATTCTATTGCTCATATATTAAATGGGTAATTATTTTATATCTAATGTAATTTTTACATGTTAATTTTGAAGTAAGCTACAGTGGGTAGAACATCTGGGGATATTAGGACGCAGTTTGTTTTTGAATGTTTGCTGTTTGCATAGAATATGCATTCATGCTGGCTGAATATTTCTTCAGTGAAGTTTTTCCCTCTGGAAGGCACGGTTTTATAGTGGGGTTGGATTTTGTTATGTTCTCTGTCCTGTATGACCTAGCCCATGAGGAAGCTAGCCAACTTCTGTGTGAAGTTAAATACAATGAACTACATAAATATTTTAAGGCAACTCATCTGTAATCCGTCTTGTACACATTCTCTAGCAGAAGTCAATGCATAGTGATTTGGAACAAAAGCCCTGGCTGCTTTCCATCTCTACACGTTTCAGAGATGCTTGGTGGATTGTAGACAGTGCATCTTGGAGGTAGTGTGCACTGCTAACTGTGTCCATCAGCAATGGTGGGAATGAATGTTTGAAGTGCTAGATACTATTCTGATCTTGTTGAAGCTGCTTTGTCCTGGTTGATGTCAAGCTTCTTAAGCATTGTTGAAGCTGTACTCATTCAGGCAAGTAGAACGCATTCTATCACACTTCTGACTTGTGCCTTGTAGATGGCGGACAGGCTTTGAGGAGTCAATAATATTCACTGCAGAATTCCCAACTTCTGATCTGTTCTTTCAGTCACAATATTTATACGGCTGTTCCAGTTTTCTGGTCAATAGTAACTCCCAGGATGATTCAGTGATGGCAATGCCGTTGAATGTGAAGGGGAGATAATAGATTTTCGCATGTTGGAGATGGTCATTGTCCAGCACTCGTGTGACAGGAATGTTATTTGCCACATATCAGCCAAGCCTGAACATTGCTCAGATCTTGCTGCATACTGGCAAAAACTGCTTCATTATATGAAGAGTCACGAATAGTATTGAACACTGCAACAATCAGTGAATATTGCCACTTCTGACCAAGATAGAGTGGACGTCATCTGAAGATGACTCTGACAACATGCTAAGGTTCAGGTAATTGGCCTCTCACAATCATCTTCCATTTGTGGTGGGTAGGACTCCAACAAATGGAGAGTTTTCCTCTTATTCCCATTGACTTCAATTTTAATAGGGCAATAATGCAACACCTGGTCAAATGCTGCTTTAATGTCAAGACAGTCAACTCTCATCTTAACTCTAAGAATTCAGCTCTTTTGTCCATGTTTGAGCCAACACTGTAATGAAATCAGGAACTGAATGGCACTAATAGAATTCTCAATGAGTAGATCATTACTGTGTAAATGCCACTTGTCAATTATCCCTTTCACCATGAATAGACTGATGGGGTGTTAATTGGACAGGTTGACCTTTCATGCTGTTTGTGGACAACTAACTTGGGCAATTTTCAAAATTGTTGTGCTGAAGCCGGTAATTTAAGTATTCTGGAATTGTTTGGCTTGGACTGCTGATCATTCTAGAGCACAAGTCTTCAGTACTATTTTCAGAATGCTGTCAGGATTCTTAAGCTTTGTGTTGTGTCAAATGTTTCAGTCTGTTTCTTGGTATCACATGGTACCTGTGATACCAAGAATGTAGCATGCATGTAGTTCTGAAGCTTCACCAGTTTGGCACCTGATATTTTTAGATATGTTTGGTACTCCTGGCACTTTTCATTTAATCATAGACTGGAATCATAGAATCCCTACAGTACAGAAGGAGGCCATTTGGCCCATTAAACCTGCACTGATGACAATCTCACTAAAGCCCTGCCCCAATAAACAAGCAGTTTAGCATAGTCAATCAACTAACACACCGTAGGAGGAAACTGGAGTACCCGGAGGAAACCCACACAGACCTGGGGAGAATGTGCAAACTCCACAGGGTCACCCAAGGCCGGAATTGAACGTGGGTCCTTAGTGCTGTGAGGCAGCAGTGTTAGTTACTGTGCCACCATGCTGTCCCACATTTAACCGGAGATGCTGGTGATAGTAAAGAGAGCAATATGCTCAGCCACGTGATTACAAATTATGGTTCTATATTAAGTTACTGATGGTCCACATCGCTTCATGGATGCCCAGAATGAGCTACTAGATCTGTTCCTGCCTACAGCAATGAGTTGAAGTATAAATGGTGGAAAGCCTTATGTTTCTTGCTGTCCAGATCAATAATCTGTCCTGGTCCTTCTTTGCTGACACTATAGTTAACAAAGCCTATCAACCCCTCTACTTTCTTAGAAGACTAATGAAGTTTGGCATGTCTGGTACGACTCTTATCAACTTTTACAGATGCACAATAGAAAGCATTCTTTCTGGTTGCATCACAGCTTGGTATGGTTCTTGCTCTGCTGAAGACTGCAAGAAATTACAAAGTGAATGAAGCCCAATCCATTATGCAAACCAGCCTCCCATTCGTTGAGTCTGTGTACACTTCCTGCTGCCTTGGAAAAGCAGCCAGCATAGCTAAGGATCCCATGCATCCTGGACATTCTCTCTTCCACCTGCTTCCGTCAGGGAAAAGATACAAAACTCTGAGATCACGTACCAACCGACTTGAGAACAGCTTCTTACCTGTTGCCATCAGACATTTGAATGGATTTGCCTCTCACTATGTTGATCTTCCTTTACACCCTAGCTATGATTGTAACACTATATTCTGTGCAGTCTCCATTCCTTCTGTTTGAATGTTTGTACAGTATGAAGAAACAATATTTTTCATTGTATACTAATAGAGTCATAGAGGTTTACAGCATGGAAACAAGTCTTTCAGCTCAACTTGTTCATGCCAGCCTTTTTTAAAAACTCCTAAGCTAATCCTAATTGCCCGCATTTGGCCCATATCCCTCTATACCCATTGTATCTATGTAACTATCTAAATGTTTTTTGCGAGATAAAATTGTACCCGCCTCTACTACTACCTGTGGTAGCTCGTTCCAGATACTCATCAGCCTTTGTGTGAAAAAATTGCCTCCCTGGACACTTTAGTATCTCTCCCCTCTTACCTTAAACCTATGTCTTTTAGTTTTAGACTTTCCTACCTTTGGGAAAAGATATTAACTATCTATCTTATCTATGCCCCTCATTAAATTATCAATCTCTATAATGAGGTCACGTCTCAGCCTCTACGCTCCAGAGAAAAAAGGTTCCAGACTAATTAGCCTCTCTTTATTATTCAATCCATCAAGTCCCGGTAGCATCCTAGTAATTCTTTTCTGCTCTCTTTCTACTTTAATAATATCCTTTCTATAATAGGGTGACCAGAATTGCACACAGTATTCCAAATGTGACCTTATCAATGTCCTGTACAATTTCAACAAGACATCTCAACTCCAGTATTCAAAGTTCTGACCGATGAAACCGAGCATGCCGAATGTCGTCTTCACCATTTTGTCCACCTATGACTCTACTTTCAAGGAGCTATGAACATGAACCCCTAGATTTCTTAGTTCTGTAACCCCGAACACCCTATCATTAACTGAGTAAGTCCTGCCCTGGTTCAGTCTACCAAAATGCAACATCTCGCATTTGTCTGAATTAAACTTCATCTGCCATTCATCAGCTCACTGGCCCAATTGATGAAGATTCCGTTGTAACTGGAGATAACTTCCTTCATTGTCCACTATGCCCACCAACCTTGGTGGCGTCGGCAAACTTACTAACCATGCCTGCTATATTCTTATCCAAATCATTAATATAAATGACAAATAACATGGACCCAGCACTGATCCCTGAGGCACACTGCTGGTCGCAGGCCTCCTGTTTGAAAAATAACTTTGTATTCATTTAGATAACTCACCCTTAACTTTAAATGTAAAGTTGCATGAGATTTAACTTTATGCAACAACTTACCTTGTCGTACCTTCTCAAAGGCCTTGCTAAAATCAATGTAGACAACATCAACGGCATGGCCCTCATCTACCTTGGTTACCCCTTCAAAAAACTCAGTCAAATTTGTGTGACATGATTTTCCACTCACAAAGTCATGCTGACTGTCTGGAATCAATACTTGCATCTCTAAATGCCAGTAGATCCTGTCTCTCAAAATATCTTCCAACAGTTTACCCCCCCACAGATGTGAGGTTCATTGGCTTGTAGATCCCTATATTCTTCAGAAGATTCACTTAATCCCAGCTGCCTATGCACATCAGGTGCCTCATTCTTCTTCTTGACAAGAGCCTCAATATCCCGAATCACCCAGGGATTCCTGACTTCTGCCAACCTTACCCTGAACTCTCTTTAGTACACTTTTGAAAGCATGCCACTTACCAGACTGATACTATCAAATTTGGCCTTGCCCCAATATAGAATTTTAACTTTTGGGACAGATCTGTTATTCTCCATAGCTATCTTAAAGCTAATAGTTTTAATACATATGACAATAATCAGAATTCTGAATCTATCCCATTTGACAATATAATCAGAATTCTGAATCTATCCCATTTCGCACAGTGGCAGTGCCACACGATACAAGGAATGGTATCCGCAATGTGAAGATGGGACTTTGTCTCCCCAGGGTGGTCACTGCTTACCAGTGCTGTCATGGACGGATGCATCTGTGACAGATAAATTGATGAGAATTATTTTCCTTTTTTTTTTGGTTTTGTTTCCTCAACACCTCCCACCACCCAGTCTGCCCAATAAGTCCTTTAGGACCTGTTAGTAGTAATGCTACTGAACCACTCTTGGCCATTGAAGTCCTTTACCGAGAACACATTCTGTGCTCTTTCTTCAGTGTTTCTTCCAAGTGGTGTTCAACATGGAGTTGTACTGATTCTTCAGCTGAGGGAGGATGGTAGGTAATAATGCATAACAGTTTTCTTTTTCCATATTTGACCTGATGCCATGAGAATTCATTGGGTCTGGAGTTTATGTTGAGGACTCCTAGAATAACTCCCTCCCGAGTGAATACAGCTGTGCTGTTATCTCAGGTATGATAATGGAGCTGTCACAGCATTGGTTATAAGGTGAGTATGACTGAGTCAAGCTGTTGTTAGTCAGCAGAATAGTTCTCTAAATATTGGTACAAAATCTCAGATGTTTGCAAGGAGAACTTTGTAGAATTGACTGGACTGGATTTGCCATTTTGTTTCTAATCCCTAGGTCTATGACAAGTGCTTTATCCTGTTTTATTTCTTTGTAATTCTTCTGAAACAGTTTTTTTTTTTTGTTTTTATTCCAATTTGGTCAATTCAAATCCAATTCAGAGTCTCAACAAGTTGAGACATTCCCGATCCAAGCTGACAAGACGTGGCTCTCACCTCCTGTCTTGGGCTTGATCTACATGATCCAAGCTGATTGGAGTAGGCATAGCTTCTCCTCCAAGGCTTGATCTCATTTGCATCTTAGCTGAAAGGCCGAGATGCCACTTTTGAAAATTGCTTCAAATGAAGCTGAAATGTAATCTAATGACTTTAACTAAGCGCAGCATTTCGATACTACACTTGATCTTAGCCTTGTAGAACTGAGCAACTTGCTTAGAGCATTTTTAGAGGGCATTTAAAAATCAACCACATTCTGGATCTGGAATCACATATAGGCCAGATAAGGATGTCAGATTAGTGAACCAGCTAGGTTTTTATGAGAATCTGATAGTTTCATCACCATTATTGACACTAGCTTTTAATTCTAAATTAACTGAATTATATATTGATTGAATTGATAATTAATTGAATTTAAACTCCATCAGCTGCCACAATGTGATTTGAATCTGTGTCCGCAGAGCATTTGCCTGGATCTCTGAATTATCTCAGTAGCTTAACCATTACACCACTGTTTCCACACACCCGCCACTGCAATAAATCAGCATTGGTGTTTCTTTAAAGAAATGGTGGTTCCAAAACTACAAACTTTCCATAAAGTACATACTGGGGAGAGAAAAAACTTGCATTTATATTACATCTTATCACATCTCAGAAGCATTTTAAAATGTGTCAAATTGAATGAGTTATTTTGAAGTGCAGCAATTACTGTTGTCATTGATACAGTAAACAGCAAGATATCCAGATGATTTGTCTCATTTTTGTTCTTTTAAAGCTTACATGGCTCCTGAAGTTATCACTAGAGCAAAGGGTGAAGGACATGGACGTGCTGCAGATGTTTGGAGCTTGGGGTGTGTCCTTGTGGAAATGGTCACGGGCAAGGTGAGAAGTTAAATGTTAGTAGGTTATGTAGCTGAATATTGAGAAAATTTTGTGTGCAAAGCCATGTTATAGTTATGGCAAGATACGCATTGGTGGTTTGGGTTGAACTGAAACAGATTCTTCTTCACTCCTGAAGTTCAAGTGCACTTGGGCAGGTGATAAAAGTGTCTTTATTTTTTATGTTTTTATATATATAGTGTCTTAAGTTCCTATTTTAATCATGGTGAATAAAAGCACAACACCATCTTTATATTTGTATGCAGAATTTGCACTGGTTACATGAGTAATGTATCAGATCTTTACATTTGTTTATTGAACTGACAGCCCCAATTTTCCCCTGTGAATGAAATGAGGTTGAGCAGTTCCTGCTTAATATTCAGCAGACATTAATGCATGCTACCTCAATTGATTTTGATGACCTGCTTGCATAGTGCAGGATACTGAAATGGTCATTATACATGTGACAGGAGAAGCAAGGATTGCACTACCTCTACGTTTTGCCTGACTGGGAGTTCTTGAAGTCTTTGTTAGATTTGAAATAGATGTACTCTTCAGTTCCATTATCCCTCACTTTTTCTGGATACAAATAAACAGTTTTAAAATTGTGTAGTATATGCTGTGTAGAATTCAAACTCTTGCTTGTGAATTTCAGACTTTTTTCTTTCTGGGTGTAAACTTCAATGATTCATTTAAGTAGCCAGAGCTTTACTCAAATGCCTTAGAATATGAATCATTAAAAGCTGGGATCTTTGAAATGTAACAGTGTTTTGAGTGGTTCCTTCACCTGGCACATTCTGAAAGAAAATGTTTTGCTCCAGTGGTGAATCAGACCACTCCTTGTAGAGCACAAAGAATGAGTCAGCCTATTGAAACTCTTCGCTTATTGTTGCCTTCAATTTAATTGTAAAGTTGAAGGTGATTCACACTCGAGAAGGCTCTTTGACTATAGAATTAGATATGTACAGGAAACTCACTTCCTGACCACATTGTATACAAAGAAAATTACAGCACAGGATTGGGTCCTTCAGTCCTCCAAGCCTACACCGACGGTGCTGAACTAAAACTCCTTACCCTTTCAGCAACCATATCCCTGTATTCTCATTGTATTCATGTATTCTCTTTGTATTTATGTATTTGTCCAGATGCCCCTTAAAAGTCACTTTCGTATCTGCTTCCATAACCTTCCTGCCAATGAGTTCCGGGTACCCATACCCTCTGTTTAAAAAAAATCTTGCCTTGTGCATCTTCTTTAAACCTTGTCCCTCGCACTTTAAACTTAATGCCCCCTAGTAATAAACTCTTCCACCCTGGGGGAATAATCTTGTAGACTTCTATCAGGTCTCCCTTCAATCTCCATCATTCCAGTGAAAACAAATTAAGTTTCTCCAACCTCTCCTCATAATTAATGCCCTCCATATCAGGCAACATCCTGGTAAATCTTTTCTGTACGATCTCCAAAGCTTCCACGTCCTTTTGGTAGTGTGGCGACCAGAATTAAACACTGTATTCCAAGTGCAGCCTAACTAAGATTCTATAAACCTGCAGCATGACTTGTTAATTTTTAAACTCATTGCCTCGGCCGATGAAGGCAAGCATGCCGTATGTCTTCTTGACTACCTTCTCTACCTGCATTGCCACTTTTAGTGACTTGCATTTTATATTCACTATATTTTACAATGACTGAAAAAGACGAATGTCGTTCTGATAGCTAACTAGATAGAGTTTGGAATAACATACTGTTGCATTTGAATAATTACTTTTAAGTCAGTTTCTTTCTTCTGTTATGTCACATGGTTGTAATCTCTTGAACTTCGCAGTGCCATTTTCTTCACAGAATTACTTTTGATGTGAACTATGCTACTTCGCTCCTCTAAAATAAAAAGCAAAATACTGCATACACTGGAAATTTGAAATAAAAATAAAAGGTGCTGGAAGGACCCAGTCAGTCTGGCAACATCTGTGGAGAGAGAGAAACAGAGTTATTGTTTCAATTCTGTAATGATGCTTCTCCAGAGCTCACCAGTGCTGCCGAGTTGTTCCAGCACTTTTTGTTTTTTGCATAAAACAAATAATTTGCCTTAGAGTCACAGCCAGCAGAATATTTTTGAATGTTTCTCGCATTACACACTGGAATAATTGTTGTGCTTTGGAGACTAAATTAAGTGGCATTTCAAGAAAATAAATAACTCATGTTAAAAGCATAAGGAAATAGAAAAAGACTTGCATTTAGGTAGTGCCTTTCGTGACCACCAAATGTCTAAAAGCACTTTAGAGTTGATGAATTCTGATTTGAAATGTAGTCAGTGGCCAGTTTGTGCATGTTAAACTCCCAGAAATATGAATATGACAATAACCAGGTAATCTTTTTTCCTAATGTTGATTGAGGGCTAAATGTTGACCAAGACTAACTCTTCTGCTGTCCCTTGAAATACTGCCATGGGGTTTGGCACTCGGGGCTTTGCTTTAACATTTCATTCAAAGGACGGCACCTCTCGCTGCAGTAGTCCCTCAGTAATGTACTGAAATTTCAGCATAGATTGTTGTTCTCAAGTTCTGGAGTGGAACTTGAACTTGGGGTCTTGTGACTTGACGATCATGTTAATCACTGAACCAAGGCTAGCACCCTCAAGTTAGTTTTTACTATGCAGGGTATTGGACAGTATTGTTAATTCTTTCTGGCAAAACTGTTCTGACTGTTCAAAGACTTGTGCGGCCAGACACATGATCTGTTTGCTTCTATGAGAGATACAACATTATATAATTTTGCAGAGACATTTTTGTTTTTGCTTAGCTATTAAAAAGTGATTTTACAAAGATATTCAGCAGCCATGAAGGGACCTCTGCAAGGTTACTATTGCAAAACTTTTTACAATGGAGGTGGAGAGAGGTCACATAGTAGCATAGTGGTTGGCACTGCTACCTCTCGGCACCAGGGACTTGGCTCGATTCTAGCCTTGGGTGACCGTGGAGTTTGCATGTTCCCCCCATTTCTGCATGGGGTTCCTCCAGCTGCTCTGGTTTTCTCCCATAGTCCAACAATGTGTAGGTTAGGTGGATTGGCTATTGTAAATTGCCCCTTAGTGTCCCAGCTTGTATAGGTTAGGGGTATTAGCTCAGGGTTATGGGGTAGGTCAGGGGATGGACCTAGTTAAGTACACTTTTGGAGAGTCAGTGGACCAAATGACGACCACCTTTACTGTAAGGATTCTATAATTCTAACTGGCATTGAAGGCTGAGAACATTGCCAAGTGTGCAGAAGATTGTTGGCTGATAAGGTGGCAACACTGCCCTATGGTCTAATTGAGGAGGTAATTGGTAAGGAGATTAGAAAACTGCCTGTACACCAATCCATTAGATTGCTGTGGGAATTGATGATTTGCATATATAGAAAACTGGAGGTAATGATTGATAGCAAGGGAATGAATGCCCACTAAAAATAGGAATGGCTTCCCTGCTTCTCTCAGTTGCTGATGTGAAGGATAATCATTGGTCAAATGTTGTATTTTTCAAGGTAACTTTTGTCCTTTTTACACTGAAATATTGCACAAACAGGCTACCCAATCAGACCATGCTTCAATTGATCATCGATAACCAAACAAAGCACCTGTGATAGTTCACTTACACTCAATTTCTGCACTGAGCTTCTGACAGATGTATGTTCAAAGCTGGCACATAAATATAGCACAATGGGGTCATGGTATTCTCAAAAGTCTTGTAGAATCATAGCAATTTGAACAAGGAAATTGGGCCCAATGTGCCATCACCAGCCAAGTGGTCATCTAACCTAATCCTGTTTTCCAGCTCTTGATCCATAGCATTATATGTTGTATAATCCAAAAGCATTTTAAATGTTATGAAAGTTTCTACATCTACTAGCCTTTATAGACAATGAGTCACAGATCTTGCCATTCTCTGAATGAAAAGATGTACTTTCTAATTTCCAGCTAACCCTCTTTCATTTTAGCCTAAAGATGTGCATCTTAGTTAGAACATAGAACACTACAGCACAAACAGGCCCTTCGGCCCACAAGCTGTGCTGATCATATCTATACTTACCAGGCCATAGAACTATCTGTAACTCCCAATCCCATTAAATCCCATGTACTCATCCAGAAGTCTCTTAAAAGACCCCAGCGAGTTCGCCTCTACCATCACTGACGGCAACCGATTCCATTCACTCACCACCCTCTGAGTGAAAAACTTACCTCTAACATTTCCTCTGTACTTGCCCTCCAGCACCTTAAACCTGTGTCTTCTCGTAGCAACCATTTCAGCCTGGGAAATAGCCTCCGAGAATCCACCCTATCTATTCCTCTCAAGATCTTATAAATCTTTATCAGGTCACCTCTCAACCTTTGTCTCTCCAGGGAGAAGAGACCTAGCTCTCTCAACCTATCTTCATAAGGCATGCCTCCCAATCCAGGCAACATCCTTGTAAATCTCCTCTGCACCCTCTCAATACCTTCCACATCCTTTGTATAGTGAGGCGACCAGAACTGCGCACAATACTCCAAGTATTGGAGTATTGTAAGTATGGCTCCAAGTATGGCTCAGTGTTCCCTTGGAGCAGCACGGAGAGGCAGCGATTTGGGAAAGCGTGAAGTTCGTGTGTTAAGTACTTTTTTAACTTTTCTCTTTGTTTAAAATAGCGAGCGGGGGTAGTTTTTGCCGTTTTTGCCGTTTGCCTAACAAGAAACCGGAAGTCGTCACTAGGAGGCTGCCGGTAGTTGTAGTTTTTTTTTCTCTGTCTCTATAAATTGGTCCAGAGAGGAAACCCGATACTCTACACAGGTAGAGTATCCCACTCTCCCCCCTCCTCTAACCTAATAATAAAAGTGTGTGGGAAGTTTTTTTTTCTCTCTCCTTAAAGTAAATTAAAGTATCAGGGATGGCAGTGCAGGCAGTCCGTTGCAACTCCTGTAGTATGTATGAGGTGAGGGACACCAGTAGTGTTCATGCTGATTATACCTGCAGGAAGTGTGCCCATTTGTAGCTCCTTGAGGATTGTGTTAAGGAGCTGGAGCTGGAATTAGAGGAACTCAGGATAATCCGAGAGGTTGAGGAGGATATTGGCAGGAGTAACAAAGAGATAGTCACTCCTAAAAGTGATTCGTGGGTAACTGTTAGGAGGAGGGGTAAGAAGCAATCGGGTAGACAAGCCCCTGGGGCTGTTCCCCTCCGAAACAAATTTTCTGTCTTGGATGCTACAGTTGAGGAAGAATCAACTGGAGATGACCAAAGGGAGCAGGTCTCTGGGGGTGAGCCTGCTGTGAATGCTCAGGTGGGTAGGGGGAATAAGAGATTGGGCCTAGTAATTGAAGACTCCATAGTTAGAGGGGACCGATAGGAGAGTAAATAGTAATAAAAGTGACTCAGGGCTGGTGTGTTGCCTCCCAGGTGCTGGAGTCCAGGATGTCACAGATAGGGTTTTTAAGATTCTTAAGGGAGAGGGGAGTCAACCCCAAGTCATAGTTCATGTAGGGACACATGATATAGGTAGGAAAAGGGAAGGGGATATTAAACAGAAAATTTATGGAGTTGGGGTGGAAGCTTAGGGCCAAAACTGGCAGAGTGGTTATCTCTGGACTCTTGCCTGTGCCAAGGGATAGTTTGGAGAAGAATAGAGAGAGGGAATGTTTGAACTCGTGGCTACGGGGATGGGGCAGGAGGGAGGGGTTCAGGTTCCTGAACAATTGGGACTCATTCTGGGATAGGTGGGACCTCTACAAGAGAGATGGTCTACACCTGAACCAGAGGGGAACTAATATCTTGGGGGAAAATTTGCTAAGGCTATGCAGGGGGCTTTAAACTGATTCGGGGGGGGGTGGGATCCTGAATAGTTGGGGTGCTAAGAGGGATGAGAGTAAGGGGGTCATAGAGGAAAGCCGTAAAACACAGCAGCATACGGGTGGGGTAGGGCATGGTTTGAAATGGGTATACTTTAATGCAAGGAGTATTCGCAATAAGGGGGAGGAACTTGCAGCTTGGACCAGTACCTGGAACATCGATGTGGCCATTTCAGAGACTTGGGTAGAGCAGGGACAAGAATGGATGTTGCAGGTTCCGGGGTTCAAATGCTTTAGTCAGAGTAGAGAAGGAGGTAGAAGGTGGGGAGGAGTGGCATTATTAGTCAAAGACTGTATCACAGTGACAGAAAAGAAGTTTGATGAGGACTTGTCTGTTGAGGTAGTATGGGCTGAGATTAGAAACAGGAGAAGAGAGGTCACCCTGTTGGGAGTCTTTTATAGACCTCCTAAAAGTTCTAGAGAGGTTGAGGAAAGGATTGCAAAGTCAATTCTGGTCAGGAGTGGAAGTAATAGGGTAATTGTTATGGGGGACTTTAACTTTACTAATATTGATTAGAATAGCTATAGCTCTAGCTCGTTAGAGGGATCAGTTTTCGTACAAAGTGTGCAGGAGGGTTTTTTGACTCAGTATGTAGATAGGCCAACTAGAGGTGAGGCTACATTGGATTTGATGCTGGGCAATGAGCCAGACCAGGTGTTAGACTTGGAAGTTGGTGAACATTTTGGTGATAGTGACCACAATTCGGTTACGTTCACCTTAGTGATGGATAGGGATAGGCATGTAGCTGGGGGCAGTAGTTATAGCTGGGGGAAGGGTAATTATGAGGCCATCAGGAGAGAATTAGGGTGCATAGATTGGACTAGGAAGCTACAGGGACTGGGAGCATCTGGAATGTGGAGCTTATTCAAGGAGCAGCTGCCGCGGGTCCTTGATAAGTATGTCCCTGTCAGGCAAGGAGGAAATGGTTGAGTAAGAGAACCTTGGTGTACGAAAAAAGTTGATTTGCTGGTTAAAGGGAAAAAGGAGGCTTATGTCAGGATGAGGATTGAAGGCTCGGTTAGTGCAATGGATAGCTATAGATTAGCCAGGAGGGAGCTAAAGAGGGAATTGAGGAGAGCAAAGAGAGGACATGAGAAGACTTGGGCTGATAGGATTAGGGAGAATCCTAAAGCTTTCTTTAGATATGTTAAGAATAGAAGATTGGTTAGGGCAAGATTAGGGCCAGTCATAGACAGCAGTGGGAAGTTGTGCGTGGAGCATGAGGAGATTGGAGAGGTACTGAATAAATATTTCTCTTCGGTATTCACGCAGGGTGATGTAAATGTAGTTATGGAGAACACTGAGGTAAAGGGTAGCAAACTGGAAGGTATCGAAGTAGATAGGGAGGATGTGCTAGATATTCTCGAGGGTTTGAAGTTGGATAAGTCCCCTGGGCCGGACGGGATTACCCTAGGATTCTCTGGGAGGCAAGAGAGGAGATTGCAGAGCCTCTGGCTCTGATCTTCAGGTCGTCGTTGGTTACGGGTGTGGTTCCGGAGGACTGGAGGATAGCGAATGTGGTCCCGTTGTTCAAGAAGGGGAAGAGAGACCTTCCAGGGAATGATAGGCCAGTGAGTCTTACTTCTGTGGTGGGCAAAGTGTTGGAGAGAATAATTAGGGATAGGATTTATAGTTATTTAGAGAGTAATGAATTGATGGGAGATAGTCAGCATGGTTTTGTGAAGGGTAGGTCGTGCCTTACTAACCTCATTGAGTTTTTTGAAAAAGTGACTAAGGAGGTGGATGGGGGTAAGGCGGTTGATGTGGTATATATGGACTTTAGTAAGGCGGTTGATAAGGTGGCCCATGGAAGACTTCTGCAGAAAATGCAGATGTATGGGATAGAGGGTGATTAGCTAATTGGGTTAGGAATTGGCTAGCAGATAGAAGACAGAGGGTGGTGGTTGATGGGAGATATTCATCTTGGGGTTCGGTGACAAGTGGTGTACCTCAGGGGTCTGTTTTGGGGCCCCTGCTGTTTGTAATTTTTATAAATGATCTTGATGAGGGTATTGAAGGATGGATTAGTAAATTTGCAGATGACACTAAAGTCGGTGGAGTGGTAGATAGTGAAGAGGGGTGTTATAGTTGCAGAGAGACTTGGACAAGTTGCAGAGCTGGGCCGAGAGGTGGCAAATGGAGTTTAATGTGGGAAAGTGTGAGGTAATGCACTATGGCAGAAATAATAAATGTGTAGAGTATAGGGCTAATGGTAGGATTCTTAGTAGTCTTGATGAACCGAGGGATCTTGGTGTGTATGTGCATAGATCCCTGAAAGTAGGCAGTCAAGTCGAGAAGGTTGTTAAGACGGCATATGGAGTCTTAGCTTTTATTGGTAGGGGGATTGAATTTCGGAGCCGCAACGTCATGTTGCAACTGTACAAAACTCTAGTGCGGCCGCACTTGGAGTATTGTGTGCAGTTCTGGTCCCCACATTATAAGAAAGATGTGGAGGCATTGGAGAGGGTACAGAGGAGGTTTACCAGGATGTTGCCTTGTATGGAGGGCATGTCTTATGAGGAGAGGCTGAGGGATTTGAGGTTGTTTTCGTTAGAAAAGAGGAGGCTAAGAGGGGACCTGATCGAAACATATAAGATGATTAGAGGTTTAGATAGGGTGGACAGTGATAGCCTTTTCCTAGGATGGAGAAAGCTAGCACGAGGGGACACAACTTTAAATTAAGGGGTGATAGTTATAGGACGGATATCAGAGGTAGGTTCTTTACCCAAAGGGTGGTTCGGGAGTGGAATGCCTGCCTGCAGCAGTTGTAGATGCGCCAAGTTTGGTGGCGTTTAAGAGGTTAGTTGATAAGTATATAGAAGAGAAGGGAATGGTTTAGTTTAGAGGGGCATTGCTTTTTATATTGGTCGGCGCAACATCGAAGGCCGAAGGGCCTGTTCTGTGCTGTAATGTTCTATGTTCTATGTTCTAAGTGGGGTCTGGAAAGAGTCTTATAAAGTTGCTGCATTACCTCCCGACTCCTAAACTCAATTCCTCTATTAATGAAGGCCAGTACACCATATGCCTTCTTGACCACAATCTCCACTTATGTGATCAATTATGTGACCTTCATCCAGAGGAAGTAGCTCCTTTTCAATCTCTCATTTTTATGTACTTTAATTTTATCTCCTGGTGTAGGAAATTACCACTTCAGAATCAGACTGGGGGTGCAATAATACAGTTTTATTTAGCAAAGCTTTGTGGAGAAAAGGCACTGGCACTGCACAATACTGGGCAGCTACCTTCTTTCAATAATGGTTTATTTTTATACCTTTCAGACAATAGATAGTCTGAACATGAGCCATTTAACACATAGTTATAGTTGAGTAGGATCAATAATTTAATACATCATTACAGCCAGACATATACAGACATTGGCATTTAACATCGCATTGTTTCATAGAATTACTACACTTCCTCTATCAGTGACTATCAATGACTTAGTTTTAGCCTATACATACGGTAATTAGTTTTCCTACATTTATGTATTCCCGTTCTGTTTATGGCTAAATGGCTAGATCTGTCCTTATCTTAAAAGTGCCTCAAGCTCTCTACTGGATTCCTGCAGTTTCTGATTCCTGCATATTTAACTTTAAATAACTGTCAGGCCTTTATGTTTATAGTTTCAAGTAGCTGTCTGCGATAAAAGTCAGTGCTGTTTAATGTCTCTCTCCCAGGTAACTCCTTTATGTGACAGGTAGCCATCTTTGTGATTTTTCCCACTACATCTCCTCTCAACCTCTTCTGTTCTTAAGAAAACTACCCTAGCCTATCTAAATCTTCCCTCATAATTAAACTTCTCAAGTCCAGACAACATCTTCAAAAACCTCCTTCCAGTGCAGTCTTGCAGGAGCAGGAGTGGGCCCCATTCAGCCTTTCGAGGCTGCTCAGTCACTCAGTGAAATCACGATTGATTATCTTTCATGCCTTGATTATCTTCTTATCCCTTGATGTCATTACTCTGCAGAAATTTGTTGATTTCTCTCTTTAATCTGCTCAACAATTGAACTTTCACTGACCTCTGGAGTAAAGAATTCTTAAGATTCGCCACTCTTCTTAAGTGAAGAAATCCCTTCTTGTCTCCATCTTATATGGTCTGCTGCTTATTTTTAAACTAGCCCCTGGTTTTAGACTAACCAGCCAAGGACATAATTGCATCTTTACTCTATAGCAGGCTGACCACACTTACTACATACTTGCTATGCCAGCTGTGACCTAAATGTTTTGTACAGTTTCAGCATATATTCAGTCATTATTCATTAAGTATGTCAGCCATGCTTGTGTAATTTTCCTTTGTGATCCCAAATCAGCCACAATCCTTTTCCACCTTTTGTATGCCCAGAAAATATTTCTGGATATCCTGTTGTTTGATGCCAGTCTCTTTTCATAGTCTCTCTTTGAGCAAAGAGCAAAGAACAACACAGCACCGGAAACAGGCCCTTCGGCCCAACGAGCCCGCGCCGCTGTCCTAACGTCTTAATGACATATAGGGACCAATTTGTTACCCAATCAGCCTAAGAGCACATTTTTGGGATGTGGGAGGAAACCGGAGCACCCGGAGAAAACCCACGCAACCACAGGGAGAACGCGCAAACTCCCGCAGACACAGGCCTAAATCCATGTGTCTGCACAGCAACAGCGATAGTCTCTGAGCTGTCATGGTGCCCATCAGATGGTCCAGTTTAAGCATACACTAACGACGTGAAGCACTAGGCCACTCCTGAAGCAACCTCCAAGAGCAGCTCTCGCAGGACCTGCCGCATGCATGCACCTTGTTGGTCAACAAGGTGGACCGAACATCCTGTGGAAACAAATAGGATATTTAAACAGTCCTACTATATCCCTCTACCTGCAGACCGCTCATGTGGCTGTCCAAGAGACCCTTAAACAACCCTAGCGTGCCTGCTCCCACCACCTTACTCGGTAGTGCATTCCACACCAATATAGTTTGCTTCTCTTTTTTCTTCCAATTTCTCTCTGTACCTTCTATATGATATTATCTGCCTGACATATGTCAAAAGCACATTTTATTATGCTCCATCTTAATCTCTATCTCTTCCTCTCTTTCATCATCCAGGGAGCTCTGAATTTGTTTACCCTAATTTCCCCTTGACTGTACCTGATTATCCTTTAAGGGAGTCCCTTGTTCAGTCACTATTTCACCTGTTGATCAGTTTATCTGGCCCAGATCCATTCTTACCACATTGGGGTTTTACACAGTTAATTGTTTTTATTCTCTGTCGTTTCTTGTCCTTTACCATAGCCAACCTAAACGTTATGGTACAGTGATCATTGTTTCCTATATGTTTCCCTACTGACACTTGATTCCTAAGGACCTGGCCCAACAATGACCCCTTTATTGTTGGATTGGAAACACAATGCTGTAGAAAATTATTCCGAACACACTCTAAGACTCTTACCTCTGGGTCCTTCACGCTGGTACTAACTCGGCCTATATTTAGATAATTAAAGTCCTCCATTATAATTAATAATGTGTGCTGTTGTCTCTAATGTTCTTGCAAATTTGCTCCTTCACATCTTTTTCACTAGTCGGTGACCTATAAACTTTAATTAGGCTATGGCAAAATAGATTTTGTTCTTGTCCCCTTTAGGGTCTTGTCCCTAAACTCAAGTTCAGAACCAATCCCTTTCTTGTTAGATTTGTTATGTACCAATTTTAAAAAGTTCACCTGAATCCATTTCAAGAATTCTGTGCCTTTCATACTAATTCTACTCTAGTTGAAAATTCCCACTATTAGTTTTGCATTACATATTTACTCCGCTGTTTTCCCCTGACTGTTTGTTTGACGAATGGGATGGAGGCATGGTCTATAGCAGGGTTCAAAATATACATGTTGACAGGCAAATTTGTGCATCAAACATCACAAGTAACCCACAAGGAACATGGGACATGAAAAATTCAAGCAAAATCATTATTGTTATGTTATGGATCCTGCACAGCCTATGACTGTGTATTTGTCAAGATGAAGGCGTCTTGCTGACAACTGGAAAGCATGCAGAGTTTGAATATGGGAAAGATGGAATCTGTCTCTCCCATTCTGCTGCTCTTCATTCCTCCAATCGCACATTCCATCTCTCCCACACTTGCTGCTTCTCTTGAGATAAAATTTATGATTGGAGGAGCAGCAAGAGTGGAGAAAAGAAATATGTGATTGGAGTAGCGGCATGGGGAAAAACAGGAGAATTGAAAGCAAAAAATTGCCTGTGTGAAGTAAGAGCGAGAAATAATGGAAACAGTTTCCTTCAGAACAGGACCTCAGAATTTGGGTAGTTAACATTTAGGAATTATTTATTTTTTATAATCCTTATAGAATTGTATATATTTTTTAAGGGGCGGTGGGTTGTTTCTGGCAGTGGCCAGGGAGAATGCACTGAGGTGGATATTTAAATTATTTTAATAAAAGTTCCCTCCCCACATTCAGTCTCCTCCTAAAAAAAAAATACAACCTCCCTATATAAGAGAGTTGGGATCTTGATCCTGCCATCAGAGGATGAGGGGAGAACCAAGATGGCAGTGTATCCTATGCAGGTAAAACAACTGCAGCTATGTTTGTAAGGGGTGACGGGTTGGTAAGGAGAGAGGAAAATGTGGGGTTGGGGAGGAGATGCCTCTCGGCATGAAAGCGTGCATCCATACTGGTGAGAGAACCTGATACATTCATGGGATCCTATTCTTTCTTTGCTTACACATTGTGAAATGGGATGATGCTTCTGGAAATGTAAAATCCATGAAACTCTCAGCCTTGCAGAGACCCCAATGTAGCCACAGGTATTGCTGACAATTCTTGTATGTGTTGTCTAGGATTTCCAATGTGGCACAGTACGTTCTCTTTTGAAGTGTTATTTAGTCAGTTTATATTGTTTGTCAACACTTACTGACATTCATGGAGAGTAGAGTGTGATAGTGCCTTGGACCAATGCCATCAAAAAATAACTTCTGATTTAATTTGTTGTAGTCACCTGTGTTAGTTTACAGTGAGAAGTTTTGTTTCATCAGGGTTTTTAAAAAATACGTTATTGAAAGAAACTGATTTACTAGAAGAAACAAGAACACTCAGCAGATATTGGCATGAACCATGCAAGTGTGTACATCAAAACTAAGGATGTCAACATGTTGTGATTTCAGTTTCAATCTAAGTTTATTTTAACAAGTGACATGATGCAAATCCTTCATGTTAATAAAGTTTTTGTTTTTTCCTATTTTAGAGGCCTTGGCATGAGTATGAGCATAACTTTCAAATAATGTACAAGGTTGGAATGGGTCATAAGCCTCCCATCCCGGAGAGATTAAGCCCAGAAGGCAAAGATTTCCTCTCTCATTGTTTGGAAAGTGATCCAAAATACCGCTGGACATCTAGTCAACTCCTAGATCACCCATTTGTTAAGGTGACTTGTTAGAATTTAACATGTGGCAAAGCTTGCTTTCTATTAATTTCTAATTTGGTAGATTGTCAACATTAAATGCAAGCAATTAAGTCATCTATTTGGAGCACGGTCTTGCCGAGCAATGTGCAATAGTTTACTTCTTTTGGAATATGCTGATATCACTTTTTAGTACTCAACCTATTAGTTGGATTTTGTTGACTGCCTTGTTATAAGGTTGTTCTCATTGGACTAAGTCTAAAGCTGATGATAATAAGACCTTGTGTAGAGTAACAAGTGGATGTCAAACATGTACAAATGTATTATTTAATTGCCCTTCAGATCACGTCTATGTGTAATGACAGTCATCCAATCCTTGATTATGTGCAACTATTTTGGACCAAGCTCTATCATTCAAATCCTAACTCATCCTGAAGTACATATTTTTTCCAGGTTTGCTGTGACGAAGAATGAAGCTGCCTGAACAAGAGCTGTAGTGGTTTCCCAGACATGAGAAGCAATCACTACTGCAAATGCCAAGAACACTGTACAATGGAGGACCGCACTGTCAGCTGTGCCACTGCTTCTGTGAAGCTGATAGGCTGAGACTGCACATGTTGGGCAATTGACTGCCCAGCAATTTAAAATAAGCTGCATGCTCAATTGCAAGTGCCATTACTACTGTACAGACTGATGTGGTTTCTGTCCCTACCGCCCCTATCCCAATCCCATCACATCTGGGAACTGTAATACCGATCCGTAAAATCTCAATTTTCTATAGGTTCTTTACAGTTTTGTGTTGTCAAATATTCTGATTTGTAAAATGTTTTTATCTCTTGTTTGTTGTGCTACACACACCTATTATACTGTGGAAATAAGAATGCACTGACACCCTTGAACGTTTGCATATTCAAGTTTGTTCTGGAAGGACTGTAGACTGATTAATGAAATACAATTGTTTTCCAATAAATTCTTTATTTTAGGAAAGCTGTGGTGTTGATGTTAGAATGGTCTATTGTGGAGTCTCTAAAACTGAAGGACACTATGAATAAAATGCATAATCGGGGACATTTTCCAAAGATCTGCAGGTTAGGTTGATATGCCATGGTAAATTATCCCTTGGTGTCCCATGATGCATACATTAGGGGAATTAGCAGGGTAAATATATGTGGGAGTTGCAAAGTTAAGGCCTGGGTAAGATGTTCTGCCAGAGTTGATACAGACTCAATGGGCTGAAAGGCCTTTTGCACTTTAGGGATTCTATGATTTTATTGGTTCAACTTATGTGGAAGGAAAATGTCACTTCACTTAACTTTTAATAGTGAATTGTGTATATTTTGAAGATGTGCAAATTGAGACTTAATGGATTTGAAGTTGAGAATTTGCGTATGTAAACTGACATCTTTATTCATTGGATGTAGGTGTCGCTGGCTGGCAAGCATTTATTGCTCCTCCCTAGGTGCCCTTGGAGAATAGTTGAAAGTCAACCACATTTCTGCAGCTCTGGAGTCACATGTGGGCCAGATCAGTTAAGGATGGCAGATTTCCTTCCCTGAAGGACATTAGTGAACCAGATAGGTTTTTCTGACAATCGACAATGATTTCACGTCATCAGTAAATTCTTAAATCCAAATTTTTTTTATTGAATTCAGATTCTATTATCTGCTGTGACAGGATTTGAATAAAAGTCTCCAGACATTAGCTGAGTTTTTGCATTAATAGTCTAACGATAATACCACTAGGTCAACGCCTCCTGTGTCATATTTATTTATATTCATTAAGGATGGTGCACCTCATTGGAATCAAAATGCCATTTAACTTGTGCAAAAACATCCCATTTTAATTTGGCTATTTGAACACTTAAATATTTCAGAAACCACAATGATGCAGTCAGTTCGATCTATTTCCAGTTACTGTGCTCCTTTTACAGGAAGAAGATTCCAATAGTGACCATTCTATCCTGGAAATAAAATTTTGGATGGTGAATTCCACTGGCATAAAGCTGAATGCTGCTTACAAGATTGGCTTTGATAATGAGACTAAAGCTGAGATTGTCTGGTTCAGCAAACCCTGGGCTACATATCTAAAAAATCGCAGACCTCCAGTCTATGATTTCTTTCCACTACATCCTCCCACTAATTAGTCCTTTGTGAATTAAAACAATCTTGTCTCATCCAGTTTTGGCATTAGTATTTGGTGAATATGAAAATGTTGTATTTTGGACATGCTGGCAAATTAATGTCTAACATTAATTTAATCTAATTAATACTAACAATGCAATTTTTGAGGACAAGCTCCTTTGTAATCAGCAACAGAGAACTGTCAGGAGATGTCCAAGAATTCCACCAGGGTTCATATGCCCTTGGAGTCAAAGATGGAAGGTCGGTTGTGGACTTGAGTCTGATTTAGAAAGAGGAACCCGAAGATGGTACCCAT
Source organism: Sphyrna mokarran (assembly GCA_024679065.1). Lineage (NCBI taxonomy): Eukaryota > Metazoa > Chordata > Chondrichthyes > Carcharhiniformes > Carcharhinidae > Sphyrna > Sphyrna mokarran. Next base: position 23,562,984 of record JAGIQG010000012.1, on the reverse strand, counting down.
TCAGTGTTTTCAATAGTATTTCTACTCCAATTTGGTCACTATCTACATCTACTCTCCCTATGGCACTAAACCCAACAAACAGGTATTATGATCGCTCTCCCAGGGCTTGGAAAAGCCTGTCTTTTTGATACAAATGAATGACCTGCTAGCCACTTTAGGGAGAAAGCTAAGAGTTAACTACTTTAAAGTTGCATATAATATTTTGCAGTTCTCATTACAAATCCTGTTGTCAAATTACCAATGGCGATCAAAGTAGCTTTAATTCAGTAAGATTATGATCACTATTGATTTGTAATAGGGTATCAGAGCAATGCTTATAAACAACATAATGTAAAATTCTTTGAAAATTTTGATGTGATGCAAGGAATGACATCAGTCACAGCATTATTTCTTGGTACTTGTTTGATGAGTTTTTTCAGCTATAGTAGCAAATACAATACTCGAGCAAAATGCTTTTTGTTTCAAAACTCAATTTTGATGAATTTAGGTTGATGTGCCCTTCTAGAAGGTCAAGTATGTCGCATCTAAATATGTCACATTACTTTTAAATTGCATATTTGGTCTGACTAGTCTTAACTTTTTTATTTCAGGATATAATTTTAAAAACACTGTCTTTGCTGACATATAGTGTGTAGAATATAGCCTCATTGAGTGAGATTTATTTTTAGAAGAGTTGTATTTCATTGACCATTTTGTTCCACAGGTAGAAGGAAGCCTGACAGAAAGAAGATGAATAGTCTTGTGGATGCTTTTTAGCTGTCGTGTTTATCATCCTTGCTTTGCTGTTGAATGAGGTAGAGTAAAACAGGCAAACAAGCATCCACCTAATGCAGTGCTCTTCACTGCAGTGACGATATGCCAGTGTTGCTACATTGTCTGTTGATTGGTGTCTACATCCTTGTTGCAGTTTCCATTGTTCGTTTCAAATTGAAAGTATCCGTTAAGCTAATAATGATTAATTGGCATGATTGAGGTAAATCACTTTACCTATTTTAACTTGCTTCATCTCAGATTTCAGCAGGTAGGTAGGCTCAAATCCATTTTAGAATGTGTGAATTGGCCAGGTTTGTATTCAAAGTTGGATGATGGTGGAAGAATGGTGTAATGTTAATTTTTTGCTAGTGTGTAATAAGAAATTTGTCAAATTTTGAAGCCAAACTTTCTAGGTCTGATTGCAGATGAAAATATTAGTGTTTGATAACTTTTCCGTTCAATCTAAGATTTTTTTAAACCTAATTCAACATTTTGATTCAATTGGGTTCATGACTATACAATTTTATCACCATCTGAAAGATGTGAGGCTAACTTGACCTAAAATGTCATAGCCACGACATACTTGATGCAACACTCGGCTTGGAATGTTTAAGTCAGGTTGATGATAAACATGTATTTTATTTCTCATCCAGCTTCTTCCACAAACAAAACCTGTAACGTGACTGGAGGATCTTTCCTTAGCAGACACAAGGATACTACAGTACATTAAAATGAGGCTGTAGTTAAAATACAACATAATTGCATACTACTGCTTATTTTTCCCTATTCTATTTTTATTTACTTTTTAATTAAACAAGTACCTGAATGTAAACTTTTTTAAAGCTGGTTTCTTCAAGAGAATATTCAGGAGTTCCTGAAATACATTTGCAGAGTTATTGAAACGTATTCCAGCGCATTAGGAGGGGGATACTTACATAGTTAAAGGAATATTTTATAGTTTATTCAAATCCAGAATGATTGCTGGAAGTAATTTTGGGTGTGTGGAGTGGGAGAAGGTCAAGGGAAGAGACAAAGATAGTGCATCAAAGACATTTCAGTTCAGTGGTGCTTTGTACTTCCAATAATTGTCATAATGTAGGCAAAAACAACAACATTCCTGCAATTTTTTATTTTTCATGGGATGTGAGCATTGCTGGCTCAGCCAATATTTATTGCTGTTGAGCAGTTGGTGGTGTGCTTCCTCAAACCATTGCAGTGTCTGCATTATAGGAAGACCTACTATGCTTTTAGGAGTTCCAGAATTTCAATCCAAAAGGGAAAAAACAGCAATATTGTTTGAGGTGTGGCGGACAACTTGCAGGTGGTGAAGCATCTGCTGCTTCTGTTCTTGATGGTAGAGGTAATTAGTTTAGAAGGTGCTGTCGAAGAAACGGAGAGGAGGTGATAGCATAGTGATAATATCACTGGACTCGTAATCCAGAGGGTAGGGTTCAAATCACAGTTGACATAAATGTTTAACAAAGTTTGTATGTAACAAAAATATGAAGTGCATTGGATACATAGACCACCTATTTTTCAATCAGTTACAGTGCAACTGAATGAATTACTTCAGTTGTATAATATGATAGATTAAAATCATTTAGTTACACTCTTCCCTTAAGACTTTGTATGGGAAAATCTACACTAAAAAAATTAATGCAAAGTGGACAGTTGAAAAAAATTAATGAATTAGATTCCAGAAATAGGTAGTAAAGTTTCAACTTTTATTTCAATCCATCATCTTTGAAATTAATTTCCAAAAATAAACTAAAGGAAGCATTACACACTTTATTTTTTAGTTGTAGAATGTGCCAATTACTTAAAAAAAAACCCAGAACAGAAAATCTGTTAAGTACACTAAGAACATAGTTTGACATCTCAAGTTCTAAAAATTTGATCTATTGTAATCTTTAACCTAACTCCGAGTTGGGAAAATTAAAGGCTGCGTAATTCTTAGTTGGGGGAAAAATGAAAGTTAGTAACTAGATCATTCAGCTTTCCAAGAATTAACAAATGGTACTGCAAATGCTCATCCTCTACCCCATCACAAAAATGAACCTGAGGGAGAATATGCATAAATATTCAGCATATTTGTCACAATTAATTCTTCTTACACTTGAGGGAGTAAGTGCCTCTACCTTCCTCAAACAAATCACCCATTTATAAACTCTTGAACACAAGGCATTTCCTCAGAACATCTACTCCACCACTATTTTTCAACAGTTATTTGGTCCATTTAGCTCTGGCAGAACAAGAAATGACCTGAGAAATATCAAATACTATAAAAGGCAAAAGGAGCTAAATTCTGGTTTGTAGAAATGTTACAATCTGAATTGTGTCTAGTTACTTGTCTTAAAGCCAGTTTTCTCCTCATAACAGTGTTAATATTTGCTTGCATGTGATTCATAAAATCAAATGACCTGATAGCTCACCAATCAACCAGTATAAAAGGGTCAACAATTATGGAAGACAGTGATCTCCATTTTGTTGCAAGCAGCAGACCTTGATTAGCAGCCAGAAATGGAATGATTTGTACTGAATATTGCCCTTAGCTGGTTATACAGGACATAGGGGGGAATAGTTACAAATGCAACAGGTTTTGGCAAGGGCAGAGGCATGGAAAAGGAGGAGGGGTTAAAGCGATTAAAAAAAAAATGAGATACAATGAAAGGCAGGAGAAACAAAATGAGATGTAGTGGGACAATTAAGAAATTTAGAGGAAATGTAGATGGCTATAGCAATCGATGTTCAAGGAAAAAATGGAGTCAGGCTAGTGCAAGGATCTGGCACGAAGGGTTAACATGGAAATGTAGTCTGTATCACTACAGTGTTAAGAAAACATGACCTACAACTAAGGCGCATTCTAGATGGATATAACTGTGCACAAGCCAGTTCATGAGCTTGAACCCATTAATGTAATTATGGGCAGCATGATGGCACAATGGTTAGCACTGTTGCCACAGCTCCAGGAACCTGGGTTCAATTCCAGCTAATTGTGTGGAATTTTCTCTGTGGAGTTTACACATTCTCCCTTCATGGTTTCCTTCAGGTGCTCTTGTTTCCTCCCACAGTCCAAAGACATACAGGTTAGGTTAATTTGTCATGCTAAATTATGTAGGATTATGGGGATAAGACTAGGGTGGGATTATCCAGTGCTGGCTCAATGGGTCTCATTCTACACTGTTAATAGATAGTTAAAACTTTGAAACTAAGGAGGCTTTATACACAATACACACATAGATACACAATATCTGACACCCTACACCATGGTGGTCATGAAAGGAAAACCGCAAAATACTCAAAAATGCAGAGGAAAAAATCTTGCAAGACAGGAGAAAAATTTGAAAAAAACGTTCCGATTCATAGAAAACTTCAAGAAGCAAACGTGGAGCAAAAAAAAATCACTGGATAAGTGCTAATCACTTTGCCACCATGCTACCCATAGCTACACTGGGGAAAATCTCCAAAGGACAGCTTAAAAGCTAAAAACTTTAAAATTCCTCACTGCAGTAGATGAAACTCCATAAGATTGCTTAGTTCAATTCCCAGAGTGCAGAGCCAGAAGATCTAGAGGAGGTGAGTTAAAGTTTTCAAATTCCATGGGTAAAGTAAGTCCTTAGAAATTTTTAAGCATTTCAGAGATCAGAAATTGGCTTTTCATCACTGCCTGAATACAAGCTTGCACCAAGCATTTTTTCTTCAAATGAGTGATGATGTGATTTTGAATTTCAAAGATCCTTTAAAGTTGACCCTACACCTGTCTTCTATACCAAATTTGCCTTTAATAAACTTAAATCAGATACACTTAAGTTTATAGGGATGGTATGGTCAGAAGTTTGAATTCCTCTTTTCCATACCATTTAGCTATGGTAAAGGCGCAATCTTCTCAGATTGCTGTATTTTGATATTTTTTGTAACATTCAGTGAAGACATAGAAGTATTACTTTTATTTATTTTCTTCTAAAATGGAGCTTAAAGGGTCCAACTGAGGTGTCAACTGAGATTTATCTTTTAACAGCCTGGGAAACTTGCTGGAAAGTTCCAAATTATAGTAGGCAGGGAGTAAACTGCATTCTTCTCCAATCGATTTTGAACAGCTCAGAATTCACCTACAAGAAATTGGACTTGCATTTGTATCAGCAAACAGGCTACATAACTTTAAAATTAACAATGTTCAAGGAATCCTGTTTCAATCTAGGTTTAATTGATATGAACTTTAATTTCACATTGAAAAAAGCTGCTTCCTTCACTAGCCCTAACAACACATGAACTGTTCCATTGTCTTTCATTGCATTCTCTAGAACATGTAGCAGGAAATTGACATGGGCTTAGCACAAAATCAGTGGGTGTGAATAAATAACATCCATGAAATATGTTGCTGGAAACACTTCAAAATTACCAAATTACCTTACCAAAATTAAATCACTGATTATGTCTCCTGTTTATTTTATTAATATAGGATTTTTACTCTGTCACCTTTAGAACCCACCCTATCCTCTTGCATTTACCATGGCTAATCCATCTAAACTGCACATCTCTGGACTGTGGGAGGAAACCCCCACCCCCCCCCCCCCCCCCCCAACACACAAAGAAAGTTCCAACTCCACACAATTAGTGAATCAAGGTTGGACTTAACCCAGGTCCCTGGTATTGTGAGGCAGTAGTAACAACTACTATTCATTCAATATAGATCACTTAACTACCACATATAAATTGGCAAAACTATTCTACATAATTCTAGACACACAGCTTAGGAATTCTGAGGATGGGAATGCATCTAGAAAAAGGATAAGAGCAGAGTCAAAGGCAGTGTCACATTACCTACTCATCATCTTCTCTCTCTCTACACCCACATACTGACAACTTCATGTACGATGGTCATTTCCAGCAGTGATAATTCACCTCATTAACTTTTTGCACACCACCTTATACAAATAACTCATCAAACCTCCATGACCCTGTCCTACTGACTAAAGTCCTCATCAACCTCATTGGCTCACTATCCTGCCCTTACAGCAATAACTTCCAAAATGTTTATCCTATTCTACAAGTTCTATTGATCTACCATCTCTTCTCCAAATCTATGCTCTTCCTTAACTATTATTTATTAGCACAGCACAATGAATTTCCACAATTCATTAAAACCATCAACTATAAGATGATTACATTAATCTTCAATTTGAATTATTCAGTTATTGTTCCTGAAACCTTTCAATTCACAATTAATTATTAAATGAATTGAACTTCAGATTTTCACATTCTCCCTATAATTACATGGATTTTCTCCAGCTGCTCCAGTTTCCTTCCACACCCCAAAAAACATGCTCTTAGGCTGATTGGTGTAACAAATTGTCCCTAAATTAGTTATCCATCAATCTTCCCCAATGGGTGTAAAGGTCATAGGTAGAGGAGGGCACTCAATGTTAAAATGGCAGCGTGGGCTCGTTGGGCCAAAGGGCTGTTTCCTGTGTTGTACTGTTCTTTCCCTTTGAACGTATACACATTACATAACGTAAGCCATTTCTACTTTAGGAGAAAGGTTTGCCATGAGCTAAATGTTGTTGATGTATTACCATTTCAGTACACTGGATGGCACAGGTGCATATTGATTTGACCATTAAGAATCCATAATAAATCTTGTAGCTGAATGCAAGCAGACTTGCTGCTGATATTTGTTCAAAATTTGCTGCACAAATAACCCCCATTAAAGCTGCAGGTGAATACATACTTCCAATATATTGATTTCAATTATAAAAAGCATATTCTGAGCTCGTCAACATTTCAAAAACTGCTCGCTGCAGCGTAGTTACAGGAATGAAATTATAATAGATATATTTGTAAAGTGTGCATCTTGGCATCACCTTTAATTTCACAGCAAAGATCAAAGACAATTAGAAAATAAACTAACAATTCAGGGATTTTTGTTTCTGCTGGATAAGCCAGTAAAAAAAAAGCAAACAAAACTCTAACTATCCTCTTCAGCAGGATTTCATTTGGAATATAATTCCAGATGTTTTACAAAAACAAGCAAAACACCAACACAAACTTAATGATCAATATTGTGCTTATTTAATTTTAACCTCAAACTATTGATAATAGGATTTTAATAATCATCTTGTATCTCAGTGATGAATATTGAATGAAAACAATCAGGATATGCAGCAGCTATAGATTAGTGAAATTACCATGATTTTTTTTAAATTTGTGACTGGTTTTCCTTTTGGCAAAGTACAATGCACACCATAAAAATCAGCACTGGCTTTTCCACTGTCATCCTGGAGACTTCTGCACAACTGAGAATAGTTGCTTTGGTAGTTTGTTGTCAGACATGTTCCACCCAGCAGAGTTGAGTTTTAGCAATTAGTTGCTCTAATGCTGGGTATTTGGGAGGGGATGCTATTTTTGGATTGCCTTTCTTGCCACTGAATTTAGAGGATCTAGGAAAGGCACTGTTGGTGGTATTTCTAAAGAGCTTTGGGGTATCTGTTGTAGGTTATCCAAGAATCCTGACAGAGCCTTGTTTCACCCAGTCTTCATGGAAATAGGGTGTATGATCAATTGCTTACTCATAATTATGGGGTGGATAGAGAATGGTGAGAAATGTCTGACAACAGCCAAATTTGAGGCTACTCCATAAGCTTTTATGGTTGAAAAAGTCAAAAGATTTTGAAGTCAAAAAAGGGTATATTCAGCGCTTGGTGCAGTTTGTTGCATTTTTCTTGAATTTATCATACAGTGAAGATCATGCCTGTATTGCCCCTCTCATAGGCAAAAACCAGAATGTGACTCTGGAAGGAACCCTTTGACCATAAGGAGGAAGTGATTGAGAAGAATCCTTGTTGAGAAACAGCAGGGCGAAATATGCAAAAACCTAACCATCAACACAAAATTACTGATATTCTGTACAATTAGCAAGATTACAAACTAGTGCTATTAAATGACATATGACACTATTTAAAGCAAAACACTAACATCTGATGGTTTTTCAAGGTGATAGTTTTGCAGCTGATTTATGCTGACAGATCTTTGAATGGCAACTGCACACTGATCCTATTTTAAAATTTGGATTCAGTCATAATTCCAAATTCACTCAGTCATTTACATTTTACATGATTTAACTTCAAAAACCACAATTGCAGAGAAACATCAACCCCTAATGCACTCTAACTGTATGGAATGTCTTTTGCAACTATCAGAATATCTGCAAAGTGATTTCAACATAGCTGATGACCAGAAAATACATGGAGAAATTAGAATATTCAAATTATACTTTTCCAAATTTGTACTGAATGGCAGAATGCTGTGAGAAGGATAATGTTTACAAAATGAGACAAAACTAAACTAATTTTACACTGATTAATGTGACTACTTAAAATATATCTACAGTTTGGTCATCTTAATTCCCACTTTCCTGAGGTATTGCTTCATTTGGTCAAAGACTAACCATTTTTCCAGTGGAGAAGAAAACAAAACTTAGCCCAAAGGTTTGAGAACCTAATGGGTTACAAATACCATACATGGTCATAACTTACGATTTAATAGTTTGTAACTTTTTAAAGATACAATATACCTCAAAAGTTGACTATAATTTTTCAGGGATGATAACCCAAAACTTTCAGAATCAAAATATAATTCAGGAAATGTTCAGGAAGTTAAGAACATTAACAAATGTGCAAGAACACTCATTAGCAACATTGTATTAATGGGTTATAGAATCAGGGAATGAACTTAGTTCCAATACTGTCAAAAAACCATTTCTAAAATGTGGAATATCAAATGCATTCATCGGTGCCAAGGACAATTAGGACATTGATGATGCTGAAGCTACCATTTTTATTACTTTGTGTTTTTCATTTTGTTGGATTGTACTTTATTTAAAAGATCAGATAAAGAAACAACAATTGCCATCATCAAAGTCAGCCTACAACTTCATACTTTTTAGATTTCAGTCTGATCTGTGTGTTAAATTCGGCCTAAAAAGGCAGGAACAGTCAATCCTCAAAAACATGAATGTATCAACTCTGGAAACTCTTCCAGTTGCATCATTGCAGTGAAAAACATCTAATTGTGATACCCTCATCATTTTAAAAATCTACCACCTTGCACAGTAGTTCTTTTCATTCTGATTCCCAGCAGGTAAAATGCAATATACACACCGAATAAAGACAAAAGCAAAAATCATGTCAGTGAAGGGACAATTTAAGCACATTATATTGTATACTTTGCAATCATTAAATCTTAAAATGTCATGCTTAAAGCTGCAGAGATTTTTTTTGTCAATTTGACTGATAGAGTAGTTGCATTCATTGAAAAATGAACAAAAGAACACCAATAAAGTGATCCTGAGCAGTCTAGAAGGGTGATGAATAGAAAATGGATCTCAAATCTACTCCAGATTGTTTGCTCGCACTTAGTTTAGCTTATGGCAATATTTGTCGGACAGGGGAGAGATAAGAAGGGACAAATTTAAACAAATAAACCAACAAGATTGATACCTACAAATGCAGCTGAAATTAGAATATTCATTTCAGAGGTCATCTCCAGTTTCAGATACATACATGCCAAAGGATAACAAATCACTGACATAAGGGATGTATTCCCATTTTACTGTCAACCAATCTCTGAAAATCTGAAAAAGTTAGGGGAGATATTTGAAGATATATTTCCTGGACAATGGAAGGGCAGACTACCAAGGTGTGAGACTAGAGCAAAATAAGAAAATCCACTTTCTTTTTCACCAGAAGAGTAGCAAAGAATTAGACAATGTTGTCATTATTGTTCAATTAATGTGGATATTATTCTGGCAACACCTCAGAAATAAAGTCCCACAAAACTCAGATGAAGAAAATTACTATTTTGTAGTAACATTTCCAAGAAATTGCAAGAATTTCATTCAATTCTCCCAATCCATTCTGTTATGTTTCACTACATTCTCAGTATGGTATTCCAGAGTCTAGTGATCTGATGGACACCATGACAATATCTTGGTATGTTGACAGAAATCCTGAGATGAGTTATTGTACAGGTCACAATAACTTTATACTGTTAAGTTACAGGGCAACACTGGTTCTCAAGATTACAAAAACAGATGAGAGATATTTAGGAGCAGTCCACAGATCCTTTCACAGAAGTTTGTTTTACACTACCAAGAAGACTAAAGCACTGAGAAATGAAAATAACACTTTTTCCACTTAATGAGTATTTATGTTCTCTCAAAATTAATTTATTAAAAATCACCTGCAAAATGCATACTCTGGGTAAATGAGGTCCTTTACAACAGATGCACTAATTACTTTACAGTTCCTCATGCCCATATATGTGACTCCTTTTGAGTCACACCATTCTCTAAGATGGCCAGAAAACAACCCACTCCCGATTAATAGCGTCAAAATGACACTGGGAGATACTGCAGAATAGCTTGGAGTGCAAGGCCTGACGGTCTTCCCAGCCCATGGGGAAGTGTCACACCTCCATTCATTTTCAGAGCAGACCATAAGGTGACCCCCTGAAGTCTTGAAGAACTCTGATACAAATTTGTTATCTTTGACTCTGTGATACAGCATCAGTCTACAACACCAGATCCACCTACTTTGCAGATCAATGCACCATCCTATATCAGGAATGGGACACATACCAAATGTTTCAACACTTAAGTGACAAAAGATACAATTTTGATTCATGTAGCGCTTCAGAATGATTCAGATTCAGTAAAGTACAAATGCATTTGAATAAGTTAGAAGCATAATTTTATCTTATTAGAAAAAGGCTGAATTCTTCTGTTACAATAGATTTTCTTTTAAAAAAGTAATTTCCATTTAGATTGAAATGTCATATAATATTGAAAGCCATAATATGTCAGATCTGTAAGTGACACTACTGTCATGGCATTCTGACAATATCCAATTTCACCATTTCTTATTACTGTGTGAATAGCTTCACACGCCACATATAATCACAAAAGGATACCAATTCACTTTACCCTTTTGCGCAGATTAAGATGTGACTCTACACGGTGATCTGTACACTAAGGAAACAGCAATTTAGATTCATCATCCCACTGACCCCAGAATTTGCCACAACTCTTCAAAAATGCACATTTACTCTCATTAAGGCAATTGCAGTCACCATGGAAATTATTTTTTTTGGTTGATACCACTGTCACCATAGCTGGAGCCTTTTTCTATTTCTGTCACTCCAATCATCCATCGCATACCAATGGAGGCTGAAAAACAAAGACAGCATTTTCAATAAACTATATAGACATATCTATACTCACTGTAAGAAAACAAATTATAGTTTGTTTGCAAGTCCTTTAAAGAGAACCTTTCTATATTAATTGCTTAAATGATATTTAGTACATCCTTGATGCTTAAGTGAACAATGAGATTGGATATTGCTCGAAAATAAGAATATCTATGTAGGATAGAGCAGCAAAGAGACAATTATACAAATCACATAATAGCGATACTGCTAACTAAAGCAAATAAACAGTGTGTTTTTCAAGAGATATAATTGAGAGGAGTTATGTTTAACTTGCAACAAACCTTGGTTAGTACTTGGATGCTGAGCCTTTGTTACAATCCTATTAGGGATCAATATTTTGTTAAAGTAGATCAAGTTTGAGATCCAAGATGCTTGCTAAAGTCCCAGGATTCCAAGGGCTTTGAACAAACTAAGTAAACTTTACTATACAATGTCAAAACAATAAAAAATTTACAATATCGATCTTATACTTTACATTCACGCTTAATAAGGTACATGATTAACATGCAGACTGTGGTCAAACATATCACAATGCACAACAAATGACCAAGGCAGATTCCACAGATTTCTGAAGAACTCAGTAAACCAATCTTATTAAAACTCTTTCACAAAAGATTGCAGCCTTCACCTTCAAAGATCTTGCATTGGAATGCTCCCAACTCTTAATGTTGATAGCCCATCTTGCAGAGTTTCAATCTCATCTCAAGACTCTATTCCACTGGATTCCTAAATATGCACTCAAGCAGGCACAACGTCAGCTCACTGGCCACACCAAACAGAATACCACAGCTCCAAAGGGTTACCTTCAACCCAACAGTCCACAAGACAGAATCACTAACATTTAGCAGCCTTCTTGGATCTCAAAGGCAACAGAACCCTCTTCACTCAAGATCTGCCTACTGCAACTTTTTCTGCTTCAAAATCCTCTTGCTATCCTCTTTCTTCTTAACTGGGAGCTCTCTCTATCCCCTACCTGGGACACTTCTCTAATATAGTCATTGCTTCAAGGTCACGTAATCCATTTACCCAGTTTTCCTTTCGCAGAGGTGCGCCAGATCAATTCATGGTCCAAATAATTAAAAAATGCTGAATTGCATAAAGCACTGCACATTCCTTGCCTAGGAAACTCCCAAGGACTGATGTGTTTCTCCAAAGTGAAGATTTGTTTACAAAGGCATTAGAATTTTTCAAATCCCTTCATGGTCCCACCCTTTTTTGGTATAACCTCCAACACTCATGCCTTTTATCCTCCAAATCAAACCTCTTGAGCATCCTGATTTTAATTGCTACAAGATTAGTGATCGTGCCTTCATCGGCCAATGTCCCACTTCCCCACCAAACTCTGGAATTCCTTCCCTAAATACCCCCTGTTTTTCCCCCTTCTTAAGGATATCTTTCAAACCTGTGACCCAACTTTTGTTCATCTGCCCCAACACCCTCTTACGTGACTACATGTCAAATTTTGTCTGATAACGTTCCTGAGAAACATGTTACAATGTTTAAAGTGTTATATAAATGTAAATTGTGGTCAGATAAGCCTCTCAAGCCCACCCTCTTACCACCTATCAAGAAATAGATGGCAGATGGAAATACCACCTTTAAGTAGCACATCATATTGATTTAGAAATATGAATCACTGTATTTTCAAGATTTCTAGCCCAAAATCCTGGAACTCCTTACAAACGATGATATGGAAGATTCTACACCATACTGATTACACGGATTTAAGATGGCAGTTTACAAGCTTCTCAAAAGCAATTAGGGATAGGAAATAAATGTTGGCCTTTCCAATGGTACTTCTACCTAGTGGATGCATTATAAAATTGCATGAGGAAAACAGTGAAGACATTGAAAAATAACAATCTTGAAGATATAATGGATGGAAGGAGAACAACCAAGAATAAATACTGAAGTGATCACAATGTTTGCAAAACAAATTCTTCCAGAGTAGATTTTTATCCTGCCATCTGTGTATGAAGACAATTGAAAAGCTATTCTTTTATGTCTGTCCTCTAAATGTGTCACAATACACAATGAGCTTATGACCAAATTAGCATGAAGTTTAACTCTACACAGATGCTGGGGAAATACTAACTTTGAATTATCCAGCTACGTGCATTAGAGTTGGTTGTTGTTGAATAAAATCAGCACGCCTTTGTGACTAATAAACATCAAGAATTTGCAATACATAGACATGGCAGAGATAAAAAGAAACACATTCTGGGTTACATACAGAGAACCTTCCCACTTACTCCCGGTCCTTTGTATCAAATAATCAAAGAAATGTTAAATTTGATACATTAGAGTTTCAGTTGTCTGTGCATACAAAATTTTACAGGGTGAACATGACTGAAGAGCCAATTTGTAATGACACACAAAATGTGGTCAGCTTTCATGTCATTAAGACGTTAGGACAGTGGCGTGGGCTCGTTGAGCTGAAGGGCCTGTTTCCCGTGCTGTGTTGCTCTTTGTTTGTTCTTTGATATATTTAAAGGGCGCCATGTAGATGAAAAATAAGAAAGAAAAGATCAAGGACAGAGCTCTATAGCAGATCGCAGAGGATCATGCAATCATTAAGGAAAAACTGTTTGAACATTCCGGTACAAAAAAGAAAACCAGACTGTAGAAGAATGGGATGGTTAATGGTGCCAAAGATGATGCAGAAGTTGAAAAGGATCAACAGTCATGTCATATTGTAACTTGCAAAAATAATTAGAAATTAACAGATAAAAGACAATACCACCTGAACGTGCAACTCTGCTATCAGGCAAACTGCAAGTAGGGTCACCAATAATGCTAAAGGGTGACTGTGCTCCAGGGTTGTAACTGGAAGCTTGAAGTGAATAGCCAAGTCATTGCTTTGATTTTTTTAAAAAAAAAGACAACTATTGGCAAACATAAAAGAATGGATTGTTGTCAAAATTTTAATCGATAAGAGGAATTCATTTTAGTTTAAGGATGTGACCCACTGAGTACATCACTCTGAATAAAGAACCCATCTTACTTTGTGGTCAAAATCTTGCTTTGAGAAGATTTTACAGTACAGGAGATATTCAATTAGTTAAGGAGCAAATTGTACTTCCTACAACGTGGTGCCTTCATAATTTCTTACAAGCCACTTTGTTTCGAGGGTTAGAACAGCATGCATTTAAAACAGTGAGAAAAAATGACAAACATGGAAATATTTGTCCCATATGTTCAGATAATTTAAAATACAATTTAGGAGGAGAAATTAAGCATTATTTTCATTTCCTTATACATAGCATATCAATAAGAAGAAAATCATAGTTAGAGTGAAAAGACATCCTGAAACATTCTTGAATGCATCTTAACCAAACTCCTAGAATCTCAACATCTTATCAAATTGTAACAGTACAGTTCAAAGCAACAGTGCTATGGAAAATGACTAGATTAAGTATGGTCAAATCTGAAAATGGGAACCATCATTATTTTGAAAAGGCACTAGACTAGTTTAAATGTTTTCAAAACTAGAAAAACACAGTACAGAACATATGCTGAGGGGTAAAAGATAATTACAGCATAGATTTGTTGGACAGAATGCCCATTTTTACACAATATCATAATGCATTGTATTTAAAGCACACAAACATTGCATTTGGCCTTGCACGTTTACGGCGATGTTTATGCTCCACATAAGGCACTTGCTAACCTACTTTAGTATCATCAACAAATCCTTTGTTCATTTCATACTCATTTATCCAGCTTCTCTTTAAAACACATTTTTACTCCTTGTGGTAGTGTGATCCTCATTCCAGCCACTTGCTGGATAACGTTTCTCCTGAATTCAACATTAGATTTATTAGCAACAATCTTATATTTTGACATTTCATTCTGGTGTCCCCTGCTAGCAGAAACATCACCTCTATATTTATCCCATCAAACCCTATCATAACCTTAAAAGGTCTCCACCAAGCGACCACTCTACATTTTTCCCAGACAAAAGAGTCCGAGACCATTACCTGTCAGTTTCTAAAATCTTTTCTCACTTTCTCTATTGCCTCTACATCCTTGTTATAATATGGTTAGAGTCCACATTACTACAGTCTAACCAAGGTGCTATACATGTTTTATACAACTTTTCTGCTTTTCAATTTTTGCTCTCTATAAAATGAACACCAATGTTTTGTTTACTACTTCTATGGCCTTATTAACCATCCTTTTAAGTGACATTTGAATCTGTGACTCCAAATCTCTCTGTTCCTGTACGCTTATTTTCCTAGCCTCATGCTTCCTGCCAATACTTATGACCTTACTATAAACAATACAGAAATTCATTTATCAATTAAACAGCCACTGGGTAACAAACTCCAATTCAGTTTTGTTTTATCACCATCCTTTCCACTACTTGTCCCCAACCTTAGTCATGAGTATACTATTAACAAATATTTTAAAAACCAAAGATATTACATCTACTGCATTATCTTGTACTATCCATTCTGTTGCTTCAAAAATTTCACCTGGTCAAGCAGGATCTTCCTTTATGAAATCTGTATCAACTGCTTTCCATTAAATTTTTAATTTCCATATGTGCTTTTGTTGCATTTGAATAAGGACTCCATTGTCCTTCCTATCATTGATATTAAACTAAATTGGTCTAGGGTTCCCTGACTGTATTCCATCTCCCATGTTAAATTAGAGAATCACATTAACATCTTGTACGTATATGCCATTTTTAACATATCACAAAAATCAAAGCTGCAAGTTTCCTACACTGTTCCAACATTCAAATTGTGTCGTGTCCACAATAGAAAAAAGTGTGACACTAAGCTAACAGCAACAATCTTATTATGTTTGATTAATTTAATCACATTACATTCTGTGTAGATTCACTCAATCTCCATTTCATTCAACATCAAAAAGATACACCATGAATAATAACAACACTTCTTGCATCAAAGATGATATCAAGATGTTGCCAATCAAGTGCAATTTGCAGGGACTGGCTAAGTAAAAAGTAAAAGAAATACTATTAGGATATTTCCTTCCCATTTTCACACACACTTCCTTGGCTGGTCTCTGCATTTCACATTTCTTTTTATTAACAGACATGTAACGATAGCAAGCATACAATAACTTATCAATTCAGATTTTTGTGGCAGAATGACCAGCTTTCAAAACTTATTTAGTAGGCCCATCTATGTTTTTGAACAGTAAAAATTGTACTGTGGAATTCACTTGTCTGCAGCATGGTTAGAAGGGAGCAAAGCAGCTGCTTCTTACCAGGCAGAACAGGAATGAGCTGTGTCTTGCCGGATATTTGTTTATGCAAAAAGCTTGATCCAAAATAATAGTTACTTAGTTGGTAAAACTATTTTTCAGAGCACATACTAATGAATGTTTAGGAGTACATAGGAGAATCTGATTAACTCTGCAATGGAAATCTATACTCCCACACGGAGCAGACCGCATTGCATGCAGGCTTACTCAAACAGCATACCCTTTGGCCCTCTGAGCCTGCACCAACCATAGTGCTCATCTGAACTAATACTCCCCATCCTTCCGGGATCATATCCCTCTATTCTCATCCTGTTCATGTATTTGTCAAGATGTCCCTTAAAAGTCACTATTGTATCTGCTTCCACTACTTCCGCTGGCAGCGGGTTCTAGGTATCCACCATCATCCATGTAAAAAGCTTGCCTCGTATATCTCCTTTAAACCTACGTCCCCTAGTAACTGACTTTTCCACCATGGGACAAAGCTTCTGGCTATCCACTCTATCCCACACTTCCTTTGTGTTCTCAACCTGCTAGCCTTGACAAATGCTTCCTTTGTCTTTTTGACTAGGCTCACAATATCTTATCCAAGGTTCCCAAAACTTGCCATACTTATCCTTCATCCTTATAGGAATATGCCAGTCCTGAATTCCTATCAACTTATACTTGAAAGCCTCCCACATGCCAGATATTAACTTGCTCTCAAATGTCCTCCCCAGTCTACATTTTTTAGTTCCTGCCTATATTAGCCTTTCCCAGTTTAGCAAGTTCACCAGAGGACTAGACTTATCTTTATCCATCAGTACCTTAAAGCTTACTGAATTGTGATTACTGTTCCGAACTGCTCCCCTACTGAAACATCACCACCTAGACAGGCTCATTGCCCAAAAGCAGGTCTTGTATGGCCCCTTCTCTAGTTAGGCTATCTACATACTGTCTCAAAGCCCTCCTGGATACTCCTTACAAACTCTGCCCCATCCATACCCCTAGCACTAAGCAAGTCCAGTCAACATAGGGCAAGTTAAAATCACCCACTACAATAACCCTGTTATTTTTACACCTTGCCAAAATCTGCCTACATATCTGTTCTTCTATCTCCCATTGACTGTTGGGAGGCTTACAGTAAACACCCAACATTGTGACCACAGCCTTTCTATTCTTGACCTCTATCTATATTGCCTCACTATATGAGCCCTCAGATGTCCACCCGCCATACAGCAATTCCCCCCACCCCTTTTACATCCCCCTCTATCACACCTGAAACATCTCATATTGGAACATTAAGCTGCCCCTTCTGTCCTTCTCTCACTCTGCACTACTTTCTTTGTAAAGGGGAGATGGTGGCATGAAAAGACATGTAGGGTATACAGTGGCATAGTCACAGTATAACTATACTGTGAATTTCACCTTTAAAAGTAGATAGAAGATCTGACAAAAACCAGCATTTGAAGAGATTAGAGACAAAGACAAATATTTTATGCTCTCAAATGTAAAGGGGTCTACAGCGCATTACCTTTATAAACCAGAGGTTTCATCACTTTGGTGACTTCACAAATTCAGACAAGGTAAGCTTTATAAACTAGAACAGATGAAGAAAATGATATTGACTGGAAAAACTAGCAATATTCTGCACCCCTTTGTATTGAGCTTACAAACCAATTACACATATTCCCAGGTCAGTTGGTAAAATCTATCCCTCTAGGCAAAGCACAACTTTTCCCAACAGTAGCAACACATGCAGCACACACATGCTTATCAAAGAGATAGAAACATGATATTGTCTCACCAACCTTAAAGGGGTAGACCTGTCTTAAGGAAAAAACAGCAGATCTGAGAAATGCCTACCCAGGTTATACAAATAGCTAAAAGCAGCCCAATTTTTCTATCAATCACATGCTCATTTGCTTTCAAACTATTTCTTGCTCAGAAAATTCTGTTTTGCAAAGTGGAAAAAGATTGAGTTGTTACTAATACATATCCATTATTAACAAAGCCAAGCCTATTTAATTCATGAATGCGAGAGCATAGTTATGGCCGCATCATTAAACTGTTCAGAAACACGCAAGTCCAAGCTCTCCTGATGGCTCAAACTTTGTGCAAAGATGAGCTAGGCAAGGCTTAAAGGTTGAATCTTTGCTATTAGCTACTGGGACAGAGGAAGGAACACTTGGGGGTGGGAATTCTAGGATTCTCACACACAATCACAGAGTAATCCCTACTTGAAATACACATCAGTGAACACTGAATGATCAGCCACCTATCAAATAGCTTACCAACACTCAATGTGAAGACTTACTTGAGTAATAGCCACTTGTAAGGTAGTGAAAATCAGCAAAAGAATTAACACCTTGAGATGGCAGAAGATTGGGTGAAAAAGTATAAACAGAAATAGTTCCATGACTTGCACTGAATCAAGTGGAAGTGCAAATTTGACTCCTTTAAAGGCCCAAAACAAAATGTCAACCTCCTCAAAAAGGAAGAAAATGTAACTGTTGGCCCATCATGCACAAGCTCAGCAGACTCCCAACAGCACTGGGGGAAAAAAACCCCAGAAACACCCTCAAAGTCCGTGGAATAAAAGGGAGTATTCAAGTGGACTTTCCATGCATACAAGTTACTGTGCAAATTACATGAGGCACAATCCAGTAGACCAAGAATCTATTCCAATCCCCTTACAGTAAGGCCACTTGCCTTCCTAAATGCTTGCCATATCTATATGCGTATTTGTAGATATGTAGATATCTACATATCTATTTGTGTTCCTTGTCCCTCTGAACACTAACATTTACAAGTTTTACACCTTTTAAAAAAATTCTGTTTTTCTTTCCATACTACTAAAGCGAGTTCCCTCACACATGCCCACATTATACACCATCTGCCACTTTGTTGCTCATTTACACAACTAATCTACATCTTTTTACAGTCGGTGCATCATCCTCTCAGCTTACATTCCCACCTATCTTTGTATTGCCGCCTCCTCAAACAAGTCATGAATATCAATAGTAAATAGCTGAGACCCTAGCACTGATTCTCTGATCCTTCGCTATTCACAGTATGTCAATTTTAAAATGCCCATTATCCTACTCTCTGCTTTCTGCCTGTTAAAAATCTTCCATCCTTGCAAATATATAACTTCCAATTCCACAAGCCACCAAACTATACATGGGAATTTATGAAAGCCTTCTGGAAATTCAAGTATACTACTTACAAAAAAAAAAAAATTTTTTGGTCAAAGCTTTTTACCTTACTCATTCAGCAGGACATCCACAAGCATACAATGCAAGGAAATTCAACAAATTCACACTGTTTGAGTGCACTGATTGGTAGAGGTTTGACATGGAAAATGCACCAGTTAAAGGTAACAGGCAGTTAACTGCCAAGCACTGTTTGCCATTTAAACAGCTATTTCACAGCAAAAGTCATCAAAATCATGAGAATGGTTGGAATTCCTCAATGCTCTTGGGAGATCATTAGAAGTTCCATGGCTCAAGATTGGGAAAACCTTACTATTGAGAACGCACCAGTTGATGGTGACTGAGTTAACTGCCATGCATTGTTTGGAATTTAAACCAGGCAGCTTGATTCTAGTCAAGGCATTGCCCGGATGAATAAACCAGTGAATGGCTGTCACTTATTTTGTTTCATTGAAACAGACGCAATGGTGCACATTCTCAAGGTCTGAAATGATAGAAGGTTAATTATTTTTGAATTTTGCATATTCAAATCAGTGTTTACCAGTCACATGATGGCCAGCAGTTTTGCAGACCTTCACAGATCCTTGGGGATCAGTGGACACCAATTTGGAAACCCTTGCTTCATGGCAATGTCTTTTACCAGAGTTCACTTGCCAACTAATCAAGACTCTCATGTCATACTATAAATTTGCTAATCTCCCTTGCATTGTACTCTTGCAAATGTCCTGTAAAGTGCAAGACAGAAAGCTTTGGCAAAAAAAATTTTTTATTCATGCTACCAAACAACTATTTATTTGCTTTCCACTTGCCTATTCTACAAGTTACATTGTCAAAACCTATAATAAATTTATTATGATTTTGCTTTCATAAATCAATCTTGACTTTGTCTGAACATACTATGCTTTTCTAAGTGCAGTAGGACTTCCTTAACAGACTCAAGTATTTCCAACAACTGATATCATGCTAACATGCCTGTAGTTCACTGCTTTCTCGCTTCCTTTCTTGAATAGCATAGTTAAATTTATTAACTTTCAATCCATTGGGGTTATTCCAGAATCAATGGAATTCTAGAAAATTTTAACCAGCTCATTATCTCTGCAATGATAGCTCAGCATTTAAAGTTACCAGAAGCACTGGAATTGGCTAGAAATTAGTTACAAATGAAACAGCATGAATTAGAAACAAGAGAAAGAGAATGGCAAAAGCAAGAGAGAGAGGCAATCACAGTGGAATGAAAAGAATTAATACAGTTTGAACAGGTAAAAAAAATTCAGACAGTTAGAACTGCAATTAAAAGCAGTGGGAAAAAGTAAAAGCAATAATACCCCTGGGAGAATAAAAAGATAAAGAATAGCAATAACAAAAAGCAAGAGAAAGAGGGGGAAAGGGAAAGAGATTTTTTGAATTCCTGAAACCGTAAAGCAAATGTCAACTTAAACTGGCAAGGCAATGTTAAGAGCTCAGAGTAGTGATGAGGACAGTGAGGAAGAAACAAACCATCACAGTCAAAGGCCTGATGGGGATCTGTTTAAATATTGCCAAAGTTTGATTAGAAAGATTTAGAAGCTTTTTAAATTTCATTTGAGAAAATACTAAGTAAGTAAAATGGCCATAGATCATGTGGACATGTTGGTAGGTAGAGACAGTGAAGTGTTTGCATCATTATCAGAGGAGGTATGTAGGGATTATGATGAGTGAAAAATAGCTGTTTTAAGTGCATATGAACTAGTATCACAAATCTACAGACAGAAGTTTAGAAGGAAGGAACCAGGTCAAACATATATAGAATTTGAAAGAATTGAACAAAGTAACTTTGTAAGTTGAATAAGAGCATTCAAGACAGAACTGATGCTCTTCAGGAAATTTTAAAGAGTTTAAAAATTCACTTCTCAAAGTAGTCAGAACTCATGTGAAAGAGCAAAGGATTAAAGCTGCAAGACTGGCAATAGAAATGGCAGTTGATTGTGAGTTAGTTCATAAGTTGAGGTTTGGCTTTCGACATTAATTTCAGCCTGGGAAGAATAGAAACTGGGAAAAGAGAAATCCTCAGGTGGTAGAAACAAGTGGGTTCTTGATGGAGACAGCAAGGTTAAAAGGAAACATGAGGCTGGAAGGGAAATAAAAAAAACTGTAATTTTCACTGTAATAAATTTAGCCAAAGTTGGTGGCTTAAGAAAAGCACTGGGAAGATAAGGCAGTGGGTTCTCAAAGTAGTAAAAGAAACCATAGTCAAATGCTAAAGAGGTGCACCACCTGTTGGAGATATTGTTGAGAAGTGTCAGTTCTCTTTAAAGAATTTACTTTTGTGGTTACAGTTTATTCATGTGTACAAGTAGTAGGTAAAGAGGTTATTATCTTGAAGTTTATGGCAGTAAGTTCTTTTTAATGGCAAGAAATGAAGTATGTAGTTCAGGAAAAAGTATTGCCAGAAAAGATGCCTGTATGTGGAATTCATGGTGAAAAAAGTATGTTCCTTTATATAAGGTACAGTTGAAAGTCTGGTGAAAAATGGCAAAGTGGTGGTTGGAGCAATAGAGAAATTAACTTTCTTAAGGATACTGTTTACCCTGAGTAACAGCACTGCTTGTTCATAGTGGGGAATGATGCCTACTGGAGTTGAAAACTCAGCGGAAAATCAAACTCAGGTACTGCAGGAAGCATGTCCTGGGACTTTTTCCAACTGTGTAGTAACAAGATCACAAAGCCACAGGTTGAGACAGGAGGAGAAATCAAAGAGTAAAGATAAGACGACTGAGGTTCTGTTATCAAAAACAATATTTAAAATCAAGAGCAGTTGCTGACCAGAGCTGTTTAAAAGGAGTGGCTCTCTAATACTCTGAAAAGATTCTCTCTCTCTGGAGGTTTTCAAAAAGCTCTAGGATATTACGCAAGCCTGTGTTTGCTAACTGATTTTGAAGAGGGGTTTTAAGCCTGCAAGAGGAATATTGCTCAAATTGGCAAGAATAGTGATAGTTTAGCATTTAAGAATTATATCTGGTAATGTTTAAGTATTGTTCAAATGTTAAATATTAAGTATTTCTTTCATTACAATTAAACTGCACTGTTCAATAATGTTTATTTTGATAAAAGCTCCCTAGTTTGTCAATAAAATCTTGGCTGAAGTGAAATATCCTATTCTCATTAATGGGAAATAGTTGGGGTTGAGTCTAACTTCATAACATATCTTCGGGTTTCAGATCTCAAAGCCTAACAATGCTTTAACTGGATTTGCTCTAAATGTTACTGATTCATGGTTATTTAAGACTGTTTGTACTACAAACACACTGGCGAAAAGCAAAAAGAATGGCACAATGGTTAGCACTGCTGT
The DNA here is from genome assembly GCA_024679065.1 of Sphyrna mokarran. Taxonomy (NCBI): domain Eukaryota; kingdom Metazoa; phylum Chordata; class Chondrichthyes; order Carcharhiniformes; family Carcharhinidae; genus Sphyrna; species Sphyrna mokarran. The sequence continues at coordinate 23,540,211 of JAGIQG010000012.1, read as the reverse complement.
TTCAAGCTCCAGGGACCCAGATTCAGTTCTAGCCTTGGGTGACCAAGTGGAGCCTACGTGGAATACATGTCTACGTGGAATCCATCCAGGTGGTCTGGTTTCCTGTCACAGTCCAAAGATATGCAGGTCAGGTGGATTAGCCTATAAATGCGACGGTTATGCTGGGAAAGGGAGTTGGAGCAGAATTGATGAGATGAATGGCCTCCTTCTGCACTGTAAGAATTTCCATTCCATACTAATACTAAACTAGTTGTATGATTAAGAAGCAGGGCTGGTTCTGTCCAACCAGAGTGAAGTGGAATGAGATCCCCTGGAGAAGGCAATCTTGTAACCCATGTCACGAACACAAACAGCCAATTAGCCTGTGCATATCAGCTCTTTGGTCACCATCAACTCCCATTTAAGTTTAAAAACAAAGATGACTTACCTCCCAGCAATCAACGATGGCAAGATGCACGTAGTGGAAACCAGAAAAATTCATGTAATTTTAGTGAAGAACGTAAATTTCAAAACACATGTTTTCTCATGCACATAATCCTTGTGCAATTACAAAATACTTCCCTTTCCTACTACTCTAAGTGGTGCAACCCCCATGACTTCAGCAAAGTTAGAGGCAAGCTGTTCAAATCCCTTCTCCATCATCCGAGAGTATTTCAGCAGTGAATCTCCAGAGTTTGGAGCCCCATCAACATTAACCAATTGCTATTGAACACTAAGCAGCATGTCAGGTACAAATTTAAGTAGAAATGGGTAAGAAATGTAATTGTCACATTTCACTGTTACCATCTCAGCTGGAAGAAAGCTTTGAAGCCCTGGAAGGCTAAAGTATCTGCTATTCTTTTCAAAACAATAGACATGTTAGCATCCAGACAGAGTGCACAACAATGTACCAAAGTATCTGTGAAACATTTGACTGCCACGTTTGATGTTCCATGGAGTTGACCATTCTGTCCATGCAAAATAAAATCATAATATCCTGCAACATATCTCACTTATGCTCAAGGTGGACCTTTCCAATCCCTCTGCAAACATAGTTTAATTGGAAAGCCAATCAGTATGTTGCATATTCTCTCCTGCTTCTCTAATGAATATCCTTCACATCAGTTATTGTGGAATTGCATGTGTTCAGATGAACAGAGCTTGGAAGGAAATGTACCTCCGATACAGACTTTCCACAGCCATCCTTGCCATCACTGACAGCTCTTGCTCACTTGTAAGTCATCAGTTGAAAACCTATCCATCTACCTAATAGACCAAATGAGAATATCTGAGTTGGTGCATGGTAAGCAAGTCATGTGACAGTGCTCCTTCAGAACAAAATCATCTTTTTTTGAGAGATCCACGATCTTGTACTCTTGCAACCCTGGTGGAGAAAAGAGATATTCATTAATAGTGCAGGTCAAAAATAATGTAACTTATCATTACAATGATGATGATCATGCTTCACTCCCTGCTTCAATTAAGCTAACATGACAGTGTTTACGGCATATATTTAAGTCAATCACCAGTAGGATCTCCACCTCCAATGGCCAGGGATGCCAGGATGTCACCCATCTCCACTGCTTTCTCCTTTGCAATCGTCAATTGTGGAGATTCAACTCGAGTTCTCTCCCTCTCCGTTGTATTCTGCATCTCTCTCTGCTCTGAGAAGGGGGAAGGGCAGACATATGAAAGACAGTACATGGATACAGTGCATTTAAAATGAAGGTGATTATTAGGAATAGACTGCAAGCTGTCCAAGGACAAAGGTGGGTTGCAGTGATGGATGGATGGATATTTGGGTGTGTAAGTAAGTGCACAGAAAGAAAAGGATGAGCACACTTGCAAGATAAGTGGACATGAGAATTGATGTCATGAAGTAGGTTTGAATAGGCAGAGGATGCAGAGGGATGCATTTAATAAAACGTAGGCAAATGTGTCACCAAAGCGCTTCCGGCACTAAGTCAAAGAGCATGGCACAATATTCTGACTGCTGATCTCCTCAGCCACCTCCAGTGGCAGCTTTTTATGGAAGTAGCAAGTTTTTTCCTCCTATTGCTCGGGAAAAGCATCTTTCTCTGCAGATTAAAAAGGGTGCCAATAAAGCAGGCTTTGACTTTCCTAAATCCATTCATCTTCTCTAGTTTCCAAGGCCCAAAGTCTCCAAATCTACTTATGGAACAGGCCCTTTAAATAATCCAGGTAACATCATACTATGCAGTTCTGAACAATACCACTGGTACTAAACGCAGAAGTAAAATTATAGTGAGATGCCCATGTTAAAATGCTATGGATCAAAACGCTGTACTTACTCTTGGGTTTCCCACGTATGATTAGGACCACAAATTTCCAATGTGCTTTCAAGTTACCAGAGTGGCCAATGCCTTCTGACAGTCATAGTATACAGCAGCCTTAACACTCAGATCCTGATGCATCAGGAAATTCTTTTTTTTTTAAAAAAAAAACTCAAATAACGGGATGCAGATTATGCACTTTCCTGGTTCATTAATTTAATTGCTTTTGAATTGATGTGACCCCTATTATATTCTCAGTGTGTGTATACACATATAAAAATAGTGACAAAGTAAAGAAGTTGCTTTTCTAATTTACAATGCAAACATTAGCAACCATTAGAGAAAGGGAAAGTAAATTTCAATAGGTTATGCCATGGCAGTATATTGCTTACCTAAAGCTGATTATTCAGCAGTGACTCAAACAGCACAATCTTGTAGAATGCTAATGTTACATCAATTATTGGAATGTTAAATCATTTCCAGAATCAATCAACTTGAGTATCAAAATTTGAATTATTCAGAAATAAATGGGTATTAGTGTGTATTTATGTGGAGGCAAAAACATTTTCATGGGCTGTCAAGGCCAGCATTTGTTACCCACCTTCTTAAGCACTGCATTCCATCTGGCACTGGTACACCCATAGTGCTATTAGGAAGATGAAAAGTCAACCTTTTTATGGTTTTTCTGTTTCTTGAAGGCCAGTTTAAATCTGCTCAGATATGATTTTTGCAGAGCTGTGCAAGTGAGCTAGAAGGCAGATATGCCGGTAATTTTGTGATAGCACCCAGCCTCTGGCACATCTTGGAGGTAGCTGCTTGAGGACTGGGATTGTTAACTGCCTGCAAGCAGTGAGTAGATAATTAGACCAATTTACAGGATCTATTAAAGGGCACTCTCTTGACTCTGCCTGAAATTTTCTAAGTTGCAGCAAGTGGCCACTTAGGCCATTCCGCCGCCGCCCCGCCCGCCCCACCCCCCTTCATTATGACAGCCTAGGAGATGTGAACATTTTAAAATATTGTAAACTCTTCAAGTTCTCTCATCTACAACTGCAGTGTCCATTCGATAATTTCCAATTGGCACTCCAGTTTCGGGAGCCAGCCCACCATCATTAATTGAACAGAGGGCCCAGAGACAGCCATTAATTGGCTGCTTCCCCTAAAATTTCCCTCTGGGACCTGCTATCAGCATTGGTGGATTCCTGATCTGCAGTTTACGTCAAAGGCAGGATTGGAACCAGGGAATGAAAATCCTACCCCAAAATGTGTTATGATCAAACTGGGTCTTCACAAACAAAAAATTTTCCTGATTTACAAGTCAGAAAAAAATTGGAAATTTCATCAAGGTATATTAATCAAACATATTTTGAATAACTTCAACTCTTCTACTGTCCTTACCTCGGATGCAGGAGTTAATACATTTCTGGATCTCTAAAACTGATGTTTGCTGCTTAGCTCTCTGGCTGCAGCCCAAACCTCATTCCAAGATCCAACCCACAATTGTTATTACTCCATCACCAAACCAACCAGACTCATGTCTCAATGTACTTATCCAAAACAGCATTCTAACAAAGAACTTTCTGTACTGAGGTCAGTGTTCATAATGCTCCATTTCTTTAGGCATGCTTACTGCTTCTTTAGTTTTCACAATAATCAACCATATCTTTCAGTGGCCTGACATCTTCCCACCATCCTCACCTATCAACACATCTTTAATTTTCCAGATTAAAAAATGTGACAGATCCAAATTGATCTAATAGTTCCTGCCAGAAATTTTGCTCATTATCCCTTCCTAACAATTGATGAGTGAATTTCCATGATCATTTACTTCAAATCTCTAAAATACTTAGCATATCCATGTCTATCTTTTACCCACCATCCATCTGCCCTATCCCACCAAATAACACAAACATCCATCCACACTTTTGCAATCGACGAAATCGCCTTCAATAGCTGCCTCACCAGACTTAGTCACCAGATCTTAAATAGAATGTTGATCAACCACATTCCACCTTGGACCAAGGTTCAGTTGCAAACTACCCCTTAACTTCACTGCATTGGAATTTCCAAATGTTATTTACAAATCCTTCCAGAGCTTCACTTAATGCAAAACTTCCTACCAACTCCCACGCTTTAACCTCCTTTCTAACATGGATTCCAATCTTTGCTCTATTATTCTACTGCACAACCATTGGTGATAACTTTATTCCACCTTTTTGCTCTTTTCTGGAATTCTCTTAATTGCCTAAATACATTTCTTCAACCCTTTTCATTTCCATTTCTTCTATTTCAGATCTAATGCCACATTGTGCTTTGGTGTATTAAAATCACATAGAAGTTGTTATTCAAAAAAATACATGATCATGTAATTTAACATCGTGGTTTATAAACCATACTTGCAAGAACTGCAATATCTAAGAAGCCCCTGTTTCACTTTTCTCTTTAGCCTCTTTTCCCTTCCTGAAGATATTGACTGCTTGCTAACGTACAACTTCACAGATGCCATCCATTCCTTTGCACCTCATCCATACAGCCATTGCTTGTGATTCAGATACGATATTAGTTGGTTACAGATCATTCAATTGAGAACGTGGAATTTTTACCCAAATTTAATCCTACCTGATTAACTGTATATAGATTGCCTTTAAACATACAAAATGTATCATGGTATCAATGAATGTCAAAGGAAAAGGAATCAGTATGAATGCTTGAAGAAATGGTTTTGAAAAATTGAGAATTTTTAAAATTATGAATAGATATTAAGATAGAAGATCTTTCAGAAAAGTCAGCCAAAAGCCCTACTAAAGAAATCTTGTCAATGGCTGTCCCTTGTTTGAGGAGAAAGTCTACTCAGGATCAAGATTTTCACAAAAGTGAATTTTAAGCCCACAGATCTTTGGGTACACGATGCAAGATATCTCACGAGGGATCAGGACTGCAGGATTTCCTTTATTTTCTTCTCCGCTACTGCATTGCTTCATCTTTAAGACAGGACTCAAAAGCGTGATGGACAAGTTATTGACATTTGGAATGATTGAAAAGAGTTTGCTATCAATCATTAATGTCAACATTGTTGTTCAAGGAAAGCTCAAGACTGCCTTTGAAGCATTTTCTTTAGAACATTGGTCATTTGAGAAAACAGGATTTTTTTTTATTCATGGTGTGCGTGCATTGCTAAATAGGGATGAATTTATTGCCCATCTCTAATTGCTCCCTGGTGGAAGAAACACTTTCCAGCCATCCAGCATTCAATCTATTAAAGTTGATTTTGCAGGAGTTTGCTCTGAATGCTTGTGGAGTTGGCTAAATGATAGTCATTTTTGTTGAACAATACTCAATCGGGAGGATGCAGCAGTGACATTACTGAAAAAATGTTTCCAGTGCTCTTACGTGTCAGTATCAGAGCTTACTGCTGTAGAGGGGTGTATTGAACAGAACTGTTCTGTACATTTAGAACTTTTGTTAATGGAGGTGCTTCCTGTCAAACACTCACTGTCAGTTTGTAGAAGGCTGATCTGGTGTTGGATGTCCTCAATGGTGACTTTGAGTCAGAGAGCTGCCAAGATGTGGGAAGTGCTCAAAAAAAAAGCAATGAGGGAAGGAAGAAGAGTGAAGGATGTATTGTTAACATGTTGAGATGGAGCAAAGTCAAGCAAATATATGCAAATCAGCATCAAATTCAGTATTTTTTGGGAAAGACTGGTATCATAAATCAGCAGCGGCAGATATATGTGGCTTAACACAAGAGCAGATTTGGGTGTACAGCAATGAGGAATGAAAAGTTGAACATAGAAGCTTCCTGCAGAGCCTTGGTAATGAAGAGATCAGTAAATGCAAGCATAGACAAGATTTTACACACAGATACTCATCTCTTTGAATTTATATACTGTCAAAAAATAAATAGAATAGATGCTGATCCAGTCTTTCACTAGCTATCATTTAATTGCAGGTAAAGGAGTTAAAACATGAAGGACAAGAAAAATACACAGAAGATGGATTAAACATGATGAAAGAAACATCATATTTCAATCATGATGCCCACCTTCAGTCCAAGATAGCATGCACATGCACTACCATCAAATCTCTACATGCAACTATGATATAAGTTGACATCCAAGAATAAACATTTTAAGACAGAATCTGAATAAATTCTGAAATATAACTGTTACTCAAAGTGCAGCAGCTGTATATATTAAGCAGGAATTCTTGAGGTTAAAAAAACGTTTTGGAAATCAGAAACTCTTCAAAAAGGGTATTTTTGCCAAACCTCCTCCAGAATCCAGAAGGTGTTTAGCAGAAACAGCATGTTCATTTTTCACAACTCAAACTCATGCTGAGCACATGCTTCACATTCTAGATGGGAACACAAATCCATATGACTTACCTGCAACAATGATAAGTGAAAAAGTGATGAGCGTCAAGGAAGAACCATTGCAGATCATATTAGCAACTAGTTTAAATAAAGGAAACAGCAGCAATGCAGCCCAGAACAGCCAATTTACAAGGACCCACGGTCTCTTTGGTGGTACAATTGGACTGCCTGGAAAAGAACCTTTTTTGAAGTATTCCTCCTGCAGCATATCCTAGAATTAGGAACAGGATATATATTTAGTAAAAATATGATTCTAAACAAAGATTCATCCATCATATTGTCTGCATGGTACTGCTTAGATAGTTTTAGTCATTTCTGTAAACAGAGTATTAACGGGCCAAATCATCAAATCTCCGGAAAGGAAACTGAATGAATGACTGAAATGCATGCCATGACCTGTGGAATTTCAGATACGTTGAATTCTGTTGCAATTGCCCAAGAAGTTTCAACTTCTTCAAGCTGCCTCACAGCACCAGTGATGTGGGTTAGATTTGTGGCTTGGGTGTGGAGTTTGTATGTTCTCCCTATGTCTGCCTGGGTTTCCTCCAGGTGGTCTGGTTTCTTCCCAGTCACACAACCACAGGTTGTCCCTTTGTCTGGGGTCAACATCATTATTTTCTCAACCAGCTGTATCCTGCACTTCATTGTACAGACCCTTGTCATCACAGAAAGCAAAATATATTAAATTTCATTATGCTTGCAAAATCTTATTAGGTTTGTAACTATCCAAGCCCATTTCAAATGGGCCATAGGATTGGTATTTGCATTTGATGAGCTCACCTTTCTAATGGAGTCAATGGGTGAGATTTTATGGCCTCACTCATCCCAAAACCATAAAAAGCCCACCCAAGGTCAATGGACTTTCCTAAGGTCTTCCCCTGTCTGCTCAGATTCCTGTGACGGGCAGGATGGTAAAATTCCTGCCTAGACAATGACTTCTAAACACCAGACCTTCAATGCACATGGTAACTCTTCCAACAGCTAACGACTGCGAAATTATCAGTCCTGAAGTCAAAATTAGTTCCAGCCACTGCACACAGATCCTTTTTGGAAATTGTGGAGAATGATCATATGATTTAAGTGACCATTTAAAAGTCTCTATATGCCTTTGAGAACAAAGAAATCCTCAGTCTGCTATTTTACCTACTGGAAAGGACTTCAGCTGCTCAGCTGAGCACACAATTGGTTACCATCTCTCAGCTTCTCCAAACCTGTCTCTACTGGAAGATTCCTTACCATTGAAGTATGCAGTGACATGTTTTGCCATTCCCTTGTTTGTGAGATCAGGCTAAATGCAGTTAGTTTAAAAGGGAAATAATGGCAAGTACTGACAGTTCACTGTCAAATCCTTCTGCAAAAGTATGGGCCTTCTAATGAAGCACTTCACAGCCTTGTGACTTAACATTAGGTTCAACAATTCCAGATCAAAATCTCTGCTGCCACTTATTCATCAAACCACAACTGCTGATAACAATTTTGCTATTCCCGTTTGCCTCAGGACAAATCTACTCTAAATTTTCAAACCTCTGGTCGTTATCTTACTTGCCCTCCAATCATCATACATCCTTTGTGTTCTTTTCTTTCCTTGCTGCTTTACCTTTAAATCTGAAACATCTCAACATTTTTTGGTTCTAATGAAAGATCAAACTAAAATATTAATTCTGTCATTGGCATTACTCAAAGTAAAATTGGTCAGCATTTCCTATTTTTAACATATGATATGTGCACAATGTTACGATTTCAGCATACAAACAGAAACAAGTCATTTTCTGTCTTGTTTGATTTGCCATCCACTTGCGATTAAAAATTTCTTATGATCTTAAATCACTCCAGGACCAAAAAATGAATTGGGTTACTGTCGCCTTACAGAAAACAGGGTATATCATCGTCATAAGTGAGTCAATTAATATTTCTTTACCATTGAACTGACAAACTCACCTTTTCTTGGTACAGTTTATGAAGCCAGGCAGCACATGCCTGTTCATCTTCAGGAATCTCTTCCAATGGGATGCGTCTGCAGATCAACAAGAAAAGCTTTAAAACGTTAATACATCAAAAATATTCATACTACATAAATTTGAAACAAACATCATGTCTCTTTCCATTATAACAATAAACAAACTTTCTTGGGCTGATATTTTTAATACAGTTAAAAAGAAAAAAATACATGTTTTCTCATTAATCTTTCTTGGGATATGGATGTTGCCACCAAATTATTTATTGCTCATCCTCAATTGGTTTTTGGGCTACTTTGAACATACACATTGGCCAGAGAATGCAAATCGTTCACAGCAGCAGGATTCCCTGGTCCCACTCACAGCATACTTCTGCCTAAGGATTACCCCGCTGAAGGTACGGGGTAAATTCAAATGGGAAATTCCATTGACAGTGGTGAGACTAGAGAATCCCACCAACATCGAACAGCATGCCATCTTCCATCTTCGAAAAACCAGAAAATTCCACCCATAGAATTCTATCTGCAGAAAGTGGCCATTCAGCCCACCATGTCTGCACCAACTCTGAAAGAGCATTCAACCCTGGCCCATCCCTACCCTAATTCCTGTAACCCCATACATTTACCCTGGCTAATCCACCTACCTAAACACATTTGGGCACTAAGAGTCAATTTAGCACGGCCAATCCACCTAATCTGTACATCTTTGGACTGTGGGAGAAAACCCACACAGACCAAGGGAGAACATGAAAACTCCACACAGTCACCCAAAGCTAGAATCAAACCTGAGTCCCGGGTGCTGTGAGACAGCAGTATTAACCATTGTGCCACCATGCTACCTTTTGGTGAAGTTGTCAAAGTTCTATTTGTAGCGCAGTGCTGTAGTCATGAAGTATGATATACAAATCCAAAGTCATCATTTTTCCTTTTAGTCTAGTTATTCTCTAACAGACACACCTGAGAATTTATGAAGTGTTAATTTTGGAAGTTTGGACAATGCACTCAGACCATCTCAAAATGTATAGGATGTGCTGATCATGAGTTTTACTGCCTTCAATTTATTGACCTGCTCATGAAATCATTGGGGGTAAACTATCAAGATGTCACTGCCATCAGTGATTCACTCATTTTCGGATTATAGGTATGTAGCCATCAGATAAGATCTGGGCTCAGACAGCATTTACTTCACATGGAACTCTACCATTTCTGACAGGAGGCCTTCAAATGTAAATTTCATTCAGCAGGTACTGAATATTATTTCAACCTATTCAAAATTGATCCCTCTTCCCAAAATACCTTAGTAAGTTCAAGTTTAACAAAAATATATAACTAGTCAATTTTAAAGGGAGAAGATTTTAGTATTATCCATTTTTTCCTTAGATTTGCAAGATTATGATCCTGAAATAGCAGTGCAAAATGCAAGCTCCTGTGTACAGCTGTCAGCTGTTGATAATAAGTGTTGAAGAACAAAGCTTGATGGAATGCATTGCCTATTGTGCTTTGTCCAATTTCACCCTTCTCCGAAATAATCTGACAATTAAGGATAAATGTTAATGGCAGGCATACTTCTAAAACAATTAATTGGAATTTGAAACATATGGTCAAAGAAATAAAAGTTAACAGATTTGTTGAAGGTAAATTGTGTTTGACTAATTTGTTAATACTCTCTGATAAAGTCATGGCGAGGGTTAGTAAGGAAATTGTGGTTGACTTTTGAGTATATGGGTTTTCAAAAATATTTGACAAAGTATCAATTAACTGGATTAACAAAATGAAAAAAAAAGGGACAGAGGTGGCATGGATAGAAAATTGGTTAAGGAATAGAAAATACTAGTGGTTAACAGTCCTCTTTCAGACTGGACAGAAGTATACAGTCATGTTTCCCAGGGATTGATATCAAGCTCACAATTTCGTTTGAATACATGTTAACGACTTGGATTTGGTACACTGGGAATAATTAGATGATGGAACAGAGTAATAGTAAACAATGAGAAGGACCATAACGTACATCAGGAGGTCATGACTAGACTGGTAAAATGGAAAGACATAGTGGATGAAATCTAGCACAGAGAAATGTAAATGACACATATTAGTATGAAGAATGAAGAGATGCAAGTGAAATAAATGGGTCCTTTTTAAAAGAAAGTTGGTGAGTTACAGGCTCAGATTGCCATGTTGTGGCTGGAGCAGAGACCTGATCTGAAGAGGAGCAGAAGTGGGGATTAAATAATCTTGGACACAAGATGCTCAGCAAAATAGAAAAGAATGAAAAGAATGAGGGTGGCCTGCCAGAACAAAAGAATGATTCAGGGGCATCATGGATAGAATCTATTTGACTGGAGCTAAGGGACAAAAAAAACACAATGATATCTCTTTGGACCATTGATTAGAAGAAGAAATGTAAAGGAACAAATCTGCAAGGAAATTACAGGCTGATGCAAAAATCATAGGGAACAGGTGTGCGTCTTGCTGTGCTTTAATTGTTCAAATACTGATTGAGATAGCAATAGAGTAAAAAGGAGAAAAGCGCAACAGTTCCTAGAGGTGTTCAGAACATTTTTTTAAAACAGCGCAGCTGCATAAAGTTATACCTTTTGGAATAAATGGGAGCGTAGCAACATGGATACGAAATTGACAGAATGACAAGTAGAGTCATGATTGATGGATGTCTTACGGTCCCAGATGGAAGTTTGTAGTGCCATCTGTACATTCTTCCCATGTCTGCAAGGATTTCCTCCCACAGTCCAATGATGAGCATGTTAGATGGTCTGGCCATGTTAAATTGCACTTTGGCTTCCAAAGGTGTAAGTGATTAGGGGAATACGGCAGAGGGGAGAGCCTGGATGGGATGCTCTTTCAGAGAGTCAGTGCAGATCTGATGGGCCAGATGGCCTCTTTCTGCAATGTAAGGATTCTATGATTCTTGTTCTTCCTAATATATATTAATGGCCTCAGATTTCAATATACATGCCACAATTCCAATATTTATGGATGATACAAAACTTAGAAGTATTGTGAACAGAGCGTAGTGTAGAACTTGAAACGGTCTAGACAGGTTGGTGGAATGGATATTCAAGTAGCAGGTGAAATTTAATGCAGTGAAATGTAAAATGATTCATTTTGATAGACAGAATTCAGAGAGACAATGTAAAATCAAGGGTACAATTCTAGAGAAGCTGTTGAAGGAGCTGGGTGTATATGTGTGTAAATCATTGAAGATGAAAGGACAGTTTGAGAGAGCAATTAATAAATAATATCTCACCTTAGCCTTTATTAACCAGCGTATAGAGAACAAATGGATATTGTTAAACTTAACACAGTAGCCTCAAATGGAATACCAAGTCCAGTTCTGGTACCGCAGTTTAGGAAGATGTGAAAGTATTAGGGAGATTGCAGACGTGAATGGTTCCAGGGATGAGGATCTACAATTATGTGGACAAATTGGGACCGTTCCTTTAGGGAAGCAGAAGGTTGGGAGATTGTTAGTGTTCAAAAATTATGAAGGGTCTGGACAGACAGGGGAAGAACTGTTCCTACTAATGGAAGAATCAAGGTAAGGAGGGCATAGACTTAAGGTAATTGGCAAAAGAAACAACAGTGAGATGAGAACTTTATTCATGCAGCAGTTAAGATCTGAACATACTATTGAAGAGTGCAGTACAAGCAAGTTCAAGCAAGACATTCAAGACAGAATTGGTTATCTAAAAAGGAAGAATGTGCAGGTTACAGGGAGAGGATGCAGGAGTGGCACAGATGCATTGTTTATTTGGAGAGCTGGCACAGAAATGAAGGGTCAAATGGCACTTTTCTATACAGTAACAATTCTGATTCAGAGGATGCAGGAAAAGAAATGAGGTGAGGTGCCTTTCTTTAAGAAGGGCTGCAGGAAAAAGCCTGGGAAGTACAGACCGGTGAGCCCAACGTTTGTAGTGGATAAATTGTTTGAAGGTATTCTGAGAGATAGGATCTACACGCGATTAGAAAGGCAAGCACTGATTAGGGATAGTCAACATGGCTTTGAGAATGGAAAAATCATGTCTCATGAATTTTGAGTTTTTTGAAGGGGTAACCAAGGAGGTAGATGAGGGCAGTGCTGTCGACGTTGTCTTTATGGGCTTTAGCAAGGCCTTTGATAAGGTCCTTGGTTATTTGCTATACAAAAGGTTAAATCTCACAGGGTCCCAGGATGTGGTCACCAATTGGATTAAAAAATTGGCTTCACAACAGAAGACAGGTTGTAGGGGGTTATTTTTTAAATTGGAGGCTGCAACTAGCAGCATGCCTCAGGGATTGGTGCTGGATTCACTTACATGTCATTTATATTAATGATCTGGATAAGAATTTATGGGGCATGATTAGCAAGCTTGTAGATAACACCAAGATTGGTGGCATAGTGGATAGTGGAGAAAGTATCTAGGACTGCAACGGGATTTTGATTAATTGGGCTAGTGTGCCAATGAATGGCAAATGGAGTTTAATTTACATAAATATTACATAAGCATTTTGGTAGATTGAATTGGGGCAGGACCTATTCAGTTAATGACAAGGTGTTGGGGACAGTTATAGAACAAAGATCTAGAAGTACAGGTTCATAGCTCTTTGGAAGTGGAGTCACAGATGAACAAGATAGTGAAAGCAGCATTTGGCATGCTTGTTTCATTGGTCAGAGCAGTAAATACAGGATTTGGGGCGTCTTGAAGATAGTATTCCATGTGTAGCCTTACTAATGGGTATTGTTCTGATCCCCTATTACATAAAAGGATATTATTAAACTAGAAAGAGCTCAGAAAAGATCTATTAGGATGCTACTAGGGTTATGGTTGAACTTAAAAGGAGAGGCAGGATACATTCCCCCTGGAGTGTAGAAGGCTTACGGATGATTTTATGGAGGTCTATAAAATAACGTGGAGCATAAATAAGAAACAGTCAACATTTTTCCCCAAAAGTAGGGGAGTTGAAAACCAGAGGGTATAGGTATAAGGTAAGAGAGGAGAGTTACAAAAAGAGTCCAGAGGGGCATTTTTTCCACTCAGAGAATGGTGAGTATCTGGAATGAGCTGCCAGGGGCAGTAGTAGAGGCAGGTATAATTTTGTCTTTTAAAAAGTATTTACAGTCACGAGTGAGATGGGTAGAGGGGGATACAGGCCAAATGCAGGCAACTGGGACTAGCTTAGGTGGTAAAAACTGGCCAGCATAGATAAGTTGAGCCAAAAGAGCCTGCTTCCATGTTGTAAACATCTATAACTCTATGACTAAAGATCCGGACCTGCAAGTGCACAAATCTTTGAAGGTGACAGGACAAGTTGATGAGGTTGTTTAGAATAAAACATGCTAGGGTTGTTGTCCTTACAGCAGAGGAGACGAAGAGAAGGTTTGATAGAAGTGTTCAAAATCATTGAGGGTTTTGATGGTGAATAAGGAGAGACTGTTTCCAGTGGTAGAAAGGCCTGTAACCAGAGGACACAGATTTATGGTGATTGGCAAAAGAAGCAATTTTTTTTCTTTCCTCAGTGAGTTGTTGTGATCTGGAATGCACTGTCCTCCTTTTAATATTTTAATAAGGCTGCCTGCCAATGATTTTCTCTCTCCTTCAGCTTTTAACACTGGCTGGCTGAGGTTCCCAGGCCTCAAGAAAAGTGGAAGCTGAAGGGAAACAGTGACTGTTGGACGACACAGACAAATTGTTTTTTTTCAGCATTTTTTGCAAGGCTACCACCCGATCTTGTTAACCTCCCATGAAGTTAGGTTCCACCCTACTCCCTTTTCCCTCACCAGCAATCTAATGAATTCCACAGCCCACAATTGCTTTCCTGGCCTGCGATCTCCAACCTTATGCCACCCCACCATATCATTCCTGGCCTCCAATTTTATCAACATGTTGCAATATCTCATACTCCACACTCATCATTTCTTCCCTGCTCCCTCCACCCACATAAATATTAGAGCCAAACACTAACAAAAGACAACAGAAATTTGTTGCACAAATCACATGCACTTCAGTATCTTACCGAACATGTAGATCTGCATGGTATTTTTTGCCATGCAAAGTTCCTAACAATGTTGGGTTTTCACCATTTCTGAAATTTAATGTAGCATCATATACAGCTGGAACTAAAGGAAATAATTTCAGTTGAAAACAATACAATAAAAGCCAAATATAATCTACAATTATAAATGAATCATGTTCAAATAAAGCCAATAATAACACAGGCCAACTACTAAAAGACAAAACATATTTAGTCAAAATTACATGTCTGATGTCTATCATTGTAGTTTCATTATTTTGTTGAGGCAAAAGGGCAGATTTATCTTTGAAGCAGGAATTGGCAGATGTGGATTCCCCAACATTGCAATTCTACCTCCTGATAGGCAGTGCCTCACTGCTCCCTCCCAACTATTTTCCTAAGAGGAATAGGCTGTATTCAAATCTGCTGCTTCCTGCTCAGAGCCCAGGATAGATACAGAAGCATGCAGATACCAAGATGACTAGGTTAAATGGTTTACCTTCATTATGAACCTTTAAACTGGTCATAAATCTCTCAATTTAACTTAACCGAGTCCCCTGGACAGTAAGATCAATAGCCCATGTTGTGCTGAAACACAATTATTAGGTTTGAAACTCAGCCAAACATTTGTAATAAGATTCTATAGACATACGTTTTTAATCATTAAGAGAACCAAGGGTTACACAGATAAGATGGCAAAGTGGAATTGTGGATTATCATATCTAACCAGTTGTGATCTCATTGAATGGCAGAGCAGCTGGGCTGAATGGCCCATTTATGCTCCTAATTTCGAGATCTCCAGGGCTCAATAAATAAAACCACTGAATTCAGCCAGAAACTCAGCCACTTGTCAAAGTTTTGAAACAGCCAATCAGATACCTGAGCTAAACTTCAAAAACAAATGCAAACGAAACAACTGACAATCAAATCTGAACATTTTTAGAATATAAAACAACATTGTATCCAGCAGATAATGTACTCTAAACACAGCTGAAGACATTTTCACTTTTGCAACACCATTCAACTTGATGGGCACTAACCTTTTCAAAACAAAGTCCCTCCATCCATCAAAACTGTATATGCAGCATTTCATTATGACGAAGTTGGCAACGCCTTTTGAACTTAGCCAATATGTAATTCTGGACTCCAAACCATGATGGGTTCCATCAAGGTTCATGAATTTCTGAGCTAGTGTGAATTACATTGCCTCCAAAAGCCAGCCTGACCACACGAAAATTGTAAAGGGAAAAAGAGTCCAAAATAACCACTTCGCAACAGTCACCGAGAAGCGAATAGCCAAGTATGGGTTCACAAGTCGGCGTGATCAAATGTGACAGCAGTAGAAGTAGGTACAGGAATCCCAGAAGAGTTGTACCCACCACTTATTATGAATCATGCTGGCCCAAATTCTTGGGTTATACATATAAAAGTTATGAGAAGAACTTTTTCGTTTTGAGGCCATGATGTTTGCATTAAGTAACAAGTCTGATGTTTCATCAATATTTTCATAAGTATATATTTTTCACAAAGTTAAGTTGCAGCAATAAAGTAATACCCTGATCCCAATTTGTAAGCCATATTGTCATCAGCATGGGGCAACAAGAAATAAAACAAGGATAATTCTGAAACAGAATCAAGAGCAGCTTATATTCACTTCTACATGGATTGCTTCACATTCCTACTTCTGAACTAGCAAGCTGGATCTTGTAAACCAGGCAATCTCAGTTAGAAATTAACTTGTAGATAAATCTTTTTTACATCTCGAGCAGTATACTGTAGCTTTCATACAAATATTATAATCACTTGTACCCTTACCAACATTCCTTAGACACTGCACAGTAAGCGCAAAGCCTTTTGTGCGGGGGAGTAGGTGGTACTTTAGTTTGGGTAAACCTTTTGCTTCAGCCACCTGCATGCTGATCTGGTGTTTTTTCTCTGTAAATCGCGTTCCTTCACAGTGAATCAGAAACTGCAAATCAGGAAAGGTATCAAAAGGAAGAAAGTGATCAAGGTGGTATGCCTTAAGTACTATGGCAAAAAAACTATGCCACTAAAAGTAATGTAGATCCAGAAATTGTATTCTTGGTTTGACGGAAACAAAAATCAAATCTGTTTTGGTTGAAACGGTGGGACCTTTCAAGTAGTTTCATATGAAGCATTAAAAATATTCTCTTAAGAGTTGGGCCATGAGGCACATCATTAAGACACCAATTTAGACAATGAAGTGAAGGAACAACTTCACATTTAATTTCTGTGAACGCAATGTGAAGACCGAATGAGAAAAATAACTGTCGTGTGCTTATTCAGCCTTCATTCACACCATTTGGGGGTTGTGTTTTTCTAACACTATAGCTGAAGACTTGCTCTTTAATTTTGCTTTCACTGGAAGCTAACCTTTGCTCTCCTATTAATACATTAACCTTACCTGTGCCATTATCAGCAGCTTTTTTAGTTTTTTAATTAAGACTCCCTTTGTTTGGATCCATGACATCTTTGTCATCTATTCTTAGCTTCCACAGATTCTTGACCTTTTCTGCTCCATCTTCTGCAGCCTGAGCTCTAACTATATAATGCATCACATTTCTACCCCTTTTCAGCTCTGAACAAGTCATGGAGACTTAAAATGTTAACGCTTTCCCTCTCCACATATAGAGTGTTTATTCAGCATTTTCTGTTTTATATCAGATTTCCAGCATCCAGAGTATTTTGTTTTTATTTCAGTGTTAATGGATGTTTTTCAGTCTGGAGCCAGGTTTGTACAGAGGTGTTAGTGGGACTCTTGTTTTTTCCGGAAACATATCAATCATCTAGCCCTGTGCAAAAAGGGCACAATTAGATAGAACTCTTGGGGCTAACAGGATCAACGGATATTGAATTTGATGATCAGCTATGATTAAAATGAATGGCAGAGCAGACTCAAAACAGCCAAATGGCTTACTCCTGTTTCTAGTTTTTATGTCTATGTTTCTAATTTCAAAATTTACAGATTTTATGAAGCTTTGATATATTGTGAATTGAGGAAGATAGTGGCGGACTTCAAAGTGTCATAAATAAGGTAGTGGGATGGATAGATGGAAATGAAGTTCAATGCAGAGAAATGTGAAATGATACATTTTAGTAAAAGAGAACACGGGAGGTACAAGGTAATGGGCACAATTCAAAACGGGAGTGCATAAATAGAGATACCTGGATCCATACATGCATTAGTCATTGAAGGTGGTAAGCAGAGAAGTTGAGAGCGTGGTTCATAAAGCATACGGTATCCTGAGCTTTACTAACAAGGGCACAGCCAAATACTAGAGCAAGAAAGTTATGTTGAATCTGGACAAGACACTAGTTCTGCTTCAGCTGGAATACTGGGCCTCACTTCAGGAAGGGTGTAAAAGCATTGGAGAGAGGGCAGAAAAGATTCTCAACAGCGGTTCCTAGGACGAGAACCTTCAATTACAAAGACAGATTGGGGAAGTCGGGACCATTTCCTGAGGTGAGAAGGCAGCTGAAAAGAAGATGATTTAACAGGAAGCATTCAACATCATGTGGGGTCTAGACACAGCAGGCAGGGAGAAAAAAAATGTTCTCATTTGTGAGCCAGAGGGCACAAATTTAAAACAAGACTCAAACATAGGCCCCAAAACTTTCAATTCTCATCTCTCAGCATAACTGAGCACATTTCTTTCACTTTCTCTCTTAATGGTTTGAATGTATGAATTTCAAGATCAAACTTTTATTTTGGAACAGGGAACAGGCTATGAATAACTTAAAAAAGGATCAAGAACTCTACTACAACTACTACAAATGAATTTATTGCCATTATTACAGAAATCTCAATTGTGAATTTTTTGAATTAAGTACTATACGTACCCAAAAGACTTCAGGGTAATCCCGGAGATTAAGCAAACTCTGGACTACGTTTCTGCGATCTTCCGTCCACTGCCGCTTGCAAAATACTATTTCCAGAAAATACCACATCCAACCAATCAGAGGAACATAAGCCAGCTCCTTTTTTGCTAGTACTTTTGAACTCTACACAAGAAAACAGATTTTTAAAACACGTTAGATTGAAATAGAAAACAGGAGCAGGCCATTTGGCCTTTCAAGACTACCCAGCCATCTAATATTATAATGGCTGATCCTCCATCTTAATGCCATATTTCCACATTCTCCTCATAGCCCATGATACCTTTAGAGTTTAGAAATCTATTTCCTTCTTAATATATTCAATGACTTGCCTCCACAGCCTTCTGTGGTAGGCAATCCCACAGGTTCACCATCCTCTAAATAAAAGCTTTCCCCCATCTCATTCTTAAATAGCCTACCCCGAATTTTGAGACTGTGACCCCTTGATTCAGATTCCCCAGCTGAAAGGGGCATCATCCTTGCATCCAGTCTATCCAACCCTATCAGAATTTTACGTTTCAATTAAATACCTCCTCACTTCGAAATTCCAATGAATACAGGTCCAGCTAACCCAAACTCTCCTCATACAACAATTCCATTTGTTGGAGAAATAATACAGAAGTTTTATCTTTTATTTTTAGCAAGTTTATTCTTTATACAGTTCAATAAAGTTACAAACTACTTACCAACTGTCCCAGCTGTGTCCATTTATACTCTTTTGAACGTTGAGCCAATGATATTTAACAATGCAATTGCCAAAGGCTGCAATTGCTGACACAGACAATCCTGCCATCCTTCCCTAGATTCACTCGATGGCAAAGTGGCACAGTGGTTAGCACTGCTGCCTCACAGCTTCAGGGACCTGGTTTGATTCCTGGCTTAAATCACTGTTTGTGTGGAGTTTACATGTTCTCCCCATGTCAATGTGGGTTTCTTCCAGGTGCTCCGGTTTTCTCCCACAGTACAAAAATGTATGGGTTAGCTGCATTAACCATGCTAAATTGCCTCTCAGTGACCCAGGATTCATAGGTTAGAGAGATTAGCAGGTTAAGTATATGGGGTTAGGGGGATAGAGGCTGGGAGGGATTGTTGTTGGTGTAGACTCGATGGCTGAATAGCCACCTCCTGCACTGTAATGTTCTATGATCCTATAGATACATATTTTTAGATAAGCAGGGTGGCATACAACATAGCAGGTATGATCTCAAGGCCTTGTACAGCTGCAGGAAGACATCTTTGTTCCTGTATACAAATTCTTTTCCAATGATGGCTAACATGCCATTTGCTTTCCTAACTGCTTGCTGATCTGCACACTTGCTTTCAGTGACTGGTGTACTAGGCAACTCTTTCTTCGTACATCAATATTTTCCAATCTATCACCATTCAAATAATACACTTTTCTATATCCAAAGTGAATAAATTCACATGATACTACATTTGCCATAAATTTGCCGGCTCTAGTCAAATTGCCTAAATCACCTTGAAGCATAATCCTCCTTACTACTCTCATACCACCAAGTTCCATATCATCAGCAAACTTGGATATTTTACTTTTGTTCCCGCATCCAAATCTTTTAGGTATACTATGATCCCTCAGGACCCCACTAGTCATCGTCCATCATTTCAAAAGATCCATTTATTCCTACTCCATTTCTTGTCTGCTAAACAACACTCAATCCATTCCAATACATTACTCCCAATTCCAGAAGTTGTAATTTCGCAAACTAATCTCGTGTGGGGGCTCTATAGCTTTTGGAATATTCTTTTTCTACTTGTTCCTTCTTTATCAATCTCTTCATCCTTTGCTAAATTCTGAACTGCTCCCAATCTTACTACATTTTCTGGCAACTTCATATAACTTCTCTTTGGATCCAACACTAGCCTTACTTCCTTTTCCCCTGTTGAGTTGCCATTCTTGTTTTGTTTTTGCTCCAGAAAAGAATGTATAACTGTTGCAATGCAAATAATCATCCCTTAAATTTTGCCTATCCGCTGTTAATGTCTTTTAATGAAGTTCCCAATCTATATTAGCCAACTTACAATTCATATCTTCATAGTTTCCTTTATTTAGATTTAGGACCTCAGTTTCAGATTAGACTTCTTCACTTTCTATGCTAATCAAGATTTCTGTCATGTTGTGGTCATTGTTCCCCAAAGGACTCTCCATCTCAGGATGAATTAAACTTTTCTTTACATTATATAGAATCTACAATAGCACGTTTCCTAGTTCATTCCTAGATGGTCTAAAAGAATACCATTTATACATCTTCCAGGAATTCATCTGCCACAGTATTGTTGCTAATTTGATTTGCCCAATCCATATATAATGTCGCCCATGATTACTGGAGCACTCTTGTTACATGTATCTCTGATTTCATGTTTAATTCCATTCCCCACCTCACCACTACTGTTTAGAAGTCTATAAATAACTTCAATTAATGTCTTCCATTTCTTATTACTTCTTAGCTCCATCCAGACCAATTCTACCTCCATATTTTATAAGCCAATATCTTCTCGCTATTGCATTGATTTCAACATCAGTGTTATTCCAAGCTCCACAATCTTTAAAAAATGCTGAAATATAGGAAAGAAGTCAAAGAATACACGTGCCTTCAAAGCAAATGGTAAGAGATGTGGGTGAGGGAGGGATAACTCAAATGGCATTACAAAAAAGGGGGTCTTTTTAAAATTCATTGCCAGGGAAGAAGCCTGGTAAATATAAATCACTTGCCTGTTACAGACCTTCCCAATGTAGAGTCTCTTCTCAGCAGGGCTGCCTGTGCCATCCTATTTCTTCTCTAGCCATCAGAGGATGATAGGACTATTACTATCACTAGCCAACCAGAATAGTACTGTTGAGTACTCAAACACCATTTGAATATTCAGACTTTGATTTCACCATCAATCCCTCTTCTCGCAGCAGGTTTGCCCATTATCAGTCTAAATCCCAGAAAGTTCCCAATAATCTGACTAATGTGGAGATTACCATGACACGTCCAATAAAGTGGTACCAGAGGGTGATCAGTAGTTTGGAGGAACCTCCATCTCCAACTACAATGATGCTACACAGCTGGTTGACATAGCAACCATTTTAATTTCAAGCCAGCATGCTGCAGCCACAAGGGGTGCTGAAACCTTGTATCAGTTTCTCACCATCGTCAACAAAATGCATAGGTGAGCATAGTGCTGAACTGCCCTTAGAACATTCTTCCTCAGCTTCAGAAGGCTGCAAGACAAAAGAAAAAGCAGCACTAAAGAGACAAATACCATGTCCACCCCACAAGAAACAAACAAACAATCAAGTGTAACAGCCATCATGAATCTATGCAACAGCCAAACAAACCTATTCATGGGTCAGTATTAAGCAATGGAAGAAAAGAATGAAAGTGCCAATCCAAAATCCAAGCCAACAAGAACCAGGAACAACAGAGCCCATCACTTGTTCAACAGAACTGTAAATGAGACATGGAAGGGTTGTAAGGGCTCCAGGCTGCCCAAATGCTCTAACTTTAAGAGCTTGGAAGGGAAAAGGGCTGAGAAGCGAGTGAGCTGTTAATGCTGATGTTCTAATATCAGCAATGTTGGAATAGCAGTAAGATTGTATAGGACTTCACACTTGAAGTAAACTATATCCATGGGGTAAGGTAATATCAGTATTTAGTACATACAGCGTTAATGTGGGACTGAGTACAGTACTGCCCACAGTGATGGAATAAGGCATGACTACAGCTAAGGTCAGTGTGTTGTTGAACAGAGACACTCCTTGCCTGCACTTTTTACTGTATATATAGTTACAAGCAGTTAATAAAGATTTGCTGTTAACATACAGAAAATCACAAAGATTTCTTTAACAGACATGCTTTGTCATCAACAATATTACAACAAATTCTTCAGAAAGATGGGCTCCAAAGCACTATGGAAAGTCATTGTCATTATCATGACATATTCTTGAAATGGACTGGAAAGCCTGTACTAAACATTTAGTTACATCATCTGAGTTCCCTGCAACAAAACTATTACGCAACTTCAAGTTTTGGTACACTGACACCTGCTCTATCCTTTTTACTCTGCAAGCCATTCCTCAGACTCTCATATGATTGACATCTCAACGCAGGCAAATCTCCTCTATGCCTGTCTTCAAACACAGTATCAGCACCCAAGCTGATAACTCTTTCAGCACGGACAAGGAAGGCTCCCATTCTTGGCTAACTGAAGTGAAAAAGGGACAAGAGTTGAGCTTTGGTGAATGGAGAAGTGAAAGTAAGTACATCATCTGCAGCTTAAAGATCAGAATAGATTAAGTAATAAGGAAATCTTGGGATGTGAAAAAAAAATTAAGTATGTAGATACAGTAATCTTTGATTATTTCAGCCCTATTAGTGACCATGGTCTTAATATGATCCTTCAGATGATAACCAGCACTGTCTCTTCCAACCTGCAGGCACACTTGTTCCCCAGTTCATTCCTGCTGCATAAGTGAACTGCATGAGTGATGTTCAGTATGCGTTTGGGTGATGTGATTGCCATCATTCAGTGGATGTCATTCTATGCCAATTAACAGTTGTGTTTGTGAGGCCTACAACAGAATGGCTTATTCAAGGATAAGACAAAGCATTCATCCATTTAACAACAATCTTAATTAGTATCAACTCATATTAGAATGAACATCCTTATACTAAAGAATAATAGCGGCAAAAGATGTGTTAGATATTTGTACAAGACATGCAGAAAAATCTAATTAAAAAAAAACCAAACATTCCAGAGAGGTAATACATTTAGGATGAGGTTTTGCTGAGGACACAAAAATTAATCAAATGAGTATTTGAGCACAGGAGTGGGTAATTGATGGATGATGGGCTGAAGAATTGAGTCATGGATGAAGTTAGGGGTACAGTTGATAGATTATTCCATTTGAAAATGATCTCACTCATCTTGATAACTGGAGAGATATTGTATTTCTTCCTACACATTCTATAGGTTCTAGGAGCAATACCCTTGCAATACCACCAGTACTGGTTCTCACCGTCTCATGCCTAAATATATAGAGGGTCCCCTGCCCGCCTCCCACACACTCCCAAAATGGAGAAATTTTCTCTTCTTCCACTGAGATCTGAAAACCTTGGTGCATGGCCTCTCACATGAACAGCCCTGGCTCAAAACATTACCGCCCACATTGATTCTTGAAAAAGCTCCTTGATCAGTTCTCCTGTTAATGCATGCAACTGATGAACTGTACGCAGCGCTGGTTGCATACACCAAATTAATATGCGACAAACAATACAATGAACAGGTATGGGTTACGTCCACAATTTCCACATCCGTTTTTGGAGATTAGCCAATATCTACCTCAAATAATCTAACTTGGACATTCAGTAACATCTAACCAGAGTTATGCCACTGAATTTGAGAGAGATAGTGTGAAGTAGGTTAACAAAACCAAGTTTTTACTAATTAAAGCAGTTTACTAACATAAACACCAATTACTCATACAATTCTCAAATACTCATAGGGTCACCTTTGTGTCCTTGACATAACCTCATCTTATCAAAGCACTGGGGGCACAAATTGTTCTAAGTGCTCTCTCTCTGGAATGCTTGGCTTTACTTGAATTAAATTTTTCTGCACATCTTGCACAAATACCCAAACCACTTTTAGGCCACTGTATTCTTTAGTATGGAGATGTTCATTCCAACGTGGAATTCCGCATACCTCAGTTGGATGCATCAAAATCTCCTCACTAGGGCAATGAATCTGTAGGACCACAAGGCCTACTCGTTTAAAAATAAATTAAGTTACAGAGAACAGAGCTTGAGTTGATAACACACTAGATCTCTGTATCTGATGAATTAATAATTTCAAAAGCTATTCTGACAATTTTGGTCATAAACAAACCCAGCAGCCTTTGCTGTTCAAACCGCCTATTTTTGCAAACCATGCTAAGTACAGATTGCTTTCTCATGGATCTTAAAACTGACTGCAGCCCTGAAGAGTGTATGAATTAATTTAGTGGTTTCCCAGCAGAGGGTAATAACCCCAACTACAGTCACAAGCTCCCCCTCCTCCAAAACCTTTAACTTCAGCTCCAACACCCAGCACTGCTTATGTCTCAGTCTGCCTTGTTTAGGCCACAGGCTCATGATGTGGCAACTTCAAGTCTTTTGTCATTAGGGAATATGGACAGTAGGCAGGAACCTCAATGGCCAATAACTATTTCACATTACGTTCAGAAGCACTCCACTTTTCTCAAAGTCTGGTCCCAACCATGAAATCAGTATTAATGTTTTCATTGCTGAGTTGCAGACTGAGCTCAACTCAGTTAATTTAGCCTTATGAAATCATCTCCAACATCAACCACCTAGCTACATTTAACTCAGTTCTACTGCATCCTGGTAAGGTCCAAAAGATGGAATAGCAGAGAAGAAAACAATGGACTGATGAGCACATAAAATAGCATCTCTACTAAGTAGTTTAGAAACACAGATTTTCATACAATGTATTATAAATTGATCCATAATACATTAACTTTAATAATTATCTACTGAATGCTGCTTCATACTTGTCATTGGCATCTAAAATTGCATTAATTTAAGTGCTAAAATGGTATTGTATTGTTAAATACAATATTTGCCTTGATAATATTTCTTCACATATAGGATTTCTAATTATTCTTTCACTAAATATGGTAACAGGACCAAAACTTCTCATTATGAAAAAGCTACACAAAGTCTGTCCATGTGTAAAATCAGGCACAGGATATAAATATAAAACCTTAAGAGTCTGGCCTCATCACTTGTTCATAAGAACAGAATATGGAAGTCTGATTGGAAATTATTTCTTCCTCAGTTGAAAAGGCAGATTTATGTCCAATGGACTCAATATTATTCAAGGATTGACACTATTTCCCGCAAATATGCCAAATATAATTTTGGCATCCATCATCAAAGAAAACAACTCCCTAACTTCCAATCTTGGTGCATGACAATGCTTTTGTTTATAATTCAATTTTCATAGCAACATACAAGTTCTCCTGCTTAGAGTCTAAATTTGTGCATTAACATGCCCATTGGAATTAGACTGGAAGATATAGACTGTTACCATATTCATTTATTGAGTCAATGCTAATGGATTATTTTAATTTGAGTTTTTTTTTAAATGCTTCCACTCAAATCTGGTTGTTCTTCATTTTTAGCACAAGGAAACAAAGCATCCACATGCACGCACAGTGAACACTTACCAGAAATACTCAGTGAAATAAAACCAAAAGATACTAAGTAATTTGATCATGGAAATTCACCATTTTCCATGATATCACCAGTGTCAAAATGATGTAAAACTAATTTTCATAAATGTAATACGAATTACTTAAACGACCAGCTTGAGTATTGCTGGAACATGACAAACCAGAATTTAAATCATATCGATAAATTTGTTCGGATTTCTTATCAGAACTTACATGAAATTCACCCCTTGCTGTATTATTGGCTGCAAACTTTCCAGCCTGTTCATTACCACACGTATAACGTCATTGCCTTATGACGGTGCCCCAGTGCAACCTTTCCAGTTGAAGCACAAGGATTCTCTTGTATTAGAGCCAAAAATGCTAACTACACAGGAAACTATTTATATCCCATTGCAATACTTCTACTTCCAAGCTAGTCCAAGTCTAAAATTTGGATGGAATAGGAAAATAAGTTCATTCTTGACTAAACAGAGCAACAGAAAAAGACAGCTACCAGAAATTTTGAAAAATAAGCCAGAATTTTTTGTTATTTATTATTACAATTTAAAACTGTAATTACAAAAAATGGGGTAAAAACTGGGCTTCTCATCCAATCAATAAAGAAAGAGTAGGGAAATTTGCACAACTTTTACAATGTGAGCCCTTTGATAGAACACAGGTTGTGATTTCTAAAGGTTTCTTCAGGTGCTTAAGAGCCTCCAAGTTAGCCAAGTTGGGGTCTTAAGTTGAGATTCTGGTTTAGTTCACAATACACCATTTGATAAAGGAGTTGAAATGAATACTAAAAAGAAAAAAAATCACCAAGGAAATCATTAACAGGCTGACTGCCATTTAAAATTAATGACTCAAACTGTATTTTGGTGGATCCACCAAAATACAGTTCCAGCTCAATACCTTAATGACTAGAATATTGACAGCAAGCAAGTCATTGCTGAAACCAAAAGAGAAAACGTTGGAAAATTTCAGTAAGTCTGGCAGCATCCATAAGGAGAGAAAAGAGTTGACATTTCAAGTCCTGATAACCTTTGTCAAACCTAAAAGGCGTAAGAAGTGGGAGATATTTATACTGCAAGATGAAGGAATGAAAGATGAGTCATAACCATAGAAACTAGGAAAAAAAACTACTAATATCTGTCCACAGAGAGAATTAAGGCTGTGAATGGCCAAACGGTGGAGAAGCTGTAAGCTGTGCCAGATGAAGATGGGTGGGGAGTGGTGGTAGGAATGGAGGCTGGAAGGAGGAGAGGATGGGACAGAGGTAGAATGTAGAGAAGGGGGGAGAAGGGGAAGAAAAGTAAGGAAAAGGAGAAGGGAAAAGAAAAATGAAGGAATACAATAAAGAAATAAAAAGGTAGAGAACAGTAAAATATTAAATAAAATAGAATGAAAACAAAAGGGAGCCGAGGTGGGGTAGAGCAAATCATCTGAAGTTGTTGAATTCAACGTTGAGACCAGAAGTGCCTAGCCAAAAGATGAGATGTTGTTCCTTAGTTTCGGTTGAGCTTCACTGGAACATTGCAGCAAGTGAAGGACAGACATGAGGGAATGAGAACAGGATCATGTGTTAAAACGGCAAGTAAAGTCATTGCTGAAGGTTTCTACTCAGCATTTTGGGAACATGCACTCACTTTTGCTGTTCACTTGCTACTAGAGATTTGAAAAATCATTTTGAAGCACAATGCAAGTCTTTCAGGAGCGTTTTGTACTTCATTAGTGCTATCAACATTTATTCCAGAAATTTCAAAGACTTCACCTAAAAGAGAACCATACTACTCCACCACTACCACCAGAAGGAAGGCACAGATTATCTAGTTTGGTTGGTGCAGGAGGAATAGTAGAAATTACATGGTAGCAAACAGACCAGCATTAGAACATAGAACATTAGCTGCTGCAGGTGAGAGGAATAGGACAAAGTGAATCCTCTCCCTCTACCAATACCAAAAAGGTAGAGAACAGTAAAATATTAAATAAAATAGAATGAAAACAAAAGGGAGCCGAGATGGGGTAGAGCAAATCATCTGAAGTTGTTGAATTCAACGTTGAGACCAGATCAGCACATCCCTATTCCTCTGGATTTTCTTTAGCAGAACTTCCAGTGGCAAATCCAAGAATCTGAGCAGCCTCCCTCAGTGTCTGCCATTCTGAAACCTGTGCTGTATTACTCAGGCCTTCAGTGGAACTAGATGCATGGAGTACATACACTGCTTCAGGAAAAATGCTCCTAAATCAGCACTCAATCTACAGATACATATTTTGGAATTTCTAGACAAGTTCAAACTGTGGCAACCAAAAATTAGGATAAAAATACTGCGATAAAACTAGATTTGAACCAGGCATGTCTTAGTAGCAAAGCATTCAGTTCGAGCTCTTTTTAGCCCCTTTTCAAAATAACTTCCATGTCTTTGGATACTTCAACATTTACAACGTAAAGGAAGACAACTGAATCAATTATGTATAAATTTAGAACAATCATTGCTTTGGATTTTGCTGTTTATCCTCATTATTTACTAAATTACATTTTTGACCATCATCCTGCAACTTTAAGTCACTAAGCACGTGATTTTTTCTCAGTTCATAACCAGTCGTACTCCAGATACTTCCAATTCCTTGATATTGGAAGGAGAAAATATGAATGCTTGCAAACGTCTTCAGCCAAGATTCTGCTACTTTCTAAAGTGTAAAAGACAAAATCTCAATTTATAAAATAAACCTATATTTTTTAATGTATGAGATGAGCATTCATTCTTGCTGAGCTAGACAGCCTTCAGAAAGCTGAAACACTCCACAATGGCTTTAGAGATGGTGGATGGATTGGTTGCATTCTTCTGGAAAGGTCCCAATAGATTGGAAGATCGCAAATGTATTGTTGCTCAGCACCAAGTTTCACATCATATAAATTAGGACGGCGGCGTGGGCTCGTTGGGCCGAAGGGCCTGTTTCCCGTGCTGTGTTGCTCTTTGTTCTTTGTAAATAAAAGGTGTTCAACAGTATAAATAACTTTATATACAGAAAAAATGTTGTATTCTGGGGTGGGGTTGGTGGTATGTGGAATTTTCCTAACGTTGGGGGTGGGGGGGGGGGTGGTGAGGAGAGGTGGCTCAAAAGTAAATGCATCATGTAAATTCCTGGTATAGAACAAGAATTAGCATTAGTATTAGTTTTTTTAATATAAACATGCCTCACCTCAAGAAAAACAAATACTTGCAGCAGGCATTTTCTGAACTAGAAAGTGGGTAAAGACAAGGTTGATTTGAATAAGTTTTTTTTGAACTGCAGTCTGGGAAAGAAAAATGATTTGGAAGGTTTGATCTAGAAGTGTATATCCTGCAAATAATTTCATTCATGATAGAAGCACACTTACCCCCAAAACACCAAATCTTTCACAGAAGTCCCATCCACAAAGGAAATCAATCTCATAGTTATGATTGAGAATAACTATGGCATTTTCTTTACCATACTGAATGTAATTCTTTCGATCAGTATAGAGAGTACATTCTGTGCATGACCACCATTCCAGCAACCACACCAATTCTGTAATTAAAAACACAAAGATTACACTGTGAAAGTCTTGCCTATCACAACCAAATATAAGAAAAGAACTAATTGTGCACATGGCTCTTATTGAAATGATAGGCGGAAGTTAGCATAGCCAAGATTTTACTGGCTTAATTTCTATTTTATTAGGTCAACAGGAGAGCTATGGACAGTGGGTTTGTCACTAGACATTTTAAGTCTGGAACTGGGGCTTGACAGAGGAACAATCAGAACTAGTGAAATTTAATTTGACGGCTGTAAATAATTTAAGTAGGCAGAAGATCATAATCCAATTCCTAACAGCCAAAAGCACAAAGTTGAGTCTGATTTGTATGGATTAAAAATCTCATCTATCAAGGGGACAAGGTGATTGATGTGGAAAATAGATGTGTTACACTGATCAAGTAGGATGCTGTGCTGGGTTTTGGCCAAGATATACTGTTGTAAAGAACAGGAAATAATGTCAGCACTAAGCATTCAAAATAGAATGAAATTCTTTCCCTAGCATCACTCTTTGCTATCAGTACAAAACCTCTCAAAAATAAAAGACAAATATAAACATTAAGATTAATTTATGTTTTTACTATTTTCACCATGAATTTATAAATTTCACTGTGCCAAATACCAACAAAAAACTCAAAAGGTCAACAAGCCAGTGTTTTTTGCATATAATCTGTCACATCACAAACCACAGAATCCATTCTCAAGACACAAACTGAGTTGGCAAAGTTGAAAAAGAATAGAAGCACCAGGGCAAACTTAATTCAGAGCACATGCATCTTGTGTGATTCACCTTTAGGATAACATTTCCAACAACTCAGCAATTCTGTTGCCATCAGGTTGGCATTCTAATAAACTTTGATCTAGATTTTCCTTGAAAAGAATTAATAACTTTCAACTTGGTGCCTATTCCAAATATCTATTATTGCTTTTCTGAGGCATGTGACAGGACGAACAAGGAACAAGTAATTCCTTCAGGAATACTGCCAAACACTCATTGCTTAAAACTTTTACCCAATTGGCTAATCATTACATAACGATGCATAGGGGAAGAAATAATAAAGCTGAAATAAGAGAACATTCCAAGACACTTAATCAGACAAAGTTTGACAATGAGCCAAAGGAGATTTAGGACAGTTGAACAAATGTTTCGTCAGAAACAGATTTTAGAGGAAGATTTTAAAATAGAAAAAAAGGCAGTTTTTTCCTCATAAAGGGATATTGCACTGAATAGGATGAGGAAGGAACACTATATGGGAGTGGGATTGGGTGGCCACAGAAATCAACTTCCAGACTTTAGCCCTCAGAACTTGGCAGTAGTGCCAGAAGTCAAACAAACCTTGCTGTGAGTTTCCTTACATGTACCAAATCCCATTCATCCATCACACTTGTGCTTACTATCTATATCGACTCCAGATCAAACATCTTGATTAAAATTTTCATTCTGGTCAAGATAATGAATGGATCTTTAACGAGCATCTCATATCCATTACACCACTAACCTCTCGTGCTCCTCAAGCATCAAAACCTCATTCATTCATCAGCAGTCCAGAGCACTCTAACCTCACATCTAACAGAAGAACGCATCCTCTCACCTTCCAATAGTGCTAGTCTCTCACATCTTTGCTGCCTCAATATATGACAGCTGTTCATCTACAGTAGACAAAAAATATATTTTAATTTATTCAGCCTAACATAGGACAACCCACTCAATCCAGGAGTCATACATCATACTCTATTTGCTACCTTACTTCACCTTTCTATCTCTCTTTGCATCCTTCTGGGTCCTCCACACAGCCTTAATTCTCACCACTTTTATATTGTCAGCACACTTAGACACATCACTCCTGGTCTCTTCAAACAGTCATTAATAATAGATAGTAACTGGCAAAGTTTCCAGCATTGATCTTTGCAGGCACCAAACTATTTACAACTTGAACATGTCTCATTTATTCCCATTCTTTGTTTCCTCCATCCATCCATGCTAATCTATTATCCCTAACTCCATGGGTCCTTAACTTGAGCATTATCCTTCTATGTCTACTGGCTTGCCCTTTATTTAATTGTACTAAATACACCCTCATTTTCAAACACTTTTCTCTTTTGTGAAACCACGTCAACACAGAAAATTATATTAATGCGCAAAACTGTTTTCCTGATGACCAAAGTCAGGTTTATTGGTATATGGTTTCCAGTTTTCTCTCTCTTTTCTTAAAATAGATTAAATAAAATTGCATTGATTATTTCAGATAAGCTTGGATTCTTCTAGAACATTGGGAATTTTGGAAAAGCACAACGAGTGCCTCCACTATGTCTGCAGCCAGCTTTTAGAACCCTGGCACATAGACCTGGAGGGTTATCAGCTTATTGTTCTTCAAGTCTCTCCAATACTCTTTGCTGATATTAAGCATCTTAAGCTTCTTACTTTTATTAGCCCCTTTGTCGTTATTCACTATTGCTGGTATGTAATTTGCATCTTCTACTGTGAAGACAGAAGTACGATATTTGTTCAACATTTCTACTATTTCTTCATTCCCCATTATAATTTATGTCTCTACCTTTATTTGACTAATGTTTACTTTACCTACTCTCCTTTTCATATACTTGAAGCTCTAACAGTCTGCTTTAATTTATTTTCAATCTGTTTTTCCCCGATCAATTAATTGTTTGATAGTCCTAAATTGCTAAATATTTCCAGTTCTCAGGCTCACAGCCATTCTTTGCAGAATTTTAAACGCTCTTTTAGTACAATAAAACTATTAACTTCGCTAGTAAGACATGGATTAATCTTGTTTTTTACTGGAATTTTTTTGATGAATGATTGTGAATTCATAGCATCATAGAATAGTTACAGCACAGAAGGAGACCATTCAGCCAAATCATGTCTCTTCCAGCTCTCTGCAAGAGTGACTTGCATTGTTTTATCCCCCTGCCTTTTCTCAGTAAACCTTGCAAATTTTCTCTTTGGGTAATTGTTCAATTATATTTTGAAGGCCACAACTGAATCAGTTTCCACCACAGCCTCAGGCAACACATTCCAGCCACCAATATCCCATTCCATAGAATGAGATTAACTAAACCTTGCTGCCAGTTTCCTTCCATGTGCCAAATCTCATTCACCATCACACTTGTGGGTCGGTAGATCTCATTATCTATATTAACTCTAGATCAAACATCTTGATGAAAGTTTTCATTTTGGTTTTCGAATCTCTTCTTGGCCATGCCCCTGCCCATCTCTGTAATCTCCTATAACCCTAGAGTCTCAAAAAATATTTGAGCTCCTCTAATTCTGTCCTCCTGAATATCTCCAATTGTATTTAAGCTTTCATTGGTAGCTGAAATTTTAGTTGTCCAGACCCCAAGTTCTGCACTCACTCCCCATACTTCATGTTTGTCTACCCAATCCACTCACTTAAGAGGCTCCTTAAAACTTTCACCTTTGACCAAGCTTTTGATCATTTGGCCTATTATCTCAGGACATTTCAAGAATCTTATAACAATTTGAAGACAAACAAAGTAAATAGATCTAAAATGTCCAGTAAACACAAATTTTCCCCAGAATCCAATAAATAGCATTGGGTCTGTTCAAAGCCAAGTCCTAATGCAATCAATGGAGATTCTTTAAGCTAAATCAGTCTCACGCACATTTGTATATCCCAGAAGCAACTCATCCACATTTCAGTATTGCAACAAAATGACCCAAAAAAAACTGCCATTAAAAAATTACTTTTCCTTTCAGAAAATTTGCATTGATTTTGAATGTGCTTCGTTATCACAATTAAATGTCCAACCCTTAGGTAAGGGCTTTGAACGCATAAAAATTAGTTTACTTTATGATTACTTTATTGATTTTGACAGGCAATTTTTGCCAACACTACCAGCCAGCTTCAATCACCACAACACCTAACATTTTTTCTACAGCACTGCCTGGGCTAGAAGATGGCAGATTTTATGATTAGATTTCATTTGGTTCACCAATCTTCTTCTTCCCCCTTTTCCAGAGAACAAACTAATTGCAGTGGAAATTTTGCAGTAACAAATGTCATTATTTCACATTATTGGATATCAAAAGTTGAACATTAGCAAACTGGCCATCACAACTGAAACTAAAGCCTCTCTTTACACATGCAGTTTTAGTGTAGATTGCCGAATGGTGATGAAGAGTGGGAGCCTTAGATGACTTTCATTTCCCCCATGCAGTGTTTCCATCACTGCACTGGGGAAATGAAAGTCATTTTTACTAATTGCACACTCAAGACCTATTAACATGACAGTCGTAGGATTGAATCTGGAACTGTCACGAGTACGTATGGCTTGGTCACTTCATTTGCAGTAATAATTCTGTGGTAAGTTCACAGAATTGTTACAGTACAGAAGGCAGTTATTTGGCTCATGGTGACTGCACCAGCTCTCCAAATAAGCAATTCTCCTACTATCGTTGCTTCCCTTTTCCCTATAACCCCTCATATTTCTTCTTTTTGGATAACAGTCTAATTACATTTGGAACACCTCAATTGAAATAAACAGTCTCCATCACTCTCGAAACACATTCCAGACTTAACCATTCTCTGCATGAAAAAAAGGTTTTTCTTCATGCTTCTTTAGCCAATTGCTTTAATGCTGTGCCCCCTTTTCTCAACTCTTTCTCAAGTGGGAACAGTTTTTCCCATCTATTCTGACTATATCCCTCAAGATTTTGAATACCTCAATTAAATCACACCTCAGCTTTTGTTTCTCAAAAATAAAAGCAGTCCAACTTCTCCAATCTACCTTCATAACTATGTTCCTCATCCCTGGGTCTCAAATCTTTTCTGCACCCTCTCCAATCTTCCTGTCTTTCCTACAGTGCCAGAACTGGACAGGATACTTCAGCTGAAGCCACACCAGTGTTTCATACAAGTCCAACATAGCTTCCTTGCTTTTATATTTGGTTAATTTTAGCAGGAAGAAAAAGGAGAAACAATGTAAAAGGGGGTACAGGAGTAAAAGGGATGTATGTGTGCAGTATGGGCTACTGAATGTTTTAGTAACTGTGCTCTCAACCTGTCCTGTCACTACTGAAAATAGTACATGTATAAAGAGGTCCCTCAACTCCCTTGACAGTTGTACCCTTTATTTTATATTGTCTCCATGTTCTTCCTACCAAAATTAATCACTATATTTCTTCACCTGGCACTTTCGTATTCATTATACTAGCTAGTTTAGAATCTTTTGAACTCCTCACATTTCACAATGTTTCCAAGTTCCAAATTATCTACAAATTGAGATTGTGCCCTGTGCATCAAGATCTAGGTCATTAAAGTACATCAGGATAAACCCTGGCGAACTCCATTATTAACATTTCTCCAGTTCAAAAAATATCCTTTAACCACTACTCTCAGTTTCCTATCATTCAGCCAATTTTGCATCTTTTGCTACTTTTCTATGTTATTCTATGAGCTATAACTTTACTCATAAGTCTGTATCAAATGCCATTCGGAAGTCGATGGACACCAGACCAATAGCATTTTCTTTATCAATCTCTTCAAAAAAAAAAGCTCCAGCAAGTTAGTTAAACATGATTTTCATGAATTAATCAGTTTTTTTTTGTACATTTGGGCAGCACAGTGGCAGTGCTTAGCACTGCTGCCTCACAGCCAGGGACCCGGATTTTATTCCCACTTGGATTACTGTCCATGTGGAGTTTGCATGTTCTTGTGTGTGCATGGGTTTCCTCTCAGTCTGAAAGACGTGCTGGTTAGGTGCATTGACTTGAACAGAGTGGGGCGATTAGGGGAATTTCACAGTAACTTCATTGCAGTGTTAATGTAAGCCTTACTTGTGACTATTAAATAATCTTTACTTTCTGACTATTAATTTTATCCCAAATTACTGTTTCCAGAAGATTCCCCCACTACTGAAGTTAAACTGACTGGCCTGTAGGTGCTGAGCTCATCTTTACACCAGTTTTTGAACAACGGTGTAATATTTGCAATTCTCCAGTCCTCTGGCACTCTACTCACTCCTTCCCAAGTCTAAAGAAGACTGGAAAATTATGGCCAGCATCTTTAATTTCCCCCTCTTTCTCTCAATATCCTTGGATGCATCTCATCCAATTCTGGTGTCTTATCAGCTTAAGTACAGATAACCCATCCAATACCACCTCTATCAATTTTTAAGTTAGCTTAAACAGGTGCAGTGTGTACATGTTCTTTCCTGACTGTAAAGAACAGAGGCTGGTGTATTAATAGGCATAGCTTCCAATACAGACAAGTGCTCCACACTTCTTGCCCGACTGACAATATTAAATTGGTTGAAGTGACAGCTGTTTGCTGATTAGGGTCAAGCTTAAACTTTAACCAATACTTGGCAGTTATCTGTCAGCCACCACTAACTGATGCACTCACCATGACAATGCCTCTGTCAGAGTCAGCTTGCCAACCAATTAGCATTCTCTTTTCATATGGTATTTGCTGATTTCCCCTTTTACTGGTATTCTTACAAAGTGTCCTGATGAGTGAAACATCCAGACCTTTGAAGGAAGTTGAGGCTACATCCATTAGATGCTATACCATCAATGGTATGCTGATAGGACATCAGGTATGCTGATGGGACAATTCCCATTCAGTGAAAGATTGGGTTCCAAAACTTCTTGTGCAAAGTGCTCAGCTTAGTTGGGCTGAATTCTTCAACGCTCCTCAACATTGAATGCAAGTCTTTTAGCAAACTTTATAATGCACCAAGCATGTGTAACCCATCAGCCTCCTTGTGTATCTTGCGTCAAATTCCTCATCTGACTTATCTGGTGTGGAACACATGCAAACTCATTGTTTGTTAAGGTGACACCTACATTACTTCATCCTTCCGTCCTGGAATATTTGTGCCCGATTTGTCACTACATACAGTTCTTCTATCAAAGCTCTCAAAATATATGCAGTCTGAGGCTAAGCTGGTGCAGTGAGTGGTCACACAGCTTCACCTTCACTGATCTTTTTCTATTCTTGCAGAGACTGATGTGGCTCTATTCTTGGATATCTGAAATGAATGCAGTGGGAAGCTTGAATTGTGATGAAGATAAAGGGAAGAAGTTGCTTATTGATACCATCTGAGGCTTGTGAATGAGAAGAGATTGTGGAATGAGGAGTTAGAAAGAAAGATGATTAGTTACATAGATACTAAATCATCATTATCTATCCCTCTAGCATTAACAGTGGCTATGGCCTCAGCAATGCCCCTTTGAGTTCATCATGGCCTTCTCCATAGAGAACAAAATGTGGAGGGGCTCGTCCTTCTCCAGTTCTCCTGTTAGATACCACCTTTTTCTGCAAGCAAAAATTGAATGTTTTGCAGTATATTTGGACAGTGTGGCCAAAGCTGTCAGTATGTGTCAGCTGTAAATGCACAGTTTGTAATAGTGCCAAGTATGAGAGTGAGGTAAAGTATAAGAATTGAAAGGGAAAGCCTTGAGAGAAAATTTTAGTTGATATATTATGGATGTACAACAAATGAGGCTAGTAATGCAGTTGAAAATTTGAATTGTGATGAAGGAGAAAAGAAGCAGCTGTATATTGACGCTTGTGAATGAAAAGAGATTGTGAAATGAAGGGAAAAAATAGAAACATGATTAGTAATAGAGATACCATCATTGTCTCTCTCTCTCCAGCATTAACAGTGGCCATAGCCTCAGCGATGCCCCTTTCACAAAGATTTAATGCACTGAACTTTAAAACTGTATCAGAGCATTCAACTTCTTATGGGACTACATCTATGTTCCTGGAACTATATTCCTGGTATTGACTTCCACTGCCTCCTGAACACATCTCAATGAACTCTTACTCTCCCTTCGTCCATGCATAAAAGAACTTAGCTCCTTTTCTCCATGTCTTATACTAAAGCCTCCATTTTTGAAAATCTTGCTACACATTCTTCTAGGCCTTCTTCAATCTTCAGTCAACAAAGTTAACTGTTGTGTAAAGAACAATTCAGATCAGTTTCATTCAACAGTCACTGATGACTCCTCACAGTTGCAGCAAATTTCAGCTAGACCAAATACCTCTTTCACAGAGTTGATGGTTCTTCTTCAACTGCAGTGATGTTTGCCTAAATGTGCATCTATAGAACACAAGACCCATAGAAATTGTTTGAAATGAACCTCAATACTGCCACCCCATCAAGCCCACTGATCATTTATGTAGAGTGAATGTAGCTGGCCACAAGCAGCAATCATGTAAAATGGTAGATTAATATGCAATTAATGGGCTTGGGTAACTTCCCATGTCTATTTTTGAGATTATACAAATTTAGCCCCCATAAAATTCAGTTGGGAGCCAACTCTACCAGGCTCTCTTTCCTGTCTAAATTTTCCAAGAACACAAATTAAAAACAGAAATTATTTACTAGATCATGAAGCCCTGTAGAATAAAACTGCTTCAAGGTAGTGATCCGTGAAACACAACGTTCAGTACAAAAAAAAAACATTCGTCACTGAGAAAATACGAAAACAAGTACTGAAGTGCAAATCAAACTCTGTTTAGGTGAAATGCTTGTCAAAAATATTTGGTTATATTTTAATTGACAAAAGCATTCCACTACCTATAATTTTCATTTACATTTCTAGCTGTACGTGCACTTCATCACTGGAGCACAAATGGCCAAGAACTAGTTTTTCCACAGACTTCACATATTGACAAGTCAGAGAAACTCAGTTTTACCAAAAAAATGCATTTCATATTTATTTAGTTTGAAAGATAATCAAGCAATATAAATTTGAATAATTTGATATGCATGGCGCACCCCAATTATTAATTTGATGACAGCATTGACTCAACAGCATTGATAAACTACCATGATGACTGCATAATTGAACTGCCAATTCCTAGTACAAAAAAGTCAAACATTAAAATATTATGTCTCTTTGCTAAAAAAATTAGATTTAAAGATACTGCGAGATCAGCATTCCTAAAATCAGTATTAAGGAGCCTCCCAATAACAGACAATGAATAACAAGCTTGCCCAGAAGACCCTTCTAAAGTCAGATCAGCAATTGCAAACTTGAGATAATTTGCACATGCAGTAATCTATCAATAGGAACAAGAGGAGGAAATTCTGCCTTTTGAGCTTGCCATTCGGTTACATTTAATCTGCATCAACTCCATTACATATCTCCGTTCTATGAATGCCTACAACTAACATAAATTTATTGATTTCAATATTGAAAATTTTGAACGACTATATTTGGCAAAGGCTTGTTACAAGGTTACCTCCAATTCCCTAAGCTTAATTTTTGCCAGTGTGGAATCTTACAAAATGCTTTCTGGAAGGCCAGTAACATTATCTATCGATGTTTCACTTCCATCATTCTAATGACCTCCTCAAAAGATTCAGTTATTAGTCAAACATAATCTTTGATCAGCCCCTACTTGTCCAAGTGCTAAGTTAACTTTATTATGGCTCCAGTAACTGCTCTATAACAGGCTTTAAACTGACAGGTTTATAGTTACCTGGTTTCTCTCGCCTTCTTTAAATAACAGAATGACATTTATAAATTTTTAATCCACAGACACAATCCCCAATTCTAGAGAGCTTTTGAAAAATTATGACCAATCTTGTGGCAATTTCTTCCAGTTACTTTCAATAGTGGCTTGTGGAATCTCTTGTCTATCTTAGTCCTATTACCTTCTCCAGTAGCATGTTTCTTCATAAATATACAAATATCAAGGTCTGCCCTTGACTTATTTTTAGGTTCCGTTGTACATTATCTCCTCCCACTGTAAAATGAATACACAGCACTTAACAAATCTATTTCTTTCTTGTCCTTTATAACCTCACCTTTCATCGATCTTTAATGGGCTTAGCCTTGATATTATTAGCACTTTGTATTGCACAATAAAAAGGAGTTGTCTGGATTACATTTATTGAATGACTAATCAACACTAAGAGACATTCCTAACCAACACAACAATTTGAGTAAAAATCAAGCCTATTTTAAAATGTCTATAGACCAAAGTTTAAAATCTACATTGTATCAAGCAGTAATGCATGTTATATGGCTGACTTCCTGCTTGGAATATGACACTATAGTGAACATAAATTAAAATGAAACTTCCAAATCAAACATTGAAATAGTTTTCTAATCAAGTGTCGTGCTTCAGCAGTGTTTCTTTAGTGCAAGAATAGTTATAAATAAATATATTATGAAAAAATTTTCTATTTATATCAACAGTTTTACATTAGAAAATGTGCAAGGTGCTTCACAAGAGCAGAGCTTGATATCAAGCCATGTAAAATAGGAGGGTAGAAGGTAGGGTCAACCACCTTCCCAGAATGGCTATGAGTGTCCTAGAATAGGCATTAATTTCCCGATGGCCAACTATAGCCTTCCAGGAGATTTTAAATTGCAATAATCAATAGCAGGACAGCAAACAGGCCATACTTACCAAAGCAGAATATTTTCACTCTCATCTGTTTATTTGGTTTGTGCCATTTTAATTCAGGCAATTGCACATGCGCGGGGCCTGTGGTTATACCCTGAGTGCTTGTTGAACATTCTCCCAACACTCCAGCTGGCTGCTTCAGAGTGGAAAGTACAACATTATAGCAGTATGATCCACAATTTAAATAATCCAGGGACAGCAGGAGGTAAGCTGAATTTAAAGATTGGATCCCCCTTTACCCAAAATGGGCCAAAACCAAGGGAGAGGCTTTCACCATGTTAAATTCCTTTAGGCAGGGAGGTATTTCAAACATAGATAATCCTCTGGGAAAGTGTTCATATTTTCAAGCGTTCCCAGACATGTGCTTGCCACACTGCCTGGCAGCTTCCCATTGGGTCATTTTTGACGTCTCCCAGAACGTATCCAGCCAGAGTTGGCAACCCCAGAAAGGCTAAAATTTTGAACAGAAGCAGGTTTTAAAAGTATATCTTAAAAACAGAAAGCAAAGAGGTCTAGGGAAATAATTTCAGAGTTTAGGACTTAAACGGCTGAAGGCATGTTGAAGCAGTTCAATTGGGGATGCAGACATCTGGGCTAGAGGAAATAGAAGGCAAGGAGTGGCAGGCTAGCAGGAAGGTGAAGAAAAGCATGATAATTTTAAGGAATTGCTTCGCTGGGAATCAATAGATCAACAAGCAAATGGGAAACGGGTGAACAGGATTTGGCAGGAGTAAGGATGTGGGTAGAAGAGTTTTGGAAGATCTCAAAATTTACTGAGGGACGAGGAAAATTCAAGTCTGAAGGCATAATTGAGGGTTCCAGCAGTAAATGGGCTGACGAGGGCCCAAATCTAATCATATTACAGAAGGCAGTCTTAGTGATGGTGTGGTTGGGAGATAATCTCAGGTTTAAATATGACACCAAGATTGCAAACCTCAGTTATTAAGAAAAATGAAGTCAATGGCTAGGGAATGTAGAAGGGGTCAAAGTCATTGCTTCAGCATTTCCCAAACTGAACTGGGAGGAAATTTTTGCTTGTACAGTATTGCTTGTCGAACAAACAGTCTGATAATTAAGTAGCCACGGAGAAGTGCACAGTTCAAGAGAGGTGGTATTGTAAGGGAAACGTGAAAACTCATGCTGTTTACAGATTATATCATTAAGGACATACGAGAAATAGGAGAGGACAAAGGATGATTCTTGGTGATGCCAAAAGATAAAAATGTGGGTGCAGGAATAGAGCCATTGCAGGGTGATACTGCAGTTTCAATTAGATAGATAAGAATGGAACCAAGCAGATGCA
Source organism: Sphyrna mokarran (assembly GCA_024679065.1). NCBI lineage: Eukaryota > Metazoa > Chordata > Chondrichthyes > Carcharhiniformes > Carcharhinidae > Sphyrna > Sphyrna mokarran. The sequence continues at coordinate 23,499,220 of JAGIQG010000012.1, read as the reverse complement.
CTCTGGTGAAGAGGCATTGGACTATGTTGACATAATCTATCATATCAAAGACTGCACAAGTCATGAAGGATGCCAAGGGATAATCTGCCTCTATCACAGTCAAATTAGATGTAATTGGTTTGGTAACAAGGATCAAAATCAGATTTCAGCGATTCAAACATGGATTGGTGGGAAAGATGCGCACAGATCTGGGGAGAGACAAAGTTAAGCGTTTTGGAAAGAAAGATGAGATGGGAGATGGTTCAGAAGTTCACACGTGCAAATCCATGTCATAAAAATCAAAGATGCTTGGAAGCTCATTTACACAAATGATAATTCTGAAATCTAAATCAAGGAACAAACTGGCAGTTAATTCAATTCAAGAACCATTGCAGAATCTTAAAAGTCATTTAACACAGCTTTAATATCTAACACTCAATCCTCAAAAGAACACACGTATTAAACAAAGGAAATTCGGTAAACAACCAAGAATTGAAGATGGTTCTGAGCATTAGGTTTTAGAAGCGAGGGGTATGTAAAGTAGAAATTTTCAATAATTGTATAATAGAGTGCACATGCACACTATACAAATGCAAAACATTATTTTCTTTCATTATAAGAAAAGCACATGTCTTTTTGGCATCTTGGCAAAACGTTAACATTAATACAGCCAGGTTACTTGATATAAACTAAAAGTCGTGTTTTTTTTTGGGCTGTTTACCATCTGTATTTGGGTCAGCAACTGGGACCTCCTGCACCACACAGAATAAGTACTTGCAAGTATGTATAAGACTGATTTAACTCAATTAATTTTTGAGTGATAAGATGGAGAAGGTGGATGATGGAGAATGTGGCACAGAGAGCAAATTATTGGAAGAATTTGAGTCATAAGCCTTGAAAATTAACATTACTGTTCCATCCTCCCTCTATCCCACAAGTCTAGCACGTGGCTGATATCACTGACACATTGTCAATACCACTCATTAGCAAATCCATCCCATCAGTCCACTCCACTCCAGTATTCTCCTCTCCATCCTAGCCTCCACAGTATTCTATCAACCTAACAATCAGAATCTATGTAGATGATTAAAACTATTACACAACTTTTTATTGCTACAAAGTACTCTAACTCCTACTCTTCCCCTTTCAAGTCAGCAGAGAGTTTTTACAAGTGGTGACAGATTGTTGATTCTCATCCTTGATGAGTGGCAATCTTGGTGTACTCTTGGGAACGCTAGAAAAAAAAATGACCAGCACTTGAATAAGTCCATGGGCAGGATATTCCAGCTCTTCCCGCCAGCAGGATTTGCAGTCTTGCCAAAAGCAACCTCATGTGGCATTTTATTGGAAGGTCTGTCTCATCTGCACCTTGCAATTTAATACCTTATGGATGTAAGCAGTATTGGCTGAAACCAAGTTTATATTATTATCTGCTAATATGCTCATACTAGCCTCAAATTTAAAGTTGTCTTTAATTTGCCTGAATTCAGGAGCAACATATCCATTTCTACAATCTGTTCATAGTGTTAATAAACAAGTTTAAAGAAAGTATCAGAGTAATACAATGGTCTGTTTAGGAAAGATGGGCATATGTGACACATAGCTAAAAAACAGAGTGCACCAATTATAACAGTAGTATAAAACATGGTAGCAGTGGTAGTGACACCAATCTAACCAGACTGAGTGTGAAGAAAAACTTCGTAACAATACAGGCTTCCAAAGTCTTTAATTTGCAATGTAACTGTCCAATAGTCATGATCCATTTCCTCCAGAAACCCTCATTTTTAACTTGATCTTGTCCTTATTTTGAATTCCAAATTTTAGAACAGATAGGGTTTCATAAATATTTTCATTGTCTTCCTCAATTAAAGTTATTAAAATTAGCAAAATTGCTTAAAAGGCCAGTCTTCCTACACTACAAACATTGCATGATTTCTGCAAGGCAGTCTTGGTGTCTGTGTTGTTTCTTTACAATGTGGAGATGCTGGCGTTGGACTGGGGTAAACAGTAAAAAGTCTGACAACGCCAGGTTCAAGTCCAACCGATTTATTTGATAGTAAACGTGCAAGCTTTTGAGGTTTGCCCCTTCGTCAGATGAATGGAGTGTTCTGGCTTCAGACAGAGCATATAACAGCACAGACAGTTTACAGATTACTGTAATTTGATTACTGGAATTTGATAAACGGAGCAAGGAACTGTTCATTCCCCTTCACCTTTTCTATCTTTTGCACCCTTTAAAGATTAGTTTGTACTTGATAAGAGAGAAAGAAGCTAGATGTTTGGTGAGAATCTGCAAACTGGATAAGTTCTACACTATCTCCAAGGTTTAAACAGTAAACAACTTGGTGGCAAACTTAAAATATATAAAAGACACAATAAATTAACTGATTATTCGAAGCATATTAACAGTGGCAGGTCAAATGAGATTTCAAGACTGCAACATGCAAAAGCTCCCAGGTAACACTGATCCAAGACAAATACAAAAAGAGATAAATGTTTCCAGCTTGAAAAACATTGGTTCAGAATCACTGAGCTGGAGGCTATGCAATCAAGGAAGACAAGAGTTATCTGGATGTTTTGTTTTGGAAGACAGCCATATCTCTTAGGATACGATCTTCTGGTTTACGAGGTGCTCAGGGGCAGAAGGTGTGACTGCAGCTGAGACAAATGAGAAAGAGGATCCAGAGAGCAGGATTGTCAGCCTCTACAGTTATCCAACAGGTCTGTCATTCTTTCAGCTTGTTTAGTCAAGAGTTAAGACTACAGTATGGATAAGCTGACTGATTATAACATCGTGGTACACAAAGCCATTCAACTGGGAGACAGGATGAGGGGGGGGTGACGCAAGAATTTAGTGGTGGTAGAGGACAGTATAAAAAGGAGGGGATTGATACTATTCTCTAATGAGGAGCAAGAGTCCAGTCAGCTGTGTTGCATGCCTGGTCGATAGTAGTCATAACATGGTGATACTGGCATTGGACTGGGGTAAACACAAAGAATCTGACAACACCAGGTTTAAGTCCAACCGATTTATTTGAACAAATAGATTGGTTGGACTTAAACCTGGTGTTGTCAGACTTCCTATTGCATGCCTGGAGCCAGGGTTTAAGGCATCTTCAGGGTTGTAGGGTAACTTACAGTGCGAGAGGAAAGGATCTAGTGGTTGTGGTCCACGTAGGTAGCAACGACATAGGTAGGACAAGGAAAGAGGTTCTGCAACAAAATAGAGGCAAAATACTGCAGATGCTGAAATTTGAAACAAAAAGCAGAAAAATGCTGGAATCTCCCAGGTCTTTTAGCATCTGTGGACAGAAAATAGGGCTAAAGTTTTGAGTCCGGATGACCTTTCATGAACTGAAAGAGGTTTTGCATACAGAGTATGAGGAGTTAGGCATCAAACTAAGAAGGAAAGCCTCAGATGATAATAATTTGTGGATTATTACCTGTGCTAGATGCAAATCAGATTAGAGAGATGAATACAGCGGGTTCCAATTAGTGGGGCACTCGCACCAGTACTGGGAAAAGTGGGATACATACTTTTGGAATGGTCTACACCGGAATAATGCTGGAGCTAATATCCCAACAGGCACACTAGAGAAGTGTAGTCTGTTTTAAACGGAATACTGGGGGCAAGGGAATAAATTTGGAAAGATGCCAAAGAGTAAAGACAAGGCAAGAGAGAAAGGTACTAAAGAACAAAAGAATAATGCAGCACAGGAAAAGGCCCTTCAGCTGTCCAAGCCTGCACTGATCATGTATTCCTAACTAGACCATCCATTTGTAACCCTCTATTCCCAGTCTGTTTTTGTGGCTATCCTAGCTTGTCTGCCTCAACCACCTTACTTGGTAGTGCATTTCAGGCCTCCACCACTCCTGCATATCCATATTGAACCTTGCCCCATTTACCTTGAGCTTGTGACCTCTTGCGTTTGTCATTTCTAACCTGGGAAAAAAGCTTTCAACTGTTCACCTTATCTATGCCCTTCATAATTTTATGAACTTCTATTAACTTGCCTCTCAACCTCCATCTTCCCAGGGAGAATAACCTAGTTTACTCAAATCTCACCTCATAGCTAAGACCCTCCATACCAGGCAACATCCTGGTAAACTTTTTCTGCACTCTCTCCAAAGCCTCCATGTCCTTCCAGTAGTGTAGCGGCCAGAACTGGACGCAGTATTCTAGATGTGGCCTTACCAACTTTCTATGTAACTTCAACATCACATGCCAACTTTTATATTCTATGCCCTGTCCAATAAAGGCAAGCAAGCTGTATGCCTTCTTCACTACTTTTTCCATTTGTGCTGCCACCTTTAAGGATTTGCAGACAAGCACACCATGTGTCTATACTCCTGATGGTTCTACCATTTACTGTATAGCTTCTTCTGTATAAGGTCTACCAAAATGCATCACTTCACATTTATCTGGATTAAATTTCATCTGCTATTTCTCCACCCAATTTTCCAGTCTACATCATGCTGTATTTTCTGACAACGTTCATCGGTATCTGCAACTCCAGCAATCTTTGTCGTCTGCAAACTTACTAATTAGGCCAGCTACATCATCTTCCAAATTATTTATATACATCACAAACAGGGGTCCCAGTACAGAGCCCTACAGAACACCACTAGTTACAGACCTCCAATCAGAAAAAGACCTCTCCACTGCTATCTTCCATCTTCTCTGGCCCAAGTTGGTTCTGCACCCATCTAGCTCGTTCATCTTTTTTCCCGTGACATTTAACCTTTTGCACCAGTCTGTCATGGGGGACCTTGTCAAATGCTTTACTAAAATCCATGTAGATGACATCCACAGGCCTTCCCTCGTCAATCATGTTTGTCACCTCCTCAAAAAACTCAACCAAATTTGTGAGGCATACCTCCCTCGTACAAAAACATGTTGTCTATCGCTAATGAGACTATTCTGTTCTAAATGTGTATAGATCCTATCTCTAAGGATCTTCTCCAACCATTTCCCTACCATGGATGTCAAGCTCAGTAGTCTATAATTACCTGAGTTATCTTTGTTACCCTTCTTAAATAAGGGACCACATTTGCTATCCTCCAATCCTCTGAGACCTCACCTATGTTCAATGAAGAAACAAAGATTTCTGTTAGAGGTTTCATCTCCTGTCTCTTTCTCAATAATCTAGGACAGATGCCATCTGGCCCTGGGTATATGCCTACCTTAATGCTTCCTAAAACAGCTATCACTTTCTCCCTTGTAATTGCGATTTGTTTTAATGGGTCTACACATCCTCTGAGATGCTACCAATCAACGTGTCCCTCTCCTTTGTGAATACTGATACAAAGTATTCATTTAGGATCTCACCTACTTCCTTGGGTTCTAAGCATTCTTTGTTCTTGAGGTCCAACTCTTTCTGATTCCAATGTATGTATAAAATGTCTTGGGATTCTCTTTAATCCTGTCTGTCAAGGCCATTTCATGACCCCTTTTTGCCCTTCTAACTCCCCATTTGAGTTCTTTTCTCCTGTCTCTGTATTCCTCCATTGCTTCATCCGTTTTTAGCTGCCCGGATCTTTTGTATGCTTCTTTTTGATTAGACCCACAATTTCCCTGGTTATCCACGGCTCTCGAATCCTACCTCTCATGTCCTTCCTTTTTACAGGCACATGCCTGTCCTGCACTAATATGGGGAATGATAAACAGACCTTACAAGGAGGGACAAAGAGTAAAAATCTAAGTGTAAGTCAGCAGACAAGACTAGATGTTACAAAAATAACAAAGGGCAAAACTAAAGCCTCTGTAACAAACACATGCAGCATTCAAAAAACAGATGAATGGCTGGCACAAATAGAAAATAAGTACAATCTAATAGCCATTAGAGACATGGTGACATAATGTCACGGATTGGGACCTGAATATTGAAGGGATGTGATATTTAGGATGGACAAAGTTTAAAAAAAATGGAGAGATGGCTCTGTTAATTATGATAATAGCTCATTAGAAAGGGATAACCAAAATTCAGGAAATCAGGATGCAGCAGCAGTTTGGGTTGAGATATGAAATTATAAAAGGCAAGAAGTCAGTTGTGGAAATGCTGTACAGGCTCAATTAGGCAATACTTCTCAGATTTAAACCTCTCTATAATTTTTATAATACTCTGAAACCCCAGGCAGAACCCAAGTAAACACAGATGTATTAGTTCTGCTTAAACAGTCATTCTACATCTAAAGTGAGTACTTATCTTGTTCTTCCAGCTATTAAACATTTCCCAGACAAACCATCATCCTGCAAACAGCTGAATTTTAAACATAGCCCTTACAAAAAACATGATATAAATATACAATAAAGGAAGAGCAGCACACTACAGTGGAGCTGGTGACAAAGGAATTGGCTGTTTAATTTACATATAGATTAGAAAAATCAGATGGACAAAGATGAGGAGTAACGTAGATGAGGAGTTCATAGAAAGTTTGAGATAGTTTCTTAAAACAGCACCTTCAAGAGGTAACTAGAGACCCAGCTATGTAAGATTTGGCATTGTATTACAAAGTGAGATTAATTGATAACTCCATAATGAACTCACCCCTAGGTAGCAGTGATCATAATGTATTTGAATGAAATTCAACTTTTTTGGAAGAGAAGTGAGCATTCAAGATTATTATTTCAAAAACTGAAACAAAGACAATTATGAGACCCTGAAAGTAGAGCTAACGGTGAACTAGCAAACATGCTCAAGGGACAGATCAATAACTGTCTGCCTCTGAACCTCTAAAGAGATAATTCAGAAAACATAGGGTTAGATACATTCCAATGAAAAAGAAAACTTCTGAGGGGAGGGTCATCATCCATGGTTAACTAAAAAAATTAACAGTATACATTTGTGCAAAAATGGAGGGCAAATCAGAAAATTGGAAAAATATAAACAAAAAAAATTACAGGAAAATTGAGAAAAATTTTCCAGAACAAGAAAGCTAGTAAATAAAGACATTTGAATGAGTGTTAACAGTGTGCATTGGTCCTAAAGAAAATATAAACAAGCTAGAAAGGCACAATCAACCAAAAGATAGATCTGACACAGTAGAGAAGGCGAAAAAAGTTGCAGCAGCTAGTCAAGTTGTGGATCAGTGAATACGTGCAAAATATTTCCAGAAGAGATTATAAGTACATAGAAAAAGTACTTGTGGGCTCCTTGGAATTACCTCAGAAGAACATGTCCTAGAGCGCTTGCACACAAGACTTGGGCCATAATTTAAAATCAGGCTTAAGGAGATACATCATATTTGGAAATATACACCACTGGATCTTAAAATTAATTTCTAAATTTAATTTAGCTCTGACCAATTATGATCATGCCTTACTATGCAAACTTTTCATAGCATTCCTTAGCTATAATACCATGAGATTATCCAAGCAAGGATGGCTAACCAACTGAATATTGAAATATGTAAGAAAACCAATATGATTGCATATTTGGTATTTCTGCCCAATATAAAAAAGGTTATTGCTTTCAACGGCCCCCTCCCCAATAAATTATTTCGCTTGAGCTCAATAGCTTATAGTTCCTGCTCTAACAGTGCTTCAACTTTAGAAATCTCATTCCAGTGTTCAAACACATCATGGCCTTGCCTTTCCCATCTTTGTAATCTTGTTCAACCCTATCATCATCATCTCAGGTCACTGTACTCCCAATTCTGGGCTCTTGCATGTCCTTGCTCTCCTCTCCATCTGAAGGCACAGCCATCTGCCATAGCAAATAGGTCCCAAAGCTATGGAATTCTCACTCTAAGCTTCTCCCTTCTTCCAATTCCCTCTCTTCCTTTAAATTACACCTTAAAACCTAGCTCTTTGTTGAAGTTTTTGTTACATAACTCAATATATATGGCTGAATATCAAATTTTGTTTGATGGCATATTTGCATAATGTCTTTTAGAAACAAATTATTATAGTAGTATGAATGAGCATATTGAGGAAGACCACTCCACCTAGACTTCCAAAGATCTCCAAGCATACATACATAAAAAAATAATGCATAACTATTCTCTTGCTTCATAAATCTGTACAGTTCGTTTAATTACTAAAAAAGGTGATCAATAACAAAAACTGAACAGATTATCCCATCAATGCACTGAACTCAGTAGGTAAAAATTACATATTTAACTACATAAAATTATTTTAGGAAGCAACAGTTATATAGCCAATTCATGAATAAAATTTTCACGCTTAGGTTTTGTCCAAATCAACAATTTGGAGCAGGCAGATGGCTTCTAAACATACATTGTGTTAATTTATTCCTAGAATCATACTTTTAGTTGTTATATGACAACCAATACAATTTCAGCCAAAAATAATTATTAATTAAGGCTCCTTACCAGAGGGATGTTATCCTGGTACTGAGACATATTTACAACTCCTATCCTGTTAGTGGAATAGCTGTCATTTTCTGCATGCTATGAAGTATCCTTATGCTACATAAATGAAATACTTTTTAAAATCTGAATGTTTCTTTGTCTACATGATTAGGATAAACACATGTAGCAACACTCAGGACACCAGAATCATTTGTTAGCTCTAATGGCTTCACTAATTCACCTCAGCAATTCCATAGACAGCTCACATTGCACTATAGCATTTCTGTACAATTGATACAATGGCACATTGGAATGTCCTACAAAACATACTTGAGCAATTTTTGGAAACAAATAATACTGCTGCCAGTTTAACCTTGAAGGAATATATAATACATCTTTCAAAATTCATGGGCACCAAAGGGTTCAACAACGAAAGAGCATCTAGTGCATCATTAAAGTAACATACATACTAGCAGCCAACTTCAAGCATGACCCATCTCTTCCTGCAGGTCAAACAATTACAAAGGTCCTTTCAACAATAGGTTTTATTACAGAATCTGCAAACTACCCTGAAAAGACTGACACATTCATTTTCATTAGTAAAAAGGAAAATTCAATTACACTTCACAAATCGTAGTAAGGACAAACCATTTTCATGATGTTGAACTAACAAATTGTTAAAAGATCCAATTAGTTAAACGGTCTAATGTCACTATTTGGTCTGATAATTCTCACAGGAATCAAAGATAAAGGAATCAATTCTTAGGCACAATTTGCATTACTGCAGGATGGCCACAGACAGAGAAAATAACTATCACGGAATAAATATCAAGAATATTTATGCAGTGGCAATGTACAAAGGAGAAAGCTGAAGAAGGGAGAGTGGGTTGACAGAATTCATTAGAATGATTGTAAAGCTTTTTCTGAACAGTTCACAGGTGGGGTGTGTGTGGCAAGAGACCATATTGACCACCAAGATGTTTTTTTCTGAGGCATTAGCCATCTAACATTTAAGGAGGTATATCTACTTCTTCTCTCATCTTGTCTCATCTGAGTACAAGGCTCGTCTTACTTCACTACAACACTCAGGTTCTGCATCTAGCTGGTGAGGATATTTGCAAACACCTTCAACCTCTCTTTACAAATCAGAGGTCAGTATCTGCTTCAGGATGACGACCATCATCCCAATACCAAAGAAAAACCAGGCAATGCTTTAATCACTGTCGTCTGGCGGTTCTGACAACCATCATTATGAAATGCTTCGAGAGGTTAGTCATAGTACAGATCAATTTCTGCCTACTGGACTGCTGGATCCACTAGAGTTTGCCTATCACCACAACAAGTCACAGTAGATGCCATCTCCCTGGCCCTACATAACAACTAGGTAACAAAAATACCAATATCAGACTACAGCCAAGCTTTAACATCATTATTCCTAGGAGATTCCTCTACAAACCACAGCCTGAGGCTCACCTTCTCCTGTTGCAATTGGATACTAGACTTCCTAACCCACAGACCCCAGTCAGTAAGGACAGAAAACAACAGCTCTCCACGATCATCCTCAACACTGGTGCTGTGTCCTCAGCCCCTTACCATGCTCCTTTGACTGCATGGCCAAGTTTGCTGATGACACCACCATTGTGGATCAGACCTTGAACAATGATGAGATACGTGACAGAAAGAAATAGAGAATATGGTAAACCAGCGCAATAACAATAATCTCTCCCTCAACTGTCAACAAAATGATGGAGATCGCCATCAACTTCAGGAAGCAGAGTGGAGGGCACAGCCGTCTACACCAATGGATTTGAAGTAGAAATAGTCGAGAGCTTCAAGTTTCTAGGTATCCATATCACGAATCTGTCCCAGTCCCTCTATGCAGATGCGATAGTTAAGAATGCCCACCAACTTCTCTACTTTCTCAGGTAACTAAGGAAATTTAGCATGTACACTACAACTCTCACCAACTTCTACAGATGCACCATAGAAAGTATTCTTTCTGGTTGTATCCTATTCTATCCAAGACCGCAAAAAATTACAAAGGGTCGTAAATGAAGCCCAATCCATAGCTCAAACCAACCCCCACTCACTGACACTGTCTATACTTCCCACCACCAGAAAAACAGCCAACATAAGCAAGGAGCTCACACATCCTTGACATACTCTCTTCCACTTGGAAACTGCCAAAAACAGCTTTCCCCCTGCTGCCATCAGATTTTTGAATGGACTTACCTCGCATTAAGTTGATCATCCATTACATCCTAGCTATGACTGTAACACTATATTCTGCACTTTTTTCCCTTTCCTACATATGCTTTGTCTCTATAGTGCACAAGAAACAATACTTTTTACTGAATACTAATACATGTGGCAATAATAAATGATATCAATTGATAAAGGCGCAAGAGTAATTGCATTCCAAAAAGTTGTGATTGCCACAAAAGGTTATTACACAAGTACTTACGATGTTGAAGTTAACACATTAACATGGATAGAAGATGTACAGAAAAAATAACCAGAATATCATTCAAATGGAAAGAATCAATGGAATCTATAGTATAGACAAATCCATATCCTGGTAGAAGCATTACAAAAACCAGCATATTAGGTACAGCAAATTATTGCAATTGCAATTAGAACAAATTATAAAAATAGGGAAGTGTTCCTACAGCTGTGCAAAGTATTGGAGAAAGCAACTCTGGAATACTGTGTCTAGTTTTGGTTGTCTTGCCAATATAATTGACAGGTCATGAATGACTTGGCAAGTGATATAATTGCATTAGAAGCAGTTTAGAGAAGGCTCACTGAGTTGATGCTTGGGATGAAGAGGGTGTTTCATGAAGAAAGGTTGAGCCTAAATCCCTATAGAGTTGAGAATGAGGAATGAGCTGAAACCAAAAAGATTCTGAAGGCAAGGTCCACGCTGAGAGGACGTTTCCCATTGTGGGAGAATCTAGACCTAGGAAGCATCGTTAAAAAAGGGATCTCTCATTTAAGATAGACGAGAAATAATTTTTTCTCCCAAGGATTGTTAGGCTTCCAAATTATTTTCCCCAAAGCAGTGGGGGTTGGGTAATTGAATATATTAAAAACTGAATTAGACGGATTTTTGATCACCAAGGGGATCGAGCGTTACGCAAGACAAGCACAAAGTGGAGATATCAGCCTTAATCTTATTCAAAAGCAGAGCAGGTACAAGGGGTCCCAATAGCCTACTCCTGCTACTACTTGTCTTATGCTGTTACAGATCACCCACAGCAACTCATGAATCCAATCTTGGGAACTTTCTGAACTATCCCATTTGGAATTGTGTTAGTGGCACAACACAATGAAAGGCATCCTTAGTCTAAAGATGAAAATTCATCTCCCTTTGGAGGCAACAAAAATTGATTGTACCATTTGCTTTCCTAATTGCTTGCTGTACATGCATAATAGCCAGAATGCTCCAACGTTGACCGTGGCTAGGACTCTCAAGTCCTGCTACTGTGTATGGAGATTTGATTGATATTCTTGCTATCAGTAGTAGCAGTGTGTGCAAGGCTGGGAAAATCCCAGCCACTAACTTTGTGATTCATACCCAGGTCTCTTTAAATACAAAGATTTCCCAATCTCTCACCATTCAAAAAAAAAATCAGTTTTATTTTTCCTACTAAAATGAATTACTTCATATCTCCAAATTCTTCCACATTCTTGCCCACTTACCCAACTCACTTATATCCCTCTGTAAACCCTTTGCACCCTTCATGCTAATTATTTTCCGAATTCAACTTTACATTGTCAGCAAACCTGGAAATGCTATACTCAGTCCCCAAGTCATTAATATAGGCTGCAAAATAGCAGAGGTCCAAATGCCAACTCTTGAATCACACAGCCAGCTGCAATCTGTCAAACCGGAAATGTCCCTTTATTCCTACACTCTGCTTTATCCATTAACCACTCTTCAATCCATGTTAATATATTATCCCCAATCCTATAAGTGTGAATGCTGTGGGATAACTCATGTGACACCTTATCAAATGCTTTTTACAAACCTAACTACACTACATCCTTTGATTTCTCCAAACCTATCCTACTAGTTAAATCCTCAAAAATTTCCAACAAATTTGTCACAACACAATTTCACTTTCATAAATCTGTTTTAGTTAACACATCCCTAATATACCGATGTAAAGGACCTATTGTTCTCTATGTCCTCCTTTCTAAGATAAGAGTTGTGTTTGTTACTATCTATCCAAACCTTGGAAACCACCCTAGAATCCAAAGAGTTACAGAAAATCGAAACAAACGTATCCATCATCTCTGCATTTGCCTATTTTCAAAAACCTAAAATACAGATCCTCAGGATCAGGGGATTTAATTGCCACTAATTTCCCCAGTACCATTTCTTTATACTGATTTTGCTATGTTCCTCAATCTCTCGATGCTTGATTACTCATGTTTATCCATTATTTAAAAGGGGCCTAGGCAGGGACAGTTTACTAACCATCACACTGCTAATTCCATGGCTGGCTGCCTTAATTCAGGAACCTACTACAATTCAAATTTTAATGTTCTCAGGAATTCATAATGTTTGCAACATTACATAAGGCAGCATGTGACATGCTACAATATTGATCTTCAGATTAGAAAATGACAGTAAAAAAAGCTATCATATTTTTAAAGTATCCCAGACTCTTAACAATCTTGTCAAATCTGCAACAAAATATCCCAATTAACATCATCAATACAGTGTCTTTTAATGACAGTGCAGGATTTTTTTTTACTACTCAGCAGCCTTTTCACTCCTCCACGCACCACAAGTTTCCAGACACAACTGAGCAATGTTTCTTCCATTTTTTAAAAAAAGGTTAACATACAAATTTATCCCAGCTTGTAGTGGAATGGAGACAATTAAGAACCTGTAAATTAAAGCTATTCCAGAAGCCAACTGACTGTCAATAATTTCAGTGCTTTATTTGCTGAGGCTGGCACAGTGGCAAGCATTGCCATTTCATGCCAGGGACCCAGGTTTGATTCCCAGCTTGGGCCACTATCTGCGTGGAGTCTGCACATGCTCCCCATATCTGTGTGGAATTTCTTTGGGTGCTCCAGTTTTGTCTCAGTCCGAAAGAAAATGCTAAATTCTCACTCAGTATATCCGAAAAGGCATCACAGCATAGCGATTAGAGGATTTGCACAGTAACTTCGTTGCAATGTTAAAGTAAGCCTATTTGTGACTTTAATAAATATAAATTTAAAAATAAACTTGTGAACTAAGACCAGTGCCTTTAGATCTGGTGAGAAAAAATAGCTTGTGAGGACAGAGGGAAGTGTAGCATGGTTATTTCAATCTTGAGACAATTTTGTTTCACGTTTGGAACTGATGAATTTTTTTTTTTTGAGGATTGCACAGGAGGTCATACTTTCTAACTACATCACTTTTAGTAATCTTTCACTTAAAAGTATTAAGCTTCATAATTTCGAAGTTTTTTGAGAAGACTGTGAATTATGTTTCTAAACACAAAATAAAGATCAATTTGCATCATGACAATAATTTGTCAACATATAAATCATCAGATCACCACAAGCAGTGCGACATGCACTTCAAAAATATAATTCACACAATCAGGACTGCAATATGATATCTTGATGAAATTATTTAGTCCCCCAAGCTGATTCTTTTCCCAAAAAGTCACAAATGTCAACTGACTCTGTAACTACGGCCATCCAATTCCACATCGGTAAAATAGACCTCAATCATAGATTTGAATAAGTGTTTCCTTACGGCTGGCAATGCAATATGCCAATCTGCAATTGATTCGCCTGTAGAGTTGCTTGTTGATCGGCCATATTATCAGGGTACACAGCTGAAGGAAGTTGATGATGATTCCAGTCACTACAAAGATGTAGCATATTAGAAGGTGGCAGATGAACTGAGATTTCAAGAAGACTATGATATCCATTGCTTACAAAGCATCCAATGTATCCACCAAATGTCCAGAGTTCATAAAGAAAATCTGCAACACAAAGATATATCATTAGATATTGACAGTGAATGGAATTAATTTGAAAAAACAATCAATTAGGCTACAATTCAAAATTTTGACAAGCAAAATTTTCTTTTCCTTAAAACGTAACTTCACTAGAGACACAAAAGCAAAATACCTATAATATTAACAGTTGGTATTTGGCTAACATGATAATATCTCAAAATGGCCAATGCTAGGAAATTGCAACACTGTTAGGCAGCTTTGATTCAAATCTAACCACCCCCCTTTGACATTTAATGGCATTACCATCATTGATGTCGCCAATGTCAACTCCCCATCAACATCCTGTGGTTTACCATGGGCCAGAAACAGAACTGGATCAATCACACAAATATTTTGGCCAGAAGAGCAACTCAAGCAGCTGGGAGTTCTGAGCCAAGACACTCACCTTCTGATTACCGAAAGCCTGTCCCCCATCAGGAGTGTGATGGAAAACTTTCCGCTAGCCTGACTGAATGCAGCTCAAACATTCAAAAACCTCAACTTCATACAGGATAAAGGAGCCTGTTTGACTGCCACCCCATAACACCACCGAAGCAGTGTGGCAACAGTGTGTACCGTCTGCAAGATGCACTACAGAAACTCCCCAAACCTCCTTTGTTAGCATCTCCCAAATCACTACTCTACCAATCAGAACAGTCTTCACCAATCTTTTCACTTGGATGGGGAAACGTTTCAACTTTTTCTCACTCAAGGGGCTGATGAGCAAAGTTTTGCCAAGATTTGGCACAACATTTAGCATGAATTTCATAAAAACAACAAAGCAAGAGCATTTAATAAAAATAACTCTCAAAAAGTACCAAGCAGCACAGTTCCCAATAAAACATTTTTTTTGCTTTTTCACTTAAAAAGCAAAGCCAGAAACAGACAGACTAGGCCCAAAGTCACGGGGACCAGGTCAGAGGTGGAGACTAGGGCCAAGCTAATGAGTTGGGTTTAACTAACACTGAACTTGCATTTGTCTCTGGTGGCACACATACTGTTCGTACAATCCCTATAGTGCAGAAGGCTATTCGGCCATTGAGCCTGACCGACAACAATCCCACCCAGGTCCTATCTCTGTAACCCCATATATTGGCCCTTCTAATTCCCCTGACAGGGCAATTTAGTAAAAACTAAAATACTGTACGGATGCTAGAATCTGAAACAAAGAGAATGCTGGAAAATCTCAGTAGATCTAACAGCATCTGTGGAGAGACAAAATAGTCAAAGTTTAGTCACAATGACCCCTTTGTCAAAAACTGCATTTTTAGCAACGGCCAATCCACTTAGCATGCACATTCTGGATTGCAGGAGGAAACCGGAGCATCCAGAGAAAACCCATGCAGACACAGGAGAATGTGTACGTTCAACATAAACAGTCACCCGAGGCCCGAATTGAATCTGGGTATTGGTGCTGAGAGACAGCAGTGTTAACCACTGTGCCGCCTATTCTGTTCTGGCCAAATTCAAACAAAAATGAGGATTGGAAGCCGGTTGTCATCAACCTGGGTATTCCCCTCTACTTGCCTACTTCATAGGTAAGTTTTTTTTGGGGAAAACACAGAACGGTGCATACATGTCTGGCTTATTCCCAGTCTCAGAGTTCTTGTGCTCACCAACTGACTCACCAGACTCCCCACAAACACTGTCACTGGATCAAAATCCTGGCACTCCCACTGAACAGCATTGTTCACGTACTTACATCACCTGGATGAAAAGTGTGTCAAGGCGGTAGCTTAGCATCATTTTCTCAAAGGCAACTACAAATTGGTAGTAAATGTTGGCCTAGCCAATAAAATCCACATTCCCTAAAGTGTCCTATTAACCACATCCTTCGCTATGTACTCTCATAATCTTTTGAATGTTCTGTATATAAACACTTTTTCTGGACCATAAGATGCACCACTGAAATAGGTCCAATAAAATCAGCAGTTCTGATAATGTACTTGAGGATTTATGTTTCCAATCATTGTTAGATACGTTCCTGAAGGTGTCATCAAACGATCTCATCTCCATCAATTCAGCCCCTACTAATGTTTACCCAATACACCCAGTCTTATTATGTAATGCTTTCCCATATTAAGCATGGAGTTAGCTATTTGACTGAATAATTCTTGACTATCAAACAGCCAAATTTCCCACATCCAATATTTTAAGTGATAAAAGAAAGTTCTCAAAGGAATCTAAATGTACAGTTTTTGTTAAAGATCCTATGATTTTTCAGCCCGGTTTGCCGCAGCGTCCAAACTACATATCATCCTGACTCAGAACTATATTACCATCTTCTCACTATCAAAATCCTGGGAATTCCCTCCCTAACTTGTGTCTGTGTCAGTCTGTGTGTCCCACATAGACTGCAGCAGTTCAAGATGGCAGCTCACCATCATCTCAAGGGCAGCTAAGGATGTGCAATAAAAATGCTGACCTAGTCAGCAATGCCCACATCCCGAAAAGTAAATAAAATTTTTGTATAAAGCCAATGAAGGCTGTTGTCAATGAAGGATCCGTGTATTGTGACTCAAAATTCATTTTTCAAATCTATATTCACCAATAGTTTCCCATTCCTGTAATTCCTTTGTCTGTTCCTTATTCCAAAGTGCATTAGTTTACGTTTGTACATATTAAACTGCATGTGTTCCCACCACACCCAAACAACTAGGCTCTCCTATAGATTCTATCCATCCTACTGTAATGAAATCTACAAATTTTTAGATGCTCTGCTGACACATTTCCTTCCCAAGTCTTCTATTACCTTGACAATGATTGCAGGAATTTATTTGGCCTCACTGCTCAAACATAGTAGTTACCCAAATGTCCATGTTCCCTGTAAAATAAGGATTTTATATTTGCTATTTTCCAGTACTTTAACATTTGCCCTTCTCTAGCAAACCCCTGCTACCTCTGCTTGTGGTGTTGCTACATCTTCCTGTAATTCTTGGGCGTACCTTATTTGGTTGAGTTTTTAAATAACTTAAATCTTATTTGCATATCTAGTTGCCAAACCAAATGTTTTACTAAACATCTCCTTTTGACTCAGAACATCCATCTGCTGTGTTTCACACTGTTTTTCTTCCCACCTAAATGATGAAAAAACTATTCTAATATTTTGACTAAGTTACAAGTCAGGTTGGATACTTCAAGGTGAAGCTTGCCTGACTTGTAACATTTTACATTGAATTTGGCTAGGATGAGCACGAGAGGTTTCACTCCAGGTGTGATTCAACTGACGAGGAGCTTTTATCAAGAACAAAGTTTAATTAAGAATACTGTTGACATGTATAGTAAGACAATTAGCGAGAACTTTTAACAATTACCAACAAGAAACACAACAATCATGATAGCATTTAACTCAGAAATATCTTCAAGTGTGTTCCAAAGCCAATATTCAATACTAAAAACCTTCCAAATAATTACTATACAGCATAGGTTAATGCTCACTTGTTACAGGAATCCCACATCCTGGGTTTAATGCTGAAAATCCCTTGCAAAGAAAAGGTTGTAATTGAATCTGTTCTCCAAAACACAGCATCTTAAAAAGAACAGGGAAAGAAAAAGACTACTCTTGGCTTGCTGCTAAACTGCTTCCAACACAAATTCTAAAAGGAAACTAAAGTCCAAAAGGGAAAAACCCTACCACCTGACTGCCACAAACAAAACTGAACGTCCTATCACCTGACTGACAGCTTAGCGCTACCTCCCCATAACATCACTGAAGCTATAAGCTGCATGATTTTTTTAAAAAAAAAACCTCTCTTAAAAAAAGGTACACTCACAACACAGCTACATTTACAACTTCACTAAACTTGACTACAATTTCTTACGATCTAGAATTCTGGTTTTCATTTTCTCTGTTGTGCATTTAAAAACGGTTCGTCAGTTCTTTATATTTTTGAGCTTAATTTGATAATTTATTTGAAGTTCAATTATTTGCTTTGTTACCCAAGTACATACTATTTTTCCTACATATCCTTGTTACATGATCAGCAACTGCCTATTCAATTATTGTAAAAAAGTTCAGGTGCCAGACATTAAAAATCCAAAATAAAAATATACCATGAGCAGCATGGAGAGGGTGGTGCACTGTTGGAGGTGTTGCCTTTTAGAAGGGATATTAAGTTGAAGCCTGCATTTTCAAGTGGTATGAACAATCCATAGCACTATTTTGAACAGCACAGGAATTACAGCCAAGAGTTGCATTTTCAGATTATCTCTGGTCATTTTTTTTTCTAAATTGCCACTTGCTCTGTGTTCAAATTGGCTGCCACATTTTATACAATCCAACAGTGGACACTGGCCGCCAAGTGTTTCAAGGCATCCAGTGATCAGAAAAGATGCTATACAAGTCTCTCTCTCTCTCCTCAGCCCCTCACCATTATCTTAAGACCTTTTGGCTTTCTTTTACAAAACCCCAATACACATACAAATTCTATCTTTGCTCTTTACTGCTAATCCTGCCCGTAAATCTTTCTAGATCTCATTAGTGCAGAAAGACAATATTATCTAAAGCTACCTGGCTATCTCATTGCTCTTTAAATCTCTCAGTTCCTTTTCTCCCTACCTTAAAAACCACATTATTTTGCCACCTCTTTTCATTCCAAATTAAGTAACCTCAAGTCTGAGAAGTAAAAATGATTGATTTCCATTTTCATTGCTTTGCTCCGGAGGTAGTGGACAACAACTTCACCTTTGAATGCCTGCCCAGCCACTTTCCATCATATCTAAACAATCACCACACGTTCATGACCTTTTACACCTTAAACACAGGTCTACTCCTCATTTTCCTCATCTATTTCTTTTTCCCCTTTCTCTCTTATCCCACTAGAATCTTATGCACTGTTTTCTAAACACTAACCCCTCCCCACCACCCCAAATCTCCATTTCCAAAAGCCTACTAAAAGCTTTTCAGCAGTCTACCAACTGCTTTATACATAGTGTTGTGATCTGTAAAATACTCCTGGGGAAATCATTCTGTCATTGAAAAACACCATCTACAAATTATTAAACTGTTGCCCTAGTTACAGTTGTTGACATAAATAACTGAAACATATTGAACATTCTAACAATAATTTTTACCACCAAATCAAACAATTTTTTAAACTTTAACTCCTTTCAGTTACATATTACTCTCCATGGAGTTCAGTACCTATAACAGCATGCAATGACAAAAAAAAAGTTAAGTTTACCTACAAGGTGTTCAAAGTAACACTTGGTTTTGATAAGAGTAAATAAACTGTTCCTGGTAACAAGATTAGTCATTAGAGGACACATTTGGTAATTAGTCAAGAATCAAAAAGGATAAAGGAAAATTGTTTTATTTTAAACACGTTATGCAATGCTTGAAACGATGAAAGTAGATTCAAAAAGGGAATTGCATACATACTCAGAAGAACAAAATTGCAGGGCTTTGGGGAAAGAATAGGAGAGCAAGACTAATTGGAAAGCTCTTTTCAAAGTTATATTTATCCACTTGCATTCAAACTCCCCCCAAAAAAAATCAATTGTTCGCTTGCTACTGGAGCAATGTTGTACAAACATCCTTCACTGGAGACATGGATCCAATCCCCCACCACAGTTATAGCAGAGTTGGCACAGAGCAAGTGATAAATTCCTAATACATGTGACAATAATAATAGGCAATGAAACAAATAAAAAAAACAGAAACCATTAACATGAGATGAAAGAGAGAGAGAGAGAGAGAAGATAAGAAACAGAGGGGAAGAAAAATAGGAAATAAACAAAAACAAAAAAAGATAATAGACAAAAAGTATATACAGAATAAGGATGTAAAAGAAATAGGAAGAGGAAAAATATGGCTTTTTGTTCTATTTTTGGGCAAGAGCTGTTGGCGAGATATTTCTGCTTTTCCCATTTACATCTCCTTTAGATCCTCTGTTGTTTCTCGTCCTAAAACCATCTCATTTTGTCTGAACCAGTTATTTGTTATTTGATTTCAGTCAAGCAATCCTTCCCTTTTGAGTTTACTCTCCATTCTTGCACCTGTACTTTCTTAAATCTGTTCCATTACATCAGATCTGAAATAAAGTTAGAAAACATCATGGGCAGAATTTTACAAGATTTTTTTTTAAGCGTTCAGCTAACATGAAAGCCGGGGAGTCCACGTTGTGGCGAGAGTTTTCATGCCAAATCTTAAACACTCAAGTCTTTGAAAATATGGACTAGACCATTTCTAGCCTCCAGAGGCAGTGAACAGACTTCATTTGCCTGACAGCTACAATTCAGATCAGAGCCACGAACTGCACACGTGCATAAAAAGCTAAAAAAAAAGGAACTTCTCTCCTGACACAACACTCCCAGGCCAGTTACAGCCTCTCCCCCCAAACCCTCTACATTACTGATCCTGTTACCAACTCCCCTCCCCAGACCCCATTGCACATGGTCCCCTCCACCACCATTACTCAGCCAACCCCTCCCCTCCCCCAGCTCACTGACAGCACTCTCTCTCTTTCCTCTCCCCACCCCACCATCAATACACCTGCAACTGCTAACTTGGCTTCCCTTGCATAGTAACAAAACAAACTCTATTTAACTCAAAAGAATGCTTTAACGATCATGTGACTCATCTAAACAGCTGGGTCTGCCCTAACAAGGTACAGCTCCATAAAACCCCCCAAGGATGGACAGACAGGCAGGCTGTGCAGCAAGAAACAGCTCTCTGTTTTTTTGAAGCTGACCTGGCTAAGATGGTGAAGGCAACACAGGACATCCTCTTTCTTTTACCCCTTTTTCTCCTCTCCCCCTCCTTCCTAACTTGGGACACTGAGCTACTGGGGAGATAATGGCAGCATGTGTTAATGCCAGGGCATAGGCCAAGAAAACCAGAAAGCAATGCCGCAAAAAACTAAATGACTTAATCTGGGCAGAAAGGGTGTTTCGCATCCTCCCCCTAAAATGATCTGAGACTTCCCGACCCTCAGCATATTTCCAACCAATGACTGTGAAGCAATTTCCCTCTAAAGAGAATCACAACCTTGCCCTCAAAGGCTACCCCTGGAACCTTTTGGACTTGTGCTATCAGATTTTATATGGCTCCTTCTATCTTCACAGGAGCCAAATGCCCATAATCACTGGGAGAAGGCTAAGGCAGGGCTAGTGTGCCTGTAATCCGGATTCTCACCCTCTTCGAGCAAGCACTGGAGGAGGGGGATGTGCACCATTAGTGATAGCATGGTTGGGCTGGAGCGTAGAAGTGCCAATCCTCCACTTGGTGAAATCTCAAGTAAGTTGCATGCAGTCCAGATTCCTTTCCCTCCCTTCAATTTAAACTCATGTCCTGTGTTGCAGGAAGGGACCTTGATGCACATGAGTATTTGGCATCATGGCCTCCACTGCTGCTCCCACCCATCCTGTCCCAACAGCTCAGAAGACTCCTTGGAGGAAGTCAATGCTGAGATCTCCAAGACCAGTACCAGTTTTGTGTCAGCTTCCATCTCACAACTCACCATCCCAGGAGACTCTCACATTGATGAATCAAGATACTGGCTAGGCATCTGGGTCATTCTCTGGTGCGCATGAACATCCGCTGATGTACATCGGGTGAAGGGAAGATCCAAGGCCTCTCTGGCACGCGGGGACCTGGCGGACGTAAGGACTCAGCTGGTCCCAGCTACATGCTGGGCCTTTGCGAGCACTTCTCCCTCAGCTGCTGGAGGTACAGCAACAGAGCCAGGGAATGCAGGAGGGGCCGACAGTAACATCGGACCAACTGCGAGGCTTGTGGGAGGAATACCAAAGCTTTCAGATAGATAAGCTATTGCTTGTCTTGCATAGTTCACAGGCCAACACTGCAAGGGTGACATCTGCAATGAAAAGTCTGCAGCAGGAAATTGTCACCATGAGTGAAAGAGTCCAAGCAATGGCTAAGTCATAGCTGAGGTCAGCTGAAGGCCTCAGACTTTGTGAATCTCTGACCCATGGCTGAGAGCTTGAAGGAGACCCAGCAGGCTATGGCTGCAGTCCAAGAACATGGCACAGAAAGTCACGGATGAGTGGCTGCAGAGCATGGCCCAGTTTCAAAGGGCATTTGCTGATGCTGTTGACGATGGTCCCTGACTTAGTGGGCCGTCACCATTATGGCAAGAATGCAGGTGGTCCACCAGGTAGTACCAAGTGACACCAGAGCTTCTGGAGCTCACTGCACAAGCACTACCATCCCATGGAGTGACCCAAGAGCCTGAAAGGAACTACAAGAGAGGAGGAAGGGCTCGAGCTTGTTGCCACAGCCTTCCACTTAGGAGACAGCTCACTTTCTGACTGCTCTCCAGACACTAGTATCTGATGGTCAGGAGAAAGAAGAGGATGCCACGGATACCACTGACACTTGGAAGCCGGTAAGTGCACTTAAGGTCGAGGCCTTCTAGAGGACAATCACAGGGTACGGTACACTGCCGGCCACCTCAAAGAACATCCTGGGGAGATACATGCGATGGGTCGTGAAAGGGCTGCTCTTGGATTTTCTGAGAGTATCCTAGTGCTTCATGTTGTTAGTGTACGAACAAAAAACAAAACAGGACGGGAAACAGGCTCTTCAGCCCAATGAGCCCACACCGCCACCCCAATGTTCCCACCTCTACCAGTGATCCCTGTCTATGTTTATAGATCTCTGGATTAAAAACCAAATTTGAGACAATTTAGGGAGAATTTGTTTTGCCAATTAGCCTAAGAGACACGTAGAGTTAAGAGAGAGATCAGGAGGGCAAAAAGGGGACATGAGATTGTTTTGGCAGATAAAGCAAAGGAGAATCCAAAGAACTTTGATAAAAGTTCTCTGGTTGTAGAGAGTTGTTTTTCAACCTGTGACCAGCCTCAGATCAGTGCTGGACCCACTGCTATTTGTCATTTATATTAATGATTTGGATGAGAATATAGGAGGCATGGTTAGTAAGTTTGCCGATGACACCAAGATTGAACAGTGAAGAAAGTTATCTCCAACTGCAACGGGATCACGATCAATTGGGCCACTGGGCTGACAAATGGCAGATGGAGTTTAACCTAGACAAATGCAAGCTTGAACTGGACCAGTTGATGGGCAACACGACAGGTCAGTGACTATCAATGTGCTGTGCAGATACATGGATTTGGGCCTGTGACTGAGGGAGTTTGCGCATTCTCCCCGTGCTTGCGCGGGTTTTCTCCGGGTGCCCCGGTTTCCTCCCACACCCCAAAGATATGCTCTTAGGCTGACTGGCAAAACAAGTTCTCCCTAAATTGTCTCTCAAATTTAGTTCCAATGCAGATTTCTATAAAATATAGAGGGATCATGGGTGGAAGTGGGAACATCGAGGTGGCAGCACAGGCTCGCTGGGCTGAAGGGCCTGTTTTCCACGCTGTTTTGTTCTTTGAGATGAGTCATAGTGGTAGGCCACTTAAAGTTAAGAAGTTGTAGCAGCACAGGTGGCATGGATGAAGGGCAACACTAGTTAGGTAGACTATTTAGGTACTTTAAAGTTTCACATTCATGTTTTTATATTATCAGTTACTGGTGCCAATAAAAGTGCCTTCCAAACAAGAGTTATTTTACCTCATCTGTGATTTAATTTGTCTTTGATTAGTCTCCAACAAGAACATAGTTATCCCAATGGTTGCTGAGGGACCCTATACATTGATGATAGTGGGGGAGGACAGAATGGAAACAGGCACTTTGATCTAACTTGTCCATGCTGCTTTTATTTTAAAACCCCTAAGCTAAAGCCAGTTGCCCAATATCCCTCTATATCCATGTAACCATCTAAATGCTTTTAAAAAGGTAAAGTTGTACCACCTCTACTACTACCTCTAGTAGCTTGTTCCAGACGTTCACCACCCTCTGAGAAAAAGTTGCCCCTCTGCACACTTTTGTATCTCTCCCCTCTCACCTTAAACCTATGCCCTCTAGTTTTAGCCTCCCCTACCTTTGGGAAAAGATATTAACCATCTAGCTGATCTCTATAATAGGGTGACCAGAACTGCACACTGTATTCCAAGGGTGGCCTTACCAATGTCTCATACAACTTTAACAAGACACCCCAATTCCTGTATTTAACGTTCTGAACGATGAAACCAAGCATGCTGAATGCCTTCTTCTCCACTCTGTCCACCCATGACTCCACTTTCAAGGAGCCATGAACTCGTACCCCTAGATATCTATTCTGTAACTCTCCCCAATGCCCTATTAACTGAGTAAGGCCTGCTCCGATTCAATGTCAGTTGAATGCTGGCATCTCTACATCCTGATTCAATGTACCAAAATGTATCACCTTGCATTTGTTTAAATTAAACTCTGCCAGTCATCAGCCCAATTGATCCAGATCTCGTTGCAATTGGAGATAACTTTCTTCACTGTCCACTATACCAAATCTTGGTATCATCTGCTAGTGAAAATCAAGGCAGTCAAATAATTCACTGGCTACAGCGAGTGGCATGCATTGACAGCAGCTTACAGCATCTGCTATGGCATTTGCAATACCAAAGAGAGATTCCCTCCCACCCCTGCATGGGTGTTTAGTGCTCCTTAACCAACCACCCAGATGTGGGCCAAGGCGCTGGCATGCAGACAAAGCTCAAGTAGGAATCAGACTGGTTTGCACTACAGCATCATCACAATGGTGCAAAGCAAGTCATTATCATCCTCTGTCTACCACCGAAACTCACTAAACACAGCATGCCCAGGCCTATCTCTCTGGTGTTACAAAGTTGCCCCAGAAATTGTGGGACAGCACACCACCACAAGGTGAAGCAACATCACGGGGCTATATCAGAAGGGCCCACCAGAGCAGTCCAGACACCTGGACCGCATTTTGAGGAGCCCCATGCTCTGCTCCACTATGGAGCAGATGACAAAATGGGCCTCTATGTCAGGTCTCAGGCATCCACACAGGCACCATCAGCCAGGTTCAAAGCAAGTACTCTATGTCCCTCACAAGTCATCTCTGCACCTTGGGCTCCTCCTCAAAGGACCTCCAGGACGTCCGAGCTCCTCAATATAAAACCATCATGCATACTGCTGGAGTATGTGGCACAGGCGTTCACAATGTTCAGCTGATTGTACAATTGATGAGTGACATTTATTGAATGGAAGCCCTTTCTGGTCATAAATCTTCCAGAATTCTTCACTGGGGCCTTAAGGACAACATGGATGCAGTCTATAGCCCCATACACATTTGACATTCTTGCAAATCCTGCAGCCCAGTCTTCCTGCTGGCCCTGGTCCAGGTCAAATTTAATATACTGGCCAGGTATCCATGACCTCCTTCACATACTTGTAGATGGATAATTGGGAAATGCCACAAAGGTCTCCACTGGTGGTCTGGAAGGACCTCGTGCTGTAAATGTTTAAGGCAGCCATCACTTTCACAGCTACCAGGAGTGGGTGCACCTCTGTGCCCTGTGGTGCCAGGTCCTACAAATGGCACAGGTATCGCACTGTCTCCTTTTGGAGCTAGAGCCATCGACAGCAGGTGATGTCTGCAGTTGCTCAAAAGACCCTTGGGTACGGAACTGCCCAGGTCTCTGCTCTTCTCCTGCCAATCCCTTGTGCCCTCAGGGTGAATGGCAGCCACGTTCCGCCTCCAGCAACCATCTCCCTCTACTTTCACATGTGGTGGAGCCTGAATCTCCTTTGCCTGCAATTCATCTTCCTGTTCCTCCTCCTCAGCCCCAGTAGCAACCAGCAACCCGTACTCCTCACAATATTCTCTCCATATCCCCACAGAATGGCATTACCACCCCCCCTCAAATGACAAACACGCACCCAGAGTCTAAGCAGCAGTGGCCCCAGACATTGCTGCTTGACAAGTCCTGAGACTGCAGCACTGCCATTTCAGAGAGTTTCCAGCCCATCCCCCAACAGTAACAGTGCTTGCTGCTACCAGCACGAGGATCCAGAATCAGCACTAAGTCCCAAGGTAAGCACTTTAACCCAAGTCTGTGCTGAGAGGCTGAAGTTGGATCCCATGAGCAACAGCTCCCCAGCCCTCCACACACTTGCAGGCCCCCTGTTTCAAAATGCAACATGGTGCCATAAAACAATCTCCAGCGAGCAGTTTGAAAGCAGAAACATAGAGACTTACCTCCTTGCTCACGTGCCTGAAAGCGACTTTTATACTTGTTTCTTTCAACTAGTTCAGCTGCAGTGAACAATGTCATTAAGGTGAACTGGGATGATTGGGAGTGAAACTCACTGATTACATTGTGATGAATGCAAATAGATGTTTTGCCCATTTTGGATGAGATCCCAAGCATGCCAATTCATCGTGTTAAATGTGAATGGGCACGAAAATGAGCACCACTCCTGCTAGTCGCATCATACCCAATTGCACGACCTTTTTTTCCAATGCAAAACAGACATAATGAGGTCATAAAATTCTGGTTCCATAAGGCGGAAACACTAACTTGTTTTTGCTCTCCATAGATGCTGCCTTTTCCCACCATTTTTTAAATATTATATAGTATTTTGTTTTCCAATACAGTAAAACATATCTGGATCCTCATTCACTTGGGGGGGGGGGGAAACAAGTATTTGAACTTAAATATTTTTAAGTTACAGAAAATAACTTCTGGTCTCCGTCCTTAAATTGACAAGTTGGACGTTTCTACGACAGTGCAATGGCACAGGAGTTTGTTTAGGTTGTGCACAGTGTAATTTTAAATGCTGCGCACCAAGTTTTGGACGTGACGATAAGTTTTAAATGCCAAACCTGCTCACTGCGACGTTAGTAAAATGGTCCCACTGCATTATTTTGAAGTACGGGGAGTCACCCTGCGTCCTCTATCTCGTCATTGTCATGCTGCTCGCTGTTTGTCAGAGCTCGCTATGTGGAAATTGACCGTGAGGTTTCTACATTACAACAAACAGTGAAGACACTTCCGAAAAGGGCGTTATAGCCAACAAAAGATTTTTGTATGTTCCGAGAAGTCGCAATAAAATGCACAGATTCTGATTAAGCTAAAACGCTACTGCCCGGGGGGAGAAAAGATGTTTAATACCACCCTAACTGGGTTTACTTTTTTCCATTCTGCGCTTACCAATACATCATGGGCATGCAGTCAACCTCTGGGCTCTCCACTGAGGGGGGGCGAGCTTAAATATTTTCTCTGCATCTCATGCCTTCAGTTTAGTTAAGTTAGTGTCTCCCGCTCCCTCTCATGGTAGCCCGCATTTTCAGCGGTTTCTTAACAGCCCTTTTCTCTCCCTGTGTCAGTTTTGACTTAAAAATCAGACCGAGACAGTCACCTTTAAAAAGACGTCCATTTGGTGTGGAGCGTCTGGCGGTTCGGCTCGGATGGAGAGTGCACTGGGACCCATCCCCTCTCCCTCCGGGGCCCGGCTTCCCATTGAGCACGCGCCCCGCCCCGCCCCGCCCATCCGCGCCCTGCCCCGCCCATCCGGCTCGAGCGCGCAGGCGGTTGGAACGAAGAGGCTGGTTTGAATTAGCAGCGACACGAGCCACCTCAGCAGGAGAAAATTCACCGAGGATTGGCTAGACAGCCCACCAGTGTGTTTGACAGTAAAAAAAAGTTTCCGTTCTGTAGTCTTACAGCGTTAGCTCATATTTCTTTCTCTGCAGCTGCTGCCAGACCTACTGAGCAGTCGGTGTTTTCAGTTCAGATTTTCCAGTAGCTGAGGTATGAAATGAAATTGCGATGAAGGCAATTGAACAGTGCTGTGATTCCGCTTTTTAAGATGTATAAACATCTTAAAATACTTCCAAACATTATAATATGGCATGATGGGGAGATAATGAATTATATCAAAATATGCTTAGAACACTTTATATTGTTTTCTGTATTCAATCCAGATGCATGGAGTGATGGTTACAGCATTCAAACTGATTGTGACCACCTTCCATTCCCCCACCTGCATATTTGTGGACTGCACTACTGATTGAAAATAAGGCTTTCAGGACTTCCCCTAAAGAACACCTGTGATCTCATTTTAAAGATTTTGTCAGGCAATAGAGCATAATTTTGTTGCCTATCCTCAGTTGACCAGGAAAAAGTAGTGGTGTTTGGAAGGGAATTCCAGAATTTTGATCCAATGACATACAGTCCCAAGTCAGGTGCTGATCTATAGCAACCCCAGGTTGTTAATATTGGGAAAATTCATCAACTAAATGTCATGGGCAGATGAAGGCAAAATACTGTGGATGCTGGAATCTGAAACAAAAACAGAAAATGCTGGAAAACATTTGGTTTGACACATCCATGGAGACAGAATGGAGCCAAAGTTTTGAATCAGGGTCATCCTGACTCAACTTTGGCTCTATTCTCTCTACACAGATGCGGTCAGACTGACTTAAAAACAAAAATGCTGGAAAATGTGTGTCATGGAGAGATGGTTAAATTGAAAATGATTATTTCCTGGCACTAAAGTGATGGAGATGGTCACATAGTAGTCTTGCCACTGGACAAATAAATCCAGAGACCCAAGTGCAAATCCTAACAATAGCTGATGTGATTTGAATTCAGTTTTTTTTTTGAATTGTCATAAAAACCTTTTGGGAAGGGAACTTGGTCTGGCTAATCTGTGAATCCAAAATCATAGCAATATGGTTAATTGTTGAATGCTCTGAAATCTCCTAGCAAAACACTCTACAAAAGAGGAATGAAATTGGACAGATCACTTTAGGCATCGACCTAGGCACTGGAAATGATACTGGCTCTGTAAAGTCCCCCTTACAAATATTTTGAGAGCATGTGCTAAAATAGTGATGCTCATGGAATCATACCTCGCAATGTCTCAGGTACCACCAGGACACATCCAGAGGTGGCACATTGACATACAATCAGGAGGGAGTTGCTCTGAGAGTTCTGAGAAAAGTTTAATGACATCAGGTCAAATATGAGCAAGGAAGTATTCCATGTAGGAGGAAGTGCAGAGGGTGACAAGGATGCAAATGTACTGCAAGTGTGCACTTTCAATATCTATCACCAAGAGAGCATTGAAAGCATCACCACAGACCAAACTGGTTGAATTCTAAAGTCTGAAAGCTGCTAGACTAGGTCTATGGCAAGGGAACTAAGAGAATAAAACATACTTGGTCTTAACCTCTCCAACCTGCTGCCACTGATGCCTCTGTCCACAACATGAATCAATATGAGTAACCACCACACATAGTCTTTATTTCATGGAGATAAAGTCCCATCTTTGCGTGTCTAGTGTTGGATAGCACTACCACGGTGCTAAATGTGATAGACATTAAACAGATCTAGTAACTGGGCATCCATCAACAGCAGCATTATATACTCAACCACAATCTAATTTCATGGCTCAGCATTTCCTGTATTCCACCAAGCCAAGGAACCAATACTGATTCAATGAAGAGTGCAGAGGAGCATGCCAGGAGCCACACCAGGCATTATTTAAAAAAAAAAGAGGTGTCAACCCAGTGAAGCGACAAAAGAAGGATTCATGCATGCCAAAAACAGAAAGTGATAGTTCAAAGTGATCCCACAACCAGCAGATCAAATCTAAGCTGTAGGCTTTTGACGAACAGTGACTGGTGGTGGACAATTAGACAACTCACTGGAGGAGGCAACTCTGCAAATGTCCCATCTCAATGATAGACAAGCCCAGCACATCAGTGCAAAAGATAATGCTGAAGCATTTGTGACAATCATCAGCCAGAAATGCTAAGTGGATGATCTTCCTCCAGAAGGTCACCAGCATCATAAATGCCAATATCCAGCCAATTTTAGAACTGAAGACATCGGACCCTGACAATATTCCAGCAATAGTCCTGAAGACTTGTGCTCCAGAATTTGCAGTGGCCTTAGCCAAGCTGTAACACTGACATTTACATGGCAAATTGAAAAATTGCCCAGGTACATCCTCTACACAAAACAGGACAAATCCAACCTGGCCAATCACTGTCCCATCAGTCTACTCTTAATCATTAGCAAAATGATGGAAAGAGCCATCAATAGTGCAATCAAGTGGCACTTGCTTAGCAAAACCCGTTTACTAACATTCAGTTTTGAGTTCTGTCACAACCACTTAGCTGCTGACATCATTATATTCTTGGTTCAAAGATAGACAGAAGGGCTGAACTCCAGAGATGAGATGGCTGCTCTTTATATTAAGACCTCATTTGACCACATGTGGCAAAGAGCCCTAGCAAAATCAGAGTTAATGAGGAGGAAACTCTCCACTGCTTGGAATCATATCTAGCACCAAAGGCGGTTGTTGAAAACTCTTCTTTCTCAACCAAACATAATCAAATTAACTTACGGGACAACTCAAAAGGGGCAGCTCCCTAAAAGAGAGGGATCACCTGAAACAGAAAACAAAGCAAAAAGAAAACTTAAAGTATCAAATTAAAATGTGATTAAAGGAGTCTATAGTACACCCAATTCCTGTGGTGCCCAATGGGCATAGAAGGTATCAACTGTGCCCTTGGACACCCCATGCTGTCTTTCCAGGGACACCCAACTGTGAATGCAGCCATGATAGCGGGTCTTGACAGTCAGGTTGTATGACCCTCTTGATTGCCTGCTGCCTGGCATGCCTTGCCAGGCCCAGGAGCCAGTTTGCGAGGAGGTCCTTCTCCTTTCCTGCCTTGGGTGCCTGTAGTCAGGAGCAAGAGACTGAGGTACAAATAAATTAATAGAAGGTTGAGAAAACAAACAGACATGGTCCATGGACTCCATAAGGTTGCAGAAAAAAAATGGCATGCTAGGAAGCCTGTGAACCAGTGCAAACTACAATTGGACAATACTGCTGCATGCAACAACCTCCACTCCAGGTCCTTAAAAGGGGAGGAGAGAGATCTCCACCACTTGTCAGCAACAAGGCCCACCAAAATGTACCCTGGTGATGGGTGAAGATGCGATAGTAGAAGATGTGTAGCAGCAGCCCGTAGAGGAAATGCCTCAGTGTGCTAGCAAAGGGCACAGTGGGTATATCCATGAGGCTGCTCAATTTGTGGGGCACCTGACCTGGGTGGGGGCATTGGGGTGTGGGTGGGAATGTGTCTAGGCTTGGGGCCAATGTGAAATTCTGTTAAGCTGGGCTCGAGCAGGATCCCACCACACAGGTTGTGCCTCCTTGAGACCACATGTGCCCTCAGGTCCAAGCACGACCATCCTAAAATCTTAGATGGCTTTTGCTGCATGCCAGATAGCCATTCCCATGCATTCAGCCAGCTCGTGGGGGTTCATTCTGCCACCCAGCATGTCCCTGATCCTGGTCATCATGGTGTCCATGGCTCTCCTCTCTGCCAGCCACTCAGTATATGGTTAAAAGGAGCGGATTCCTGAACACTGGCTCTCACACGATAGCTGCTACTCCTGACAGGGGAAAGAGTTATGGCACAAGGTGAGCACGTTCCAGACTTTGAGATAGATAGAGCCTTTCAAGGAGGTCTGAAGACTCCCCAGATTTACTTACAGGAGCTGCACATCATAGGCCATTTACCTGGCTGAAGAAATATGTCGCCAGAGCAGATCATTGTGGAGGGGACTCGATGTAAAAGGTAACTGCAGAGTCTGGAGACAGACTGCCCTTCCTAAGCAGGAGATACTGAATATGAGCATGCACTTAGTGCAGTCTGTTTACTAACACTCAGTTGTATTTCCAAGCAGCAGGCAATCAAGGGGGTCATCCAACCTGACTGTCAGACTCTCTACCATGGCTACATTCATGGCTAGGTCTCCCTGGAAAGACAGCATGAGATATCTGAGGGTATAGCTGATACCTTCTGTGCCCATTGGGCACCACAGGGACTAGAGTGTACTATTGACCCCTTTAATCACATTTTAATTTGATGTCTTAAGTTACCTTTCTGCTTTGTCTTCTGTTTCATGCGGTTCCTCTTCTTTTAAGGAGCTGCCCCTTTTGAGTTGCCCCTAAGTTAATTTAACTTGTTTTTGTTTAGTTGGGAAAGAGTTTTCAACAACCACCTTCCTTTGGTGCTAGATATGACTCCAACCAATGGAGAGTTTCCTCCCCATTAACTCCAGTTTTGCTAGGGCTCCTTGATGCCACACGTCGTCAAATGAGACTTTAAGATAAACGGCAGCCATCTCATCTCTTTTGCCTATCTTTGAACCAGTGCAGAGAACCAGACAAGGGTTCTCTGGATGTTTATGACAAAGTCAGGGGGAGGGGGTCAGAGTGACCAACTGGTACTACAGAATGGAGGCAATCAGCTGGTTTATGTCAAGAACTCATGCCCTGTAAGACAGCACTTGGAGCAGTCCTGTCCAGCGACTCAGGCCAGCGGTGACTTTGGTCTCCAACTCCTGCCAATTCACCAGCCAGGATTCCTCAGCTGGGCAAAGATGGACTCCCAAGTAGAGGAGGTTGGTCCTGCTCCAGGTGAAAGACCTCCGGGAGGGGGTTCATCTATCACGGACTGACCAGGAGTCTGGAGGACTTGGCTCAGTGGATCCTGGAAAAGGATGCATCAGAGTTCATGGCCTGGCACTCCCGCATCCTCTGTAGGTCAGCCGGGTCCATGAATGAGGAGGCGTAAGCCGACAGGACCACCCCGACACCCGGCCCGCACAGAATCAAACTTGACAACCTCCTCCACAAAAGGCACAGGAACGGCTCCACGCAAATCAAATACAGTTGGTCGGACAAGGGGCAGCCCTGCCATACTCCTCTCCTAAGTGAAAAGGTGCTGTCAGGGACTCATTAATTAGGGCAGTTGTTGTAGGTCAGTTATCTCAGCTTCAGGACATTGCTGCAAGAATTCCTCAGAATGACCATTTTCAGTTGCTTCAACTACTTTCCTTTCATTATAAAGGCAGACAGTGGAAAGATAATTGAAGCAGTTACTAGGACATTATCCTGAGAAACTCCTGCAGTGATTTATTGAGACAAAGAGAATTGGCTTCCATCAACTATCTTCTTTTATGTTAGGTATGACTCCAGCCAGTGGAGAACTTTCCCCACATTCCCATTGCTTGGTCAACTGCTGCCTCGAATCAATGTTATCAAAGAGCCTCAGCAAAATTCATGTCAAGGTTAGACTCTTGCACCACTCCTCAAGTCCAATTCTTTTGTCCAAACATGGACAAAGGCTGGGGTCAAGAATCAAGTGGCTCTGACAGAACCCAAACTAAGCATGTTATTGCTGTGCAAGTGTTGCTTGATGGCACTGACAACACCTTTTATTTGGGTCGATGGTCAAGAAGAGGATGATGTGGACAGTAATTGGCTGGATTGGATTTGTCTTGCTTTTGTGGGCAGGACATACTTGAGTAGCTTTCCACATCATCAGATAGTTGCTAGTGTTGTAGGATATACTATAAACAAACAGTTTAGCTAAGGCATACCTAGTTTTGGAACACAGAATTCTTTAGTGCTATTGAAAAAAGGTTGACAGGCCTTGAGAATTTTCAGTGTCCAATGCCTTCAATTGTTTCTTCATATAAGAAATAACAACATAGATCATTCAGCTCCTCAAACCTACTACTCTTTTCAACTAAATTATAGCTGGTTTTCTATGAAGGCCATTTCTCCACATTATAGAAAAATTGATGAATATAGATGAAGACATCAATCAATCTTCATCTTGAACATATTCATCCACAGACCTTAGAGGTAGCAAATCACTTGAAGTAAATCAAATAGGCTGAAAGCAAGCATCTGTTATCCAAAATAGAGTTGGGCCATCCACTCTGGCTAAAGATAGTTGTGAAAGTTTCAGCTTTGTCTTTTGCACTGTAGCCTAGATTCCACCAAAGTATGGGAATATCTGTGGAGTCTCCTCTTTCTGTTAGTTGTTGAATTGTTTACAACTGGACATGGCACGGCTGCAGAGTTTTGATAGGATCAGTTGGGAGATCACTTAGCTCTGTTTATCTTATGCTGCTTCCACTGTTTGGAATGCAAGTAGTCCTGTCTTGTAGCTTCAACAGATTGACATCTGAGAAATGAGGTATTTTTTGATCTTCATCACTTTCAAACTCTTCTCTAATTTTGACGTATTATACCTTAAATCCTAGAGCCTGTATTCAACTGTATGTCTACAGACAGGCAAGTTCTGATTCAGAGGATGGTTTCTAATCCAAGAGTCAAGTGATTTGCCCATTGGAAGTACAACTCAAAGGTCACTATTCCCTCAACTGCCCACTTTCAGTCAAGCTTATGAAAAGTTTAAACTGTATAGCAAGAAAGGAAATATGCCTTCATATGTAAATTCCTACATACATATTGATATTAGAATTAGGAAATATTATTTGATTGTTGACTTCAATTTAATTTTCTATCTGCATGTTTATTTTCTGTAGTTTGCAATATGGTCAACACTCCAGCTTAATTACAAAAGTCAACTTATTTTAGAAGCAACTGTGGTTATGATCAAACCCCTTTCAGGTACTTGTACATTCAACAATGTTGTTTTCTCTCCCAAAATCTGAGTGAAGGGCAGTGGGAAGATAATTACCAATTAGCATGCATTCACTATAATAAAATAGCCTTGAATTAATAGAAAAAGATTCCTGTAAGCCATTGGTCCTATCCATCTGAATAGGGTGACCATGAATCATGCAGAACACAATGGGGAAAAAATAAAAATGAACCACAGTTCCCCAAATCTCCATTAAATTCTTCCACAGCATTCAGGAAATTGTAACCATTTATCAACAACTGATCTCAGTTCTTTATCAACTCATTAGCTACACTGGAAACAGACTCTAGAGTCCAAATTTAAAGTGCACAGCCATTTAAAAGTTAGTTGGTTGGGGGTAATTTTATGGAATCCATGAAAGCAAAGAATGTGATGTACAGGATGACTGAATTAGACATTTAGATTGAGAGATTATTTCTATGTGGATTTTCACATCATCCCAAAGCAAAATCATACGTATAATAAGTATTCATGGTTTGAGAACCTATTAGCATTAATTATATTCTATCTTTTGTGGCACACAAGAATTATGACATGTGGTTCATTCTTATTTAAAAGTTGGTGTGCACCAATTGGCTTTGTACAGTTGTGTCCGAGATCAGCTGTTTTCTTTGTTGAATTCTGTGGAACAAAAGGAGTAAGAGAAATGCAGCTTGCATGGATACTCAGGACTAGTCAGGGGCGGGAGGGCTTCGTGGAGATTAAAAGGTTGAATTCAGGTATATGCAGGAGTGGAAGTACAATCCAAGGGAGGGCAGAAAATGGGAGTCAGCAGCATGACACATTGAAATTGGAAAAAGCTGGACATGCTAAGGAACAGTAACTTAAGATTAAGGGCTTAAGGGTGGTGTCAGTACTATCCAATTGTGAGTCCATCTCCAAGCTTTGATTTTATCTATAAACATTTCATTAGAATCCTGACATAGATTCCTTTTGCAGTTTGGCCCATTGAGGTGGCGGCAGCGGCAGCAGTCTCACCCAGGTCCTATCCCCATATTTACCCTGCTAATCCACCTGACACTAAGGGACAATTTAGCGTGGCCAATCCACCTAACCTGCACACCTTTGGAGGGGAAGAAATCCTGCTAAGAATGATCTTGAGCAATCTCCCTTACAATGCATAGAAGGGAAGGCTGAGCCTGCAATATGCGCCATGTTCAGAATGGCGAGTACACAACATAATGCATTGATTTGAATATTCAATAAAAAAAAGTGTGGAAAAAAAGTAAAACATTCCTTTATATTGTGGAAGAAATAATGTTCCCTACTCCCGTTTTCACCAATGCATGCTAATGATTAGATAATATATTTAGATTGCAAAGCACAGTATTGACAAATAATGATGATACACTTGCAAATAAAGTGAAACCAATGTAATGGAAAATATTTATAAGTGAACTTTAAGTTAGATGTAAAAAAACCTATGCCACCTTAATATTCTCAAAATCTCAAGTTAATGGCCGTAAGAGTTGGGCAGAAATTTCTGGTTGTGATGCGGGGACTATGAGTTGACAGTGAACCAATCTGCGAAATTAGAAAGATATTCCATCCTCAAAAAACAGAGCTTCTGTATGCAAAGTTGGCAAATATACCAAATTGGATATCAGCCATGCTCATCAGTTAGTACTGGACAATGCATCAAAAGGATATACGTTACCATAAATACTCAAAAGAGGCCATATCAATATACAAGTTGACTGTTGAGGTTTTGTCTGCTTGCACCATCTTCTAGCAAACTATGGGGAGTTCGCTGGAGGATTTGCATGAGCTGTTGTTTATTTTAAATGACAGGATCCACTGTGGAGGAACATTCGGCAGATTTGGACCAAGGTTTGAAGGAATTCAGGAGACAGGAGTTACCTAGAAAGAGGAGAGAAGTGCACCTTCCAAGCAAAATGAGGTGATTTATTTTGGCTATCCAGGTGGATATTTGTGGGTTCCACCCCATGCAGGACAAAGTGAGAGCATTTGAGAAGGCACAGCCCCTCAGAAAATCTCAGAACTCAGATCCTTCCTTGGTCAACTATTACAGGCATTCCCCCCAAAATCTATCAACATAGCTTGCACCGTTGCATGGATCGTTAAAAGAAGCACCAGAGTTGGTGTTGGAGAGAATCACAAGAAGAGGCTGTTAACCAAAGTCAAGCAGGCATTTTAGTCATCATGCTTATTAGTACTTACATGTCATAGAAGAGGTTGGACTGTGTTGCCTTACATAATAGATGACAGGTCCAAGATACCCACTGGATATGCATCAAGAATCCAATCAGACTTGGATAGAAGACATTCCCAGATAGAAAAAAAGGCTCAATTGTTATCTATGGCATCAAGAAGTTTAAATCAACACATACATGGAAGATACTTTACTATCACCACTGACCAAAAGCCACTTTTGGGGCTTTTCAAAGAAAACAAAGCAATTCTGCTGATTGTTGTTCTGTTAGAATACAATGGGCAATGTTCTAGTCAGCCTATGACTATATCTTCGAACGTCAGAGAAAGGGCTCACATAGCAATGCAGATGCCTCAAATCATTTTCCATTAGCAGAAAACACACCACCCCTTCTCGTACCCCATGAAATTGTAATGGCCTTATTTAATCTGTGACAGCACAGCAAATCAAGTACTGGACTAATACAGACCCACTGTTATCCAAGTTAAACATGATACTGAATGGAAGAACAAGAGCATTTCTGAGAAAACAAAGCCTCATCAACTCAGGAAAGATGAGCTTAGTTGTGAGGATAGTATTACCCTTTGGGATGCAAGAGTGGTTATCCCTTTCCAGGAAGGGTTATTGCTTGAAACATTGCATAGTGCCCATCCGAGTATGTCAAAGATAAAAATCCGAGAAAGAAGCTATGTTTGCTGGCCTGGCATCAATGTTTCACAATCCTTTAATCAGCAATGTGACCAGCACCAGTTACATCAAAAGTTTCCTGCTACAGCGCTCTTGCACCCTTGGAAATGGCCAGATCAGTTATGGGTGAGAATGCGCACAGATTATGTTGGCCACTTATGCGCGCAATGTTCCTTTTGTTAGTGGATGAAGGTATATGAAATGAAATCCACAACTTCAGATGCCACAATTGAAAACCTGCACCAATATTTCGCCACCCACAGCATACCAGAAATAGTTGTTTGCAAGTACCAAATTCCAGAAGTTCTTGATATCTAATGGAATAAAGCATATCCAAACTGCATTTTTATTGCCTCATTATTGAATGGACCAGCTGAACTTACAATTCCAACTTTCAAGATGACCTGGAGAAACAGTCACCTGCATCACTAGAAAGCAAGATAGCCTATTAGCTTACAGAAGCACCATTAGCTTATAGAACCACTTTGTATACTGCTCCTGGAATAGTTCTAGCTGAGTTGCTAATAGATCGACACTTGAGAACCTGGTACAACCTAATTCCAAATTTGGTGGGGAGGGTGGAAGGCAGAGTTGCCAGAAAAGGAATCAGGATTTGACAAAAGTGGAAAAAGAGCTTTTGAGATAAATGATCCACATCTTGTGAAGAGTTTTGGAAGCTAACAAGTTGAGACTCAAATTGTTGTGGCCCAGGATGAGATCACTGTCTTATGAAGTGAAGTGCAGGACAAGTTTTTGAAAAAACACACTAGGAATTGAGCCCAAGAGCCAGTGTTACTGGTCAGATTCAGATGTGCCAACTAGTGTTGTTTGTCCAAAGAATGAAGCAGCTGATCAGCCAGTGGCATTGCAGAATGCTACTCCCGATGAAACCAAGAAAATGGTGCGAAGTTATTGCTAGTACCAGGAGAGGGTCCTTGTGAAGAAAGTCCAAAAACTGCTTCTTCAGTTGAATCTCAATCAATTGAGCTACATTGTTTCCAAGAAAGTCACCTAAATTAGTTCCTGATTAACTGTGTTAAGAACGTTCATTACTTATACAATTTTCAGACCATTAACAATAACATACTGTGTAATAAAGGGACTTAAAAGGGGAGGAATGTAGTAGCTAGCTCCATGGGGTGGGCATTACAAAGGCCATATGACCTGATCGCCCAATTTGAAATGAGTGCAGGGATCTCAGGGCAGCATGTAGGCTTTTGCAGTCGACTTGATCCTAGAGCTGAGAATGAACACAGGTCAATTATAGTACTCTGTCTATAGTAATAAACCTGTTGTTGTTTGCTAACTGGTGGTTGCCAATTATTGCATTTATTACAATCACCACAGATTTTAAATTAGCCAGCCTATAATTACCCAGATTTGGGGTCTTTTTCTTTCAGCCAAAAAGGCAAACATAAACTTGGTGTCTTTGTTGGGGAGATGTTAAACATCC
The DNA here is from genome assembly GCA_024679065.1 of Sphyrna mokarran. Classification (NCBI taxonomy): domain Eukaryota; kingdom Metazoa; phylum Chordata; class Chondrichthyes; order Carcharhiniformes; family Carcharhinidae; genus Sphyrna; species Sphyrna mokarran. The sequence continues at coordinate 23,460,250 of JAGIQG010000012.1, read as the reverse complement.
AGCGTTCTCTTGATCCTACTCCAAAGTCTGAACCTTGATCATGATTCAGTAGTCTGCCTTCCTGGCATTTAATTTGTGCCTCCCAAACTTGGTGTTTTATTTGCAAGGAGAAATTCACCAACAAATCAAACTTTTACTCAGCACCGTGCCATAACCAAATGTTATCCAGCTAGAGAAACCCAAAGAGAAAGTGATGGAGATGCCGAGGAACTGGCAGAGAAATCTAGGAACATATTCATTATATAGGTGAAATCATCAGGTACTTCAAGAGACTGAAATGAGAATATGTTTATATATGTGTGTGTAAAGGAGTGCTTTATCAAATTCTCATAAGAGTACAGGCATTTCAGAAATGAAACTAATTTAAAAAAAACATGGGATGCGATTTTTCCAGCTATTTATACCACGCTCCTGCTTAGCAAAGTTGGAGAATTTGGTTGCCAGCCAAATCTCCGTTCACTGTGGCGGAAAGGGAAATTCTCACTGGCACGAATAGTAGTAAGATTCCAGCCTTGATTTTTATCGATGAAGGCAATGAGGGTCAGAATAGTGATAATAGCAAGAGATACTTTCAACTTCAGTTTTGGGGGGAAAAAAACTGTTTTCAGACAAGAATTTCTTAAAGAAGATTAAAGCGAGAGAGTTTACAGTCCTGCTCAAGAATGAAGACACCAGCATAATATGCAAATATCAAATAATTCTCAAAAGAAATCTAACAGGAGAAAGTCAAGAAAATTAAATAAACAAGAACTAGGAGGTGTAGTCAGTCTTTTGAGCCTGCACAGCCATTTTATATGAATATAATCATTTCTCATTGGTCCAAACTCCAGAAGATAAAGGTCCATTCTATTAAATTGTTCCTCATTAACTAGCCCAGGGTGATTGAATATGCAGAGCAGGGACTAATAAAAGTGCAAAATTTGCAAAGAGTGCCAAATGAAGTAAATTATGTTTTTAAAAGATCTTTGTCACATGGAAAATATCAGTTATTAACTCGTCAAAATCTAAATGTCCTCTTTCATGAATATATGTTTATAAGTGTCAGTAAAACAGAAAAACCATTACTTTGCCTCTGTCTTGGTTTTCTGTTCCTTTGAACACTTGAGTAACAGAATTGTGACTATTCAAAATTAAGTCAAAACTCTATTTTAAAAATGGGTCATCGTGAAGGTTGCTGTAGTAGCATCGCCCTTGAAGAAGAAGCGTGTTCTGAAGGCCCATATGGCCAGCGAGGACCCTACTGATCACTCCAGCAGGAAGCTGAGCCAATTGGCAAGAGGGTGCAGACCATGGGTTGAGGAGGGACTGGCAGTTGGAGCCCAGAAGAGCATTTGCGCCTGTAGTCTAGTCTTACCTTGTTGTCAATGTATTTAAATACACTGACAATAAAGCCTTACATAGTTAGAGCAACATTGAGTTACCCTCAGTCTATTACATTGGCGACAAAACAAACATCAAAGTTGTTGAGGCCAAAGCATCCAGCTAAAGTGAGAAGAAACTTCAGCAAATCGAGAACAAGAGGGTACGTTCGTTTTGCAATGCCTATGATAGGAAAGGTAGCATCATAATACCCAGAAGTCAATATATTGACAGGCTGCGATACTAATTTGTAGTAAATGAAATAACTACAGAAGACAAGAGGAAGGTTATTTTGCTTGCCAATTTATAAGTTGAAAACATTAACATTGCCAGACGCAATGATGTAAAATCATTTGACCAGATTGTGGAACCGGTCAAAATTATTTTAACCACTGGCCCTTCATTATACTGAGACACAAATTTCACATGGAAATCTGTGAGCCAAGAGAGACCATTTAAGGTTTTGTGACAATACTTAGGGGATTAGTAGAACATTGCAAATTCAGTCCATCATTAACTAAAATGTTAAAGGAACATAATAGACTATAGTATAAACAGCTCAAGAATTCAAGAAGGTTATTGGCAGAGACCAAAATTACCTTTGAAATAGCTTGGAGCTGGTGATTGAATACACACAGCAGGGACTAACAAGAATGCAAAGTTTGAAGGAGTGCCGAGCAAGGTAAATAGTATGTGTTGGGAAACAACTGTGATGCATAATAACCCAGGAGCAGGTGCAAAAGTGCCTGGTAGAAGAGGTGCAACACTGAGCATGTGTTTTCGACACAAAGGAAGAACACTTTCAAGAAGTTTGTCAATTTAAGAACTGTGTGTGCTTCAAGTGTAACAAGAAACACCACTTAAAGTCATGATGCAGAGCAAATTGATCAGGACAATCATTGCAAATGAAAAATCAGCAACTGCTGGCTTAACTCCTGTAAACAACTGGAGGAGACATCTGATAAAGGATCAAAGTCATTTATTCTAAACCAGGTCCAATTAAACAAAGTGTCCCCAATAGAGATAACTTTTCAGGTAAATGACAAAGCATAAAAATGGAAATGAATACAAGGGCACAATCATAGAAGAACAGGTTTTGTTATCTGGAAAAAAAACTCCATTTATTAAGACTAAGTGAATCAGGTGCCATTTTGAAATATTAAACCCGAGAATGGAGATTTTCAGGAACTACTGTGTAAATAAATACTCAAGATTTTCAGAGACAAATTAGGATGTACACAGGGAGCTAAAGCTATCTGGATCAAGAGCCTACACCTAAATATTATGTTGGACCAGCCCAGTACCTTAAGAGCTTAAGAGGCTGGAAGAGTTGGGCATGATAAAGACCATACACTTCAACTGGGCCCCAGAGGCCCCATTTTAAAAATGGATTGGACAGTCAGAATTTGTGGGGACTACATATTAACTACCAATAAAAAGAACAAATAGATAGTACCCTATACTCAGAATTGAAGATTTCTATGCTAAACTAGCTGGAGTTTTAAAGTATACTAAATTGGACCTTAGTGATGCCCATCAGCAGCTGGAGTTGATGAGGACACCCAAGTTGCATTTTGGAGTCTCATCAGCCTGTGCCATATTCCAGTGATGAAAAGCCAGTTGCAAGGCATCCCCATTGTAGTGGTTTATCTGGATGACATACTAATCACTGAACTTCATCTGAAGAACACAGATCCAAGTTAGAAGTGTTGAGATGTTTTAAGGAAGCAGGAAAAATGTATATTTCAATTAGAAGTAGTTATCTATTTAGGATACAGTTGATTCGAAGAATCTACAAAATTTGGAAGAAAAAGGTAAGAAGCATGAAGGAAGTCCTATTTCCAAAGACATAATTAGAGTTGAAATAATTTCTGGGTATGGTCAACTTCTGTGATAGATGTTTTTTTTTAAAATACAACGTTTCTACCATTTTAGGCCCACTTCGAACACCAGAGATGCAAAAAAAAAAGTGAAACAGGTCCTGCAATCATCAACTTGGTTGGTGCATTTTGACCCAAAGCTTTAATTGTATCCTGTGATGCTTCACAGTATGGAGTGGAGCTGTTTTATTCCACCAGATGTCCAATGGTGCAGAAAGGCTCATTGCCTTTGTTCAAGAGTGTTGTCTGACATGGAGAGAAATACTCCCAAATGGACAAGGAAGTTTGGCTGTCATCTATGCAGTACAAAATTACCATCAGTATACCTTTGACTGACTTTTTACAATAGTCTCAAGTCACAAACCATTGTTAGGTATTTTCAGACAAGATGAACTGGTATCACCAGTCGCTTTGTTAGCGGCCAACGATTATACCTTTCAACATTGCCCAGGTACGTAGATATTACGTGTAGATGCACCAAGTCGATTACCTTTGTCACAAACAGTATCATCACCAGTGGTTTCATTATACTGGCTCTGCATTTGGTGGACACTTGGCAAAGCGCAACAGGTTTTACCACCAACAGCAAATTTGCATCTTTGGAGGTGGCTAGATCATCCATAGGTGTGTCTACGCCATCCATGGACAAGGTTAGACACACATTTTGCTGGACCCTTCATGGGTCATATTGTTTCTTATACTGATGGACACTCACTTCAAGTGGTTAGATGTGCAAGTGATGAAGTTAATAACAGCCACAACCACCATTGACAAATTAAAGAAAGATTTTCACTATTTATGGCATTCCAAAAATGAAGGTGTCAGCTAATGGCACATAATTCATGTCAAAATTCCAAAAATTCAAGTTTCCAATGTGAGATCAGCACCTTACCACCCAGAATCAAATGGGCTAGCAGAGTGGGCAGTACAGACATTTAAGTCATCAATGAAACAAAAATAGGTGAACAGGCCCCTTCCTTTATGCATAATCTTTTTCTATTATCATATAACATCATCCCAAAATGTGACCACAGGTATCCCCCTCAGTTGAGTTACTGATGAGATACAAGTTATTCCCAAATTTGGCAGGAAGGATGACAGCTAGGCAAGCCTCCCAGAAGCTAGAGTGTTTTAGTGGGGGATGCCAACTTGGTTAAAAAAAACTTTGCAGCAGGTGCAGCATGGATGGTTGGTAAAATAGGGGAACAAACAGCACTGGGCATCTGCATTATGGAAGTGTAAGGCTGAAGGCTTAGGAAAGATATAGACCACCTGAGGAGGAAAGCAGTAATAGACATGTGAGATTCCCAGGTGATCCCTGCAATTTGTTCGAGGCTGTTAAGTCTGGTTACTGAAATTTTGGTGGAGAATGTGTGGCCTAAGCAACTTATGGATGAGGAAATGGTGAAGCCTGAAACTACCAAAGAGCCATTGGATCTAGGATAAATGTAGCTGCTATTCTCATCTTGCCCTTCAAATGCAGATGAGTCTGCCACCAAATTGAGGCATTCTAACATAGCCACAAATACCCTGGACTGTTTGAAAAAAAAAGAGATTTTCAGAGGTTTTTCTGGATACCCCATGGTCTGCAGACTAATGTTATTCTTTGCTTCTCATTAGGAATGTTTCAGATTTTGGATGGGATGGGAATGTGTAAGGAGTATCATGGCATGGCCCTTGAAGGGCTGTGGGGGGCCTGTTCTGATTGCCACATCTATAGGCAAGAACCCAACAGATTGCTCTGACAGGAAGCTGAGTCAGTCAGCAGGAGGGCGCAGACCACAGGTCGAGGTGGGATTGGCAGTTGGAGCCCGGGAGTCCTAAGGAGCAGTCACACTTTGAGTTAGCCTTATAGATGTATATAAATACTCAGTTGACAATTAAGCCTTTATAGTTAAAGCAGCATCACCCTCGATCTATTACAGTTACAAACAGAATCTGACTAGCAACTTCCTGACTGTGGAGGCGAGTTTGTTAATAATAAGCTAATAAATGATTGACACTACTGCAAATTGGATTTAAAGCAGAAATTTTAAAACATGTGCAAGTGAAACCACCATAATCTTCTATCAGCATATATTTGTTCACCACTTGTTGTTAAGTTGCAACATAGTAAGTTAAGAAAAAGTTAGTAGCATACTGTGACATGTTTGTCTTTGAGTGGGTGGAAGAGAGTTCATTTCTCCCAAAGGCTCCTGGGATAACTTTGCAATCTGCTTTCCAGCTAATATTACATACAAATTGGAATTTGATCCATCATCCTTTCCCAGCTCTCCAGATCTACATGGCAGTCAGGATTCAGAACGAGGTACAATGGAAGATGACAGCACATTACAATGCATTTCCCCATGTGTCTAGCTCTCTATTAAGATTTCACCCATTAAGAGGCTTCAGCTTCAAACCAGTTTGGATTTCAGTCTTGCACAATTCATATCAAACAATCCTATACAAAAAAAAAATCAGAAGATATTACTTTCTACTAATTGTAAACGGGGACAAAACAACAAATACTTAGGCATGAATTAAAAGCATAAATTCAGTCTCCGGATTTAGGGATTAGCCAAACATTGCTTCTGCATTACTTTTACGCATCTTGATGTCACACTGCAATTGTAAAGCTATAATTCCAGAGCACAGTTCCAGTCACTTACAAAATCGACCAAATAAAATGCTGCAGATGCTGGATCAGCAATGCAGGAAGCATCAGTGGAACCAAAGACAGAGTCAATGTTTCAGGTCTGGTCTATGACCTTTCATCAGAATTCAGATCTGAAATGTTAACTGTGTTTTTCTTTCCAGATGCTTTGTATTTCCAGCAGTTTTTGAATTTATTACTTAGTCTTTAAAGCACAATACTAACAATTTGATTTACTTGCCAGACTTTGAAGAGAGTAGAATATATTCTAATTCATTGTTAATCTTCAGATCACTGCTTTATTTGTGCTATCAAGATTAGTTTTTGTGTTTGCTGCAGAGATTTTGACAGGTGCAAGATAATTCTCAAGCCACACTGGTGTTTAACTGAACTCCTACTTAAAGGATGCAGCCACAGTGCTTCATTCTCCAAAGTGCATGTGCGTTGGATCAAGAGGCAGCATTTATACTAGTCAGGAGCATCTGAAGTAATTTGCAAATGGGAATTGCTACATATTTATTTATTGCACTATTAAAAAGTCTTTTCCTCTACAGGTCATATTTCTATTTATACATTCAGTAAACAGAATTAAGATTGCATTTATGCTATGAAAACAGATTCTTACAGTCATTAGGTTTTCAGAATTAGTTGTCTTTTGGCTATTTCTTATTCCTGTCTTTTTATAACTGGCACAAAAAAGAAAGGACCATCTAGTGCCTCATCCCAGTACATTCTTATTCAAATATTAATCCAATTTCCTCTTGAATGCCTCAATTGAACCTGTCTCCACTACATTCTCATGTAATTCACTGCGGATTTTAACCACTCATTCCATGAACATACTTTTCCCTTGTGTAGTCATGCACAAAACATTTTCAAGTGTAGTATTTTTGAAATACAAAAACTGTTTTAATGTAGTAAGCACATCAAATCTGATCTTTTGCATATTTCTATCGCTCAACCTTTGGCAGTGTTGCCAAGGGCTGAAATTTCATCCTTAAATCCATTTCTGCTTTTCTTCCAATGTGGTACTCAGTACAGTACATCCGCATGCTGTGATGTAAGAAGATACCTGATCCAGAGTCAGACTCAGTCTGGAGATGGACACAATTAGGTTAAAACTAAGAATGGAGTCAAACCCATACCTGTACTTTGTTCTGTAAATAGGGAAGTTGTTAATAAATCCTTGTTTTTTTCATTAATTCATGGGAATTGGGTGTTGCTGGCTGCCTATTCCAATTGCTTGAGGGCAGTTCAGAATCAACCACATTGATGTGGTTTTGGAGTCACATGTTGGCTATACCAGATAAGGACAACAGATTTCCTTTCCTCAAGGACAGTAGTGAACCAGATGGGTTTTTCCAACAATCGTTTCATAGTTATCAGTTTTACTATTAAACATACACCAGATTACGAAACCTATTTCATTGTGTCCACCTCAGGAATCAAACTCCCATCCTCACAAGAATGCTGAGAAACTAAGAAAAAAAGGACTCTTTCAATGAATGCTTCATTATAGAAGAGAGAGAAAGCTCAAGCTATAGAAGAGAGAAAGCTCAACAGAGACTGGAAGCAAATAAAGAAAAGCAAGCAAAGACTCCATTACTCCTAAACTAGGGGATTTTCACAGTAACTTCATTGCAGTGATAGTAGATGCCTACTTGTGATACTAATAAGTAAACTAAACCATTACATTCCCCTTAGAAATCCAACTTCAGCAAGCAGTACTCACACAGAGCCAACTAGCCTGAGAAATCCTTTAAGTTGCTCAGTCATAAACACTGTTTGAAAGCAATTCAGTTGTTAAATCAAATACCAGACTTGCAAGTTTGAGTACAGCTCCAGAATCCGGCAAGAAAGAAAAATATTCATAGTTTAGTACTGCTGAAAGAAAGAAAGACATTCTGTCAAAGCTTTTCATTGGGACAAATTACAAGAATACCAGTGTAAAAGAAAACAATAAATTTATACTGTACAGGAAGAGAGTGTTGATTGATTGACAAATGGACTCTGATTAGTAGAGGTATTGCCACAGGTAATACATCAATTGATGGTGATTGACAGTAAACTGTCAAGCACTGCTTGAAATTTAAACCTGAAAGTTGACTGTGATTGGTCAACATTTTGCCTGAGGCATGAACCAGTAGTTGGCTGTCACTTATTTTGTGTAGCTAAGAACAGGCATCAGATATTTACTGTTCTGTCTGCAAAAAAAAAACAGGGCGCTCAATGTGTAGCTTCCAGTACACACAAATGCAGCAGACTGTGACCCTAACTAACAATCTTACATTAATTGTCAGCATAAATCTTAGCACACTGAGGATTGGAAAATGTTGTCCAAATGTAAAATCACATTGAAGATCAACAGCTTCAATAAAATGTTTCTGGTAATACATGCAACACTATCAAACAACTAATAATAGTTCATTTTGTCCAGTCTAGTACCACAGATTTACAAAAAGCAAGCACGATTTGTAACAATGATATTGCCAAATTAATTAAAATTGACAGCCAGTTGACAAAGAACAAAACAGCACGGGAAACAGACCCTTTGGCCCAACGAGTCTGCGCCGCCACTCCAATGTTCCCACCTCTACCCGCAATCCCTGTCCATGTTTATAGATCTATGGATTAAAAACCAAATTTGAGACAATTTAGGGAGAATTTGTTTTGCCAATTAGCCTAAGAGCACACCTTTGGGATGTGGAAGGAAACTGGAGCACCCAGAGAAAACCCACGCAAGCATGGGGAAAATGCGCAAACTCCCTCAGACAAAGGCCCAAATCCATGTATTGACACAGCACAGCGATAGTCACTGAGCTGTCGTGTTGCCCATCAAATGGTCCAGGTCAAGCGTACACTAACGATGTGAAGCACTAGGATACTCTCGAAAAAAATCCAAGAGCAACCCTCTCACGACCCATCGCATGTATGCCCCTCGTTAGACAACAAGGTGGACCAAAGCACCTGTAGGATTAAAACACGTACATCAATATCATCATCTATTTACACACTTCCCAGGGACTCCCAAGGCTCATGATCCCTATTTTAAATCAGTTTTCTATACCCCTCCATTCCCATTCTGTTCATGCGCCCACCTAAGTATTTCTTAAATAACTCCAGAGTGCCTGCCTCCACCACTTTACTTGGCAGCGTGTTCCATACCTCCACCACCCTCTGTGTGAAAAAACTCCCTCTAGCATCCAAATTATACCTTACACCCCTCACCCTAAGCCCAAATGAGGTCTAACCAACGTTTTATACAACTGCAACATTAAAGGCCAGCTCCTTGCTACAATTGTGGTCCTTTCTTCAGGTAAATGTGCATCATTTTGAAAAGGCTGCCAACCAGAAATATTCTTTTTTAAGCAGAAACCAGGCAGGTGCTATCTTGGATGCCTGTAATCTCAAAGATGTACCCACACTTTTAAAAGGCTTCCAAAACAAAATGGATTACAACTCTACAGTTCCAACTCCACTGGGATTCACCCATGATCCAGATCAGACTCAGAATTGGAGATTTTGGGGAGAAGAACTTTAAAAATACAGCACTGTTTCAGACAAGGCAATCCAGCTTAGACATGAGCTATGCAAGCAATAGAGGACCATACTGATGGGTGAAAAAGGCAGAAACCAATCCTCAGTCCACATATCTGTTGACTAAAAAAAAAACACACCAGGATCATCCAAATCAGGGAAAGCAACCTCTGAATTGCCCAGAGACACTTCACCAGTATTGCTTTGCAAAGCACCCTCAAAAGTAAAGATCAGTGTCTTGTGAACATTTTCTATTGCTTCCACTGCAACCAACAGGGTCACTTTTTTACTGTTAACGTCAAAATTCCAACATCACAAAAGGTAGGCCACAAGGTCAAGACCAAAGACGCAGAAGATGAACATCCATTCTTCTTGGGAGCAAAGAATGCATTTGTTTGCTTTTGAATGCTGATATCCTGGTAAATGATTATTTCTCCAATTTTAAATTTGCCAGTGTGACAGTCCTGTTAGACAAGTAACTATGACTATAATGACCTTGGAGCCAAACAGCTGATACTGCATTGTATGGAGCAGCAGGAGTCCAACTCCTAGTCCTCAGCATGATCCTTGAACCACCAAAGTACAATGACAAACAAATCTTTCTGTGGATGACACACACCCACTATCAGCATCTCTTCTGAGTAGAGATATTTGCATAGTCCTCAAATCTCCTCCAGCTGTCAGAAGATATCAAGACTACCACAGTCATTAGCTAGCCAGAACAGCACAGCCCCCAGTCTTCAAAATCAAAGACTGAATAGGTTTATCAGCTATTTTCTTTTTTTGCAGATTAGATCTGTCCATCTTTCCAAATCTTGGAAAGTTTTCAACGGTCAGACAAATCTATTACACATTTGATGGCAGTACAATTAGAGAAGAATTAATAGGCTGAGGAACATCTACCTTCAGGAACAGTGAGTCACTGTGCATACAGCAACTTCCAACCAGCCTGTCAAAATGACAAGACATGCTGGAACCTGATAGTGTGGTGTGCAACTTCTATCAACAACAAAAAAAAGAGATGAGCATGTGATTGAATCTTCTCATTACATGAACGCTCTTTGAGCCTAAACCGAGAACGGCGAAGAAATACCAACAAGCAGACAAATATTATTTTTGTCCTGGCCACAGGAAATAATCCAAGAGTAAACACCAAATGTGGTTTAATCTCAAACAATGGAAGAAACAGATACTAGTCTAATCCCCAAGTTAACATAAGAAACATTAGAGTATACCATTTTTAACAGAAAGGGAACCAAGATGTGGACCATCTTAACCTTAACAGAGATGGGGTTGAGATAATGTTGCATTAAAGAAAAATCAGTAGGCTGACATGACCATTGTTGAGCTTGGGCAAGCAACCTGAGAAGTGAGCTGACATCAACTGTGATATTATTTGATAGTGTGGCACACTGCTCCATCAATGACCCAAAGAATTTATCTCGCAGCGATGATTGAGTGGAATTGTCCAAAACTCCACAACTAGGCCTACCATGCTATCTGAAAATAGTAATTTTCAAAGTTAATGTTCTATATTGATGATTGGAGACATTTGTTTCAAGCAGGGAAAAAAGTCACAGCAAATACACAATATTTCCAAGTCATTTTGTTAACACTCACTAATGGTGTTTTTAAAGCATGCTCTTCCTACACAAGCATTTCAATAACCTAAACAAGAAGCCAAATTCCTGCAACAAAGAAACTGCCACATTTTAGATTATGAATGGGGCTAAAGGAAAATACTGTTAAACTGAGAAACATTGTTAAAGCAATAATGAATGTCATGTTTCACTCAGTCTGCTTTGCAACTGACTAGATATAACATCTAAAGAAATTAATAGCCATGTTGATGGGATTAAAATAAAATGGTTTTAATTTATTTTATGGCAATGGGGTATTACAAGTTTTTTTTTCAAGAAACATATCTGCAGTCTCCTCTTTCTGGGAGACAATCATATTTGAAGGTCCAACACAAAACAAGAACCTGATGAATAGCTGACCTGATTGCGGCCTGCTTTGGTACCAAACCAAATAAACAAAGTCACCATTCTATGTTAAGTTAGCTGGTCTCATTTGGGGATATGAAAATGATCCTCATCATCCTTACAGTCAGTGAGGAGAAAAATAAGGGTTGTGATGTCACTTTGGTCACCATCAGGAGCAAATATGAAGCATATGGTCAGTGGATGAATTTTGAATAATTTGAATTGCACAGCTGGCATTTTTCAAAAAAGTGAGAAAAATGGATCTCGGTTTCACTGGAATTAACATACTGAAGTAAACTTGTAACAAAAAAAAAGATAGTTGCACCAATTGTATTGCTCTAAGAATGCAATAACCACACTGGGCTGAAAGATCATGACCAGTAAGGTCATGGTAGTAATATTTATAAGAATCAACAGAAAAATCAGGTTTTTCACTGTCTGTGAATGATAAATTAGATATCTTCATAGAAAGGTCACAAAGACAGCTATTTGTCATATCTGAAGGACCATCTTGTGCCTCGCCCCAGTACGTTTTTCTTATTCAGATAATAATCCAAGTTCCTCTTGAATGGCTCAATTGAACCTGTCTCCATTACATTCTCATGTAGTTCACTGCAGATTTTAACCACTCATTTCATGAACATATTTTTCCCTCATGTAGTCATTCTTATTTTATCACCGTAAATCTGTGCCCCCTAATTCTTGATTTTTCCACAAATGACAACAGTTTCTCTCTACCTACTCTGTCAAGAGCCCTCATTTTGAATGCCTCTTAAATCTCCCAACCTTCTCCATGGAAATCAATCCCAACTTCTCAGATCATCCCTTGAACCATTCTACCTTCACACTATTCCTAAGCTTCAAATTTTTAGGTGTCCAGATCATCTGGACTGACATGGTCCCCCCATGCTGATGCTACAGTTAAGAAAGCCTATGACTCTCACAAACTTTTACCAATGCACCATAGAAAGCAATTTTTCTTGTTTGTATCACAGCTTGGTATGACTCCTGCTCTGCCCAAGATCACAAGAAACTATAAAAGATCATGTATGTAATCCAATTCATCAAGCAAATTAGCCTCCCATCCATTAACTCTGTCTATATTTCCCACTGCCTTGGCAAAGCAGCCAGCATAATTAAGGACCCCACACATCCTGGACATTCTCTCTTCCACCTTCTCAGATACAAAAATCTGAAGTATTGATCGACTCAAGCTTTTTCCCCTGCTGCCATCAAAATTTTGAATGGACCTTCCTCGCATTAATTAGATTTTTCTTTACACCCTAGCTATAACTAACACTACATTCTGTACTGTCATATTGCCTTCTCTATGAATGGTATGTCTTGTCTGTATAGTGTGCAAGAAACAATACTTTTCGCTGTATACTAATATATGTGACAATAATAAATAAACTGTAGTGCCTAAAAATGGATGCAATATCGCAGTGGAAGCCAAACTAGTGTCTTATATGGTGTTAAAACAGAAAAATGCTAGATAGACTCAGGAGGTTTGGATTCGTCTTTGGAGTGAAACAGAGTTAATGTTTTGGGTCTAAATGACCCTTCTACAGAACCAAAAGTAAAAATATACAGGATTATATAATTGGAAAGGGGGCAGAGTAGAAGACCAGGAATAGGTTAAGGCAAAAGAGATAGTCAAATTTATCACAGACACAAGAAAGAGGAGAGAATTAATGGTGCCATTAAGGAATGAAGAATTGTAATGGTGAGAAAAGGGAAGATCACAACTGGACAGCAAGGACCAGATGGCCAACTGAGGGAATTGTGTTAGGTAGGCCAGGCAGCTGAAAAACAACTGACAGACTACAAAAGGTGGGGGGTTAAAATGGAGAGAAGGTTTACTGTCTAAAGTTGTTGAACTCAACGTTGAGTCCAGAAGGCTGTAACATGTCTAATCGGAAGAAAAGGTGGGCGATTCTCCCAAAAAAAGTTTGAATTCATGTGAAAACAAGTAAATCATGCTGATTTTCAGTGAAAGTTTGGAGAATAATCTCCCACACCTGTGTGCACTAATATAAATCATATTAGAAATCAGGGGGCAAGGCCTATAGCCACTGGAGAGGCTGGCAGCATAATGTTGAGTGGGCCACTGCTCACATGCCGATCTTCAGTGCTGGGATTGGTGCATGCACAGTGGCCCCATCTGCAGACCTCCCAATTGCTGACCAGCTCAATCACTGGCCAGATGTGTGACATCTGCATCACCTGCCATACGGCCTGATCACTGACCCGACCATGCCCAGGCCCAGCCTTGGCCACCACACACTGCTTCCCACCCTCCACAGTCACGATCACCTGCCCCCCTCCAGCAGGCTGCCCCCACCATGCACCCTCTTCCTTACACACCCCTCCAGCAGGCTGAATTCCACCTCTCCCAACACACACAGCCTCCTCCTCCAGCAGGCTGCCCCCTCCCCAAGCACCTCCTCTCCCCCCTCACACCCACTCCCCCTCCAGCGGACTTCTTCCCCACCCCCTCCTCCAGCAGGCTGCTCCCTCCACACACCCCACCCACCCAGCCCTGACCCTCCCCAGCCTTGATTCCCCTGTCCTTCCAGCCCTGACCCTCCTCCTCCCCCTCCCACACATCCAGCCGTGAAATCCTACTCTCCCCCATCTTGGAGGCAAGGGGTAAGCAGGAGTCCCCAATTGTCCCCCTTCACTCCAGCAGGGTCAGGGCACTAGCTCCCTGCAAATGGGGAGTTTTGGTAATCCCCACTGAAGTAAAGTGGTGGTGGTGGGGAAGTAAGTGGTGGAGACATGCTTGGAGCGGCACAGCAGCACAGTGGGCCTGGGTGAGATTGTGTTCGGTGCAGACTCGATGGGCTGAAGAGCCTCTTTCTGCACTGTAGGGTTCTATGGTACTTCAGTCCCGGGCCTGCTAATTACATTTAGGAACAAATTCCAGTGAAACATTGCACACGTAATACAGCTCTGGCTGGGATTTTCGATAGTGCCGGAAAACGCACTCAGGCCAGACACCCAGTGCAGATTGCACTAATCTAGTCACTCTTAAATCTCGTGGCCTGCTGCGCAAAAAAAAATCAGCACAGCAGGGTTGAAGAGTCATCCCCAAGTTGTTTGCATTGGGCATTAATATGTCAACAAGATGCTGAGTTGAAATGTCAAGCGACTGGAAGGCACTGCCATGTGTACAGAGCAAAGCAGTCACCCAGCCTGCATTTAGACTGAATTTGGAGTAGCAAATGTAATAGAGCTGGTTAAAGGAGGTGCAGATGAAATATTTTAAAGTGTATTTATTAGTGTCACAAGTATACTTACATTAACACTGCAATGAAGTTACTGTGAAAAATCCCCTGATCACCACACTTGGGCACGTGTTCGGGTACAGTGAGGGACAGTTTAGCATAGCTAATCCACCTAACCAACATGTTTTTTTAGACTGTGGGAGGAAACAGCAGTACTTGCACGAAACTCATGCAGACACGGTGAACAAGAAGAGTCCACACAGACAGTGACCCAAGCTGGGAATCAAACCTGGTTCCCTACGAGAGGTAGCAGCACTAACCATTCAACATTAGTGTTTGGGTCCTTCGACAGGGAGGCGGAAAAGGGACAGGTGTTGCACTTCCTATGCTTGCATGGGCAGGGTATAAAGAGATAACAGAGGCAATAGAGTGGACCAGGATGGTTCCTGCAGAATGCTGACAGTAAAGGCAAGGGGTGGTTGCATCATGCTGGAATTGCTATTTACAGCAAATTTCTATTTTAGGCTTCCAATATCCAGTATTTTACTTCTATTTTAATGTCTTGTACAACTTCAGCATAGCTTCCTTGGTCTTGAATTTTGTGATCCCATTCACAAAACCTAGGATGCTGTCTGCTTTATGAACTGCTCTCTCATTTTGTCCTTGCATCTTAAATGATTTGTGGGAGTCCTCCATGCCAGTTTTTCAGTGAAATCTACATTGCAATCTTCTGAGAACATTGCTTTTTTGATAGTTGGGAGCTTGGTGCCAATACAAGGGGATGGAGCCTCAACATGCCAGTGAAATTTCATGCTTCAATGCACTCGGGCACCATTTTGACAGGGTGCCCCAAATCAACCTGAGAGACTACACCCCCCCAAATGGAAATAGCACAAGTCACATCTTTGGTTTCTCACACTATTTTCCAGACTTGCCACGCTGACCAATGCGTGTTTTGAGGTGGTAAAATTGCAGCCATACACTCAGGTCCCTTTGCTCCTGCACCCCCCTTTAGAATTATAGCTTTTATTTTATATTGTTTGTGTTCTTTCTCCCATAATCAATTACTTCACTGCGTTACACTTCATCTGCCAATTATGTCTGTTCCACTAACTTGTCTATGTTCTTTTGAAGTTCTACAGTTTTCTCCTTACTGAATTTTATATTATCCATAAATTTTAATATTGTACCCTGTATACCAAGTTTTAGGTCATTTAATATACATCAAGGGTCCGAACACTGACCTTGGAATGTCCACTATAAATCCTCACGTAGTCTGAAAACTACATTAACTACAACTCAGTTTTCTGTCACTCAGTCAATTTCAGATCCATAATGCCACTGTCCCTCTTATTCCACAAGTTCTAACTTCACTCATAAGTATCGTGTGGCACTTCAACAAATGTCTTCTTTGATGTGAAATAACTTCATGCTAATCAATTTCAGAGTGGCAGAGCAGTTAGCAGAGCTGCCTCACAGCACCAGGGACCCAATTTCAATTCCAACCTTGGGTCACTGTCTGTATCTGTGTGGAGTTTGCACATTCTGCCCGTGTCTGCATGGGTTTCCTCCACGTGCTCTGGTTTGCTCCCACAGTCTAAAGATATGTGGGTTAGGTTGATTGGCCATGATAAATTGACACTAGTGTTAGGGGATTAGCAGGGTAAATATATGGAGTTACAGAAATAGGGTCTGGATGGGATTGTGGTCAATGCAGACTAGATTGGCTGAATGACTCCTTCTGCACTTGTTAGGATTCTATGATCTTCCTGCTATGAAGTCTAGTTTGCGATCTTTTTAAGCAAATATATCAACCTTAAACCAATCCCATTCCAAACAGGTAGAAATGTTCATTGTATTTGAGAAAGTGAAAAAAAAATCAATATTTTGAAGAATGTAGTAATAGCTAAATTGTAACTTTGGGAGTGCTAGGTATACAATGTTGAATCTGTATAATGGATTCTTCTTCAGACTTCAAGCATCTGCAATATTTTAGTGAGTAAACTAAATGTTTAATAACGTTTGCTTAGTAAAACAGAAATGTGGTCTTCTGATGCTCATGCCATTGGTCTTTCCAAACGTACTTATTGTTACACAGCCTGGAGTTGAACTCTAGCTCCTCCTAATCAACTATACTCAGTTGTTTTAATCTCTACCCAAGGTGGCTAGTTCAAGTTTGAAAACATGCTGGTTTGATTCATCCACTTCAGGAAAAGTGCTCCCAACAGCACAATTTTGTTCTGCAAAGGTGGATACAATATGGTGTCAGGCCCTCCCAGATGCAAATTGGAGGCAGCCACAAGTGCTGAGTGCCAAGGTAGCTGTTGAAAACTCTTCTTTTGGACTTTGTCCCAGTTATTTTGTTGAATATTAGGCCCTCAATTAGAAGTAAGCCCCATGCCATAATATGTTCTTGTGCTAAATCACCCAGTATTCACCGATGGATCTTAGGAGTCGTGTTGGGATTAAAAAAAATTAAGATCTGATTATTTATTACAATTTTTCACTCAAGTATAAAAACATGCCGTTCAAAATTTTAAATTCCCCTCAAGTACTTAATCCCTAAACAAAACAAACAAACTTGTATTCACAACTTCTCAAAGACAAGTAATCCTTTAATATTTCTTGGAGCTATCAAACTGTGATCTTACAATCTCCCTGCTAAGATAACTGTAGGTTGTGGAAAGCAGCCAATCATGCTTGAAATGATATCCCATGGGGCAATGTCAACAACCAACCATTATTTTTCAAATTTTTATTGGCATAGGCTAGCTTTAAGGGTAGGGTATTTGAATAACTTAACAGTTCTACAGACCTCATCTGCCTTTCATAAATTTGAGACTTCCACACTATGGGAAAGGTCTTTGCTAAAGTTTGCTTAAACTCAGCACAAAATTCAAATGGCTCTGCTGAGCACCGTATTAGTGGCACAGTAACACAGTGGTTAGCACTGCTGCTTTACAGCACCAGGGACACGAGTTCAATTCCCAGTGTGAATGACTGTCTGTGTGGAATTTGCACAGTTCTCCCCGTGTCTGTGTGTTTCCTCCTGGTACTCCAGTTTCCTCCAACATTCTGAAAGACTTTCTGGTTAGGTACACTGACCCAAACAGGCAGATTGTGGTAACTAGGGGATTTTCACAGTAACTTCATTGCAGTGTTAATGTAAGCCTTACTTGTGCTTAAATAAGCTTCAACTTTGAGCTTTCTCACATGTAGCACTGCCGTCCCCCTTCCCCTATTGGTAAAATGGCATATATTGGAAATTTGGATAGGACTCCTGAACCCTGATTCTGTTCACCATTTTTAAAAATCTGCAAAGTCTCCACGACTCTACAAAAAGTCAGACCTCTGAGATCAAATCCCACTCCATACTCTTGAGCAAGAATCAGTGCATTGAGAAGAATTGCACTGTTGGTGAATACTGTCTTTTAGTTCAGATGTTAACCTCAACACGGGCAGGATGTGAAAAAAAATTCCAAAGCACTATTTTGAAGAAAAGGAAGGAGTTTTCCTGTTAATAGTTATCTTTCAACCAACAACCACTAAAGCAGATGATTTGGTCACTACCATATTACTGTATGAGATCTTGTAGCATGCGTGTTTACTGTCATGTTTCCCTATGAAAAATGCACTTCAAAAAATGACATTTTAGGGATGCCCTAAATACAAATTCTTTTTCCAGACAGCACAATAATATTTATTTTTCCCAACTATCTTCTTGGGGTACCTACCTTTTTTCAGTGCACGGTTTAAAATGTGTATGCTGCACCTTCCATTCAGTTGGACCTGAATTTTTAAAACAGCGGAAGTCAATCTGCAGATTTCAAGCAGCCTTGCACCTTATTCAGGCGAACAGGCTGCTGGCCCGAGCAAGCCTGCAAATGGATGTTGCACCAAGCAGACCTTGGTCATCACATCAAGTGAAGACTGCTGATTGACTGCCTCCCTCAGCATTGTTCTTCCAGCAATAAGGATACTGAAATAGGAAGCAATTTTTAAAAAAACCTTCACAAAATAAGAAACTTCATTACATCACCCCTTGGGCCACAAATGCTCTCCACAATCCCATCTGCTTTCTATCTATGCCAAGTCAGCTGACCACCACAGAATGTTGCCATTGGTTACATTGTAACAAATATTTGTAAAAGAAGCCACACCATTAATTGATAAAAAGTATCCAAGCCTTTATACACATTTATAAGAAATCAAATTTTATACTCAGCATTAGGAAGAAACATTGTGGGTCACTTGAGGAAAGTTGGTCAAAATCATTCAACATTACCATAATAACTGATGTCTTTCACATGAAATTTTCTCTAATCACATCCAAAGACAAGCAGTAAAATGAATGCTTCAAACCAGTAGCCACCAGACTTTCATGGAAATCTGACAGAATGAACCAGACATATGTCACAACACAAATATTTAAATGGTCAGCAAATACCAGAATCGCATAGAAAAACAGGGACAATCCAATCCCTACTGATACATTCTAGCATTGTAGATACATACAGGAGATAAGAAGAATTAGTGCTGAGAATCATACACTATACCATTTTTTCTTAAAATGACAGGCCATCTCAGAATGTATGGTGCTTTTGAAGCCTATTTCCTCTTTCATTTTTGGGAACATCATGAGTCTCTCTCTTTCTCCCCCAGCTTTCATCCTGCCTTTCCTGAAACCAGGACTCAGATTGGCAGCACAAGAACTGGCAAATCCCTGTGACTAAACAGATGTAATAGTAGTTTATATATATCCAGGAAAGAGTCACTGGTGAGGCTAGTAGCATCTTTACCAGATGTTTACCTAAATATTTACATTTTCTAGCAAGAATTGATGGATAGTCCCACCTCAGCAAAATGGCACAGGAATACTACGAATATCAGTGTGTAATTCAGCCCTTGAACCAACTCCACCATTCAATTACATCTGTACCTCAAAATGCTATCAATAATGATGAAAGGAAAAGAGTCACTGGAAATACATCCTTAAAAAAAAATCAGTTTGGCTGTATCTGGTTATAATGACATAGCCATGGAATATAACTATTTGGTTCCAACAACTTAGTCAATGAAGCAGATGGTGTACTTGCATTGTACAGAGGGCTGTTGCTGAATTGATCAAGTTGCAAATACAACCTTCCAAAATACCCTTAGCTGATAGGCACATTGATAATATAGGAAACCAGTCCAAGTTCATTGTAGATCGGTATTCCAACCTAGACACTTTAGGTTCCATTGCAATTTCTGTGGTACCCACACAAGCAATAATCTGTTCCTGTTTACGTGTGGAACGATAGTTTGAGCAAAGCAATTAAATTGCCAACTCACTAATTTTCAAATCAGTAGTGATAAAGGCCAAAGGAGTCCTCCATTTTGGTTTCCAAGTTTCCTCCATGACCTTATTGTTTCCTATCTTGGTAATCTTCTCCAATGCACAGCAGTCAAGAAAGCGTACAGCATGCTTGCCTTCATCAATCGGGGCATTGAGTATAAAAAATTGGCAGGTAATGCTGCAGAACATTAGTTAGGCCTTATTTAGAATATTGTATACAATTTTGGTCACCACACTACCTGAAGGATGAGGAGGCTTTGGAGAGAGTACAGAAGAGGTTTACCAGGATGTTGCCTGATTCAGATGATATTCGCTACAAGGATAGGTTGGATAAATTCAGTTTGTTCTCATTGGAATGACAGAGGTTGAGGGGTGACCTGATAGAGGTTTACAAGATTGAATGGCATAGACAGAGTGGATAGTCACATGCACTTTTCTAGGTAGAAAAGTCAAGTACCAGAGGTTTAAGGTATGCAGGGAAAAGTTAAAATTTTTTTTTTTTATTTATTACACAGAGGCTATGAATTTCTGGAACATGTTGCCCAGGCAGGTAGTGGGAGCAGGTACGATAGAGGCACTTAAGGGGCGACTAGATGAATACATGAATAGGATGGGAACGTAAGGTTAGGACTCCATAAGTGCCTACTTATGGAGTTTAGGCAGGCATCATGATTGGCACAGGCTTGGACAGCCAGTTCCCGTGGCGTATTTTTGTTTTGTGAAGACACTACATTCTTCTAACTCTGGCCTCTTATACATTCTTCAATTTTCTTTGACTCCCCAATGGTGCCTGTACTTTCAACCATCTAGGCCTTAAGCTCTGGAAATTCTCTCTCTTCCCTGCACCCCAAACTCCTTTCTGCTTCTTTCAATACAAAAAAAACTTACCTTTTCAACAAAAGATTTGATCACCTGTCATAATGTAATTATGCTACTGTGAAGCAGTATGGGATATTTTAGTGTATTTAAAAGGTTCTGTACAAATATTGTTTGTCAGTTTTATATTTCAAATTTAACTCTCCTCCTTTCAGCGATATCCTTTACCTTAGGCATTTAAGCTTTGGAATCCAGCAGATGTTTGTTAAATAATGGTTCCAATAGGTGTCAGAGATATTTTCACCTGATAAGGAAGTCATGCTGTTAGCAGGGCGGTGCCTATCAGAGGCTAATTTCTTCCCGGGGGGGGAAATGAATGTTGCACATCTACCGAGAGGGGGTTATTTGCTCTCCCTACACCAAATTTTTTTGCTGCTGGATGAGGAAAACAAAGAACAAAATAAAACAAAAAAAAGGAACAAATCAGATACAGAATTAAGCCTGAAGAAGTCATTTGCAAAACTTGTAAAAAGTTTATGCTGTAGAACACATTCAATTTGGTGAAGTTCAGATTTTTTAAATCACCACATTTTGAGACTATCCCTTTGTTGAAATTTTGAATTGGGTCAAAATGCTTATGAAAATTTAAAAGGGCACTCACTCCATGTTCTCTCAAGGGAGAAAGACAATTCAGTCAACATTTTCATTGTTAAACAGGAGGACAATACCCCTTTATTTTAAGAAACATAGTTTGTCTAAGTAGGCTTTCTGGAGTATACTCATATCCATGGGAAATTGGGTTATGATCACCTTAGTCCATTTAATTTTAAGTTGAAAATGACTTCAGAGAACAGGAACACAATCTACTGAATACCAGGCCCTGGATATAAAAGTAGTGTTCAGCATTTTACTCGCTAATGGTAGTTAGATGCATGATACGTTCACCGAGAACTGAAGTTTGCCTAAGCAGTAACAGGAAAAAAGGTCATTTCATCTGTTCATTCAATTTATGCTGGCCTTGATTCTTGATCCATTTTAATAGGGTACTATACTATTCAGAGCTGGAGAACAAACGGACTTTGGAAAAAGGAATAAAATAACCCTCGTGTGGTGTCACTGGCTGGCAAGGCTGACACTTATTGCCCTTGAAAAGGTGGTGCTGAGTGCACTAAACGCTTTAAAATTATGCCATAGATTTCATTCGATTGCTGCAAATCACTCCTATTTGATTCTTGCAGTGTCATTGAAATTAGCTGCAGAAATGCATGGACTGAAAGGGAGATATGCAACAACATAAATCCTTTATGTATTTTATTCTAGAACACAGAACCATGCCATTAGTTTATTCCTTTTGTCCCCTTCACAGTTTTGACCCAGTGACAACACTTTTGCCTCCAAGTCAGAAGGTTGTGAATTCAGAATCCCATTCCACAATCAAGCATATAATTTAGGTTGACACTAAAGGACATTACTGGAGGTGCTACACTTAAGGAGACATCTTTCAGATTATACATTAATCTGTCTGCCCTCTTGGATGGATATAACAATCCTAAATTCTGTGAAGGGCAGAGGAGTTCTCCCTCAGTCGACATACAAGTAATTAGCCCATTTATCTAACTACTGTTTGTGACTTTGCTGTACCTGCTGTATTTCCTACTTCTGGGCAGTTTAAGAGTAGCTGTCAAGTCCTTTTGGGCATCCCAAGGAAATAGAATATTAAAGAAGTATATAAATACATGTTCTATGTTACTGTTTAATTCTTACAAATAAGTCTGTCATAAGCTATAAAATTTAAGGATGGAATGGAAAAAAAAATAGGAAGGCAGAACAAATTGTCAAAACCATAAAGAGAAATAAAGAGAGGAAAAACAACAAATCAGACTGAGAGTGAAGGAAGAGCGAGTGAGAGACAGAGACATAGACAGGTAGAAAGGTAAAGAAAGAGAAGTGAAATATTTAGAACCTTTCAGAAGTATTTACTGCATTCAGGAACAAAGCTGAACAGTTTAAGCTATTTCCTTTCTGGACTGGAGAAGTTGAGTGGAATGACATTATCTATTTTTGGACTTTTTAAAAAAAAATTATGACATTCTCCTTTTTAATATAGATTTGCAAGTCAGTTTACATGTAATGACCTGCAATGTGAATTCACATTTCTCCAAGCAAAATTTGGACTTTTGTGTAATCACAATATTTAACATTAATATTAGGCACAAGTTTTCAAAAGCCTTTCCTGCACAGCCTTGACAATTTTACTTCTAGACAATAATAATTATTGAATAGTTTAAATATGTAAATGGAAAGTCCCTATATTTGTAAAGCATTAAGAAAACCCAGCAGCTAAAGTCTTGATTATCCTTATTTTTATTTCAGTACAAACTGAATTTTCACCTTCGTATCAGTGAAGTATTTTAATTATTGAAACTACATTAAATTCTCCAGGGAGTAGTGATAAAAAAGACAGAATATTTTAAAAAAGACAATTACTTCGCTGTAGGCAAAGGCCTCTTGAAGTGCAAACTCACATTTGGGAAGCAGCTGTTGCTAGTTGCCGTGACAACGAGTACACCCCTTGGAAGAAAATGAAATTATAAATGTGGTGTGGTTTTCTCTATTTGGAACGCTGTGCTTTTCATGATTCAGACATTATTACTAGAATGGATTCATAAGAGCATTTCCGAAACATTTTGCCATGGACGTAGCCATAGCAACAGAAAAGGGGAGTGTAAAGGATGACATAAAGCAGCCAGCAGAGCTGGATTGATTCATCAAGCACGTTCTATCGCTAACGCTAACAGTAATCTTTTCCTATTCTAACAGGAATCAGTACGAATACTTTACCCACCATGTGCCTATATTTAATTTAGTAAATATATGACTGAATGCTGTTGCCCAACTCCAAAACAGCCCAGGTATATAACCGAATTCTTACTCTGTTATCTCTAAATTATCTCCACTAGCTGCCTGTTTTTGATATCCCACAAGCTTATTTACAAACAATATTCAAGCGGCAAAAAATATACTGTGCAAAAACACAAATCGTAATTGTTCTACATACCTTCAAACAAGTGGCCCTTGGCACGTGTATCCCAATACCGGAGAGTGAAAAAAACTATCACGTTTCAAAAAGCAGTAAAGTCATCCAGTGCTAATAGGAGATGGGACTCCACCCAGGGGTTGGGCTTGGAGGAGAAATATGTTCTCAGCTGACGTCTCTCCCTACTTTATGTCACTTCCTTTTAAAGCTCTGACTTAGCTTGGAATGTATGAGGTGCTTCTGTTCTGTATGATTCATTACTTCACACCACCTCCTCCCTCCTTCACTTTCTTGGAGGTTGGCCCATTTTTTTTAACCGTGAATCCTGCAAACAGAAGGCAGCTCTGTGGACTCAGCTTTGTGTGTTTTTAAGTTGCAGCTGCCCGGACTTACTTCTTCGTTCTCGTACCCTTCCCTTTTCCACAGAGAAACATTCTATAAGTTGTGCTGTCTCTGTCCCTGTGACTTCTAGACATCTTTCTTGAAATTCAATTATCTGAACAGGTTCTATGCTTTGGAGACGGACTATACTAAATAATTAAGCAGGTGCTAGGCAGGCACACACCAGAATATGGAAAGTGGCAGAGATCAGCTACTCAATACAATCGGCAGAATTTTGTTTAAATCTTCCCTCTTGTAGTGGGTTAATTAGACTGAAGTCCCAGATTATCTCCATTTGCATTGACAGCAGTGAGTGCTGGTATGCCTCAATTCACCTCGAGAATCTCAGTCCAGGGCTGAGGAGACTTCTGGCATGATTCACCATGTGGAGATACTGGCGTTGGACTGGGGTAAACACAGTAAGAAGTGCCATAACACCAGATTAAAGTCCAACAGTTTTATTTGGTAGTAAATGCCACTGGCTTTTGGAACGCTGTTCCTTTGTCAGGTGAGTGGGGAGTTCTGATCACAAGCAGGGCATATAAAGGCACACTCATTACAGAATACTATTTAGAATGCAATTTTTTACAGCTAATCTACTATTCAAGTCTAAAAAGTGCAGACAATGTGAGTGGAGATAGCATTAAGCATAGGTTAAAGAGATGTGTATTGTCTCCAGATAGGACAGTAAGTGAGATGCAAGTTCGGCAAGTCGTGGGGGTTACAAATAATGTGATATAAACTCAAGATCTCGGTTGAGACTGCCCTCGTGTGTGGAACTTGTCTGTTTCTGCTCAATGATTCTGTGCTGTCGCACATCATGAAGGCCACCTTGGAGAATGTTTACACGAAGATCAGAGACCAAATGCCTGTGACCGCTGAAATGCTCACCAACAGGAAGGAAACGGTATTGCATGGTGATTGTCGAGTGATGTTCATTCATCCATTGTCGTAGCGGCAGCATGGTCTCCCCAATATATCATGCCTCGGGACATCCTTTCCAGCAGCATATCAGGTAGACAACATTGGCCAAATTGCAAGAATGTGTGCCATGTACCTGATGGATGGTGTTCTCACGTGAGATGATGGCATTCATGCTGATGATCCGGCATATCTGTGGAGAGATCTGGATAGGCTGAGTGAATGGAGTATCATGTTAGAAAATATGAGGTTATCCACTTTGCTAGAAATAATAGTAGGAGGGATTTTTATTTAAAGGGTGAAAAGCTGCAGCATGCAATGGTGCAGAGGGACCTGGGGGGTCCTTGTGCACGAATCGCAAAAACCCAGTCTGCAGGTGCAGCAGGTGATCAAGAAGGCAAATGGAATGTTGGCCTGTATAGCGAGGGGAATAGAATATAAAAGCAAGGAGCTCTTGCTGCAACTGTAGAGCGCACTGGTGAGGCTGCAAATGGAATACTGTGTGCAATTTTGGTCGCTGCATTTGCGAAAGGATATGTTAGCCTTGAAGGGAGTGCAGAGAAGGTTCACTAGGCAGATACCGGAGATGAGGAGGTTAGCCTATGAGGAGAGATTGAATAGACTGGGTCTGTACAGGTTGGAGTTTAGAAGGCTGAGGGGGAATCTTATAGAGATGTATAAGATAATGAAGGGGCTAGATAGGGTAGAGGTAGAGAGATTCTTCCCACTTAGAAAGGATAGCAGAACTTGAGAGCATAGCCTCAAAGTAAGGCGGGGCAGTTTAGATTGGAGTTGAGGAGGAACTTCTTCACTCAAAGAATGGTGAATCTCTGGAATTGTTGCCCATTGATGTGGTGGAGGCTACCTTGTTGAATATATTTAAGTCACAGGTAGATAGGTTTCTGATAGACAAGGGAATTAAGGGTTATGGGGAGAAATTAGGAATGAAACACCAAAAAGTGCAAAAAAAACCCTGAAGGGGCAGTGATGGGGAACTGGCAGCAAGCTGTAGAGAGTGTTGTGAGCAAATATCAGCACGGCAAAGGTACCCTGGGGCTAGGATGCACAGACAATTGACAAACTACTTGCCAATATCAGAGAGGCAGTGTTACTGAGTTAAGACTTCATCCTTCCTGAGAGGCCATGACCGATTTGTGTACAATGATGGAGAAGGAGATGAGCTTTGAATCCATTACGAATCATCCAGTCCAGTCATCATTGTGGGCTTGAACATCTATGCCTCAGGTTCATATCATGGGCCCACAGGAGACATAATTAGCATCTCCCAAATCAGTTACATGTCACAAAATCAAGAAACTGACAGATGTAGGGCCAGCCGGTACATACATTGCTGAACTGATGAAAATAGTCAGGCCAAGAAAACCAGAGAATTTGGCACCACTGCTGGATTCTGCCAGGTGCAAGAACTCATAGACTGTGGCCACAAAAGCTCCCAATGACCTTTGTTTAACTGGAAGTGATTTAATTCTCTGGATGTACAGCTCATCAGTGTCCGCTTCCCACTCATCCTACATGTGTATTCTCATTATCTTAGGAGCAGCCATTCCAATTTTTGGCATAGCCAGGTAGCACAATTTTTTTACCCTTGCCCATCTTTCAAGCAAGTGATACTTATCAAAGGGATAAAAACAAAATACTATGGATACTGGAAATCTGAAATCAAACTTTATTTTATTCACTAAAGAGATGACTATTGACTACAGTCAAGTATTATCAGATGGAGACAGAGGAGCCATGGTGCAAATAGGACCACTATCAAGCAGACCATCAATCTCCTAAAGTTGAGATTCCAGTGCCTAAGTGTTCTGGTAGAACATTTCAGTATGCCCAGTGAGAGTCTTCCAGATCGTGGTGATCTGCTTTACATGAGCTGGCAGTGAAGTGGGAGGATGCTCAGTAGTTAGTGGTGTGTGAGACATCTTCAGACCAGGATGAAGACAAAGAAGCTGATGACCAACTGCATCATCATGAACTACATGAGGGATTGCTTGGAGGGTAGCAAAGTATAAGTATAGAGAAGGTTTGGGAGGCACTTATACACTCGCTAATGGCATTCATGTTTGCTCTAAGTCCAGACTACATCGCTCAGTTGAGCTGTGTGATTCTGCAATGTGCAAAATGTTACCATGCATGCCATGGTCACCTCCCAGCCAGCCTTTGGTTTGACCCATGTCATGCTTGCACTGCCAGAGGGCCACCAACAATGGATGAAAATTTACAGAAACCAAATCAAATATTTATTATTCAATCCATCACACAAAAGCAATGAATCATCCATTGTCTCCTCATGAAGACCAAGTTAATCAAATGTGTTTCCTTAACTATTTTTGGAGCACTTCTTTGCTGCCAGCTGTAGTGGAGGCAGATTGCTGACCTTCCTGCCAGCTGGTTTGGGGTGACCTCAGCAGCCAGCCTCTAGCTGCCTGAGGCTTGGCACAATCCAGCATTCTGAGAGAGCAGGACTTTCCTATATTGTCGTGGAAACTTGAGGTGCTAGTATCACTACAAGAGGAGCTAAGTATTGCAGTCCAAAACAGATGTGCCTGAGAGGAGTCTCTAGATGTGGAAGACAGCTGTTCCTCCTTTCTTGTAAAATGCACCTGAACCTCTTTGCTGACCTGAGGACAATGAGAACCAGACAGCTTGTTTCTCTCATGACTTGTCACTACTCTCTTGATCTCATTAACGAGGTGATGGCATTGGAGCTCTGCATGCATCCTTGGCATGTTGGATCTGGCTCTCCATGAGAGTTTCCAGTTCCTCAAAGGGGAAACATATGCACAGATGAGGGTGAAATGGTAGCACTCAGGGTCTGGATGGACTCCATCATAATCTAATTCGAGACTTGGATGCTCTCTGGAAGTTCTGCCAGATCTTCACAAATCTCACACTGAACTACTAGTATCTGTTGCCATACAGAGTACTCTAGAGGCAAGCCTGGAAGTCAGCATGGATCCGGACTCCCCACTCCTTCAACTCTCAGTGGCCTTAGCTGTCACTGCTTCCAAAAGCTGGTCAGGCATGTATGAGGTGCTCAAACCAGGTGGTGACCCATAATCTATGTGTGAGTGTATACCCAATGAGATGAAAGTATCTGTACTCATGGAGGGTGTTGGGCAATGATGTGATGATGCCCCCTCTGAGGATTATGTTCTTTCTTGTCAGAGTTAGAAATCAGTTAGCTGACACGTGATCAATAAGTGAATAGGAATCAGAACAGAGGGTTTTCACCAACTACATCCAATTCAGCCTCCCCTTTTCTACTGAGTTCCAGCATTTGGCACTTTCAATATTTGCGCCAGTTTCTTGCAGAGACGAAAAATAGTTTAATGCAACCTCATGAGATAGAGTTTGGAAAATAAAACTCTTTTGACATTTCTGACTGATATGTCAGGTTTATCAGCTAGATGAGAGCGAAAAGTTATTCCTTAACATTGTGGAATCTTCTGATTCAGAACTGAAATGTATATTTCTATTCATTTAGACATTTAGTCTTTTGACACAGGCTTGCTTGACAAAAGCAAAATAATATTTCATATGAGATTCTACAGTTGCAATTTGGAGGAATTTTGGGATCAACTAATGCTAAATTGGTAAAATAAATCATGTAGTTATCCAAAGAAAAATCACAATAAATCAAATCTTCCAATGCCTACAGTGACGAATTTTAAGGTGTTAGCTAGTGTTGCACTTTAAGATCTAACTAATTCCTAATGTGAGCATAAGTGCTGTAATTGCTCTGGAAGTTTAGATTCCCAATGCACATATTTGTGCAGCTCTTGACCTTTGCAGCTTTTACAATGAATTCGGTTTTGAAAACTTGGTATACATTGGAGTTGCTTATCCAAAATCTTTTCCTAGAATCATTACATTGTTTAATCTCTGGTGTAAGTCAGTGATAATAGCAAAATGCAATCCAGCCTGTCTCCCCAATCCCCCCAAACCAACTACCCACCCCAACAACGCACTGGTTCCACCCAATCCCTAAAATACCCTCAATCCAACTACCCATCCCAGAACCTCCCAACTAACTTCTCAGCCCTCACATTAATATCTGTACTGTGGAGGACACATGATCGCCATGCCTCAGGCTTCCATTGTGCATGGTGATGAGGTGATTCACCTTTCTGCTGCAGCCTCATGGCTCACAATGGAGCTACCATGATATCCTATCAGCTCAAGAGGGGCAGAACTCTGAGGATGACATGATAGCACAATGGTTAGCACTGCTGCTTCACAGCTCCAGGGACCTGGGTTTGATTCCCGGCTCGGGTCATTGTCTGTGTGGAGTTTGCACATTTTCCTCATGTCTGTGTGGGTTTCCTCTGGGTGCTCTGGTTTCCTCCCACAGTCCAAAGATGTGTGGGTTAGGTTGATTGGCCATGCTAAAATTGCCTGTTATGTCCTGGTATGCATAGGTTAGGGGGATTAGCAGGTAAAATATGTGGGGAAAAGGAGGTAGGGCCTGGGTGGGATTGTGGTTGGTGCAGACTCAATGGGCTGAAGGGTCTCTTTCTGCACTGTAGAGCTCTATGATTCTAGAGCCTCTTCCCCTGAGCGACATCTACAGAAGAAGCAGCAAAACTTAAAGGGAGTTGGAGGAGGAGACACCTGAGCTCCAGAGCATTGGATGGAAACAACACTGTAACTAGCACATCCTAATTGCAACCTGCAAAATGAGGAGACAATTATATCCCAACAGCAGGAAATTGGGGGCAGCATCATCCCTGAAGAAGGATGGATGGGAGAGACTGTTTCAACAGTAGAAATAATGTCAGCTGGATAGAACAATCCCAATGGGGGATTCAGAACATTTTCTTTAGTCTATCCAAAGTGAGACAATTTACAGATGCCATGGGCATCAGGATAGTAATGATTGGGGCCCTACACCCAGTCCAGGTCCACCTACAGGAATCCTGGGCCTTTTCTCCAGCAGCAACGTAGAAAAATAATATCCTGTTTAGCTTGCAAACTAGTTTCTGCAATTGTGGCTGATAGCATGTGACATTGGACCACTTTGAAGCCAACTTGCAAGACTGCTGTGGCATGCCACATCCTTTGCAGCCATTCCTTTGCAAGGAAAATGCTGCAGCTTCCAACCATTCCTAAAATCCAATAAGTTTTCTCTCCACAACATTGGGCCCACTGCATTTGCTGACCCCTCTAGGATTCAAGGTTCAAAGTGTGATATTCATCATTGCAGAATAGAAAAGATTATTAACTTGTTTTCAGCCCTGCATCCAAGTTCCCAAGATGACTGCCAAGTTTACTGACTTCCTCTTTGGCCTCTGTTTAGGTTTGCCTGGTTAGGTGGGGAGATCTTCTTGTTCTGTCTCCTGGGAGGAGCATTTTATGCCTTATTCAAATAGCTTAGAAGAGAACATGCAAGGAGTCATCATTGAACCATGGGCTACCTAGAATGTTGCATGAAAGGGGCATGTTTCTGCTGCAGATTTTTTCTAGGGACATTGGAGGGGCCAGTGCTAACTGAAGTTGGAGGGATCATTGGTGATAAGATGTTGAAGGGATCACTAATAGTAGAAAATTGGAGGGGTACTAATAGCTAGAAATCGGATGGGTCACTGGTAGCAGAATAGTGGAGGGATCCCTGGTAGCTGGATATCAGAGGAGTCATTTGTGGCTGCATGTTGGAGGGGTTATTGGTAACTGGATATTAGGGGGGTCAGCTTTAACTCTTTAATCTTGGCAAGGTAATCCAAGGTAGCAAAATGTCACATATTAGATTTAACATTATGCATGTCAACGGATGCGATCTTTATCTTCATTTTAACATGATTTGTTGCTTCCAGACTTTTGACGGTTCCAGTCCTTTTGCCTGCCCATGGCATCTGTAAATTGTCTCACTTTGGATAGACTAAAGAAAATGTTCTGAATCCCCCATTGGGATTGTTCTATCCAGCTGACATCATTTCTACTGTTGAAACAGTCTCCCCCATCCATCCTTCTCCAGGGACGATGCTGCCCCCAATTTCCTGCTGTTGGGATATATTTGTCTCCTCATTTTGTGGGTTGCAATTAGGATGTGCTAGTTACAGTGTTGTTTCCATCCAATGCTCTGGACTCAGGTGTCTCCTCCTCCAACTCCCTTTAAGTTTTGCTGCTTCCTCTGTAGATATACAATTTAATTCTTGTCTGAAGTGCAATTACCCTTGTCATCCGTATCAGATGGGAGTGATCTCTTGCTGATCACTTGGCTATGGTTTTGTCCTTTTCCATCTTCTTCCTGCTTCTCCTCGGTAGTTGCCAAAGTCATGCAGACTGGTCTTCTGATAGATTCTCATCCATTGGTTTGGTCTGCTGAGAGGTAGGAGGTGCAGGAAGCAATGATGTTGCCTCACTCTTTCCTTTCCCTGTGCAATCTGCCTCGTCCTCCTTTGTTCCATTCCACTGGCTGGTGGCTTCATTGGCTGGAGGTTGGCATGTCTCCTTGAGGGTAGTCAGGCTGGCAATTTCGTCTGCATGGCCATCCTTAGCTTTTGCCACCTATTCATTTGGGGCAGGTCTTATAGAGATGTCATGCTTCACCATACAGATTGTACACTTAGTTGTTTTGCAGTTCTTTGTTTGATATCCTTTCTGCTAGCAATTCTTGCAGGTGGGAGTGTGACAGTTGGACATCATATGTCTGGATTTTCTATGAGCGACTGTTATATATTTAAGTGATTGCAGATTGCTTTAAGAGCTGATCACATGATGTCATGGTGATGTCATTAAGATGTTGCACAGGGTTGCTATTTTACTTCCAATTTGTACTCTGTACAGGCAAGAAATTCTGGAATAAATCTACTAATAAATTTATATATCTAAGAATATGTAAAAACCATATCCTTTTCTTTTTGTGTACAACCCATAACCTCTAACATAGTTAAGATATTACAAAAAGAAAATTGGTGATGAGTTGAGATTTTGTTTCATTCAGAACTTTGAAAAAAGATCTTCAGGAGAATTAAAAACATTGAGGGTCCTTATACTTCACATATTAGAGGACTGGGCAAAAAGCAACAAGACATTAGTGGTAGGGAAGATATTGGAGGGGATTCTTAGAGATAGGATGTATAGGCACTTAGAGTGTTGCGATCTGATTAGGGATACGCAGCATGGCTTTGTTAAAGGGAGGTCGTGCCTTACGAATCTGGTAGAATTTTTTGAGGAGGTGACAAAAACGGTCGACAAAGGGTGAGCCGTTGATATCTATATGGATTTCGGTAAGGCGTTTGACAAAGTCCCTCATGGGAGGTTAGTTGAAAAGGCCAAGGCTCATGGGATACAAGGACAGGTAGCTAGATGGATAAGTAACTGGCTTAGTAATAGGAGACAGAGAGTAATAGTGGAAGGGTGTTTTTCTAGCTGGAGGTCGGTCACTAGTGTGTGCCGCAGGGCTCGGTACTGGGACCTCTTCTATTTGTAATATATATAAATGACTTGGAAGAGGGAGTAAGTAGAGTGATCAGCAAGTTTGCAGATGATACAAAGATGGCTGGACTTGCAGATAGTGAGGAGCATTATCAGGCGATGCAGCAAGACATAGATAGGCTGGTAGCTTGGGCAGATAGATGGCAGATGGAATTCAATCCTGATAAATGTGAGGTGATGCATTTCGGGAGAAAGAATGTAGCGGGGAGGTATGTAATAAAGGGTAGACCTATTAAGAGCATAGAAACACAGAGGGAACTGGGGTGCAAGTGCACAAATCTCTGAACGTGGCAGATCAGATGGAGAAGATTGTGAAGAAAACATATGGTATGCTAGCCTTTATAGGAAGAGGTATAGAGCAGAAGAGCTGGCCTTTAACGTTGCAGTTGTATAAAACGTTGGTTCAACCTCATTTGAAATACTGCATCCAGTTCTGGTTGCCTTACTACCAGAAGGACATGGAGACTCTGGAGAGAGTGCAGAGGAGGTTTACCAGGATGCTGCCTGGTATGGAAGGTCTGAGTTGCGAGGAGAG
Organism: Sphyrna mokarran; assembly: GCA_024679065.1. Classification (NCBI taxonomy): domain Eukaryota; kingdom Metazoa; phylum Chordata; class Chondrichthyes; order Carcharhiniformes; family Carcharhinidae; genus Sphyrna; species Sphyrna mokarran. The sequence goes on along the minus strand of JAGIQG010000012.1, from coordinate 23,427,141 downwards.
GTTAGGCAAATTGGGGCTGTTTTCCTTAGAAAAACATAGAGGAGATCTAATAGAGGTGTACAAGATTATGAGGGGTATAGATAGAGTAAACAGGGTTAAGCTTTTTCATGGGATGGACTCAAATAGCACGAGGGGTCATGCGCTTAGGGTGAGGGGGGTAAGGTATAATTTGGATGCTAGAGGGAGTTTTTTCACACAGGTGGTGGGGGTATGGAATGCACCAAGTAAAGTGGTGGATGCAGGCACTCTGGAGTTATTTAAGAGATACTTAGATGGGCACATGAACAGAATGGGAATGGAGGGGTATAGAAAATTGATTTAAAATAGGGATCATGAGTCTTGGGACGTCCCTGGGAAGTGTGTAAATAGATGATGATATTGATGTACTTGTTTTTATCCTACAGGTGCTTTGGTCCACCCTGTTGTCTAACAAGGGGCATACACGCGATGGGTCGTGAGAGGTCTGCTTTTGGATTTTTTGAGAGTATCCTAGTGTTTCACGTCATTAGTGTACGCTTGACCTGGACCACTTGATGGGCAACACGATAGCTCAGTGACTATCACTGTGCTGTGCAGATACATGGATTTGGGCCTATGTCTGTGGGAGTTTGTGCATAATCCCCGTGCTTGTGTGGGTTTTCTCTGGGTGCTCCAGTTTCCTCCCACATCCTAAAAATGTGCTCTTAGGTTAATTGGCAAAATAAATTCTCCCTAAATTGTCTCAAATTTGGTTTTTAATCCATAGATCTATAAACATAGCCAGGGATCATGGGTAGAGGTGGGAACATCGGGGTGGTGGTGCGGGCTCGTTGGGCTGAAGGGCCTGTTTCCCGTGCTGTTTTGTTCTTTATTCTTTGTTCTTTGTTCTAAGATTAAAGATTGAAGTGCCATTGCAGGACGAAAAGTAAGAAAAAGTGATCTGTGTGGTTTCAAAAGAGGAGCTTTTACTTTCTGATCAGAGAAGAGTGGGATTCCAAGCACTATCTGGCATACTTGAAAGAGGGATACTTTGCTGTATGACTGAGCCATATGAAAATGGCCTAGTCAACGATCTCCAGTAAAAAAAGAAGACTGGGAAGACAGTAAAACATATACTGAGCAGTCTCAAGTCACTAGTTCCTGCAAGAGAAATGCTGGGCCAAACAATATCCATGAGCCCTTTCAATGAAGAAAATTAATCATGAAATTCCAGTACTTGTATAAGTGAATAACATTGCAAACAAGCTGTTCATATAAACTTTTCTCAGTAAAATAGGAAGTAATGTGGGTGATTCTCCCATTCCAGTCCTTTTTTGGTGGATTGGGACAGGAGGTTTGCATGTTCCTGATTAATGAAATTCGCATGTGCCTTTCTGATGTTCATGCATCTCCCACTGCTGGATATTTAGCATGGTTGGGACCACACAAGAAACTGGTAGGACCAGGAAGTACATACTTAAAATTTTATTTTAATGCAATTTGGATGTAATTCTCAGACCCAGTACTGATTTCTCCGGGCCTGATATCATGTTCCACCTTACCAGTTCAAATTCATTCTGGTGGGGTTTAAAGTGGTTCCCCCACTTTCAGGGAACTAGCGGGAGACCCCACTGCAGTGAAGGGGGAGGAAATCGTGACCCCCCCCGAGGGAGTCAGGTGGCAAGATATTGGTGTCCCTTGGTATGGGCATCCTGGTAGTGTCAGCCTGTGCCCTGGCACTGTCCAAGGGGCAAAGTGCCCATACCCAGGTACTGCCTACAGGGCACTGGGCAGTGCCAAAGTGGGGAGCTTAAGGGAAAGAGCCTAGGGATAGGGCTTTGGGGGGCAGGGACTGGGGGTGATCAGAGGGGATACAGGTCCCACTGCCAGTCTGCAGATAGGATTGGTCAGGGCTGGTAGGAGACAGCCATTGGGGTTGAGGATCTGCTTCCCATGAGGGGGAGTCTGCCTTCTGGATTGAGTTGGTCAGCAAATGGAAGGCTGACAAATCTGGGGCCACTGTGCATGCACAGAGTTCAGCAAATGTTAGACTCTGGCATGAATAGGCTCTGCTCCCCTCCGAACTTTTAATGATATTCACAATTGTGACCTTTGTATTGCACAGAGCATGGGAGATTCAAGTCTGAACTCCCACTGAAAAGACAATTGTGATTTACATAATTTTTCCCATGATTTGAGCACTTAAAGCTTTTTTGGGAGACTTGTCCTCAGTATTTTCAATTTGTTCCAGAGCTTGGCTAATGGTGGAAAATAATCTGGGAGGTTGTGTTGCAGATTTGTGGTGGACTGAAAAGATTGAGTATGTGGACTTTAAGAAAGAGGATGTGTTGGAACTTTTAAATTCTATCAAGATAGATAAGTCACCAGGATGGGATGGGATGTACCCCAGGTTACTGTGGGAAATGAGGGAAGAGATTGCAGAGCTCCTGGTGATGACTTTTGCATTGTCAGTGGAGATGGGAGAGGTCGTGGAGGATTGGAGGATTGCAGATGTGGTTCCTATTTTCAAGAAAGGGAACAGGGATAGCCCAGGAAATTATCGGCCAGTGAGTCTGACCTCAGTGGTTGGTAAGTTGATGGAGAGGATACTGAGGGATAGGATTTATGAACATTTAGAGAAGTTTAGTATGATCAGAAATAGTCAGCACGGCTTTGTCAAGGGCAGGCCGTTCTTTATGAGCCTAGTTGAGTTCTTTGAAAATGTGACTGAACACATTGACTAAGGAAGAGAGGTGGATATGGTTTACATGGATTTTAGTAAGGTTTTTGATAAGGTCTCTCATGCAAGACTTCTTGAAAAGGTAAGAAGGCATGGGATCCAAAGAGCTGTTGCCTTGTGGATTAAGAGCTGGCTTGCCTGCAGAAGGCAGAGAGTGATTGTGGATGGGTCTTTTTCTGCATGGAGGTCGGTCACCAGTGGAGTGCCCAAGGGATCTGTTCTAAGACTCTTGCTATTTATCATTTTCATAAATGACCTGGATGAGGAAATGAAGAGATGGGTTAGTAAGTTTGCCGACAATACGAAGGTTGGTGGTGTTGTGGATAGTCGGGAAGGATGTCAGAAGAGACATAGATAGGATGCAAGACTGGGCGGAGAATTGGCAGATGGACTTCAATGCGGATAAATGTATAGTGGCCCATTTTGGCAGGACCAATGAGATAAAGGAGTACAATATCAAGAGTAGGGTTCTTAGCAGTGTTGATGTGCTTAAGGGCCTTGGGGTCCGGGTCCATAGAACTCTTAAATTGGCCTTGCAGATGGAGGATGCGGTCAAGAAGACGTATGGTGTGCTAGCCTTCATTAATCGAAGGATTGAGTTTAGGAGTCGGGAGGTAATGTTGCAACTTTATAAAACCTTTGTCAGATTCCACTTGGAGTACTGTGCACAGTTCTGGTTGCCTCACTACAAAAAGGATGTGGAAGCTATTGAGAGGGTGCACAGGAGATTTACAAGGATGTTGCCTGGATTAGGAGACATGCCTTATGAAGATAGATTGAGGGAGCTAGGTATCTTTTCCTGAAGAGACGAAGATCGAGAGGCAACCTGATAAAGGTTTATAAAATATTGAGAGGTATAGATAGGGTGAATTCTTGGAGGCTATTTCTCAGGGCTGAAATGGTCACTATGAGAGGACACAGGTTTAAGGTGCTGGGAATCAGGTACAGAGGAGATTTCAGGGGTAAGTTTTTCACTCAGAGGGTGGTGAGTGAATGGAATCGGCTGCCATCGGTGGTGGTAGAGGCAAACTCGCTGGGATCTTTTAAAAGACTTCTGGATGAGTATATGGGATCTAATGGGATTGGGGGTTATAGATAGGTCTATGGCTTGATAGGTATAGATGTGATTGGCGCAACTTGTGGGCCGAAGGGCCTGTTTGTCCTGTAATGTTCAATGTTCTATGTTCTATGTTCTTTTTGCTCCCACATCGTTGTCCTTCAAAACCAGCTTCATCTTAGTGAAGCTTGATGCAGCATCGTGGATGGTCCAGTACATTACCTTCCAGCTGTGAAGTCAGAACCAATCTAGTAGAAACAGCCTTTCAGGGTATATTTGAAATATTTCAGGTACAGAAGAGATTTCAGGGGTAAGTTTTTCACTCAGAGGGTGGTGAGTAAGTGGAATTGGCTGCTGTCGGTGGTGGCAGAGGCGAACTCGCTGGGGTCTTTTAAGAGACTTCTGGATGAGTACATGGGATTTAATGGAATTGAGAGTTATAGATAGGCCTGGTAGGTCTGGATATGATCAGCGCAACTTGTGGACTGAAGGGCCTGTTTGTGCTGTAGTTCTATGCAGCAAAGATAGTAGCCAAACCTTATGATGACTTGACAAAGATCCTCGAAGAGCATTACACTTCAAAGCTATTGAACGTTGTGGAATGGTTTAAGTTCCACCAAAGGAATCAAATGGAAGGTAAAAACATTTTTACCTTAAAAAGGTTGGCACAGCATTGAGTTTCGTAAGTCATTAGCAGAAGCTCTTTGAACTTACCTACTTTGTAGTCTCCAACATGAGGCAATCTGAAGAAGATTGCTTACTGAACATGATTTCAGTTTCCAGGCAGCAGTAAAAATCATAGTGTACGTGGATCTGGATGCTAAAAAGTTTCATAACTTGGTGCAGGAATGAAAATCCACAAATTAGGAACTGCCCATTAGAAGTCAAATAGCAACGAGCATGTCACAGATATTTCAAAATGGGCCATTCAGTGAGTGAATGCTGGAGCCAAGGATGGTCAGTGCAAGAATTGTGACAAAATGAATCACATTGCAAAAGCTTGTTGGGCTAGACCAGTTTCCCCAAGATGAGTATTCTGAAAAAGAAACTGAGTAGCTTCAAGAAGAAGAGTTACATTCTACAAAAAAAAGTTCAGAACATGGAAGAATTACGACTGTGAAAAAGAGAATGTCCTGAGATATGCTGAAGAGCTACAACTGATTGTCTTATCCAAACAGGGTAAATGATAAAGATTTTGACTAATTCTGAAGTAAAATGGACAATCTACAATTAGGGCTGGCATTGATATTGGTGCTGCTGTATCTTAATTCCTGATACTATATACCACAAAGGCTGAAGCATCTTCTTTTAAAATCATCTGATGTGATTTTAAGAACATATGTGAAAGAGATTGTGCCGTTAAAAGGTTACATCATGGCCAACATAGAGTTGAGTGGACAAACAGTGGAGTTGTCTCTACATGGTCTGTGGCAATTTTCCAGCTCTATTTGGTGTAATGGTTAGAAAAGATAACAATTAACTGGAGTGCTGTTAACTGATTGATCAATGTCATAACAGACCTATAGCACATTCTGGATAAATGCAAGAGGATCTTCAATGAGACACTGCGCTCAATTAAAAGAATTCAGATGAAACTCATAATAAAGCCTAATAGTCAACCAAAAAGTCTCAATGTAAGAGTGGTTCCAAATGCAACTTGTCTCATAGTTGAAGAGGAATCAATAGGAATTATTAACATTCGTGTGTTAGTGTTGGTTACAATGACTGACTGGGCTACCCCATCCTACCTATAATGAAACAGATGGTTCAGTTCATATTTGTGGTGATTTTAAAACAACCATAAATCCGGTGTTATCTGCTGATCAGTATCCACTTTTGTAAATTGAAGATTTGTTTGTAGCATTATCAGATGAGCAGAAATTCAGCAAGATTAATGTTTTACAAGCATACTTACAGATAAATGTAGTTATTGAATCTCAATCACTGCTTACCATCATTACCCATAAAATTTTCTTTGCTACACAAAATTACTTTTTGGAATAACATCAGCACCAGCATCGTTGCAAAGATCAATGGATCAAATTCCAAGCAGTCTTTCTGATGTATAATGTTACCTGGATGATATTCTAATTGCAGGGTCCAGTGAACAAGAGCACTTGAATAATATAAAGCAACATTGGAATGTTTTCAAACACATGGTCTGTGTACCAAGAAAGAAAAGTGTAGCTTTTTCCAGACATTAGTCCAGTATTTGCCTTACATTATTGATAGTAAGGACCTACATTAGACACTAAAAGGATGGATGCTATTTTGGAAGCACCTTTTCATGTGGTTGCATCAAGCTGTGCCTAGATCCTCAGTATGCAAACATCAAGTGTCACTAGGTGCTAAGGTTCTATCTTCCCTAGTGTTGTGAAGGGTGGGCCTGGCATGGTGCTGCAGATCATTTCAAGTAGTTGGAAAGTAGTTGGACCGTGCAGCACCACCTGTCCCTCATGGGCGGTATGATAGCTCAGTGGTTAGCACTGCTGCCAGGGACCTGCATTCAGTTTTCAACTTGGGTCACTTTCTGTGTGGAGTTTGCATGTTGCCCCCATATTTGTGTGGGTTTCCTCCAGGTGCTCCGGTTTCCTCCCACATTCAGAAAGACATGCTGGTTAGGTGCCTTGACCTGAACAGGCGTTGGACTGTGGTGACTCGGGGAATTGCACAGTAATTTCATTGCAGAGTTAATGTAGGTCTTACTCATGATTAATAAGTAAACTTTTTAACTTTAATTTTTTTGAAACATTTATGCAGAGAAACAAGCCCATCAGGCATTGGTCATCCTAGAGGTCTTATGGGAAAATCATCCTGTTGATTGATTTCCTAAACAGATTGTCAAGGTCATTTGGCAGAATGCCTCATCATCAGAATGTTCAAACAAACACCAGGCTTAGCTTGGCAGGTGGTAAGAAAGGCCCTCCATGTAAGATCCTTCCTACACATCTGGAGTCTTCCCCCATCTGCATGCTTCCCTTGAAATAACTGTGGAGGTGAAGAGATTGTCATCCACCACCTTCTGGAATGTGCCTTTGCAAAGAAGGTCTGGAGAGAGGTGAGGTGATTCTTGTCATGGTTCATTCTGAGCAGTTTGTGAAGCAGACTCCAGACTACAGGCTATTCCCAGGGATGCACACTGAGACAAACATTAACTGTTGTCAGACGATCATCAAGTTGGTGAAAGACATCTTTTGGTCTACCTGAACTTGTTAGTCTTCCAGTGCAAAGAGCTGCCCCGACCAAATGTTGCAGACTGCCGGGGTCACTGATAGCTGGATATTAGAGAGGTCACTAGTAACAGGATTCTGAAGGGAGTCGATGTTCTTTGGAATCTTGCAGGCTCTTTAAGTATGACACCAATACTTTCTTTCATATCAGATGAGAATGTGACTGCCCCTCAAAGCTCATCTCCAGATGCTAAATGCTCGTTCATTTCAGCAACTGTCCTCTAACTGGTCAGCTGACACGTGATTGCTCAAGGAATGGGAGTTGTTACAGACAGGCACTCACACTCACTTTCAATTCAGCCTCCTTGCTCTAGCTGAATCTCAATATTCAACACTTTCAATATTTGCTTCCAGTTTCATGCAGGGATTAAACAAAGTTTAATACAACTCGCTTGAGCTGGAAAATAAAACTATTTAAATACTTTTAACTGATATGTCGAGTTTATCAGTCAGATAGGAGCAAAAAGTTACTCCTCAACATTGTGGAATCTCTTAACTCAAGGCTGAAGTGCATATTTTTCATAGATTCTGGTCCCTTGTGGGCACTTTCCTTTAACACAGGCTCCATTGATGAAAGCAGAATAATATGAAATCTGCAGAAGCAGTTTGGAAGAATTTTGAAATCAACCATTGCCAAACTGGAAAAACAAATTATGCAGTTATTCCAAAGAACAATGACAATAGACCAGATCTTCCAGTGCTGTCAGTGACAAATTAAGTTATTCACTGTTGTTGTGTTTTAAGACCCTGTAGAAGTCCTGACACACGAGCTCAAGAACTGTAATTGCTCTGCAAGTTTAAACTTCTGATGGACATGTTTCACTGTCCTTGACATTCCGCAAATGTGTCTTTCATTGAATTCAGTTTTGGAAACTTGGTTTACATAGAAGCTACTTTCCTGGAATCTTACCCTAGAATTGTTACACTGTTTAATCTCTGCTGTAACTCAGTACTTAATAATGTAATTCAACCTATCACCCCAATCGACTCCAAACCACAACCCATCAAACTGACTATTCAGCATCCCCTCAACCTAATTTCCCACGCAGACGTGACTACCCAAGCCCACTGACCCAATTGGCCACTCCCTTTTAACCTCACAAATCCCTTAAGCATGCTACTATTCCCTGACCTGCCCTTGCCATCCCTGAACTGGGGCACCACCCCTGAATTATCCCCACTCATTCACTCACTCATTCACTCGCTCCTTGCCCACCCTTGCACATTTCACTCACTTGCTCACTCACTTAAAACCTGATCTGCAGAGGGCAGATAATATTATAAAAAGAGGGTGTCTTCTGTACTACTTATTTTTGCCATTCCTTTCCATGGAAGTTGAGGTGAAGAATTGCTTTTGCAATTGGGATCAAAGTCCCAGCAGGAAGCAAGAAAATAGTTGGGATTCAGAGCTCTTTGCTGTTGGTGGCGATTGCCGCCACATTGCTGCTAACCAGAATATCTGCGCTAGCGTTATTGTGGGGTTGGTTGTCTTTGAGGCAAGATTTCCCTCTCCTCCAATGACCTGCCAAAAGCACTGATTTATGTTAGTATTCCTATGGGCATTGAAAACATTTGTGTTGCACACTAGTAGCCCTTTCTCATATATGAGAACTGAGTTTGAATATCAATAGATATTAATTGTGACTCAGTGATACCACTGTGAGCTAGAAGGCTGTGGGTTCAAGTTCCACTTCAGGAAATTATGTAAGATAACATCTTAGTGCAAAATTGGAAGAGAATGCGCTGTCAAAGCTATTAATTTGCAGGTGCAAGGCAAATTTTTTCTTTTCAGCTTTCTCTTAAAAATTCCAATTATTCTGCATCCATCATCTGCTGGATTCCAGATTAGAATTCACTATGTAAAACATTTTCCCATCTCTCTCCCCATCTGCCTTTTTGGTTATAATGTTAAGAATTGTTTCATCTTGTCATGATTCAAATGCAGGATTTAGGGACAAAATCCAGTGCCGTAATTAGGGAGAGTTGCAATTCTGGAGGTGCCACTTTTCAGATGAGATGTCAAGCATAACCTCTGAAGAGAATGTAAAAGATTACAAAGCACTATTCAAATAGAATGTTCTTCTGAATAAATTCTACTTAGCGCCCTAACCAATATTTATTCTTCATTTAATAGTGCTAAAAACAGATTCTCTGGACATTATCATATTAATGTTTCTAAGGTTTTGCTGTCCATGATTTGACTGCTGTATTTCCTACTTTCGAACACTGACCACATTTTGAAAATAACCCATTGATTGTAAAACAATATGTAAAGAACCAAGATCATGTAAGGTGCTATATAAATGTAAATTGTTTCTTTGGTTAATATTTCCTTTACTTGCCTGATGGGATATACCCCAGAATACTGAGAAAGGCAAGGGAGGAAATTGCTGGGGCCTTGAGAGAAATCTTTGTATCTTTACTGGCTATAAGGGAGGCCCCAGAAGATTAGAGAATAGCCAGTGTTGTTCCTTTGTTTAAGAAGAGTAGCAAGAATAATCCAGGTAATTACAGGCTGGTGAGCCTTACATTAGTGATAGGGAAACTATTGGAGAGGATTCTTCGAGACAGGCTTTATTCCCATTTGGAAATAAGTGGACATATCAGTGAGAGGCAATATAGTTTTGTGAAGGGGAGGTCGTGTCTCATGAACTTGATTGAGTTTTTTGAGGAAGCGACAAAAATGATTGATGAGGGTAGGGCAGTGGATGTTGTCTACATAGACTTCAGTAAGGCCTTTGACAAGGTCCCTCATGGCAGACTGGTGCAGAAGATGAAGTCGCGTGAGATCAGAGGTGAGCTGGCAAGATGGATACAAAATTGGCTCAGTCAAAGACGATAGAGGGTACCAGCGGAAGGGCCCGTTTCTGAATGGAGGGCTATGACAAGTGTGTTCCTCAGAGATCAGTGCTGTGACCTTTGGTATTTGTAACACATATGAATGATTTGGAGGAAAATGTAGGTAGTTTGATTAGTAAGTTTGCGGACAACAGAAAGGTTGGTGGATTTGCGGATAGCAATGAGGTCCATCAAAGGATACAGCAAGATATAGATCAGTTGGAGACTTGGGCGGAGAGATGGCAGATGGTGTTTAATCTGGACAAATGTGAGGTAATGCATTTTGGAAGATCTAATACAGATAGGAAATATTCAGGTAAATGGCAGAACCCTTAAGAGTATTGTTTGACAAAGGGATCTGGGTGTACAGGTACACAGGTCACTGAAAGTGGCAATGCAGGTAGAGAAGGTAATCAAGAAGGCATATGGCATGCTTGCCTTCATTGGCCGGGGTATTGAGTTTAAAAATTGGCAAGTCATGTATAGAACCTCAGTTAGGCTGCACTTGGAATATAGCGTTCAATTCAGGTCGCCACACTATCAGAAGGATGTGGAAGTTTTGGAGAGGGTTCAGAAAAGATTTACCAAGATGTTGCCTCGTATGGAGGGCATTAATTATGAAGAGAGGTTGGAGAAATTTGGTTTCTTCTCACTAGAGCGACAAAGGTTAAGAGGAGACTTGATAAAAGACTACAAGATTATGAGAGACATGGACAGAGTGGATAGTTAGAAGCTTTTTCCCAGGATGGAAGAGTCAATAATTAGGAGATATAGGTTTAAGGTGTGGGGACAAGGTCTAAAGGAGATGTTTGAGGTAGATTTTTTTACACAGAGAGTAGTGGGTGCCTGGAACTCATTGCTAGGGGAGATAGTGAAAGTGGAAACGGTAATGGCTTTTAAGGGGCGTCTTGACAAGTACATGAATGAGATGGGAATAGAGAGATACGGTTCCCGAAGGGTAGGGGTTTTAGTTAAGCCTGGCAGCATGGTTGCTGCAGGCTTGGAGGCCGAAGGGCCTGTTCTTTGTTTTTTGCCCTTTGAGCCTTTTGCTGCTCTACTTGGAAAGTGTGACTCAAGCTTCATTAATCTTTGAAGCACTGCATTTTGTACATTTACATGCAAACACATGAATCAGGATCAAGCCATACAACTCCATGAACCTGCTCTGCCACTTAATAAGATTATGTTTAATCTGAGTGTAACTTCAATTCCGCATTCCCAATGATCCGAAAAAACCTATCACCTCATGCTAATCAAAAATCTATCTACTTCTGCTATTAAAATATTCAAAGGCTCTGCTTCCACTACCTTTTGAAGAAGAGAGTTCCAAGCACTCTGAACCCTGTGAGAAAAAAATCCTCCTCTTTGTATCCCTATAGTGCAGAAGGAGGCCATTCAGCCTATTGAGCCTGCACCAACAATGACCCCACCCAGACCCTATCCCCTTAACTCGTGCTAAACTCCCTGACACTATCGGACAATTTAGCATGGCCAATCCACCTAACCCATATATCTTTGGACTTCGGGAGGAAACCGGAACACTTGGAGAAAACCCCTTATTTTTACACAGTGACCCTAATTCTAGATTCTCCCACAAGAAATATCCTCTTCACAACCATCTTGCCAAGAACTGTCAGGATATTCATAGAATCCCTACAGCACAGGAGGCCATTCGACACATTATACCTGCACTGACAACAATCCCACCCAGGCTATCCCCATAATCCCATGTATTTACTCTGCTAATCCCAGTGATACTAAGAGGCAATTTTAACATGGCTAATCCACCTAAGCCACACATTTTGGACTGTGAGAGGAAACCAGAACACTCAGAGGGAGTGTCTTGGCAGCGTGAAAATGGAAGTCTTCCACACCTGTTTTTAGGTGAGCTCTGGATCACAATCTTTTGGGACTCAATCATTTTCTGGACAGCTGGAAGCTTTGTACCAGTACCGGGGATGGAGAATAAACACACAACCTTCAATAATTTATGCACATATAAGCCAGGGATTCTCCCAAAACAGAACTAAGTTTTGCTTAGTTCTGGAAAACAGCAATATTTCCTGCTTGTTTTTGGGCGTATTTATCAGAACAAATCCCTGACGCTCTGTGCAATGCAGAGTACCTCAGCATGATTCTGTCTGAAAAGTGCTGGGCAGGGCCTATTCCCACCCAAGAATGATAGGGAGTCAGATAGCTTGATCTTGGGTTTGGATTTAGTTTGGCACAACATAGCACAGCATGCAGCACACTGGGGCAGCACGGTAGCGCAGTGGTTAACGCTGCTGCTTCACAGCTATAGGGCTCTGGGTTCGATTCCCAGCTCAGGTCAGTGTCTGTGTGGAGTTTGCACATTCTCCTCGTGTCTGCATGGCTTTCCTTCGGGTGCTCCAGTTTCTTCCTACAGTCCACAGATGTGCGAGTTAGGTTGATTGGCCAAGCTAAAATTGCCCCTTAGTGTCCTGAGACGTGGAGTGGGTGAAATATGTAGGGATAGCGGATAGAGCCTGGTCGGGGTTGTGGTCAGTGCAGACTCGATGGGCCAAAGGGCCTCTTTCTGCACGGTAGGATTCTATGATTCTATGAGCATTGAGGGCCAAAGGCCCTGTACTGTTTCTGTGTTAAGCTCGCAGGATAGTGCTAAGCAGACCATTGCACATGTGCCGATCTGCCTTTGCAGAGATTGGCACATGTGCTCTGCTCCCCCATCACTGACCTCCAATTGCTGGCATCCCGATTGCTAGCCTGCCCTGCAACCCCCTGATTGCTGGACATCCAGACCCCACCTCCTGATTGATGGCCTATCGGATCTCCTTGAGTCAACCCCAAACTCCATCCCCACTCCAGCCAGCTCAGACTACTCCCATGACCAGTCCCAACCCCCTCCCTGCACCCTAATGACCAGGCCTAATACTGTCCCCACTCTGATGATCATGACCAGACCCGATATGCAACCATTCCCTTCCCATCCATGGCCAGCCCTGATTGACCTCCTTCCTCCCTCCCTCACCAATCCTGCATGCAGAATGACAATGACATCCCCTTCCCACTGATTTCCCTAATAGGCTCTGCCCCAGTATGCCCTGCCCCCATGGCACTGCCCAGACCCTAGTGGGCAGTGCCAAGATGCCCAGTGAGCAGTGCCAGTTTGCCCTGGGGCAGTGCCTGTGTGTTAGGCTGATGTCGCCCATCCCTCACCACTGATCTCCTGAGGGCCTCAATGACCTCTGCTCCCATCAGCGGGATGAGGACCCCTGTTTCCCATTAGTGTGAGCAGTTGTAAACCCCACTAGTGCAAACAGGGATGACAGTGATGCTAGAGATTTTGTTAGAGTGCCCCGATCTGCCAACTAAAGACCTCCCTCCCACCCCACTATGGACATCGGATCCCTCCACCGCCGCCCACTTCATTGATAGCATGTTCTGCTCCCACATGACCAGGTTCACTGTCATCGGGGCACCAGGGCCTTCCTGATGGGTCACCTGGAGGAACCCCAACATGATCTCCCCCCATCATGATTCTCTTTGCGATCTACCCTGCACAACCCCACCACCCCCAGCATTAGTGCATAGGCACCCATCGTAGCCTACCATACATAGGCACCCATCCTAGCCATCACTGCATAAGTACTCTGCTGTAGCTCACCCCATCATAGCTTACCACACCAGAGCCCCTCCCCCATTATAGCTTCCCCATCATAGCTCCTCCATCATGCCGCCCTGCCCCACCCATCATAGTCTCCAAACAGGCCCCATCCTCCACTCAGGTCTCACCCCAATGGCTCTGCACATTTACAATACCCAATTGGTGCTGCCAGTATGCCAGATGGGCACTATCAGTGTTCCAGGTGGGCATTGCCAGACAAACCCGTCCAAAGAGCACTACCCGGCCAAGCCACCAACACCTTGAGGGTTTCAATGGCCTCTGGCCCCCTCAATGTGGCCATAACTCCTGGTCTCCGCAGGCGAAGACCATAGCGATTTACACCAGCATGATGTTACATCGGAAAGGTGGGAAACATCTAGGAGGGGGAACAATCTTGTCAAACTCCCTAATGAAGTGGAAATTCAGGCAATCTGATGTTAAACTCCTCACCCTTTCTAGGTGTGAAGTGGTTCTCTGCAGTAACAAAGGACCAGGAAGTAGATTTTTGGCCTCTTGCTATTCTCCTGGCTCGCCATGCTGATCAATGGGCACAGTGAACTGCTAAGATTGTGTCCTGTGTGTTTCTATGAAGTTGCCTCTTACTCTTCTAAACCACAGCGGATATCCTTTCCTAATAAGACAACCTGTCTATTCTATGCATTTACTTGAAGACAATTTGCATATCATTATAGATTTCGTAGTTAGGATTTTGCGGGACCATCCAAATCATGTGCAAATCCTGTTATGGGCTGCTAACTCTTATGATTTCTAACCTGATTTCTATCAATTTAAGTATATTTAAATATACATAAATGGCTTTATGCCAAAACTTCAGGCTCCCCATTTGCACTGGCAGATATCATGACTGGTTTCCACAAAAAAGAAAACTGATCATGATGATCATGCTGGGGGCTTGGAGGTGAGTATAGTCCCTGGGTGGTGAGCAGCTGGGCAATATCCTGGTGCTACCCACTGCCATCATGGCATTGTCAACTTGGTAGTGCCTATGGCACAGGCACTGCCCGGTTGATGGTGCCGGGATAGGGCCTGTAGGAAACCGCATCAGACACTGCCCACTGTGTGGTGGGCAGACTGGCAATGTTGGGGGAAGGGAGGAGGATGTGAGTACTGATGCCCTAATGCTGGCTGATGGAGAAGGGGGTCTTTAATTTCACTTTGAATTGGGGCATCCTTTAAAAAAGGGCGATCTCTGTGGAACTGCACTTGCTAACATAATTAGGCACTGACTCTCAGGAATGACAGTGCAAAGCATGCGCTCCTGCTTTTTTTTGATAGAGAGCAAACCTGCCTGTTTCTCTTGGGAGAAACACGTCAGTTGTCAGTCAAAACCTAATACTTGGCCATTGTTTTTGGAAATTTCCACCTCATATTTTAACAACAGTGCAGGTTGATAATTCAATTTTATGTGTGGCATAGGTCTGAAGATGTATCCCCATTCCTAATTGGGCTACTGTCACTGCACTAGAGGCAGTGTTTAAAATGCAGTTGTTGCTTATTCGGAGACATGCTTTTTGAGAGCAGAAGATGCAGGTAAAGGAACATTTGAAGCATAAGCAACCTCACAGAATGGAAATACCTCAAAACTCTCAATTGTTGAAGATTCTTTTTGAAAGATGGATTGTCTATTTGGAAATAATATGGTTTAGAAGGAAGCCATTTGGTTCACTGTCACTGTGTCAGTTCTTTGAAAGAGCTACCCAATTAGTCCCATTCTACCACATGTTTTTCATAACCACACAAATCTCTTCTTCTCAAATCTATCCAATTTCCAAGCACCTATTCCAATTGAATCGGCTTTCAACATTCCAAATCATAATTTGCTGCATAAAAAAAGCTTCAACTCTACTCTGATTCTTTTGCAATTATTATCAGATAAGGGAAAACATGAATCCATTTGTACATTTTTAATATCTGTTCAATGTAGGACTCACCTTCACATCATCGAGCCTCCACTGTACCAATTACTTGCTGGCTAAAAACCATAATATCTAGAAGTAAGCTCTGGAATCTTTGATCCATCTTTTAACACCGTGTATAATCCTATTGCCTGGCAAATCTTTCCTCTGTTGTTTTTGTCAACAGCTCTCCTTATTTATTCTATCAAATGTTACATAATGTCTATGGAAAGTCCATATAAGCACCTTTAATAAGTAAATAAAGTAGCATAAACAATCTGTATGGTAACCAAAGATATGTTCAATGAACTCCAAATACTTGTACATGCTTGCACCTCTCAGCATTGTTAAATGTTGATATGAAGACACAATGCATAGTTCCCTCCCCTAATTAATTTTTGCCCAAAATATCAAAATAGTGGAAATATTTAATACCCTCAGTTTTCCCTTGCTCTTATAATCTGTAAGCTTTAAAAACCTAAGTTTAAATCTGCTAACCATTATTTTTTACCATTTACCTGGTCTTATCACCTACTCGCTTGGGTCCATAGTGGCACACTATATTTACTGTTCTTGGAAGATCTGTTTCATTGGAACTCACATCTCAGCAATTTTGTATTACTGAATTTCAGAAAACTGAAAGTGAAATTCTTGTAGTTTTACAGCCATTGTGCAAAAATGCCTGGTAAGTTTTAGAAAGCTGAGTCTGTCACAGGCAATTTGGTTTGCTGTTGTATTGAGTTAATCTTCATACAGTGTCTGGCTGTACTTTTTATTTCCAGGCGAAGTGAAATGAATGCTATCTCTGTAAATAGAAGGGTATGTGATTACAGGCTGGTACGCACAACTTCCTTTTTGGATGCAAAATTCAGTGAAAAGTTATGCAAAGTGCTATGGGCAGGTGAACAATGTCCATTCAATTTTACGGGTAAGGATAGAACAAAGTAATCGAATGGCTGTAAAATTCTGGACCCTTCCATCCCTAAAGGCTGTGGGTGTTGGGTCGACTGAAGTTTGAAAACTGAGATTTTTGTTAGGTAAGAGTATAAATGAACATAGTGCAAAGTTGGTTCAATGGGATTGAGTTTCAGATCAATTTGAATTATGATATAGGCTCAAGGTGTTCAGTTAGCCAACTGCTTTTTTTAAATAATGGCCGCCTAAAGGTTCGGTTTCCTGTCCAGCAAACACAACTAACAGAATTCTGTCACAGAGTTTCTGGAGATTTTCAAATATCACTAAAGACCATTCTAGAAAAAAGAGGGGAAAAGAATGGGCTAGGATGCCAACATGTGCCTACACTTCAAGAGGTTTCTTTAAGCATCAGAAAAAATTTTATGCAAGTATCTTGCCTCTAGCTCCAGTGTTAACTAACTCTACGTCAAAGTCATTTATCTTTGGTATGGACGACATAGTGACATTTGAGCTTGCAAAATAGGGCATTGTTAGGGCTTCAAATAAATCAGAACCTTACTTAATACTCCATCTGGAAATCAAAACACAGGGCAAACCATGTAGCGAGCTGGAAAACTACTGTGTGATGCTGAATTGGTGCCCAGCAACAAATGGTTTGCTATGTTCCCAGCCCTTCTCTCAATGGTGTAAATTACTTAGCACCCAAAAAAGGTGTGAAGTACATGAGCATATTTAAAGTAGCATTTAAATATGTACAGCCCACTTGAAACCAGTGCATGGAAACATCCAGCCTTTGGGCATGGCACCATGACGGCAATAAGTGGTCCAAATCTCTCCAAATGCTGACCTGGCATGCTGGGCACACTGGGTGTTCGGAAACTATTGAAGCCGCTTAGGTAATCAAGGATGGCTGAGTAGTGCCTATCGGACAGTACCCACCAGGTATTCTGGCAGTGCACACCATACACCCCAACAGTGACCATCAGATACCCCAGCAGCTGCCATCAAGCAATTGGCACCACCAGTGTGCTAGTTCGGAATTGTGTCAAGATGAGTGCCAAGGAAAAGAGTTGAGGCCTGGGTTGGGGCCATGATGGAATGGGAGATGGAGGTGGGGATTGGCCGATGGTGGGGGGATGGGACAGGGGGTGGCAGGAGGATCATGTAGGAGCACTGATCTGGAGGGTCCTAGTACCCTGACGAGAATAACCCATGTTGGGTGGGAGGAACATGCCACCAATGAGGCAGAAAGTTCTGTTGTCTGTGGACAGTGGGAGAGGATCTCCTAGTGTGTTTGAGATCAGGGCACTTTTACAAAAGGTGCCAGAGTTCTCTGTAGTTAGCTCACCGTTGGGTTTAGGCCCCTCACTATTGGCACACAACTCATCCAAAGAATGATTGAGTGTGGGTTGATTGGGGTTTGGAGCAAGCCTGAGAGACTGTCACGGTTCACCCCATTTTTTTTTACAGTAATGAAGTAGGATGTGATTTTACCACTCTCACCACACCTGGTGATCAAAGTGGCAAGCTGGGAAAGTAGCATGCAAAGCTAAAAACCCGATTCGCACTTAGTGCAAAACAGCTTCTGATCTTTCTGGCCCCTTCTAACTGTCATGAACTGTTTCACACCCAGAAAAGGCACAAAGTCCCTATCAGCTTGAAATTGATTGGATTTTAATATCACTAGCAAGTTCGGCACACATTCTTCCCCTCTCCCAGAAGCTTCCATGTCTCTGATATGAGGCCATACCAGCATCAATTAGTACTTCTGGGAAGGGAGTGAGGGGCTTAGGATTAATAATCTTACAGACTGTCTTTCTTTCCCTCCTTCTTTCTCTCAGTTCCTGCCGCCCCCCCCACCACCACCACCACCACCACCACCAATCAACAATGAATTTGGCAGTTATATTTGTGGCTGCTGCGGCATTAGAGAGAGCAGCACCCGATAAGGCCAGCCCAGGCTAGAGACCACAGCAGGTGGACAGGGGTCTGTCGGTTGGAGCCTGGGCCTATTAACATTTGGGGGGGTGAGATGGCAGAGCACGGCAGAGATGGAGACATCATCTCTATAGAATTCGCTTGTTGTTTAATGAGTTGCCGGACATATGTGCCAATGCAGACTGCTTTTCAGCAGGGAGACATTGTGGCACCTGTGCAGGTCCTTATGGATCTGGCACATGTGGAGCAGGAAGGACAACTTTGGCAGTGAAGATCACTGTGACCCTCAACTTCTGCAGTACCAGTCTTTCCAGCCCTCCAATGGAGATCTTTGTGGCATTTTCCTCTGCACACATACACATATGACAGATGCCCTGTATGCCCAGGCAGCAACTACATCCACTTTGATGTGGGGTGGGTCCAACAGGATGCTCAGGCTGCAGGCTTTGCCACCATCGCTGGGATGCCCATATGCAGGTGGCTATCAACAACATGCACATTGCTCTGGATCTGTGGGATCAATGTGCTTTATTAATGAGAAAAGATTCCACTTCCTTAATGTCCAGGTTGTATGTGACCACTGGATGTGTGCATGGCATCCAGGGAGCATGCATGATAGCTACATCCTGTACAGGTCACACATCCCTGAGGTCTTTGAGAACCATCCCAGGTTGCCCAGATGGCTTGTAGTGGACAAGGGCTATCTACTGAAGTCATGGCTGAAGACACCATTGCAGATGCCTGAGACGGAAGTGAAAACCCACTTCAATGAGGCCCATGCTGCCATCCTGTCCATCTAAATGTGTTCCAGCCCTCCCTCCTCCCCCGGTGTGCTCATAAATCCTTGAGACATGCCAAGGGTCAGAGGGGCAACTGGAACGAGCTCCAAAGCGTCTGTGTCACCTGGTGCATGATGTAAAGATGCCGGCGTTGGATTGGGGTGGTAAGAACTCAGTAAGAATTTAGCAACACCAATTATTAATCCAACCGATTTATTTGACAGTAATTCCACGAGCTTTCAACACTCTTGTGTCTTCCTCAGGCAAGTGCAGTGAACACTGCACTTGCCTGAGGAAGACACAAGAGTGTTGAAAGCTCACGGATTTACTATCAAATAAATCGGTTGGATTAATAATTGGTGTTGCTAAATTCTTACTGAGTTCTCACCTGGTGCAGACAGTCCTGGAGGCCTGACTGAACCATGGTGTGCAAGCCAACATTGATAGCCCTCTGAGACTGACCCTGACTCTGGAGCCCATCAACAATGGCCACCTGTGACTGGGCTATGCTCATAGAACCCTTAGTCATGGACCATTCTGTCTCGAGCATGCTCCTGATGACCTCTGCTAAGGACCTCAGCGACTTGCCTATATCTTGGATCCTGCCACCCATGGCTACCATTTTCCTGCCCCAGACTTTCCACTTCAGGTCACCACCCTTGCAGTGTTGGCCTGGGTGTCACACAATGCCAGCACTATCTCACACACCTGAAGACTGTGGGATTCTTCCAAACAGTCTCGCTGTTGCAGAATGTTGCTGACACCCTCTTACTGCAATCTTCAGCTCTGCCTCTGCATCTTCAGCAGCTTCTGGAAATTGATCACAGTGGCTTGGCAGTTGGATGGTTGTCAGCTGTTTCCTTATCTCTGGCAGACCTGTGGCTGCCCGATTTCTTGGACGTTTCCACCTCCACCTGATGTGCATGGAAAGAAAACAATCGATCTCTTTCAGGCAGCATGGGTGAGTGTCCATCCCATCCTGGCATCTGTTGTGTCTGAAATGCCAACATCAATCCATTCCCTGACACTCCACAGCCTTCCAGCATCTTATCCATGAGCATCCAATTCTCTGTTATACCTCCCCACTTCAGTCACGACTCCTGCTTGCCAAGGCACAGTGCTGACATACGCCATCCAATTGTACCCATCCCTGACACCCAGCAGCATCCAATCATCATGTGGCTATGAAGTGCACACCAGGAAGTGACTCCGAAATCTCTTTACAAACATGCCCCATTGTGGTGACCACATCTGTGCTGGTGGATGTGCATGTGATGCTTGTTTTGACTGCTAGATGCCATCCTCAGAAGTTTCCTCAGAGTTTTCCTCTGTGATTTCTCAGAGCTTTCCCCCAAGGTGTCGAAGAGAGTCACAATGGCGGCTGCAGTGTGGGTGGAGACTCCAGATGGTCCAGCCTCATTGAGGTCATCTTCTGCAAAAGAAGACACATGCTTCAATGCTAAGAGGGGACAGCTATTCAGGCAGATTGCTACTTACTTGATATGAATGAAGGTTTTGTGAATTCTCACTTCTGTGGTGCACATCAGCCTGACTTTGGTCACAGCTCTTTGTTCAGTGTTCCCTGACAGCTCCATGGCACGCTCCTTAAAGGGAGTTAGGGGATGCAGCTAGGAGTCCTCGCCTCCAGTTTTCTTCCGCTTCCTCCTATTATGGGCCAACTTCTGCGGGAACAAAAGAGGCGATTGAAGGCCTGATGGTTGGGTGCTGTGGGCTGTCAGGGATGGGTACAATTGGATGACGTATGTCAGCACTGTGTCTTGGCAGGCAGGAGTTGTGATTGGAAGGGGAGTGTGCCCGAGGCTTGTGTGCTCATGGA
Source organism: Sphyrna mokarran (assembly GCA_024679065.1). Taxonomy (NCBI): domain Eukaryota; kingdom Metazoa; phylum Chordata; class Chondrichthyes; order Carcharhiniformes; family Carcharhinidae; genus Sphyrna; species Sphyrna mokarran. The sequence goes on along the minus strand of JAGIQG010000012.1, from coordinate 23,406,287 downwards.
TAAGGGGCTGGACGGCTGTGGAGTGTCAGGGAAATGATTGATGTTAGCATTCCAGACACAACAGATGGGACTGATGCCAGGATGGGATAGACACTCACCCTTGCTGCCTGAATGAGGTCGATCATTTTCTTTCCATGCTGGCCGAAACCTAGCCCAACCCCAGGTCATCGACATTGTCAGAGGAAGAAGATGGCTCGTTTCTCCTCCATGGTGTCCAGCAGCTGTCCTAACTCTCCCCCAATAAAGTGTGGGTCTACTTTGTGCTGTGCTATCTTCCTGGTGTGACTGGCTGTGGTTGCAATGGGAGGGTTTAAATGCAGCTTTCCCTAGTAAACGTCGCACAAGCCTTCATGATGGTGTGATTTTTCATTGCACCAACTGTTGAAATGTTGTGATGCAGAGCATGCTTGCGATATCTGCATGGTTCACTCCATGATTTTCTTCCCAATTTTTGGGGAAAATTCTGCCTGTAATTTGGCCAATCATGCTTGTGCTAGTGCTATGAAAGAATTAATCAATTTGTCCCACTTCATTTTTTCTCCATTGTTCTGCAAATATTTCTTCTTTAAGTTTATATCCAGTTCTCTTTAGAAAGTTACTAAAACATTTGCTTTCACCAACCTTTCAAGCAGTGCATTCCAAATCACAAAAACATGCTGTATAAAAATAATACTTCTCATTTCTTCTCTAACCTGTGTTGTCTGACTATCAACCTATGTGTCGGTGGAAAAAGTTTCTTCTGATCAAAATTCCTTATAAGTTTGATAAACATTATTAAAACCCCATTTAACACTTTAAATGTGTAGTAAATGTTATAACATTAACACTTATTCTATACCAAGCTGATAAGAAAAATTATTTAGAACATAGAACATAGAACATTACAGCACAGAACAGGCCCTTCGGCCTTCGATGTTGTGCCGACCAAAATAAAAAGCAATGCCCCTCCAAACTAAACCATTCCCTTCTCTTCCATATACTTATCAATTAACCTCTTAAACGCCACCAAACTTGGCGCATCTACAACAGCTGCAGGCAGGGCATTCCACTCCCTAATCACTCTTTGAGTAAAGAACCTACCTCTGATATCCGTCCTATAACTCATACCCCTTAATTTAAAGCTGTGTCCCCTCGTGCTAGCTTTCTCCATCCTAGGAAAAAGGCTATCACTGTCCACCCTATCTAAACCTCTAATCATCTTATATGTTTCAATAAGGTCTCCTCTTAGCCGCCTCCTTTCTAACGAAAACAACCTCAAATCCCTCAGCCTCTCTTCATAAGACCTGCCCTCCATACCAGGCAACATCCTGGTAAACCTCCTCTGTACCCTCTCCAATGCCTCCACATCTTTCTTATAATGTGGGGACCAGAACTGCACACAATACTCCAAGTGCGGCCGCACTAGAGTTTTGTACAGTTGCAACATGATGCTGCGGCTCCTAAATTCAATCCCCCTACCAATAAAAGCTAAGACTCCATATGCCTTCTTAACAACTTTATCCACTTGACTGCCTACTTTCAGGGATCTATTGACACATACACCAAGAAAGGCAGTTTTTTAAGGCAGTTCTGCCATCAAACTTTTTTTTAACCCTACATAAAATACATTTGGCTTGTGCAAGACAGAATTACATTAGAATTACTCTCAAGCTTTACTACTTGTAATGGATTTTGTCACATGTTCTATGTAAATTGATTAAGGTACTCACAAAGATTTTACCAGTCCAAACTCCAGGCCTTATCTGATATACTTCATTCCTCTTCACTCCTAGAGTCTTTACACCCCATTCAGTCTCAGCTAATTTTGATGCAGATGTGATTCATATTCTCAACAAAAAATACTTTATCTAGGTGTGACTAAGTTTCTAACCAACCTAAAATCAACCTCATAGCCTTGTTTGCCCATGGTATCTGTTTCCCTGATGATACTAGATAATTTTTTTTTGCTAATTAATGCCAAAACCAACAACTTTGTTAACGCTGAACATGGCTGAACAACGCTGAACGTGTTCTATGTTCTATGTTCTATGGCCATTATGCTGAAGTGAAAGTTTTATCTCTAGCATTTGAATAAAGCATAGAATCCTGAGAAAACTATTGTATGTGGGGGTGACTGACAGAATTGAAAGCCACAATGATTATTGTCACCATTGCTTATAGTGGGTATGTTCATGTGAACATAATCTTATCGCTTTATACAATAATCCATATTATGTAATTAATAAGATTACAAAATAAAGTACTAGTACCAGCACAGATGGCTAATGTTACTAAGATGCCTGGACAACATTATCCAGGCACCTTAATTGTAGTGGTTTAATCTGAACGTTCAGTTTCAACACACATACTAACAAATTACTGAAGTTGCATCACAATACCAATGACAATTTGGACTTACATTGCATCTTTAATGTAGGGAAACATCTCAAGATGCTTAACATATGAGTTATCAAACAAATTTGGCATTGAACCACATGAAATTATTAGGATTGGTGACCAAAAAGGTGAAGAGGGACAGAGAAATTTAGGTTGGCAATTCCAAACTTAATGGCTGCAATTTTCCAACAATTTACCTGGCATAGATTGCATTGAGGTGACATAGGGATGGAGAATTGCAGATGAGAGTCTAATGCATTCAGCACTGGTGCAAAACCCCATTGCGATCCTCCTGGTCACCATGCCTGGACGTAATCTGGTTCACATCCAGTGAATTTAAATAAATATTTAAATATGCTTTGTCAATTTCAAGCTGGATTCTCCCTGTTCCCAGGATTTTCTGACCCTCAAGTGCAGCAGAAGCATGGTGAGAATCACTACTGGTCTCCACAAATGGAGATGAAACATGTTGGTTATGCTGGTGGGTTCAGGAGCCATTAAAGATCCCGGCTGGTCAGGGACATGACTGAGCAGTGCCAACCTGGAAATACCACTTTGAATAGTGTCATCGGATATTTTACACCTGTCTATGAGGCAGAAGGTGTTATCTTTTGTAATGCAATAACACAAATAACACAAATTAAAACGCAACATTGTCACATGAGATTGATTACTATCTGAGTTATTAATTGAGTTTGATTTTGTTGTGGAGAATTAAGTGCACAGTCAGCCTCTTAAATTTGAAAACAAGTAGAATCACTGACAGCAGCCTGTGAAATCTTAATCTCACTTAGTCAACTATGAGGATAACAAAGGAACCTTGCTTCAACTGAGAAACTTTGCTTCAGTTGACAACTAGTTCATAGTCTGTCTTATTGTATATTCCTCGCTCTATGAAAGAATTAATTGGGAATCTGGTAATATTTTAAAAAATACACTGACTCAAAAGTTTATTTCACTAACTGGAGCATAACTTCAACATCTCTCACTCAACTCTGCCTCTAAGTTCTCCTGTGGGGTCTCAGCATTAGAAAAACCAATGCACCAAAAATATTAAGAAATCCAGTAAGGCATCATCACCTGTCACAGTTGGTTATATTTTAAATTGAAATGTGGCTGAACTACCAGGTCAGTTGGCTAAACTAAATGTGGTATTGGCTAGTTAAGCAGGCACATACAGTGAACTAATCAAAATATTAATCATTCATAACACAGTGTGCACATCATGAGAAAGGCAGGACCTTTCAGTGAAATATCCATTAAAAGATCATTAATGGAATCCTAATAAAAGCAAAGGCAAGAAAATTTTAAAATTTAAATTTAGCAAGTGAGGATCCTTCACTATAACATCTATTGGGCAATTATACTCTTGAGTAATGTATCCTGTTTCACTGTCCCCTGCTATGTGCAAATTAGCTCTCCATTCTTTCATAAGTTCCACTGGAAAGCTGCAGATATCAAGCTCGAGCTAGGCTATCAACTCCAGCTCTGAGGAGACCTCAGCGGATCCAGATTGAAGACCATCACAAAGCACACCCATATTCTTCAGTAGCACAGGCACATGTATGTCAGTGGGTCCTAGAGTAGCCTCAGGGTTGCAATCTAGTGAACACAACATAATGTCTTATCCACAGCAGGTGGAGGCAGGGCATCTTATGTTACCAGCACTTGGAGGATGCTAGAGCACTAGAGGGCAGGAATCTGCTGAATTTCAGTCAGATGATGAGCCACTGGACTCAACTCTAAATCAATTGATACAGCTTCAGTGACTATCCAAGGAATATCAGGAAGTAATGTAGGTTTCACTTCCTAGATTGCAATGTACGTTGGAGGAATCCAGCTGCCTTCAGACTGAGGTGATAGTATGGCCAACTCAACGAGGTCAAACAAACTGGAAAGTTGGCAGCTGCCATGGAAATGTTGGCTTATAACCAGTACTGGAGCTGCCCTTCATTCCTTTAGCCATTCATAAGTATCAATGTGAGAGGGGACAGGGCATTTCAATTTCACTCCAGCTGCTTCTTCCATGCGTCAGTCAGGTGCCTGCGCTGCTGGGTGAACACATGAGGAGGCAGCACTTTCTGATGTCTGAGGCTGAAAGACCATCTCAAAATAACACATTTTCTCAGGACTGACAGATGTCCTTGAGGTGTCATCATAAGACCAGAAGATATAGGACATAATTAGGCCATTTGGCCCATCGAGTCTGCTTCACTATTCAATCATGGCCATGTGATTTTTATCCTCATTCTCCTTCCTTCTACCCATAACCCTTGATCCCCTTATTGATCAAGAACATATCTAGCTCTGTCTTAAAGGCACTCAATAACCTGGCCTCCACAGCCCTCTGTGGCAATGAGTTCCACAGATTCACCACTCTCTGGCTGAAGAAATTCCTCCTCATTTCAGTTTTAAAGGAACGTCCCTTCACTCTGAGGTTATACCTCAGGAGTTCGAGTCTTTCCCACTAATAGAAACATCCTGTCCACGTCCACTCTATCTAGGCTTCTCAGTATTCTATCAGTGTCAATTAGATCCATCTTCATCCTCCTAAAGCCCATCAAGTATAGACTCAGATTCCTCAACTGTGGCTCATGACAAATCTTTCTTGGGATCATTCTTGTGAACTCCTCTGGACCCCCTCCAAGACTGCACATCCTTCCTTAGGTATGGGGCCCAAAACTGCTCACAATATTCCAAATTTTCTGACCAGACCCTTGTACAGCCTCAACAGTACATCCCTGCTCTCATATTCTAGCCCTCTAGAAATGAACATTAACATTGAATTTGCTTTCTTGTCTGCCAACGGAATCTGCATGTTAACCTTAAGAGAGTCCTACACCAGGATTCCCAAGCCCTGATGTTCTTCAGATTTCTGAAACCTTACCCATTTAGAAAATAGTCCATGCCTCTATTCTTTCTACAAAGGTGCATAATCTCACACTTTCCCACATTGTATTCCATTTGCCATTTCTTTGCCCACTCTCCTAACCAGCCCGAATCATTCTACAGCCTCCCCACTTCCTCAACACTATTTGTCTCTCTACGTATCTACTCATCCTTCAAAGTATTAGAGCAAGTTGTCTAACAGTGCAGTGTGTCTGGAGGTTCATGACTGAAATTTGAGGAGTAGCGATGATAGTTCTCATACTGACCATTAAGGAGGAGACTTGTCCAGGAATGTTCTTTTTGCATCTTATCAATCTCCCCCAGGAATCTTCTGGTAATGAAGGCTTCATTGGAATGCCTGCCTTATCTAGCCATGCCTCATCTGGTCTCTTAGCCTGCTTCTTTGGCTTTTAGATCATCCTCATCTTCTCATCAGACAGGTCCTGCCCTTTTGTATTTCTAGTTTGTGTAACACACAGCAAGCCAGATTGATGTATGACATCCTTTCAGGATTGTGCTTCAGTGCACCACCAGATCTATCCAGACACTCGAACTGCAGTTTTAAGATCTGTTCTCTCAGCAGGGGTCTGACAAAGCTGCATGGGTATCATCAGTCACATTTTTTGTCTATAGTCTTTGTCCCCAAGAAACCAACACTGCATCCTGCATGGTTCTGGGAAGATGTCAGAGATTGGAGACATATGAGGATGTAGGAATCGTGGATATTTCTAGGGTATTTTGTGCAAACCTGCATGATACATTCATTATGGTTGCAGACCAGCTGAACATTGAAGGAATGGAAGATCTTGCAGTTGATGTACTGGTCTATTTATTGCTAGGAAGATTTAAGAGGCATATGAATGGCACCCTGCCCCAGTGGAAATCCAGAAATCTCAGCGAAGTCCAGTGCCCTTGCATCCTGGCTTGCCTGATTTTCATTAAAGTTGGCAGTGGATGCATTCCATCCAGTGCTGAATCCTGCACTTGACTTGTGCAGATGTTGATGACACTGGTTCTTGCACATCCTCAGGCAGCACGTGTAAAATCTATAGACTTTTCAAGGCATCTACACATGATAGCATTCTGGGGATTATACTCTGTGTCTGGATGAGGCCCTGCTGCTCCTTAATGTTGTGACGTTTGCTTTCTCCTTTGGTGAGCCAAGCATCTCTATCACAGCCTTCTCCTTCTCTGAAAATCCCAACCTGAGTCAATGAAAGAGACCTTAGGACAGGATCAAAAGCTTGGTCAAGAAAGGTTTCAAGGAGTTTCATTAATGAGGAAGCAGAAGTGGGAGTGGGAGTATAGGAAGGGAATTCCATAGCCTAAGGCTAAGTCAGTTACAAGTCAGAATCATTGAGCTGGAATACAAATTAGAGATTCTCTGACACACAAGGAAGGGAAAATAATATGTGGGTGGCTTTCTACAGAGTACAGTCAGGCTCAAAAAAAATGCATATAGGAAGCAGTATATGGCTGTCAGTTAGAAGGGAAGTGGGAACCTAGGGGTTTTAGAAAGGAAATCCTGCAGACACTGGTCCTATCCAACTGATGCAATGTACAGACAATGTGCATGTTATCTATGGGAATAAGCATGATAGCTGCAGAGAGAGTAGCTAGAATAATAATCGTAGCACCTTGGAACAGGAGACAACCCAAACATAGAGGAGTAGGATGGATAGCCTATGGTCAGAGGGGATTTATTAATTAGTAGGAGTCCTGTAGAGTCAAGGGCTAGGCTATAAATTGAAAAGAATACTTCATAGGTGGTTACTACCCAAGTTACATGCTAACTGGTACAGATAAACAAGGTGAATATAGCTGAAAAAACCTGGTGTATAAAATAATAATAGATCAGAACAAGGGAAGGGATAAGGGTACTATAAACATTTGGGGAACAGATACTATTATAGAACATGTATACAAAATAATCAGTAAAAACAAAATGTGTGGAACAATTAATAAAGGCAAATTAAATTGCCTGTGGAACAATTAATAAAAGCAAATTAAATTGCTTGATAGTAATGTGCACAGCATCTGAAACAGAATGGGGAAGTCCAATGCAATAATTCACAGCAAGGAACAAGCTGTTGTAATGATAACTGAAACATAAAGAATAGGAGTGTCAGTTAAATATTCAGGATATAGTATATTTAGAACAGATGGCGAAAGGAGATGGGTAGGCTGGCTAATTACAGATATCAAAACGGCAGTGGAAAAAGGGACATAACTAAAACTAAGAATCCATGTGCATTGAGATCAGTGATAAAAACTGATCATGCTAATTCCGTACTCTATAAATCACCTAAAATTAGATCTGAAATGGAAGAAGAACTAGATAAGCAGATCAATGAAATGAGTAAAACTTGCATAATTATCAAGGGAGATTTCAAGTATCCCCAAGTAAACCAAGGGTTATGGAAAGGAGAATAGAAATTGGATTTTTTAGTGTGTACAGACAGTTTTCTTGCCAAGTACAAAAGAAACCCAACAAAAGAAGAATCACTACTCAATCTACAAAAGGGAAATGAAGCAGATTCAAAATGTAATAGCGGCAACAACATGATAAATATTTAAAATTATGTTTGATAAAGACAAAAATTAGGCAAAACCCAAAGGTTAGTGTTAAGATGGCCACAGAGGATTATCAATAGATCTCCCCAATGGCTTGTTGAATATGAACATGCTTTACTTTATTGCGGGGAAATGAGAAGCAGAAAGTGATCCTACTGATGGCATGCGAATTTTCTTCTTTCAGTGTAATCAAAAGACTGACTTATCTGGATGCCCGACTCAAAAATCTTTAGTGAATTGCTGGACTTGGTTAAAAGCTATTATGACCCTAAAACTTATATTATGCCCCAGGAATGCCACTTTAACACAATAGGATGAACTCCTGAGAATCTGTCATTTAATTTTTGACCAGGCTGTGAAAACTGGCAGAGCACTATAAATTTGAGCGTCCCTGAATAACATGTTGTAAGATAGGCTGGTCTGTGAAATTAATGAGGTGACAGTGCAAAAAAATACTAGAAAACCCAAATTGAATCTAAAGAAGGCCATTGAAGTAGCTCTATTATTGGAGAATGCAGAACTGCAAGTAATGTTAGATAATGGTGTCCTGCAGGCTATAGAATGCCAAATGTGCACCCACATCGCCCTCAAGGCCCCAATGAAGAATCCAGGAAGATTCATGAATAGAAAGGGTTTTCATTCGATAAATGTGTAATTAGCGTGTGCCCATCATACATACCATCAGCAACCCAGCAGTGTTCATGACAGATTTATATTGAGGAATTCCAATGTCTCGGAGATCTTTAAGGAGGAGCCCAGGGTGCAGGGATAGCTCATGGTGTACATGTGGTACCCGCTTTGGACTTGGCTGATGACACCTGTGCGGAGGCCTGACACTGATGCGGAGCCTCATGTTGCCACACGTTCAATAGTAGAGTGGTGCATAGGTCTCTTCAAAATGCATTTCAGGTGCCTGGACCGCTCTGATGGGCCCCTCCAAAATAGTATCCTGATATTGTCCTGCATTGGTGATGTGCTGTACCTGACACAACCTGGTGCAGCAATGAGGAAACCTATTGGAGGAGGAGGACTTGGAGGCCTATCATCTGGGCTTTGCTGGAGAGGAGGTTGCCTAGCAGGAGTAGGAGGAGGAAGACGAGGAGGAAGAGGATGATGATGAACAACAACACGCAGGCTCTGGATGGCAGCGGCAGCCAAGGATCAGGGCTACAAGGCCGGTGGTGGAGGGTCACAGTCTCAAAGTAAGGGGTAATATGAAAATACATGTGAATTCATTTTCAAACAGAAGTAAGTCATTTGACCTCTGCAGCCTGATCCACCCATTCAATAAGATCATGGCTAATTGGCCACATTCCTATCTATCCCTGATATCCTTTGATTCCCTTGCCTAACAAGAATCCATTCATCTCCTCCTTAAAAATATTCATTGACCTTGCCTTCACCACCTTCTGAGGCAGAGAATTCCAAAGTAGCATTACCCTCTGAGAGAAAAGAATTTCTTTTCTCTGTAGAAAAAGAACTACTTCTCATTTGAAAATAGTGCCCTCTCATTCTTTCTCCATCTAGTTTATCAAGACTATCTTGGATCTTAAATACTTCAATCAAGTTGTCCCTCATTCTTCTACATTTAGGACTGAGATGAGGAGAATTCTGAAAATTTGATATCCCAAATAACGATGGATGGATAATAAATGCTGGCACTGCCATTGATGCTCACATCCCATGAATGAATTACAAAAAAAAGGATACATAATGTAGAAAGGTGGAGCCAAGGCAGATCAAATGTAATTTTGTTGAATGGCGAAGCAAACTTGAAGGATCAAATAGAACATAGAACATAGAACATAGAACATTACAGCGCAGTACAGGCCCTTCGGCCCTCAATGTTGCACCGGCCAGTGGACCCTCTAACCTAAACTATTCCAATATCATCCATATGCCTATCCACCGAACATTTGAATGCCCCCAAAGTAGGCGAGTCCACAACTGCTGCAGGCAGGGCATTCCACGCTCTCACCACCCTCTGTTTGAAGAACCTGCCTCTGACATCCGTCCTATAACTACCACCTCTTAATTTAAAGTTATGTCCCCTCGTGTTGGTCATCACCATCCGAGGAAAAAGGCTCTCACTATCCACCCTATCCAATCCCTTGATCATCTTAAACGCCTCAATTAGGTCACCGCGTAACCTTCTTCTCTCTAATGAAAATACCCTCAGGTCCCTCAGCCTTTCCTCATAAGGCCTTCCCACCATACCAGGCAACATCCTGGTAAACCTCCTCTGCACCTTTCCAATGCTTCCACATCTTTCTTATAATGCGGCGACCAGAACTGTACGCAATACTCCAAGTGCGGCCGCACCAGAGTTTTGTACAGTTGTAACATAACCTCACGGTCCTAAATTCAATCCCTCTACCAATAAAAGCTAACACACCGTATGTCTTCTTAACAACTTTATCAACCTGGGTGCCAACTTTCAAAGAGCTATGTACTTGTACCCAAGATCCCTCTGCTCGACAACACTATTAAGGGTCCTTCCATTAGCCCTATATTTCATATGCCTGTTATTCCTACCAAAGTGAATCACCTCACACTTATCCGTATTGAATTCCATTTGCCACCTCACGGCCCAGTTTGCTCCAGTTTTTATTTATTATGTTCTTTAGTTCTCTAATTTGGACCTTTGAGGAGCAACATTAGCAATAGCAACAGCATGCATTCAACTCAGTTACCTGGCTCTATAACAAAAAGGATAAACACAGAAATCCAACACATATCCAACACAACATATCTACAAAAAGAGGTTTTCAGGTCAACATACCCCACCTCAATTGCCCTTCATAACGTTGTGGTGAACTACATTCTTACACTGCTACAGCCTTTGGGGTAAAGATATTCTTTGTTAGGCAGGGAGTTCTAGGATTTTGATTCAATTACAATGAAGGATAGCTGAGATATTTCCAAGTTAAAATGATATTTGACATGGAGAGCAATTTGAAGTGTCATGGTTTTCTCATATGCCCAGTGATCTTGTCCTTCTAAGTCATAAATCATTGGTTTGAGAAATGTTGGGTGCATCTTATAGATGGAGTACACTACCACCGTGCTGTGCTATTGTTAGTTGTTTGGCTGCCAATCAAGCAGACTGCTTTGTCCTGAATGGTATTGACTTTCCCAAGTTTATGGGAACTGCACTCATTCAGACAAGTTAAAAGCACCCCATTTGTGCCTTGTGGATGGCGGAAAAAAGTCTGTGGAATCAAGAAGTCAGTCATTCACTGCAGAATACTCAACCTTTATCCTGCTATTTGTAGCCACATTTTTAATATATAAAATTTTCGATCAATGGTGACCCAACCACACCCTCCACCTCCCTCCACCCTGATAATACTCATGAGAAATCTAATGATGGTGATTGTAAGAATATTGAAAAAGTGATTTAAATTTTCAAGCTACCCCAGTATTCATTTTGCTTACAGAATCACATTTATGAATTGCATATTTTAGAAGTGCGCATTTCAGTCATTTTGCTAGTTTGCAAATTTTAGGATTAAAATGCGTTGTCTTCCCATTTTTCCTTGAGCAAAATAAAATATGCTCCATTGTGATTCTGTCATTAGTTTTGATGCCTGCTTATTGAAAAGGTATAATTAATCCCTCAGTACTAATCAATGTAATGATTGTATTTAAATTCCTGAGACTAATTTATTTCCAACCACAGGGCATAATTATACATGAGCTGTCAAATCCAATAATTGTTTATATATTTTATGTATCATATTTATTTAAACTGACAACAAAATAGCGACATAATATAGAAGTTATTTGAAATTAAAACAGGTTTCTGATTTTAATAATTGTTAAAATACAATATTTATGATAGTAATTGAAGCTACTATAAAGATGTTGCCATGTGTCTGAGTTCATCTACTATAGCTTATATGACTATGTTTTTCAGTATGGCAAGCTTTCCACTTAGAGGAGATACTAACATTGTTGGATGAAAGGTCATACAAAGACCCAGGGCGAGATTTTACAGCTTAGCTTGTCCCAAAGTTCTAAAAGCCCACTCGAGATCAATGTTCCTTTCCATTGTCTGCCCCTCACCCACTCTGATTCCATGGCAGATGGAGCAATAAAAATTCCAGTCCTAGTCTAGCCTCTCAAGTGGACATAGAGGAATAGAACTCCTCTATTTTGAAGAAGAACAGTGTCTTGCCAGTGTCTTGGCAATGCTTATTCCTCAACTAAAATCACTAAGAAAGTGATTACCTGTCTTTGTGATAATCAGAAGAATGTCAAACCCTGCCTGAATTATATCTATTACCCATTAAGGTGTGTGGTTCTGCACTGGTGGAGGATGCAGGTGACTATTATGACGGCTCTGTGAAGGGACACTTCCTTCTTCCTTCCTCATGCCCTTGGAGCTGGAGATACTTTGAGACAGAGCTTCCTCTTTTACCTTCCCCTCTTCCTACTGGCACCTGTAAAACAAAGAGGAGAGAGCAAGTGAAAGAATGAGCTGGCTCCAACATGGAGGAATGCAAGAACTTTAGGCTTCTATGTGGCTACATTGTATATATTTTATGGTTGGCATTGATGGGACATTTCTTTTATTGTGCAAGAAACAATGTTGTGCTTTTATTTGTTGACTGTTTATTGAATGTTCATGTAAATGTCCAGTACCATTTACACTGGACAGCTCTGTTGGCCCTCCATTTTTCTGATAGTATTGACACTGCCCTTTAGGCTTCTCAATTTCTTCCATTAATTGACTATCACCACCAGTTCCCCATCACATCTCAATTCCAGCCCTTTCACGCTTCACTTCTCCAAGCTCCTAACCCCACCTCTTTCCTCCCTTCGATCCCTCCACTAATGCTCTATGCTCCCCACTCACTCTTCATGTCCCTCCAACCACTGATTTACCCTTCCCAGTCACAAGACTCGATATAAGCTGTCATTCTCCTGCTCTTATCCTTTGTGCCAAACAATTTAACAGGGAAATTGCTAATCTCAGACACAATTGCACAAACCAACTGGTACACACCACCTTTAAACAAATATGAATGAGGTGCAATGAGATTCTCATTGCCCATCCGGGGGGAAGAGAATGTCCCTCCTCTCTGTTAAGACCCAGGCCAGAAATTCCAACATGCTTTATGAAGTTAGCCTAGATCCCAAGTTTTATATTTGATTTTGGCACTGGTGAGCACAAGGTGTATAACTCCAGCTATGATTCAAGTGACTCATTAGAGAGCTTTTATCAAATAAAGTTTATTTAAAAATACAATTAGGATATAACAAAAAAAAGCATACCTTTTACCAATTACAAGACTTAAACACGACACAGTATAATTCTTAACAGCTAGCTATCTCTGTTGTTCCAATATAAAGCAATATCCTCCAGATATACACCTTTCTCCAGCATTAGTTAGCACAAAAACAAGTATGCTCATGTGATGCCAGATTTCGAGCTTTTTAACACTTCTGAACAGCGAACTTGATAACTGTCTTCAAAAAAGAATATATCCTCCAAATAGCTGAATCTCAGAGAGGTAAACCCAATCTCTGGTAGCTTCAACACAGCAAAAACTCAGAGAAGGTGAAAAACATTGCTGCTTCTCTCCATCTCAAGCAAATTCTGAAAGCAAAACTAAAACTAGAAAGCTGTGTGAAAAAAAATTGCTGTCCCTCATTCACATGACATGACCTTTCAGTCATTTCCAATCAAACTCCACTCAATAATCCCAGTAGAACATTAAAACTACAGAACACTGTATTCACTCAGATCAACATGATGTACCTTATGCTGCTTCAGAAACAGTAAAGGACACTCCTTACAATCAACACGGTGCTGACAAAACATCTTGCAAAGAAACATGATTAAAATAAGTTTCTTAAAGGCACAGTATCATCACATCTCCTCCACTGCATCCAGCAAATGGCCCAGCTCTCCCACAGTGAATCTCCGTGCCATCCTCATGGCATAAATGCCTCAGTGTCCATCGTTAGCAGTTATATTCAGCTATCCATTGTTAATGCCATACAGCTGCAGTCACTTTGGGTGACGTGCACATCTACAGAGTCCATGGTGGTGAGAATTGCATCAAGGCTTTTTTATTGCACTAAATGCTGAAAGATTGCACCTCCTGGCTCATTCACTCACATTTTCCTTAGATTAATTTTCATAAGTGTCATAATGGTGAGAAAACAGGATCCCCTGTGTCAATTTTTTCGGCCAGCTCTGTACTACAATCTGCTGACGCTCTTGTCAGTTTTTTGACAGCTAGGAGCTTTGCGCCAGTACAGGGGCACGGAGCCTAAACATGACACTGAAGTCAGTTTCAGAGCACTTGGGTGCCATTCTGCAGGGTGCCTCGATGTGCTGGTGAACTGAGACACATCCTCACACCATTTCCCCACCCTCCCATGAACAGCAGACACCTCTCCCTGCCCACGGTGGAACAGCATTGAACGCCCCACCAGTGTGGATTGCCATCCTTGGGGCATCAGCACCCTTCTGATGAGTCCCCTGTCTGATCCCCAACATTGTCCCCGTCAAAATCCCCTTCCTGTCCTCCATGCCTGGTCCTCCCTACACAATCACTCCCCCCCCCCCCCCCCCCCCCCCCCCCCCCCCCCCCCCCCCCCCCCACCGCATGACTCCCACAATGAATAGGCGCTACTCATGTATGGCACCCTAGTCGCCATTCATAGTGTCCCCGTCATTGATTGAAACTGATTGAAAAAGCTGGTTTAAGGAGTGTCTTAAAGAAGAATAGCAAGATAGAGAGGCACAGAAGTTAAGGGAGGGAATTCCAGAGTTTAGGGCCTTGGTGCTCAAGACATGATGGAGCAATCAAAATTTGGGTAATCATTCAAACAGAAAAGGCTAGTGAGTGATTTCCACTGTATTTGAACAGTTCTAAGTGGAATGTAATCAGCTTTCAGAGATTTATCCACAGATGGTTATTTTATGGCCACGGTGATTTCAGCTTCAAAAGGACTGAAAACAAATTCATCCAGAACACAATGATATGGAAGTGATTCAACTGTGTCACCTCACACAATGGATTCTTGGTTCAAGAAATTATTGTGATCTGTCTGACAAAAGACAGCCTCATGCCTATTGTTAGGAGCTGATTACAGCTGCCAAGAAAGCTGGTGTTGTATCATTTGTTTTGGAGCCATATACAGATTGGAGACCTTCTTGGAAAAACTTTAGTTCATGCTTTCTGAAGTATGCAGCCTTGTTCTAATATCAATGGCTCATTGGATAGAATTTTATGAGATTTTTTTTCTAAAGTGTCTAGCTAGCATGAAAATGGGAGAGTTATGATCTGCTTTTTGGGTGAACTTTCACACCCAATCTAATGAAAAGATGGACTAATCAGTTTCTAGCCAGAGAGGTTTTGGGATAATTTACCTTTGTCCCAATCACACAGGATGTTATTTGTAAATTTATTTTGGCATTGTGACAGAGATTAGAGGAATTCAAACAGGGAGTTATGGGAAAGATCAGAATGGGTTTGAGAGGTGGCATTTCAGGACTTTAGAGAGGAAAGGGAAATTGAAGATGGGATGGTAATTTGCAAGGATGGTAGAGTCGGAGCTGTTTTTGTGAGGAGAGGATGATGATAGAAAAGAGTGACAACACATGAGGAACAAAAACTATTAACAATATCAGCTGACCACAGCCAGGAAAAAAATTTTAGGTAGTCAGGTAAGATAAATGTAGAATGAATATAAGGCGAAATTTGAGTAAAATAGGAGAGTTACAATTTGAGGGTTAGGGCAGGAGCATTGGAGAATGTTTGGCCCACTTGGTTAGAGCAAGGGAAGTACATATCAGAGGCAGCCGATCAGTTTCAAACTTTGTGACAAATAAGTTAGATTTCATGATTGAGGTGAGAGTGAAGAGGCAGGGAAGAGGGGTTTAAGAAGCTGTTTTGCAGAAGTGAAAAACAAACTAGAGTTATCTTTGCATTCCAGGATGGTCTTGAAGTTGAGAGCAGGACCTGATAGTGTTTTATATACCTTGGCCGTACTGATAGTGAAACCAGTTGCTTGCCATTTCCATATAAATCTGAGTCCATCAGACATAAAAGAGTAGACATGAGGACGATACCAGAGAAAATGGTGAACTAAAGTGAAAGAGAGCAATGGTTTTAATGGTGACAAAGGCTCAAATGTGGAGGTGAATGTGCAGTTAAACAAATCAATAACTGAAGAAACATTGGGCCTGATTTAACTATCATATTGTGCCTATCTTTGGGCATAAAAACTTGGTGAAGTCGGGTGTGAAGCGAGTAGCGTGATCTGAGCCTCCCTCTGTACCAGTTCCCCCTTTACCAACGCCCGAAAATTGCCACCATCGGGACTGTGCTCAAAACATGCATGTATTTAAATTGACTTAATGGGCTGCACACACCCAACTTTTCCAGCACTTTCCTCTTTATCACTGCATTCATCCATCTGGAATTGGTGCAAAAGAGACCTGCTCCATATAAGTCCAATTCGGGTGCTCCATCAGTGAGGTTAGTAAGGAGGTAAGTGCCGAGCATCTAACAGCTCTCTGCTTGAAATCAGTGTGGAGTGGGGAGAGGTGGGTCCGACAGCTCTCTGTTTGAAATCGGTGAAGGTGGGAGGGGACAGAAGATGGGTCCACTATCACTCTGCTTGAAATCGGTGGGAGGGAAAAGGGTGTCTGCAGTCATTCTGGTTGGGGTCAGTGGGGGGGAGGGGGGCTCCACTGCTTTTCTGCCTGAGCTCAGTGGGTGGGAAGGGGGTGTCCACTGCCACTCTGCCTAAGATCAGTGGGGGAAGAGAACAGTCCACTACCATTCTGCCTGTGATCTATGGGGGGAGAAGGGGGGAGTCTACTGCCACTTTGCCTGAGATTGGTGGTGGGAAGTGGGAAAGAGGGCTGCGATCGGTCTGAGAGGTGAGGATGTGGAGGGATAAGGGGATCAGTAATATTGTGGAGGTAAGACAATGTCTGTGGGTGCCAGGGGGAGGTATTATTTGGCTGGGAAGGATGTGGCAGTGGAGCAGCATTCTGTCATTTTTTTTCTGCGCGTGTAGTTGGAGGCGTCAATTGGAGCTGCAGAGTTTTGGGTGTGTTAAGTCCCACCCACAAGCTTGTGCAGCACAATTTGGAATCGATGATATTTGTGTAGGCAGACTGCGTATGACAGAGCCTGAGACTTATCTAAAAGTCGGAAGCACTCCCAGTTTCAAATCCGCCCAGCATTTAGAATCAAAATGTTAAAATAGGGCCCGTATGCTAAAGGGAGAGCCAAAGACTAAGAGGTGGAAGTTTGAAAGTGCCATTTAAGTGAATTACATAGCCCAGAAATAAAGAACAAAGAACAAAACAACATGGGAAACAGGCCCTTTGGCCCAACGAGCCCGCGCCGCCATCCCGATGTTCCCACTTACACCCATGATCCCTGACTATGTTTATAGAAATCTGCATTGGAACTAAATTAGCGAGACAATTTAGGGAGAACTTATTTTGCCAATCAGCCTAAGAGCACATCTTTGGGATGTGGGAGGAAACCGGAGCACCCGGCCGAAACTCACGCAAGCACGGGGAGAATGCGCAAACTCCACAGACACAGGCCTAAATCTATGTATCTGCACAGCAAACAGTGATAGTCACTGAGCTGTCGTGTTGCCCGTCAACTAGTCCAGTTCAAGCGTACACTAACGACGTGAAGCACTAGGATACTCTCGAAAAATCCAAGAGCAGCTCTCTCACGACCCATCGCGTGTATGCCCCTTGTTGGACAACAAGGCGGACCGAATCACCTGTAGGATAAAACAGAAGTACATCAATATCATTCACAATTTACGCAATTTCCAGGGACGTCCCAAAGCTCATGATCCCTATTTTAAACCAGTCTTCTATATCCTTCCATCCCCATTCTGTTCATGTGCCCATCTAAGCATCTCTTAAATAACTCCAGAGTGCCTGCCTCCACCACCTTACTTGGCAGTATGTTCATACCCCCACAACCTATGTGTGAAAAAACTCCCTCTAGCATCCAAATTATACCTTACACCCCCTCACCCTAAGCCCGTGACCCCTTGTTATATTTGATTCCAACCTAGGAAAATGTTTACCCACTGTTTACTCAATCCATACCCCTCATAATTTTGTACACCTCTATTAGATCTCCTCTCAGTCTACGTCTTTCTAAAGAAAACAGTCCCAATATGCCTAACCTCTCCTCGTAACTCCGACCTTCCATACCAGGCAGCATCCTGGTAAACCTCCTCTGCACTCTCTCCAGAGTCTCCACGTCCTTCCGGTAGTAAGGCGACCAGAACTGGACGCAGCATTCCAAATGACGTCTAACCAACGTTTATATAACTGCAACATTAAAGGCCAGCTCTTGTACTCTATACCCCTTCCTTTAAAGGCTAGCACACCATATGCTTTCT
Organism: Sphyrna mokarran; assembly: GCA_024679065.1. Classification (NCBI taxonomy): domain Eukaryota; kingdom Metazoa; phylum Chordata; class Chondrichthyes; order Carcharhiniformes; family Carcharhinidae; genus Sphyrna; species Sphyrna mokarran. Next base: position 23,388,035 of record JAGIQG010000012.1, on the reverse strand, counting down.
TCACAACCTTCTCCACTTGCTCTGCCACCTTCAGAGACTTGTACACCTGCACCCCCAAGTCCCTCTGCATTTCTATATTCTCAATAGATCTACCCTTTATCATATACCTCCCCGCTACATTCTTTCTCCCAAAATGCATCACCTCACATTTATCAGGATTGAATTCCATCTGCCATCTGTCTGCCCAAACTACCAGCCTATCTATGTCCTGCTGCATCGCCTGACAATGCTCCTCACTATCCGCAAGTCCAGCCATCTTTGTATCGTCTGCAAACTTGCTGATCACTCCACTTACTCCCTCTTCCAAGTCATTTATATATATTACAAATAGAAGAGGTCCCAGTACCGAGCCCTGCGGCACACCACTAGTGACCAACCTCCAGCTAGAAAAACACTCTTCCACTATTACTCTCTGTCTCCTATCACCAAACCAGTTACTTATCCATCTAGCTACCTGTCCTTGTATTCCATTAGTCTTGACCTTTTCAACTAACCTCCCTTGAGGGACTTTGTCAAATGCCTTACTGAAATCCATACAGATGACATGAACAGCTCGCCCTTTGTCGACCGTTTTTGTCACCTCCTCAAAACATTCTACCAGATTCGTAAGGCACGACCTCCCCTTAACAAATCCATGCTGCGTATCCCTAATCAGATCGCAACGCTCTAAGTGCCTAAATATCCTATCTCTAAGAATCCCCTCTAACAGCTTCCCTACCACTGACGTCAAACCCACTGGCCTATAATTTCCAGGGTTATCCCTACTACCCTTTTTAAACAATGCCACAACATTAGCTATTCTCCAGTCCTCTGGGACCTCACCTGTGTCCAAATAAGAGACAAAAATTTGCGTCAGAGACCCAGCAATTTCACCTCGCACCTCCCTAAGCAGCCTGGGATAAATGCCATCAGGCTGCGGAGATTTATCAGTTTTAATGCTACCTAGAAGCTCTAACACTTCCTCCCTCCGTATTAATATTTCCCTCAACTTGTCCACAGCTCCCTCAGAGACAGGACCAGTCAACAAGCCCCTCTCCTTCGTGAATACCGACGCAAAGTATTCATTCAGGATCTCCCCCATTCCCTTGGACTCTAAGCACAGTTCCCCTCCTTTGTCCCTAAGAGGACTGATTTTTTTCTCTAACCATCCTTTTATTCCTAACATAGGAGTAAAAGGTTTTTGGATTTTCCTTAATCCTATCTGCCAAAACCATTTCATGCCTCTTTTTTGCCCTTCTAAGTCCCCGTTTGAGCTCCCTCCTACTCTCTCTATATTCTTCAACGCTCTCTCCGTTCACAGCTGCTTTGACCTAACATACGCCTCTCTTTTCTTCCTAACCAAGTCCTCAATATCCCTAGTAATCCAAGGCTCTCTAATCCTACCTTTCCTATCCTTCCTCTTAGCCGGCACATATTTTTTCTGCAACCTTTTCATTATTCTCTTGAAAGAATCCCACATGCCAAACATGGACTTACCCTTGAACAACTTCTCTCAATCAGTTTCCATAAGTTCCTGCCTAATCCGACCGTAGTTAGCCTTCCCCCAGTTTAGCACTCTCCCCTTAGGGCAACAAGCATCCTTTTCCATCTGTATCCTAAAGTAGACAGAATTGTGGTCACTGTTAGCCACATGTTCCCCTACTACAACCTTAACCACCTGCCCTGGCTCATTACTCAGAACTAAATCCAATATAGCCCCCTCTCTAGTCTGGCTAGCCACATACTGCTCCAGCGATCGTTCCAGTACACATTTTACAAATTCCTCCCCTTCCGAACCCCCAGCTCTACGTACCTCCAATCCACCCTAGGGAGATTAAAATCCCTAGGATTTTATATAACGACTCTGTTCTTTCTGCACCTATCCAAAATATCTTTACATATGCCTCTTCCACTGCCCGCGAGCTGTTGGGTGGTCTATAATATACCCCTAGCATAGTAATTGCCCTCTTCCTATTCCTCAACTCCACCCACAGCGACTCAACTCCTAACTCCTCTATATTGTCCTCCCTCTGCACTGTGATGCTCTTCCTAACTACAATGCCACTCCCCCACCTCTTTTTGACCCTCCTCGGTCATGCCTGACAGAGAATACCCAGGAATATTCAGCTGCCAGTGCTCCCCTTCCTTTAACCATGTCTCCGTCACTGCAGCCACATCTAAGTTCCTTGCAAACATTAAAGCCTAAGTTCATCTGTTTTTCCTGATATGCTCCTCGCATTGAAACAGACACACTCCAGACCTCCAAGCCCACTCGGAACCTCCTTCTTCCTGATGTATTTCCTCCCATCCAAGCTTACTCTATCTCCCATTTTGCTCCCAATCTCACTACCTATCGAGCTATCGATCCCAATCCCTTCCCCCTCCATATTAAACCCTGCCGAAACATTCCAGCTAACCTCCCAGCTAAGATATTCACACCCTTCCCATTTAAGTGTTCCCCGTCCCTGCTATACAGGTGCCCTTCTTTCACAAATACTTCCCAGTTATCCACAAATATGAAACCCTCTGCCCTACAGCCTACCTTCAGCCACGCATTCAGCTGTAGGATCTCATTTCTCCTGGCTCCACTATTACCTGGCCCTGGCAGCAGCCCTGAGATCACCACCCTGGAGGACCTTCTCTTCAGCCTACCCCCCAACTCCCTAAACTGCCTTTGTATATCCTCCCTGCTCTTCCTTCCTATGTCCTTCTCTCCTATGTGAATAATCACATCTGCCTGTGTCCCCTCACCCTTCAAAATGCCCTCTACCCTGTCAGACACATCTTGCACCCCTGCTCCAGGGAGGCAAACTACCATCCTGGAGTCCCACCTTTGACCACAGAACCACCTATTCCTTTAACCACCCATCCCCCATTACTATCTCCCTTCTAGCCCCCTTCCTCCCCTCTGAGGTACTCTGGTCCTCCTGCCTTACCTTTTTCACCCCTCCACACTCGATATTTTGGGGGACTACCACTGGTGAAGTCTTTGGACTATTACCCCTCTTTTTCCCCTTCTTTACAGTAATGCACCTGTAAGGGTCAGGGTCCCCACCCACCCCCCCACCCTCCCTCCCTCCCAGGCTCTGGGTTTCCCACCTTACTCTGCCTCCCATCCACTATTGCCTCGTTCTCCCTGACTAAAAGCACATCTTCCAATTGCTGCTCTAATTTCTTGACCCAGGCCCTCAGATACTGCAGCTCTAAACATTTGACGCATATGTGGACTTTCGGGAGATGTCTTGCCTCCAGGAACTCCCACATATGACACCGTACGCAGGTGAGGCGTCTTCCTGTAATCCCTGCCATTGTCCTGAACACCTTTGGAGGTATGAACGCAATTGGAAAACCAGCAACACTTTGCCTAAGCCTGCTCTCGCCTAAGCCCAGTGAGCCAAAGCCCTCAAATCTCTCACTCTGCTCCCTGCTCACTCCCCTGCCCGCTGTCTACTGTCACTTTCTTTTTATACTCCCCACTCTCTTCCCAGCTACCCTCATGCCCAATTACGGCAGCAAAAAACAAACAAAAAACCTGTGAACTGGAAATAAAAAAAAGCGATTTGAAAATTTTCACACTCACCACAGCCACCAGCACTTCCAAACACTCTGTTCCAGAGAACAGACCATTTGACCAAACTAAATGCCAATCTACCCTCCACACAAACTTCCTCCCTCCTTTTTTCATCTAACCCCATCTTTATCTATTAATTTCTCTCTCATGAGCTTCCCCTTAAAATCTATAATGCTATTTGTCTCAACTATTGCTTATGATCCCATGAGTTTACTGCACACCAATTCTGACCTCTTGCACATTCCTGATGTTAAATCACTGCATTATTGGAGGGTGCATTTGCAGTTGCCTTTGTCCAAAGTTCTGTAATTTCCTCTCTGAACTTCTCTGCCTTGCTTGCTTTCTCTCTACCTTTGAAATGCTCCTTTAAACCTACTTCTTTGACTAAACTTTAGATAATCTGCCTGATATCTCCTTCTGTGGCTCAGTGCCAAAAATACAAAATAATAATGATACATGCAATAGGTTTGCTCCATTAATTGCTACATTAACTGTGTTATAGAAATACAAGGTGTTATTATTGCAATTAGTTCCATATTCTAACATCTTTCCATCTAAAGAAGATATGAATTCCTTATTAGATTTATTATAAACTTTATTATATTATCTTATGTTTATTGTTTCTAATTATTATCTCTCCTCAAAGCGAAAAATTCTTCTCTGTGTATAATCTATCAAATTCTCCCACAATTTTTGAGATCTCCATCAGATAAGCACTCAGCCTTCTCAACTCCAGGGTAAAAAGCTCCAAAATGTCACCAACAGCAACTTGTATTTACATAGCACCTCTGCTATAGTAAAACATTCCAAGATACTTTGCAAGCATGTAGTTAAATAAATTTGACACTGAGCCAGAAGAATTTCTTAAAGGAAAAAAGTGAAAGAGGAAGGCAGAAAGAGTGTAACGAGAGAACCCCTGGGCTAGGGCTTTGTCTGCTGAAAGTACAACCCTTCCTACTATGTCCCTGGAAGATTTCTGATTAAGTTTTGGAATGAGATGCCAAGTAAAGTCATGATAACCCTCGCTGGAAAGAGATAATCAGAGGCAGATGGAGCCGAGCGCTCAATATTGCTCTCGATCTGGCAATGTCTCAGGCATTGTAAATAATAACTGCCAGTAGGGTTATAGATGATAAACTCAGCCTTTTGGCACAGAATTTCAGTGCTCATATTGCTGAACTGCAAAGTAGCTTAATAAAGTGAAATGAAGTTATTGTCAAGAATGCCGCTTCCTCAGTTGAGGCCTGCTTTCATTCCTGGAAAACCTGTTATCCATGCTGATTTATCGGGAGAGTTGAGCTGGAAGAGGAGTGTCCAGAAACAATGGAGGGTGAGGTGCTCTTTTTTTGAAAGCTGGCTACCACTTTTTCGTAACATCAGTAGAAATGCTGGGCACATTAGTTTGAAGGGGCACATTTTACCCTGTTTCTAAGGCCTGGAACACCCACCCACTAGCCTGCATTTTCATAGCTTTAATTGCAGAGGTCTGATGAAGCTGGAAAGCATCTGAAAGCTTCTTGAACGCAGTTTGTCTTGTTTTATCCTGAAAGTAATAACTGACAATCCTACTAAGGCTTGGCCTCCCTAAATTCCATGAATGGCAATAATTTGGAGTCATAAACTGCAGTTTATTGTTAATTCTGGACTTTACCCCTTGTCGTGACACACCTTTTTTGATGTTGTAATGTTATTTATTATGTTGACAGGAGTGATCTCAGGCTGGATTGCAAGTCTTGTGAAATGATGCACAGGAATCCTGTTGCCCCACAGAATAGAGTGACAGCCAAAAATTGGGATTCCTAAAGAGCTGCAAGGAAATCTGGATTCATCTAACCTACCCCATTGATTCCGATTGGGTTCCTGCCACTGGCAGGTGGCAACCCAATAATTATGCGAACCAGTTAACTGTAATATAATTAGTGGGTTTGATGGCCCATTCACTAGCCCCCCTGCCATGAACCCAGCCATCAGGAGGTGCGTCAACACCAGATTCATCAGCCGCACTCACAAGACAGCCCTGAACATCACCCAAGCACAATGCAATGCCATCCATGCTCTCTAGACCAACTGCAACATTGTCATTAAACCAGCAGACAAAGGAGGGGCCATCGTCATCATGAACAGAATGGATTACTGCAAAGAAGTGTACTGACATTAAACAATGAGGAACACTACAGACAGTTACCCACAAATCCAAACAAAGAACACACCCATCAACTCAACACTTTGATCAAGAACTTTAATTCAGACTTTCAGAGCACCCTCCATGCTCTCATCCAACATACTCCCCACGTTAGAGATCTCTACTGCCTCCCAAAGATACACAAGGCAAACACACCTGGCCGTTCCATCGTATCGGGCAATGGGACCCTGTGTGAGAACCTCTCCAGTTATATCAAGGACATCCTGAAACCCATTGTACAAAGAACCCCCAGCTTTTGTCACGACATTACGGATTTCTTACAGAAACTCAGTACACATGGAGCAGGTGAACCAGGGACACTCATCATAATGGATGTCCCTACGCTCTACACCAACATCCCCCACGATGATGGCATTGCTGCAACTGCCTCAGTAGTCAATGTCAACAACTGCCAGTTTCCAGATGCAATTTTACAACTCATCCACTTCATCCTGGACCACAATGTCTTCACCTTTAACAACCAGTTTTTCGTCCAGACACACGGAACAGCCATGGGGACCAAATTCGCACCTCAATATGCCAACATCTTCATGCACAGGTTCGAACAAGAATTCTTTACCGCACAGGACCTTCAACCGATGCTATATACTAGATACATCGATGATGTTTTCTTCCTTTGGACTCATGGGGAACAATCACTGAAACAATTATAAGATGACATCAACAAGTTCCATCCCACATCAGACTCACCATAGGCTAGTCTCTGGAATTGGTTACATTCTTGGACACACGCATCTCCATCAGGGATGGTCACCTCAGCACCTCTCTGTACCGTAAGCCCACAGATAACCTCACGATGCTCCAGTTCTCCAGCTTCCACCATAAATACGTTAAAGAAGCCATCCCCTACAGACAAGTCCTCTGTATACACAGGATCTGCTCAGATGAGGAGGATTGCAACAGATACCTCCAGACATTGAAAATGCCTCAGAAGAACAGGATATACAAAGAACAAAGAACAAAGAACAGCACAGCATGGGAAACAGGCCCTTCGGCCCAACGAGCCCGCGCCGCCGTCCTAACGTCTTAATGACATATAGAGACCAATATAGGGACAATTTGTTACCCAATCAGCCTAAGAGCACATTTTTGGGATGTGGGAGGAAACCGGAGCACCCGGAAAAAACCCACACAACCACGGGGAGAACGCGCAAACGCCCGCAGACACAGGCCCAAATCCATGAGTCTGCACAGCAACAGTGATAGTCTCTGAGCTGTCATGTTGCCCATCTGATGGTCCAGTTTAAGCATACACTAACAACGTGAAGCACTAGGCCACTCCTGAAGTAACCTCCAGGAGCAGCCCTCGCACGACCTGCCGAATGCATGCACCTTGTTGGTCAACAAGGTGGACCAAATAGCCTGTGGAAACAATTAAAGTATTTAAACAGTCCTCCTATATCCCTCTATCTGCAGACCGCTCATGTGGCTGTCCAAGAAACAACCCTAGCGTGCCTGCTCCCACCACCTTACTCGGTAGTGCATTCCACACCCCCACTACCCTTTGTATGAAAAAATGCCCTCTAATATTAGTCTCATACATAGCCCCCCTCACCCTAAGGCCATGACCCCTCGTTCTATCCGAATCTAATGGTGGAAAAAGCTTACCACCATTTACTCTATCTATACCCCACATAATCTTATATACCTCTAATAGATCCCCTCTCAGCCGACGTCTTTCAAGGGAAAACAACCCCAGTATGGCGCTCAACTCATCGATCGACAGTTTCGATGCACCACAGTGAAAAACCACACCGACCTCCTCAGAAGACGAACATAGGACATGGTGGACAGAGTACCCTTCGTTGGCCTGTACTTCCCCGGAGTGGAGAAGCTAAGTCATCTTCTCTGGAGTCTTCAACACATCATTGATGATGATGAATATCTCACCAGGGTCACCCCCACATCCTGGCTTCTTGCCTTCAAACAACCACACGACCTCAAACAGACCATTGTTTGCAGCACACTATCTAGTCTTTAGGAGAACAGTGACCACACAAACCTGGCACAGCAACCTCTGCAAGACATGCCGGATCATCGACATGGATGATGTCATCTCATGTGAGAACACAATCCACCAGGTACACGGTACATACTCCTGCAACTCGGTCAACGTTGTATACCTACTACGCTGCAGGAAAGGATGTCCAGAGGCATGGGACATTGGGAAGACCATGCAGACGCTACGACAATGGATGAATGAACCTTGCTCAACATTCACCAGGCAAGACTGTTCCCTTCCTGTTGGCGAACACTTCAGCAGTCATGGGCATTCGGCTTCTGATCTTCTGGTAAACATTCTCCAAGATGGCCTTCATGACACACAACAGCGTAGAGTCGCTGAGCAGAAACCGATAGCCAAGTTCCGCACACATGAGGACAGCCTTAACTGGATCTTGGGTTCATGTCGCACTATCTGTAAACCCCATGAATTGCCTGGGCTTGTAAAATCTCACTTACTGTCCTGTCTGGAGACAATACACATCTCTTTAATCTATGCTAATGCTATCTCCACTCACACTGTTTGCATCTTTAAGACTCGAGTAGCAGGTTAACTGTAAAGACTTCCATTCTAATCAGTATTTTGTAAACTGTCTGTGACTTTATATGCCCTTTTCTGATCAGAACCTTCCATACACCTGGCAAAGAAACACCGTTTCCGAAAGCTTGTGAGATTACTATCAAATAAACTAGTTGGACTCTAACCTGGTGTTGTGAGACTTCTTACTGTGTTTACCCCAGTCCAACACCAGCATCTGTACATCATGCACCCAGCCACCCAGAAGAAACAGCACCGGGCAAGCTTTGGTATTGGCAATCACAAGCAGAAACGTGGCGTGCTGGACACTGAAGGTCCAGGGAAGTATCACAAACTCCTCAGAAAAGAAGGGTATCCCCCCCCCGTTCAACCACTCACACTATGCAGGCGAGAGCGTGTCCTGACCCGACTGCCTCTCAGGTCTTCTTCTCCCTCAGACCTCTCGCTTAATTCTTCCTCCCATAAGCCCTTCCGCTCAGATCTCCCACTCACATCTCCCCCCTCCAAGACCACTTGCACAGGTCCTCTCCTCTCTCTCAGCCCTCACTCAAGCTCCCTACCCTCTCAGATGCCCCACTCATAGAGTCATAGTGTCATAATGGTTTAAGCATGAAAACAGGCCTCTCAGCCCAACTCGTCCATGCCACCTTTTTTTTAAACCCCTAAGTTAGTCCCAATTGCCCGTATTTGGCCTATATGCCTCTATACCCATCTTATCCATGTAGCTATCTAAATACTTCTTAAAAGACAAAATTGTACCTGACTCTACTACCTCTAGCAGCTTGTTCCAGACACCTATCACCCTCTGTACGAAATAATTGCTCTCTAGACACTTCTGTATCTCTTCCCTCTCAACTTAAGCCTATGCCTTCTAGTTTTAGACTCCTCTACCTTTGGAAAAGATATTGATTATCTAGCTAATCTATGCCTCTCATTCTTTTATAAACCTCTATAAAATCTCTTCTTAGTCTTCTATACGCCAGAGAAAATAGCCTCAGAGTATCCAGGCTCTCTTTATACCTCAAACCGCCAAGTCCAGGTAGCATCCTAGGGGGAGGGAATGAAAGATGAGTCATAGCCATAAATACCAGAGAAAAAGACCACCAATAGCTGTCCCCAGAGAGAATAAAGCGTGTGAATGGCCAAACGGCAGAGAAGCTGTAAGCTGTGCCAAATGGAGATATTGGGGGAATGGGGTTTGGGGTAGGGGGTGGGTGGGTTGGGACAGAGGTAGAATGCAGAAAAGAGTAAACAAAGGTGGAAGAAAAGATAAGGGAAGGGGGATGAAGTAGGGGAAAGCAAAGAGTGGGCGAGGGAAGAAAAGTGATAAAAGACCATAAAGAAATAAAAGGTAAGAGAACAGTAAAAAATTAAATAAAGTAGAATGAAAACAAAGAAGGCTGAAGTGGTGCAGAGCAAATCATTTGAAGTTATTGAATTCGCTATTGAGACTGGAAGGCTATTAAGTGCCTAGCCGGAAGATGAGATGCTGTTCCTCCAGTTTGCATTGAGCTTCACTGGAACATTGCAGCAAGCCAAGGACAGACATGCGGACATGGGAGCAGAATGTTGGGAAAGTTAAAATCTCTATTACCAGCTATTAGCACCCAATCTTTCTTGGAACTATCTGTAATCTCCTTACATATTTGCTCCTCAATTTCCTGCTCACTATTTGGGAGCCTTTAGTACAACTCTATCAAAATGATTTCCGCTTTCTTATTTCATAAGCCATTCCCTCTCAGACTTCCCATTCAGATCATGAGCCTTACCTGCACAACTTCTAATTCCCTGGCACTAACACCCTGGCACTGTATCTTGGGCCCAATGGGAGTCAAGAAGATGATCAGAGGCCATTTGCCTTTCTGCTAGTGCCAGGCTGCAGAGAAGGGTCCCTCAGGGATCCAGGAGGTGGGATGGGGGTCTTGGACTGGACTAGACTGCCCCTTCTAACCCTGGCAGCCCTGAAGATCACCCCTGGCATGATGATTTCAGGCAGCCCTGTGTTCAACATCTGTATTCTTGCTGGTCAGTTGTGAAAATTTTGGAGTGGCCAGGTTACTTTAAACTCCATGTCCCTGGTCACCTGGCAGGCTTTTAAATCACTTCAGCACTCCATCCTGCAGCAGAAGTTTCCCTCTCTCCCTGTCAGAATCTGAAAGTAGTTATCATGGGTGACTTTAACTTTCCAAATATTGATTGGAATCTTTATAGGTCGAATAGTTCGGATGGGACACTTTTTGTACAGTGTGTGCAGGAGAGTTTCCTGACACAATATGTGGATAAGCCGACAAGAGGTGGGGCCACATTGGACTTGGTACTGAATAATGAACCGGGCCAAGTATCAGATTTGTTTGTGGGAGAGCACTTTGGAGATGGTGACCACAATTCGGTGTCCTTCATTATTGCAATGGAGAGAGATAGGATCACATGGCAGGGCAAGGTTTATAATTGGGCAGGGGTACGATTAAGCAAGAATTAGGGAGCATAAGATGGGAACAGAAACTGTCAGGTATGGGCACAAATGAAAAGTGGAACTCGTTCAAGGAACAAATATTGTGTACCCTTGAGAGGTCCGTGTCAATCAGGGAGGAAATGGCCGAGAGAGGAAAAACGGTTCATAAAGGAGTTGAATACCTTGTCAAGAGGTAAAAGGAAGCGTAGATAAGGATGGAAATACAAGGTTCAGTTGGGTCACTTTAGGGTTACAAGTTAGCCAAGGATGAATTAAAAAAAGGGCTTAGGAGAACTAGGAGGAGCATGAGAAATCCTTGGCGGGTCAGATAAAGGAAAACTCCAAGGGTTTTTACTCTTATGTGAGAAATAAAAGAATGACCAAAATGAGGTTAGAGCCAGTCAAAGATAGTAGTGGGAACTTGTGCATGGAGTCCATAAGATAGGAGTGGCGTTGAATGAATCCTTTTCTTCAGTGTTCACTAAGGAGAGGGGCTATGTTTTTGAGGAAGAGAGTGTGATACAGGCTGATAGGATGGAGGATGTAGATGTTCTGAGGGAAGATGTATTAGCAATTTTGAAAAAAAAACTGAGGATTGGTAAGTCCCCTGGGCCAGATGGGACACATCGTAGGATACTTTGGGAGGCAAAGCTTGAGACTGTGGAGCCTTTAGCTTTGATCTTCAGGTCCTCACTGTCCACTGTCCATTGAGATTGCGCCAGAAGACTGGGCAGTGCTGAATGTTGTTCCTCTTCAAGAAAGGAAATAGGAATGACTCTGGTAATTATAGGCCAGTTAGTCTTACTTCAGTGATCGGTAAATTAATGGAAAGGGTCCTGAGAGATAGGATTTATGACCATTTGGGAAGATGCAGCTTAATCTGGGATAGTCAGCATGGTTTTGTGAGGGGTAAGTCCTACCTCACAAATTTGATTGAATTCTTTGAGGAGGTAACTAAGTGTATATATGAAGGTAGAGCAGTTGATGTCGTATACATGGATTTTAGTAAGCATTTGATGAGGTTCTCCATGTAAGGCTCATGAAGAAAGTAAGGAGATGTGGGATAGAAGGAAATTTGGCTGATTGGATAAGTAACTGGCTGTATCACAGAAGACAATGGGTGGTAGTGGAGGGAACATTTTCAGATTGGAGGCCAGTTATCACAGTATACCACAAGGATCAGTGATAAGTCCTCTGCTAATTGTGATTTTTGTCAATGATTTGGAAGAGGGGGCTGAAGAGTGGATTAGTAAATTTGTTGATGACACCAAGGTTGGTGGAATAGTGGATGAGGTGGAGGGCTCTTGCAGGCTGCAAAGAGACATTGATAGGATGCAGAGCTGGGCAGAAAAGTGACAGATGGAGTTTAATCCTAATAAGTGTGAGGTGATTCATTTTGATAGGACAAACTTGAATGCGGATTACAGGGTCAACGGCAGGGTTCTGAGAAATATGGAAGAACAGAGAGATCTTGGGGTTCATATCTACAGATCTGAAGGTGTCTACTCAAGTGGATAGAGCCGTGAAGAAATCTTACAGTGTGTTAATGTTTATTAACAGAGGATTTCAGTTTAAGAGCCATTGGGGTGGGCTGCAACTATACAGGGCCTTGGTGAGACCACTTTTGGAATATTGTGTGCAGTTCTGCTCACCTCACTGTAAGAAAGATGTGGAAGCATTGGAGAAAGTGCAGAGGAGATTTACCAGGATGCTGCCTGGTTTGGAGGGTAAGTCTTATGAGGAAAGGTTGAGAGAGCTAGGGCTTTTCTCTTTAGAGTGGAGGAGGATGAGAGGCAACTTAATAGAGGTTTATAAGATGATGAGGGGAATAGCGCAGAGACTATTTCCTCAGGTGGATGTAGCTGTTACGAGGGGGCATAACTATAAGGTTCATGTTGGGAGATATAGGAGGGATGTCTGAGGTAGATTCTTTACTCAGAGAATGGTTGGGGTGTGGAATGCGCTGCCTTCTGTGATAGTGGAATCCGTCACTTTAGGAACTTTCAAGCGATTATTGGATAGGTACATGGAACACACCAGAATGATAGGGAGTGGGTTAGCTTGATCTTGGGTTCAGACATAACTCAGACAACATTATGTTATATATGAACAGATATATATGAGCATATATATATATGCTATATATGAGCAGATCTTCTGACATAAAAGAGATGTCAAGTTTTCCTGGGATGGTGTTCATTCTGCACAGCTATGTATTCAACCCTAATGTATTCACACAGCTTATTTGAAGCCTGAGACTTTCCAGCAAACTGAAATGTTTGAAGCCCTTTCTATTGTATTGCAACCCTTCGATCTCAGTCAATTTCAATGTGCAGTGCTTTGAAATAGACCTCCATTGACAGGCTCATGGATTGCTACTCATGTCCCTTCATGCTTGAATGCATCTTAAGTACCTTCATTGACCTTAGCCGCAATGTTTACATGGATTTTTTAAAGTTCATTTATTAGTCACAAGTATGCTCATATTAACACTGCAAACAAGTTACTGTGAAAATCGCCAGTTTGTCACATTCTGGCACCTGTGTGGCACTTAACCAGCACACCTTTTGGATTGTGGGAGTAAACTGGAGTATATAGAGGAAATACACGCAGGCATGGGGAGAACATACAGACTCTGCACAGTCAGAGACCCAAGCCGGGAACCAAACCTAGGGCCCTGGAGCTGTGAGGCAGCAATGCTTCACTGCTATGGTTTCTTTGAACAGGCTTAGAATCCTTGTAAATGGCTAAATGCTATGAGCACCAACAACATCCTGGTAGTATTGAAGACTTGAGCTTCAGAATTAGCCATGTCCCTTTCCAAGTTCTTTCCAAAGAAAAGGAAACTCTTTCCAATTATTTTCAAACATCAGCAAAGTGATGGAAGTTGCCATTTGCAAAGTGACAGTATACTCAGCAATTTCCTGCTCATCGACATTCAGTTCGCATTCTGCTAGGGTCATTCAACTCCATATGTCAATAAAGCCTTGATTCAAACAAAAACAAAAGAATTCCATTCAAGAGATGAGGTGAAAATGATTGCCCTTGACATCGAGGCAGCATTTCATTCAGTATGGCATCAAGGAGCTCTATCAAAATTGAAGTCAATGGGAATCAGAGGTAAACACTCCAATGGCTGAAATCACATCGAGCACAGAGGAAGATGGTTATGGTAATTGACTGTCCATTATCTTCTCCCCAGGAAATCACAACAGGTATTAGTGGGGGTAGTGTCCTATGCTCAACCATCTTCAGCTGTTTGATCTATGATCTTCTCTCTGTTATAAGATCAGGAAGTGGTGATGTTCACTAGTGATTTAGAATCATTTGAGCCTCCTTAGATACTGAAACAATCCGTACTTGCATGATAATAAGTGATACATTTGTATCACAAAAGTGCCAGTCAATGACCGTCTCCAACAAAAGACAATCCAACCATGTCCCCTTTACATTCAATGGCATTACCATCATTGAATTCCCACCATTAAATCCTGAGTGTTATCCTTGGCCAGAAACTTAACTGGACTAGACATATAAACGTATTACAGCCACCAGAGCAGTCAGAAGCTGGGAATTCTGCAGTGAGTTACTCACCTCCTGATTCCTCAAACCTCTCACCATGCACAAGTCAGGAGTGTGATGGAACACTTTCCACTTGCCTGGATGGATGCAGCTCCAAAACTACTCAAGAAGATTGGCAACATCGATGACAAAGCAGTCTGCTTGATCAACATCCTACCCACCACCTTAAGCTTAACTCCCTTCACCACAGGCAGCTACGTGTATCATCTACTGGATGCACTGCAGAACTCACCAAGGTTCTTTTGATAGTACCTGCCAAATCCGCATATGGTGAAGAGTACTGGAGTATGGAATTGAAATAGATAATCAGCCATGAATTTACAGAATGGTGGAGCAGCTTGGACAAACTAATTGCCCAACTTCTGTTCCTAATTTCCTATGTTCACATGCTCTTATGGGACCTCATATGAGTTAGACATGGACAAATTTTGGATCACCTCAAGTTTATGGTAGAACGTGGGTAGGGAAAAACATGGGAGACAAGCAAGGAGGGCACAGGAATTATCAAGTTTAGACGTGATAAAGATATGGATGAGGTTTCCAGTAGATATTATGCTGTGGCAGGTATTGTATCAGGTAATATTATGGAGGTTGAAATAGGCAGTATTAGTGAAGGCTTGAATAAAAACATAAAACACTGGAAAAATTCCACAGGTTGGCAAAATCTATAGAGAGAGAAACTGAGGCAGAAACTTTCTGGGCTGTTCACATGGGTGAGATCTTCTGGTCCCACTGATAATGCATCTCTGTCATGGATTTCTAATGGCGTGGGGTGGAGTCAGCGGAAAATCCCATTGGCAATGGCAGGACCAAAATATCCCTTTGCTGGCCAATGGTGTGTTGCCTCTCATCTTGAGAAGCGCGCCAGGGAAGGCCACAGAATTCTTCCCTATGTTAACATTTTGAGAAGTCTGACTTCAAGGCTGAAGAGAGTAGAAATACGATAGCTTTTCTGCAGTTGAAAAGGGAAGATGGAACAGGTAGAGTTAAATATAAGGTCAGGGATAGTTTGAAGATCAGGCGGGATTAAATGACAAAATGTCTCGGTCACAAGACAAAGAGAGTAGCAATGATACTATTAAAGATAAAGCAGGTATTAATAATGACATAAAGGGCAACCCTGTTTAAAAAGAAGGTAGAAAAATGTGTTAATAGCAGTCAACAATTTCAGAAAGCAAAGCATGAGAATAAGATTCAGATTGGCACTGGAAGGGAAAAATCAAAATGGAGGACATGGTCTGAAGTTGTTAAATTCAGTGTTAAGTCTTGAAGGCTGTATAGTGCCTAATTGGAAGACTCTCTCCAGTTTGTATTGGGCTTCATTGGAACATTGTAGCAGACTGATAGCAAGATGGTGAAATGAAATGGCAAGTGTCAGGAAGGTCAGGATCTTACTTGCAGACTGAATGAAAGCAGTCACTTAAGCTGCATTTAATCTTACATAGGAGACTGTATTGTGTGTAGTGAATGCAACAGGTTAAATGGAAAGAAATGTAAGTGAATTGCAGCTTCACTTGAAAGAAATGTTTGGTGCCTTGGACAGTAAGGAGGGAAAAGGTGTTATATTTCCTGCAATTGCATGGGAAGGTGCTTGGGAAGGAAATGCGGTGTTGGTTGTAATAGAGAAATGCCCAGGATGTCACAGAGGGAAGTCTCTACGGAATGCTGATGCAGTTTGGGGGAAGATAGGGCAAGATGTGCTTGGTGGAATCATCATGCTGGAGATGGTGGAAATGGGAAAGGATAATCCTCTGAATACAATGGCTTGTCGGGTGGGAAGTGTAGAGAAAGCAAGCCCTATTTTGGTTCTGGGATGGAAGGGAAGAGGTGAAGGCAGAGGATAAAACTTTAGATGGCTTGAGCATGTGGTTTGAAGCAAAATATGACAGGGCAGCATGAAAATGAGAAATAAGAGGGGCAAGGATACATAGGCAATGGTGTGGGGAAGGAAAATAAGCCATTGCAGATAATTCTCTGACTGTGACTGGATGTATAAGATTAGAATAGAATGCAGTCCCACCCAGCTGAAAGAAAGTAGAGACACAATAGAGAATAATGACCAACTGTGTCAAAGGTTGATTCTGATATCATCCTTATAAATCTTTTATGAACCTTCCCTAGTACCTGCTATCTTTTTGATGCTATATAGTCACAAACTAGTATTGTACTCCAAGTGTTGACTAATCAAAGATTGATAGGAGTTTAACATAACTTCCCTACTTTCAATTCAGTTTCCATATGGAGATTTCGTCCTTCTATAAACACACATGGACTGGACTTTACTCTTTGGTGAAAAGCCCACCAGAACAATAAGAGTGTACTTTTGAACCAATTGGATTTTTGCTGCCTGACAAAATTGTATATTGTTGGGTGACTTCCAAACAGGATATCTGTCAGAGCCTCAGGACAGACAGAAAATCAAAGCATAGCCAACCGTCTTCATGGCAGCTTGAGAGCTGACAAATTTGTGAACATTTCCAACTTGGCTTGCTTGCTGACTGCAGTGACTCACCCTATAATTGGCTAACTGCCCAGTTAAAATCTCAATCAATCCCCACCTCTGTTTTTAAGTAATACTGGCTAGAAAGTAACACAATTCTTATCATCCAGCATGGCTAAAGTGTAAATAGAGGTGACATATTCCTTTCATTTATATGCTGCAGAAATGTACCATCATAAACTGTGTGGCTATATTCATTGGCCCTACTGTGACCATCACCATGGAGGAAAATCCCAGAGTAGATGGGAACTGGGTCAGCTTTTCAGCTAATTCACTCACACTATCTCCCATTCCCTTCCCCCAGCCAGCCACCAACTGGCTGCCTCAATAGTGTCATAAAATGATCGATAAAGAAGAGGAAAACCTAACCTATCATCTTTGTGCAAGTTAATAAAATTCTATGGATTATGTACGAGGAAGCCTTGTAAAAATATCAACAATTGTGAGAGGCTATTTTATAGACACACACTTAAATCAGATTAACCTTAGTAACACAGTAGTTATCATTTCATAGCGCCAGAGACTTAAGTTCAATGCTGGCCAGAGGTAACTGTCCATGTGGAGTTTGCACATTCTCCTTGTTTCTGCGTGGGTTTCCTCCAGGTGCTTTGGTTTCCTCCCGCACTCCAAAGTTGTGCAAGTTAGGTTGAGTGGCCATGCTAAATTGCGCCTTGGTGTCAGGTAAATTAAAAGGTAAATGAGGGGGGAGGGGTTTACAGGGCTAGGGCCTGAATGGGATTATTGTCAGTGCATGATCAATGGGCTGAATGGCCTCTTTCTGCACTATAGAGATGCTATTCTGAATCTAATTTCTACCTATCCTTAGAAATTGAATAATCTTTTCTATCCATTATTCTCCAGAACTTTACAGATATAAGTCTCTGCAAATCCTATACTTGTTGAGAAATTGGAATCCTGTATCTTATTAGCCAAGCAATTCTTCAATTTTAGATAATTATAAAATATGAATCTACCATAATATTCCAAACTCACTTTGCTATAAAGTATCTGGCACTCAAAATTCTTCCCCTCAGATACTTATTTAAACTTAGAACCTATCTGTCAATATAAACTTGCTATATTTGCTCAAAGGATTTGCTGCCTGAACCTTTGCTGCCTTTAAGGACGGCATGGTAACACAGTGGTTAGCACTGCTACTTCACAGCTCCAGGGACCCGGGTTTGATTCCTGGCTTCGGTCGCTGTCTGGAATTTGCACATTCTCCTTGTGTCTGTGTGGGTTTCTTCCGGGTGCTCCAGTTTCCTCCCGCAGTCCAAAGATGTGCAGGTTAGGTTGATTGGCCATGTAAAATTGTCCTTTAGTGTTCTGAGATGTGTAGGTTAGAGGGATTAGTGGGTAAATATGTAGAGGTATGGGGTTTGGGAATGGGTGGGATTGTGGTTGGTGCAGACTCAATGGGCCAAATGGCCTTGTCTGCACTGTAGGGAGTCTATGAACCATTGCCTTAACCTTCCAAACAAGTGCAATTCCACTTTTAACACCACTGATAAAAATGAATGTTTCTGTGCCTTTTTACTGATCAATATTGTGAATTAGAATGGAAAGTTTTGCAAGATATAGAATTCTATGGTTGCTGGATCTAAATATAGTCCTGAAAGAGTTAACTCAGAGGGAATTATAAGTTACCAACCTTCTGGAAATGCACAAATATGATTATCCCATTCATATAAACTTTGAAGGACTTAAATCCACTCACAGTTTTTTAATAAAAGGATGGAGCTTTGTGTAAAAACTGACAACACTGAGAAAGGTCTGGTTAAGACATTAAAAAGGCTAATCAAGCTGCTCTTGTGGATCCATGAGGCATCAGAATAAAAAAAATACAAGATTTGTGCAAAATTCTGTTAGATTGACCAGATATATTGAAGACTGCAGGCTGACTCTTTACCTACTAGGTCTTTGCCATGCTGCTTGTTTTCGGCTGTTAGTCATTTCCTATTTCTCCCTTCCTCGCTCTGGTATATATATTTAAAAAAAATCAGCACTTGCCTATGACAGAGGAAGTAACTTGGCAAAAATGTAAAATGCAATCAACTAATAGCTCTGAAGTAAGAGTCTTGGGAGAAAATCTACTCTGCGCTCTTAAAGGAGAAGGCCACCTCATAATATAACACAGTACTCACTGATACAATTATGTTCCAATTGTTCTGAAAATTAGGCTGTTGATAAATTTACTTTACGACTTAAAATTACTCCTTGCCCTTCTATTTTATTTCAGACATTGAAAATGTTATGGCCCTGATATTAGTGCAGCAAGAACGGAGCTTCCTCGAGTATCACTCAATAAACTAAAACAAACATCAGTTGAGAGACTGTCATCATATGTAATTAAGTAGGTGGATATGAGGAAGGGCCTACATGTGGAGAGCAGGAAATTTGGCCGGTTTTCCCAGGTCTGATCTCTTCTACCATTTAAGGCAATTTCATGACTCAGTTAGCTCAGGCCATTACTGGGGCTGGGAGTGGTTGGGAAGGGGTTTGCAGGGAAAAATACTATAATTTATATTTGCAAATTAAGGGTGGGGATTCAGCAGAAGACTCCACCATCCCATTTTCTACGCAACAACAAGGAAACACAACTAGACCTAAACAAAATCTGGAATTAAGAAACTACTGATGACCATGAAATCATTGTCGATTGTCAGAAAAACCCATCCAGTTCACTAATGTCGTTCAGGAAGGAAATCAGCCTTCTTAGCTGGTCTGGCCTACATGTGACTCCAGAACCACAGCAATGTGGTTGACTCTTAACAGCCCTCGGGCAACCAAGGATGGGCAATAAATGCTGGTCAGCCAGCGACGCCTACGAAGATATTAAAAAACCTATTGATTTCAGGTGGTGAATCGGAGGAAAATGCAGCCGGTTGATACAGGACTGTTGTAGACTGGGTTGTAAACATAATTTTGATTTTAGTTTTAGCCACTTATCAGAACATTAGATAAGGTAACTCAGCTGTTACATGAATAATCTAGAAGCAAGAACTAGTGATCCCAAGACAAGTTCAATATGGCAGTTGGATAATTTAAATTCAGTTAATTAAGTAAAATCTAGAGGAAGATATATGGTGGTAAACATGGAACTATCAGATTGTTATAAAAATCCCATTTGATTCACCAATGTCCTCTTAGGAAGGAAATCTACTGGAAATGTAACTGCAAACCCACAGCAAGGTGGTTGACTCGTCACTGTCCTCATAAATGACCTAGCAAACCATTTAATTGTATTTGAAATTCTCTGGTTATCAACACAGGCATTGGAACGACAAAGACACACCCAGTCCTATCAACCCAAGCAAACTCCTCCTCATTAACATTTGAGGACATATTCCAAAATTGGGAGGGTTGTCCCAAGGACTAGGCAAGCAATATCTTGGCATCGTCCAAAACTCACAGAATCATGCCTTGCAGCTAATGTCCAAGACCTTTCATTACCATCTGGATATATCCTATCCTACAAGCACAGCAGATCCACCAGAGGTGGATCCCAATCGGAATTTTGAACCGTTATTTGGGAACTCCTGCTCTAATCATCTTATTGCACCAAGATTTGTTTGATTTCAAATGCAGCTGTCAATTACTCACTTCTGGCAGTGCAGTAATTGAAATTGAAAATATTAACCCAGATCTTTCAGTCTCTGAATGGTTATACCCTGGAGAAAGGTTGGGGGACCCCTTGGAAATTCCAACGCAAGACTCCATGATAATTATTCAGGAAATTTCAACTTTTGCTGGACCATTACCCTGTATTGGAACACAAGTTCTGAGTCAGAATCAGAGACATGGATGGTTGTGACCCAATTACCAGAATAGGTATCTAGGAAAAGAAGGACTAAAATCAGTTCTAACTCTTAGGTAATGATACTACGGATGCCCTCACTGGATTCCTTAACCGCCCCCCCCCATGACTGAATTACCCCCCCGACTACCCCGCACCACCCAACTATCCTCCAACTATCCCGCTGATCACGTGACTCACCCACCACCAGACTACAACCACCCCCATGCCCTAACTACACCCCCACTTCACACTGAGTTTCTAACCCTGTGGCTACCCTTCCGACTCAACTGTCCCCCCAACTTCAGAATATTTGCTTAATGGCCTGATTACTCTCAGACTCTAATAACTCAGGAAATCTGACTGGAAACGAACAGTATTTATTGTTAAACACAAACTAAAGCCACTACTCCATGATGCACATACACAAATCCCAATGATCTTTTATTTTAAACAATTTATCCAAATACATTATAGATTCCAATCCAAATACATTACAATTTCAGTCCATTTTATCAGACTCTTCAAAATAGGGGCTGCTGAAACATGGTGTAGAATTAAGCATTAACAGGCTGGCAGAATTCCTATTTCGTAATCAATGAAGTTGAGAAGGTGGCCAATTTCCCATTAACTGTCATCTATATTAAACAAACTGCCAGTCATGCTTGACACAAAACCATGGCAACCCCATTAACATGGTAGACAGCCAGCAGCAGTCTCTTCTTTCACAAAGATTAATAATTTGAATGCATTTATACAATGATAAATTATTAAAACAACAAGCTGATATAATCACAATGTCAACAGCAAATATACCTCACACAATGAAACAATTCATAGCAAAAATTGATTATTATGCTTATATTTCTACTCCTTAATTTAGCATCAAACAACCATCCTTCTAATGGAAATGGAGTCCATTGGAAGTTATCTACCACCTTTCGGGGTGTCACCATTTGGGGCATCACCTTCCAGGGTGTCGATTCCACAATGTCGCCGGGGGGGCAGGTCTGGGTTTGGGGCCAATGTGAAATTCCGTCTGAGCAGAAATGTGCTCAGAGGGGATTCCACTGCATGGTTGTGTCTCCTCGAGATTACGGGCTCGATTTTACCATCAAGTTGTGCTCATTTTTAGTGAAATCGGGTATGAGGCAAGTAGTGTGATCCGCGCCCACTTCCATGCTGGTTCCCCTTTAACAAGCCCGAAAATGGCCACGATTGGGACCATGCCTGAAACCGGTGTGACGGCTGTTTAAATGTATTTGCACATATTTAAAGTGACTGAATGGGCTGCATGCCCAATTTTACCTGCACTTCCCTCTTTACATTGCGTTCGCCCATCCAGATTTGGCATGAAACAGACATGCTCCACAAAAGTCCGATTCAGGTGTTCCAGTTAGTGAGGAGGTAAATGCCAAACATCCGACAGCTCTTTGCTTGAGACTGGTCAGGGGAGGAGGGGAAAGATCCCATGATCGGTCTGGGTGGTGGAAGGGGTGAAGGGAGAAGGGGGTCAGTAATGTTGTGGTGGTGGGACAATGTCTGTGAGGGCATTATCTGTCCCGAGAGCAATGTGGCATTCCAACATCTTCTTCTGCACATGCGCAGTTGGAAGCGCCAATCAGAGCTGCAGGGTTTTGGGCACATTAAGCCCTGCCCAAAGGATTCTGCAGCGCAATTCAGAATAGCTGATTTTTTTTTCAGACAGAGACATCTGAGAACGGGTGTAAAAGTCTGATCTGAAACATTCCCAGTGTCAAGTTCACCCAACACTTAGAATCAAAATGGTAAAATAGGGCCCTATGGGTGATGTCGGGTCTGTATATGACCATTTTGAGGTCACAGATGGCATCAGCCGTGAGCTGAACAGCCACCAACTCATGCTAAGTGGTGTCATCCAGCCCTCACCTCTGCCACCCAGCATGCCCCTGACCCTGGACACCCTGGCAGCCACATCCATATCAACCCCTGCTGAAAGAAATACATCACCAGAGCACTATTGAGGAGGGGGCGCAACATAAAGGTCTTGCTGCAGGGTCTGAAGGCAGAAGGTTGCCACCTGGCTGCGAAGACACACCAACGCTTGACCATTTTCCCTAAGCAAGAGATTCAGAACCTCAGCAGTGGCCCAGTGCAGTCTCTTATCCCAGAAAAAAACTGTACGAGTATTCTCTGGTTGTTTGTGAGAAAATCAGGGCGAAGAGTCAAAGTACCTGTACCACAACATGGAGGCAATTATGTGGTTTAAGATGAGAACTCGAACCCTGTAAGACAACATGTGGAGCAGTACTGTCCAGCGATTCTGGCATGAGATGACCTTGGCCTCCAGCTTTTCCCAATTCACAAGGATTCCTCAGCCAGACAAAGATGGACTCCCAAGTAGAGGAGGCTGATTCTGCTCTATTTGCAGACCATTCGGGTGCTGGGAACACTTGGCTCAGTTGATTTGGACAGAGTGCACAGCCTAGCACTTGTGCACCTCCTGTGAACATGAGGGGCCGACAGGACCACTCCAATGTGCGACCTGCAGAGTCAATCCCGACAACATCCTCTGCAAGAGGCACAGGAATGGTCCCAGTTAGATAAATTCAGTTGGTTAACACAGAGTTGACAAACTAAGGTAATATGGGTTGGAAGGCCGTCACCAAGGGTGTTAAGGAATATGAAACAGGTAAGTGAAATAAAGTCATTGCCCAGCAACACATGAGAGATTGAATGACTGACACTCCTATATTTTTAATCTCAGATGGTTACCCCCTCACCCGGATCTATAACATTTGTCGTAGTATTTGGCAGTATTTGTCTAATACAGGCGGGTAAAACACTAACTTTGTTGGAACACATTTTACTATAGGCTACAATACTGTGGCCTACAATCTTACCACAAAGTTTTATAAAAGAGGAAGAAAGATCATGTGTGATATTTCACACTGTATCTAATTAGCATGTATTGGAATTAATTCCTTATAAGTTTATTTCTATATTGCACAGATCAAACAAATCATGACTCTAACTCTGGTTTATTGCAGGTCTTAATCTTGCTTTATTTTCTTACGTTTCCTTCCTTCCTCCATTCCTTTTTTTAAATAAGGATAGCTGTGCCATTCGGTTCTTCACTGTGATGATGTTTACAGTATATGATTAGTATACACAGAGTTAGAACACTACATCAAGTTGCCATCATGGTGAAAATATCTTTGCTTCTTATAATGCCCATTCGAGACATACTCATATACATCAATGAAATGTAGAAATTGGAAACAGGAATAGGCCTTTCCAGCCTGCCCCACCATTCATTTTGATCACGGCTGATCATCGAATTCAATATTCTGATTCCCCTTTCCCCCATTTCCCTTGGTTTGTTTAACCTCTCGAACTATATCTAATTTCTTCTTAAAATCAGACAATGTTTTGGCCTCAGCTTCATTCTATGGGAGTGAATTCCACACATTAACCACCCTCTGGGTGAAGAAATGTTTCCTCAGCTCAGCTTATCCCTTATCCTCAAATTGTGACCCCCTATTTCTGGACTCCCTCACCATTGGGAAAATGGTTGAGATTCTCCCATCATGACCCATGGCTTTTCCGGTGGGTCAGGCCAGCAGATGTGTGTGTCAACCAATTTGTGGATTCTCCACCAGCTTTTACGATCCACGTGCATCTCCCAGCTGAAGGAAAATGGTGTCGCTGGGAACCCGCTGAAAATCAGCAGGACGCTGAATAGCATGACTTTACATACCTTTAATTGCCATTATCGGAATTCACATGCAATCTCCACCCACATCTGCGCCTCTGAATTCTTTGGCATGGCTTAGGAGGTGGCGGGCATGGAGAGGCCACTACAGGATTGGCCAACATCAGACTCTCAGGATGGAGAGCAGGGGGCTGCCACTGGGGGTCAGGACGTGGCTGAGCAGTCTCTCGAGAAGGGGCACAGAAGGCAGAGGGTGCAGAGGGCAACTTCTTCGAGGCCATCTCAGAAGAGATGTGTCATTCCGGCCGTGCCTGTCCTTATGGGGGAGCGGGGGTGGGAATGGCACCAAGGGGAAGGTAGGGCAGGTGCTTTGAAACATGTGGCTGGGTCTGCAAGGCTCAACGGATGGCACCTATATGTTTGGGCGTTGGCGGCAGCGTGGTAGAAGAAATCAGAGACACATTAGTCACAGCATGATGTGCAATTAACAATTTATTGTGCTCGTAACATAAATGATTAACAAACTCTGACTAATGCTGACCTTCAGCATTAATATGGAAACGGGCATGGGGTCTATGGAAATTGGGCAAACAGGTAGGGAGGTCATGGAACTTTACAGATTAAAGAGGAGGAGGTGCTGGCTGTTTTGAGCCAAATCAGAGTGGATAAATCCCCAGGACCGGACAGGATATTCCCACAAACCTTGAGGGAGGCTAGTGTTGAACTTGCAGGGGCCTTGGCAGACATATTTAAAATGTCAATATTCATGGGGAAGATGCTGGATGATTGGAGAGTAGCTCATATTGTTCCGTAGTTAAAAAAAAGTTCCAAAAGAAATTCGGGAAATTACAGGCCAGTAAGTTTGAGGTCGGTGGTTGGCAAGTTATTGGAAGGTGTGATAAGGGATAGGATCTACAAATATTTGGATAGACAGGGACTTATTAGGGACAGTCAACATGGCTTTGTGTGTAGTTGGTTATGTTTGACCAATCTATTAGAGTTCTTCGAGGAGGTCACTAGGAAAATGGAAGAAGGGAAGGCAGTGGATGCTGTCTACCTAGATTTCAGCAAGGCCTTTGACAAGGTCCTTCATAGGAGGTTAGTTAGGAAGGTTCAGTCGCTAGGTATAGATATGGAGGTTGTAAATTGGATTAGACACTAGCTCGATGGAAGAAGCCTGAGAGTGGCTGTGGAGAATTGCTTCTCTGAGTGGAGGCCTGTGACTAGTGGAGCCACAGGGATTGGTGTTAGGTCCATTGTTGTTTGTTATCTATATCAATGATCTGGATGATAATGTGATAAATTGGATTAGCAAATTTGCTGATGATACAAAAATTGGAGGTATAGGGGACAGTGAGGAAGGTTTTCAAAGCTTGCAGAGGAACTTGGACCAACTAGAAAAATGGGCTGAAAAATGGCAAATGGAATTTAACGCAGACAAGTGTGAGGTATTGCACTTTGGAACGACAAACCAAAGTAGAACGTACAGGGTAAATGGTAGAACTCTGAACAGAGGGATCTGGGAATACAGATACAGAATTCACTAAAAGTGATGTTAAAGCTGAATAGGGTCATAAAGAGTGCTTTTGGTACATTAGCCTTTATAAATTGGAGTATCAAGTATAAAAGTTGGAGTATTATGGTAAGGTTATAGAAGGTTTAGTGAGGCCAAATTTAGAGTACTGTGTACAGTTTTGGTCATCTAATGAAAAAGATCTTTTTCAGTACTCAGCAGAAATATATTCCGATGCTAAAGAAGGACTATAGGAGAAGGAAAATCAGCCGTGGTTCTCAAGGGAAATTAAGGAGCGTATTAAATCAAAAGCTGAGGTGTTCACAGCGGCTAAAAATAGTGGTGATCAGAGGATTGGGAAAATTTTAAACAACAGCAAAGAATGACTAAGAAGGTGATTAAAAAAGGAAAGATAGAATATGAGGCTAAACTAGCTCGAAATATCAAAAAGGACAGTAAAAGTTTTTATAAATATATAAAGAATAGGAGGATGGCCAAAGTTAATGTTGGACCCTTGGAGGATGAGAGGGGCGATTTAGTGGTTGATGATAAGGATATTGGAGAGACCTTGAATAAGTTTTTTTGTGTCGTCTTTATGGAGGAGGATGTAAATAGCTTGCCTGAAATTAAGGATGGAAGGGTGGTAGGAGATGAGGTCCTGGATGAGATTACAGTCACTAGAGAGGTGGTGCTTGACAGGCTAACGGGGCTGAGGGTAGATAAGTCCCCGGGACCGGATGGAATGCATCCCAGGGTTCTCAAGGAAATGGCAGAGGTGATAGTGGATGCCCTAGTAATTATCTTTCAGAATTCGCTAGATTTCGGGAAAGTGCCAGAAAATTGGAAAACGGCTAATGTTACGCCGCTGTTTAAAAAGGGTAGCAGACAGACGGTAGGGAATTATAGGCCGGTTAGTTTAATGTCTGTAGTCGGAAAAATGCTTGAATCTGTCATCAAAGCAGAAATAACAAGGCACCTGGATACGAACGGTTTGATCAGGCAGACGCAGCACGGATTCGATAAGGGGAAGTTGTGCTTGATGAATTTATTGCAGTTCTGTGAGTGGCTAGTGCGATAGATAGAGGGGAACCGATGGATGTGATGTTTTTGGATTTCCAAAAGGCATTTGATAAGGTGGATCACAAAAGATTGCTGCAGGATGTTAAGGTGCAGGGTAGGGTGTTAGACTGGATAGGGGTACATTGGGGGTAAGGTGTTAGACTGGATAGGGGTACATCGGGGGTAAGGTGTTAGACTGGATAGGGGTACATCGGGGGTAAGGTGTTAGACTGGATAGGGGTACATTGGGGGTAAGGTGTTAGACTGGATAGGGGTACATCGGGGGTAAGGTGTTAGACTGGATAGGGGTACATCGGGGGTAAGGTGTTAGACTGGATAGGGGTACATTGGGGGTAAGGTGTTAGACTGGATAGGGGTACATCGGGGGTAAGGTGTTAGACTGGATAGGGGTACATCGGGGGTAAGGTGTTAGACTGGATAGGGGTACATTGGGGGTAAGGTGTTAGACTGGATAGGGGATTGGTTGCCTAATAGGAAGCAGAGGGTAGGTATTAATGGGTGCTATTCTGATTGGCAGCTGGTGATCGGTGCTGGGGCCTCAACTATTTACCATTTACATAGATGATCTGGAGGAAGGGGCAGAGTGCAGGGTGACAAAATTTGCTGATGACACGAAGATGAGTGGAAAAGCAAATTGTGTGGAGGATGTGGAAAGCCTGCAGAGGGATCTGGATAGGTTGAGTGAGTGGGCGAGGACCTGGCAGATGGAGTATAATGTTAGCAAGTGTGAGGTTATCCACTTTGGGAAGAATAACGGTAGGAAGGGTTACTACATGCGATGATGCAGAGGGACCTGGGGGTCCTTGAACACGAATCACAAAAACACAGTATGCAGGTGCAGCAGGTGATTAAGAAGGTGAATGCAATGTTGGCCTTTATAGCTATGGGGATAGAATATAAAAGTAGGGAGGTTCTGTTGCAGCTGTACAGGGTGCTGGTGAGGCCACAGCTGGAGTACTATGTGCAGTTTTGGTTGCCGCATTCGAGGAAGGATATATTGGCCTTGGAGGGGGTGCAGAGAAGGTTCACCAGGCTGATACTGGAGATGAGGGCGTTGGATTATGAGGAGAGACTGAATAGGCTAGGTTTGTACTCTTAGGAGTTTAGAAGGCTGAGAGCGAGATATTGAAAGGAATGGATAGGGTAGAGGTTGAGAGACTCTTCCCGCTTAACAAAGATAGCAGGACTAGAAGGCACAGCCTCAAGATTGGGAGGGGGGGTGCAGTTCACATCGGAGTTGTGGAGGGATTTCTTCACGCAGAGGGAGGTGAATCTTTGGAATTCTCTGCCTGTTGAAGTGATGGAGGCTTCCTTGCTGAATATATTTAAGTCAAAAGTGGATAGGTTTTTGATTGACAAGGGAATTAAGGGTTACAGGGAAAAAGCAGATCAGTCATGATCTTATTGAATGGCAGGGCAGGCTCGAGGGGCTGGATGGTCTACTCCTGCTCCTATTTCTTATGTCCAGCTCTGATGCTCGCTCCGTTGATGCCCTTGGCAGATGTTCCCTGGGTGGCCAGGACCTGGAGGGCCCCAGCTGATTTGCAGATGCCAATGTTTCGGTGTCACTCTGTTCATCTTGCTGGCCCCGAGATGCCCCAGTATGAAGAACGGGAGAAATTGGAAGGTCTCGGGACATCCTGGATCTCCTGTGTGGAAGACCCCACTCATGCTGGGGTCTTTGGCTGCCCAGAGGACCCAGGGCCATTTCATGGGATGTCATGTTGGCTGGACTGAGTTCCAGAAATTCCAACGTCACTTCGCTCTGCCAGTCCGTGAGGCCTAGCTGCTTCTGCCCCATGATACGTGATTCCTCAGCCCTGACCCTCTGAGACTTGTCCAAGCTCTAGAGCCCCTCCATTATAGCATTCTATGAGCAAGCCAGGCTACGGAGCCCCTCAGCAGTAGCTCTCTGAGCCTGGGTTAAGTTGTCAAGGCTCACAGCACTGCCTGCTGCATCTCCAGAATGCTAGCGAGAGTCCGGCCATGGCCACATGCCCCCAATTCCCATGGCCTTAGAAAGCTGTGCCTCCTGGAGGCTGGAAACACACTTGTCCATAGCCCATGGTGTCCCCAGGATGACCTGGATCCTGTTACCCATGAGGACAGACCTGAGCCAGTCTTTCCACTGCAGTTGCCACCCTGGGGCTCACACTATGTCAGCACCACCTCCTGCAACAGCACCCTGTTTGACTCCCCTAAACAGCCTTGTAGTCGCAGTGCGGTTCCTGATAGCCCTTCTACAACTGCCCGGGTTTCCTGATGCATCTCCATCAGCCTTGGAGGAACAAACCCAAAGGCCTAGAAGCTAGTTTGGGGACAGCTGATTCCTGGCCTCTGGTAGACCTCTGTGCACCCGAATCCTCGGGGGTGCCCCCCTCCACCTGATGTGCATCAGCAACTGTGATGTGCTCACCAGATCATGACCCAGAAACCTCAACACTAAAGGTGCCCACTATGGTGATCATCTCTGTGTTGGTGGGTTGTGTGGTACATGCCGGTGACAGTTTCGTGGCGCTGCTCTCGGAGGTTTTCTCAGTGCCTCACTCCGAGGTGTCATTCAGGGGATCGTGGGCAGTTTGCTCCAGAGCAGCGAAGGCAACGGCAACACCCAAAGGGCTGGGCTTCTTTCGGTCCAGAGCTGTAAAAAAGATCATTTGATGAGCAACACGACAGCTCAGTGACTATCGCTGTGCTTTGCAGATACACAGATTTGGGCTTGTGTCTGTGGGAGTTTGCGCATTCTCCCCGTGCTTGCGTGAGTTTTCTCCAGATGCTCCGGTTTCCTCCCACATCCCAAAGATGTGCTCTTAGGCTAATTGGCAAAACAAATTCTCCCTAAATTGTCTCAAATTTGGTTATTATTCCATAGATCTACAAACATAGACAGGGATCACGGGTGGAGGTGAGAACATCGGGGTGATGGCACGGGCTCATTGGGCCAAAGGGCCTGTTTCCCGTGCTGTTTTGTTCTTTGTCCATATTAGGGGGAGGGAGGCAAAACATTTAATGCAGCATTGCATCTACTTAAAAGAGGACAAGGTGTCGGTGACCATTCGGGATGACCCATCACCCCTGCCAGCTCCATGGCATGCTTCTCCATGCTACTCAGTTGCTGCAGGGCAGGCACACCGTCACCAGTCTGTGTCATCTCCCCTGCATGGTGGGTTTTCTTTTCCAGTGGGAATGTAAGGTGCATAGCAAGCATTAACATATCGCCATGCACGGTGCGCAATGTGTGCCTGTACCCCGGGTGCTGTATTGATGGTTTCCGGGAAAGTGGTCATCATTAAAAGGTGCTCGTTGAGGGGTGAAGGGGTAGAGGTTAGATTCTGTTCCTGGGAGAAGGGTCAATTGTTGCATGTCTTTCAGGTGTCTAAGCAGGGTTGGAGATACGTGCCAAATATATAAGGGGTTTCAAGTTGGATGCTCACTCCCCTTTGCTGCTCGCAGGAAGTCATGCATTTTTTAGTGACACTGCCTGCCAGAACGCAGTGTCAGACTCCTGACATTCACCATTTTGCCACCTCCTCCTTCAGTGCCGTGGCAGATGCACTCCTTGGCCTCTCCTCTACAGCATCAAGCAGACGCTCTTGGTTGGCCTCTGAAAATCGGAAGCCGGTTTCACCGCAGCCATCTTTGTGGCGTGACTGGCTGTGTGTCCATTCCTGCAGGTTATTAGGAGAGTTCAGGTGCATTGAGAGTGGTCAGTCAAGCACCCATTGGCAACAAATACTTATGAGAAATTTTGAAATCTGCATTCAGTTGAGTGTCATTCATCCCCTGGGATGCTGATTGGCATTCAATAGGCTGCTGTGTCCAGGGAGTGCAATACTCAAGGCTCCCATTCAAGAGAGGAAATGATCACAAGTGGAGCTGTGCATGTCAGCGCAATGCTAGTTCTCTGCAGGACAGCAGTGAGGACAGTATGTTCAAAGGGACGGGGGATTAGGTACCCACATTATCGAGATCCATAAGATGAGTGGGTAGGCCATGTTGGTGTATGGATAAGAGGAGAAGGTGGAGGGAGAAGAGGAAAAGGGGGAGGAGGAGGGGGCAAAGGGGTGAGGAGAAGGAGACAGGAGGTGGGGGGAAGGAAGTGGGAGGAGAAAGAAAAGGGGGAGGGGAAGGAAGAGGAGGGGGAGAAGGAGGGGAAGGGTAGGTGGAGGAAAGGGAGGGGGCAGAAAGGGGAGGGTGGAGGGGAGAGGAAGGAGGCGAGAGAGGGGAAGGGGGGAAGGGGAAGGAGGGGGTGAGGGAGAGGGAAAGGGGCAGGAGGGAAGGGAGGGGGAAGAGGGCAGAGGGGAAGGGGCGGGGAGAAGGGGGAAGGGGAGGGGACAGGAGGGGGAGGAAGAGGGGAAGGGGGCAGCGAGAGCAACAATGAGGCCAGTGATGTCTCTGTGAGGGGGTTCTGGAGGTCAGCAATGAGGTCAACAACGTCTGGGGGGTTTGAGTCTCCTATTTAAGTCAGAGACGAGGAAGCTCATGGATTTTCTCAAAAGATCAGTAGACTTTGGAATTTTTTTCTCAGTGAGCTGAGGCTGGTTTGTTGAATGCATTCCAAGTTGAGTGAGACAGGTTTTTGATCGATGAGGGAATTGAGGGTTATGGGGATTGGCAGGGAAATAGCGTTAAGACTAAAATCAGATTAGCTATGATTTTATTGAATGGCAGACCAGGCTCGATGGGCCAGATGGTCTACTCTTGCTCTTATTCCTTATGATCTTGTAAAGAATTATTTACTTTTGATAGTTTTATAAGTCCTTATTACTAAAAAGCCCAAGTTTAGTTATATCACTTTGCCATTGATTTAAACCTATACCTCCTAAATTTAGTGATAACACTAATCCGTTAAAAGGTTCAGGTAACATTGACCCATTTGATCATTTTCTCCAGAATACAACCTCATCTCTTTCCCATCATGACACTTGTTATTTCTCAAATGAACAGACTGCTCTGTTATGCAGACTGCTCCCTTGTGATTCAGTGTAGATTTTGATGCTACAACAATGTAAAGAAGCTCTTTGTATAATTTCCAACTGTTGAAATTATGAAGTTATTTTCCCAAAAAGAAAGTAAATGCCCAACGAGCAGGAATAAGGGCGATTTTTTCATCCTTATTTTGGGGATATTTAGTTGGATGAATTTCTAGGACTTTATGCTTCAGAGTTCGCCAGGGATTCACACCAGGAAAGGGAAAACGGGGCCTGATTCCACCCGAGACACCAGTATCAGTGTTTATGTACTGATCTGTCAGTAAGGAGATCAGTGCATGCTCTCTGCCCTCTCGCCCCACCCCCCGCCCCCATTGCCGCTTTACCAATTTTTCCCCCTTTCCCCCCATCATGTTCAACAATCTCCTTGACTCCTCCTCGCTGGGCCAGTCCCGGTCGTACCCCTCCAGCCCCCAAGATCCCTAATGCAGAGTATGCAGCAGTTCCCCCCTCCCCATTGGGCAATGCTAGGGTGCCAGGCTGGCACCTTCAAAGGGCACTAGCCCTGTCCCTGACTTCCCAGGGTGCTTCAATGGCCTCTGTCCCCACCAATAAGTCCTTCACGTTTGGTCTCCATTGACGAGGACCAGCTATAATCTCCGCTGGTGGGAATTTTTCCTGGCGGGGGTGAAAACATTAGCAAGCCCAGATGATATCATCCTGGACACGCTAATGATATTGAGATTGCAATTTCAATTATGCCATAAAAAACGGCCCGGGAAAGTCATAGTCAGTTGAACACCTGTTCCGAATCCCGTTACAGCAGCCCTCCCCATCCGCTGACATTTCCTGGCCTACTGTGTTCTTTGAGCAGAGGGCCGGGAAAATTGCATGCTTGGTCAGAATACTCCTCTAAACTCCAGGTTGGTGCTAGCCACGGCTTAGTGACAGAAAAGTACGTTGTCAAAAGGAGATAAAGAGTCTACAAAGGGATAAAGACATGAAGTCACCTCCTTCCAATGCTGTGACGTAAATGTTAAAAAAAAGTCATTCAGCTTCATTTGTAAATAAGTGGAAGAAAAGGTTTTTCACTCCTGTTTAGATTTGTGCATGTGTGAGATCGATCAAACAACTGGAAAATACATTCCTAATGTTCCACCCTGAAGTGATAAATAAAAGTTGTTCTGTGCAGATGAACTGAAAGTTTGCAGTAGAATGTTGATTTTCACTTCACAGTTTTTGGACAAAGTATTTAATTAATACTTAAATACAGAAGAAATGCAGCTGAAATGCACAAGCTTAAAGCCCATTTTAAGGAGACACTGGGGTAGAAATTTGTCCCAGCTGATGGGGAAAAATGGACTTTATTGGATTAGCTCCCGATAGAGTTACACTACAGTTTATGAAATTTAAACAAGGTTTCGCATGGAACAGATCTGCTTAGGCCTTGCTATTCACCATACACATCAATGATTGGATGAAGATGCCAAAAGTAATATTTTCAAGTTTGCTGACAACAGAAAACTTGGTGGGAAGGTGAGTGGCGAGGAGGATGTTAAGAGGCTTGTGATTTAGGTAAGTTGAGTGAGTAGGCAAATAAATGGCAGATGTGGGCTAATATGGATAAACATGAAGTTATCAGCTTTGGATAGAGAAACTGAATGGCAAAGAATTATTTAAACTGTGATAGTTTGGGAAATGTTGATGTACAAAGAGACCTGGGTGTCTTAGTATACTTGTTGTTGAAAGCAAGTGCTCAGGCGCAGCAAGCAGTTAGGGAGGCAAACAGTATGTTAGCCTTCACTGCAAGAGGATTTGAGGATAGGAAAAAAGATGTTTTACTGCAACTGTACAGAGACTGGGATATTGGGTCAGTTTTGGTCTCCTTACTAAGAAACTACCTGGGTCACTATCTGTGTGGAGTCTGTACATTCTCCTGTCTGCGTTGGTTTCTTCCAGGTGTTCTGGTTTCCTCTCACAGTCTGAAAGACGTGCTGGTTAGGTGCATTCTTCATGTTAAATTCTCCCTCAGTGTACCTGATCAAGCGGTGACTAGGGGATTTTCACAGTAACTTCTTATAGTGTTAATGTAAACCTACTTGTGACACTAATAAATAAATTTTAAAAGGATATACTTGCTATAGAGGGAGTGATGCAAAGGTTCACCAGACTGACTCTTGGGACAGCAGGATTGTGATGCAAGGAGACATTGATTTGACTATTCCATTATTCACTGGAATTCAGAAGAATGAGAGAGTATCT
This sequence comes from Sphyrna mokarran, assembly GCA_024679065.1. NCBI lineage: Eukaryota > Metazoa > Chordata > Chondrichthyes > Carcharhiniformes > Carcharhinidae > Sphyrna > Sphyrna mokarran. Next base: position 23,353,933 of record JAGIQG010000012.1, on the reverse strand, counting down.
AAATGAAATAGAAAATTTTGACAGCGTGGACAGATTGGATGCAGGGATGTTGCTTTCTCTGGTCAGGGGATCTAGAACATAGAGTTACAGTCTCACTATCCAGGGTAGGCCATTTATGATTGAGATGAAGACAATCTTTTTCACTCAGAGGGTTGTGGACCTGTGGGAATTCTCTACTACAGAAGTTTGTGAAAGTCACTGAATATATTTAAAAATGAAATAGATTTCTACACTTTAAAAGTGTCAAGAGGTATATGTAGAACGTGGGTGTGGTATTGTTAGAGGATCAGCCATGGTCATATTAAAGGGCTATATCACCTACTCCTGCTCCTATTTTCCGTATTACCCATTTTGTAGAAGTGGGAACATCGGGGTGGCAGCGTGGGCTTGTTGGGCTGAAGGGCCTGTTTCCCGTGCTGTTTTGTTCTTTGTACCATCTCCTGAGTCAAAAAGTCTTTGCTTAACAGTGCTGATCTGACTAAAATGCTACATTGGATAATTTCCACTTACTATGGATAATGTTTGAACCAGATCTACCCCATATATACATACATCCAAAATACATTCTTATTTGTGTAGCAAGGTGTCCTGATTTTGCTGTGTGAAGAAAACAGAAGCAGCCCTTTACAAAGAGGTAAATATAAGGATGATAATTGAGAGATTACAGTTATCTGTATAGACTGAACAAACTTGGATTCTTTTGTCCAGAAAATAGATGGCTGTGGGTGATTTTACAGAGCTCTTAAAAATAATGAAAGGGTTTGATAAGGTAAATGTAGAGAAGCTGTTTCCACTTGTGGGGAATCCAATTTAGAGAACACTAATATAAGGTTGTTTGTTAATAAGTTCAAAAGGCAATTTGGGAGAAATCTGGGAGAAATCTCAGGTAGTAGTTAGAATATGGAGCACGCTACCACAGGGATTCAGAGTTCAGATTAATAGCTTAAATGCTGCATAAGTGTATGAGGGAGCAACGAATAGAAGGGTTTTCAAAGAGTTGATGACGGAGGGTAGAAGGAGATATGGAGTATAAACACTGACATAGATCATTTAGGCCACATGGCCTGTTTTCATCCTGTAAATTCTGTGTAAATATGTGTAAATCATCATCCCTGAAGAAATGGAAATAAGGCTGAATTTCATGCATTGTGACAGGGTACCCTAAAGGACTAATCAGATCCAAATCTTATGCCTATCCCTAGTCACTAATAAATTCAATGTAGTCTCCTAAAGCTCTGTTTATTCTGCTTCTTCTCTTCAGGTTATTCGAACCAATGGTCTCCCATGCAGTCACGATTCCATTCCTTATTGCATAGCCAGCACCACTGAAAGTGACAAGACGTTCTGGGACATTTCATGTGCATGCAGCCTCCTATGATAGGAACAAGCATGCAGTCAGATACATGAAACAAATACTTTACACATCAATAAAACAAACCAATTGGATAAGATGAAGGATGGTATGAGGTGATTTTTTTTCTCTGGGTACACAAAGCATGCACACTTTATGGATGCAAAGGAGAGGGGTGAAAAAGGAGAGGTCCAGGATCTCCAACCTCCAATTAACATCCCCGAAGAGGAAGTATGGTGCAGATAGACTCCTCAGCATTCATTCAGCCAGGAAGTAGAAGTCAAGTAAAAATAATTGTGTGAAGAATAATTCCCCATGGAACCTCTGCAGCAATGCTTGGAACTGTGTCAATTTGTTTCTGAAGACCATTGGAAGCTTTTCTGTCTGACCTCTATTGAACTCAGTTGCACTAGCATTGTATAATAGTCTGGCTGTTAATCAAACCTCTCTTATGGCATTGAGTTCTCTTGCCCATGCCTGGGTCAAGGTTGTGCTGAGACGTGGAACCAAATACTTCTTGAGAAAACCAACTGAACATTGGTGAGCATGTGTGGAATGATCGGAAAGTTGATAGGGTGGTAATTTTGTGGGCTGGATTTTACCTATTTGTTATGAAAATACCTTGGCTGTTTTTTTATATTTTCATGCAGATGTCAACATCATGGCTGTATATGAACAATTTGACCAATTTTCTAGTTGCACACACCCAAAGACTGGAATATCCTATCTGAGGTCAATTAATCTTTGAAACAGTCTGCCAAACTTTCTGCTCACTCACTATCGTTCCCACGGTGGGTGGGATGGGAAAATTCTGCACATTATCACAGTCAAGACAATGTCAATGCTGAAGAAGACTTTGCAAACCTAACTAAGTCTTGCCTTAAGCCAATGAGTCAGTCACATAATATGGCAAAGTGGGTAGAATGGCAGACTTCCTTCCCTGAAGAGTACGAGTAAACCAGTTGGTTATTTATAACAAAATTGCAGATTTCATAGTCATTATTCCCATATGTCAAAGTTAGATTCATAACTTGCCATGATTGCATCTGAACTCTAGTTTGCTATTCTAACACCATAACTTCTATATTACTGTCTCCAGTAATATTTTGGAAGCGAGTGAATAAAGATAGTTTCCACTGTTGATAATACTGTAAAATATTTTACAACATCTGCCATTTTGAAAATTGATAGATAAGTACTTCGATCTGTTCCAACCTTCAAAAATCAGGTGAAATTATGTTTCCAGAATGATATGAGGACTAAAAGGCTTAAATTGTGAGGACATTAAAGTATGAAATAGGTGTTTAAGGTGGTTAAAGAACATAATAGGGTAGATGGAGATAAATTAATTTCTCTAGTGCGATGTCCAGAATCAGGAAACTTACCTTTTTTTATTTTATGGGATGTGAGCATTGCTGGCAAGCATTTGTTGCTCATTCTTAATTGCCTTTGAAAAGGTGATGGCAAGCAATCTTCATGAATAATTGCAATCCATCTGTTCTAGATACATCTGTAGTGCTATTTGGAAAGGAGCTCCAGAATTTTGACCCAGCAAAAGACTGATGATAAAGTTCCAAGTCAGGATGGTATGTGGCTTAGAAGGCAGTTCACAAGTGATGATCCCATGCATCTGCTGCCCATATTCTTGTAAATGGTGGAGGTCATGGGTTTGGAAGATATTTTCAAAGGAACCTTACTGAGTTGCAGCAGTGCAGTTTGTATATGGTACACATTGCTGTCAATGTGTTTGGTAATGAAGGAAACAAATGTTTAGGACAGTGGATGGGATGCCAATCAAGCAGACTGCTTTGTCCTCAATAGTGTCAAGCACTTGAGTGTTTGAACAGCACTCATCTAGGCAAGTATTACATTATTCTCCTAACTTGTGTCTTTTAGGTTGGTAGTAGACAGCTTTGGAAAGTCAAGAGGTGAGTTACTCACCACAGAATTCCCAACACCTGACCTGTTCTTGTAGCCAAAGCATTGATATAACCAGTCCAATTAAGTTTCTGTTTTCCCATTGACCCCAGTTTTGTTAGGATTTCTTAATAATGTCTAATCAGTCATTCACACCGCACTTCTGGAGTTCAACTCTTTTGAGCTAAGACTGTAATGAGGTCAAGCTCCAAGTGGCCCCGGTGAAATCCAAACTGAATATCCATCGGCAGGTTATTGTGTGTAAGAGCCACACACAGTATTAGGTTCATCTTCGAAGACTTTGCTGATGATCAAGAATAGACTGATGATGCCATTGTTAAAGTTAGGCCTTTAGAGATGATGTCAGGGAGCATTTTATCACAAAGGTTAGTGAAAATTTGGGCCTCTATCCTTCAAAACACTTCTGAAGTAGGTCAAATTACAATGCCAAAACAGATTGGTAGATCTATGTTAGGCATGGGTATAAAGGATTATGTAACCAAGACAAACATAGAGTTTAAATACAGAGCTGGAACATCCCTACTCTGTCCCAATGCTTCTACCAGAGAAATAAATAACAGCAGTAAAACAACAATGCATTTTTCTAGCAAAGAAAAATAAAAAGTGTGGAAATTGGTAAATCTAATTTTGTATTTAGGGGAGGAATATCACTGATGAAATATGCAACATGTTCTACATTTGGCACCAGCAACAACCTGAAGTCAGATAAAATCAGAATGCAGAACATGTAATAAGAGTCCCTCAAAGTGATTAGTATACTTGCCAAAGAGGCCTTAAATAGACACAGAGAGAGAGAGAGAGAGAGACAAAGGCTATAAGAAATAGATGTGAATTCAGTCCATGGTAATAGAGATGGAAAAGAGAAAACTAAAGAAAAAATATCATTAAGAGGGAAAACCTAAAATCCACATTCCACAAATGCAGTTAGTCTTTGGTCAGTTCATAGTCAATGAGATGTTGGATGCCTTTTTGATCGTTCTTTTTGCTCCCACGTCGTTGTCTTTCAAAACCAGCTTCATCTTAGTGAAGCTTGATGCAGCATCGTGGATGGTCCAGTACATTATCTCCCAGCTGTGAAGTCAGAACCAATCTAGTACAAACAGGCTTTCAGGGTGGATTTCAGCTGAAATATTTCAGCTGGCCATTCTGTGATCTTTAACTAATCACAAACTGAGACTAGAGAATGTATTTCATCAGCATTCTGATGCCCGGGCCTGTCTGCTCCAGTTGTGTGTAAGATAGGTCACATGTGCTCAGGACACCTGTTCACCTCCAAGTGAGATGTAGGGTGTTCTGTAGATAGTGCAGATGCTTTGCCTAGAGCTTTCTCAAGTATCGGTGATACATCACAGGCACAATAGCCATAAAGGAATGTAAACAGAGACCTTTTTGTTTTTCTTTTTTCTCAGTCATGGCTAATGAGGGCTTATCTGAGCAACTTTCCAAATGATGAGCTCATGCACTGGATCCCGTGAAGGATCTCTAATTCTGCAGTTGCTTGCTGGGACAAAAGCTACTGAGGTAACAGAAGTGGTCAACTGCCTCCAGGTGGTGACCTGCAGCTGTGATGCTGGAGGTTTTGGAGTGAGATACAGTTTTGGTTGGAGGAGGACCTTTGTCTCATTGACATTCAAATGCAGCTTTTCTTTGAACCAGTCAAATGTGGCCTGTAAGTCTTCACCAATCATGCATTGTCAGAGATCTGATAAGATTAAATGCAAGACTTTGGTCTTCACTTTCTGCCTCTAACGGTTGAATAATTTCCCTTTGGACGTATACTCAATTTGGACCCCAGGTGAGAGGACATTCTTGACAATGTTAGTGATGGCCACTAGGAAGATGGAGAAAAGGGTTGGCGGAAGCACATATCCGTGCTTGACACTAGATGGAAAAAGCATGCAGTTCATTGAATAGAATGGTGGCAGTCATTTCATCACAAAGAAGCTGTACAACTTTCTCCAGATAGCTGATGCAGCCCAGAAATATTCCAGAGCTTTCGGCAAATCAACAGATTTGCTAAATGATAAAGATCAGACCCATCATGCTACATGATGCTCTGAAACCATGAGGAATTCCAGCAAATATCTTCTGCAAGTGGGAATAGGCACTGCAGTAGTATTATGCAAGGATTTTGCTTTGGGGGAAGAGTAGAGTTATGCCTTGATAGATGTTACATTAGCCCTGTTTCCCTTCTTGAAGATTGAGACAATCTTGGGACCCATCAGGTCTTCTGGAGCCTCATTTGATGCCAGATACGTATAGCTCTACCCAACCGAGTTCCACCAAACTTATATGTCCCAGTTGTGCAGGCCAGCACCCTCGGCTTGTGCAATGTCTTGGTGAAATTTATCAAGGGACAAAGGTTTGGCAAGGGGCTTGTTCACTGGAAACTGGTGTACAAAGTAGCCAACCATGACTGAGAAAAGTCTCAAAGTGCATTCTCCACCTGGTCCTGATGGAGTAACTGTCTCTGAAAGGGCAGATTGTCAACACCTAGAATGGATGTGTCTGGATGGGAATAAACCACAAACTGCTTTCATGGCCTAGCAGATGCTTCTTAAGCCATGTTTTTTTTAGCATACAACTGTAACTCCTTGGCTTTCTCTTGCCATCAATTGTTTTTGATCTCACACATTATTTTCTGGGCTTCCACCTTGGATTGCCAGTATGAGTCCGTTAAGGAGCTGTTCAGGGGGTCGCTTTGCCATAGGCAGAAGGCAGCTCTCTTCTGATTTAGCACAGTGTCATTATTATTGAACCAGTCCTAACAGTGATTACTGGGTAAGCCCAGTGCCTCAGTACATGCCAGTCTTGAAGCTGGTCCAGATGGCCACATATCAGATGCATTGACTTCAGAGAGGGTGGCAAGGATTTACTGGAAAAATTGGGCTGGAAGGATTTACAGATATTCCTTTCCAGGAGGGAGTCTGAATTGGAATTCCCATGAATAGCCTATGCTGACATCGGCCAGGCTGGAAGTTCGGTATTGACCTGACTAGATAGTGGTCAGAATCATCAATTGCTTTTATGATGCGGATATCTCTTTGGTCTCAGGCATTGATAGTGATGTAAATTATCAGGTACCAATGCTGGGAATAGGAATCCTGCCAGGTAGTCTTGTAGCTATCACATTGGTGGAACACTATAGTTTGGAGCTCACGCTCAGCACATTTGCTCAAAAGATGCCACCTTGTTTGCAGGAATAATGACAATTTTAGAGTGAGAGAATGGCCTAAGAGAATGAAATGCTGCAAGCTCAGATGAAGGTCAGGTAGAGGAAATGAGGGGAGCAGTGAAATTGAAATAGCTAATGTCTCACTGGCAGCTTTCAATAAAAAACTCTGGAGAGGGTAAGAGGAGGAAAGAGAATTCTGAAGCCAGCAGAAAATGTTGCTGTGCTGGGGTAAGACTCCTGGCCAAAGAAATGGACCTGGAGGTGAAGGTGATTGAAGGAGAGCTCAGCAGTCTGTTGATCTCAAAATTCTTTGAAGTGGGGGTTTAAGGGAACTGAGCTGAGGTCTTTGCTGATTGTTTGGGATTAGAGAGGGGAAGGTCAGATCACGTGGCCAAGTTATAAAGATTTTGCAATTGCTTATTTCATGAGCTGGGTGGCAGGAAATTGAGTAAGATGTTTGGTAATCCGTTTTTTTTGCAACATATCTCTATGGAACTCTGATTTCCTTAAATGATATTTAGTATTGTTATTATCATATAAAGTTATGCTACTATTGTTTCAGTTCAAATAATAGCAGGTACATACCATTCTTCTCCACTGGTACTTGGCACTTTGGACAAGGTTTAGTTGTTTCCTTGATTGTTTGTTTTGAAGCCTCTTCCCAGAGAATTCGCTGTGCAGCTTGCTGATTGATAACGTAATTCTATAAACATAAGAATGAATACACCATTATGCCACTGCCTGTTCACATTTATTTATGCACTAAGAAAGAAAACAGGGTACTTGTCTCCTCTCTGCTCCCTTCCTGAAGATATCCCTTGCTGGCATTTTCGCTCTATGGAAGCTAGTCACTCCCTGGAACCTTGCTGAAAAGGGCCATTAATCACCCATTAGCTTAGCCAGGCCGTAAATAGAATGCTATTTGACTGTTAGGCTAACATAATTTTTAACCTTTTCTTAAAATTCATTCTTGGAATGTGTGTATTGCTGGAAAGATTAGCATTTATTGCTCGCTGCAGTGTGGATGGTGAAGAATTGCAGGATGCTGAGCCAACAGCATGGTGACTTGGAGATTCCATGCAACTGCTGCCCTTGTCCTGCTATGTGGTGGAGGTCAAAGGTGGGCAGTGTTGTCAAAGAAGCCTTGGTGTCATATTGCAAAGTATCCTGTAGAGAATACACAGTGAAAATCTGGTAGTAGAGGAGAGAATGTTTAAACCAAGCCCAATCATGCATGTGCATTCTCCAGTGAAACACTGCAGAATGCTTTACTACATAAAAAGTGCTATTCAAATGTAATTTGTTTATTGCTATTATGATCAGAGCAGGAGTGTTACCCAATTACTCATCTCTCCTCATCCCCACCTCAGTAAGAAGTCCTGAGACTTATTGTGGTGCAATTTCTATTGAGATTATTGAAATCAATGGGGGACCTGAATGCTTCCTGATTTCCTCACTGAAATCACCACCAGCGAAGCCAAACAGGAAAGGATTGTTTGTTGTATTCGTGCTAGATTTTCTGGAAAAGCTCTAGCAAATGAGTGAAGGAAGGGCAAAATGTGCCTCATGAGCTCCCTGCCCATCGCTGTCACTTGTGTTACTTCCCCTGGATACGTCCTTTCAAATATGGATTGGCCCACTCTGATGACATACAAATTTTGGCAATATGCTGCCTTATGTAGCTTTCATCATTTGCCTCTAGCATATCTGTTGCTTGAAGAGCTGGTGTGTCACTGCTACACAGGGCTGTTCATGTGCAAAAAAGAAAGGGATTGGCAAAGGTTGAAACTGTTTCAAACCAGAATATAAAAAGGAAACCCATTTTGTGTCCAATTCCAGAGGCTGCCGGTCACACTGTGGTAGGTGTGAGACCTGTAACAACCATATTGTACCTTCCCTTGCGGGACTGAAAGTTATTTTACAAAGGCAAAAACTTCACCCTGTCGTCAGGGCTCAGATGATCTAAAATTATTGCAACTTTGTTGGATGTACTTGTGAACTCAGTGTTGAGAGGCTTCTTGGAAATCACTACCCCAAAGGAGATTGTTTGAGCCTTTGATTATAATCAGACAGTTTATTTTATAGGACTATCTTTATGATGAAGCATTAAAGACAGTTTAGGTTTGTTCTGTGGTGTGGATGTTATTGAGAATGGAGACTGTGGCTGCATGTGGCTACAGTGAATTGCTTATTGTTACTGATTAATTCTGGTGCTGGTAACAATCAGAATTGATTGCTAATATGCAATTGGTATGTGTACTGTTTATGTTTGCTTTTGCGATTGTGGAGGCTTTTGTAATAATTCAGTATTTTCAATTTTATTAAATGTTTCTATATTGAGTTTTTAATGCTACTTATTTCTCCACTTTTCTAATTTAAGTTTGGCCCTCCAAGGCCAATATATTCTTTCGCAAATAAGGGGACCAAAATTGTACACAGTACTCTAGTTGCGGCCTCACTAGTACTCTGTACAATTGCAGCAAGACCTCCCTGCTTTTATATTCTATCCCCCTGGCAATAAAGGCCAACATTCCATTCGCCTTCTTGATCGCCTGTTGCATCTGCAGACTGAGGTTTTGTGATTCATGCACAAGGACCCCCAGGTCCCTCTGTCCCATCTTTGTGTCATCAGCAAACTTTGTTACCTTACACTCTGTCCGCTCCTCCAAGTCATCTATGTATACAGTAAACAGTTAAGGCCCCCGCATCGATCCCCGACAGATTAAAATACTCTTATGAGTAGAAAGAGAAAAATGGTACAAATGTTCACCCATAAACCCAGCAGGTTGGACATTAAGTTTGTGAAAATCACTTAAAAGAACAGTCAAAATATCATCAAGAAAAATCACAGAATTGAATAAGGTCGCCAGTTTCCTCCCACAGTCCAAAGATATGCAGGTTAGGTGGTCTGGCCATGCTAAATTGCCCTTAGTGTCAAAAGATATGTAGGTAGATGGATTAGCCATGGCAAATGAATGGGGTTATGACAATAAGGCGTGGAGTTAGTTTCTCTTTTGAAGAATTGGTACAGACTTGATGGGCCAAATGGTCTCCTTTTGCACTATAGGGTTTCTATCGTCCTATGGTTACAGCTCAGCAGAAAACCATTTGACCCATCATGTCTGCGCTGGCCATCCGAATGAGCAATTTACTTAATCCCATTGTGCCTGCCTTCTTACTACAATTGTGCATATTCTTCCTTTTTAGATATCTAGTGAAGAACCACAAACCAAGGGAAGCGTTTTTTCAACATCTCTGCTAATGGCACCAAGTACTGTTGCTACTTGGTACGTGGATGGATGTGATCCAAGTGACTCATGTGATGTAAATTCTCTGCTGAACACCTCTTCTGCAAAAAAATCTGTGATTAGCATCCAGCCGTGTTGAGAAATTGCCTCAGAAGTTATAAAAGTGAGTCAGTACAGTCTAAATGTAACTTGCCAGTTTATGGACCAAAAATGGGCAATCAAATCAATGAAGCAAAGGCCTGTGCCCAAACTGCATGATCACTAAATCGGTCAGTGTTCATCTATAGGAAAAATCAATGTTTTTATTTGTGTTCATTTCAGAGACAGACTCCTAAATTTGTTTGCTGTAGTCAGGTGATGATTTTGATCTGCCTTACCTAAGCCATCTCACAACACACTGGAAATTCTCTCAATATTTTGTGAAATTGAAAGAAACAAACTCATAAAATAACCTTGGTCACTACTGTTCCTCATTCATCCCACCCCCAGACTCAGTCATGATGTTGGGTGAAATTAGTAAAGTCCCAATAGGTGAGCTGAATGGTGCCTTTTTAGTACCAACGACTCACTTAATTTAGTTTGGCCCCTGTGTTTTTCTGTTCTGGCATTCTGGTGTGGTACATCACTGAAATAAATTTAAGCGTCAGGAAATATACATCCATAATCTTTGAAATGAAGTTACAAATCCAAGTTCCAATCCAGTGTTCCATCCAAGCATTAACCAGCTTTTTCTCTTTTAGAAGTTGATTGACCTTCCTTTCAAACATTTACTGACTTTTTAAAATTTTAAACCAAAGGCTAGAAATTAGTGATTGAAAAGCAGAATATTGCGAATGCTGGAAGTCTGAAATAAAATCAAAAATGCTGGAAATACTCAATGGGTCAGGGGCATCTGTGGAAATTTTATGAAAGGTCATTAACCTGATTCAGTGAATGTTTATTTCTTTATCAATGCTGCCTGGCTTTTTAAGTATCTCCAGCATTTTCTGTTTTTACTTCCGCCAGGTATTACTGTTGGTGGTAATAGTGAATGAATTGTTAAGAAATTAATCTCTTTATTAACAAGGGTGTTACCTTTACTCTCTGTATTTTGCTTTCGACAGCCAGAAAGGTTGAGGGTACAATTTATCTTACGAAATCCTGCAATTATCTACAATTACTGTAAATACAGCCTACTCTTGATAATTTAAAGTTATCTCTCACATCAAGAAAATGCAAATGACTGATGATATCAATTAAACAAATTAAATAGCAAAGTGTCTAAAAATACTGAGTCCTGGCCAACATTTCTGGTCATTTTATCATGTTTGTGTGATCCTGCCATGTACAAATTGGCTGCTGCGTTTCACTGTTTAAAACACTTAATCGGTTGAGAAAGCTTTGGACCATACAGAGGTCAACATGCATGTGCTCAAATGTCCATGCAGAAATGGGGACTCAGTACAACTCACCATAACTAGCATTGCCAATACTCCTGGATTGCCCTGGAATCTCCAGGAATTGAAAGTAAATGCACTTTCTTACTGAGCTATATTCCCATGGAAGAAAATGTTAAGAAAACCAGGAAGCACCAAAAAGAAAATTTCTGCAAATTTTCAACCGACAATGGGGCTGTTCATGAACCTGCGTGTGTGGTTTGGAGGCTGTGGGAGATGGGGTGAAATCTGGAAAGGTACAAGTAGTTGGGAAACCGATTCTAACCAGCTGACTTTGGTATTTCATTCAAGCATGCTAAACTGTGTGGAAGAAGGGATGAATGTGTATTTTTGACACAAAGATAAGTAAGAAAGTAAAAGCAAAAGTACTGCAGATGCTGGAAATCTGAAATAAAAACAGAAATGCTAGCAAAACTCAGCAGGTTAGATAGCACATCTGGAGACAGAAACAGAGTTAATGTTTTAAGTCCAATATGACTCTTCTTCAGTAGGAAAGTAAGTTGTGAAGGTGACATAAGGACTGAGATTTTACAACCTCATTGTACTTGTTTTTTGGTGAGAAAATGTTGTAAAATCAGGAGTCAGCTGATTAGCAGGAATGGTGCTTGTTTTTGCACCCATTCCTATCTTACTGAATTAAAGATCACGAGTGGGAGCTTGCCCAAAACGGGCAAGATGTCAATTTGCATTTTTTTGCATTCATCTCAATGCAATTAACAAGCTTCACTCACAATTGTCTCACCTCACTTGCCTTGTTCACCGCCACTGCAACAGGTGAATAAAACACTCCTTCTATAAACATCTGCCACAGGTGCTGCAGCAGTGAGGATGTGCAGGGGGTGCGGGGGGGGGGGGGCATTGAATCATGACAGCCTTGTTGCAATCTGGGTGGGGATTGGGGAGTTATTAGCGTGTGTTGAGGGTTGAGGTGTATTAGTGCTCACAGGGTCAGACTGTGGCCTCTCAGCGCTAACCTAAGTCTGAACACTGACTCCAGATCATAGCACCAGTAGAAAGCGTTGTTGATAATGGGGGGAGGGGATCCAGAAAGTCTCAGAGCCACCAGTGCTGCATCTTTGGGGCTTGTAAAACAGTGCTATCTCAGGCCATTCTGTTCGGGTTTTGGATGGGCGAGTTGGCTTGTTTGTGGGGGATGAGGAGGTTCATGGGGTTGTGTGTGACTTCTCTGGGCGGTGGGGAGGGTTTTGTGGCGGGCGTGTGTGGTTTATCTGGGAGGGGTGGAATAGTGTGTGTGGCGGGTTTGGGGGTGGGGTGTATGTGGATTGTATGGAGGGGCTGGGGGAGCAGAGTTCTCTACCTTTTCCATCACTCTCTTGCCTTCCCCCAGTAGCCCCTCCCCGCAGATTGACGATAATATTTATGCAGTGCAATGGTTGAGTTTGCTGTTCCTATGATTGCTGCTGGAGGAGGTGCAGGAGGATGAACTGCAGGGAGAAGAGGCCCAGATCATCCCATTCACAGAAGCTGGAGGAGAGCAAGACAGCTACCAAAGGCAGGAAAGGGTTGCCAATTACCGCGGGAGGGGTGGGGAGGAGCGGTTGGAGAATGAGGGTGCAAAGACCCTGGCAGTTCAGGATGCAAGTTTTGCTCGATCAGCTGTTGACATTGCACACCGTTGATGGCTCCGAAAGGAGACTGTATGCTACCCTGTGTTCCAAGATCTGGCACTTTGGCACAGGAGGGCACCCACTCCCTGTGGCTGTGAAAGTGATGGCTACTCTAAATACTTATGCCATTAGGTCCTTCCAGCCCACCAGTGGAGATCTTTATGGCATTCTGCAATCCTCTGTGCACAAGTGTGTGTGAGAGTTCGTGGATACCCTATTCCCCCAGGCAGGTCAGTATATAAATATGAAGTGGGCCAGGCCCAGCAGGAAGCTCAAGCTGCAGGATTCTTGGCCATCGCGGGTATGCCAAACGTGCAAGTAATTATAGACTTCATCCACATCGGCTTCAAGGCTCTGGAGAAAAATTCCGTGTGATACATGAATTGAAAGAACAGGCATTCAATCAACATGCAGTTAGTGTGTGTCCATCAACTGCGCATCATGCACGTCTGTGCCAGGCTCCCTGGCAGCTTGTGTGACAGCTTTATCTTGAGGGACTCACATACTCTGGGGGTCTTTAAGGAGCAGCCCAGGGTGCAGGGATGGCTCATGGCGTACCTGCTTTGGACTTGGCTGATGTCAGACTGAGGCAGAGGCCCAATATAACGAGGCCCACATTGCCACCTTGTCAATAGTACAGCAGTGTACAGGGCTCCTCAAGATGCAGTTCAGGTTCCCACACTGCTCGGGTGAGACCCTTCAGTATAGCCCCCTAACAGCGTCCCGCACTGTGCCCTGGTACAACAGCAGGAACACCTCTTGGAGGAGGAGGTGGAGGGTGACCAGCTGGGGAGGAGATTGCCCAGGAGGATGTTGAGGAGGAGAATGATGACTATGAGCAACAACCCCCATCCCTCAGCACTGAAGGGCTGACGGCAGCAAGGGTCCGGTACATGAGTGTGGCTAGGGAGGCCCTGGTCAACATACGTTTCAACAACTGGGGCTTGTGTTGCCACACGCGGGTTCCAAACTCTTGCGTTCCCCCCCCGCCCTTCCTGTGCAATGATTGATATAATCTCCTGCAGTGTTAAAACACTAGCATGGTGGGCTGGGTAGGTTATATTAACAAGGTGGGAGGGTGATGATGACTCACTATGCATCATTATGTGATGATGTTCTGGTGCAAACTAGTCTGACTTCTACCCAAGATCTGCATGCATGCTGGCTCCTCGATTCACATCTGGGAGGGGGTAAGGGGGCATTAAACACTGATGCATTGCCTCAGGGCGGGCAGGGTGGGGGCGGGGGAGTAATTTCTCTCTCGTTCTGGGCATGCCATGGCAGACATTATAAGTTGCTGCCCCTGCATGACACCTGCTGTAACCAGCGAATGATTTGAGCATCTTGATTTTGCCAATAGTGGCGCACTGAGGGCCCTCCCCCATTAATATCCATGTTCCGATATCAGGAAGGGGGCACGGGGGCATCAGAAAGTGTAGCCATCGCTGCAGTGTCCTGGGTGGAAGATCCCAGCATGAGCTCCAGCCCTTCCTCCTTCCTCGGGGTTTCTGTGGGTCTCTGGATCACTCCACAGGATGGCTGTGCTTCTGCAATGAGCTCCAGAAGGTCCAGGTTCAGCAGGCTCTGCCAATCCTGGAGACCCACCTGCGTTCAGCCCATGGTGTGTGAACCTTCCAGCGATGGCCCTCTGAGTCTAGGGCTACCTGTCAATGGCAGCATTAAGTGTCCTCTGTGGCTCGGCCATATTCTCAAGGCAGCATAGCCCTATTGGTGTCTCAGTGCTGTCCCGCTGGGTCTCCTGCAAGCTCTTGAGCCTTTCAGCCATGGGCTGCAGAACCTCGATAAGCCTGTTAAGGCCCTCAGCCATGGCTTGCTGTGACTCAGCCATCACTTGGACCTGATGTTGATTTCATGCTTGGACCTGATGTTGACTCCTGATGCTGATTTCATGCAGTAAAAAGTCTCACAACACCAGGTTAAAGTCCAACCAGTTTATGTGATAGTAAACCCACAAGCTTTCGGAAATGCTGTTCCTTTGGCAGATGTGTGAAAGATTCTTTCGTGCCCCAGACTTTCCACCATATATGTCATCCTGTCAATGTTGGCCTGGAAACCATGCAAGACTGAGACAGCAATCCACGTGAAAGCTTGGAGTTCCTCCCAATAACTCTTGTAGTTGGTCTAGTGCTGCTGTCAGGCTCTTCTGCATTTTGTGGCTCTGTTGCTGCATCTCCAGCAACCGAGGGAGAAGTGATCGCAGAGGCCCAGCATGTAGCCTGGAACCAGCTGAGTTTGTGTGCTAGAGGCCTCAGGCATTCTCTCCTCCACCTGAAGAACATCAGCAGATGTGTGGTGCACCCCAGATGCCTCGCCACTAACTTGACCCGTGATGTGATAGTCTCTGGGATGGTGAACTGCAAGGTGGAAGCAGACGCAAAACTGTTCCCAATCTCGGAGATCTCATGTTGCTTCATCTGAGGAATCTTTGGAGCATGGGTGGGTGGCGATACTAGATGGGTCCAGCGCACCTGGGTCCCTTTTTGCAACATGGGCCACAAGATTGAGTGTAAGGGAGCGGCAGGAATCTGGGCTGCAGACAACTTATGAGATATCTGCAACAAATGGAGGATTGGCCGATGCTTACTTTCTGTGCTCCAGCCCGACCTGGCTCTTGCTGATGGTGCCCGCCTCCCCCACAAGCTCCAGTGCCCACTCTTCAAATGGAGTGAAGGCCTAGATTTTAGAACATACCACCCCGTTTTGGCCGTACCCTGGCGGTAATGGGCGTTCTTCTCCTATGGGGACAGAAGGAGCGTGTAAATTCTGATGACAGAAGGCCTGCAGAGGGCAAGGATTGTGAGCTGTTGTGTGGGGGGAGGTTAGGGTGGGGATGGTGATTAGAGAGTGGTGCTGTGGGTTATGAGCTGAGTGGTTGGGGGACCCGGGAGTCACCAGGGGAAAAATACTAGGTCAGGTTTACACCCTTGTTGCTGGATTGGGTTAGTTTCTTCCAAAACTGTTTTTGTTCTCCTTGCCATTGCCCCAGCACTGACATGCTGCAACTGCCTCCTAGGTTGCATTGCCATCCCTTCCTCTGGGAGTGTCCCTTCCAGGTGTGGCAGAAGGTTGGGGGGAGCGGATAAGGGGCTCTCCTGCCCAATCTCCACTGCCTCCAGCAATCTTGCAAGATCTCTGTCTTTCTTGAGGCCACCTTCTTGCCTATCTGTCTATGCTTGGGGTTTTTATAGCACTCTCCCTTGTTCAGGCAAATCAGCTACAGGCAATTTAAACGAGTCACGTGCCCCTTAGAGCATTCCAGGGGAAACAGAGAGTCATGTCACTCAGCAATCAAGGGTGGGGGGGATAATGAGGGGCTGTGTGCCGGGGGTCCAGGGTCCCTGATGTCCATGAGGGTGGGGAGTAGAGAGACTGTATCCACTCTAAGGGGTTTTCGGGGGTCTGTCAGGACAGTTGGCATTTAAGAGTTTTTTTGCGCAGGGGCAGTTTGTGGCTCCAATCAGAACTCTAGGTTTGCTGGTGAGTTAAGCTCTGCCCACTGCCTCTAGTGGTTAGAAATGGTCTAGCCCATTTTTTCATGCACTAAGTCCACAAGTTGGGAGTAAAGACTGGCCCAAAAAATGAATCTGGATCTCTCCCATTTTCATGCTAGCTGGCCACTTAGAACTTTTATCATAAAATTCCACCCATGAAGTCTACAAAGGAATGTAAATAGATTAAATGTGTGGGCAAAAGTTTGGCAGATGGAGGATGATGTGGGAAAATGTAAACTTCTTTACTTAGGTAGGGAGAAAAGCAGTTTATTACTGAAATGGACAGAGACTCCAAGACTTTTGAGGTACAGAGGGATCTGGGTGTTCTGGTACGTGAATCACAAAAGGTTCGTATGCAGGTGATTAAGAAGGCAAATAGAATACTGTCAGTTATTGCAGGGGGAATGGACTATAAAAATAGGGATGTTTTGCTACAGTTATACAGGGATTGGTGAGATCACATCAAGTGAACTAATATCTGGGATGAGGGAATTGGGATGATTCCTTATAAATAAAAGTTGGACAGCTAAGGCTGACTAGGGGACAATTTTTAAAGAAGAGGTCTTCCATTTAAGACAGAGATGTGAGGAAATTATTTCTCCCAGAGGGTTGTCTTCCACAGAGCATGGTCAATTAATTAATATCAATTATTACTTTTAAGGCAGAGGTAGAATCTATCTCTATTTTGACTAACATGAGAGTTAAAGGCCATTGGGAGTAGGCTGAATGTGAAGTTGAGGCCACCATCAGATCAGCATGAACTTATTGAATAATGGAGTAGACTTGAGATGCTGAATGGTGTACAGTCTAATATCCTGTTCCTAATTTATATGCTTATACGCAAGCTATCTTGTGAGAGAACTAGATTGTCAATTTCAGTAAGTAAATTGATCAGTTTGTAATATAGACACGGATTTTGCAGTTCCACTTTGGTTCAAAAGGTTCTTGGAACTTACCAATGAAAGCAAGTATGAAGGAAATAGTTGCTGAGGGAAACATAACGGAAATATGTCAGTAAGTACTCTGTAATTGTAATCAGTGCTTTCTTGCTTGTTTGTGTGAAAGTACTTGCTCAGAGATTACTTCACACACTTTTGAAGTTTGGTAGTTTGATCTGCCCTTTGGAGCTTTGATCTATCAGTTCAGTATGGGTTTGTATTTGCTATGTTACTCTGGATCTCAGGTTGGGGCTAAGATGACCAGTAGGAACAGCTGCTGCAACAGGAGTAGCAACAGCAGAAGCAGCACAGACAGTGGATAAGCTTTCCTGATGTGTCAAAAAAACCCATCATTTCAGGACAGTCAGTATCACATCAGGTGATCTTTGCAGCCTGTTGGAATGAGTCTTACTGTCTATTGGATCTGGTGGCCATCATTTACTATTGGTTCTCAAAGTCATCACTTCTCTCAACTTGGCCTCTGAGCCTTTGTAGGTTCTTGCAATTGTTCATATTTAAATGTACAAGATAACTTCTTTGTCATCTATTACGCTAGCTTTGCCAACTATGCCAGTTAGAATGAATAGGCACTCAGGTTTGCAACTCTGGCTAACTTCCCAGAGGTGCAGGATAATGTTGACTTCATAAAAGTAACAGTTAAGGAATTCACAGGTTACCCAGGGATATTCATCAATGGCAAGGGCTTCCACCCTGTCAGTGACTGGCTGGAATATGAACACAAAAAGGTGTTTATTCCAATTGTGTGCACCATTCACAGGCGTCTGCAATGATCCTTTCATTCCTAATCTTTTTTGCACCTCAAAGAGTTACCAGGTAGCCAGTTGCGTAATTGACATGTTGAAGATGTGCTTCACATTCCTAGACTGATCTATAGATATCCAGAATGGTTGTTGTGACGTTTTGCATTCTGTACAACATTTCATAATAGGACCCGCAGCAGGCACAAAATATAGATGCCTCAGACAATTTCGAAAGAGGAAGAGTAGGAGGTGACAATGGAAGGCAATGCAAGCAATGTATTAGCAGTGACATACATTGCAACCCAGGATATCCTCATTATTGTCAGATTGGCTATCAGAAATGGGGGATTCCCAATCACTGTGATGGTACCGTGCTATTAACATGTTTTATGTTTGAGGGGGGCTGCTTTAAGATGAAGTGTTTTGTTACAAGTAGCGGGTTTGTCTGGAAGGAATACAGATAATGCTGGAAAGCAGGGTAATTTTGGCCATGTAAGTGCTTAGCTCACAGAAGGCTTAATGAGTTTTTCTTTACTGAAGAAAAGGACCCTTGGGATGTTTTCTTGATTTAAGTCATTTAAGATGGATTAGGTATATAGGGCCATAAAGTCACATGATACTTGAAATAGAAGGATTTAGGCTTGTATCTGAAAAACGACAGCTGGAAAGAATTGTTTAAAGATAGCAATCTATAACCAGCTCGCTTTCTTTTTCTCTGAGAAGTCTCTGGAACCCTCAACCTTGCTACCGAAGCCGAAGCAAGTATACTTGGATTTGCTAACTAATTTTAAAGTGGGATTTAAGTCTATAAGAGAAATATTGCTTAATTGGAATTGCATAATAAATTAAAAGCTAAGAGCAGGTTATTTTCATGTTTAAAGATTGTTCGATGGTTAAGAGTTAAATTGTTTCATTTTATTAGTAATACATAAACTGCGTTATGAATAAAGCTTGTTTTGAAAAGATGTCTAATTTGTCAGCAGCATTATTCCTGAAGTGAAGCATATTTTTCTTACATTTATGGCAAAATAGAAAAATTATTGAAGTCTGGTCTGGTTTCGTAATTAACATACCTTGGGGTTTCTGATCTGGCACCCTAACATTATCTGATAACAGAACTATCATTTGGTCCTGATGTTAAGGTCTTGAAGCATTTGGTAAAATCCACTCTTGGTATGAGGAATAATATGCTGGAATAGGCAAAGTGGGGTAAATGAGAAGTTGGAATGATAGGTACGTGTGTAGGTGAATGTGACATTATTCTCAACTTTCCTGTGCTGCCTAGTTAATTGACTCCTTTGCAACACTGCACATCCAGCATTTTCCTACTGCTGACCTCTGGTCTAACCTCTTACCATGCCTTTTTGGTGCCCAATGCTGGCTTCTTCCTTTCACTGATTCTCAAATGATCAATCTGTCTCGAAAGCTTCAAATGATTCTGCAGCTACAGAATTTTTGGGGAAAGAGTGTTGTGTGGAAAAATGCTTCCTAATTTCACCCATTGCTCTTCTTTACTCCTCCCTCCCCTTGGCTAGAATGATCCTACATCTCAATTCTTAAAAAAAAACAATAAATGCAAGTCTGAGTGTCCGTAATGATAACAACTAAAGTCTGTTGTCAAATTCACAAAATTATATAGCATATCCAGCTCAGAAACAGACATTTGGCCAACAGTTCAGTCTGGTGTTTAGGCTGTACTCGCGTCTCCTCCCTTCCTTCCTTAACTAGCTATTAACATTCCCTTCTCTCTTGTATGCTTATCTAGCTTCCTCTTAGAACACATCAACAGTATATTACTTGCTTCAACCACTCTCTTTAGTAGCAAGTTCCATTCTCTGGGTAAGAAATTTCTTCTGAATGCCTGATTTGAATTTTCAATGACTAATTGGAAATTCAGTGATGATAATGCCATTGAATATTAAGGGCTGATTGCTGGAAATTGTCATTCATGCCACACAATTGCCAGGGAATGTTATGTGCCATTTTACAGCCTTGTCCTGAAACATTGTTTAGGTATTGTTGCATAGGATACTTCAGTATCTGAGGATTGCAAATGGCATCAAACATTGAGCAATAATCAGTGAACATCCCCACTTTTGACCTCATGCTGGAGAGAAGGCTGTTAATGAAACAGTTGAAGATGGGTGTGCCTAGGACATTACTCTAAGGAATTCCTGCAACAATGTCTTTGGACTGCGATGATTAACCTCCAATAACCACAACCATCTTCCTTTGTGCTAGGTATGAATCCAACCAGCGGAGAATTTTCCTCAACCCTTAAAGAGTTCAATTTTGCTAGGGGCCCCTTGTGCTACACTCAGTCAAAAGCTGCCTTGATGTTCAGGATGGTGACTCTGAACTCACCTCGAGTTCAGTTATTTTGTCTATGTTGGACCATTTTTCACTTTATAGCATTTTTATGAAATTCCTCAGAATGTCTAATTACATTAAAAATGCTGCAGAAATACAACCTGTGGTTGTTGTTGATAGGTATAACTTTGCATTTCTAGTATCATCCCTGTAAATCTACATTGCACCCTCTCCATTGTCTCCACATCCCTTTTATAGTAAGGGAACCAGAATTGCGCAGAATACTCTGATAGAGATCTAACAATGCTTAATACAAGTCTGGCATAACTTCTCTATTATCCAAAAAAAATCCCTTTTTCTTGACTGGTTTTATTTATGGCTTATTTAACTGTGTCACTACTTTTACTGATGTGTACTCCCAGCTCCCTATTCTCTGCTACTTCAGTTAGATTCTTATTTCCTAAATAATACAAACGGGATTCTATGGACTTGCTCAGTCCAAAGTTGTAAAATTCCACTCGAGGTCAACAGACAATTTTGTAGTCCACCCCTAACTGCTCCGATTCCTGTGACAGACAGGATGATAAAATTCCCGGCCTTTGCAGCCTTTAAAAATAAAAATACAATTCCTCACACTTACCCATATCAAATTTCATTTGCCAATTATATGCCATTCTATAAAAGTTTATTCATGTACTTTGTAATTACTTGAATTTCTCATTATTAACTACTGCACTATTTTGGAGTTAACAAGCTTAGACATTCTGTTTTTGGTTTTAAAGTCTAGATTGTTAATATAAACATAGTCTAGAAGGAACAGGAAGTCATTCGGCCCTTCGAGTCTGTGTCGCCATTCATTTTGATCATGGCTAATCATTGAACTCAACATCATGATCCTGCCTCCCCCCCATATCTCATGATCTCTTTTGCACCAAAAGCTACATCATTACAGTGGTCCCAACATTTATCTTTGTGGAATCTCACTTTCTACTTGCTCCTTTATCCCTTACTCTCTGCTTTCTGTCTTGCAGCTAGTTAACTATTCATTACAGCCTGTTAGTTTTCCAGCCAGAGCAGCTCTTTTGAATGACATTGATAAAATAGTTTTTGAAACGTAACTATGTCCAAATACATATCAGAAAATCATACACTATAAAGAAATCTATTTCACCCGTTAGCCTACACAGACTCTTTGGAAGAACTCTTCAATTAGTTTCAGTTTCTTGCTCATTCTTCAGTCCTGCAATTTTCTCCTCTTCAAATAGTTATCCAATTTTCTTTTGAAAATGCTTTCACTACATTTTCAGGTTGTGCACTCGAGTACTTACGCTGGGATTCACAATGCATCAGGGTAAGAAATTCATTTTTGTAGTGTTGTTGATGGTGGCACTATGCAAGTCTAGTGCCATTTTGCTGGAATGCGCTATGCCATCAGCTATTTCCAGTGTGGCTGATGGGATGCATCCTTCAGAGCAGTGACTACATTAGCATCTCCAAAATGTGCCAGGAGACTGTAGAGCATTGCTATCCAAACAACATGCGGCTCAAATTGCTGATGTGGTATTAGGGTATCTAAACTAAAATGCAGAGTTCTTGGCAATGAATGTATATATATAATTCAGAATCCAGTAAGTATTCAACTGTGTTGCACTGGTCCTGCACCAGTGTTCATTTAATAGGACAGGTATTCAAATGATATGTAAGGTAATGTTTAAGAACTTTTGCAATTATCAAGTGTCTGTAGATATGCCAGAATCTTTTGGGAAGTGTTATGGTGAGTTCCTAGTTTTTCAGGGAGTAATGCTGCATTCTCACAGGGATGGCAGAGTGAGTGAGTGATCTGTCCACCTAGAGGTTGTAACTGGTATGGACACAGGGCCTCTAGAGATCTGCAGCATTTTGGAGAGAGGATTAGAGGCTGTAAAGAGGGGCAAGCAATGGCTGATGCCCTCCATCAACTTGAAGCTGCAATCCTCTGTGCTCCTTGATAGTCATAATGTGGAAATGCTGGTGTTGGACTGGGGTAAACAGAATAAGAAGACTCACAACACCAGGTTAAAGTCCAACAGCTTTATTTGGTAGCAAAAGCCACTAGCTTTCAGAGCACTTCCCCTTCATCAGGTGACTGGGAGTTCTATTCACAAACAAGGCATATAAAGACACAAACTCAATTTGATTACCTGTAAAGACTTGCATTCCAATGATTATTTTGTAAATTGAGTTTGTGTCTTTATGTACCCTGTTTGTGAAAACCTGGATCGAAAGCTCCTTTGAGCAATGTCTGCTGGTTATGAGATTGTCATTCTGGCCACATATTCATTAATATATTCTCTTTAAAGTGATATTCCTTTTATACCAAGATAACATAAATACATTACAAAAGAAACTACATATGTTAGGGTAGTTGCAAAATCTATTTACACAAAAAGTAAATCTCTGTTCAAGAATTTAGGATTTAAGAGTTTAAGGATCTGAAAAACATACTAGTGGTTTAATAATGCTCTCATGTTAGTCTGGCTTCCTGTGATCTAGGCTTATAACTTGGGTGTTCTTGACTTGCAGATGTGATAATGATTTGTGTGCTCTCAGAATGTTGATTTTTTTCCATAATGATCTTCCACAACTTCACTGTCTGATTCCATCCTTGGATATGTTCCAGACACAGTTGGATAGCTTGATGTTATACAGTTAAACAATTCTTTTAGCCGTCTCCTTTATTTTGTGTCCTTTTTTAACATCACTTAATTTTGTGCTATGACTTCATAGGATATAGGCTCTTTGCACACTTCTGTGGGTAACCAAGTTCCCAGAATAGGATAAGTCGAACATTTTGTCCTAGGTGCAAACAAGAGAGTTCTGCAGTTGCATGTCGATCATACACCATCTTCATTCCACCTTGTTTTACATGTAGTTTCTTCTGTACTTTTGAGAAATGGGATGTGATAATTTGACCAGGTTGTCATAATCTGCCTTCAGACATGATTAACTATTGGCGACAGTAAGGCCATGTTTAAAGGTGTTGCTCTTGAATATAACAAGGGGACACAGAAATCTTGTTTATGTCCCTGAACTTCATAATGAATGACTTAACAGTATGAACTTTTTGCTTGGCAAGACAATTGGATCTAAAATAGTGTAGTGATGCTGTCACATGATCTATGCTCCAGTTAGTGCACATACCCTTAAGATGTGTATTAAGGTCCATTGTCGGATATGACCTCTTCAGGCATACAGAATAAACTGAAAATTGAACTTATTGGGCAGAATCTTCCCAAAAAGATTTGTCATCTTGTCATACTGGTCGACTGGCATGGTGAATCTATAAAATTGCCTGAGAAGCCAAAAATGTGGTTCATGACGGGCGTGAACCTGTTTATTGCCACATGCAATCTCACAGGCCCTGTTTAGCTGGCAAGATCAGCTTTGGACCCAAAAAGAACGCAAAGCCAATTTGAATAATGACATGATTTGCATGCCATTAGTGAGTCCCAGATGGCATCGTCTGGGCTCAGTTACGTGTACCCACCTTCTTTGATGGGAGATATTCATCGTGGAGTTCGGTGAGAAGTGGTGTACCTCAGGGATCTGTTTTGG
This sequence comes from Sphyrna mokarran, assembly GCA_024679065.1. Taxonomy (NCBI): domain Eukaryota; kingdom Metazoa; phylum Chordata; class Chondrichthyes; order Carcharhiniformes; family Carcharhinidae; genus Sphyrna; species Sphyrna mokarran. The sequence continues at coordinate 23,330,042 of JAGIQG010000012.1, read as the reverse complement.
GGCCCCTGCTGTTTGTAATTTTTATAAATGATCTGGATGAGGGTATTGAGGGATGGATCAGTAAATTTGCAGATGACACTAAAGTCGGTGGAGTGGTAGATAGTGAAGAGGGGTGTTATAGTTTACAGAGTGACTTGGACAAGTTGCAGAGCTGGGCCGAGAGGTGGCAAATGGAGTTTAATGTGGAAAAGTGTGAGGTAATGCACTTTGGCAGGAATAATAAATGTGTAGAGTATAGGGCTAATGGTAGGATTCTTAATAGTGTTGATGAACAGAGGGATCTTGGTGTATGTGTGCATAGATCCCTGAAAGTAGGCAGTCAAGTCGATAAGGTTGTTAAGAAGGCATATGGAGTCTTAGCTTTTATTGGTAGGGGATTGAATTTAGGAGCCGCAACGTCATGTTGCAACTGTACAAAACTCTAGTGCGGCCGCACTTGGAGTATTGTGTGCAGTTCTGGTCCCCACATTATAAGAAAGATGTGGAGGCATTGGAGAGGGTACAGAGGAGGTTTACCAGGATGTTGCCTGGTATGGAGGGCAGGTCTTATGAGAGAGGCTGAGGGATTTGAGGTTGTTTTCGTTAGAAAGGAGGCGGCTAAGAGGGGACCTAATCGAAACATATAAGATGATTAGAGGTTTAGATAGGGTGGACAGTGATAGCCTTGTTCCTAGGATGGAGAAAGCTAGGATGGAGGGGCATTGCTTTTTATATTGGTCGGCGCAACATCGAAGGCCGAAGGGCCTGTGCTGTAATGTTCTATGTTCTATGTTCTATGTTCTTTACTTTGGTTGGAGCTTGCGTTTTTGTATTTTGAATGCTGTCTGCTATTGGAATGGGATTGGCAACCAAGAATTTCTCTGCAGTTTGTACTGTCTGATTCAAAATAGACTGCCTGGTTCATTTCTGATTCAGAAACTCCAAAAATCAGGTATTCATTCTCTGTGAAACATCCTCTGTAGACGGATTCTGTCTCCTAGGGTTTTCGATGCCTGTATAGCCTTTGTGTAGCACAAAGTCTTATCTGTGGCTTTTTCCTGTGATCTTGAAGTCTGTGTCATTTGGTTAAAAAGAGCCACTGTCGCTCACCATGTTGTATTTCTATGTTTGCTTAATACTAATTTCTATTAGTATTAATACAAAAGTGGTAAAATAAACATAGGTTTGGTTTGTTTGAAGATATAGTACAGGTTTAGCCAGCAAACAGATTTGCTATAAACATTCAACAGCTATTGTTAACAGTAAAATATAACTGCAATTTCTTTACACCACATTCTGCTAGCTAAAACTAAAAACTCTTGTGAATAATGCCTGGTGGTCACATTGTTTATCTCCTGCCTACTTACCCATTAGCTCATTCTATCAAAACTACATCACAACCTGCCACCCTACACCCACTTGCCTTCCAACCTAGCCCTTCAGTCACTTGCCACTTTACCCCACCTTACCCCACACCCACCTTATCTCCTCACCCACCACCTGCTATCCTGCCTTTTCCCCACTTACGTATCACTCTATTCCCTCACCCACCGAGATTTGTCTTCTCCCCATAGCTTCTCAAAGGGCTTTGGGCACTTTAAACTTACTAGAATGAGGCAGCTCATGTCGTAACTATGAGGTAGGTCTCCCAAAATAGGTATACTTTGCATTTCTAAATGGCCTGTTTCAGAGGTCCAGAAAAAATGCACATCTCTAAAATTATGTTTTGATGCCAAAACTAGAATGTATTTAAGAGGTGCCTCGATATAGCATTTAGGGCTAATGAGATCAAAGGTTATGGAGAAAAAGGATTAGGCTATTGAGTTGGATGATCAGCCATGATCACAATGAATAGCAGAGCAGGCTCAAAAGGTCCAAATTGCCTCCTCCTGCTCCAATGCTCTATATTTTTCATGCAAGATAACAAAATAGGACCAGAATATATTCTGACAGTGATTGCCATTCCTTGGAAGATTTGCCTTATTCCCAATGAGCTTCTAAATGTTTTTTTTGACACTGCACTGAGACACTGTAGATGCACTGGGGCTAAGTCAGTTCAGTAGATAAACTGATTTCACATGCCACCCAGTGTCTGTTTGAAGCAGGTGCAAGCTTATAACACTGCCCCAATTTCACTCTTTAACAGGGTTCCTATCTTTGGTCTATCATCTCTACAATTGAGAAGAACATGAGCATCCATTTGTGGGAACACCATCATCCCTATGTGTTCTTCAAATCAAACATTATTCTGACTTAAAATTACATTCTTAGTCACTGATTGTCACTAGCTCAGATTCCTTGATTTACCATCTCTGCAATGATTCATGCAAAAATCCCATAGTTACTTTCTCAGGACAACTAAGGCTGGGAAATAAATACCAGCCTTGCTAGTGATACCCACATCCCAAGAGTGATTTTAATAAAGAGTGAAGTAATGAACATTCAAAGTAATGAATTACATTATCTAAATGAAATTCCTCAGGTTGAAAAGTAAGTTCTAGCTGAGTTCAAATTGCCTACGTGCTGTTTAGCATTCTATGGAATATCACCACTTGTTTCACAAGTTAGGCCTGGGTAAAAGCTAACAGGAAGGCATTAAGTTTTTTTTAATTTTTGCAGGAAAGGAAACAATTGATGATGATTATGTTTGAACTTATATTTATTTTTTGGAGGGATTAAGTCTTCAATTAATGGAGCATTCTTCCATTTTCAGCATCAAGTATTCCAAGGAAAGGTGCATCCAGCAAAGTCCTGCTACCCTATTTTCACAATATACCCTATGTTGAACTTTAAGCGTCTCTGCCTGCTGAGTTGCAAGCATGGGATAGGTGTGTAAAAACTAGTGCCCCCTGCCTTACATGCTTGACTCTGCCATCTCTGCAATTATATACAAGTTGTCCTTAGGCCAACTGAGATCGTTAAGTGGCCAATTAATGACCATTTAAGTGCTTCACCCCACTGCCAACTATGTCATGTGGGAAACTCAGCAAGATTTTCCCAAGTTTCTGTGCCCCATTATCCTGCCCTCTGATGTCTCAAACTGAGCTCCCCAACATCTTCATGCCAAATGCTAGGACCTGCAAGCCTGAAAAATGAGACCCTGGCCTTATGCATACAGGTGCAAATCCGTGAGAGTCTGAAACTGAGAATCTTCCAGCAAGATCTTAGGTTCTGATTTAGCCCAACTCCCGCCCCCACTAGTAATGAGATATCTGACCCCAAGGAAGGTCAGGAATTTCATTTCAATACATTTAAGTATCATTAGGAACATGCTTGGGCAGTGCCTGCCTCATGGAACCCTGGCATTGCACCAGTGTACCCCAGCACTGTCCACGGGTCAGGGCTAGGACCAGAGGGTGAGGCCAAAGTGTTACTCTGGTGACCTACATTGGGGTGGCATTTCCAAATACATGGGCGAGGGGTTGCAATAGTGGTTTTTATGTCTTTGGGGGAGATTCTTACTTTTTTTGTTCAGGATATAGGGGCACTCTTTAAAAAGGCTACCCTGACATCTGGAGAGCAGATGTTGCTGGCTGTTTCAGGTCCTGGTTTCCATGTGATGGCATAAGACATGCCTCCAACATTTTTTTTCAATGTGCTGGGTAAGATGGAGAGAAATGTGGCCCTACAGCAGGCGAGCTGCATACTAGTTTTTTTTTGCCTGGTCCAACACTTAGAAAAAGGGGAAAATTCTGCCCATTATGTCTCTAAGATGCCCCACCTCCAAAGCTGGGAGAAGTGGCATGAAGATGCCAGGTTAATCCATTTCTCTTTTTTAAGTGCAGGTGTACAGTTTTCAGTCTTCCAGTTCTCTAATCCTCTGGCATATCCCATTGGAGGACTGTAAGATTGCATCCAGAACCTCTGTTGTTCTCACTTTTTATTTGTCCCATTTGAAATATTGGAATTTCCTGTTTTGATGACAACCATTCCTTTAAGTACTTCTTCATGTATTTTTAACCTACCCATATCGCTACTATGTCTTCCTTTCCCGCTACATTGGCAGTATTTTCCTTCAAATTTAAGAAGGACGCAAAATAAATCAGTATCTTAGCCATGGCCTCTTCTCCACAAGACGATCTCCTTTTTGGTTGTAGTCAGCCCCACACTTTATTCTATTGCTCTTTTATTATCATTGCATATTTACAAGATATTTTTCAGTTCCCTTTTAAGGTAACAGCTAACCTATTCTTACGCTTTGAGAGAAACAAAACTTGGGCTGCCGATTCTCTTATCACCTGGGTTTCACGCTATCGTCCCAAGTCCATGTACACCTCAATGTTTTCATTCTCTGTCATTTATAAAATTGTTCACTTTGTCAGTCACTCACATAAGCAAAAAGATTATTTTTTACATGAACGATTTGAAGCAAAGAGAACAAACGTGAGCAAGAATGTTTGGAAGAAAGTTGCAGAAAACATTTAATCATTAAAGTTTTGCATTTGGTGCCTTTGTTCTGTTGGATGAAAAGAGTTACACAATATTTTTTAGGCATGTTGAACAATCACTGCTTATCTCAATTTTCCTTCCTTAAAATTATTTCCATTAAATACTGAGTTTGTGAAGTAATTTCCTTCCCTTCCATTGTGAAGATTAAGTCTGGAGGACAGTCACTATCTGTCTATGTCTGTGCAATTTACATTTCCTATAACTGCAGGCAGATTCAGTTGGCAAGATGTTTGGGAAGAAATTAAGGATTGTGCATGATACATGAAAATAAAGACTAATATTTGAACACAATAAAACAATTCAGGAGGCTATTTTCTGTTCATGTTGGATGTATCAGTGTATGCCCAATAAGCTTGAGATTTTTTCTTGAATGCTGTATTTTCCATAAAAAAACCATTACAGACTAAAATTCTTCGAGCCACTGCTACATTTGGTAAGAATAATCAAGTTTTGGCATGAATTGACTAACAACTTTCATTTATAAAGTGTCTGTAATGTAGTAAAACATTCCAAGATATTCCACTGATACATAATCAGCAAAGAATTAACACCTAGCCATGTAAGGAGATATTAAGATAGGCAACCAAAAGCTTGATCAAAGAGATTGGTTTTATGCAGTGCCTTAAAATAGAAGTGGAGCAGTAGAGAGATTTAGGAAATGAATTCCAGACCTTATGGTTGAAACAGCTGAACCCACAGCTGTCAATAATGGGGAGCAGAATAGTAGGGCACTGGCAAAGAGAGGTTGAATAAACTAAGATTGTTTTCACTGGAAAGATGGAGACTGAGGAGGGACCTGATAGTGCTCTACAAAATTATGAGAGGCATGGACAGGATGGACAGTCAGTCTTTTTGACTAAACAACTAAACTAAATCAGATAACTGAGGGACAAATTAAAAGAGACGGCCCCCAAAAGAAGGAAACTGCCCAAAATAAAAAAAAAATTAAAACATCAAACTAAAATGTGATTAAAGAGTTGATAATATACCCGAGTCCCTGTGATGTCCAACAGGCATGAGAGTCCTTGATGGTTACCTGAGACACCATGTGCTCCCTCTTCAGGGATACCCGGTTGTGAATGTAATCGCGGTAGAGGGATAGACAGTTGGGCTGAATGATCTCCTTGGTTGCCCACTGCCTGGATCTCTTGATAGCAAGTTTGGCCAGGCCCAGGTTCATGAGGAGATCCTCGGTCTTACCCACCCCCTCTGCACCAGATGCCTGTAGATCAAAAGCATGGCACTGAAATGAACATCAATAAAAGATTTTTAAAGTAACTGAGAAGGGAGTATAGGCTATAACATTCAAAGTAGACATAGATCACAAACTCTGTAAGATGACAAAAAAAGGCAAGTTTGTTGGGAGCCCGTGAACCGATGAGACTGCTGTATGCATTACCGTCCATCCCAGGTCTGCAAGATAGTGGGAGAAGATCCCTCCATACAGGGACCTCCAATGGAGACCTCCGCTGCTGAATGGAAACAAGACCCACCAAAGTGTATCTGGGTGATGGGCAAGGACACTGTAGTGGAAGGGTTGCAGCAGCAGGCCATGTGGGAAATCCTTCCATGCGATGGCAAAGGGCACAAAGGGCACTTCTGCGAGGTGAATCAAACTGTGGGGCGCCTGATCTGAAAAGGGAAGTTTATGCTTAGGACAATATAAAATTCCATCCGAGCAGGGATATGCTCAAACGGGATCCCGCGACATGACTGTGCCTCCTTGAGACCACATGTGACTTCGGTCTGAACACACTGGCTGTGAGCCGGATGTCACCCATCCACGCCCGGCCAGCTTGTAGGCTGTCATCCAGTCCACACTTCTGCTACTCAGCACGTCCCCACCTCTGGTCACCCCTGCAGCCACAGATCTCTCTGCCAACCACCTGAAATTGTATTGGCAGAAGAGTGGATTGCTGAGCAGTGGTTCTGAAATGATAGCCGCTAGTCCAGGTGACAGAGAGCTGCAGCAAGGTGACTGTGTTCCAAACTTTGAGTAGGTTCAAGTAAATGACAAACCTCCAGAAGTCCAAAGGCCCACCAGATCTATGTTTAGGCTGCCCACCTGGCAGAAGGAATACTTCACCAGGGCACACCATTGAGGATAGGGCTCAATGCTTTGGGTTTGAAGGAGGTGTCCAAACACTCGCAGTTCTGACAAGTTGGCCAAATTCTCTGACCTTGATGAAGGCTGGGATTCTCTAGCACTGCTGCTGTGAATGGGAATTTGGTTGAGTCATTCTCACTGTGACATCTCAGAATTTAGGCCAAAGTCAACAATTTGAGATGTTAACTCTGTTGTCCTCACCAGATTCTGCCAGTGCCGTTGAGTATTTCCAGGTTATCTATCTATTTCAGATTTTCAGTATCTGCAGTACTGTGTTCTTCTAACCACTAAATCTGCTCTCCTATACTTAGCTTCCACCAAAAGACTGCAGGGCCCCTACTCACAATCTCTTGTTCAAAACGTATTTGGATTGATTTTAATTTGGTTTTCCCTGGTGGTAGTAATGGGATCAGTAATTTGATACAGTTGTAGCCAGCACTATTTTGACAAGGGCCTACAACGGCCCAAAATACCAGTCTGTTTCTGATGGTAGATTGTTTCAATATGTGAATCAAGGTTTCAGATCACAATTTATGTTTTAGAACATAGAACATAGAACATAGAACATTACAGCACAGAACAGGCCCTTCGGCCTTCGATGTTGTGCCGACCAAAATAAAAAGCAATGCCCCTCCTAACTAAACCATTCCCTTCTCATCCATATACTTATCAACTAACCTCTTAAACGCCACCAAACTTGGCGCATCTACAACAGCTGCAGGCAGGGCATTCCACTCCCTAATCACTCTTTGAGTAAAGAACCTACCTCTGATATCCGTCCTATAACTCATACCCCTTAATTTAAAGCTGTGTCCCCTCGTGCTAGCTTTCTCCATCCTAGGAAAAAGGCTATCACTGTCCACCCTATCCAAACCTCTAATTATCTTATATGCTTCAATAAGATCCCCCCTTAGCCGCCTCCTTTCTAACGAAAACAACCACAAATCCTTCAATCCTTCAATCCTTTTAGACTGGAAATGTTGGGAGTGTGTGCTACGTTGGATTAATTCCACAGATGGTAAAGCCCAATGACAGTAACATTGGTAACTTTCAAATTTTCTGAGGCACCAGAGGCCATTTCTGCCTGGGATATTCCCATTAATAATTTTAACTCCTCCTGCCCATAAGGAAAACACTGTAAAAATGAGGAAATAAGACAATTGACCGTAAGATGTAGGAGCAGAAATAGGTCATTTAGCCCATCATGTCTGCTCTGCCACTCAACAAGATCATGTGATCTGATAAAATCCTCAACTCCACTTTCCTACCTTATCACTATAACCCTTGATCCCCCTTGCTGATTAAAAATCTGTCTATCTCAACCTTGAACATATGGAACAACTCAACAACTCTTGTGGTAAGGAATTCCACAGATTCATTATGCCTCAAATGAAGAAATTCCTCCTCATCTCTGTTTTAAAAGGACAACCTTTTAATCTGAGTTATGCCCGCTTTTCCTAGACTCTCCTACCAGAAAAAAACATTTTCTCAGCATCCATCTGTCAAGCCCCAAGGATCCTATATTTCAATAAGATTGGGTCTCATTCTTTAAGACTTCAATGATTACAGGACCAATCTACTTAACCTCTCCTCATAAGAAAATGCCTCCATACTCAAGATCAATCTAATGAACCTTCTCTAGGCTATCTCTAATACTAGTATATCTTTTCTGAGAAAAGGGGACCAAAACTGTTCACAGTATTCCAGGTGTGATCTAAATAGTGCCCTGTACATTTTTAGCAAAATTTCTCTATTTTTATTCTCCATTCCATTTGAAATAAATGGTCAACATTGATTTTGGTTTCCCAATTACTTGCTGAATTTGCATGTTAACTTTTCGTGATTTATGCATAAGAACCGCTCCCCCCCGCCCCTGTCAAAATCCTTCTGTGCTGCACTTTTCTGCAGTCTATTTAAATAATGCTTAATTCTGTTACGCTTCTTGGTCTGAACTGATTCACGTACACATTAAGATGGAACATCAGTAAAAACTGGGGAACAACAATATTGTTCTGAACCAGTATTTTTTTCTGAGTGCTGTACACCATGATGATAGGTTGGTAAAAGTTATCCTTAATCCAATAAATTGTGCTGTAGATGTGGCTTTTTAAACCCATGCAAATTTGTTTTGCTTTAGTTCTGAGCAGAATTCATTTCCAAATGCACACTATAAGAATAAGAGTCAAATGTCGTGAAAAGTAACAACCACACAGAGAAATATATTGGAATGAGTGACAGAAATTGAGATATTTAGCACTATAAAAATTCAAGAATAAATCATGGTTCAAGAAAGATTGGGAAAGATGGGGAAAGATGAGAGGAGGACGAAAAGTGGCAAATAATAAGTTGTGTCTTCAAGATGGTTGTGCTTTGTCTATTCAGCATAAACTGTGGGATGAAAATTTAAATACCAAGAGTACAGAAGACAGTGTTTGGAGAGTTGCACAATAAGAATACTGAACAATATTTCAGAGATCTACACATTAAAAGGAAGTGTCCCAATTTTTATTTTCCTAGGTTTTTCATGGAATATGGACATTGTTAGCAAGGCTAGCATTTGTTATCTATCCCTAATTGCCTATAAACTGAGTGCTGAGAGTCTAGAGTTACATGTAGGCCAAATCAGGTAAGGACAGCAGATTTCCTTCGTTCAAAAACATTTGTGAATCAGATGGGTTTTTAGAACTATTGGTAATGCTTCCATGGTCATCATTGTAATTCCACTTTTTTAAAAAATTGAATTCAAATTTCATCATTAATCTAGTTCAAATAACCTGTAATCCTCCAGAATAATATGGTGTCCCAATCTGGGCACCACTGTTTAAAGAAAGCATGCCAATGCCTTAGAAATGGTGCAAAAGAGAGTTAATGGAATGGTATTGGGAAGACCAAAGCTCAGTTATCTGGAGAAATCAGAGAAGTTATGACTATTCTCCTTACATCAGAGTACAGATATAGAAGGGTTTGATTAGAATGGGAATGGGGAAATGTTTTCACTGGCAGAAGGTTAGTAACCCTGTAGGGTATATGGATTTAACATAATGAGCAAAAAAATCTAGGAACAAATTATGAGAATTTTTTAATGCATTGTGATATTGTATCTAGAATGAAAGGATTCATTAATCACTTTAAAAGAGAACTGGATATTCACTTGAAAAGGAGAGATTTGCAGAGCCATGGGGAACAAGCAGTGGAGTGGGACGAACTGGCTATTTCTTCCAAAGAGCCAGAACAACATGATTGGCCTTCCTCTATACTATATCATTCCATTAGAGCTAATGACGAACACCCCAAAATATTTCAAGGAAGAAATCTAATCTCAAGAGTTCAGATGATGCTTATAAACCATTTAAGAAATGCTCATGCAGCTTTACAACATCATTCGATCTCCCTGATTGTACTTATAGTTTTGTAATCCACGCTGTGCCATTTGTTATTTTTCTACACATATGTCAGGACTGAAATAAGTGCATAAGATTCTTTAGAAAAAGGAAAAATCTATTTGTTCCCTTTTGATGGATGAATCTGCACATTTTCACCATATCCATCAATTCCCACTGTAAACCATGGCTTGAAAAAAATGGAAGCTTATTTCACAGATATAGCCATCATACTTAAGAATAATACGTATACAGCACAGAAGCAGGGAATATTTTTCAGAGCAAAATTCTAACAGTTTGTAATTGCAAAACCAAAAAGCATTAGAAAGGTGCTGAATTTCCAAAAATTTACTCTCTTACTTGCTGGTTCACAGTTGTTTTTCTAGTATGAAGGTCACTGCATTCCTCTTCATGGTACTCTTCCTTACACTCACGGCAGAAAACAAACTGAAAGAGAATGAAATGTAAACAGTATGAATAATATAAAAATAATTGGGAATCTGTTAAGGTGGATAAATAGTTAACTCAATATCCTAAGTCATCCTGATCTTCAGATGCTACCACCCCCTTCTACTCGTAGGCTAAGACACCCCCTGCTCGTTCGCTGGTATCAGCAATCATCCCCTGCCCATCCCCCACAAATGAACAATTACCCTATTATAGGGACACCAAAGATTCTCCCTTTAGGCCTACACATTTCAGGAACCTTTGGCACTGTCAACGTGATACCCTGGCACTGCCAACCTGGCATTGCCATAGTGCCAGAGACAATGCACTACCCAGCCATTTCCCCAACCATCTTGGGGGCTTCAATGGCCTGCAAGCTCCCGGCATGGCCATCACAACTGGTCTCCATTTATGGAAACGTGTAGTGATTCAAGCTGAGTTCCTACTGCGCTTGAGGATTAGAGAGTTACAGGAGCCAGGAGAAACCAGCTCCAAACTGACCCTGCATATTTAAATGAGTATTCAAACACATTAAACTGACTCAAGCCCTCGCTGGTCATGATCTACATTATGTCGAGATGCAAGGACAAGGAGAATTCCATAAACAGTTCTGGCTGATGCTAATTGTGTTATGGTTCTTCCCTGTGATTCTCCTGCCGAGCGTATTTTTATACGTATGGGCCAGAGAATCATACCTGGTGTGTAGCCCACCGGCTGTTTGGCAGTCCAGCAGGGAAATCATGCCAGCCTAAAAGCCTTCTTGATACTCTATCCTCCTCCTCCTCCTCTGCAATTCACACTCACAGAAAACATGGAGAGAAAATCCCCCCTCCCCCCAAAGTGTTTTATTGTTTGACAAATACTGTCACACGACTCAGCTGTTGTACTTGCTCAAACAAGAAGCCACATTTCTGGACTGATAGTATAACTTAAAAAAAAATGAATCAACAATCTGCATATAAACTTGAGTTCATCTGGAATTCTGCTATTCAAATTCTAATTGCCACCAATTCATGTTCCCCCATCATCCATGTAGTCACTGACCTATGCTGGCACTAGGTTTGGCTGGGCCACAATTTTAAAATTCTCACCCTTGTTTTCAAATCCTTCCATAAATTCAATTCTCACTACCAATGTAAGGACCTCTAGCTCCACAAACCTCCAGGATCTCTGTCTCCAAGTCTGGGAAAAGGTGTGGGGTGCAGAAGGCTGATGCATATTGAGTGGGGAGGGTTGATATTCAGGAAATCGGTTTGGGAGTAGGATTGCGAGTCAATTTGGGAATTGAATTGCAAGTTGGTTTAGAAATGGGAATGGATTTGGAAGTGGACTTGGAAGTGTGGTTGGGAGTATTGATAATTTGGACTGGTTTTGGGAATTTTGGAGTTGGTATTGAGATTGAGAGAGTTGATATTGGAAGTGGGGTTTGTGAGCATTAAAATGGGCGAGTGAAGGTGTGGGTCAAACCAGGTCAGGTTATGCAAAGCACTATGTTTTGTTCAAGTGAAGACAATTTTGAATATTGTTGCAGTCAGATGTTAATTTCTGTGACTGAATACAAACTGCTTCATTTCAGGCAACAGATGAGTGACCAATTTTTTGCCCTTACTGCTACTGAATTTGGATTCTACAAAGCTAATGGCTTTAACTTGAGTGGTGAATGTTGAAGTATGTAAAAACAAAGTGAAAAATGTATAACAACTTTCTTTGGATAAATACATTCAAAATTGGGTCAAAGACATTATTGCAATATTCCAAGGATCTGCCTATCTGTAGAAGGAGCCCATTTCATTATTTTGAAACACAAGCTTCTTCTGCAAGTTACATTCCAAAATTACCTATCAGTCTCTTTGGTCAACAGAAAGACACAGCTACATTTCCCAAGAGTCTGTTTTCAAAAGAAAGGGAGATTGATGGGTGAGACTGATGTCACGGAGTTGCTCAGTTCACTGAGACGAAGTTTGGCATTCAGTGAAGGATTAAGTTGCTGAGCTGATAAATTAATATTTGTGGACAGGTGGATGGACATGTGGCAACGTAAATATGCTCCCAAGCATGCAGGGAATTTACAAAGCTGTGCACTGCATTAGCACTTCCCTTCTAACAAGTCAGTGCAAACACATGGAGAATCCAATAGATGCCTTTTTCAGACATTAGATGGCAGTAAGAGCAGCAGATATCTTGACTGCCCGAGAAACATACTTTGAATTGTTTGAGGTGTTTCTGCATCATTTCATTCCCATTTGAAAATATGTACACTTTTCTCAGACAGTTCATAGTACTGAAATACTTATTATTTACTGAAAAATGTATTTGTGATATGAAAAGTCCAATTTCAAAATTGTATGTCTGCCTTCTAACTTTTTTAAAAAATTGTTTATTTTTGGGAGATTTGAGCCACTTCTTTGAATGCACAGTCTCCTCCCCTTCCTGGTGATACCGAGTTTTGCCCTGTTGTAGGTTGGAATTCTTTATTTCACTGGGTAGGAACCTTCGACATATGGTGGGTTCCCAAAAGGTTAGAGCAGTGAGAACTTCCAGTAAATGTGAATGTCTGCCAGGCTCCTGATTCTTTTTGATCATTGTCCTTGTAGGCACCAATTATGCCCCTTACAGTTATGTAATTTACACAATTAAAGGTTGATTTTAACTTGCAAAGATCAGCATTAATGTGGCAGTATATTTAATTTATCCAATCTGAGGATTTTGGTACGGTGCTATATAACTATAAGTTCTTACTTCTTGAAGTCTTCATGGTCAATGTCACAGGACATTGATTAGCCATCATAGTTGTTATAGCGGCTGATAAAGGTTTGCCAAATGTGTCTTTTTTCTGCGATCCCATGAACAGGACTCAATTCTAGCAAGCCCACGAAGTCCAAAAACACCACTCTGTTTTTTGTTTTTGGGTGGGATCGCAAGAATTTTAAATACCGACACTTGAGATGACTTCAAATTACAATGGAAAATTGCACCCACCTTGGACTTTTTTTTATATGATTGACCATTGTCTGCCAAAACATTGCAAAATGTTATAGGTGGCATGCTGGCACAGTGGTTAGCACTTCTGCCTTACAGCATCAGGAACCCAGGTTCAATTCTTGGCTTAGGTCACTGACTGTGCAGATTCTGCACATTCTCCCTGTGTCTGAGTGCTCCGGTTTCCTCCCACAGTCCAAAATCCACGCTAGTTAGATGCACTTGCTAGGCTAAATTCTCTCTTAGGGTACCCAAATAGGTGCCTGAGTGGGGCGACTAGGTGATTTTCACAGTAACTTCAATGCAGTGAAAATGTAAGCCTACTTGTGACACTAATTAAAAAAAACCTTAAACTATTAGAAGGAAAGTGGAGGTGGCAAAATATTGTACTAATAAAGGAAGGTAAGCACTTTTACAGTGTCTTCCATGAACTTAGGACATCGCATCCAATGAGATACTTTAAGTCATTGTTATAATGGAGGAAACAAAGTACTCAGTTTGCACACAGTCAGCTCCCACAAACAGCAGTGTAATAATGAGGAGATAATCTGACTTTTTTGATGATGTTGATTAAGGGATAAGTTTTAGTCAAGATACAGTGGATAAACCCTGTGGTCCTTTCTAAAACTGTGCCATGGAATCATTCACAATTATCTGCAAGAGGGGGAGGTCTCAGTTGATTCATTGTAAATAAAAGATAGGAGCACTCATATAATCCAGAAATACTGGCCTGACAGGAAGAATATGCCTTAGACATTAACTTTCACCATTTGTACAAATTAGCAAGATGAGAGAGATAAGCTGTATACCAGACAAGCTAACTACAGGAGAAAACTAGGAGAGAAAACATAGGGGTGAAATTAGTCTATGTGAGTACGAAAAGGGGCTCACAGTGAATCAGCAGTCTTGTTTTACACCCCTTAATTTGCAACCCAATATTCTCTTTAATTTCTCTCAGCCATCCATACCTGAACAGCACTACCCCGAGTTGATCAGATGCTTCTTATAGTTGAATCAACATGCATTCCGTGACCTGCAAAGGACTCTTGAAACCAATTGCTGTAGCTCAGCAAATATCAGTGAGCACAGTCTCAACTTTCAGGCAGTAATCTGTGTGCTGCTGTCAGTAAAGCTTGCCAAGAACTTGATGTGCTTTCTCATGCAGTGTTCCACTTTCTAAATGATCAATAGCACCATGAAGCATTTCTCTCTTATTCTCCTAAGTGCCACTTTTTTCAAGAAGCTTATTACAATTGAATCTGAACCAAAACTAAAACCATTTTTAAAAATTACAATGCATCTTCATAAAATATTCATGCATATTGTACCGTGCAAAGTTGATTATCTATACTATAGGCCACTTTTTTCAAGCTAACTTTTAGACATTTCAGAGCTTCACTGATGTGAGCACCAGTGCTTTAGCAACAGAATTCTTCAGCTTTAGCCTCTTGTGCACCACTGGTTTCTTTCATATTGCCATTGATGGTCATACCGATATACCTGGGCCTCACTCTAGCATTTCCTCCCTAAAATTCTACACCTCTCAGCCTTGATCCTCCTCAGCATTACTGCTTAAAACCTATCTCATTGAAAAAGCTTTCGGTCATAGTCTGAAATGATGCAGAGTCTTCATTAGATAACAACAAAGGAATTATTTACGAGTCTCTACAAAAGCAACAACATATCTACTACTCATTCAGGAATGCCTCTATCTCAGAGAACTGCTCCTTCTGGGGTGATTCCCCACTCTGTATCCTGATTGGTCACCTAGACCAGGTGACCCCCTACACTGGTGTATTGCCCTTAAAGAGACAATTATCACCTTATGTGACTAATGTTAAACATTCACTGATTTTTTTTTCCAAAAATATACTTTATTCATAAAAAATCTCAATTAAAACATTGTAAATCTACATGTCAATAAATTGCAAACAGGTCAGAATAAAACATTTTACAGTTGTATACAGATTAGTTATTTCATTTCAATAAGAACAGATCCACAAAAATCTCAATTAAAATGCTGCAAACGTACATGAATCCAAATTGCACAGAGTGCAGAGTAAAACACAATATTCACTGATAATGCTTCTATAAGTCACCTTGAACCATTTTACTACATTGAGATGCTGTCTAAATGCAAGTTGTTGCTATAGGATACCACTACTTAAGTGATGCTATGAAACATAGTGGAAAATACAAAGAGTTTTTTTTTCATCTGGGACTACCTTGTTTAGCGGGACTTGGGGCAGGAAGGGGCATTTTCTGCTGCACAGGCTGATGGGTAACCATGCCATATCTTCTGATCTACTCAATTATGTATCCAGGGGTTTGGCACCGTATCCCATGGTGGAGTGGGCTTTATTGCATGTATCCCATTGTCATTTCTGGGTTCCATCCTTAAAAGGTACCCAATATCACTGACCCACCATTGAAGAAAGGATCACCAGGGACACCGAATTCTCCTCCCTGCCAGCCATTGGACCTATTGGTAGAAGCATGGGAGAATTCTGCCCTTTAATAACTCCGAATGTGGAATGGTCTGAAAGGAAAATGCACTTATAGGGCCTAGGTTTCAGGCCTGGGGTATTTTAACTACTCAGGGCCCTTCATATGTCATGGTTTATTGGCTTGACAGAAATGGATGGAAAGTAATAAATCGTGAGAGGAAGCAGAAGACAGTTCTGCAGCTAAGGGCTCAAAGGAAGGCTGGTCAGCAGATGGTTAAGTCATGGGGGTGGGGGAAGGTTTAGGGATACAAGATAGGAGTTTAGGGCCTCAATAGTCCAACATTTTCTTTGATTTGATTTGATTTTTTGATGTAGTATTGTCAAAAGTATTAGTATACAATTCTATGCAAACTATGCACACAAAGCGTACTGTACTTAGAGAAAAGAACGAGAGTAAAAGATGAGTATGCTGGGCACAGCTTGCAAAAAGTTGCCTCGCTCTGGTACCATCTTGGAATTTCTTCTAGGACTTGGAGACATACCACAAAAAACAAGAGTTCAACTTACCTTAGAGGATATCGTCGAATCCCTACAGTGCAGAAGGAGGCCATTTGTCCCATCGAGCCTCCACCGACCACAATCCTATCCAAGGTCCTATGGCCATAACCCCATGTATTTACCCTGCTAATCCCCCTGATACTAGGGTCAATTTAGTATGGTCAATCAACCTAACCCACACATCTTTGGAGTGTGGGAGAAAACCGGAGCACCGGAGGAGACCCATGCAGGCACAGGGAGAACATGCAAGCTCCACACAGACAGTGATCTGAGGCCGGAACTGAACCTGGGGCCATGGAGCTGTGAGACAGCAGTGCTAACAACGGCACCACCATGCACCCCACCATCTTCATGTCTGTAACAACAGCTGACCAGTTTTCACATGACCCATGAACCCTCAGCTCATGATGGAGGTAAATCCCATTCAGGATGCGGTGACGCGGCTGGAACCCGGTCTCAGTAACTTTGTATGACTTTGATCTGCTGTTGGCAAGTGCCTTCATCACTGGCAGTGACCAGTAGGAGGGGAGTGGGCAAGCCCGAATAAAGACACATGTCCAATCTAGTCCCATTGATTGGGATGGGTTAAAAATCCTCTGTGTTTTCGTACAAAGAGATTTAACAATGTTGATGTGAACTGATGCTTCTTTCTTCTCTCTTAATTCTAATCTGAAAATTATTAATATGGCACTTATTCCAAATTCAAGGGATGGAAGGAAAAGAAAGACATCCTAAAAATGCAGTTCTGATGCCTGGACAGATCTGATGGAGCACTTTAGTACAGTCCCGAGATAGTCTCACGGATCATCATGTCTCCTCTGATGAGGAGGACCTCGAAAGCGGTGAGGGTGATGAGTTTGAGGAATCTGAAGCTGTAGAGGAAGAAGTCACAGCATGGGCTGGTTGAGGCATGGATGCATGTGAGGCCCTCAATGGCACCAGATTCCACTAGGAGGATGATTTGTACCCTCTTGAACAAATCCCTCTCCATCATGGACCAACATGAACACCAACATTGCTTTTCCTCCATCTGTCTCTCTCTGTTTCTCTCTCCTTCTATCATTCTCCTCTCTGTTTTCCTCACTCTGCCTCATTCTTTGTCTGTCCCTCTCCTTGTCTTACTCTGTCTCATTTGTCTATCTCTGTCTCTTTGCTTCTCTTTCTCTCTCTCTGTCTACCTCTTTCTACCTCTCTCTCTTTCTTTATCTGGGGAGAACATACTAATAGGTTAAAGAAATTTCAAATAATCAGGGATTTAAGTGACAATAAAATACTGACACTAAGTGAAATGACCTCAGACCAGTTTAACAGGGAAACTGCCTGCATAAAGGCACATAAGAATGAGATTTGAACATATTTTGGTGTGTTAAATGTATTAACTATATTTTATAGAAATAACTGTGCACGTTAGCCAAGAGCAAGCTACTGTGATGGATGGTGGGATAGAGCCTTAGGAGACAGAACCACATTCTTCGGAAACAATGGAACCCCCGAATGTGCAAGTTCTTATCAAACGAAAGTTGCTAGCAGTAAACTTCTTAGGGCTTCTTATGAATAGAGATTTTCACACTATTCAGATAAGACAGGTCCCTGCTCAAACATGAGAATGTACATTGTTTCATTTTGCTAGTGACGTAGCAGGAATTGGTGGGAACCTTAACTTTATCCTTTGTAACTAAGTGTCAGGAATTACTGGGCAATAGAGGAAGAAGCAATAGCAATAGAGGGAGGAAGAGTTTGGATTCTACGGATCAATGAAATCCCATGATGTCAGACAGTAAAATGCAATTGGCTACACTATGTGACAGATGTTACTAACGATTGATTTAAATTGAAAATGATTTGATCATAACTAATGAAAGGCGGGAACAATTGATTTGAAAAATGTATAATTGATCAATCTGTGCATTGGAACTTCAGTTGGAAAGCTCAGAGCCTTCTGTTTGGACTGACCAACGTTACCACTCCCATCGATCACTGGTTAATAAAGATATGTTTTAAACAGAGATACTGGCTTTCATGAGTCTTTGTATTGGCTAAACTTTCGGCGATATCTAATCTCCACACAATCCCATTACACTCGCATTTCACCCATACGCTTCAATATGAGAGTAAATAATTACATATCAAGCTTGTCCTGATTCTTTTAAAGATGAGGAAGCCTCGGTAGCATGTCTTCTTGCTGAGATGAAATGCTAACTAGAGAGGTGAATCCCAGCATCAGATTCAGAAGATGCTGCCACTTCAAGCATCTCTCCAGCATCCCAGTCACAATGACACCATGTGAGAGGCAGGAGCTGTTGCAAGAGCCTCAGCTGGTTCATAGCTGTGTGCCTTCAACCTGATGAGGCTCCTCAAGGAAATCCATCTCAAGCAATGGAACAAAGCACTCTGTGTAACATCAATGGTGAATTGAATGAGTCACACTTGGGACAAGGCAGCCGATGATGTTCTGCTGCTGTGAATCCATTTGGAGACAAGTCAGTTGTCTGTGGTGCATTCTTCAAATCACAGTGACATCTGGCACTCTCGGTTTGGGATCTTGGGCTGCATTTATCCTCACCTTAATATGGATCATCTGAGCGTGACAACATCAAACATTTGCCTGCCAGATACTAAAATGCCTCCTCTTCAACACAGATATTGCACCTTCATAGCCAGCGCTGGCTTTTTCAATGTCTAAAATGCTCAGATGGCATGAAGGGTGTATATTATTGCTAATAAAGAGCACATTTCAGCTTCTGTACATCTTACTCCAATTCCATTGCCCTCCTCCACAGTCTAAAGCAACAATGTTCACTTTCAGAATATAATCAAAGGCTGTACTGCTTACCAGAATTCACCAACTTGAATTTGCTTCAGTGACCTTACTCAGGTGAGGGGATGCATAGCGTTGCACCCCTATTTTGAGCCTTGTCCCTGGAATAGGCAAAACTATAGGGTGAGAGAGATGCTCAAGGTCTCTCAGTTTGAGCGCCAGGATAATAATCTGGCTGACCCTCATTATTTTGATATGACATGGAGCTCCCACTCATTGGTGAGCCGAGCAAATGAACACTTGGAAAGTTGAAAATGCAGTTGGCTGACAGCAGCACACACAAGTTCTGAGAATGGTTTCAGGGCACGAAAACCCTGCTGAGAGACAGTGAGCACGTGGAGTTGCATGATATGTGATCCTTCTCCATGTGTAAACACATCTCGCCTTGCGCATTATAGCATTAAAGAATGCAAATAAGAGAAAATTGCTGTCTCAATCTTATACAGCCAAGAATAAACATGACATGATCCTGTAAAGCATGTGAACAGGGTTTGTCCCACAAGAACACTTAAGAATAAGGTTGCAGCATCTGAGTCAACAATGATCAGGTAAAGGGCCACACACTACAGTGAAGTGGGGCTTGTGGGAAGTGAGGCTGGGGGATGATTTCTGGTTTATTTTGTCATTTATTTAAATACATTGCTGGACTTCTGCACTCGGCAGCTTTTACATTTGCTCCATGGTCGCCTGCCCCACACACCCCAGGGTGAATTTTCCTGTTCTGCCCGCCATGGGAATTATGGCAAGCAAGAGATCGACCATGGGAAGGTATGATGACTTTGGGCAATATTTTCTGGTTTTGGGGTGAGCACAGCCGAAAAGCCCCACCCCTATCTTCCAATCAAGAATCCAATTGTGGGCAGGCAGTGTTAAAGGTCAGGTTTGCCAATTCAGGAAGCTTCCTGACCCTACACATCTGGCTGGGGACAAATATTAGTGCCCAAGATTTCTCTTTGCTCACTACAGATGCTGCTCTACAATCATCTGATCTTATGCAGATGTACAAGTATCAGTAGCCCTAAACCATAAAAAAAGATATGGGTCACATTAACAATCAGGCAGATATCTAATGCAATATTAATTTCCAGGGAAAGTTCTGTACCTATGCATTTCCTTTCAGAATTTCATCTTCTTGTATTTTTTTCCCTTTAATACAAGTGAAGAAATGTGGGTTTCTTAAATTACAGAGTCTCCATGTAACCACTCGCTTTCACATCAGGGCTGCTTCTAGCTGTCAGCTTTCAGGATCCTTTGTAAACCTTCTTAAGGAAAAGTTTGAAAAAGCTTTTTCTAATAACCTGTATCAGTTGTACAGTATAAGTGCATGTCTTAAGCCTATGTTCAGGATTTCTTTAGATTTGTCAGTTATTCCTATTATCTTATGTTGGCATTTAAAAAAATATTAATTGTATTGTACTGCTTTCGCAGGTTGGCATGTGTGTCATTATGTTTCCAAATCTTAAAGACACATCCCAATTATTGGAAATTTATTTTTTTGGAATCAATTTATAATGGCTATCATTGACTTAACAAGAATTGTGACATTAAATTGTTATGAATTTTAAAATAATTGAATTTTGAAAATCAATTAGGAGAGCAAAGAGGAGATATGAAAAAGCTCTGGCTGGTAAAAGTAAAGAAAGTACTAAGATGTTCTTTCAGTATATCAATGGGAAAAGGATAACCAGGGAAAGAGTACAGCCCATCAAGGACCAAGGGGGAAATCTGTGAGTGGAGACATTGGTAGGATGTTAAACAAATATTTCACATCTGTCTTCACCCTATGAGAATGAAGAAGTAGTTATGGAACTCAGGGAGACAGACTGTGAGGCTCTAGAGAAAATTATCATAGGGAGTGCCAAGGTATTGGAAATATTGGACAGATCTCCTGGTCCAGATGAATTGTGTCACAGGCTGTTGTGGAAGACAAGGGAAGAAATTGCAGGGGCTCAAACCCAAATTTTTAATTTCTCCCTGGCCCAAGGTGGGTGCCAGAGGACCTCTTAGAACAGCTAATGTGATCTCACTATTTAAGAAAGATTGTAAAGACAAGTCAGGAAATTAGAGACCAGTGAGCCTCATGTCTGTGGTTCGGAAACTACTGGAAAAGATTCTGAGGAGACAAACTATCTCCATTTGGAGAGGCAAGGTTTGATCGGGGAGTCAACATGGTTTTGTCAAAGGGAGGTCATGCTGAACAAATTTGATTGAATTTTTTGAGCTTGTATGGATGAGGATAGTATGATTGATGCAGTTTACATGGATTTCAGCAAAGCCTTTGACAAAGTCTCACATGGGAGACTTATTAAGAAGGCAAATGCACATAGGATATAGGGTGATCTGATAAGATGGATTTGTAATTGGCTTAGCAGTAGGAGACACAGGGTGATGACAGATGGCTGCTTCAGTGATTGGAGGCCAGTGACCAGTGACTTACACAGGGATCTATGCTGGGCCCCCTATTGTTTGTCATTTATATGAATGAGAATGATTATGTGGGGGTATAATCTGTAAGTTTGCCGATGACAGAAAGATTGGCCAGGTGGTTGACAGTGAGGTTGAGTATCTTGGGTTACAGGAAGGTATAGACAAGATGAATAAATGGGCAGATAAGTAGCAGATGGAATTTAACCCTGAAAAGTGTGAGGTGATACACTTTGGAAGGAGTAATTTGACAAGGAAGTATACTATGAAAAGTCTGACACTAGGAAGTTCTGAAGAACAAAGAGACCTTGGCATGTCTATCAATAGATCTCTGAAGGCAGAAAAGCAAGTTAATAGGGTGGTGAAAAAGGCACATGGCACACTTGCTTTATCAATTGGGGTATAGATTATGAAATCAGAGAAGTCATGATAGAGTTGTATAGAACTTAGGTGAGGCCACAGCTGAAGTACTGTATGCAGTTTTGATTGCCACATTATAGGAAAGAAGTGAATGCACTGGAAAGGGTGCAGAGAATATTCACTAGGTTGTTGCCTGGCAGGAAACAATAAAGCTATAAAGAGAGGTTGGATGCGTTTGGGTTGTTTTCTCTGTAGCTAAGAAGACTGAGGAGGTGGCCTGATGAAGGTGTTCAAATTATGAGGGCTTGGACAAGTAGCAGCTCTTCCCCTTAGTTGAAGGGTCAGTTACAACAGGGAACAAGTTGAAAGTGAAGGGTGGGAAGTTTAGGGATGATTTGAGGAAAACCTTTTTACCAATCGATGATGACATTCTGGAATGCATTGCCTGGGAAGTAGTGGAAATGGGATATCTCACATCCTTTAAAAAATACCTGGATAATACTTGGCACACCATAACAATCCAGGCTATAGGGCCAAGTGCTGGTAAGTGGGATTAGGTAGGCATGTCATGCATCAGTGCAGACTTTATAGGCCAAAAGGTCTTTTCTGAACTGTAACATTCTGTGATTCTGCAAAAATTATTCTGAAAAATGGGAACTAATATCGTAATAATCTACAAGAAAACAATCAGTCTTCATTAACATAAGGATACTTGCATTTATCTCACAACCTTCACGATGCCAAAACATCTGAGAGCGTTTTAGAGTCAATGAAATTTTGTGGAGTGTGATCACAATTGTAATTTAGGAAATGCAACAGCAAAATTGGCGAATGGCAAACTCCCCCAAATAGCACTGAAATAAATGAGCAGATGATCTTGTTTGCAGTATCACTGAGGGATAGCCAGGGCATTGGGAAGGACTCCCCTGCTTTTCTTCAAAATAGTGCTGTACACGTGTACTGCATTGTCTTCATGGTACTGTTATGTCAATAGTGTTATGCAGTATAGTTAACACTGGAAACATGTTGGAGATGTTAATTAAAACTGGAAATGTATCTAAGCTTGCTGTGCTGTGCAGATACATGGATTTGGGCCTGTGTCTGTGGGAGTTTGCGCATTCTCCCTGTGCTTGCGTGGGTTTTCTCCAGGAGCTCCGGTTTCCTCCCACATCCCAAAGATGTGCGCTTAGGCTAATTGGCAAAACAAATTCTCCATAAATTGTCTCAAATTTGGTTTTTAATCCATAGATCTATAAACATGGACAGGCATCGCGTGTAGAAGTGGGAACATCGAGGTGGCGGCGCAGGCTCGTTGGGCCGAAGGGCCTGTTTCCCATGCTGTTTTGTTCTTTGTTCTTTGTCTATAGACCCATGATTAATATTTGAATTACAAACAACAGAATAGTTTCAGAGCAAAATGAGTGACTATTGTTGTACGTAATTGGATTGGGCAGATCAGGCCCTGGTGACTTTGGCACACTCCAGTTACTGTCCTTAAAATGCATAGCACAGGAAAACAGGAGCATGACTAACTGTGACTTCCAGTTGCCGTGGCGACAATCAGCTCTTACTTATGCTGAGCTCTCAACAAAGAAAGCTTACAGAGCCATCTTCAATCATCCTCAAATGACTGTAATTTAATCACCATGTATCATAATACTGTACTTCATAGTATCTGCTGTCTGTGAAAAGGTCCATCACAAAGAGATGTTCGACTCAGGATGTTATTAAACATCATTACAGTTCATGAAAAGAGACAATCAAGACTGCAAGTTACCTTCCCCAAAGTTTGTTGCATAAGGTAAGAATTTTACTAATTAATTTTGTTCCAACACAACTTTTGCATGCTTTGTTCCACAGTTCCGCTATACTACTTTTAGTGGGATGAAGTGCCCTTTAGCAAAAATGTGGCTAAAGCACTTTCAGCTTGATACACGTCAATCATCACCAGCCAGGACAAAGTAGTCTACTTGATCCATAGTTCATCCTACACCTTAAACTTCCATTCTCTTTACTTTTCTGCAAAGAGCACTATCAACAGGATGAATGGATATAACCACTCATTAACAACAAGGAATGCATTTATTGGTGTCTACCATGGAAGGCACTGCAAGCAAAAATAAACAACATATAGACTCCTAACAAGCATTAGTAAGGAATATTATATCACCTAACAACAAAGGTGAACAGATGGTACAAATACACAGATTTCAAATCATGACTTGCACACTTTAGTATGAATGTTTTACATTGACATATGTTGCCAAACACCTCAAAAATTATTGCCCACACTGATCTGTTGAATGTTATACCAGTAGATTTGATAATTTTTGAAATACATTATTAAATAATGATCTTTGACTCACAATAGCTAAGTTTCAGACCCTAGCTGATCATTACTATCACTGCGTGAGCCAGTTCTAATAGCTGCAAGTATGCTTGCATCAGATTTCACCTTCTTGAAGATTCACTGCCTCAAATCTTTTGGATTCCCTAAGGCCAACAATCTTGAGCGTGCCTCATGCATGGCTAAATCTTTACCCTCAAATACCCTCTCTAGTTGGAAAATGTGGACTCTCAATGTGACTAATCGGACTGTGAACAGAAAACGATAGTGAATTATAATCAGCATAATGCGTGACTTAAGAGGGAGGCTTGCAATTCTCCCATGTGATAGGAGTCAGAGGCTTGGAAGTTGATGTCAAGGAAGACTGTGCCTTCAGAAAAAAATTCTGAAGTCTTTTTCTACTTTTCAATAGCGGTTATGACCTCTCTAACGGTATGCAATTCCCATACTGTTAGGTAATAAATATCCTTGCTGGTGGCACAGTAGTTAGTACTCTCACAGTGTCAGGGACAGTTTGATTTCCAGCTTGGGTCACTGTCTGTGTGGAATCTGCATATTCACCCCATATTTGCATGGGTTTCCTCCAGGTGCTCTGATTTCTTCCCACATTCTGAAAGACATGCTGGTTGGATGAATTGGCCATGGTCAATTCTCCCTCAGTGTATCCAACAGGCGCTGGAGTGTGGTGACTAGGGAATTTTCACAGTACTTTCATTGCAGTGTCAATGTATGCCTACTTAGGACGCAAATACATAAACTTTAA
The DNA here is from genome assembly GCA_024679065.1 of Sphyrna mokarran. Lineage (NCBI taxonomy): Eukaryota > Metazoa > Chordata > Chondrichthyes > Carcharhiniformes > Carcharhinidae > Sphyrna > Sphyrna mokarran. The sequence goes on along the minus strand of JAGIQG010000012.1, from coordinate 23,304,984 downwards.
AACTTTGCTCTAATAAAAATGGGGTCTGTTTGAAATCAGCACTGAGTTCATGGGGGTTAATCCCTATTGTCCTGTGATTAATTATTCCCCAACAAATATCACTAAAAAGACAGATCATTTGATCGTTTTCATATTATTTCTTTTAGCACCTTGATTGTTTTCACATTTTTTACATTGCAGCATGCTTCACCAGCTGTGAAGTGTTTTGGGATGTTCTGAGGTCATGAAAGGTGCCATATAAATGTAAATCTTCATTTTCTTTACTGGTATTTATGGACCTACCTAGTATTACAAATGGGACATTTAAACTAATGGAAATAAAAGCAAAGCCTAGCATTACAAATAAAAAGGGTCAAAGCATTTTAAAATGTTGTTGACAAATTGAATCTTGTTAATACAGCAAGATTGTCCTCAGACAACTTTAACAAGCAAGAGTGCTCATACCCAACCTCTTAGAAACACAAAACTCAAATCACTTAGGAATCAAATTCTTAACTGTTCTTTGTAGTTCAGAGAGATTAGTTTATATGCACAGATGTTTGAATATTCCCGAGTAGTTACTGAGAATTGCTAGGAGATTTTGGATGTCACACACATAATACAGAAACACACCTGACTAATTAATGGCTCTGTACGGTAATCACTGTAATTGTTGATTTAAAATCAGACAGTTTGTTAAGACTCGATTAACAACTGTTTCATTTATCTGTGACTGACGTGCAATTAAGGCTTTTTGAGGTTCCCAAATTGATAGCTGAAGATTTGGAGTACTGAATACATCAAAAAAGACATGTGTTACAGCCATAGCTAAGTTACAGAGAAAGATCAATTTAATGCGAGATAGACCATTCAAAAGTCTGATGGCAGCAGGGAAGAAGCTGTTCTTGACTTGGTTGGTACATGTCTTCAGACTTTTGTATCTTTTTCCTGATGGAAGAAAGTGGAACAGAGTATGTCCTGGGTGCATGTGGTTCTTAATTTTGCTGGCAGCGGGCAGGGTAGACAATGTCAATGGGTGGGAGGCTGGTTTTACTGATGAACTGGGCTGCGTTCACATCCCTTCTTGTGGTCTTGGACAGAGCGGGAGTAATACCAAACTGTGATACTAGAAATAATGCTTTCTATGGTGTATCTCGACTTTTCTGAGTAAGGATGATGGGCCTTCTTTAACTATAGTGTTGGCATGGGGGCATCAGAACAGGTTGTTGATGATCTGGACACCTAAAACCTGAAACTTTTGACAATTACGACTTCATCCCCATTGAGGTAGACAGGGGCATGTCCTCTATTACGCTTCCTGAAGTCGATGACTAGCTCCTTCATTTTGTTGCTATTGACGGAGAGATTATTGTCATTGCACCAATTCACCAATTTATCTATTTCTTTCCCGTCTCTATCTTGTCATTGTTTGAGATTCAACCTACTATGACAGTGTCATCAACAATCTTGAAAATCAAGTTGGAAGGGAATTTGGCCACATGGTCATAGGTGTATATGGAGTATACAACTATGTGATCAAGAAGGTGAATGCAATGTTGGCCTTTATAGCCAGGGGGATAGAATATAAAAGTAGGGAGGTACTTTTGCAGCTGTGTAGGGTGCTGGTGAGGCCACAGCTGGAGTATGGTGTGCAGTTTTGGTCACCGCATTCGAGGAAGGATATATTGGCCTTGGAGGGGGTGCAGAGAAGGTTCACTAGGCTGATACAGAGATGAGGGCGTTGGATTATGAGGAAAGACTGAATAGGCTAGGTTTGTACTCTTTGGAATTTAGAAGGCTGAGAGGGGATCTTATAGAGACGTATAAGATAATGAAGGGGATGGATAGGGTAGAGGTTGAGACACTCTTCCCGCTTAACAAAATAGCACGACTAGAGGGCACAGCCTCAAGATTAAGGGGGGGTGGTTCAGATCAGAATTGAGGAGGAATTTCTTCACGCAAAGGGTGGTGAATCTTTGGAATTCTCTGCTGGATGAAGTGGTGGAGGCTTCCTCACTGAATATGTTCAAGTCAAGAGTGGCTAGGTTTTTGATTGACAAGGGAATTAAGGGTTATGGGGGGAAAGTGGGAAAGTGGTACTGAACCATTGCAGGTCAGCCATGATCTAATTGAATGGCAGGGCAGGCTCGAGGAGCTGGATGGCCTACGCCTGCCCCCATTTCTTATGTTCTTATGAGTACAGTAAGAGGCTGAGGACATAGCCCTATGTGGCACTGGAGGTGGGATGATTGTGGCAGAGGTGTTGTTGCCTATCTTTACTGGTTGCAGTCTGTGCCTTAGGAAGTTGAGGATTCAATCACAGATGGAGGAGCCAAGCCCCAGACCACAGGTATTTGGAGATGAGTTTCGTAAGAAGGTAATTGCCTTAAAACCGGAAAATCTTGTCTGAAGTCAATGGACTTTTCCATGGTCTGCCCCTTGCCTGCTATGATTCCCGGATAGGAAACTTCACTCGTGGCTTCAGATATATTGTGGGTGGAAAAATACTGGTATAATTTCTCAACTGTAGGGTGCAATGTCAGAGACTTCACCTTTACCTCAGTGGGGCTGCAGCAGGCAACCTTTGTTACAATTGGCACTGTTCACAGAGTTTAGCTAAGCCCACAATGTCAGCATCAATGCCAGGCCACCAGATACAACTGGCAAACATTTTCATTTCAGATATATCTGGGCATTGTATAATTCAGCCAGGAGCAACCCTCTTCCTGGTATAGGGAAGAAGACTCCCTAAAGCATGATGCCATCTTGGCAACTCAACTCATCTTTTTATATAAAATGTGGTTTCATCACTTCAGAAACTAGCTCATTAGCCTAACTCATTAGTTTCCTGTGCCTCACTTTGGGCAGCAAAGATGCCAACTGTGCAGCACTTGATCTGTTTTGCCGACACTGACAACATGTCTAAGAAATTCAACACTATGGCAACTTCCTGTGACAGCGGGGAGATGTGCAACACTGTCTTGCAAAGGTCGACAACTAAGTGCATTTGCATTTGATACATATGTTCCAGGCCAGTTCTTCAGGGTATGTTTATCGGTGGAAAAGATTAATATCTAATGCTGAATTATTGCTGATATGATTGTCATCTACAAAAATACCTGAAAGTGACCTGAAGTCAGAAACAATGGTACAGTGCCTACTGTACAAATACCAGTGGAACTTCTTGACATCAAAAACTATTAGTAACCCTTCCTTCTCAAATTTTGAGTAATCCTTTTCAGTTTCTAAGAGAGCTTTTGAGATGTACTCTATTGACCTTTCAGATCTGCTGACCATTTCATGGGACAACATTGTACCAATGTCATATGGAACAGCATCACAACACGGATTCCTTAGCTGAACCGAAATATATCAACAAGTGTAACAATTGCCTCATTCTGTTAAAAGTTTTTCTCTGGGGCGTCTTCCAATACTAATGCTGGTGCTTTTTTAGCAGCAAATGCAAAGGGACTAATGTTGACAAATTAGGTAGAAACCATCCTTAGTAATTCACCATTCCTAATAATGAGTTGAGCTCAGATGTATTTCTGTGAGCTGCTGCCTCCTTTGTTGCTCTGACTTTGTCTTCCCATGTGGGTATAGTCTTGGCATCTGAACAATATACAAATAGGCTATCACCAGGGCTTGAAAAGTACATTTCTCCTTCTTGAGGTGAACTTCTTGACATCTCTCTAGCATCTACTCTCAGTTAGCTACATGCTCAGCTTCTGTTGATCCAGTTATCAAAACATCATCCAGGTATACTACAACTTGTGGCAATCCTTGCCAAAGACTTTCCATTGTTCTCTGGAAAATGCTGATGATACACCAAGGACAGGTATGTATACTTTGTGTGTTTATCATGACATAACCTCAGGAAGCACTGTCTCATTCACATTGTCAATACGTATGACTCATATCCAGTTTTGTGTAGGATTGACCTCTGATCAGCTTTGCATATAAATCTTCAATCTTTGGGATTCGATACTTGACTAACTTGGCAGCTTGATTAACTGTTAATCTGTCACCACAAATGTGGACAATCTTGTCAGTCTTCATCACAGGAACTATGGCTGCTACCCATCCTGCGAATTGAACTAGCTGAATAAAACCCAGTTCTTCTAATCTCTTGAATTCCATGTTGAAACTTTCTTACAAGGTATATGGTATTGGTCTTGCTCTCAAAAAAAGTTGCCTCTTGATCTACATAGATCTCTGTCTGGAGATCCTTTATTCACCTAACTTGTCACAAAAAATGCTCTAAAAGTTTTTCATTAACCTTTAGGGGTATTGACAGACAGAGAGATCTGGGTGTACATGTCCACCGATCACTGAAAGTGGCAATGCAGGTAGATAAGTTGTCAAGAAATTTTACGGCATGCTTACCTTCATCCATTAGGGTATTGAGTATAAAAATTGGTGGATCATGCTGAGGCTGTACAGAACCTTAGTTAGGCCTCATTTAGAATACTGTATACAATTCTGATTGCCACACGACCAGAAGTATGGGGATGCTTTGGAGAGAGTACAGAAGAAGTTTACCAGGATGTTGCCTGATCTGGAAGGTATGAAGAGAAATTGGATAAACTCGTTTTGTTCTCACTGGAACGATGGAGGTTGAGGAGGTAACCTGACAAATGTCTACAAGATTATGAGTGGCATAGACAGAACGGATAGTCAGATGCTCTTTCCTAGGGTAGAAAAGTCAAACACTAGGGGACATCAGTTTAAGGTGCGTATGGAAAAGTTTAGAGGAGATGTGCAAAGCAAGTTTTTTACAGAGGGTGATGAATGTGTGAAAAGCACTGCCTGCGGAAGTGGTAGGAAGCAGGTACAATTGCGGCATTTAAGGGGCAATCAAACAAATACAGGAATAGGATGGGAACGGCTGGATGTAGATTCTGTAAGTGCATATGGTTTTAGTTTAGACAGGCATCAAGAATGGCACAGGCTTGGAGGGCTGAAGGGCCTGTTCCTGTGCTGTACTTTTCTTTATTCCTTCTTTGTTCTTTAAGTCAGGCAATCCCTTTCCTGTATTTGGAATATCGCCATCCAGTTTGATTTTATTATCTTGAGCAAATCATGGCCCAAAGAACTTGCCCCTTGGCCTAACACAATTTTTATTGGAAGCTGACTGGACTGTTGCTGGTGGCTCACTGGTACTGTGGTACTTTATCTTGATAGCCTCTCCTGTGTAAATTATTGGTTTTGCAGTGGTGAACCTCAAACTCAATGGCTGGACTCCTTCTTGTAAATATCAAAATGTATGTTCTCCCATCACTGTGGCAGTAACTTCCGTATAAACTCCCATCATTTACCAAAAGTACCACAGTGATGGGGCTACCTTGCTCACTTTCACACTGAACAATGAGTGAATATTTAAATTTTTAGCACTGGATTCTTCCACATTATGCACATGTGATGTATTACTAATTCTGTTACTGGGTAGAATAGTCTGTCTTTTACATTGGTGCCTTAAGTGATCTTTCCATGCCAGAAAAAACATTCAACCTCCTTATACCTTCAGGTTTCAGGGAGTGATTGTCCTCACACCAATAACACCCTAATTCATTCCTTGAATTGATTGGCCCTTTTAAATCTTCTGGCTCAAGTCATGGCTGCATTTGATTCCCATTTTAAAACTGCATCTTAATTTTTGGTGTCACTGTTGACTGCAGCTTCCCTCTCTAACCGCAGAACCGTACCATTCTGCCCTCTCTGAAGCTCCTGTGTGCCTTTCTCAGTATTCACTATTGCCAGCATTATCTCCAGTGCTTTTTTAAACATTGATATATGCATTTGCTAATAGCTTCTTTTGGATGGGACTCATTATTTACTCTGCAGACTAAATGGTCCTGCAGCATATCATTTAGAAAGGCTCTAAGGCCATTGTGCTCTAAGATCTGTTTTAACTTGGTAATATAAGTTGCAACAGATTCCCGAGTGGCTCTCCCAATTGAGTTAAACTTGAGTTTCACCTATTCAATTATCTTAGTGAATGACTTGGAGTCGGGCGTACTTGGGAATATGAGGCTTTGTATTAAATTGTAGGCCTGGAGGATTGCTCTGAAGGATTGCCTTTCTCTTCTCCCCCTCCTCTATTTATGGGCTTGAAAATAGTAGCCCAAATGTTCAATGTATTGTGCCCGATCCTCCAAAGAGGCATCAAAAGGATCTAGCCATCCGAATAGGGGCATATCTACAAACACTCTTCTGTTCCTCAACTTTAATTAACTTCAATGTGACTTTATATTCACGATCTTGGAGCCTTTTTTTAAATTTATCCTCATCACCAATGTAAGAATTCACCAGTTAGGTGAATAACAACTGCAAGGTTTATTTACATATAACTATAACACAGAGGCTTGGAGACTAATGGCTGTCAGTCAGCTCCTGATAAAGTTCTGAGGCAGAAACCTGAGTTCACCAGGGTGGTCCTTACCCTGCTCCCTAATTAGTTCCCAGGCTATTGTGACCCTTACTCTGCAGATGGATTTGTAAAGGGAAAATCACCACAATTTCCTCCATAGTTGTCTGGATACAGTACAACATGATTCTCTCTAGCAGCTTATAACACATGGAGAGAAGACAAATTAGTGTGTAACTAGAAACTTATTTTGGATCTTTGCCAGACTTAGGGATTACAATGATCGTAACTTTCTGCCAGATTTTTGGTAGTTTGCTTCCAAATGGAACTGTCCATGTAAACATTCCTGCCTTGCACGTAAACAGTCACAATGTATTTTCAGTTCCTACTATACACGTATATTCTCTACATGTTTTCAGTATATGGTCATTTTGTTTCCCCTTATACCTGACTGTTCCTACCCCTGACAATCCCCTTAAAGTGTGGAGATGCGGCAAACACTGTAAGAAGTCTAACAACACCAGCTTAAAGTCCAACAGGTTTATTTGGTAATACAAGCCACTAGTTTTCAAAGTGCTACCCCTTCATCAGTGAGTGGAAGTTCTATTCACAAACAGGGCATATAAAGACACAAACTCAATTTACAAAATAATAGTTGGAATGCGAGTCTTTACAGGTAATCAAGTCTTAAAGGTACAGGCAAAGTGAGTGGAGAGAGAGTTAAGCACAGGTTAAAGAGATGTGTATTGTCTCCAGCCAGGACAGTTAGTGAGACTTTGCAAACCCAGGCAAGTCATGGGGGTTACAGATAGTGTAACATGAGCCCAAGATCTTCATTAAGGCCATTCTCATGTCTGCAGAACTTGGCTATCAGTCTCTGCTCAGCGACTCTGCATTGTCATGTATTGTGAAGGCTGCCTTGGGGAACGCTTACCCAAAGATCAGAAGCCGAATGCCCATGACCGCTGAAGTATTCCCGAACAGGAAGGGAATAGTCTTGCCTGGTGATTGTCAAGTGGTGTTCATTCATCTGTTGTCATAGCATCTGCATGGCCTCCCCATGTACCATGCCTCAGGACATCCTTTCCTGCAGCGTATTAGGTAGACAATGTTGGCAGAGTTGCAAGTGTATGTACCATGTATTCGGTGGATGGTGTTCTCACGTGAGGTGATGGCATCCATATTGGTGATCTGGCAAGTCTTGCAGAGGTGCCGTGACAGGGTTGTGTCGTGGTTACTGTTCTCCTGAAGCTGGGTAGTTTGTGCAGATAATGGTCTGTTTGAGATTGTGCGTTTGTTTGAAGGCAAGAAGTGGGAGTGTGGGGATGATCTTGACAAGATGTTCGTCTTTGTCAATGACATGTTAGAGGCTTTGAAGAAGAAGTCATAGCTTCTCCGCTCCAGAGAAGTACTGGATGATGAAGGGTACTCTGTCTGCTGTGTCCCGTGTTTGTCTTCCGAGGAGGTTGGTACGGTTTTCCGCTGTGACGCGTCAGAACTGTCAATCGATGAGTCAAACACTAGATCCTGTTCTTATGAGAGCATTTTTCAGAGTCTGGAAGTTCTGTTGTGGTCCTCCTCATCTGACCAGATCCTGTGTATGTGGAGGGCTTGTTCATAGGGGATGGCTTCATTAATATGTTTAGGTGGGAGCTGAAGAAGTGGAACATTGTGAGATTATCCGTAGACTTACGGTACAGTGAAGTCATGAGGTGAATACCTGTTGGAGAACACTCCAGTCGTCACAGGCTTTCATCCTCTGATCATCGAGTAAGCATTCTCCAAGGCCCATGACAGTGCAGAGTCGCTGAGCAGAGACTGATACCAAATTTTACACACATGAGGGTAGTCTCAACCAGGATCTTGGTTTCACGTCACACTATCTGTAACCCCCACGACTTGCCTGGGCTTGCAAAATCTTACTAACTGTCCTTGGTAGAGATGATACACATCTCTTAAACCTGTGCTTAACCCTCTCTCCACTCACTTTGCCTGTACCTTTAAGACTTGATTACCTGTAAAGACTTGCATTCCAACCATTATTTTGTAAATTGAGTTTGTGTCTTTATATGTCCCGTTTGTAAATAGAACTCTCACTCACCTGATGAATGGACAGTGCTCTGAAAGCTAGTGGCTTGTGCCACCAAATAAACCTGTTGGACTTTAACCTGGTTTTGTGCAACTTCTTACTGTGTAATCCCCTTAAACCCAGTCTTCATTGATTGGATGCGTAAGGCTTGCATTTTGATTTCCTCAATTAGCAAATTGGGCAAGGACTCAATAGTACGTATGCTTCTTTGAATCTGGGCCGCAATTAGCTGATTTTCTTTAGCTTATTGTCAAATATGTAAACCTCCTCATCAAGCCCAATCAGGACTCATGTTGCTGTGGTATTGTACTGGTTGTCTTTATTTCAGACTCTCTAGAACTTTCTCTCAAGATATAAAATAGAAAAAGAATGCCACAACATGTTTACTCCCATCCGATGTCCTAGATAGTTCATCACACAATGTACAAGTACAATACATTTCACTTCTAAAATCTACATTGGAGCAAAGCATCCAAAGTATTTTGAAGAACTACACTTCCATACTGGAGCAGGAATTCAGACTGGGTTGTTTGTGTTTGAGAAAATGAAATGAATTGCATCCTTCCAAGGCCACCTTGTTGAGATCAACTTAATCAACATAGATAAAGAGTCAACCATAAGATCTTTCTTGACTACATGCCTCACAGCAGAGTACGTTTAATTATTTTCCATCTTACAGAGGAGAAATTCAAAATGTCTAGGAACATTGTCCACCATAGGATTCAAAATGTCTGGGAACATTGTCCACCACAGGGGGAATGGGTGAATGGTAGTTTTGTGCGTGCCTGTATGCAATTGGGCCTCATGTCAGAATCTATCAGTCATTATTCTGAACAATCTTAGTGATCAATGATCTTTTAGTTCACTCTTTCTGGCATTTTCTTCAAGCTTTCCAGATTTAGCCCAATTAAGTAGTGTTAAAGGCTAACAGCTGTTGGCTATTATCATAAATCCTTTAAACATTTTCTCCTTAATCAATATATGATTATTTTTATTTAAAATGTTCCATTTTTGTAAGGCTTATTCCCTCATTCACACACACTTAAATACTTCCACGCCATTAGGAATCAGTTTCTCGGTAGAGAAGCTTTTTCCCTTTTTGATGACACAGAAACATGTTGTGAAACATGTAATTCTGGCTGTTGTGAAACCAGAGGGAGTGTTTCCATGATAATTACTCAGTTGTTATTATTTTTCTTTTCCTGAATTGAAGAAAAGCCAAATGCACTCAAAGTTTTAACACTGTCAGACCCAAAGGGCCCAGTTATACCATTGTGTCGCACCTGTTTTCCAGCACGAAAACTTGATAAAGTCGGGCGTGAGGCCATTAACACAATCTGCGCCCGCATCCACGAAGATGCCCACTTTGCCAAGGCCTGAAAGTGATATGCCCAAAACAGGTGCAAAAGCGGTTTAAACGCATTTGCATATATTTAAATTGAATTAATGGGCCGCCCACCCAACTTTGCCAGCATTTCTCCCTTCACCATTGCATTCGCGTGTCCAGATTCAACAAAGGTCTGTTTCGGGCACTCCAGCTTCTGAACAGCTCTCTCTCACATCAGTGGTGGTGGGGGAGTGGAGGAGGTTAGATATTCTCAGATAAGTCGGGGTGGGGGGGGGTAGAGAGGAGGAAGGCGGTCAGATCATTCTCTGGTGAGGGGGAGGGAAGAGGGAAGTGGGTCAGGTGAATCTCTGGTGGGAGTGGAAGGGAGGAGGGAAGCCAGTTCATTCCTAGAGGTGGGTGGGGGGGGGAGGGGGATGAGGCCAAATCGTTGTCTGGTGGGGGTAGGGCGGGTTAGCAGGTGGAAGAAGAGGGAGCCTGATCATTGTCTGGTGTTGGGCGGGTGGTGGGGTGGGGGGGGGGAATGTGGAGGGAGACTCGATAGTTGCCTGGAAGGCTGGTGGGGGGAGAGCCCAATCATTCTGGCGGGGGTGCAGGAGTGAGGATGGGGGAGGCCCGATCATTCTGGCGGTGGGGGGGGGGAGGGGCAGTCCGATCATTTAGGGGATGTGGGGAGAGGAGGAGGCTAATCATTCTCTGGGAGGAGGGGAGGGTGGAGTTAATTCTATCCCATCACATTTCTAATTTTGATCATTCCTGTTATAAATGCTACTTAGATATATTTCACTTGCCATGAATATTGTTTTTTTTACCCCCTACACCAGCAACTTCAGAAACCATAGAAAGTTTCTTATTACCATTTCCTAAATTATCTTCTGAACTTGAAAATGCAGATCTTAGAATTTACTGCAAATTGGCTTCTGCGAAACACAATTGCAAAGGTTGTTGAATCAAGAAACGGTTATTTGTATAAGCACCTATATGTTTCATTACAACTTCAATAAAGGCCTGGATATGTATCTCAGTGGATTTTGCAAGTACAGGCAGCAGAGAGAAGGGATTCCACAGCTACAATAGTGCACGTGCACTTAATTAGTGAGACGGTCAAAGTACTGGGCTGTGAGTATGTGAAATATACTGGGGAGGAGGCAGATGGATCTCTGGTGTGGGGTACGGGTGGGGAGGTGGCAGGGGCAGGGGGTCCACTGCCACTCTGCAAGCAATTGTTGGGGAGGAAAGGGGCCAGGGGGGTCAAAATCAGTCTGGGAGTTGGGGGGAGGGGTGGTGGGTGGATAAGGGGGACAGTTATGTTGTGGGGTGTGGGGCAATGTCTGTGGAGGCCATCGCTCCTGCTTTTCAATCCTGGGCCACTTTATCCATTTTTTGCAACTCGGGAACGATGTGACAGGGGTGCATTTTTCAAATTGTTTTCTCACTGCGGATGCGCAGTTCAGAGTTCTGCTCATTTCAAGCGCAATAAACCCTGCCCTCAGCGCAATTCAGACCCAGGATTTGTTTTTTAGGCTAAGTATGTATGGGGAATGCCTGAAAGCAGATTTCCAAGTCAGATCTGAATTGTGCCCAAATTCAGCACTTAGAATGAAAACGGCAAAATCGGGCCCAATGAGTTTTTGCAATATTCTCTATTTTGTTTTAGATTCCTGCATCTCCATTATTTTGATTATTTTAATATTCTGCTGAGCCGTGTTTAGCTTGTATTTATTATTTGTATTGTGTCACTTAAGTTAATGGCTTATTTTTTTCTCCACCTTCAGTATTCTCCCCCCATTATATCAACTTTCTGGGAGTTGCTTGCACAATATCGGCAAGCTTTCAATACTTGGTCCATATAGACCCTGACAATGATGTTAGTAAATGATTCCACCCTGGAGACAATGGGGATGAGGAGGGAGATTTCTCACTCGTGCAGTTTTGGCAGGTGAGAACGATGATGGGACGGAGAATCGAGGGGGAGTTCCAAAACAACTTTTAGACTGGAAGGTTTTCTCACTCTATTGTCCCCCCCCGCCACTAACCCTCCCACCCTCGGCCAATAATGTAACTGGGTTCTCACCTTGCAATGACAGGAATCGCATGAAAAATTCATTAACAGACACTTGGCAGGCCTCCCTGCTGTATTATCACCCCACATAGGGAATTTCTCTTCCATGTTGGTGGGATTTACAACAGGCTTTGACAAATAGGAAACTGGCAAACAAACACCACTGGGGGCACAATACTAAACGCAGCCCTTAGGTGGGAAGGGGTAATGCTCAGGCAGTGCCTTGGCAGTGCCCAGGTACTGCCCTCTAGCACTGTCTCCGAGCACTGGACCCTGGCAATGAACCCAGGTGCTCTTATCTTTCAAAAAATCTAAGAGCCCACCCTCCTAGAATGATGTCATTTGATCAGCCCCTCTTTCTTTGGTCAAAGAGTTTAAAAATATGGTGGGAAAAACTAGCAAGGAAGTCAGCTGGCTGCCCTCCACTTTTCCTACCTAAGATAACACTTTGAAAAAATATTGGAAAATTCCGTCCATTTTATCTGGACCCAAAACTGGCTGGATGCATTTCTGGAGGTATCATCACCTGAACCTCTTGTCACACCCTTGCCATTGGTCCCTCACAAATCCCTCCTCAGAATGCACAACATTACCAAGCCAACTGGAAAATGAACAGGCCTCAGAACCTGATGATACAAATAACTGTTGCTTGATTCAACAATCTTTGCAATTGTGTTTAGCAAAAGCCAATTTGCAGTAAATTCAAAGATCTTGACTGTAAAAAATCTTTAAAAAAATCTGCAAATTTTCAAAAAATCATCCACAATATTGTTTATAATCAATAAAGAAACGTGTTCAAAGGAAATGAAAAAAAATCCAGTGACGTGGAGATTAATCTTCAATTATTCTGAGGCTGTAAGATAATTTTGGTATGTTTACCATTCAGACACATTTATAGCAGGGAGTTGTCAGGTAAAAGAGCTGTGAATACTTTCCAGCCTCACAAACCCTGCTTCGGCCAGTTGTAACATTATTCCTTCTCCCCTAGTTTGGATTAGATAAAGCAGTATAGGACTGGGATTGAAGCTGTGATCTTCTGGTCTAGTTTAGGTACACACTGCGTAATTCATTTGTTAACTAATCCACCTGGGGGAGCTCACATATTACTGTTCAAACAAAACTGGAGAATTGTGAAAACAGCAACATGAAGCTCTCAATTCCCTGTGTATATTTTGTTCAAATTTAAATGCAGACTTGGACATTTGGGGGGTAATTTTCAAATGCCAGAAACCTGCTTTGGGTTTGAAGAATGAATGTTTGGAATGGTAGAAGGAGTACAGCCAACTGATTGATGAGCAAATCCTGTCCAATGTAATTTTCAGGTGGCCTGTAAGCGGATGTAAAGGCACAATCCCTCCTTCTGAAACAGATATGAGATTGCTTAAAAATGAAAAAAAGCAACGCTGAGTGACGGTATTCCCACCTCTTTGTCAACAGGTTGTGGGTTCAAGTTCCACTGCAGAGATCTGAATACAAATTCAAATCTAATTCTCCAGTGCAGTATTGGATGAGTGTTGCACTGCTGAAGCTACAATCTTTTTGATGAAGTATTAAACCTAAGACCCTTCTGCACTCATGTGGATGTAAAAGATCCAAAGACACTATTTCAAAGAAGAACAGGTCCACAGAAAAATTGTGACCGGTTCGTTCATAGCCCCTTCCTCGCAACCAAGATAGCCTTACTCCAGCCATCCATCCCCTCCACTAGCATTGGCTGGGAGCAGCCTGGAAATGTAGTGCTGAGGTTACTGCTGCAAACACCTTGGTGAAAAATCAGAGAGGCATTAAATGTTGTGTTTCTGCTTCAGATTTTCTTTGAAAATTCTTCTTTCTTTGTCAGCAAAGGCTGTTTGACTGACAATGAGATTGCCTGACTGACTGGCAAGAATGTAATAACAGACAACATACCTCCTCAGGGCAGCCAGTGAAACAATATAAAGAAGGACATTTCTGAGAAAAATCTCAGGAAATTCATCCATAAATATATCCAACATGGAAAAAAGAATGTCAAAACAGGCCATATAGAATCAGTGCGAAATAAAGCATAAACTGGAACATGAGGAATAGCAACTTATATTTATATAGTATGGTTAAGATAATAAAAGTATCCCTCAGTGCTTACATAAATGTTACACAAGAGTCATTAGGACAGATGGTGAAATGTGTGGCCAAAGAGTAGGTGTTAAGGAATTTCTTAAAGAAATGGAGGTGGAGAACTGGAGAGGCTTAAGGACAAAATTCCAGAGCTTAGGGCTTTTGCAGCTGAAGGCACAGTTCGCAGCGGTGAAGCAATGGACATTGGGAAGGCACAAGAGGACAGAATAAGAGGAGTGCCAAGATCGTAGAGTTTATAGGCCTGGTGTAGATTACAGAGATAGGGAGGGGAGAAGTCATGGAATAGAAAAGATAAAATACCATGTGACATGTGTAGCTGAAGATTACAAGGGCTAAATTCAATAGCCCCTGAACACTGATATTCAGACCATGCAGCTTGATTAAGCCACAATGTCCAATGGATATTGGCACCACGCTAACTTTGTGTTCCCTGTTGAATAATGTGATTGCAATGTGCAACCAGCACTAACTATGCCTCAGGAAGCCCCAAAAGACATGAGAGGCCAATTAAAATGAAGCATTCAGTGCATAAAGACTGTTTGAGTCTCTTTAAGGGGAGTTGCAAAGTAGCAGAAACAGATGATGGAATTCATTCTCTAACTGATGCTGTCCTGGGAAAGAGATACAAATAGCACAATTTGGGATAGCAATTATTTTGAAGTTTTCAGAGGCTGCACGGAGACCTTGGAGGGGTAGGTGCCCAGGAGGAGAGAGATCTGTGTTTGGAGGGGATCACGTATCGCCACCTGGCAGCATTTATTGGCCATCCCTAGTTGTCCTTGTTCAGAGGGCAGTTGAGAGACAACCACACTACTGTGGCTCTGGAGTCACATGTAGGCCAGATCAGGAAATGACAGCAGATTTCTCTCCCTAAAAGACAACAGCGAACCAGAAAGATTTTTCCAATCAACAATAGTTTCATCAATAGATCCTTAAATCCAGATATTTTTTATTGAATTCAATTCAATTCTGTTTTGAAGAAGAGAAATAATGGTGTCAACAACCCAATGTGGTAGGATCCTAGAAAGCTTGGCTAGTAGACCTTTGCACCAAACGGTGTCATAGGCTGCAGTGAGATTGAGGTAAATGACTCCAATTTTCAGATATTTTTGAGAACGATTTTCAATGTGGATATTGAGGGCATGTACCTGGCTTTCTGTATTAAGCTGCTAACAAAATCCAGCTTGGTCTTTGGATAGCGTATCCTACATGGTTGATTGGATATAGTACAAGATGAGCCTCTCTACCATCTTATAGCACATGATAGAAGAGATATAGGTCTGTGACTGAAAGCTTATTTAGCATTCTTGCAGGCTTGGGGATTGCAATGATCTTAACTTTCTCTCCAATTTTTAGCAGTTGCTTCTCCTGGGTGATTCTGGTCAGGAATTTTGTCACCAAAGTGCTAAAGAAATTGAATGTAGATTTGGTCGTAACTCATGGCTCTGCCAAGTTTCAGTTTGCTGATTGCTGATTGGACCTCATCTGTGTTTTATGGTTTGCTGTCTGGCTTGGCCTTGTGTTTTTTTTTGAAAATCTTCATTCCGTAGCAGCTTTGTGTCTATGGCTCACTCTGAAGACCTCTGCCCCCATTAATAAGGTGGCTGTCCATTGCACTCAGTGAGACAGCTTTGGTTAGAAGTTGCAGGTTGCTGCCCAGCAGATAGTTACTGGACCAGTCTCCAACCTTTCTGGCTGGAGTGAGTGCAGTCCAGGGTGTGCGTGAGCTCCTCCCAGCAAGTACTGTGTATACAGTCTAGAGTTTCATTGAGACGATTGGAAATATCTGGATTGCCAGATTCTTCAAATTGTTTGAGGAGCCAGAGCTGACCCAGTAGGATAGTAAAAGGAAAACTCAAATTTAGGGAAAGAGGGGATGTATAAGAGTGATTGATGATTTTTGACTGCAACATGGAATAACTACTTATACATTTGGAGTGAAATATTTATCTTGTGGTGGCTTTTAATTTCACATTGTGACCGTGCAGATATGTTAAATATTAGTTACAGAGGGAATTGATTTGATTTGATTTATTATTGTGACATATATTGGGATATAGTGGAAAGTATTGTTTCTATCTCACTCCACAGACAAAGCATACCATTCATAACATTGGGAGTAGGAAAGAAGAAGAATGTAGTGTGACAGTCACAGCGAGTGTATAGAGAAAAATCAACTTAATGAGAGTTTATAGGAATTAAAGTGGAGTAATTTAAAACAAGGAATGAAAGTAAAAGATAAAATTGAAAGGTATACTGGGGACAGCTTGCAAGAAGTTGCTATACTCCGGTGCCATCTAAGGTATAGGATTGTTGATGAATGAGAAATTTGGGTCAGAATTACATCATACTCAGATGAATTCTCCAGGCAGAAAGAGATTGTCTGGATTGACTTCTTCCTTTTGATCCTGCTTTAAGTCCTGAGCTTTTTATCATATAACTGGTGGCCTTTGTGATGCAGTATGCAACAGATCATGACAAATCTTGATGTCATATCTTTACAAGAAGTTATGTAAACTTTGTTTTAGACAAGGATAACCATACTCATTCATGGGCTTTGCAGCAGTTGGTGTGTGACCATCAAAAACAAATCCTGCATGTGTGTGCGGTTTCTTGAGAATTGCCAGGACTCCTATATGGGGTGACAAGGTGGCGCAGTTGTTTGCACTGCTGTCTCACAGCTCCAGCGAGCTGGGTTCAATTCCTGGCTTGGGACACTGTCTCTGTAGAGTTTGATATACAGATGCCAGCGTTGGATTGGGGTGGTAAGAACTCAGTAAGAATTTAGCAACATCAATTTATAATCCAACCGATTTATTTGATAGTAAAAACGCGAGCTTTCAACACTCTGTGTCTTCCTCAGGCAAATGCAGTGTTCTGGTCTGCAATAGCACACATCAGCACAGACAGTCAGAGATTGCTGATTAGAAAAATCTCTGACTGTCTGTGCTGATGTGTGCTATTGCAGACCAGAACACTGCATTTGCCTGAGGAAGACACAGAGTGTTGAAAGCTCGCATTTTTACTATCAAATAAATCGGTTGGATTATAAATTGGTGTTGCTAAATTCTTACTGAGTTCTCTGTAGAGTTTGCACATTCTTCCCGTATCTGCTCAGGCTTCCGGTTTCCTCCAAAGATGTATCGCTTAGGTTGATTGGCCATGCTAAATTGCCCCTTAGTGTCCTGGGATGCAGGGTAAATATGTGGCATTACGGGGATAGACCCTGGGTGGGATTGTTGTTGTGCAGATTTGATGGATCAATTAGTCTCCTTCTGTACTGTAGGGTTTCTATGGTTTCTTTCTATAATCGTCAGTCATTCCAAGGTGCCTGGAATCTATGTATCAAGTACTGCAGGATTCCTCTAAAGTGGCCAAGACCATGGAAGTGTTATTTTAGTGCACCAATGGTCTTTATCATATTTTCCTGTGGCACCATGGCTTTCATTGCTTGTATGTTCTTCATGTATGTGTGTGTTTTGCACACCAGAGTGATCAATCTTGTGTCAAGCAAGTAACCCCTATGGCCCAGTAGATGCCCTTTGGTTTGCCACAGTGGCTCTGGTGCAGCTGGTACAGTGGATTCTCACAGAATGTGAACCTACAAGAATAGTAAAAAGGAACACCAAGTAATTAAGAAAACCAATTGAATGTTATCGTTTATTGTGAGCGGTATTGATTACAAAAGTAGGGAGATTATGCTTCATTTGTACAGGGCATTGGTGAGACCACATTCTGGAATATTAGAATCATAGAATCCCTACAGTGCAGAAGGAGGCCATGTGGCCCATTGAGCTTGCACTTATATAACAATCCCACCCAGGCCCAAACTCCATAACCCTAAATATTTACCTCACTAATCCCCCTGACACTAAGAGGCAGTTTAGCATGGTCAATCAACCTAATCTGCACATCTTTGGAATGTGGGAGGAAACCAGAGCACCCATGCCTGAGAATGTGTAAATTCCATACGGTCACCTAAGGCCAGGATTGAGCCTGGTGGCAGTACTGATAACAACTGTGTCACCATGTATCGGTGTACAGTATTGTAAGGTGAGATGTAAATACATCATAAATGACTTAGAGAAGGTTTACTACACTAATACCAGGAATGATCATGTTGTCTTATGAGGAAAGGCTGGAAAGATTATGTTTATGTCCACTGGTGTTTAAAAGATTAAGAGATGACTTGGAGGAAACTGTGAAGATCCTGAGGGGTACTGACAGAGTGGAGGTGGAGACGATGTTTCGCTTTGTTGGAGAATCTAGAATTATGGCTCACTTTTTAAAAATAAGGGGTCGGTTATTTAAGACAGAGATGAGGGAAATTTTTTTCTCTCAGAGGGTTGAGAGTGTCTATCAGTGCAATCAGAGTCTTTGGCTGGAATCTTATCACCGTTCGCTCCAGTAGAATTTTCCCATTCCCATTCCACTGCAGCGAGAGAAGATTTGGCTGAATGCCAAATTCTCTGACCTCACCGTAATGGGAACATGCCAATAAGATTGCACCTTTGAATATTTTAAAGACAGAGTTAGATAGATTCTTGATTAATAACGATATGAAATGTCATTGAGTGTAGGCAGGAATGTGGGGTTGAAATTATAAGCAAATCAGCCATGATCTTATTACATTGCGGAGTAGGCTCAAGGGGTTGGGTGGCCTACTCCTGATTCTAATTCATATATTTATATGTAATAAATACATCTTGATTGCTACCAGGTAGAAGGCACTGACCTACATGATTCTCTGCCTTAGGTCACATATTGGCTGGATGTTGAAAGTATGGAATCTTCCTTAGTTGCGGTATAGCGCAGAGTTGACAGACGGGTGCCCACAAAGTAATATGCATGCAGTGAATAGTACATAACAAAAATGTGGAAAACCATATTTTTGGTCAGCTTGCTTCTTTCTGAGAAAAGAAATGAAGTATAATTTTCAATAGAATATAATAGAAAGTATCAGTGACCTCCATTATGCAACTGTGGATGGTAAATTATGAAATGTTGCAAAGATCTCCAGTTCTAGAAGCCAAATACATAAAGATTTGTTGCCATGGTCACTTTCACAGCCACTGGCAATGTGGTCCTTTGAAGTTACAGTTGTGAACAAAGCTGGTGGCAGATTTCAGTGAAGATCTCCATGGAATGCAGGCATTTGATGTATTGAGCAGAATTTCCCCTGCCATAGAAATCATAGTGGGCGGGGGCAGACCATGACCTCAGGCGGGAATTTCCGTCCTTCGAGCAAGTGCAGCCAGAAAATCCCATCCATTGTTCCTTGCTGAGGTTCAGGTAGGAGAAATGCTCCATAATGCCCTGGACAGATATAATAAGAAGCTTTACAGCACCAAGTTAAAATCCAAGCGGTTTATTTGGTAGCATAAGCTTTTAGAATGCTGCTCCTTCATCAGGTGCAGTGGTCCAAAAGCTTCTGCTATCAAATAAACTTTGGTCTTTAATTTGGTGTTGTGAGACTTCTTACTGTGCCTAGCCCAGTCCAACATATCCTGGATACCATTCTGAGTATCTTCCTCTTTCAAACAGAACAACGAACAAAGAAAGGTACAGTACAGGTACAAGCCCTTCGGCCTTCCAAGTCCGTGCTGATCACCACCTCCCACCTATCTAAACTAAATAAAACCTTCTGCCCTTACTCGGTCCGTATCTCTCTATTCCCTTCCTGTTCATGTACCCACCCAGATGTGTTGCTAATGTGCCTGCTTTTACCATCTCCACTGGCAGGACATAGAACATAGAACATAGAACATTACAGCGCAGAACAGGCCCTTCGGCCCTCGATGTTGCGCCGACCAATTAGGAACAAGCAGTGACCCTCTACCCTAAACCATTCCCTTGTCATCCATAAACTTATCTACTAACCTCTTAAACGCCACCAAACTTGGCACATCTACAATTGACGCAGGCAAGGCATTCCATACCCTTACCACCCTCTGGGTAAAGAACCTACCTCTGACATCTGTCCTAAAACCACCACCCCTTAATTTAAAGCTATGTCCCTTCGTGCTAGCTTTCTCCATCCTAGGAAAAAGGCTATCACTGTCCACCCTATCTAAACCTCTAATCATCTTATATGTTTCGATTAGGTCCCCTCTTAGCCTCCTCCTTTCTAACGAAAACAACCTCAACTCCCTCAGCCTCTCCTCATAAGACCTGCCCTCCATACCAGGCAACATCCTGGTAAACTCCTCTGTACCCTCTCCAATGCCTCCACATCTTTCTTATAATGTGGGGACCAGAACTGCACACAATACTCCAAGTGCGGCCGCACTAGAGTTGTGTACAGTTGCAACATGATGTTGCGGCTCCGAAATTCAATCCCCCTACCAATAAAAGCTAAGACTCCGTATGCCTTCTTAACAACCTTATCGACTTGATTGCCAACTTTCAGGGATCTATGCACACATACACCAAGATCCCTCTGTTCATCAACACTGTTAAGAGTCCTACCATTAGCCCTATACTCTACACATTTATTATTCCTGCCAAAGTGCATTACCTCACACTTTTCCACAGTAAACTCCATTTGCCACCTCTCGGCCCAGCTCTGCAACTTGTCCAAGTCTCTCTGCAAACTATAACACCCTCTTCACTATCTACCACTCCTCTGACTTTGGTGTCATCCGCAAATTTACTAATCCATCCTTCAATACCCTCATCCAGATCATTTATAAAAATTACCAACAGCAGGGGCCCCAAAACAGATCCCTGAGGTACACCACTTGTAACCGAACTCCACGATGAATAACTTCCATCAACCACCACCCTCTGTCTTCTATCAGCTAGCCAATTCCTAATCCAATTAGCTAAATCACCCTCAATCCATACATCTGCATTTTCTGCAGAAGCCTTCCATGGGCCACCTTATCGAACGCCTTACTAAAGTCCATATATACCACATCAACTGCCTTAACCCCATCCACCTCTTTGGTCACTTTTTCAAAATACTCAATAAGGTTAGTAAGGCATGACCTACCCTTCACAAAACCATGCTGACTATCCCCAATCAATTCATTTCTCTCTAAATAACTATAAATCCTATCCCTAATAATTCTCTCCAATACTTTGCCCACAACAGAAGTAAGACTCACTGGCCTATAATTCCCCAGAAAGTCTCTCTTCCTCTTCTTGAACAATGGGACCACATTCGCTATCCTCCAGTCTTCCGGCACTATACCCGTATAGTGTATATCAGGCATCCACCACTTTCTGTGTGAAAAACTTCCCCCATACATCTTTCTTAAACTTTTTCCCCTCAGCTTGAACCTATGTCCTTTGTAACTGACATTTCCATCCTTGGAAAAAGCCTTTGACTATCCACCCTATCTATGCCTCTTAGAATTTTGTAGACCTCTTTCAGATCTCCCCTTAACCTCTGTCTTTCCAGTGAAAACAATCCTAGTTTATTCAACTTCTCCTCATTGGCAGCACCCTTGAAACCTGGCAACATCTTAATGAATCTTCTTTGCACTCTCTCCAAAGCTTTACGTCCTTCTGATGGATTTGCAGATAGCAATGAGGACCATCAGACAGTACAACAGGGTATAGATCGGTTGGAGACTTGGGCAAAGATTTGACAGATGGAGTTTAATCCAGATAAATGTAAGATGATGCATTTTGAGAAGATCCTAATACAGTTAGGAAATATAGAGTAAATGGCAGAACTCTTTAAAGTATTGATAGTCAGAGGGACCTGGGTGTGCAGATATACAGGTCACTGGAAGTGCCAACGGAGGCGGAAAAGGCTTGCTGGTCTTCATTAGCCACTGAGTTTAAAAACTGGCAAGTCATGTTGCATCTTTATAGATCCTTAGTTAGGCCGCACTTGGAATATAGTGTTCAATTCTGGTTGCCACACTACCAGAAAGATGTGGAGGCTTTGGAGAGGCTACAGAAAAGATTTACCAGGATGTTGCCTGCTATGGACAGCATTAATTAAGAGGAGAGGTTGGAGAAACTTGATTTGTTCTTGCTGGAACGATGGAGGTTGAGGAACAACCCTGATAGAAGTCTAGAACAAAGAACAAAGAACTAAACAGCATGGGAAACAGGCCCTTCGGCCCAACGAGCCCACGCTGCCACCCCTATGTTCCCACTTCTACCTGCGATTTCTGTCCAAGTTTATAGATCTATGGATTAAAAACCAAATTTGAGACAGTTTAGGGAGAATTTGTTTTGCCAATTAGCCTAAGAGCATATCTTTGGGATGTGGGAGGAAACCGGAGCACCCGGAGAAAACCCACGCAAGCACGGGGAGAATGTGCAAACTCCCACAGACACAGGCCCAAATCCATGTATCTGCACAGCACAGCGATAGTCACTGAGCTGTCGTGTTGCCCCATCAAATGGTCCAGGTCAAGCGTACACTAACGACGTGAAGCACTAGGATACTCTCGAAAAAAATCCAAGAGCAGCCCTCTCACGACCCATCGCGTGTTTGCCTCTTGTTAGACAACAAGGTGGACCAAAGCACCTGTAGGATAAAAACAAGTACATCAATATCATCATCTATTTACACACTTCCAGGGACTCCCAAGGCTCATGATCCCTATTTTAAATCAGTTTTCTATACCCCTCCATTCCCATTCTGTTCATGTGCCCATCTAAGTATTTCTTAAATAATTCCAGATACCTGCCTCCACCACTTTACTTGGCAGCACATTCCATACCCCCACCACCCTCTGTGTGAAAAAACTCCCTCTAGCATCCAAATTATACCTTACCCCCCTCACCCTAAGCCCGTGACCCCTTGTGCTATTTGAGTCCATCCTAGGAAAAAGCTTAACTCTGTTTACTTTATCTATACCCCTCATAATCTTGTACACCTCTATTAGATCTCCTCTAAGTCTATGTCTTTCTAAGGAAAACAGTCCCAATTTGCCTAACCTATCCTCGTAACTCAGACCTTCCATACCAGGCAGCATCCTGGTAAACCTCCTCTGCACTCTCTCCAGAGTCTCCACGTCCTTCTGGTAGTAAGGCGACCAGAACTGGACACAGTATTTCAAATGAGGTCTAACCAGCGTTTTATACAACTGCAACATTAAAGGCCAGCTCTTGTATTCTATACCCCTTCCTATAAAGGCTAGCATACCATATGCTTTCTTCACAACCTTCTCCACTTGCTCTGCCACCTTCAGAGACTTGTTCACCTGCACCCCCAACAAGATTATGAGGAGCGTACACAGAGAGGAAAGTTAAAAGCTTACTTCCAAGAGTCAATTACTCGGGGGGTATTGGTTTAAGGTGCAAGGGTCAAGGTTTAAAGGAGATGTAGAAGGCAAGTTTTTTACACAGAGGGTGATGGGTGCCTTTAACTCATTGCTGGGAAGATAGTGGAAGCAGATAAAATAGTGAGTTTAAGGGATGTCTGGACAAATATATGATTAGGATAGGAATAGAGGGATATGGTCCCAGAAAGATAGGTCGGTTTTAATTCATTTGGGCAGCATGGTTGGTGCAGATTTGAAGGGCTGAAGGGTCTGTTCCTGTGCTGTAATTTTTTTTAGTCTTTGATCTTTCTTTGATAGAGCAGTGACCAGAACTGCGCGCAATACACCAACTATGCTCTAAACAAGGTTTAAAATAGCTGGAACACAATTTCCCAACTCTTGTACTTAATGCCCCAGCTGGTGAAGGCAAGCATGCCATATGCTTTCTTAATCACCTACCTGTGTTGCCACTTTTAGGGAACTGTGGATCTGCATATCCTGATTTCTCTGTATATTAATGTTCCAAAAGGTTCTGATATTTACAGAATAATTTACAGCTAATTTTAATTCTCCAAAATGCATCATCTTGCATTTCTCCCGATTGAACTCTATCTGCCATTTTTGTGCCCAAGTCTCCAATCTATTTACATGCTGTTGTATCCCCAACACTATCAGCAATTCCTAGTGTTATCCACAAATTTTTGTGTTATCCGCAAAGTTACTAATCAGACCATCCACATTTTTTTCCAGATCATTTATATGTACTACAAACCCACTCACAGCTACTTGTCCTGCTTTGTAGGTCCTCTGCTCATTCTTCAAGACACAATGTCTTCAACTGAGCAAGCTGCTGTCCTCACTTACACTTGAACACAAGGAGAGATGCTGGTTGGTAGGTGAGTGATAGGTTCAACTCTGTTTTAAAGGTCAGGAGGGCTATTCTGGGGGCCACTACTACTGAAGTTGAAACTTCAGGCTGATACCTGATTTATATAGGTCAACCATTTCCTGGATAAATCTGATTGAACTTTGGGAATGCTTTGGTATTTAGTAATGTTTTTCTGTTCCATTAGGCACGAAGAAATATATCCTCATAATTAGTTAATTTATTTTGAATTGTTAACTTATTTTTCATAACTTACTGTGTACTTGATCATCTTCACTCTCCAGATTCCATAAAGGAAGCACTTATGAGATTTAGCATGGTTTTAACATAATTGTAATTATCATGACCTATTAAAATGCTGCCTAATTAACATATTAATTCTCCTCTCCTACTTTTGTAAAGATGGGATTTATGCTTATGAGTCATAGGGGAAAAGCCTATTTTCAAATTAATAATTAGCTATTCATATAATATCGCAATACAAATACATAGACTTATATAGATGATGATCATACACATATTAAATTATTGAAATATGATAAATAAATTTGAAAGGGACAAGGCTTGCATGTATTCTCTTTTGCTAATGTGTTCCCCCTTTCCTGAGCATGTTGATGCCCTCTGCCATATTATTCTACAGGAGCAAGGAGACTTAATCAAAGGCAGCTATTTTCCATTAACAATTTGGTTCAGTGGTAGTATAGAATAAAGGGTTAACATTTGGAGCAGTTGATGCTGTTGTAATTAATGATGCAATGTCACATGGTTAAATAATTGTGATCTAGTGGAAAGCAGGAGTGCAGTCTTGTATGGAGTACTGAGATGTATATAAATCTGTAAATAAACAAGAATAGTTTTTATGAATCACAGACTAAAGCAGCATTCTTAAAATAAAATGCAAACCCTGACCACCTAGACTGGAATTTTACCAACCATGGGAATACCTTTTTACATACCATGGGAATTGGAGCGGGTAAGGGGCGGATAATGCAAAGATCCCATTGACCTCAGATTTTCAGCAAGGCTGTAAAACCTGCATCTAAACTCAGAACGGAATAGGTAGCGTTTTGCATCTGAATTAGAAAATTGTGGGTTTAATTCACATTCCATGACTTTATCGCAAGCTCAAGAAAGATACTCGAGTGCCTTTTATTTGGATGCAACATTAAATTGTAGCTATATCTGTTTTCTCAGAAGGATTTAGAAGTTCCCACGGCACTAACTGAAAAACAGCTGAGGTTTTCTCCTGATGCCTTTATATACCTTTTAAAATAAAATATATTTATAAAATATTTTTATACCTTTAAAATAAATAAATTTTATTCCTTAGTTAATGCCTAAAATAGATAAGCTTGAAATTTACATTTTTACTGTTTATGGGATCCCGCTGTGTAAAAATTGGCTGCTGCATTTTCTGTATTATAAGAGTGACTATGTTCATAAAATACTTTATTGATTGTGAAATATTTTAGGGATATCTTAAGGTTATGTGAATTGCTGCATCTGACAGATGTCTCTTTTTAAGTGAACTTTGGCAAGCAATTCAGGTATTATGAGAAGCCCATCCAAAACTGGTCATTTCCTCATTTTCCATACATGCATCTTTTCAGTTGAGGATCAATGAATGTGTTCAAGAGTAACAGCCCTGCTTATTTGTTCCTTCCTTAAACTGTGCAGGGGCTATTATCTCTCTCCAACTGAGAGCAGTGAACTTTGCGCTCGGAGTTATAGCCTGGGGCATTCCTGATCTGTATGATTTTGTTCCAAGGTAGGAATTGCATTTACCAACTGTGGCAGTGTTGCCCTTTTCAGGCAGCATTCCCCGAGGGCCACGTGGTTGGACTGCACCTTATGGTATATCAAAACAGGAGGCTGAACCTATTGCATGTCAGGGCACGTATCCTGGATCGGGAAAGATCGGCGGTTGGAGCCAGAGAGGAGTAGAGTACAGTCGCATGATTATTCTGTTTTTCCCTGTTTGTATATATCATTATTCATTGCTTTAGCTACAAAACCTTAGTGTTCTCAAGCTTCAACAAGTCGCCTTTGATTTATTACACTGGCGACGAGAAAAAACTTTCTAAATGTCCTTGGGGATCACAGTGCACGGCTGGAAGGGAAAGAGATTGGAATATCAAAGGTAAGAAAAAACAAGGCAAGGGTGCATTGTTAAAATGCCTTTAATCAAGAAATTAGAAAATTTTGACCCTGAAGTAGGAAATTGAGGCCAGTATGTTATTCTTTTGTAGCAAATGAGAACAACTGAAGAAATGCAGAAAGTTATTCTGCTCACAGTTTGTGGCCCGTAGACTTACAGTTTAATCAGAAGTTTAAATCACTTGATGCTCCAAATCTTTGACCAGATAGTTGAGTTAGTTAAGAATCATTTCAACCCCCGTACCTCAATTATTATATTGAGGTACAAATTATATCAGCAGCTTAAGAGGCGGGAGATAATCTCAGGACAGGTTGAGAGGACTAGCAGAGCATTGTGACTAGTCCAGCTTTAGGAGAAATGTTGAAGGGCCAGTTGGTCAGTGATATAAACAACCTGATTATACAAAAGAAGTTGTTGGCAACTTCTTTCTCTAGAAAAAACAGTGGAGTTGGCCCAAGTGACTGAATGTGCAGAATAGGGCAGAAGTGAATTGCAAGGCATGTCAAATGAATTAAACCGCTTGTGGAAAAAAACAGCTGTTGCAAAAACCAACCTGAATGTGGGTACTGAAGAGTCCAATGGAAGGGATATAGTATCAAGGGCAGAAACTTGTTATCGGCGTTGGGGAGATCAGTTCCAAGATACCTGCCGATGTAAAAAGTGTGTTTTCGATGCTACGTAAATGTCATTTTACATGTGTGGTGCAGAGTAAAGCTGTCAGGACAGAATGTGCAAAAAAAAAAACCATAATTGTTAGTTTAACTCCTGTGAAGAAACTGGCTGAGATGTCTGACCAGGGATGCAAATTGTTTACCTTAAATGAGGTCCAAGTTGGTAAAGTGCCCCCTTGATGGTAAATGGCAGATCTCTTAAAATGGAAGCTCACTGTAGGGGTGCAGCTACAGTCATAGGGAGGCAATCATTTTGTTATTTTTAAAAAGGACTCAGACCATTGAAACTGAACAAATCTGGAACTATATTGTCTATCTATAGTGGAGAGACATTGCAGATTAAGGGACAGCAGCAGTCACAGTATCCTACAAGGATCAGACAGAGCAGTTATGTGTTTTAGTCATGATGGAGTATCGGCCTTGTTTCTCAGCCTTTTGGCTAAGATCAAATGTAGTATCGACATGTTATGTTTTAGTTGAAGTCATTAGGTTACACTTTAGCTTCATTTGAAGCAATTTTTAAAAGCGGCATCTCGGCCTTTTGGCTAAGATACAAGTGAGATCACATCTTAGAGGAGGAGCTATGTCTACTCCAATCAGCTTGGATCATGTAGATCAAGCACAAGACAGGAGGCCAGGAGGGGAGAGCTCCGTCTTGTCAGCTTGGATTGGAAATGTCTCAACTTATTGGGATTCTGAATTGGACTTGATTTGATTGAATTAGAATAAAAACAAAACAAAATGGGGTGTGATTGGCTTAAGCAGATTAAACTAAATTGGTTGGAAATCTTAAATCTCTGAGGTGGAAGTTTTCAAGAGCTGCTGTATAAATACTCAGAGGTTTTCTATAATGAATTAGGACATATGAGGGGAGCTAAAGCTAAAATATATTTGAATCCGGAGGCTACACTAAAATTTTTCAGGACTTGTCTTATGCTTTATGTGCTTCAACATAAGGCTGAAATCTAATTATGAGCTTCAAGAAGACATTTAGGTATCGTAAAATCTGTTCAATTTTCCAAAAGGAAATACCCATTGTCCTAAAACTGGATTGGACTGCAAGAATTTGTGGGGATTATAAACTGACAGTTAATAGAGGAGCTCAAATAAACAGATACCCTATTACTAAGATTGAAGATCTCTATGCAAAACAAGCTGGAAGTTTAAAATACACCAAATTGGATCTCAGTCATGGCCATCAGCAGTTGGAATTGAATGACGACTCACAGAAATTAATAACCACCATTGCTCAGAAAGCTTTATACCAATATACATGCTGCCTTTTTTAGTTTCATCAGCCAGTACTATTTTTCAATGAACAATAGAAAAACTTTACAGAGCTTCCCCAAATGCGGTGGTTTATCTTGATGACTGGAAGCTTATGATGCAGGTATGGAGGATTGGCTCCAGTACACTGAAAGAATGAGATATTTATTCCTGGCAAATGGGATTTAAGGGAATGACAGCAAAAAAGTCATCTCTGATCGCTTGTGGGGCCCCAACTTCAGCATCATACAAAGCCTAACTCATATTGAAAGTCTTTTGACACATTGATAGTTATAATATTGGACGACTATTATCCTAAATCATCTTTATATTGCAACGTTATAGGTTTAACACTGCAAGTAAACTCCCTAGGGAACTAATCACTGATTTCTTGATGAAACTGCAGAAATATTCTAACTCTCTAAATTATTATCCTGGAGTTCAAATCCATAGCCTCGCCTCTTCTTATATCTCTTGACCTACAAATCCTCCAAGTTTTCTATGCACCTCCAATCTTGTGGATCCACTAGTTCCATTATTCTGTCATGGGTGGGCATTCTCTTAAACACTCAGGCCCTAAACTCTCAAATTCTTTTGCTTTTTTCTCCCTTGTCATGCTCCTTAAAATTTATCTCTTTAACTAAGATTTTGGCCACCTGTCCTAATATTTATGTGACTTGTTGTCAAATATTTATCTGGTAATTCTCCTGTGAAACTCCTTGGGATGATTTAGTACACTAACAGTGCCTTACCAATGCAAGTTGTATCGTTGTTATAAAAGCAATTAAGTCGATGAAGAAGTGGGATTGTCTATGCAGGAGCTATACTAGCTTAACATGGCAAAATAAACAATTTCTTCCAAGTCACACCACCAACATGGCATGTTATGAAGACATTACAAGTCACTACAGGGAGTTAATGACCTTGGAGGTGTTTATGCAGAGTTCTTTTACGACACACAGTTTATCTTTGTTACCAAGGGATGATATAACCTATAATGTTATCTTCACAAAACTGATTTTTAAAGTCATTTACTGGTACTGCCATTGTCTTTAATTAAATATTTATGGCCAGAAAAAGTGCAAGAAGATTAAGTGTAGCTGTGATTTATGACAGCTGCCAAATATCCTGTAACGTATGCAGAGCTAAAAGGGAGAGAAACTGTCTTTAATTGTGGTGCAGTAAATTTAAACAAGACAGAACACATTTAGAAATCCTTGCCTAATATCAGTCTAAAGTCCTTTCAGATGTTAACTTGACCTTCAAAGCAAGTGAATTTTTAAGTAAAATTGAAGAAATGAAAGGAAAATGTATCTCTTTGTGTGTAGGGTTGTTGCTGGGGAGGTGGTGGTGGGGAAGGGTGCTATCAGGCAAGCTGTCAGTATGAAGGGAAATGAAGGTCCTTACATTACATGGTGATACCAGCAAAAAACACTTAAAACGCTGATCACAAATTCTTCTCCCAATTGTTTAACAGCAAATTTTACTCATATTTTAGCAGTTATTAACCCTTTTAAAATATATTACTTTACAGATCCATTAAAGTAACAGAGAGAAGAATTTTCAGTGAAAATGTTAAGTGCTTTTATGAGTATCGCAGACATGGGGTTAGGAGCCTCAGCCTTAAAATCTACAACACAGTAGCTCAGCAGGCAATTAGTCAGAGACTCAGACAAGTGACCTCTTCATATTAAGAAGGGATTTTAAGCATCAACGAAACACTGAGATTATTTGTTTAGAGATGTTTTTATCGTAGACTATGACATAGATTTTAATTTGTGCAATAGTGTAAAACAGATGAAGTAGCAGTTTCTTTTACATCTTGTCTAGTATTTCTTCCAGTTAAAATCTATGATCTGCAGACATTACTGAGTTTATGATTTAAGAATGGACAATATCTCTTCCTGTGATTCTTAGACACCCCATAATTAATTAATTTAAAACTACTGAAGGGGTTCTTTCTAATTTTCCTCCGTCCAAAGTAGATTTATGAAAATATGGTTGAATAGGGAATCTAAATGGTGGAGAAACCTACTTTATACTTATCATTGTTCTTTCACTGATTGATCATTACGGGAATAAGAAAAACCTTTTTAGTGATTTATTCCAAATCATCATACATCACTCAGTCTATTTTCATTTTTGTTAATGAGGCCAGATTCTGAAAACATAAAGCATGGAATGAGAAAATAGCATTTAGTTCAATGAGCTGTTTTCTTCTATAACAACACAAATCCTTATTGACCCTACTCCATCTCTTGAGGATTATCCAAAATTCTCTCAAAGAAATTTCCCCACCCATATTGAAATACAGATTAAACCATCTCCATGATAACCTAAAAGTTTTATATTTTACATGATGTAATAAAGTTGAATCTTTTGATCTTGTGCAACATGTTTCTGAGAAAACTTCTGATTTCATCATAATGAATACATTGGTCTGCAGGTTCTCTTTGAAAATATGGTAGAATGATCTCCAAGGTACCTTAATGAAAAAAGACTTGCGCTTATATTGAATCTTTCATAACACATCACAAAATGCTTTACCACACTTCAGAAGTATTTTATTGTTTGTAATGTTGTGGCACAGGGAAATTTGCTCCCAGCAATGTCCCATAAACAACAATATGGCAATGGGCAGATAACTTGTTCCTAATTGAAGGATAACTATTGACCACAGCATAGAGGAATACTCCCCTGCTCTTCGAATAGCATCAGAAGATCTCTTGCGTTATCTGAAAAGGTAGACAGGACTCAGTTTAATTTCTTATTCAAAAGACAGCATCTATTATGTGCTCAAGTTCTTGAATGGAAGTTGAACCCACAACCTTCTGAATCAGGCAAGAGTGCTATCACCATGGATTCATTTCTTCAGCAAGGCACTTTAACAAACACAAAGGCCCTTTAACCTTTGTCTGGGATAGTGTATCAAAACACATAACTGAATAAAATAGAAGTCTCCCATCACATCTGCAGGTGTAAAGGGAGCACTTTAATGTTAGTCTGTCATTTTAGAAAGTTAGCAGCTTTTATATTCAGGTGTGATCTCTAATTTGTTTTACCAGGTCATTTTCTATCCATATCTGCCCCTCTTCTCACCAATACTGAATACCTGTGGAAAGACCCATTCTGAGTTTGCGTACAGTTTGGGAAATTCATTTGAATTCTTATAGAAAAATATTTTTAATAACATGCTAGACCTGAAATGTATCTGAACTAGTTGACATTTTAAATATCAGGAATATCATCAGGGTCCGTTTGCCACAGGCGCAAATCCTGTTATGGCCACGAACTCTCAAGAGAGGCCAAAAATAGGATTTGCACTGGCAAGATTTCCAGTAAGAAGTTCCTCGGCCCTTCCGACTGGCATAATCAGATTCGTGCCCCGGAATAGTGCATATCTGATTTGAATGAATTTGAATCCATTTTATATCATTGGGAGATCAGACCTCACTGAATCTTCCTGTCCACCAGTGTAATGTCACACAGTCATGAATTGCTACTCACTTTTAAAAATGGGAACCAGGTGTCATGATCTCTGAGAGACAGGAAGGAAGTGAGTACCCATCTCCACCTCCTACAAGGTATGGCCAAATGGGCCACTGAAAACGGCAATTTACAGAGCATGCTGGGATAACTGGACAAGCATTGAAACAGCAGGCTGCAACTTAAAAGACAGAGGTAAACAGGCTGCAGCTCAGATAACTGAATACACAGAAAATAGGCCATCCCAAAGACAACTGATACTCTCTGGTCAAACACATTTGTTTACTACACAAAGGGGAGCCTTAACCCCTTATTTGGGAGGGAGGTATGTGACCTATGTGCCTCCAGCACTTACATGCATGGCCATTGGGTACACGGGAGTTTAACCCGGTGTTGTGAGACTTCACACTACACTTACCCCAGTCTAATGCTGGCATCTCCACATTGTTGGGTACTCACGCAGAAATCAGTGTGGCAATACATGATTGGACTCTTATTGATCAGGGTGATTAAGCCCTTGTTGATTGACAAGAATCAGGAGACGGCCCATAAAGGATATAAAACCAAGGAGGGATAAAAGGTGCTGCACAACAGCAGAAGCTCTCTCTCTGTCACAGATGCATGAATGACCTACAACAATGGTGATAATCACCAGCAATGACCAGTGCAAGGAGAGCCACGGAAGATCAGAGCCAGAGTGCTGGACCAGACTGCGCAGAGGATTACAGAGACCAGTACACGGATAAAGGCAATTATCTGCTTGGGTACTTGCCAGTCACACAAAGTTAAGTCAAGGTCTAGTATTTGACTTGAACTTTAGTATTTCTGTAAGATAACTTATTGTTGGTTGGGTGAGTGATTATTGATTGTCTGTTTAAATAAATATTGGTTGTACTAACAAGAAGTCTACTCACAGTTCTTTGTCCCCTGTATAAGGGTTAAAATAGACTATGTGGCAGGCACAACAAAGGGCACAGTATCTGCTGGCCAGTTGCAGAAAGGGAGGTTGTTTGAGGGTGCTGAGGTGAGGATAGGTTTGAGGATGACGGGGGGGTGGGTGAAGTTTGGGGATCTCCCCAGGATGGAAATCATGGTAGGTACATGTTGACATGAAGCTAGAGCCTGTCTACCTTAAAAGCCTTTCAGAGCCCATAAGAAATGTAAAGGCTTTCTATTTTCACAGCTAACTGTTCCTGAGTGATTCTAGAGAAGGCTTTCTGTTTTAAAACCTTTGCACTGCCATGAATGATTTTTTTTTTTGCTCATGTGGCAAAGAGGTGAGCATGAGCACTCAGATTTCAGCCTTTATTGGCCATCGGGGGTAGCAGGGCTCTTGATATGAAGGAGGAGCAGAGGCATGGTGCCTGGCTGGAGCTCAGCTGTGTCCAGGAATCTGGCAGACTTCCAACTGCCTAATCCCTGGGATGTTCCTGTTTCCACCTGATGTGCTTCAGATGCAATGTGGTGTTCACCAGAAAGTGATTCAGAAATCTGTCTTCTCCGTTCACTCACTGAGGTGATAGGCTGAATGGTAGATGGTCCGGGCAGTAGATGTGATGCATCTTCAGTGTCCTCCTCAGTAATCTCTTCCAAGATGTTGTTGAGGGTTGAAAAGGGTCTCTATTGGTGGATGGCCCAGGCTCAATGGTTGATGTTCTTGCAAGGCAATGGATATGGTTTTAATAAATGGCAAGGTCAGGTGTTTGGGCACTTAAAGAGTCACTTGAGAAAAATCATCTGGACGAAGGTAGAATGGCTTTCACTGCTATGTTGTAGACCAACCTCACCATTGATGCAGGCCTATTACTTACCCTTCCCTGCAAGCTTCATTGCCCTTTCTGCAAATAGGGGTAAAATCCTTAACTCAGGCATACCCTCAACCATGCCTGCTTTGCACTATCTTCTCCTGCAAGTATACAAAAGGGGTAATGTCACCCTGGCAGGTGAGGGACTGAGGACAGTATGGGCAACACAACTAGGCAGGAGAGGGTTCCGAAAAAGTGTACCAGAAGAGTTTGACGGTGATGATGGGAGGTCAGGTGCTAGGAAGCTAAGAGGTGGCTGCTTGTGCTTTCAGATGACATTCCAGGGGTGACAGAAGCTTCAAATGCCAATGTGAGACACAGAAGTCTTACTGCAGCAGATTATAGGAAGCCATTCATCTTTTTACAACACTGAACTCCCATCCTCTTGGTCATGCTGCTTATGCTGACCATCTCTGCTACTACTTCATCATACTGTTGGGGTACTTCCTGGCAACCTGTGTGCCACCTCTCCTCCACTGCACCCAAAAGTTTTAGTTGGGCCCACTCTGAAAACCTAGGAGTTGGTCTTTGAGCCACCATCCTCCTGGCTTGAATGAGATTGAGTTCTGTGTCGCGCCTGTTGACTGAGGTGCACAAATGACTGAATGTACGAATCAGATGCTTTGTGCCTCAGGTGCGACATTTTTTAGAGGACAAGAAATAATTTTTTTTTACATGCCACTGGCAGCAGGATTCACACCTATTTTCATACCGGAAATATCTCTTTGTTACTTTTTAGCAAAATTCTCCCTCCTAAGTATTGAGGAACACAAAAGAATGCAATAGAAAATGCAGTCTTTGCGAAAACTATGTTAGAGATCCCCAGAAAGGTTTTGAGGACAGAACTGGCAATTTTTAAAGGTAAAGGTGGCTGACCTTTAATCATAAAGCCCATCTCTTGAGGAAAGGTTGAGTTTGCCTTTAAATGAATCTACAAACCATTTGTAGATGTCAGAAAGGCAATAGATATGCGTGAACTGCTAATGCACTGCCAGCCCAGTCATTCATCAAAGGCACTTTCAGCTTTTCAGCGCTAGATGCAGTGCTTAGACTTTGACAAATCGCCTCACTGAATGGGAACCTAACAAATCCATACAATGGTGCCACCACTAACTGTCCAGACAGCAGGCGGCATTCGCTACAAGCATTAGATTCAGTGTTACAAAATAAATAACTACCTAATAAAACTATATGCAAGGGTTCATTGAAATTAGATTGCTCCTCTTAGTAAGCAATCTGCAAAGGAAAATTAATGCCTTGTAGCAGCTAAATATACAGTGGCCTGGAGGTTTCTATTTACTGATAAATTATATCCGGTGCCTGCTATAAAGGTTGATGTACTCCATTTAAATCACTGTGGCTGAATCCACTCCTATTTCAGTATGGATTTCTTAATATAGACAGCTCATTGTCTAATGTCCTCCTGTGGAAAGGGGAGTCCTATCTGGCATCGTGAAGATGCTAAAATCCATCAATACAATTGTCTTTGAGAGGAGAAAGACCAAAGGGAATTAGTCTAACTATTATAGCTACGTAAACAAAGGGAAAAACAATCTCCCATACTGGGCCAAAATCTGGTGATACATAGCCCCATCAAATGTATCATTTCAAAAGATTACTACACTCAAACTAAGTGCAATAGTAATTATTAGGAATGGGAACTTGATTGTCTGACTTTTAAACCTCAAAATTAATCTAGCCTTCGAGTAGGAATAGTGTGTATTTCAGAGGTAGTGGTGAAGGGGTGGAAGAGGATGGATTAAAATCAGGTATGGAAAACTGTTCCAACATTCTTTCTTGGGGTACCATTTGTATTGCGGTTTGGTTTGCTTTAGAACAGACAAGGACAGGCAAGAGATGGGTTGGAGTGTGGACCAGCTACCCACTCCATAAGACACAGGGAAGTGATGATCTAATTACATCAGAAACACGCTCCAATGTTCTTATCTGGAATGCACACTGTTTTAAATGAAAATTGGTAAAGACCTACCCAGGAACCTGCCAGGAAAACCAGGCCGTGTGTGAGTTTGAGATCAGAAGTCCACACCACTTTTATTTCTTTGATTAGTTATGGAACAGGAATGCTCCTTCTGGCCTTGCAAGAACAGCTTTAACCTTCTTTTCCTGAGCTTACCTCCACCTTTCTGGTCGATGTACTCAACTGCTAGCAGCAAATGCTGGACAGATTTCCTCCAGCATCAGCTCCTGCACACTATTATACTCCAACACCAAGTTAAAAGTCGGATTCATTCATCAACTGATGAATGATTAGTCATAAAGTGGGACCAGTATCACTAATATGAAGGTCATACAAATGATCAAATGTTGTCCTTCCTTGGCTGATGAGGGGACACACTATCCTTACAGGCATATTATGTTCCTTCCAACCAATTATTCCCATTCTGGAACTTGTTCTACTTATTCAAGCAGCACTACTTTTTTCATTACCAATGTCTTTGGTTGTTTCAGCTTCCCCTCTTCTATAGTACAATGTCCCCAAGTCATTTCAATCCTTTCCATGTTATTAATAATATAATTTATTAGCAACAAAAAAATAGACCATTCTGCCCTTCATGACTGCTCCACTGTCCAGTTAGGTCACCTTTGATCTATATCTCAATGCATTCACCTGCTTTAGCTCCAATATAAAGTGTAAAGTGAATTTTTTAAAAATGCAGTGCCAAAGAATTATAATTTTAAATGTGTGTATATATAAAAGGAAGAAGAAAATTTTGTATTTATATAATGTCTGTCATAACTTCAGGATATTCTGCAGCAGTTCACAGTTAATGATGTACATTTTGAAGTATGGTCACTTTAACGTAAGAAAATTGGCACGTTACAGCAATGTGATCATGACCAGATAATCAATTTTACTGATAGTGATTGAAGGATAAACATTGGGAGAACTCCCATTCTCTTCTTCATATCTTCTACATAGCGCTGAAGGGGCAGACAGGTCCACAATTTAATGTCTCAACCGAGTCCTCTGAGAACACAGGATATTCAGGGAGAGATGGTGGTGTTATAGTAATGCCACTGCACTAGTAATCAAGCAACCTAAGCTAATGTCCTGAAGATATGGTGGAATTTAAATTCAATTAAAAATAATCCGGCATTGGAAGCTAGACTTAGTAATGGCAGCCACAAAACTATTAATAAATGTTGTAAAAAACCATCTGCCTCACTAGTGCCTTTTAGAAAAGGAAATCTGCTTTCCTTACATATTTTATTGTACAAGTGACTCCAGGTTCACGGCAGTATGGTTGACTCTTATCTGCCCTCAAGCGCTATTAGGGATGGACAACAAATGCTGGCCTTGCCAGTGATGCCCACATCCCACAAACGAATACAAAAACAACTCCTTCAGTAGTACTACACTAGATTTCGTTCTGAAGCCTTTGAAGTGGAAATTTAACCCACAATTTACTAACTCAGAGGCAACTGAACTATGGCTAAAATCAGGAGCAGAAACCACTTTTTCTAACACACTATGAAGAAAAATCCTTGTCCTTCACAAGAGTAAGCAACTGTGATAAATAAACTGAGCACAGTGAATTCAAATAATGAAGAAAAGCTTCAATTTGAACAATAGTCTGCATCCAAATTAAGTCACCTGCTTAATACATAGCAAATGGAGTAGCTAAATTGCTGCACTCAAAAACAGATCCTTCACAAGAATTATGTATAAGTGGTACTTGTTTCTTTACAAAAGAATTCAGAAGGCAACAAAAAAACCAAGTTGATTGTAAATGACTCGATTGTAAATTCACAAACCTGTTGATTCATTCACTCACCAAGATCTAAAGAAAGGTTGCTGAACAGAGGTCATACATTGTGTCTAAATCTTGGAAATTTAACAAGTGGAACAGCATAATGAGACTCTGAATTACATTTCTTTTACAGACCCTATCATGCTACTCAGATTTTCTTTTAAAAAAACTGACTTTTTTGTGTTTTTTTTAAAGTGAAGGCCTTTCAAACTTAGAAAGAGCTCTTTGCAATGTCAGATCCATTCGTTCTCAGCATGGGCCAACTTCAAAGTAAAACTCTCAACTCAGATCCAGCAATATACATCAAACCTAACTTTCTGCTGAAGAGTTGATAAAGAAATAACTTGCATTTCTATTGTAGCTTCATACCTCAGCATATCCCAAGTACATTATAGCCAAATAACAGTACATTTTTAAGCGTAGTTACTGCTGTAATATGGAAAATATATCTACAGTGATCCGCTGTGTTGCCAGTGGCCTTGCTTTAAGTGTCTAACTCCTGGGCTCTTAATTCCATAAATGGCTGTCCGTCTTATGGAGTGGGTAGCTGGTCCACACTCCAACCCATCTCTTGCCTGTCCTTGGGAAAGATGCTGGGTGCCAGGACTGCATCACGGAGCCATCCAGACATAGCTCCTGGTCATTTTACCACACTGTCCTGCTTCTCTTCCCATGACCTGGCAGCCAGTAAAATTTGGGCTCTTGTATGCACAACAATGCTTATGAAGTGTTGAGAACTGACTGGCTGGCGTGTAGGAAATAATTTGGATGGAGTTTCTTTCTCTTGTTCTGGTCAAAGGTAGGCAATAGTGAATGAATTCAATCTGTGATTTTCTGGCTTATATTGTGTACAGTAGAATGCCTGCCAAGTCTAAATGGAAGGAATAATGACTTGCAGTAATAAGGGCCACATTGTTACAACTGATACTTAGAACAAAATAAGTCAGGCTCACTTATATGGTATCTCCTTGTTGTATGCTTATTGTCATGTGATAGAAGATGCTGGATTCAACAACATCTCATCACTGCTTCTCTAGTGTTGCATGCAAGTTGATCATAGAATCATAGAAACCGTACAGTACAGAAAGAGGCCATTCGGCCCATTAAGTCTCCACTGACCACAATTCCAGCCAATTTGGGATAAGCCCCATATCCCCACATATTCTACCTACTAATCCCTCTATACCTATGCATCTCAGGACACTAAGGGGCAATTATTTTTAGCATAGCCAATCAACCTAACACATTATAATTTTGGATTGTGGGAGGAAACTAGAGCACCCAGAGTAAACTCACACAAACACGAGGAGAATGTGCAAAGTCCACAGAGAGAGATACCTATGTCTCACTAATTACCATCTATATAATTACTGTGAACGAACCATTAGTCTGCATGCAGTCATTATAAGCCACCAATTACTCACTACTTACCAAGTATTTATTCATTGCTATAGTACAAAAGCATAAGGATTGTTCAATTCTTGTTGGAAAGTAATATTTTTAAAGATGCATTAGTATACATAATTTGTTATTTTGGAGAGCTGGTTACTGCATTTCTCAGAAGACATTATCTCTTCCTATCTGACTAGAGTGCCTTGTTTAATTTTGCATAATCTGTCCAACAGGCAGTGCCAGATTAGTAATCAGTGTGCATTTAGACAGAACAAAGTGTCCCAGTAACATTAATGTTCTTGGGTTATATTAGCATCAGTACCTCCATTTGAAGACTTTGAACCGCTGCATGGAATATTAAACAGTGAAGTAATGCATGGGACTTGTCTTAGACCCAGATGGATGGCCTTCTGTCCAAACTATTTCCTTAAATAAATCACTACATGTGCTGAAAAATGATGCTAACTGGAAAAATCTGAACAAAACAGGAAAGAAAGGTCAGTCAGACTAGAATAATGTGCATCAAAATTAAAGCAACATAAGTTACTTTGTTAAACTATCCAGGATGACCAACTACCATGGATTTTCTGCGACTGTGTTGCAAATTGGTCTTTTACCCCGGATTAGATTTCCCTAGGACATGTTGAGGACGATTATTCCAAAATAATTCTAAATGTCGAATTTGCATAAACATTGGAGTAAATCCTGCTGTTTTACTTTAGTGGGAGTTTCAATATGAATCTCCCACACTCAGTGCATTCTGCCATGCACAAACAAGAGTCCCGTTGAAAATCAGTGGGTGGGACCTATTCCCATTGGAGAGTCTGACAACATACTGCTGAGCGGATCACTGTGCCTGTGCCAATCAGTCAGCGGTGTGATCGGTGCACACGTGGTAGTCCCACACCACCAGCTTCCTGATCGCTGGCCATCTTGATCACTGACCAGCTCTGAAAACTCCTCATCACTGGCCATGCGACTCCCTCCCCACCAAGATCAATCGCTGACAATCACACCACCACCCCCGCCACCCCCCACCCCCGCAAATGTGTCTGGGCTAGCTTCGGCCTCACGCCCCCACCAGTAGCCCCAACACATCCCCACTAGTCTCGATTCCCCCTCAACCCTCATAGCCCTGACCCCACCCCACACTGCCACACAGATGTCCAGCCCTGATCGCTGGCCTCACTCCCTCTGTCACTCAGGCAAAATGCAGAGTGGCAGTAGGACCTCCACCCCCACCAATTGCCCACAGAGGTCTTAAATAGGCCCATGCCTTGACACTACCTGATGCCATTTCTATTGGGCATTAGCAGATTTGGGGTGGGATGCCAGAGTTAGACCTCACTTGGAATACAGTTTTGATCCTCTTATTTAAGAAAATATATATTGGCAATGCATGCAATACAAAGAACATTCACAAGGTTGATCCTGGGTATGGAAAGATTTTCTTATGACAGTTTAGATGAATGAGAGGTGACTTTATTAAAACATACAGGTGTCTCAGCAGGCTTGTTTACCCTAGGACCGGAGGGCATAATCTCAGAATATGGAGTCATCCATTTAAGACTGAAATGAGGAGAAATTTCTTCTCAGACGATAGTGAATCTGTGGAATTTTTAACTGCAGAGAGCAGTTGATGCTAAATTAATCAATGGTTATGGGAATAAGATTAGAAAGTTGAGCTGAGGATTTTCATTTCAGATCAGTCATAATCTCATTGAATGGCATTGCAGATTCAATGGATGGAGTTTTCTGCTGTGCTCACCCTAAAACCCAAAAATCCTGTTCAAGGTCAGTGGACTTTTGCATAGTCTACCCCTTCACCCACTACAATTCCTGTAGTGGGCAGGACAGGAAAATTTTCCTATTGGCCAGATGGCCTACTTCATCTCATACATCTTATGGTTTTGTGGAAGAAATCCGCCCCCCTTCCCCATCCATCACTCTCAAAAGTCCCTTATTTTTGTTTGGCCAGAGTTATCACACTGAATATACCTTCATCAATTTAGATGAATTATAAAATTTCTAACTAAAATTGAACACTAATTTACAAAATTAATTTTCCCAACTTGGGAAGGGAAAATATCCTCAACTTTATGAGTAGCATGGGGGCACAGCGGTTAGCACTGCTGCCTCATAGCACCAGGAACTCAGAGTTTAATTCCAGCCTCAGGTGACTGTTTGTGGCGTTTGCATTTTCTTCCTGTGTCTGTGTGGGTTTCCTCCGGGTGCTCTGGCTTCCTTCCACAGTCCAAAGATGTGCAGGCTAGGTTGATTGGCCATGCTAAATTGACCATTAGTATTAATGGGTTTAGCAGAGCAAATATGTGGGGCTATGGGGATAAAGTCTAGGTGGGATTATTAAGGTCTAGGTGGGATTGTTGTCAGTGCAGGCTTAAGGGGCCTTAATGGGCCTACACTGACAGGGTGGCATGGTGACACAGTGGTTAGCACTGCTGCCTCACAGCATCAGGGACCTAGGTTCGACTCTGTTTGGATGTCCAAACTTGTGCAGGTTAGGTTGTTTGGCCATACTAAATTGATCCTAGTTTTGGGTGGGATTAGCAGAGTAAATATGTGGTGTTACAAGGATAGGGTGGGATTGTTGTCGGTGCAAGCTCGATGAGCCAAATGACCTCCTCATGCACTGTAGGGATTCTGTGAATCTTCATGAAATGCCATAAAACCAAATATTCATCCAGATGTTTGCCCACAGAGACACCTAAATAAACTCTTTCCTAATCCAATACTCCTAAGAAGCCACAGTGGCTCATTAAAGGACTACATTCCGGATGGCACGGTGGTACAGTAGTTAGTGTTGCTGCCTTGTAGTGCCAGGAATCCTGGTTCGATCCTGGCTTGGGTCCCTGTCTGTGTGGAGTCTGTACATTCTCCTCGTGTCTGCATGGGTTTCCTCCCCGTGCTCTGGTTTCCTCCCACAGTCCAAAAGATATGTTGGTTAGGTGCATTGGCCATGCTAAATTTTCTCTCTGTGTACTGGAATAGCTGCTGGAGAGTGGTGACTAGGGGCTTTCACAGTACCTTCATTGCAGTGTTAATGTATGCCTACTTGTGACACAAATAAACAAACTTTAAAACTTGAGTTGCTCTTAGTCAACAATCTGTAGAAGATCAAGTTTTAAACTGTAGACTAGTGGCTATTTCAGGGAATTCTGATCTAACTGGTATTAAGGCATTGGCTGGAAGATGGATGAGGATGCAAGGAGCCGATATCAGCCTGCTGGAAAGAATACTCACTGCTGTGAATCTGGAGCTCATCGCTCCTACTCATTTATGGAAGAGCAAACGGCAGGAGATCTGTGATATAACTGAAACTCCTACTTCGACTCCTCTCAACTTGTCTCAGCAGAGTAAAATATGGAACACACAATCTGCATTGCTGAAGTGTAAGTATCCCTGAGACATGCTGTAACAGGTTCCATAAATGAGGTTCAAGTTGTGTGTCGAAGAATTGAGGCAGAATTTTACATTGTGCTGCTGGTAGGGTTGTAGGCATTGGGGTGACCAAGAAAGTAGTCCCAATTTTAATTGCTCTCTCTTTGTTGATTGTGCTTTTAGCTGTCTGCTTATGTTCTAGAATTCCCTCTCTAAACTTCTCCAACTGTCTCACTTTCTGCCTGTAGGACTCTCCTTAAAACCTACCTATTTGACTGAGGATTTTGATTATCTGCCATGATATTACTCTAAGTCACCCTGTCATATTTTGTTTTATAATGCTGTTATGAAGCACCTTGGGATATTTTATTACTTTTAAGACACCATATAAATATAAGCTGCAGTTGCTGTTGCCATGATTCTTTCAAATATTTTGGCTGTGCTGCCAATATTGATAGCGATCCCAACAAGGAGACTTGCTTTTGGAGAGAAGGGAGATGGACATGCAGTGTTACTCTTACAGCATTAAGATGTCAGCAGCAGAGTAAAAAATGTAAGCCAGCAATAATTTTAATGATCAAAGTGTCTCTGATTGGAGACTCCCTCTTTTTGGTCTGAAGGGAGCAGGGATATAAAGGACATGATTTGGGCTCAGACCAGTGAGAGAAACAGCCTTTTGTTTGTGCCAGCTTCAGCAAGTTCCAGAAAGCTATTTGAAGCTGGACAACCTCACCCTAAGTTCACCACTCTTTTTTCAGAATTTCTTATTAGATTTATTAGTCACTATCTTACAATTTTTGTTCTTAGTTTTGGGCTCCTTCACAAGTGGAAACATTTCTACTTTATCACATTCTTCAAAATTTTAAAGACTTCTGTCAGGTCTCCAGAAGAAGGAATATATGAAAGACAAATATATCTTTGATAAAAGATTTGTGATTTTTTTTAACAAGCATTTGAAAAGGTGCAGATTCAGCTTTTAAACTTCTTTGGTTGCCAAATATGACATTGCCCTTTAAAGAGCTGTGAGTGAAAGGCAGTGGGATGATGGAGCCCGAAGCTTTCTGAAAAATCTGAAATGCTGGTCTCCACAAAAGGTTTCACTGGTACTCCCTTGGGAACCACATCAGCAGATGGAAATGCAGCACTCAATGCCTGAGGGTGTTCTCCACAAACAACTGGCACAATCACTTCACACTGAGGTCAAGGTGGCAGTCACCAATCATCAGTACAAGCAATCCCAGTATATCTCCTTCACAAGGCAAACCTGACTTTTCTGCAACACGGCAACAAAACCACAAATGAACAATCTGACAGTCTTCATAAAAACGTAGAATTTAAGAGACATAGCAAGTAAATTTCCTTGGAGCTTCTCCAGCTGGGTCCTGTCATAGCTTGGCAGCATTTCATTGGAAATCTAATGAGGTTTCAGCTAAAGGCATGGAGGTGAAGCAGGGACAGCCCCACGGAAATTTACTCTGGGTAAAAACTTTGGTCAATTGTCAGAGTTCTCATCTGATAAAAATAGAATATCAGATCTGACAAAATGGGATGAATTTGTATGAACTAATACTTTTAAGCTCATCCATCAAATGTTTGGGTACTATAGTGTACAAAAGCATGCCTATGTGCATGCATGTATATATATATGCATGCCTGAGTGTGGTTGCATGTCTGAAGGGAGAGGGTACTGATTAATAACAAAGCCAGAAAGAAGCTGCAACTTGTGGGGACTGGGGAGCAGGTTTCCCTCCCATTTTTGCACAGTTACAAAGTGGTTAAAGGAGACAACAGGGCAAGTCAACTATTTAATTCTCATTGATAAAAACGCTGACTTACCTTCACCACTAACGCAGGTTGACTGCACTGCTCAACTACAGCCAATGACAAGCTTATTGCTCCTCTCTCAATCAGCTGTGACTTAGCTTTCAGAAAGAAGGCCTGAAAAAAAGAGGCCTGTTTGGCAGCAACCCACG
Source organism: Sphyrna mokarran (assembly GCA_024679065.1). NCBI lineage: Eukaryota > Metazoa > Chordata > Chondrichthyes > Carcharhiniformes > Carcharhinidae > Sphyrna > Sphyrna mokarran. Next base: position 23,260,988 of record JAGIQG010000012.1, on the reverse strand, counting down.
GACACACGAGAGGTTAAAGGTTACAGGATTTCCACCATAGAAACTGCTCAATTTTTACTAATAGAATTTAATGAAATTAGTAGACTTCTTTATTGGGTGCCTGGTCCACGATCTCAATTATATACCAGAACAATTCATGATTGCCAGTTTTGTGTTCAGGGTGGCTATTCCTCTGACTATCTTGCTTGCTATGTTGTACATTTCTGAAACTTTGGTAAATCAATTATCATTGCTGTGAAGAACTCGAAAGCTTTTGAGTATCTACTTCTTTGCAGGCCAAGAAATGGTCTCTCACTTGAACAGTTTATGGATAATGGTTTCCTTACAAATCACACTCTATGCTGTAGCTGATGGCTCATCCTTTGACTCACTTTCGATTAACTCAGGCTCTCTGCCCTCTCTGCTATGACTAATGACATCTTCCGTCATCATCTATCCAGCATTTTGTTGATGATTGCACTTTGCATCTGTCAGATTCCTTCAGTGCACACAGTTTCTGATTCTCTTACAGTGCAATGACTGAATTAGTGTATCCTCATCTCTTCCTTGCACATTTCAGTTAGGGTAATAAGAATTAGAACATAGAACATAGAACACTCAGCACATTGCTTTTGTTTCGTTCTTTAAAGAAAGAGAAGATGGAATTGGATAGTTTCAAAAGTGGATACAAAGTGCAATTAATCTACAGCTATTAAATGAAATGTGGGTATTACTCCACCTTTGTTTTATTATAATAAATTGTGCATGCAACCAGTGCTGAACAGACTGTTCAATGGCTTCATACATCATCAGGGGGCCCAAAATTGTAACTTCATAACACCATGTTAAGCTAGCTTGCACTGCTTAAAGCTGGACTGCATCTCTTAAAGGGAAGATGCATTGTAGCTCCAGCAGGTTCTGTGACGCATGCAGGAAGTTAACCTGGGAAATGGTGAGGAACGACAGAATTTGGGAGAGAGTGCAATTCAAGTTTTTTGCACTGTAGGCGTAGAAAGAGGAGTTATTGAAGGGGGGAATTGGATTATTGTTACTTTATGTTCCCCTTCTATTTAATAATTAATGCAGGAAAATTGCACTCATGGTCATTAGTGTAAGGAGTTTCAGTATTTCAGATCATTTCAACCATACATATTAATTCATCCATTTAATGCTGTCAGTCTCACTGACTCCTCCAAGCCAATTATTCAGCTGCTGTTATCCATAGTTTTTATTTCAATAATAAGTATCTAAACTAAATGGCTATGGATACATAAAATTAGAGAGATTAATATATAGCTCAATGACTGGGCTGGGAGAAATTGGTTCTGGTTTGTGGAGCACTGGCACCGATACTGGGAAAAGTGGACGCTGTGTTGTTGGGACAGTCTATACCTGAACCATGCCGGGATGGGTGTTTTTAAGAACAACTTAAGTAGGGAAATGGAGTACTTTAAGCAAAGTAATGGGGACAAGGTATCAAATGTGGAAAAATGTGATATATGAAAGAGTAGAGATAAGAGTGGAGAGAGAAATAGGGGGAAATGAGGGTTATAGAATGACCAGAAGGGATAGAGAAAAATACACCAACAATCAAGATTAGATGTTACAAAGATAACAGTAAAAAAAAACTAAAGGCTCTGGGGGGAATTTTCCTGTCCCGCTTGCTAGGGGAATCGTAACAGGTGGGGGACGGATCATGCAAAGGTCTGTTGACTTCAATTCAATTTTCCAACTTTGGGCCAAGCAAGGCTGGAAAATCCTCTTCTGTGTCTGAATGAATGTAATATTTATAGAAAAGTAAACCCATTGATAGTGCATGTTGAAGCAAATAAATATGGTATGATAGCCATGACAGAGATGTGGCTGTGGGATAACAATGAGTGGGTCCTGAATATGGATGGGTATATGACATTCAGGAAGAATAGGAAGCTGGGTAAAGGTGGAATGATGGCACTGTTAATCAAGTATGGTATTGGTGCAACAGCTCGAGATGGGGCTTGATATATATAAACTGGAAAAATCAGATTGGCAATAGTAGCCAGGATGAGCAGTTCATAAAATGTTTCAGAATCATTGAATCTACAGTGCAGAAGGAGGCCATTTGATCCATCAAGCCTACACTGACAAAAAATCCCACCCAAGACCTGTACTATCCCCATAACCCCACATATTTATCCTCCTAATCCTCCTGACATTGAGGATAATTTATCATAGCCAGTCAATCTACCCCGTACATATTTGGGCTGCTGGAGGAAACTGAAGCACCAGAAGAAATGCACACAGACACAGGGAGAATGTGCAAACTCCACACATACAGTCACTCGAGACAGGAATTGAACTTGGGTCCCTGCTGTTATGAGGCAGTAGCTGTGCCACCGTTTCACCCCAATAATTTGTTGGAGCAGCATGTTCTGGAACCAACCAGAGAACAGATTAAAATAGTTCTGGTATTTTGTAATATATCAGAATTAAATGATCAGAGTAAAGGCATCCTTAGAAAGAAGCAATCGCAATATGATTGAATTTTATATCAGTTTCAAAGGGAGAAGAGTGAGTTAGTTTAAACTTAAGTAAGGTAATTCTAAGGGCATGAAAACTGAGCTAGCTGAAGTGAACTGGCATACAAGACTATGGGATTGATCAACAGTGAAGTAGCTGCAGACATTTATGAGGATATTTCAGAATACTTGGAATAAGTACATCGCTACTATAAAGAAAATATCTAAAGGGAGGACACACCATCAGTGACTAACTAAAGAAATTAGGGAAAGCATCAAACTTAATGAAAAAGCATATAACTGCATATAGATGAGTGACTTAGGTCAGAATATACAGCATGGCTCGGAATGACTGAAAGGTTAATCAGAAGAAATAAATTAAGAATAAGAGAGGAAGCTAGCTTGAAATGTAAAAATGGATAGTAAGAGTTTCTGCAGATTTCTAAAAAGGAAAAGTGTTAATCCTCTAGAGTGTGAGAATGGGGAGGTAATAGTAGATAACAAGGAAAAGGGGAATGAAACAAATATTTTGTTTCCATTTTCACTATAAAGGATATAAGGAGCATTTTAGTAATAGTTGTAAATCAGGAGGTGGAAGGGAGAGAAGAACATGGCTCAGGTCCAGATGGACTTCCCCCTGGAGTCTTAAAAAGAGGTGGCTAATGAAGTGGTAAATGCATTGGAGTAAATATTTGCAAAATTCCCTAGACATTAGAAAAGTTTCATCAGACTGGAAAGTAGCAAATATAATCCCTGTTCAAGGAAGTGGGCGGACAGAAAACAGGAAACTAACAGGAAACCAGTTAGATTGGTTTCTGTCATGGGGAAGATGTTAGAATCAATCATTAAAGAAGTTATGATTGGAAATTTGGAAAAATTCCAGGTAAGTGGGAAAAGTCAGTATGGTTTTGTGAAAGGGAAACCATGTTTAATCACTTTATTAACATTACTTGAAGGAGTAACATATACTGTGTTTGAAAGGGAATCTGTAGATGTACTGTACTTGGATTTCCAGAAAGTATTTGATAAGGTGCATCATCAAATGTCACAATGGAACCTAAAAGTTCATGGTATATGGGAGGCAATGGAATAGTGGTATTGTCATTGAACTAGTAATCCACAGATCCAGGGTAATGTTTTGAGGACCTAGGTTTGAATCCCACAGCAGATGGTGAAATTTGAATTCAATTTAAAAAAAAATCTGAAATTACATCTGGAAAAAGGGCAGCACAGTGGCACATTGGTTAGCATTGCTGTGCGAGGGACCTGGGTTCAATTCTGGCCTTGGGTGATTGTTTGTGTGGGTATTCTCTTGTGGGTTTTCTCTGGGTACTTCTGCTTCCTCCAAAGATGTGCAAGTTAGGTTGATTGGCCACAGTAAATTATCTCTTAGTGCCCAAGATGTAGGAATTAGTGGGGTAAATCTGTGGGGTTACGGAAATAGGACCTGGCTAAAATGCTCTGTTGGAGAGCCGGTGCAGACTCAATGGACCGAGTGGCCTTCTTCTTCAATGTAGGGATTCTATGATTCATTGGAAAGTCTAATGGTAACCATGAACTATTGTTGATTGTTATTAAAAACACATCTGGGTTCACTAATGCTCTTTAGGGAAGGAAATCTGCCATCCTTATATGGTCTGGCCTCCATGTTGATTCCACACAGAAGCTGTGTGGTTGGCTCTTCAATGCCTTCTGAAATAGGAAGGACAATATACGTTGGCCAAGCCAGCTATGTCTATGTCCCATGACTGAACTAAAAACAAACCTATTAACATGGATAGCATGTTGTCTGGCAGAAAACAAGGTGTGCAAAAATGGCAAACTGTCTGACTGTCAGGATGTGGCATGTGGAGTCTTGCAGGGGTTTGTGCTGGGGCCTCAACTTTTTACAATTTACATTGATGACTTTGAGGGCAGTGAAGGCATGGCAGCTAAATTTGCAGATGACACATAGGTAGAAAAGTGTGATGTGAAGGATAAGGCAGATGGATATAGATAAGTCGAGTAACTGACTAAAAATCTGACAGATGGAGTATAATGTGGGGAAAATTTGAAGTTGTTCAATTTGACATGAAGAAAAAAGTAGAATATTACTTAAATGGAGATTGACTGAAGAATTCCAAGGTGTAGAGAGATTGAGTTACTCTATGAGTCACAAAGTTAATATGCACATAATCAAGAAGGCTAATTGAATGCCATCCTTCATTATTACATGTGAATTTAACATAAATGTCAGGAAGTTATGCTTCAGTTATATAGAGAGCATTGGTGAGGCTACAGGTGGAATTTTCTCACAAAATACTAAATGTGAAATCGGAAGTTTCTCGCCTGTTTTTTCAGCAAGGCAGGTAATAATTTATGGCACTCAGTGCAATGCAGAAGCCTTAATGTGAATCTCGGCAGTAGAGGTTGTGGAGTTTCAGCTACGCATGAGGCCAGCTGCTGAGCTGTAAATGTGCCATTGCATAGGTGCCCAGTCTCCCAGTATACTGTGTACACAGTACACTGGCAGAACTGCCCTCCTCCTTCATTATGATATTGCCCCCCCCAACACCAATCACCCACTCTGGCCAATTGCCTCCCCAATCAATGTCCAGCCAATTGCTCCACCCAGCCTGATCGCTGCCCCGAATATTGTCTATCATCCTGATTGTGGACTCGGACAATCACCTCCCAGCCCCCTGGATGATCACCAACAGCCCCCACCCCTCCCGATCATGGCTTTGGATGATCATCCTCCCCACCAGATCGCGGCCCTGGCCGACTGCCCCTCCCATTCCCAACCCCCAATGGAGTTTGTCCCCCATGCACCCTGTCATGACCCTGTCATTAATATTTTAAAGGCATGAGTCTGATTTCACCGATAGAACAGACTTGGCAATATCACAAGAGGTGAGAAATTAGGCACAAAGTCAATTTTCTGTTTCTCGCCCTATTTTACCGGCTTGCCATGCTGATTGATTGGTGTGGCAAGCCAGTTAGACCTCACCAAATATCGGCCATCATTTTCCAGGTCTGTTTGTTGTGGGTACAAATCCCATTATGGTTGCTAACATTCACAAGCGGGCTGTAATGGAATTTGTGGCAGGAAAATCTTAGAATGAGATCTTACCCAGCAATACCTGCTCTTTCACCCTGGGCCAATGATGCAGGGAGATTGCTGGCAACAATGAAATGGGGAAGGTTGTGGAATCCCAATGTTTGTCAGGGGAGAGGGGGTAGAGCAAGCAAGTCCTGTTTGGAAAGGAGCTTTTTTTCTCAGAGAATTGTATGACCTTGGAATTCTCTGTCTCAGAAGATGGTAGAAGCACCAGCATTGAAAATTTTAAAGGCAGATATTAGATACATTCCTGTTGGGCAAGGAAATCAAAGATATTAGGAGTGGATGGGAATGTGGAACACAAGAAGATCAATCTTGATCTTGCCAAATGCTGGACCAGAATCATGGCACTGAATGGCTGCCTTCTGCTCCTATTTTGTACATTTGTATTTGGTTTAATATTAGTTTTTAATCATGCTTCAGTCAAGTATCTTGACACATTTTACAATGTTAAAGATGTGAGTTGTTCTTGTAAAATAATTTGTCTTGTAGTATGGACAAAGCAATAGTGCCTCAATAAATTTACAGAAATGTTCTTATCTCCAAGCTCTATGCGTGTTTATGCATTAAGTGAACATCAGGGACAGCAACCTTATAAAGAACATTTTTGATATATGAAGGTTTGCTCATAATGTTATGGTCTAATGAGTTCAAACATTCTGCCCTTCCCTGAAGCCTGATTCTTCTTTGCATTGAATCCTGCCATCTGACAATATGCAGGCAAACAAGGAGCAGGCAGCAGTTACAGTGGAGTGGAGCTTTCTGACATCTGAACCTTTGATTGCTGTATGTAATCAATACAAGGTTTCCACGATATGTTCTATTTTATACAAATGATTTCCATGTCTTAATTAATTTCGAGCAGGTTATTATTATAGTGCAAAGTATCATGACGAGGAAACCTTGAAGCAAATGGTGATTTATCAAGGCAAATTGAAACTATATACAGTCAAGTTCAGTACAGATACAGGTCTAGTCCCATTGAATCCCACACTGAAGGTTTCCTCTGACCTGAACCCACTCCATAACCCCCTATAGTTAACAGTTTGCATCCTTCTTTCTGATAGATCCCACGAGAATCATATGACTCAAACAACCGCCTGTTATAAGGGCCATACTACCATATTCCTCCTCCCTTAAATTCCTCTACATCATATAAACAACTCTCACAGATAAAACAGAATCATCAAAAAGGGGCCATCTGGCAAAATTCACAAATTCCGGACAAAAACCAAGTCATTTCGATCAAATGATTAATCTCCCCGAGTTGAATTACCTTCTGTAAGACTTACTTAACTTCCATCCTCTCTGTCAAATTTGGGAAAACGAGGTCAAGGCAAGTTCTCAGACATTGACCCATCAACAATTCAGCTGGTGTAACCCCTGTAATAGTAGTGGCGGAGAGGGGCACATTGTATGAGGATGTGATGGCCTAGTGGTATTGTCGCGTGACTATTCACCCAGAAACTCAGCTAATGTTTTGGGGACCCGGGTTCGATTCCCATCAAAGCAGATGGCGGAATTTGAATTCAATAAAAAAAAATCTGGAATTAAGAGTCCACTGATGACCATAAAACCATTGTTGATTGTCGGAAAAACTTGTCAGGTTCACCTTTAGGGAAGGAAATCTGCCATCCTTACCTGATCTGGCTTACTCCAGAGCCTTAATAATATGGTTGACTCTCAGCTGCCGTCAGTAATGGCCTGGTGAGCCACTCATTTGTATCAATCGCTACAAAGTCTCAACAAAGAAATGAAACCAGACGGCCATCTGGCATCGACTTAGACAACAGCAAATCAAATAGCCCTGTTGACCCTGCAAAGTCCTCCTTACTAACATCTAGGTGCTAATGCCAAAATTTAGTCCCACAGTCTAACATTGTCCTTCTCACAGAATCATACCTTATAGGTAACACTCCAGACACCACCATTACTATCCTTGGAATGTCCTGACCCATCGACTGGGCAGACCCAGCAGAAGTAGCCGTACAGTGGTACACAATCAGGGAGTTGCCCTGGAAGTCTTTAACATTGACTCTGAACCCCATGAGGTCTCTTAGCTACGGGTTAAACACGGGCAAGGAAACCTCTTACTAATTACCAAGTACTGTCCTCCTTCAGCTGCTGAATCAATACTCCTCCATGTTGAACAACACTTGGGAAAAGCACTGAGGTGGCAAGGGCACAAAATGAACTCTGGGTGAGGGATTTCAATGTCCTCCACCAAGAGTGACTCAGCAGCAGTACTACTAATCGAGCTGGTCGAGTCCTAAATGATATCACTGTGAGACTGGATCTGCGTCAGGTGGTGAAGGAATAAGAGGAAAAAACATATTTGACCTCATTCTTATCAATCTGCCGGCTGCTGATGCATCTGTCCATGACAGTATCAGTAAGAGTGACTACTGCACAGTCCTTGTGGTAACAAAGTCCCATCTTCACATTGAGAATAACCTCCATTGTGTTGTATGGCACTATCACTGTGCTCAATTGAATAGACTTTGAATAGATCTAGCAATTCAAGACTGAGCATCCATGTGGGCCATCACCAGCTGCCGAACTATACTCCAACACAACCTGCGACCTCATGTTCCAGCTTATCCCCCACTGAACTATTACCATTAAGCCAGGGGATCAACCTAGTTCAATGGAGAGTGCAGGAGAGCATGCCAGGAGCAGCACTAGGCATACCTAGAAATGAGGTATCAACCTAGTGTTGCCACCAAACAGGACTACTTGCTTGCTGAACGGCAAAAGCAGCAAGTTATAGTCAGAGCTAAGCAACCCCACAACCAATAGATCAGGTCTAAGCTCAGCAGTTCTGCCACAAGCAATCATGAATGGTGGTGGGCATTTAAACATCTCATTGAGGATGAGGATATTTGTGGAACCTCCTCCTCCAATGATGGAGGAGCCCAGCACATCAGTGCAAAATATATTGCTTAAGTATTTACAGCAATATTCAACCAATAGTGCTGAGTGGATGATCCATCTCAGCCTCCTCCAGTGATCCCCAACATCTCAGATGCCAGTTTCCAGCCAATTTGATTCACTCCACATGATATCAAGGGAAGGTTGGAGACACTGGATACTGCAAAGGCAATAGCTTTCATAACATTCCAGCAATAGTGCTAAGGACTAATGCTCCAGAGCTTGGCTGCTCCTCTAGCCAAGCTCTTCCAGCACACTTACAACACTGGCATCTACCTGGCAATGTGGAAAATTGCCCAGATATGTCCTGTACGCACAAAGCAGGACAAATCCAACCTGGCAAATTACCACTTAATCAGTCTTCTCTTGATCAACAATACAGTAATGAAAGAGGTCATCAACAGTGTTATCAAGCAGGACCTGCTCAGCAGTACCTGCTCAGCAGTACCTGCTCAGTGTTGCCCAGTTTGGGTTTTGCCAGGCTCACTCAGTTTCTGACTTCATTATAGCCTTGGTTCAATCATGGACAAGAGAACTGAATTCCAGAGGTAAGGTGAGTGACAGCCCTTGACATCAAGGCCACATTCAACTGGGTGTGACATCAAGCAAAACTGGAATCAATAGGTATTGGGGGCAAATTCTTTGCTGGTTGGAGTCATACCTGGTACTTATGAAGATGGTTGTAATTTTGGAGGGTCAATCATCTCAGCTCCAAGACATCTTTGCAGGAGTCCCTCAGGATAGTGTCCTGGGTCCAACAAGCTTCAACTGTTTCATCAATCAGCCTCCCTTCATCGTAAGGTCAGAAGTGGAGGTGTCGCTGATGATTGTACAATTTTCAGCATCATTCGCGACTCCTCAGATACTGAAGTGGTCCATGTTCAAATGTAACAAGATCTGGATAATATCCAGGCTTGGGCTGACAAGTGGCAAATAACATTTGCACCACACAAATGCCAGGCAATGACTACTGTCCCTTGACATTCAATGGTGTTACTATCACTGAATCCCCCCCTGCCAACATCCTTGGAGTTAGCATTCACCAGAATGCTAACCTGCCAACAGGACTTGCCACATAAACACAATGGCTACAACAGCTAACCAGAGGCTAGGAATACTGTGATGAGTAACTCACCTCTGACTCTCCAAAGCCTATCCATTATCTAAAAGGTACAAGTCAGGACTGTGATAAAATACTCCCTACTTGGCTGGATGGGGGCAGCTCCAAATATACTCAAGAAGCTTAACACTATCGAGGGCAAAGCTGCCTAGTTAACTGGCACCATATTTACAAACATCCATTCCCTCCACCACCAACGCTCAGTGGCAGCGGTGTTACGACCACTTCTATCTGGAAGGACAATGGTAGCAGACGTACAGGAACACCACCACCTGCAAGTTCCCTCCAAGCCACTCACTGCCCTGACTTGGAAATATAAAACCATAAGACCATAAGTCATTGTCCTTTGCAATCACTGGGTCAAAATCATGGAATCCCCTCCCTAATGGCACTGTGGGTCAATCCATAGCACATGGACTACCGCGATTCAAGCTTCTCAAGGGCAACTAGGAATGGGTAATAAATGCTGTAAGAAGTCTCACAACACCAAGTTAAAGTCCAACAGGTTTACTTGTAGCAAATGCCACCAGCTTTCAGAACTGGCTGTTCCTTCATCGGGTGACCCACTCAATCAATCTCCAAATACATCAGACATGATTTATGGAGAAAAAGCAACAGGCTGTTCCATGCCACTCTTTCCATCTTATGAGCAAATACTGCCCCTATACAATTAGGTGATACATCACTTGTCATTTTTCCTGAATTGAAAGGGATAAAGTAGATGATTGTAGGGTCTGTTTCACTTGGTTGAAAACTTTTCTCTAAGAATCTTCCCATTGCCAACATGGATTCTTCTTATAAATTGGTGCGGGGGTGCTAAAATGGATGATAAATTTGGTAAAAACACAGCTATAATAGTTGACCATCCCTAAGAAGGACTTCAACTCTAATATGTTCTTTGGTGCAGGTATATTTTCTATTGCCTCTTTTCTTGTAATGGGTGCAAGCCTTTTGCATTGACTCTGAATCCTAAATAAGTGACCTCATCAACCTGAAAAGCACATTTTTCTCTTTTCAAATATTCATACCCGCTTCTTTGAATCTTTTGAGAACTTCTGCCAAATTGGCTCTATGGTCTTCAAGCGACACCCTTATTATTAAGGTATCGCGCAGATACGTGGCAACTCTTGGGATCCATTGTAGAAGACTTTCCATGATGTGTTGAAAGATAGTGCATGCAGATGAAATGCCAAAGGATAATCTTGTATATTGGAATAAGCCCTGTACTAATAGTGACAAATTTCCTCGATACTTCTTCCAATTCAAGATATTGGTACATGTGACATCTAAGTTCACTTTTGTGTACTTAGGTTTACTGCCAGTTTAGCATAAAGATCTTCTATCCTAGGGATAGGCTGTCTATCTTTTATGATTAGCTTATAATCACTACAATCACTGGTTTTAGTACTGGGACTATGGGTGCAGCTCATTCTGAAAATTATACTGATTAAGTTACCCTATTTTATCAATCGTTTCAACTCTATCTCAGCTTTTTAATGTAGGCATAAGGAACAGGCCAGGCCCTAAAATATTTTGACGTTGACCCAGGGTTCATATAAATTTTGGCCTTAATCTGTTGCATGCACATCAGTTCTCTCTGAAAGATTTCTTGACATATATGCAAGAGCTCCTGGAAAATCCCCTGTGATGTTGAATATTTCCAGTCAATTCTATTTGATTTGATTCAGCTAATCTCATCACATAAGACTAGGCCTCTGTCCTTTCATTTCCATCAGGGATATTGCAGACATTGGTGTTGCTATCATGCTCAGTATCTTCAGTGCTTCCCCCACACAGGTTGCCAATTTTCTTGTGTTATTGCTGAGCCTCACAGGTCTACAAACACTTGTAGATTTATTCAACAATCACCATGGCTGAAGGGCCTATATCAACCTCCATTGTTAATGGATACCTGTTAACTATAAGGGTGATTTCAATTGGTGGGGGAGTGTCTTATTTATCTTTACAATGCCGAACTTATAAACTTTGGACTTCTCTTCTGAATCTTCTTTAATCCGCTTTATGGGATTCTTCATATTTTTTCTGGAAATGAGGCACTATCTGTTTACGTCTGGTTCTTGGTGGCCCTTCCAATTACATTGGAAACAAATGAACTCTTTATATTTGTATCTGTCTTGGTAATGCTTTTCCCCACGACTCAACAAACCCTTGGAGCTGATGATTTCTATTCCTTCCCTCATGTCCCGTTGTGTCCACATTACTATTATTTTGAGTAGCTAGCATTTCCTACCAAATGTTTTCCACATTGCCCTGCATACCTTGCAGTTCAAAAGTGCTCTGTTCAGCACTTTCAGTTGCTTGAGCCAATTCAACCACTTCATTAGGGGTATTTTAGTTCCTGTCAGTAGCTTCTTTTGAATGGTCAAACGATTAATGTCACATACAAGAGAATCACATAACATATCACGTAAGCATGGCCCAAAATCAGTGTTCGGTCATTTGATGAAGCCTGGTAACAAAGGCAGAAACTGATTTCTGTGGTCTCTAATGGCTGAGTGTAATATGTATTGCTGCATAATAATGGAGGATCAAGGACTGTGGGGTCCTTTACTTGTGCAATAGTTTGCCAAAGGAATTTGTATCCTTTGATGTCTCTGGAGAAGTAAGACTTCTTTCAAGGCTACATGCTTAAAAGCTGCAAAACGTGAATAAAATAACTTTCTGCTTCTCTTTGGAAATTATTCTGTTGGCTGCAAAAAGTTATCCAAGTCTTTCGATGTACTGGCCCTCCAACTTTCATCCTCCGGATCAAATAGATTGATTTTCCCAAACAGTGGCTTAGCTACTTGATGATGGTTGGCGCAGTGACCTTTCACCTTCCTTGCAGGTTTTTCAGGGATTCACCCTTCCCTCTCTTGATGTTGACATCTTAGTGGCTGATATTGTAGTGCAAAGTATCATGATGAGGAAGCCGTGAATCACGATGATTTATTGAAAGATAATTGAAACTATACACAAACAAGCTCAGTACAAATACAGGTCTTGCCCCACCAATTCCCTGGTTCACACTGAAGATGCCTTCAAACCAGGATCTGTGTCCGAACACCCAAAGAACAATACAGCACGGGAAACAGGACCTTTGGCCCAACGAGCCCACGCCGCCGTCCTAACGTCTTAATGACATATAGAGACCAATATAGGGACAATTTGTTACCCAATCAGCCTAAGAGCACATTTTTGGGATGTGGGAGGCAACCGGAGCACCCGGAGAAAACCCACGCAACCACGGGGAGAACGCGCAAACTCCCGCAGACACAGGCCCAAATCCATGTGTCTGCACAGCAACAGCGATAGTCTCTGAGCTGTCATGTTGCACATCTGATGGTCCAGTTTAAGCATACACTAACGACATGAAGCACTAGGCCACTCCTGAAGTAACATCCAGGAGCAGCCCTCGCACGACCTGCCGAATGCATGCACCTTGTTGGTCAACAAGGTGGACCGAATAGCCTGTGGAAACAAATAAAGTATTTAAACAGTCATCCTATATCCCTCTATCTGCAGACCGCTCATGTGGCTGTCCAAGAGACCCTTAAACAACCCTAGCGTGCCTGCTCCCACCACCTTACTCGGTAGTGCATTCCACACCCCCACTCCCCTTTGTGTGAAAAAATGCCCTCTAATATTCGTCTTATACATAGCCCCCCTCACCCTAAGGCCGTGACCCCTCGTTCTATCCGATTCTAATGGTGGAAAAAGCTTACCACCATTTACTCTTTCTACACACCTCATAATCTTATATACCTCTAATAGATCCCCTCTCAGCCAACGTCTTTCAAGGGAAAACAACCCCCAGTGCGTTCAACCTTTCCTCGTAAGACAGCCCTTCCATACCAGGCAGCATCCTGGTAAATCTCCTCTGCACTCTCTCCAGGGCCTCCACATCCTTCTGGTAGTACGGTGACCAGAACTGGACGCAGTACTCCAAGTGAGGCTTAACCAACGTTCTATACACTTGCAACATCAGACTCCTACTCTTGTATTCTATACCCCTTCCTATGAAGGCTAACATACCATACGCTTTCTTTATCGTATTGCCCGATAGGCAATAGTTCACATGCTTCTTTCTGATAGGCTCCAAGAGAGTCATGTGACCCATGAACCACCAGCCCTTATAGGGACCACAATATCATATTAAGCTTCTTCATTTTTTGGGAGTGGGGTCAAAGAGTTATTGCCATGACAGTTTATACAGAGGACTTGCTAGCCACTAGGTCCCATCTTTATTTCAAGTTACAATTTTGATAAGAGTTAATACCTTTCTGTTGCATTCAATTTTTCTGGTTCATGTTTTCATTATTTTATTTAAACAGTTTGCTGATGACAGTGGAGAGATAACTAACTTGGAATGGTAACAGTGCAAGGCAACTGCATCAGCTTATAGGAACTGACTCATTCCTGAGTTTATGTAGTCATGACTATTAATAATAATTCTCCTGCCTCATACTAACACTTTCAAATCAGTAAACCTGATTATGCTGTTAATATTTATGACTTCAAAACATTAAAAAAATTGAAGTGGATAAAATTAGGCTTCCCAACCCTCCATGATTGTACCGTAATACTCAAGAATCAATTTCCTGGACACTGATGTGACCAACTCAGGAGGAAATAATGAAAGCTTTCAAAATTGCATGTTTTTAAAAAGAATTTCTTTGAACACTTTAGATGATTAGATATAAAAATATTGAAGAAGGGAAAATGGTGTTCGACTGGGGAAAGCAGGCGGAGATGGAAGATCATGTGATGAAACTTCCAGGACAATATTCACCAAAATTAGTAATCCTAGGTGAAAGAAAGGATTGCTGTATAATTCTCTGTGGGTGAATTTTATACAATTACAGAATTATTGGATGGTTACAATACAGAAGGAGGTCATTAAACACATGGGGCGGTATTTTCTTGTCCTGCCTGCAGCTTGACGGAAAAGGTGATGGACCAGTAAATGGTCTGTTGACTTCAGGCTGGACTAGTGCTGCACCATAAAATCCCTCCCATTGAATTTGTGCCATCTCTACAACAGCATTTAACTAGTTCCACTCGTGGTCCTCGCCTGCCGTCCTGCAATTTTTTTCTCTTCAGCTATTTATCCAGCTTCTCTGGAAGCCTGCTTGAATCTGTACTCTTTCAGGCAATACCACTCATTACCACCCGCAGTGTAAAAATGTGTTTCTCCATTTCGCCTTTGCTTTTTTTTAATCAATCACTTTAAATCTGTGTCCTTTGGTTGTCGACTCTTCTGCCAATAGGAGGAATTTCTCTCTTTCTACTCTGTCTAGATCCCTCGTGGCTTTGGGTAATTCTTTCAAAATTCCTCTTCAGCTTCATTTTCTTAGAAAATAACCCCAGCTTCTCCAATCCATCCAGGTAACTGGAAGCATTCTTGGAAATCCATTCTTGATTCCCTCTAAAATTTTTACATTATTCCTAAAGTGTAGTGACCAGAATTGGACACAATACTCCAATTGCGACTGAACTAGTGTTTTATACATTTTCATTGTTGCTTCCTCGTTCTTGTACTCATTGGCCAGATTTTTTACCTTTTGAGTTGGGAAATGGGGGATTTTCGGTATCACAATCCTGACTCTACTTGGTAGTGTCACTGACATAATTTTCATCTAGCAGGGAAAGGGATGGCCTAAAGTCAGACCTTCATTTCCAGTAGTATGTCCTAGGCAGAATTGGAGGCAAGTTAATGCCAGGTTTAAAGATCCATCTCCGTTTTGTTAGACATTAACCTAGTTTTGAAGGTGAATATGAAGTCTACTAACTATTGTAATGTCTTAACTATGTTAGGGTTGTGGGTTTTAACAGAAACGAACATGGTTTGCAAATGCGGATTCAAATCAACGTACAACAGTTTTATTTAAAGAGCTGTTCTTTGCTCTGCATAGAGTAGAAAACTGAAAGTAAAATGGTAGCCTGTGCAAACATTCTAATAATGTCACCATCAAATCACGTGATCACTTCTTAAAACAAACTACAATCCTTTAAAATGTATAACATCTCTGCCGCTTTACTTCTGTGGTTATGACAATAGGATAGGCCGGGGTAAGATAATCTTTTGGAGAACTGGTGCAGACTCGATGGGCTTTCTAGCCTCATTCTATACTGTAGGGAATCTATGGTTCTATGGAAATGAACATTGTTTTGCCCTCATTTCTCTTCTAACAACTTGCGATTGTTATTGGTGCTTAACTATCTCTGGATTTTCCAGCGGTAATAACAAATCAAATATTGTTCTCAACTTTCTCTTTAAGAATAGTAATGCAGGTAAAATTTTGGTAGTCGCATGAGTAATGATGCTATAAGATGCCAGAAAGCTCCTTACAGTACGTAATAATAAACCTTGCTCTTTTGAAGCTTTTAAAGAATGTTTCAAGGATTGTATGAATCTTTCAGCTAATCCATTGGTTCATGGATGATAAGGTACTGTTTTTATATGCAGAATATCAATTACATTGAAATAATCCTCAAACTCTTGTGAAGTAAACTGCGAACGATTATCGCTAACAATCTTCTCCATTTATCAAATCTTGCATCAAGTTTTGCAATGGTTTGTTCAGATGTAGTAGCTCTCATGAAAACAACTTCTGGCCACTTTGACTGTGTATCAATTATAGTTAAGAACACCTAATCCTTAAATGGACCAGCAAAATTTACATGTAATCAATGCCATGGCATCTTTGGCCACTTGCTTGTACAAAATACTCAAAATGCTCTGCTTAGGAACTCGATTTATTTTCCTCATTGAAAGGGACCATGAAACATAACTGACCCATCATTTCTCTTTTAAGCATGAGTGATCAAGACTGCTCAGTATATATTTTTTATTTACTATCTTTCCCATACTCCCCTTTTAATCTGGAGATCCTTGATTTGCTGTACGTTTTTTAAAATGCACCCAGCTGTACAGCAAAGCATTCAGTTACTGTCTAGAATCTCACCTTTCTCTGATCAGAAAAAAGCCCTCTTTTAAAATCACTCAGAGAGCTTTTTTAACTCAAGTTTTCCTGACACTGATAATTTAATCTTTAAGCCTGTGGTTGCTTCTCCTCAGCCTTTTAATATTTTAAGTGTGAGGAGTAAAAGTGTGTTTTACTCCTTTAGGATCTTTTCTAGGTGAAATGAAATGCTGTTTCACTGGCAACATTCTTTCTGTAATGTCCCAACTATATTAGGTATTGTGGGTTTTAACATAAAGAAGGAAATGTGGTTTGCACATGTAGATTCAAAGTAACATACAACAGGGTTTTTTTTTTGAAAGAGCTGTTCTAAGCTCTAAACAGAGTACAAAAATGAAAGTAAAACACCAGCCAGTGCAAATATCTTAATGACATTACCACTGTATCATGTGATCAGCTCTTAAAGCAGCCTGCAAACATTTTAAATACATAACAACCATCATTCCCCATTGCTTTCCTCAGCCATAGTCACCCCATACCTCTTTCTGCCCACTCATCAGTACGTACTCTAAGCAGAACTCACACATCCTATAATAACATTTGGAAGTCTTTGAAAAGCTCTTAAATCTTTAACAGCCAAACAACTGGTTGAGCTGAGCTTAAAGAAAGAACAATAAAGCAATGGGGGAGGGACATTTCATACCATCATCACTGAATTTGAATAGTGTGCAACATAGCTCACCAACTTATCTGGTAAATAATGTGAATGAATACATCCAAGAGTTTTTCACTTTTAATAACTTTGTTCTTTCTCCTGACTGCTTGCCTGTTGTCAGAAGTAACAACGTGGCAACCACATTATTCAATTGTCATTTCGTTTTTCAAAACAAATACTATGATCATTCATTGTATTAAATGCAGATACAGCCTTTGCAACAACATTTCATTATGCTATGAGAATTAAGGAACAGTTTGTACAATTACCACTTCCAAACGCTGGTTCACCCCTGTAATCACAATAGCTCTGCGCTGGTATGATTCATATCATCTCCCAAAACAGGCTTGACTCCATCAAGATCTAAAATGCTCACTTCTGCAATGACATTGGTAATGTCAAAAGACACAGGTTCCCAACTTACTATTTTATCCCACTCCACTGGCACTGGGAATGGCAGAATGCATTCCAGATTTAGGTCCCATCTCTCACTTTTAAAAATACACCCAATGCACTTTTTCGACCCGAATTAGGATGAGAAAATCTGGCCCCATGGCACTCCTTATCAAATCCAAAATACAAATAATAAATTTTAATCACTTTCTCCATCTGCCCTGCCACCTTTAATGAGTTGTGCACATACGACTTCAGGTCTTTCAGTTCCAGTGCCCTCTTTAGAATTGTGTCCTTTGATTTATGTTGCCTCCTTGTTCTTTCTACCAGTTCACATTTCTTCATGATAAATTGTTTCTGCCAAGTGTCCACCAACATTGTATGTCCATTGTTGTCATTGGAAGAAAAGGCTCCTCAGACTTTTGGTTCTCCCCTGGTACCACTTTTATCAGATGTGCCATGATAATCTTGGGTGCGATAGGTTGTGTGGGGACTTTCCAGAATCTGAAATGATGTTGGACAAACCAACTCCACAAAAGGAGAAGAACAATCATGGTAAAATCAGAGTATTTGAGGGCACTGGACCATGCCATTCTGGCTGGCTAATGATTGTGGTAGTCGTGACATTTTCTGCCACCTGGTGGTGATCTAGGGCTCAGTAAGAATTTAGCAACACCAATTTATAATCCAACCGATTTATTTGATAGTAAAAACGCGAGCTTTCGACTCCTGTGTCTTCCTCAGGCAAATGCAGTGTTCTGCAAGTGCAGAACACTGCATTTGCCTGAGGAAGACACAGGAGTCGAAAGCTCGCATTTTTACTATCAAATAAATCGGTTGGATTATAAATTGGTGTTGCTAAATTCTTACTGAGTTCTTACCACCCCAATCCAACGCCGGCATCTGTATATCGTGATCTAGGGCTAAGCAGGCATCCTGCTCAGAAAAGAGGCTGATTCTGGACAATGTTCATCAGCTCAAAGACGTGTTTGTTACCATACCTCAGTGTTCAAGGATCATTCTAGTGACTCTGAGTTGGATTCTCTCTGCTCTGTTAAGCAGAGTATCTTTCATCCAAATCCAAAGGCCTTGAAGCTATGGCCCCTCATCTGGCAAGGATGTCATGCTAGCACCTGAATCTTATTTCAGATTTGTTAGATCATCATTTACCAGGACATCAGCATTTGAAAATGAACAGCTGCATTCTTTAATGTCACTCTAAGATGCATGTCTGTATAGTCTTCAGGATTTTTTGGTCTCAAGCTTTTGGATTATGTTTGGGATGTCTGTGCAGTGATGGGGTTTCGCCTTGCATAGTTTACCGAAGTGTCCATGTTGGGTTGCAGTGGAAACATTAGGCAGTGCTTGCTGGGCCCTTATCTTTCTTGTGAGAGTGCTATACACTGCAGAATTGGCATCTGTTGGACGATTCAGGAATTGATTTTTTTGACTTGGTTGTCCCCGCCTTTCTATGACCTGACATGGAGGACTCAGGGTTGGTTTCTGTTCCAAGGAGTACTCTCTCCCCTTACAAAGGTCCTCCGTTGTTCATGCACCTTAGACAGTCTAACTAGCTTGTTTGCCTTGTTTAGGGCAAATCCTTTTTATCTTGTAGGAGGTCAGAAAGTGAATTGTCTGTAAAACCCACCACAATTCTGTCTCAGTGAGCTCAGTCTTTAAATTGCCATATTCACGCATCCTTCTGACAGCTTGTAAAGATTGTTTATGAAAGAATCGGCAGGTTCCCCAAGAAGTTGGACTCTCTTATTAAATTTGGCTCTCTCTGATACTTTATTGAATCTTAGGTTAAAATAAATGTTGAAAGATTTCAAAACATCATCATATTTGGCAGATCATTCATCAATAGCTTGTTGTGAAACAATGTCATCTTCAGTTGACCAAACAAGCAAAGAAGTGTACTGCTTTTGACGTTTTTATTTAGGCCTGTAACCATGCTGTATCTCAAAAATATTGTCTTCCAAACACTCCAATGCTGTGACTGGTCTGGGCCATGGGTGAATCCCAGTGGAGTTGTGGAATTGTGATCCATTTTGAAGACCTTAAAAGTACAGCTTTAAGAGATTACAGGCTTCCTAATGGTGTTACTGGTCACTGCCAAACAATAGATCTTCCTGCGCTTGCCGAGACTTTAAGGGGTTTTCCAAAATGATGGCACTGCGCGTCTGCCTCAAGAAAGGTCTACAATTACTGTGAAAGTTGGCTTGATACCAACTTAATTTAATCAGCAGTATAGCGTTGTGAGTCAGGATTCTTGGAAAGGGACAGCAGGCTTGCTGTTTAGGAAATTGGATGGTCATGAGTTACCCAAAATAGGCAAAATTATTATTTTTTTTTGCCAAACACAGGACTCATGTTGAGACTTGGAGTTGGAGATTGATCAAAGAGACACGTATCTTTTAAATGCTTCTGTCTGAATGAATGTAAAGAAAGCCTAGTGGAGGACATTCCTGGGCTATATCAACAGGAATGTTGTGGAAATTATCAAGAGTTTCAGGTTTCTAAGTGTCCAGATCACCAACAACCTGTCGTAGTCCCTTCAAGCTAATGCGGTAGTTAAGAAAGCCCAACAACGCTTCTACTTTCTTAGGAGTGCAAGGGAATTCGGCATGCCTGCTACAATTCTCACCAATTTCTAAAGATACACGTTAGAAAGCACCTTCCCAGATGTATTACAGCTTGGTACGGCTCCTACTCCGACCAAGGCCACAAGAAATTACAAAGGGCTGTGAACGTAGTCCAGTCCTTCACACAAATGAGCATCCCATCTATTGACTCCATCTACATTTCCTGCTGTCTCGACAAAGCAGCCAGTGTTACCAAGGACCCCACATACCCTGGACATATTCTCTACCACCTTCTGTTGGGAAAAACATCCAAAAGTCTGAGAACACATACTAACCAACTCAGCATGAATCCCATTGCTGGGGAGCCTACTATGGTGGTAGGGTTTCAGGGTGGACGTTGGAAGTCTTTAAGGCAGTGCTGCTGGGGGTACTTGTGAGGCTGGAGATTGGGGCATCAACGCTGCTTGGGGTGGCGAGTGGGGAGGGGGAGTGGGGAATGTAGTGGAAAGGGAGGGGTGGTGGGGGGGTCTTGGAGGCTGTCAAGAAGGGTGATGCAGATGCTTGATGAAGATCAGAAGGCTCTGCATCACCCCTCAACTTTTATGAATCTGCTCATTTGAGGGCTTCATCAGTGACCTTTGTAGCATCTTGTAGTCTTCTCCTCCCATAAGTGTGCCAAAGGGGTGACAGTGCATTCTTTGCTAGGGCACACAACTATGTCAACTTCAATCAGAATTGTCCAGTCAGGACACAAGAGCCATTAGATTCGTCCACAAAGCAGCCTTCCCACAATTACAAGGAACTACTGACTGCATTCACATGGCTCTTTGATCTCCATGGCAACACAGATTACCAACTGCAAGTGCTTCTACAGTCTGCGAATTATATAAAGTACACCCCCAACGTATGCGCTTTGGTTCCAGGGAGTTTTTACGATAACTTCATCCTTAGCCGCTGTAAGATACCCAGTGTGTTTGAGGGAGCACAACAGCTCCCTTAAACTGGATTGACTCTTTTGGGACTAGGGTAACCCTTGAAGACATGTCTTATGATACCTGTGTGGAGGCCACAGGTTGCAGCAGAGGATCGGTATCATAAGACTCATTCTGCTCCTTGCATTTTGGTGAAACAGACTATTGGGATTTTGAAAATGTATTTCCAGCATCTGGAATGGTCAGATGGAACCCTGCAGTGTAATCCCCAGACAGCTACACACCTTGTGGTTGTGTTGCACCCTTCACAACCTGGCACTTCAACGCTGCAAGAAGCTGCCTGAGGAGGAGATAGAGGGGTGGCATATTTCCTCTATGAAGAGGGCTTTGAGGTGGATGACAAAGAAGAGGTGCTGGAGGATTAGGATTAGGGCTGGTTGCTGGCTGCTGGAGGTGCACACTCTCATTGGTACGGCTCATGTCGTGGGAGGGGAACTGTTGTCCATAGTCTCAACATTGCAAGCAAGATGATGACTTGCTGTGGGGAGAGCATTGTTCCTCAAAGAACCACTGTGAATGTATGACTGCTGTCTGGCTGAAGACAAACTCTGTGATGCTGCGCAGTTGGTCTTATCTCTCCTGATCTAAGCTCCTCCTTAGTTAGGCGTGCCCCTGGCGTTCAATGTCTGTGGAGGAAGTTACGCACTTGACATAAAGAACTAAGAACAAAGAAAATTACAGCATAGAAACAGACTCTTCGGTCTTCCAAGCCTGCACCGACCATGCTACCCGACTGAATTAAAACCCCTACCCTTCTGGGGACCATATTCCTCTATTCCCATGCTATCCATGTATTTGTCAGGACACCCCTTAAAAGTTACCATCATATCTGCTTCCACTATCTCTCCTGCCAGCGAATTCCAGCACCCACCACCCTTTATGTAAAAAAACTTGCTTTATACATCTCCTTTAAATCTTGCCCCTCACACCTTAAACCAATACACCCCTGGTAATTGACTCTTCCATCATGGGAAAAAGCTTCTGACTATCACTCTGTTCATGTCTCTCAGAATCTTGTAGACTTCTATCAGGTCGCCCTTCAATCTCCATTGTTCCAGTGAGAACAAACAAAGTTTCTCCAACCTCTCCTCATAACTAATGTTCTCCATACCAGGCAACATCCTGGTAAATCTTTTCTGTATCCTCTCCAAAGGCTCCACATCTTTCTGGTAGTGTGGCGACCAGAATTGAACTCTATATTCCAAGTGTGGCCTAATTAAGGTTCTGTAAAACATGTCTTGCTAAATTTTAAACTCAATACCCCAGCCAATAAAGGCAAGCATGCTGTATGCCTTCTTGGCTACCTTTTCTCCCCCTGCATTGCCACTTTCAGAAACCTGTTTACCTGTACACCCATATCCCTCTGCCAATCAATACTCTTAAGGGTTCAGCCACTTACTAAATATTTCCTCTTTATATTAGATCTTCCAAAATGCATTACTTCACATTTGTCCAGATTAAACTCATCTGTCATCTCTCCGCCCAAGTCTCCAAATGATCTATATCCTGCTGTCTCATCTGATGTCCTCATTGCTATCTGCAAATCCATCAACTGTGTGTTGTCCACAAACTTACTAATCAAATATTTTCCTCCAAATTATTTATATATACAGTGGAACTCTGATTTTACGTGCCCCGATTTAGCGCGAAATCGAATATGATGAAATATGACGGATGGACCCTTCTTTTTGCTCTTTCCGGTTTAGTCATTTAGTGCGACCCCAATAACATTCGTGATGACATTTTATGGACCCCAACCATCGCATTACAATGGGGTTGCACTGTAATTATGAACAGCAAAGGTCCCAGCACTCTGAGAACGCCATTTGTCACAGCCCCCCATTCAGAAACACATCCTTCCACTGCTACCCTCTGTCTTCTATGACAGAACCAGTTCTATATCCATCTTGCCTGCTCACCTCTGATCCCATGTGACTTCACCTTCTGCACCAGTCTGCCATGAGGAACCTCGTCAAAAGCCTTACTAAAGACCATACAGACATCATTTACAGATAGATCTGTAGTGAGCATCTGGCCTTTCAGTGGAAGATGGATGCAGTTGTCTCAATGACACTTCATGGAGAAATCTTATGAGCGTCGGAGGCTACAGAGACAAAATGCAATAAGTATGGTTAATTTTATTGACAGAGGTGGTTGATGACTTGCCTAGGTGGTTGCTATCTACAAGTACATAACACCTGCACCCACCCTGTGAAACTAAACTTTCTAAACTTGCCGCCAAATCTTGATGTACCCTCGGGATCATCAGCAGAGGTGGAGGGAGCCTGCTGTCATTCACACCCTGTTGTCCTGGACAGGTGAGGGCTGAGACTTGGAAGACCCTGGCCTGCTTTCGGGGTGCTGCTGTATGATGATGTCACCTTCCCTGGCCTATAGGGCTGGAGCTGATTCAGCAACAGGAGGAATAGAGTCAGATGGGCTGTACATTCCCAGTGGCTCCTGGGTGGAAGACCATGGCTATGCACCAGCTTCTGCTCTTCCTGATAGATGCCTCTGCTTTCCTCCTTGGGATAGAGGGGCAACTGGAATGAGGTTGACAAGCACCAAGTCCTCTGGCATTGGCACTTATGAATCCCCACAAGTACCTGTGCTATGGCGTTTATGCCCCGAGCCATGGGATTCATGCTGAGATGAAATTGGTGATGATTTTCGATGTTCACTTTGGAGAATTTATTGGAGCTGGAGTCTGGGATGGACTCCTGCGCTTTATTGATAAAAGTGCTGGGCCCCTGCCTGCAAGAGAAGGGGCACATCATTAGCACATGTCAAGAGTACAGCAGTAGAGGAGACAGGACTACACTTGATAGGCATGATGGATGATAATGTTGTGGATCATCACCTGGTATTTTAGCACCCACTTTCTCTTCAGAGTAGGAGTGGTGGTCTTTCTCCCCGGCCAGCTGGACAGCTTTCTCCTCAAGTTGCAAGAGGATTCTGATTTTGGGATCTCTCCGCCTGTGTGGGATCTCTCCCTTTTATTGTGTGCCAGTTTGTCCTGCATGGATAGATATGGTAAGAGTGTAAGTACGCTGTGTGCAAGGGCATATGGTAAGGATGCCTGGCATGTGTGGGTAGTGAGTGGAAGCAGGGTGGTGATGAGGAGACTAGCTGCAGGGGAGATGAGGAAGTGCGTGGGACGGTGAATGGCGGTGTCCCTTGAAGTGGCTTTGAGTGAGCTCCCTGTGGATGTACAATGATGTGTGAGTAGTGATAGATGAGAAGAATGACTTCTCTTTGCTAAAAGGAGATCATACATTTTCTTGTGGCATAGAATGGATGTCCTCTTCTGGAGGGAGCTGAAGCTTACCAGTGCTACCATGCACTGTTGGTGGTCTTGCTCAAGAATCTCGTCCCTTCTGTGGGAAAAAGGTGTGATGATGTTCCTCCACGGCATCCAGCAGACTGCCAAGGGAGTCTCCATGAACCATGGGGCTAACTCCAGAGCAGCCATTCTCTGTCTGGGACTATGAAGAAGTGGCTTGGGAGTACACCCTGCTCATTGAAGCACTCAACTGATGATGAGATGGCTGAATCAGCGATCGCCCTCCAAGAGGCAGTGTGAAACCCATGCAGAAATTCTTTCTGTTAAGCACCTACAAATATGGCGCAAAAACCGCCAAAGCCGCTGGCTGGTTACTTACCAGTTTTCCTGTCTAAATAGCACTTTGCCAAAATTTCAGAAAATTCCACCCAGGCTATCTTGACTTTCATCCCTGAATTAATTTATACCAGAAACTAACAAAATGATACCTTGAAGTCGAAGAAAGAGATATTTAAATTAGATCATTAGTCTAGTCTGCAAGCAAATTGCTTTCCCGCTTTTCCTACATTATCACTGATTACAATTCAAAATTACTTAATTGGTGCTCAAATGAAGTAGTTCATGGTAAAGCACTTTGTGACATCCTCAGCTTGTGAAAGACTTATCGAAATAAAAAGTTTTTCCCTCTTTGATGGAATGCTTGTCTTCAGTACAGTTCTGCCAAAATAAAGGTAACTCTTGGTAGATAGATCCAAAGAGTAGCAACAAATAATGAATATACCTTCTGGCAAACCTGAAGTTGCTGTTCTCAAAGTTCCCACCTCATCTCTGTACCTTCAATGCCTGAACCTAGACGGTGCATGTTAAAAATCCACTTGACCGTGGCAATTGGAGAAATCACCACAGTCTATGATAATTCTGCCTTTAAGTAAAATCTAGAGTTTTTACTATCCAGGAGGAATTACTAGACAGAAATTGAAAACTACAGCAGCTCCCCCTTTGCCAGTCCAGTGAAGATCTGCTAAATCAGCACAAGGTGTTGGGGCCTGGTCAGACTTGTTACTAAATCAGTACAAGGCCAGAGATTGGAACTAGGATCTTGTGCTGCATATCTCTTGGGGAACAATTTATTGAATTGGACACTGGGGAGGTGTAAAATTGACATTCAACTTGCTTTGGGATTCAATTTGCTGCAAATTAGGGAAAAGTCTTATGGAAGTTCATAAAGAGTCTACTTTTATCCTTGATAGCACACTTGATCAGGTTTTTTGCCCATTTATTTATAAAATCAGATGGGATGGCAGGAATGCTGTATCTATTTCTTATCCATCTCTGCTGGGTTTTTACGAGAGACAGGATCAGGATTGGGTGGCCCACCCACTCTTGGACCTGCTGAGGCCCTTCAAAGTGCCTCTTCCTGTCACTGCTAGCCCGCAGGCCCATGCTATATGGCAAGTCTGAAGAGCTACCAGCCCTCTGGGCAGAAGCTTCTGGAAGTGGAACATCTTGTTTTGGGGAGATGGAATATAATCTCAGGCAACTAATTGCCTGATGATCATAAAATCTGGTTGTGACTTCCAGGGCCAATAGAGATTGGCCTGCCCCAACTTTCCAGTTGGTTGATGCAGCCACTGACTCCATGTTACATATTAACCCTTACCTTCTGAGTTAGAAGGCTGTAAATTCAAATCCCTTTTGGAGCCTTGAACACAATTTTAGACAGACAATTCAGTGTAGTATAGAAAGCTGCACTTTTGAGAGGTAGTGTCTTTTGAATATGACACTAAACTAAGGTTTCTGGTGCCTCTAGGATAGATGAAAAAGATCCCAGGATACTATTTTGAAAGGGAACAGAGGAGTTCTCCCTAATATCCTGACCAATGTTTATCCTTCAAGCAACATTACTAAAAAACATTGCCGGGTGACTGCCACTTAAGGGAGTTTGCTATGTGACAATTGGCTGATGTACTTCCTCTAATGTCATAATGATGATACTTCAAAAAAATTATTAGTGTTAGAACATTTTGGGACATCCTTAAATGTTCAAAATCATTGAAAATGTAGCATACAAATACATGTACATAACAAGCTTTAATTTTTACATGCTTATATGATTCTGAACTTTTTGATCTCATCACCACTTCAGGGAGGTTACAAGGCATAATTATATTAAGACAATCTGATATAATAAATGCTCAGCAGCTGAGTATTAGTATTTTGATGGATTTCCTCAAAGGCTTTATATCATGCTGGATTAAAACATTACTCACACTGCACCGAATGACAGCCCTGTTATGAGTTTTATTATGGCTTATTCAATTTAATAGGACTGTGCAGGGCAATTTTCAAACCCTTTAGGACTTGTTGGGTAAGGGCACTCAGATAATGATAGAAGCAAGACCAAAATAATATATTGTCTAGGTAGATGAAAACAGATACAGGCTTTCAGCTGCATTACTACCAGCACAAAGGTCAAAAAGAAATCTCCTTCAAAGTCAAAATCATTGAATATAACTTCAAAAGAGTTCCGCTTTTTTTTGCAGCCTAAAGCGAGCAGAGAAAAAATTCAAGGTGGTTGATTGGAACCACACTGAGGTTCAATTAATGCTCATGCTGAAATGTAGATGATGTCAGGTAATAAAATGGAATGGAAAGAGAGGACTCTACCTTGGGTCTCATCCTCAAAACAAACCTCTTGATGGCAGAGTTTAAAAATGCAGTCAAGGCCTTCGAGGCTTAAAAACTATTAAAGTTACATTTGTGAGATGTCAAGACTTTTATAATGAAGAACAGTAAGAGTGAAAGATTGTCACTCATGTAGGACACCTGACAGATCTAGCTGGAAATCAGGATGGATATGCATTGCCATGTTGATATACATTTCAGGCAAACACATAAGGGAAACAAAGGTTTAATAAGAATTTCCATTAAATCTCAGAAACACAACTTTCCCCAGTATCACCTTTTGATGTCTCTTAGGCCAACTTCTTATCTGACACCCTACTGTGGAACAAATTGCCTTCTCAGTGAGATATTTAGACAGCTCTAAATTGGGTGATATGTATCACAGCTTGCCAGACCTAGAGTAAGGTATGCAATCTACAATGAGCAATTATGTATCACCTAAACTGGGATAAAGGGCAACATGACCTACAAGATATTTCATTAACAGCTCAAAGTTGGCATATAATCCTGATGCTCCAGTTAAAGAACCCTATTCCCTTTGTTTATCCAACAAAAGGTGAATTTATTAATCTACATAAATTAACATTTTTTCTTGATTCAACTTCTATATGACACCAACTTACATTTAAAAAAGTCTCGAATGTACTAAAACATCCCAACATATCTCACAGGCGCAAAATCAAACAATGGTTCAATATCAAGCCACAAAAGCAGATATTCAGGCAGCTGCTTGGCCACAGCAAAAATGTTTGAGGCAAGTTTTAAAGGAAGACAGAGAAGTAGAGAGGTGGAGAAGTTTAGACAAGGACGCCAAAACTTGAAGCTTAAGTAGCTCAAAGCAAGGCTTCCAATGGTGGAGTGTTGCAAATTGGGAATTGGGGATGTACAAGAATTCAGGATAAGTGGACTGCACAGATCCCATAGAGTTGTAGAGCTGGAGAAAGATAAAGGAATGAGAACCAGAATCTTCAAAACTGGAGTCAAAGCTTGGTAGTAGGTGCATAAGTGGGATTCATTGCTGCTGTTTGGCTCATTACATTTGTGTCTCGAGGAACTTCACTGTGGGGGGTCAGGAAGCTGCTGTCCACACCATTCCCTCATGGGTTGAAAGTCCGGGCACCATCTTTAAAGGCAGTTGACAGCCATTCACTCATTGCAAGTCAAGGGCTTCAGATTCTACTTAGCAGACCAGAAAATGTGTGGTCCCATTGATCAGCAAGGATTCCTTGGCGATTCACGTAAGCTGTCCAGGAAAGATGGGAGGTGCTGTTTCTCACAATGACAGTAGGAAACCTTCTGTCTGGCCATGGTGACTGGGTGGAAATTGCAGCAGAGATTAGCATCTGTGAGACTTACGAAAGAACCGCCCAGCAGGGCTGAATGAGGATGAATGATTAGCTGCATTCCACCAGATTAAGTGGCACTGTCTACTCACTGCAAATTGATACATAAGAGCATTAAACAGTCTAAGTGTGTGAATATACGAGGATGTCAGACAGGAATTTGTGTTGCAGGACTCAGCAGCAAAAGGGACATGTGCATTGGATGTGTGCCAGCCACTTCCTGCTGTCAATGTTCTATCAGTTAGAGAACTTCCTGCTTGTTCATCACTTATGGGGGAGGCCTCAGAAGCTGCCAAAGGCATGTACACTCCTACTCCCATTGGGGTGATAATCGCTCTATCTGGCAGCTTGCAGGATAAAAGTGTTCACAATAAGATAGAATAGGTCATAAATGCAAGCAACATTCTAGATATTCAAGTCCTAACCCCTTTTGAGGTCAGGCCTCTGAGATAGCCAGGGAAAAGCAAAACAGTGCCTGTGCTGAGAGCATGATAGGGCTCCTCCAGGAAGCCAGTGAAGATGCCTCCAGTCTACAGTTGTCAAATGTGCCTACAGATTAAAACATTGTTTTAATTAAGGAGCCTGTTTAGGCTTCTACTAAATCTTTCCTTCATTCCAGTTAACAGCAAGAAAGCGGGTAAGTGCATATGCAGTCCAGCCATACCTCCATCCCTTATCCCATCTGAGGAGGATGTCTCAGGAGTCTCTGAGAATGCATTGTCACAGTGTTCATCTGCATCCACCAGCACAGGTAAATTCATCTCGGAGACTGCACATTCTAGAGTAGGCTCAGGGTCACAATCTGGTGAGCACATTATAATGTGGAGATGCTGGTGTTGGACTGGGATAAACACATCAAGAAGTTTCACCAGATTGAAGTCCAACAAGTTTATTTGGTAGCAAAAGCCATTAGCTTTTGGAGTGCTGCCCCTTCGTCAGATAAGTGGGAATTCTGTTCACAAACAGAGCATATAAAGACACAAACTCAATTTACAAAATAATGGTTGGAATGAGAGTCTTTACAGGTAATTAAGTCTTAAAGGTACAGACAATGTGAGTACAGAGAGTGTTATGCACAGGTTAAAGATGTGTATTGTCTCCAGACAGGACAGTTAGTGAGATTTTGCAAGCCCAGGCAAGTCGTGGGTGTTACAGATAATGTGACACGAACCCAAGATCCCGATTGACGCTGTCCTCATATGTGCAGAACTTGGCTATCAATCTTTGCTCAGCGACGCTACTTTGTCATGTGTTGTGAAGGCTGCCTTGGAGAATGCTTACCTGAGGATCAGAGGCCAAATACCCATGACTGCTGAAGTGTTCCCCAACAGGAAGAGAACACTCTTGCCTGGTGATTGTCGAGCGGAGCTCATTCATCCATTGTCGTAGCATCTGCACGGTCTCCCTAGTGTTCCATGCCTGTCTCGAGGCCTCAGAACCCCATAGTGTCCCAGGATGTTAGAGGAATTAGCAGGAAGTTTTGGGCATATGGCCTGAGTGTGATTGCTGTCAGTGCAGACTTGATGGTCCAAATGATCTCCTTTTGCTCTGTATGGATTGTATTGTATCCTATCATTCATGACTTCTGTCTCTCAATGCTACTGTTCCCTCCATTGAGCACAATACCCTCAATTTAGCCTCCAGGACTCCACCATAGATAGCATCGACTATGTCAGGCCATCTCTCTCCCATTACACTTGCCCAGCAACCTCTTCCTCCACTCAACGACTGGACCTCCAAACCCAATAATCAAAACTCTTTGTTCATGTACCAGGTCAGAAACCCCAAGTTATATTATGAAGCCAGGCTAGATCCCAACAGTTTCCTGTTTTGGCATTGATGTGATTCTACTGATAAACCAAGGAGTTTGTATCAAAACAAATTTTACTTAACAACACAGTTTAACCAAACTAAATTAATTAGCAAAGCTTCCTTTATAGTCTTAAATCCCTCTTTATAATTAGTTAGCAAAGCACAGGCATACTTGCTTGTCCCTTACGTTAGCAGTCCTGGAGTTTTCAGAAAACTTCTGGAAAGAGACAGAGAGACACCTATTTTTTCTAGTAGGTCCAGGCAGCAACTGCTTGTATTTTAAAATGAAGATGAAACACATCTTTCCAGCAAGTTTTGTTCCTCCAATCAATCACATGACTCTGCCCTTGTCAATCAGCCTAATCAAAACTCACATGACTCTGCATATCTATCTAAAATTTCAGGAGAACCTAAATAAACAAAAGATCCATTAACTCTACAAACTAACACATTTATAGCTGAAATCAGTTATTATCATGCATTCTCAGCATCTGCTGTACGTTTCTCAGACAAATTGACTTTTGAAACACCTTACAGATAAAATATATCAAAACAGTATAGTATCATCTACATTCCCTCCATCCAATGTCATTGCTCCCTTACATTCCCTTGCTGCCTACCTCCCTGCTCTGAATAGTCTGTCTTCTTATCCTAGAAATCTCCCTCATTTCCATCCTCAGCCTGTCTCCTGTGTCTAGACTTTGCACAGCTTAATTTGTCAGTACCTGACCTGAGTCAAGAGGCTGAGTTTTGAGAGCAGTCCCTGAAAAAGCTAAAGCAGCAACTACTCACTTAAAAGTCCAGGAAGAAGTCAAGTTCATCGGGTGCACACCACTTATATACATTGTAGTTTCTCACTGGTGGAGATTTTAATTTGGTGGCTTAATTCTGGTGAAGTGGCCTACTAATGAGCATGCAAGGCATATAAACACATCCAAAGATGCTTCCGAACATTGTTCATTGGGAAATTATCTCTGCCTTGGTACAAATTAGACTGCAAAATTCAGAACACAGGATATGCTTCATGATGAAATCAGTGCTGTGATATAAACAAAATATTTTTTCAGAACATGAGAAAGAACGGAATGAGTAACAGCGTTTTGGTCAACATGTCTACTTTGTGTCTAAGACACTTACTTTTTCTCTGCAATTGACTCTTGAGTAATTGACTCTTGAGTAATTCATTGTCCAGTAAAAGTTCTGTATAAACACTCTCTGTGTCTCAAAGACATCTGATTTAGTAAGGAGTCAATGGAAAGAAAATTGGAAATTGAAATTGAAGGTGGCACAGTGACACAGCGGTCAGCACTGCTGCCTCACAGCATCAGGAACCAGGGTTTTATTCCAGGCCTGAGTGACAGTGTGGAGTTTGCATGTTTTCCTTATGTCTGTGTGGGTTTTCCCCAAGTACTCTGGTTTTCTCCCACAGTCCAAAAATGTGCAGTTAGGTGAACTGACCATGTTAAATTGCTTCTTCGTGTCCAAAGTTGGTAGATAATTACACTGGTGTTACGGAGATATGGCAAGGTGTTGAGCCTGGGAGATGCTATTTTGGAGTGTCAGTGTGGACTCAATGAGCTGAATGGCCTTCTTCTGCATTTAAGAATTTTTTGGTTCCATGGATGTGGCAGATGACAGAAACCCAATTTGCAATCGCTTTATGCCAGCATTCAAAAATGTAGATTTGTTCATTGCAAAAATGGTGTTGTACTTTCTTCTGTGCTGCGTCTGAATTAGTTCCAGCTGTTTGAACAAATGGGAAGGAGTCTAACAAATAATTAGAAAATTTCTGAGAGTAATTTCAAAACTTACTCCCCTTCTGCTGTTACTCTCTCCGTTCCCAACATAGAAAGCTAAACATATCATTTTGCCTCTATTATTACGAAAATTTTCAATCCAGTCCCAATAAGGGAGTATGAATTCTTCTGTGCCACATTTGCAGAAAAATTGAATATAAGGAATGGGTTACAGCTTCACTAAAAACAATGAACTGAGGAAATCTTCCTTGTAAATACTTATTTGAGATATGCATGCTGAAACTACTTTCATATCGTCGACCCAGGCACCATTATGTGCTGATTGATTGTACTGAGTTAATACACAATCACTCACCATTAAAATCAAAGAGAACTTGTCTTTCACAAAATCTACTAGCAGTGATATTATACCTATTGTCCTCTTTGTGTTTTGGACATTTCCAACTGTCTCTGATTCTTGACAGAATGCCAAGTTGGGAGCGAAATGTAAAAATTATACATATCCAAGTCATCAACACGAGATTGGTAATGAGTTGCATTCTCTGATCCAGTTCATCGTACCCAACGTTAATGGACAAGATGGAACCCATGGGTTTCTGCATCTTAGAAATTCTCTATTTATTGTTAGATTGCTTCCTATTTGTTCAAACAGCTGGAACTAATTCAGACACAGCACAAAAGAAAGTACAATACTAAATGTTGCTATTTCTGTAATGAGCAAACCTAAATTTTCTCAACATTTCTATAATACAAAAAATATTTTATTTCACACATTATGTAACAAAGTTAGATTTCATTTGTGTTGTGCACATTTAGTAATGCTGATAAAAAGAGACATGCTGGCAAAGCTTTTCATCTTGCACTCATCAGGACAGATTCATGAATATACTAAATCTCAAATGGAACAAAAGTTATACTGGATAAGAAGAGGCTGTTGGTTGGTTGATTAGTAGATTCTAATTGGTAGAAGCACTGCCATTGGGAATGCAGCAGGAATGGTTAACTGCCAAGTTTTTGATTAAGTTCAAACCAATCAGGTCAATTCTGATTGGTCAAGGCATTGCGATGGCAAATGAACTAAGGAATGGCTACTCAAGCTTTTGCTTCATTGAAAAAGCATGGACATGCTCCTTCTGTCTGTTAAGGCAAGGCCCTGTGTGTGAATAGATATAACTTCTACCTTGAACCACACTGCTAATAATATTAAATTGGTTGTCAATGTAATTCTTAACATTGCACCCTCTGCTTTCCTTCTCCCATATGTACTCCATGAACAATATGGTTTGTCTGAAAAGCATGCAAGAAACAATACTTTTCACTTATATCAATACATGTAACAATAATAAATTAAATCAAAATTAGGATTTCATGTATTACAAATTGTTCTTCCCTTCATAATTGGTATACTTGAATCTGTTCTGATGAGTATAAAATGAAAATCTTCATTTTACCTGAATGCGCGAAGCATTCAGAACAAAGTGAATGAGCTGATGGCTCAGATTGGCACAAATGGATATGATCTAGTGGCCATTACGGAAACATGGTTGCGGGAGGACAGGGACTGGGAACTGAATGTCCAGGGCTATCAGGTGTTTAGGAAGGATAGACAGGAGGAAAAAGGAGGTGGGGTGGCTCTGTTGATTAAGGATAGTATCAGGGCGGTAGTAAGAGAGAATATAGGCCCCAAAGAGCTGTTGGGGTGGGTTCTTTGAACAGTATGTTACGGAACCGACGACAGAGCGTGCTATAATGGATCTGGTACAATGTAATGAGGCAGGTAGAATTAGGGATATTCATGTGAGGGATCCTCTCGGGACGAGTGATCATAGTATGGTAGAATTTACGATGCAAATGTAGGATGAGGTAGTAGAGTCCCAGACCTGTGTACTATGCTTGAACAGAGGGGACTATGATAGGATGAGAGAGGAATTGGCGACTGTGGATTGGAGGAGTACATTGGTTGGTAGGACGGCTGAGGAACAGTGGGGGATTTTTAAAGAGATCTTTTTCAGTACTCAGCAGAAATATATTCCGATGCTAAAGAAGGACTGTAGGAGAAGGGAAAATCAGCTGTGGTTCTCAAGGGAAATTAAGGAGAGTTTTAAATCAAAAGCTGAGGCGTTCAGAGTGGCTAAAAATAGTGAGTGATCAGAGGATTGGGAAAGTTTTAAACAACAGCAAAGAATGACTAAGAAGGTGATTAAAAAAAGGAAAGATAGAATTTGAGGCTAAACTAGTTCAAAATATCAAAAAGGACAGTAAAAGTTTTCATAAATATATAAAGAATAGGAGGATAGCCAGAGTTAATGTTGGACCCTTGGAGGATGAGAGGGGTGATTTAGTGATGGACGATAAGGATATTGCGGAGACCTTGAATAAGTTTTTTTGTGTCGTCTTTATGGAGGAGGACGTAAATAGCTTGCCTGAAATTAAGGATAGAAGTTTGGTAGGAGATGAGCTCCTTGGTGAGATTACAGTCACTAGAGAGGTGGTGCTTGATAGGTTAACGGGGCTGAGGGTAGATAAGTCCCCGGGACCGGATGGAATGCATCCCAGGGTTCTCAAGGAAATGGCAGAGGTGATAGTGGATGCCCTAGTAATTATCTTTCAGAATTCGCTGGACTCCAGGAAAGTGCTGGAAGATTGGAAAACGGCTAATGTTACGCCATTGTTTAAAAAAGATAGCAGACAGAAGGTAGGGAATTATAGGCCGGTTAGTTTAATGTCTGTAGTCGGAAAAAAGCTTGAATCTGTCATCAAAGCAGAAATAACGAGGCACCTGGATACGAACAGTTTGATCAGGCAGACACAGCACGGATTCGATAAGGGGAACAAAGAAGAAAGAACAAAACAGCACGGGAAACAGGCCCCTCGGCCCAATGAGCCCGCGCCGCCAACTCGATGTTCCCACCTCTACCCATGATCCCTATCCATGTTTATAGATCTATGGATTAAAAACCAAATTTGAGACAATTTAGGGAGAATTTGTTTTGCTAATTAGTGTAAGGCACATCTTTGGGATGTAGGAGGAAACCGGAGCGCCCGGAGAAAACCCATGCAAGCACGGGGAGAATGTGCAAACTCCCACAGACACAAGTCCAAATCCATACATCTGCACAGCACAGCGATAGTCACTGAGCTGTTGTGTTGCCCATCAAATGGTCAGTCGTGCTTGATGAATTTATTGAAGTTCTATGAGGAAGTGACTAGTGCGGTTGATAGAGGGGAACCAGTGGATGTGGTGTTTTTGGATTTCCAAAAGGCGTTTGATAAGGTGTCTCTCAAAAGATTGCTGCAGAAGGTTAGGGTGCAGGGAGTCGGGGGTAGGGTATTAGACTGGATAGAGGATTGGTTGTCTAATAGGAAGCAGAGAGTAGGTATTAATGGGTGCTATTCTGATTGATAGCTGGTGACTAATGGAGTGCCCCAGGGATTGGTGCTGGGGCTTGAACTATTTACCATATACATAGATGATCTGGAGGAAGAGGCTGAGTGCAGTGTGATGAAATTTGCTGATGACACGAAGATGAGTGGAAAAGCAAATTGCGTGGAGGGTATGGAAAGCCTGCAGAGGGATCTGGGTAGGTTGAGTGAGTGAACGAGTATACTCCATCTCCTGGCAGATGGAGTATAATGTTATCAAGTGTGAGGTTATCCACTTTGATAGGAATAATGGTAGGAAGGATTATTATTAAATGGTGAAAAGCTGCAGCATGCAATGGTGCAGAGGGACCTGGGGGTCCTTGTGCATGAATCGCAAAAACACAGTGTGCAGGTGCAGCAGGTGATTAAGAAGGCGAATGCAATATTGGCCTTTATAGCTAGGAGGATAGAATATAAAAGTAGGGAGGTACTTTTGCAGCTGTATAGGGTGCTGGTGAGGCCACAGCTGGAGTACTGTGTACAGTTTTGGTCGCTGCATTTGAGGAAGGATATATTGGCCTTGGAGGGGGTGCAGAGAAGGTTCACTAGGGTGATACCAGAGGTGAGGACATTGGATTATGAGGAAAGACTGAATAGGCTAGGTTTGTACTCTTTGGAGTTTAGAAGGTTGAGAGGAGATCTTATAGAGACGTAGAAGATAATGAAGGGGATGGATAGAGTAGAGGTTGGGAGGCTCTTCCCGATTAACAAAGATAGCAGGACTAGAGGGCACAGCCTCAAAATTAGGGGGGGCGGAATTCAGATCAGAATTGAGGAGGAATTTCTTCACTCAAAGGGTGGTGAATTTTAGGAATTCTCCGTCTGTTGAAATGGTGGAAGCTTCCTCGCTGAACATATTTAAGTCAAGAGTGGATAGGTTTTTGATTGACAAGGGAATTAAGGGTTACGGGGAGTAAGCGGGTAAGTGGTACTGAACCACTGCAGATCAGCCATGATCTTATTGAATGGCGGGGCAGGCTCGAGGGGATGGATGGCCTGTCCCTGCTCCTATTTCTTATGTTCTTATGGTCTTCAACAGCATGTGTCTTTTTCAGCACAAACAGGATTCTTTACAAAATGTTTTCCATTTGTGGAATCACATTTGATGTAAGACATTATGGACGATATTTTATGGCCTCATTTGAACTCAGACCAGAAAATCCCACCCGAGATCAACGGACCTTGTCCCTTGCCTGCTCAATTCCCATGACGGACGGGATGGTAGAATTCTAGAATATATTCTGCATTTAGCAAGAATGGGCTGGTTGAGTCTGGTTGGTACGTTGCCTGTTGCAAACGCTGAAAGGACATGCTGTTTGATAAGAAAATCCAGTCACTGGGACATATGTGGATCCAATAAGCCATGAGGACAAATCCTATCATACATTCCATCAGGCAGCTTATTACTCATACACAAGTCCAGCAAGCTTTTTTGTACTTTGCTTTTGAGCAGGGTTATGCCATTACGCTCAGTGGCAGATCCAAGGGAGACAAATTTGGAATTGTCATTAAGAATGGAGTACATTGTGTTGATTTAGTCACACTTGTTAAGGATGACTATTCCAGACCCTTTGTCAGGCTTACAGAGATGTATGTGCGGGTTAGTCCTGAGGCTATCCAGACATTTGTGCTGCATCTGAAAAAAACTGACCAAGTTGTTTGATCCTGCAATATGTATGTGCTAGATCAGCTGGGCGCACTTTCAAGGATTTGGTGACTTTAATGGATACCAGTTTGTGGCAAGATAGCTGGCAGTAGAGAAGAAACTCAGTAAATATCCCTTCCTGTTTGATGTGGGATGAAGGCATACCAAAATTGAAGCCATTTGCAAGAAAAAAGCTTCTCACTTTCAGAGAGTACATGCACAGGGAAATTTACTATGTGTTTGGTGACATTTTTTCAGAAATACTCAAATTCTGTGCTACTAAGCAACTACTTTCCTTTTTTGTTAAGTATACAATTAATTAGCCAACAGAGAGAATGCTGTGGGCACACATAAGTGCAACTCAGAACCGGGAGTAGGGGTCACTGTCACCATCAGGGTGGGGGCATTCACGGGTGTGTGTGAGTCACTCACAGACCTTACCTTCCCTTCATATCGGATCACTCCTTGCTCTGAGGAGGTATGCTGACTGCCAGACAGGTATTGCTTCCAGTTTCTGCGATGCTGGGTTATTATTCAAATAGTAGCTGAGTGGGTGCCCTTTCTTATTGGAGCTGGAAACAGGGTGGGAGGCAGCCACAATAGAGGGGAACAAAGAGAACCTGGGGTCCTGCTTTGGGACAGGCCAGGCAGCAAGAGCAGTGAGGAGGTCTCAGTGATGGGAAACTACCTTGTCTCATGAAACATATGGATCTTCTCACTTGGGGGAGAGAAAATACAGGAAACCTACAACCTCACTTTGTTAATGGTTTGAGGCCAGAGGATCTTACTGGACAGGAAGTTCAAATCCACTTCTCTACGAATTCTGATTCTCAGGTTCAGCAGTGAGAGAGAGTATTGATTGCTCTCATGCAAGGCTGTTTAACTGCACAGTTTGGAAGAGCCCAAAGAATGGGGTTGCCCTCGAGGGCATTGCTTCAGAAGCTAATTGTATACCTCTCATGAGTCAACTGTTTCTCATCAAGATTTATCTACATAATTGAAGCTCCTCAACCATGGAACCATTCTGGTGTATATTTCCTGCACTCTTTCTTCACATGTTTCCTCAAGTGTGGTGTCCAGAATTGGCCACAATGCTTTGGATTTTGATCTTAGAGACAGATTGTGGGAGTCAGAAACTTCCCAGTCTGGCATGTTCACCTCAGGGAAATGTGTCTCCAAGAGTGCAATTTTGATTTAGGGATGGGTGCGTGCTGGACGTGGGACCTCCATTTCCATAAACAGGTAGAAAGTGGCCACAGGGGTTACCAAGTGTTGAGGTGAGCAGCTAAAAAGGTCTGCTTCAGTTCTCTTGGAGCTTGTCCTAGCTGTTTTCTCAATCTTAGGCCCTCTAGCCCTTACGTGCCTCAGCCTCCCAACCAAGTGATGCTAACTCATGGTCCACAACCAACAGTCTCCATGCCAACATTGACATGTATGCCCATTCACCCATTATACATATGTATAGAATCAGATGTTTTACTGTGCAGAAACACTTAGTAAACCAACTATTCAGAAATATCTTAAAAAACTCCTATTATTACTATCCTATAGAAGTGTAAATCAGCTAGATGTTTAAAGTATCAATAGCAAAGATTATAAGCACTTGACACTCTTTATCTTGTATAAATAAACATTAAGCCATTGACAAAATATCTCTCAAGAAGAAAAGCTGTCTCTCAAACAATGTTTTCCCTCTGTTTCAACAAACTGAAATCTGGTCTGTTAGCCTGAATGGGCATGGAAGTGCTCTGAGTTGGCATGAAAGGTTTGAGGAGTCATTAGTGTAAAAGGAGGGACATGGGTTGGCATGGACGATATAAGGAGTCATTGAAAGAAGGTGGGAAAGTATGGTGTGGAGTAAACGGGTAACACCAGGAGCACCTGATACTGATGTAACAGCTAATGTAACTTTGATGCAATTCACATGACTAAGAGACTATGATTTAGTTGGAAATAGAAGTCAAACCTTGTGTAGGGTATATAACCATAAATATAGGTCTATACTAAACAAGAATGATTTTGTGAATAACAGTCTATGACAGCATCACTGGGGTAACAGGCAAACCCTAAAGAAATCCCATCTACATTCAGAGCTCAAGACAAACCAATTGAATTGACAATGTGAGGTATAGCAGCCAATGAAAGTTGTGGAGGGGCATGGCTTGGCATGAAAGGTATGAGGGACATTGGGGTGGGTGCAGGTTTGTGTTGGCATAGAGGGCACGAATAAGACCTTTTGAAATTATCTTTCAATAGATTCCCTCAGTCAAACTATGCTTTATAACATCTATGAAGGGTGGTAAATCACAAGACCTTGAGAAGCTGAACCGACTCCATGAAAACCAAGAGGCACTAGGAGAAGCCTGGCACTACAATGGGGATAGCCACATCATGGGTACAGGCCTGGATGCATCCTTCTCAACAAAGATTGGGAGTATTGTGAATGGACGCAGAATCCCCAGAATTATCCCTTTCCACAGTATTTAAAGATCCCCAGAGTCTCCCCAACTCTGCAAAATCCAGCCCAATATTCCAGTTAAAACTGAACCAGGTATAAAAAAAGATGTATTATAACTTCCTTGCTTTTGTACACTATACCCCTATTTATAAAGCCCAAAATCTCACATAAATTATTAACCATTTTTCAGTCTACCCCCTTAATGATTTGTGCACGTAAACCTCAAGTTCCTCAGCTTCTACATTCCCTTTAGAATTGGATCTTTTTTTGTTGCCTCTCCTAGCTCTTCCTACCAAAATGAAGTACTTTGCAATTCTCTGCATTAAATTCCATCTGAGAATTGTCCTCCTAATCCACCAACCTGTCCAAGTCCACCTGAAGTTTATCACTATTCTCCTCGCAGTTCACAACACTTCCAATTATTGATCATTAATTGCCCAATTTAATCCAGTTACACATCATCAAATCCAAGGTGTTTTTTTCTTGCATCGGCTGCTTTATGAACAGAGCTTTAGAATAGTAGAAGTACCTCTCCATCTTCCCAGTAGAGGCATTATTGTCCCAGCCAATTTGAGATAAATTTAAATCTCCAACTACTATAATTGGTTGCTTATTAATCTCTTTCCTTATCTCATTTTACATTTCCAGATTAAGCTTTCTGTCTGGCCTGGGGGCCTACAACAATCCTCCAAGAATAGTTCACCTCTGTTATCATGTATTAATTCCACCCAAAGTCATTCTCTGTCTGTCCTTTTCTATATTCCATCCTGTCTCGATACTGGAGTTTCTTTATACCGCCACACCACCTCTTTTTTTTCCCTCATAGTCTTTTCTCAGCAATTGCTATTCTCTCAAGTATGGAAGCATTCATTATAATCATTCTACCGTATCTCCGTGAAGCCAATAATATCTGATCTATAATTCCTTTCAAATCACACTTCTTATTTCTCAGACTTATGGCATTCATGTTAGGGCAGAACCAAAGCTTTTTACCATTTATTTTATTAACATATTTATTTTGTTCCTTCACTGGACATGTTTGGGAGAGGGGAGCAGCATTTTATGAAACTCACAAGAACAGGAAACATGATGTAGGATTAAGTGTAGAACTGTTGCAAAATGTGATTTCCCAACGGTGGCTTGAGAGGCAGAGATAAAGTCAGTTGAGTATTTGTGGTGTGTTGAGCATTTATGATGGCCTTTGGCGGGTTTGTTTTTATAATGCATTGCATGTCATAAATACTCATTAGTGTGAAACCAGTTTTAATTAAGTTCTTCCCTTGGAATAAAGTCAGTGGCACATGAGAATCTCATGACATCGATGATTATTTAGAGGTGGCCTGTGCCAGTCGGCTTTGTGTAGTTGTTTGTAAAATCAGCCGTTTTCCTTTTGCCACAAGGAGGGGGCTGGAGAATTCCAGCTTGCATGGAAACTCAGGACTGGCAAGAGTGCTTCAGTAATAAGGGGTATTGTGGTGTGCGGTTGATGGCGTGGAGGAATGGAATGGAGATCCAGGGCAGAACAGACGATTGGGTTGGGGGCATGGAAGAGTGAAATAGGAAGGGTTGACATTCTGGGTGTGGTTGGTGGGATCAGTCAAGGCAAGAAAATTCGAGGCCTAAAAGTCTGTGTCAATACTGCTCACATATACATTCATCTCAGGTTTTGGCTGGCAGGGTCCAAAAAGG
Source organism: Sphyrna mokarran (assembly GCA_024679065.1). Lineage (NCBI taxonomy): Eukaryota > Metazoa > Chordata > Chondrichthyes > Carcharhiniformes > Carcharhinidae > Sphyrna > Sphyrna mokarran. Next base: position 23,219,654 of record JAGIQG010000012.1, on the reverse strand, counting down.
GTTGCTTGTAACCCAAATTATACTCCATCTGCCAGTTATTTGCCTACTCATTTAACCTGTCTATATTCCTTTACAGACTCTCTACCTCCTCTTGACAACTTAACTATCCTAACTATCTTGGTGTCATCAGCAAATTTAGCTATCTTACCTTCAGTCCCTTCATCCAAAGTCATTGACATAGATTGTAAATAATAAGATAAGATTTTGAGGGGACCAGATGGGAGGATGTTGTTTTCTCTTCTGGGAACACTGAGTGGAGTCTGAAGGGGGAGAGGAACTAAGGGGGGAGGCCAAGTCAAATCAAGTCATCCTCATACCTATATGGTGTGAGGGAAGGAGACCCCTAATTTGAGTAGTGTTGGGGGGAGGATGCTTCTCTCGGCTGAGAGGTTACTAGCGTTCCCCTGGACTCTCAGCGTCCAGAACAGCAGTCCCAGTACCAGCACTAAATCCTGCCGGGTACATTTTCTATTGGGGGGGCAAGTGCATATGCCACTATTTCACCCCTCCCTATCTCTGTATTCTCTTTCAGCCTCACAACTCTCTGAAGGATATGCACCCTTTTTAATTCTAACCTTTTATGTATCTTCAATTTTAAGTTCTCCATCATTGATGGACGTGCCTTCAGCTGCCGGGATTCTTCAGTTCTGAATTCCCTCCCAAGATCTCTTTGCCTCTCTAATCTTCTTTCCTCCTTTCAGGACACTCGTCAAAGCATACTTCAATGACCAAACCTTTGGCCATCTTCCAAAGAATTGTCTTAAGTGGCTCAATGTCACTTTGCAAGGCCTTGAAAAGTGCCTTGAGAGATTTTGGGGCAGCACGGTGGCACATTGGTTAGCATTGCTGTTTCACAGGTTCAATCCTAGCCTTGGGTGACTGTGGAGTTTGCATGTTCTCTCTGTGTCAGCATGGGTTTCTTTTGGATGTTCTGGTCACCTCCCACAGTCAAAAGATGTGTAAGTGAGGTGGATTGGCCATGCTAAATTGCCCCTAAATGTCAGGGGGACTAGCAGGGTAAATATGTGGCGTTCCGGGGATAGGGCTTCGATGGGATTGTGATTGCTGCAGGGTCAATAGGTCAAATGGCCTCCTCCTTCACTGTAAGGATTCTATGATTTTATGACATGGAAGTCATTGTACAAATTCAAGTTGTTATTAAGATTGCTAGACTGCTCAACAAGTCTTCCTTTGAAGTCAGTAGCAAGTGCCCTTGATTTTCCACTGATCCTAATATCTCGGCCATTGAAACTGTAGTAGTCAGACATCAGAAGGAAAGAAGCTTCAGTAATAATAACATCAGAGGTATCAGAAAAAAGGTTTGCAATTTTAAAAGCAATTTCTTAGTTCTAAAGAAAGCCAGGAGCACACAAAGAAACAATATATAGTGAATTTGAGATCTGTCTGGACATAATGAAATATAATAAATCGATAACAACAGGGTGTTCTCGTCTCACTGGAATTCACAAAAAACATTCCATTGCAGGTTTACTCCCTGTTCCCTGTTATTTAGCTCCTGCTAGAGGAACTCAAAATATGGAAGAAGAAAATGCAATTTGTCTTCTGGTTTGAAAAGTAAGTGTAACATCCTTACTGTTATGAATTCTTCCAAATGAAACATAAGCTGGGAATATATGAGGCACCTAGGGAGCGTGCCTGGAGGCACAGGGCTTAAAATAGGGTGGGATGGTGGGGGGAAGTCATGGCCACCACTTTCTATGTGGTAGATGGAAGACAGCCCATCTATTTTTCAAGGCCACTTAAGGGCGTCTTCCTGTCACTATATTTTTTCTGTGGTAAAATGCACTTCACCCTATGAGGAGACCACCAGGTATACCCTGGCAGTATCCCTGTGTTTGGGTGGCTGGGAGGACGGAGGGTCTGCATCCTGATTGGTCACCCCTGGACCTATGGAATCTCCCCCCATTGCTAGGACTGTCTCTACTGAACGATCCCTTCCTCCCTTCAGGACTGACAACTTACCTTGTCAAGACCAGCCTCAGTAGCCCTGACAAGCATGGCCTTACTTAGATGTGCAGCATAGCAGTTATCACTGTTGCCTCACAGCACCAGGGATTCGGATTTGATTCCGGGCTTGGGTCACTGTCTGTGCAGAATCTACACGTTCTCCCAGTGTGGGCCCAGAGAATTCCCGGCCACTAGAAAAAACTCCTTACAAGCTCTTTAATTCTTACTATGCCTGGATGATCTTCATGCAGTTGATCAAGGATGCGGCTTCACACATATGGAGGAATGATCACTCTGATATCCCATAGTTAATTCAAGTTTTGAACAGTTAATCCAAGTTCTTCTGTGATAATAAGGCCTAAATGCAGGATTCATCCTTTGTTTGTCCAGTAATGTTCTCTAAGACCACGTTCATAACCTTTTCCATTGTCGGGTCATTCCTTGCGTGTCTTTACACCTAATACGAGGTTATTGGTACATTCTCTACCTGGGAAAAATATAATGTTGATTTGGTTTTGTCCTGAATTGGCAATCTTGCTGAGTCGTTGCATATTACTCTAGTTTCCTGTACTTGATATCATAATTATGTGTTAATTGTATTAAAGACCATTTTTGTAGGCAACTTACAACTAATAATGGACCAAACTTTGTTGTCAATAGCCTGTGCTCGGTCGACAAAGTAAAGTATCTTCCATACAGCTATGTTGAAATTGTTTAATTCCAAAATTATGCTCAAGCTTCTTTGTCAAGTTCAGTATAGTTCTGCGCAGCACTTGATAAAGAACAAAGAACAAAACAGCACGGGAAACAGGCCCTTCGGCCCAACGAGCCTGCGCCACCACCTCGATGTTCCCACTTCTACCCGCGATCCCTGTCCATGTTTATAGATCTATGGATTAAAAACCAAATTTGAGACAATTTAGAGAGAATTTGTTTTGCCAATTAGCCTAAGAGCACATCTTTGGGATGTGGGAGGAAACCGGAGCTCCTGGAGAAAACCCACGCAAGCACAGGGAGAATGCGCAAACTCCCACAGACACAGGCCCAAATCCATGTATCTGCACAGCACAGCTATAGTCACTGCGCTGTTGTGTTGCCCATCAGATAGTCCAGGTCAAGTAACTAACGATGTGAAGCAGTAGGATACTCTCGAAAAAGGTCCAAGAGCAGTCTCTTACGACCCATCGCGTGTATGCCCCTCGTTAGACAACAAGGTGGACCAAAGCACCTGTAGGATAAAAACAAGTACACCAATATCATCATCTATACACACTTCCCAGGGACTCCCGCTCATGATCCCTATTTTAAATCAGTTTTATATACCCCTCCATTCCCATTCTGTTCATGTGCCCATCTAAGTATTTCTTAAATATCTCCAGAGTACCTGCCTCCACCACTTTACTTGGCAGCGCATTCCATACCCCCACCACCCTCTGTGTGAAAAAACTCCCTCAAACAATAAAGTTTGAGATACAAATTGTTCCTCTACAAATTGTACAGTTGTTCCTCTACTGTTGGTATGATAAATGAGACAACTGCAGCTACCCATAGGGCGATGAGTTGCTTTATCGTATTTTTAACTTTGGTTAAAGTGGTCCAACACATTTTTTTTAGCAAGGCTTCACTAGACATTCCAGTGTTCCTTCTAAATTCAGATGTTTGAACTTCTGATCTTATATATTTTCTGAGATGTGTGATGCAGCTGCTCCCGTATTTACTTCCATCTTACTTCTTTCCCTTTTAATTTTGGATAAACCCAGAACCTTTGCGTATCCCCTTGCATGTATGCCCAGTTTAAGTTCTGGGATCCTCTTTGGTATGGTATCGTCATGGGGAATTTTTGTCTTCCTCAGACATTTTGTACTTTCTTTTTATTGATCTTGATATGTTCCTACATTTGCACACCTTTGGGATTTGAGAAGTTTGCCATGTCCAACACATTTTTGCTACCTTTCTTGCCACAGCTTCTACATTTATTTTCTCTATTCCAATATTCATGAGGAGAGATCCCCAATGGCATGCTTAAAGTTTAAGAGATTTCTGTCAGTTCCCATCTTGTATATTTTGACTCCAGTTCTAGTTTGGGAAATCACTTTTATGGCCAATTCCATGGACAGTTTGATCTCCAAAGCAAGTTTTAGTGTTAAAGAATTTTCAGTGAGCAATTGTCTTTGAATTGTGTCATTTTAAAGTCTCACAGTATGCCTTTGAGGGTTGGGCCAAACTCAATTTTTCGCTAGCCGTCTTAATGTAGTTACAAATTGCAATCTATTTTCACCCCTCTGTCAAAGGAATCTGGCTCAGCAAAAAGTGATTTTCAAGTGTCTTGGTCAGTTTGTCATAGGCTTTTCCACCAGGCTTCTGGAGGTGGACGAGTCTCTAGTATTGCAAAGATTTTACAACCCATTATACTAAGCAAAGTAATTATTTTAAGTTCATCTGGTATCCTGTTTGATATAAGGTAATATTGAAATCTGTCTTCATAAGCATTCCACATTTCCATCAAATGTTTCTTTAGCACTGCCTTTGCCTGCTATTGCACTTACTAATTCTAGGTCATAGTATTTCTTTAACTTCTTACTCTCTTATTTCTTTTCAATTTGTATTTTTTTTTGCTTTTTTAAATTTGTTGTTTGTGTTTTTGGAAATGCAGCTTTTTAAAAAATGTAATCACTCATCCAATCCAAAACAAGATTTAAACATTAATTCTTGCTTGTTTTTATTGTATAACTTTATTTCCAGAATAATGGCATTCCTTTTTTTTAAAAAAAAGAAATGCAGGCTCTCCCCCTTTGAGTGCAAGGATCCTGGTGGTTCTGCCCACCGTGTATGAGGACACACAGTTTATAAATGTCTCCACAACAATGAAATGAATGTGGGCTTGCACGGGCGAGCAGGAGGACGGACCATGATGTTGGAAAACTTCCTGACTGTTGCTTTCCATCTCAAAGAGGAAAATCCAGTCCACAAAGACTGGACAAATGGACATTCCATTTCCTTTAAACGTTTGTTATAATTTCAGCATCTATCACCAAAGAAAACAATTTCCTAAAAAACAATCCTGTTTCTTGGCAAAGTCACCGTTTAGGATTCATGTTTCATAGCAGTATTATAACTACTCCTTCCTTGAGTCTAAGTTTGTGTGGTTGCATTCCCATTGCAATTAGATTGTGTAGGAACTCTGAAGGCCACAGACTATTATCATTTTCTTTGTCTACAGAATCAATGCTGATGTATTCATTGAATTCACCTGAGAGCTTTTCTAAAATGTTTTCATTCAAATCCGGTGAATCATCATTTTTAGCACAAATAGTTTTCAAATAATTGTTGTATTAAATAATTGTCCCCATCGTTTTGTCACACTGAATCGATGTCATCTCTCATCCATCTCTACAATGCATCCTACATGACACCCTACAATGCATCCCCACTTCCCCATTCTATCTCTGCCTTATTCCATCTTGAAATTCTATCCCTCTGATGCCAACCCCATCCCATTCCTCCCATTCCTCCCATGGCAACCTGATCCAACTCATGCCATCCCCATCCCACTCATCAATCTAATTCCATGCTTCATAGAAACCATCTCTCCAGCGGAAGCAACTTTTTTTGGGCTCCCCTTACCTTACACTGTCTTCGTTCTCCACCAACCAACCCTTCCCCCCACCCCGCCCCTCCCCCCTCCCCCAATCATCACTGCATTCCGCCACCATGTTAAATACCAACAACCTTTGGTAGCCACATGTGTTCCAGTCCTCCACACATCAGATGTGCCTCTCCATGCACTTAGTACTACCCACCATGTCAAAATCGTGGAATTCCTTTCCTAATGGCACTATGGGTTCACCAAGACCACATGGATTGCAGCAGTTGAGCAAGCTCATCACCACCTTCTCCTGGCCAATTAGGGATGCACTGTAAATGATGGCCTAGCCAGCGATGCCTACATCTCATAAAGTAATAAACTAAATATAAGCCTACCAACAGATGCCCTAATTTAAATAGTCCAGATGGATAGAAACTGAGTATCATTGTAGATGTTCATAATACGGAAGTGCAGCGTGTATCGAGTGGTATAATAATGCTTTTAAGAAAACAGGTAATTACTTAAAGTAGCAATTTGAAGACAATTTCACTGAAGTAAACAGTGATGAGACAGAATTTCCAAACCAAACATGAAGGATAAATATAAGGCTGCTAATATTCTAGTGCTTGCTAATTGAATTGCTTTTAATGTGGTTAAAGATTGTTAATGGAATACATATCAACATCAAACAACTATTGGTCAAAGCAGTATAAACAACAGTTGTACCATATTGAGAAGCTTATCAGGCACCAAGCAGGTTATTATTTTATTTACACTAAAGCCTTAGCAGGAATTTCCTTCTCTTCAATTTTGTTATACTCGTCTGAATCTGATGTTTTGGGAGTATTTTAAATCTGTGCCAATCCAGCCCAGTTTCTTAGTGTTATTTGATTATACAAGGAATTTACATTATTGCAACAAGGCTCAAAATTTAGGTAAATTTAACTGACAGTTCTTCCAGGATTACAGGAGTGAAACCAACTAGAGATTAATATAAACAGGAAAGTCCAGAATTACTCTGTAAGTCAGGAAGTATTATAATGCCATTTGCTCAATGCATAAGCCCAAACTGAACACATCTGAGTACCAGAGCAACTCGTCTCTTCCCACTCCCCCCTACTCTGACCAAAAGTAATGTGAGATTCGCCACTGAAAAACATGACAACTGAGGTGCCAATTACTGTAAAACAGGCTCAGTTTTCCAGAGCTTCAGGAGGGGCCATATTGTCAGATATGAATGTGGGACTAATGCTAACTACTGTTAATTTTTACAAAGCGGATGGCATATCTATTTTTCTTACTTCTCTGTTCCTCTTCTTGTTTTTTCCTCTCCCTATCATTGACTCAGAATTGATTTCACAGACTCTCTGCAAAGACCCTATGGTTTCCAGTTTGAGAATCAGTGTGTTAAGGAATAAAATGTTTTTCCTACTTTGAAAACTTTACTGTTAGCGTTGACAGATCAAATGGACGTGATGTGGCTGCAAACAATATGCTCAATTAATGATGTGAAATTGGTATGACTTATGGACTAAAACAGAAAGAAATAGTTCAAGAATAAAGGCATCTTGCCCTTTTCTGACAGCTGAAACTCTTGAACAGCTGAAACTCTTGACCGCAGAGATGCTGATTGACGTTGCTTATACTGTAGTTCATATCAAGGCACGAAAGCAGTGGGGCTAATTGGAAAGAGACATGGAAGCAGATCTGTGGATCAGTTAGTAGTGTTCTTAAGTCAGACAATTGGAATTCAAGTTTCACTTCAGTGACTGGTGCACATAATCCAGGCTGACACTTCAGTGCAACACTGGGGACCATCACCCCTTGACATTCAATGGTATTATCATTGCTGAATCCTCTACTGTCAACATTCTGGGGGGTTACCACTGACCAGAAACTGAGCTGGATTAGCCATATAAATATTGTGGCTGCCGGAGCAGGTCAAAGGCTAAGGTTTCTGTGGTGAGTAATTCATTTCCTGATTCCCCAAAGTCTGTCCTCCATCTACAAGATACAAGTCAGGAATGTAATAGAATACTCTACACTTGCCTGGATGAGTGCGATTTCAACAACACTTTAAGAATTTTGACATCATTCAAAACAAAACATCCTTTCCACAAACATTCAATCCCTCCATCAGCACAGAACGGTGCCTGTGGCTGTCACTATCTACAAGGTGCACTGCAAGAACTGCAATAGGAACAATTATTGGGAGCCTGGTGTACCCCAGCTGTAGGGAGAGGCAAGGGCTGTGTGTTCCACAGGAAAAACCACAGCATGGTGTGCAGATTTGTCTTACTGTTGATTCTCCAGGGCTTAAAAGGTTCTGTACTGGACTGCAGAGGGAATAATGGTGGTGACGGGGGTACCAGCAGCCTGTCGATAGGGAAGACATAACATGGGGTGGGTGTGCGGTGTGGGATCAGATACGTTACGTGAAGCTCTGATGGAGAGTGTGGGAAGTTACTTCTGTAGATAATGGTGCACACAGCCTCTAGATGGTATGAATTGAGGTCCATACAGACCATGGGTACATCACAAATGATGGTCCCACAATGGGACTGAGAATTATTGAGGGGAGTTACAGAATAATAACATTTAGTTCTACCTTTGCCTCATGAGGACACTGAGTGAGGAAGCATCGAACTTAGTCCTAAAGTAGAGGGGTAGCACCACTATTTTGCAGTCCAAGAACAATGGCATCCAGCAAAAATGAAAGTACCAACAATTCTATCTGGGAGGATCTAATGCAGTGTGGAAATACCACAAAATTGGGCTATAGAGCCCTTTCTTGGGACGCAAGCTCATTTGTTGATGCTATGACTGAGGACAGGATCTAGTTCAGTTAAAGAGGAGAAAGACCTCCTCGCCGAGGCAACTGAAAGCCAATTATTTCCTTTAACACTGTTAAAGACATGGACAGAACTCACTAGTTTCACATCAAAGTCTGAACATCGAGAGAGTATAAGATATAAATTGAAACTTGGAGAATAAGATTCAGAGGGATCTGTTTATCCTAGTGCATGAATTATGGAAGGCTAGTATGTAGGTACAGCAAGTAATTAGAGAATCTAATAGCATGTTATTGTTTACTGTGAGGGAATTGATTATAAAAGTCCCACAGGAGGCTTGAACCATGGGAGAACACAAATCTTAAATGGGGAATCAAAAGGAAACAATTATCTGTTCCTGGAATTCTTTCATTGGCATGCCTTGAAAGACAAAAGTAAAACATTTATTCTTTCAGTTTCAATAGTTGATGCTCTATTGAAAGTTAGATGTATTTACTCTGCAGTTAGCTGTCTTGTGGAGGTAAGTTGTGTGTTACCTTGCTCAACATTATGAAACTGTTGAGATGTATTAGAATACTTTTGCAATTGGAGAAATGTATTTTATACACGCAAAACTGAAGAAAACACTGCTTGGCTTCTCTACTGTAACAATACATAGGGTAGGCAGCGATGAAGTGGTAATGTCATTGGATTGGGTAATCCAGAGGCCCAAGCTAATATTTTGGGGACATGGATTCAAATCACACCTTGGCAGCTGGTGGAATTTGAATTCAATTAATAAATCTGGAATAAAAAGCTCGTCTCAGTAAACCATTGAAGATTGTCATAAAAGCCCACCTGGCTCAGTGAGAGAAGGAAATGTGTGTCCTCACCTTGTCTGGCTTACATGTAATTCCAGACTCACAGCAATATGAATAACACTTAAATAATCTTTGAGATGACAGAGCAAGCCATTCAGTTGAATCAAACTGTTACAAAGTCTCAAAAATGAAACCGGACAGACTATCTGGCACCAATTGGAGTATTGCCTACAGTTCTGGTCGCCGCATTATAAGAAAGATGTGGAAGCATTGGAAAGGGTGCAGAGGAGGTTTACCAGGATGTTGCCTGGTATGGTGGGAAGGCCTTATGAGGAAAGGCTGAGGGACCTGAGGTTATTTTCATTAGAGAGAAGAAGGTTACGTGGTGACCTAATTGAGGCGTATAAGATGATCAAGGGATTGGATAGGGTGGATAGTGAGAGCCTGTTTCCTCGGATTGTGATGACCATCACGAGGGGACATAACTTTAAATTAAGAGGTGGTAGTTATAGGACGGATGTCAGAGGCAGGTTCTTCACATAGAGGGTGGTGAGGGCGTGGAATGCCCTGCCTGCAGCAGTTGTGGACTCGCCTACTTTGGGGGCACTCAAATGTTCGGTGGATAGGCATATGGATGATATTGGAATAGTTTAGGTTAGAGAGTCCACTGGCCGGCGCAACATCGAGGGCCGAAGGGCCTGTACTGCGCTGTAATGTTCTATGTTCTATGTTCTAAAAATAACAATGGTGAACCCATCTTGTCGAATTGGCAAAGTCTTCCTTGCTCACATCTGAGGGCTGTCCCACAGTCTACTCAAGCAACTACCTGACATAGTTATACTCACAGTACCATACCTTACAATCAATAGCCCAGACACCACCATCACCATCCCTGGGTATGTTCTTTTCCATTCACAGTATAGATTCACAATGAGCAGATCCAGCAGCTCAAAACTTGACATCCAAAGGATTTTAGGCCATATGCATCAGAATAATTGAATTCTACCACAATCTGTAAGCTCATATCTCCCAGTGTATCTCCCACCTACAATTACAGTCATGCCAGAGGATCAACCCTGGTTGAATGAAGAATGCAGAAGTGCATACCAGAAACAGCTTCAGGCAAAATTAGGTCTCAGCCTGGTAAAGTAACAATAACAGGTCTGTTTGTGTGCCAGAGTTTCCCATGCAATAGACAGAGTTAAGTGATCTCACAAACAATGAATCAGATCTAAGCTGTGCTGTCCTGCCATGTCTGGTCAAGAATGGTGCTGGATGATTAAATAACTAACACGAGGAGGAAGCTGATGGGTCAACGATGGGGAAACCCAGCACAATAGTGCAAAAGACAAGGCTGAAGCATTTGCAGCCATCTTCAGCCAAAAGTGCCGAGTGAATGGTCCATCTCAGCCATCTTCCGAGGTCCCCAGCATCACAAATGTCAGTCTTCAGCTTCCACATGATATCAAGGAATAGTTGAAGACACTGGACACTGCAACGGCTATGGGTCCTGACAACATTCTATTAAAACACAGCTAATGGTAAATGCTGGGTTACTCCAAATCCCAAAAGGGAAACTTAAAACAACTGTCCTCAACTGAGTTATGTAATTTGATATAATGCGAGGGAAGGTTTGAAATCCAGAAAATGGTATCTCAAATGAAATAAAAGTTTATTAAGCAATAAACAAACTAGAAGTCCCCTTAACCAAGTCAATGGCATTATACAGTTGCCGAAATCTTGTTGCCATTCACGAGGTGGTGTCTTATGATCCCAATGATGGCGCATCCCCACTGCAGGTTTCCCGATGGTGAGAAGTGCTCAATGGGAAACTCCATTGACAACAGTGGGAACATAAGATTCTGCTACAGTGAGCGGCATGCCACTTCCTGCCATTGCGCACATGCAGCAAAGAGGGAGAAAAATCAAACTCACCGTCTCTAAATTTATCCAGTTTGAAACTTTTATTTCATTACTTTCAGAGCTAATTCTCCCCAAGTGTTCCAAACATCTTTTACATTTTTAAAAATTACAACAAAAAATCTATTAACAGTTACCATACCAAGTAGTAATAATAATCTTTTTGAAGTTTGCTTCTGAGGTAAAACAAACAACTGGCTTCTAAAGTAGCCTTTTTCATTAATCTGATTTGCTGGGAATTAATATCTATTCCTGCTATGGCTGAGATTGGAAGAAGCTACCTCTACATAGATTTAATCAATTCCTGGTATACAGTGTTTTCTCTCTCATTTTCCCTCATCTGAACTAACCTCAGAAAGTCAGCTCAGAATTTAGACTTTGCTTTCACTATCTTTTCCCGGCATAGTATTCTCAGCCATAACAATGAGCTGCATTAAAAAAATAAATAATCATTTTCATCTCCCCCTGCTTTATCTGAAATCTATGGTTGGGATTTTTATTTCCGTTCAAACCCGGGATTTTCTGGTCTTGCTGAAAGTCAATAGACTTTTGGCCGGTTCTCAAAATTTTTCAACTCTTCTCTCAGTGGAAACAGTTCACCTTAACTATTCATTATTTTGAATATTCTTATTAAATCTTCAGTGGACCTTTGCGATTCTATGGAGAACTTACTTACAGTTTTGCCGCTTTGGACAACATGAACAATGCACAGACCCACGGGTAAATTAGCTGAAGCAGTCATACCACTGATAAATATTTTAAGCCATCAGCAAAGATTGCCTTCTTTGTATTAAGAATTAATTTCATGAAACACAGGCTTAAGGGAACAGATTCATAGAGAGGACTGTAGCTCTCTCTTTCTCTGTCTCTCTCACCATCCAGCAGAGTAATTTGTATTTTCACAGTGGTAGCATTAAGATTTGTTTTAAAAGGTGACCAGCATGATTACAGAGCTAGTAAAGTGCATAAGTACTCCTTGTTTTAAGAAATACTTATGTACTCCTGTACTTAGTTAAAATAAGGAATACAGAAAATGATTGTTTGCACTATAATAACTCTATACTTTTCAAATGTGCAAGCAAATCTACCTCATGTAGGAAAACTGTGCCTCGGCTGGATAAAGTATTACCTCAGTCCACCTTCTGTGGAGAGAAGGGAATTCATGTGTTGGCATGTGCCATACCTCATTAGCTGGTATATAGTATGAGTGCCCTCTGTTACAATCAATGGGCCACCATAATGTTAACTAGACGGTTGGCAGAAAATGTGAAGTTCACTTAAAGCAGTGATCAATGACAGCAAACCCAAGAAAATAATCAATGTTAAAACTTTAAAATTGTGATAGAGCCAAGACCCGTAAGTGCCTATGTTTTAGAGCACCGATGTTGCGAAATCAAGGAGTTTATTTTCTAATCTAAAAACAGCATGCTGTGCTGCAAATCTGTGTTCTGTTTTGCAATATGAACCTTCTAAGTGTATAGCTAGGTGTTTTAATGTTAGCTATTGATAAAAATAAAGATAATCTTATATAATTAAGTGCAATTAGTAACAATAGCTTAATTCATTATAACAGCATCTTTGCCAATGTAAACTATAGGCCAGTCCTTTAGTGCAGAAGTCAGTAAAATTGGCACAGTGACAGTGTATGTCCTGCATTCTTTCACTGTTATACACTTGACAATTTAAGCTCTAAACTGGATCAAATATTGGAATAATAAATACTGGGGCTCCAAAATTCACTGGAAATGGTGAATCAACAGCCCATACTACCACTCGCTCGATTTTTACTACTGCTGATGTCAATTTAACTTTTAATTAGAAAAATCAGTAATACTGAAGAACAAGTAGATGTTTGTGTTGGATCTTACCCCGCAGCCGACTCCATTTTGCGGGAGACACTCAATCCTACGTAAGCCTGCATCTGGAAGCAGGCCAGCTCCACAACCTGGCCTTGGGCACAGTACCCCACCCATCTGTAGCACATATTCTTCTGCTCCATAGCGTTGATAACGATCATACTGCAGATGGGAAAGATTTAACAATTAAAAATGGGGCATTTTCAAATTGACTTAACAGCAAAATGCAGCTTTCATCATAACAATTTGATTGCTTCCAACTTACATCTTTATAAATACAAGTAGGAATCTATCACAGTCCAAATCTCAGATCATAATAATCCTCTAAGAAACTGTTTTTAACATTGGAAAAAGAGACATTAAAAGAAACAATTAGAGCAGCTAGTGGGAAATTATTTATGCTGGTTGGGGAGTTTAAGACTAGGGAGCATGGTCTAAAAACTAGCTAGACTTCTCAAGGGAGAAATTAGGAAATACTCCTTCATGCAAAGTTTAAGTTTATTTATTATTGTCCTGTATAGGCTCAGATTAATACGGCAATAAAGAAACTGTGAAAATTCCCTAATTGCCACATTCCAGGTGCCAAATTTAAAAGCCGCACTTCACAGGTTGCCGAGAAGTGATGGCTGCCAGGAAACTTGCCTTGAAATTCTCAGATGCCCCCCTGGAGACATTCCTTGATACTATTGAGACCAGCATGACATAATCTAAATCATCTGGACTCAAAGTGTCAGCTCTTTTCTCCCCTGCCAGTCCTGCCGAGATTTTTTCTTGTGGTAATATAATCTACCTTTGGTCAGGACAGAAGCCCTGCAGTAGGGTCTCAAACCAAGCCGTGGTAGCGGTTATGAATACTAACACTCTGCAGAAGAGGACAGCCATCCAGTGCCACAACAGGATGAGTGGTCAACTGTATTCCGTCACTCATAACTCACACACTCACAGACATATCACACATCCATAGGGATCTCACTTAATAATATCTCAAGAGATACCACCACTTGCTCTCACATGCATGTCTTCATCTCTCCTGCAGGTTCTGCCCTCATCACCTAATTGATCCCACTCACCATCCACATATGACAGGCATCCTTATCATCCACAATTGCATGCATCCTGCTTGCACTGTCTTCATCTGTTTTCATGTAGGTGAAGCTGGCTCACAAGAGGAAAGGATCCCAGATGGAAGGAGGGAATCCAGAACTCAAGATCCTCATGGACCTCAAGGATAAAGCCATCTAGTTGTCTGGGGAGTATTTTCACCTCATGTGATGATGGTGAAGTTGGTGGTGATAAACTAAGTGAGTATCCAGTATAGCATTATCCGTCAGACACCAATGCCGTGAGTCGCGTCTCCTATTGATAAAGGCCCCTACCATTCTCCAAAGACTCCTCTTTTCTTTCACAGGCACATCTGGAAATAAAAACCAGGGAATCTAACAGCAGGTCCTCAACTCCAGCCCCAATAGCAGCACAGTGGAGGAATTCAAGGAGCCCGATATAGAAAATCAGCCACAGTGCTCACCCACATCCTACACCAGTGCAGATACACACCCTGGCGGAGCCTAGTTCTAGAATAACCTCAGGGTCACAATCTGATGTGCACGTCACACTCTCAAAACCATAACAGGTGGAGGCAAGGAAGGCTCAGGAAGTTGGCATTCCTTAGTTGCTGGAGTTCCAAAGTCAAACATGGAAAAATCAGGAAAGGGTGTCACAAACGCCTCTGGGATTAAAAGGTTGCAAGGAGGCATCCATCTATGTTATATCGGAGATGATTGTGTCGATACTGAAATGCCTCAGCCTCTTCCTGTTTGGAATTCTACTCATTGAAGGAAATGTGCCATTTCTTTATGCCCTCTCAGGCTTTCCTCCCCTCATTGCAGCGCTAGTTTATTCTGGATGTAGTAAGCAACACATGATGCGTGACAAACTGTGTGGATTGTACTGCAGAGCTTCCCCAGACTGGTCTAGGCACCAGAACTGCATCCTCCACATTACTACAGCTTGCTCCACCAATGCGTGAACTGCAGCATAAACATCATTGTACCCGGTCTCAGCTGTACTTGTGCATGCTCCTTGGAAATTGAGCACATACCTGGAGGATGTTTTTGGTGTGATCACAGACTAGCTGAAGTTTCAGTAAGTGAAAGCCCTTGTGGTTCATATAGTTCACTGTTTGATGCCCTGGAGATCTGAGTGCAGAGCGATTCAGCACTCAAAACCTGTGAAAATCCAAAGATTTACACAAAGGCCATTGGTCTTGCATCCATGCTTGCCTGATCCTGGTCAAAATGGACAAAATTGTTTGCCCTCATGAAAATTGTATCCATCACCTCCTGGATGCAGTTGTGTATGGGAGTTTGCAAAATCCCATAGAGGTCATCTATGCAGCCCTGGAAGAAGACATTGGTGTAAAAATTGCGTGCTGCTGTAACTTTCAGCAACTTGGGCAGTAAACGTCCTCAAAATTTCTGCAATGCCAGATCTTCCAGAAGTTGGCAAATGTGATCAACCAATTCCCTGAACATATGGCAACATGGTTCTCAGACAATCCAAAGTATATTAGGTGCCATCTGTAGATCCTGTGTCCAGCAAGGTGCTTACGAGCAATGACTTTCTGGGGTTCATCCATCGCATACAGAACAGGTTCTGCTATTGTTTTCTCTTCATAGTTAGTGATCCAGGTTTTAATGTTTGTTAATGTCTTCTTTTCTCTTGTTTATGAGTGAGAAGAGTGGCAATGAGATCATCATCTTGTGTATGTTCTCCTCATTGCAGTATCAGAGAGAGGGAGACTTGACAGTTGGCACTTGTCTTCTAAGAAGCACTCTTTGCCCATTCATCATCTGAAGCTGCTTCTTAAAGCCCACTGACCCCATGTTCTGTCACTCCATTGATATGCAGTTCTTTACATTCTCCTTTGGCAATGTCCCACACCACATGACCAAGTAACCACAGCATCCTGAGCTCTCACCTCAGACATAGGCATTATTGAAAGTGTCACTCCTGGGCCTTCTGCTCAGTCTGGTCAATGAGAGGCACTAGATAATTTGCACGTCAGAACACAGCCAAGGATTAGGAGAGCACTCTCCTCAGGCAGTATGCCATTCCCATTTTTCTATGTTGCTTGTCAGCTGATGATGCAGAAACACCATGGCAGTCAGCAATTTGGGAAGTCAGTGTGCTGAAGGATAAATGCTGAGTCACAACTAATGAAGCTCACACATATAAGTGCTGCTTGTGGTGTAATTGTGTGAATAGTTTGATTCCAGGCATGTCAATTGATTTTAGTTGAGTGGTTTCAGCTGCAGTGGGGAACTGATCACTGACATTTCTTTCCATTAGCATTGCCCTTGTCAACATCCTGCCTCCAGAAGCTTCTCCCCTGCATTTTAGTGGAACTGTCAGTCTACAATGACTGCCCACCCATCCACCTCATTGCCCCTGGCTTCACTTCCCTCTGTAAGGCTCGTCAATGAAGTTCAGGACCAGCAACCTCAGGAACAGTACTCTTTACATTTGACAGTTTTCCCCCAACTTCCCACATTCAAACCTTCCAGATATCCTGCAGTCTTCCTCTTGGTGTCTTTCTGGCTGGATTCCTAGTATCCTGGAGTCAACCCTGGTCTACCTGCAGTTATCCAGTCTACTCAATGGTCCAATTGCCGTTGTGTAAAGCCTTGTTAATCTTGAGTTAAAAGCTGGCTGTCCTTGAGTGAGAGCTGGTAACCCTGGTTGTCAATAAGTCAGAATTGGTATCCTGAGGTCAAGCCTGGTTGTTCCAAAGTCAAAGGATGCTCGTCCCTTTGTCAGAGCTGGTACTCTCGAATCAGCCATCTTAATGCATGGAGCTGTTCCAGAAGCACTGTGCTCAACTCCAAACTCCCCTTGGAAGGGTGTTCACCAGGTGTATGCCTTTTGAAGCTGCTTGTGATTTACACCATTCTGACAGCATGCCGCTGTGGATGGATCTTTTGATGGAATGGTATGATTCTGGTGTACAGACCTGATGCTAAGCTGCAAATGTGTTACAATGATGTTCCCAACATTTCACGACACGAAATGTGGCCTGCGAGCTTGTATGCTTATGCAAAATGAAAATTTTGATATATTGCGAGAGCTCCCACTCTCGGTCCAAACCCATCTGATGCTAACAGGAACAGAAGTAGCAAAAGACTGCTAAAAGTTTGGAACTCTCTTCTACATATAGCAATTGATGCCAGATCATTAATTTTAAAATTGATAATTTTTTGTTAACCAAAAGTTGTGAAACAATATGGGGGAAAGATCATTTCCTGGATTTAGGCCTCAGATCATCCATGATCTTGCTGAACAGTGGAACACGATCGAGCGACTAAATTGCCTACATTTATTCCAATTAAACATTTCTGCAGTTGAAAAAAATCTGAATCTGTTTCATAACTCACCTGCAATATGAACTTACTTTCATTCGCTTTTAGTAAATCCTGTCAAACCAAGCCTTGTAAATAATCACCTGATGCTCACTAAAAGTCCATTAATGAACTTGAATGACATCTGCTGAGAAAATCTAAATCCATTGTGCTACTTAAAGGTCATTTCCTCGTCATTAAATTCAATTACCTCTTGAGATGTAGGCTTTGAAGAGCAGTTCTGTTCATAAATAATATCAAGTTTTCATATTAAGGCTCCAGAAAAGGATATCAATGTAGGGAAACGCATCCAAGTGTGACTTGAACCACATATGTGGTGGGGAGGAAAACTAAAGCA
This sequence comes from Sphyrna mokarran, assembly GCA_024679065.1. Lineage (NCBI taxonomy): Eukaryota > Metazoa > Chordata > Chondrichthyes > Carcharhiniformes > Carcharhinidae > Sphyrna > Sphyrna mokarran. Next base: position 23,201,980 of record JAGIQG010000012.1, on the reverse strand, counting down.
ATGATTTGCATGCACTAGTTGTCAGCAGCCTCTGTTAGGGCTCAATAACATTTTGTTTAGAGTAGATAATGTTTGAGATTCAAGACACCTGCTTTTGGAATAGGATTCCACAGGTTTTGAAGAATCAAAAACAAACTTTGTTACATAACTTCAGAAAGATAAAATCATTTAAAATATGTACCTTATTCAGTGCAAGTCTGAGGTACATGTGAATTATCAGACAAATCGTTGTCAAACATACCACTATAGAGCAAATGACAGATACAACAAAAAAAATTCCATGGATTTCTCAATAAATCACACAGACTTTATTCCCACTGAGTCAACCAATCTCACTGAAACTTTGGGCGGAATTCTCCCCTTTTGAGACTAAGTGCTGTGTTGGATGCAGGAATGTGCAGGAGTGTTTCTTACTGCAGAGACTGGCAGGAAAATATACCAAATCTTCTGACCTTGATCTCATTAATTACGTACTTAGGTGTTTTAAGCCATGTTCAGTGGCCTAGATAGCCGTTAATGGGATGCAAATGAGGTTGACACCGGCCTACAGGCATTGGTGGAATTGGCTGAAACAAATTTCTAGGCCTCCCAGCATTTTCTCTCCCAAGTTCCGCCACTGAACCCCCCCCCCCCCCCCCCCAGTGTGTCAGTTTACGCACTGAAAAAATCCCATAAATAGCAATGTGACAATGAACTCGATAATCTCTTTTCATCATGTTGCATGACAGATAAATACTAGCTGAAATACTGGAGAAAGAGGCTGGAGATGACACTGTTGAGGGAGACAATGACTGGATTGGAAGAAAAAAATCTGTAAAAGACAAAAGGACTCTGATGCCAAAAGTTGCAGAGTACAGGGGAAACACTTCTGTCAAGGGTCCCTAACCTTCTGTCATAACCTCTATGTGTAACTGATGCAAAGTCACAATGCAATGCTGGAAGAATTCCTTGGAAATTATAGATGCAGAATTGAAGTGGTGAACCATAGAAAATCTCTAATAAGTATAAAGTAATAAAATCTCTAATATTAAGTATAGAACATTTGTGATAAAAGGTTAGTAAGTGGTCAAGTTAAGGGGAGTCACCTTCTTGAAACTGGACTGGAAACTACAAGAGATAATAGCTGAGGGAGTCTCTAAGCTTCGATAGATGGATGTGTAAAAATGAGCAAGATAAACACATTGGTGAGAGCCAACATAGTGCTATATCTGACAACCTTTGAGGGGGCGTGTTGGGGGTGCTGCTACTCAGGGAGGTATGGATTAAATATTCATCGTCTTACCAGAGGTAACTGAAATAAGGAAATAAAGATCGAGGTCGTATTCTTAGGGATAGGGAATAGCAGTGTGACTGACAGGGAAATTGAGAATTAGTTGGCTAAATGGTGTGAGTTCATAGGGGTTGTTTTGATAAACAGAAGAGTTGGGACAGGGGTGATGTGCTTTACCTAAAAATGGCAGACATAAAGAACGTAAAAATAGCTTTCAAAGCCATTTAACCTCGGTTAAAGATGGGAGTGCAGCAGGAGCCTGACTATGCACAAGAACAAATAGGATAATGGAAGTAATTAGAATAGGGCTAAAAATTCATTATTACCATTAGCATCATATTACCCAGACAGCAAATGTAGACAACCAGATAGGGAGGTTAAGGAGGTAGAAACCAAAAGTAGATGTGTATATATCAATATATACAAATCCCACAAGCACTTAAATATAAAGTGGTGAACCTGACACAGTTGTAGCAATTCATTTTTTCAATGTCATAGCCAACAGAGCCACAACAACACAGGAAAATTGATGCGAATATAATTTATAAGAGAGCAAGACACCCAGGGAGGTTGGGGAACAGACAAAATGAAAACATTGCTCTATATATCAGGGAGACCTGAATGTTAAGGTAATTGAGCCAGCATTACAGGAAAATTGGATGGTTATAAATTTTGTTGTGAGGAGAGAAAATATGAGCTAAATGGTGTAATTTTAAAGTGTATGTCTGTACAGCAAAACAGCACGAAGGAATATTTCTAGAAATGGAAGCTCAAGTCATTCACTACAAAACATAAATCAGGTTTGCTATCTTGATAACAAAAACAAAAAGTCTCTGAAAGAGACTTTTGGAATTCAAGTGCAGACTTTGAACACACATAGCAAATGTGGATGCACTTAGTCGCCTTACTTTACCAGTGAGTGTACCACCTTCCCCAGTACTGCATAAAATTGTTATGCCGTTAAACTTCTTGGACAAGTTGCCAGTTTCAGCGCAGTAAATCAAATGTTGGACCACCAGGGATCTTGTCCAAAATGAGGCCCAGGATACAATAGATTGGGCCAACGAGATAATTTCTGAAGAGATGAAGCCACGTGATCCACAAAAGGATGAAGTAAGTTGCAAAGCTGGCATCATACTTTGGTGAGCAAGGGTAGTCATTCCTATACCAGGAAGGGAGTTGGTTTTGGCTGAATTTCATAGTGTCAGTCGGGGTATATTAAAGATGAAGTTGCTCGCCAAGCATGTTTGGTGGCCTGGCATTGATGCTGAAATTGAGAGTCCAGTGAAGTACTGTGAACAGAGTCAGTTGCAACAAAGGTTGTTGACTATAGCCCCATTGCACCATGGAAATGGTTGGACGGCCATTGGAACAGATGGGTTCCAATGGGTCACAGTATTATTTTGTCTGTGGGAACATTTGCAGGAGTGATCATTGTGCAGTCCTTGTCAAGACGAAGCTTTTTCTTCACACTGAGGGCACCTGCTATTGTGTTGCGAGATATTACCATCATGCTAATTGGATAAATTCAGACAGATCTAACATCTCAGAACTGGGCAGCCATAAGCTGCTGCAGCGCTTCACTAGTGTGTTCTTATAATGAGCCTACTTGCTGTATAAGACACAAGGCCGAACAGTCATAAGGGACTGAATAAACAAATTGGGGGCTCAATTATTGAGACCAGGCACAGGAAAACATGTACAAGGCTTGAAGACATCAGATCTGCTCAAAACAAAAGTGAAAGTTAAGACTGGGTCACATGACACACTTTCCTTCGAGAGATGTCATGACGATATCCTTTGAAGGCATATTACAACAATCAGTAGCAGCAGAATTGTGTTCAACCACAATCTATAATCTCATGGTCCAGCATATCCCTCAATTTATCATTACCATCATGCACAGGACCAACCTGGGTTCAATGAAGGGTTTAGGAAAGCAGACAGATCAAAGTGATCCTACAACCGACAGATCAAAGTTCTTAACTGCTACCACTTCTAGTTGTGAATAGCAGTGAACATTTAAACAGCTAAATATTTGTGTTAAGTTAATATTTCACACCTGTCTTGACCCATGAGAATGTGGAAGTAGTTATGGAACTTATGGAAAGAGACTGTGAGGCTCTAGAGAAAATTATCATAGGGAGTGATAAGTAGAACATAAAACATTACAGTGCAGTACAGGCCCTTTAGCCCTCAATGTTGCGCCAGCCAGTGGAACCAATGTAATGACCCTCTAACCTAAACTATTCCAATATTATCCATATGTCTATCCAATGACCATTTGAATGCCCTTAAAGTTGGCAAGTCCACAACTGCTACAGGCAGGACATTCCACGCCCTTACTACCCTCTGAGTAAAGAGCCTATCTCTGACATCTGTCCTATATTTATCACCTCTCAATTTAAAGCTATGTCACCTTGTATTAGCCATTACCATCAGAGGAAAAAGGCTCTGTGTCCACTCTATCTAATCCTCTGATCATCCTGTATGCCTCAATTAGGTCATTTCTTAACCTTCTTCTCTCTAATGAAAACAACCTTAAGTCCTTTAGCCTTTCCTCATAAGACCTTCCCACCATACCAGGCAACATCCTAGTAAACCTTCTCTGCACCCTTTCCAGTGCTTCTACATCTTTCTTATAATCCGGTGACCAGAACTGTATGTAATACTCCAAATGCGACCGCACCAGAGTTTTGTACAGCTGCAACGTGATTTTACGGCTCCAAAATTCAATCTCTCTATCAATAAAAGCTAACACACCGTACGCCTTCTTAACAACCTTATCAACCTGGGTGCCAACTTTCAGGGATCTATGCACATGTACACCGAGATCTCTCTGCTCATCCACACTACCAAGAGTCCTTCCATTAGCTCAATACTCTGTAATCCTGTTACTCCTTCCAAAGTAACTTTTCCGCATTAAACTCCATTTGCCACTTCTCAGCCCAGCTCTACAGCTTATCGGTGTCCATCTGCAAACTGTAACATCCATCCTCACTGTCTACAAATCCTCCGACTTTTGGTGTCATCTGCAAGTTTACTAACCCATCCTTCTACACCCTGATCTAGGTCATGACAAACAGCAGTGGCCCCAAATCAAATTCCTGCAGTACACTACTAGTAACTGAACTCCAGGTTGAGTATTTCCCATCAACCACCACCCTCTGTCTTCTATAAGCTAGCCAATTCCTAATCCAAACCGCCAAATCACCCTCAATCCCATGCATCCGTATTGGAGGTATTGACAGCTTAAAAGTGAACGCATCTCCAGGACCAGATGAATCGTGTCGCAGGTTGTTGTGGAAGGCAAGGGAGGAAATTGCAGGAGTTCTAAATCAAATTTTTAATTCCTCCCTGGCTATTGGGGAGATGCCAGAGGACCGGAGAAGATCTAATGCAGTTGCACTATTAAGAAAGGTTGTAGAGACAAGCCAGGGAACCATATGCCAATGAGTCTCATGTCTGTGGTTCGGAAACTATGGAGGAGATTCTGAAGGAGACCATCTATTTCCATTTGGAGAAGCAAGGTTTGATCAGGGAAAGTCAGCATGGAAGTCATGCCAAACAAATCTGATTGAATGTTTTGAGCATGTAGCCAAGTGTGTGAATGATAGTAGTCCAGTTGACGTAGTTTACATGGATTTCAGCAAAGCTTTTGACAATGTCCCATATGGGAGATTTATTCAGGGATACAGGGTGATCTGAAAAGGTGGACTCATAATTGGCTTAGCATTAGAAGAGAGAGGGTGGTGACAGACAGCTTCTTTAGTGAGTGGATGCCAGTGACCTACCACAGAGATCTGTGCTAGGCCCCCTATTGTTTGCCATTTATATAAATGATATGGATGACTATGTAGGGTATGATAAGTAAATTTGCTGATGACATAAAGATTGGCAGGGTGGTCACCAATGAGGTTTGTTTCTTCAGAAGGACCTCGTCAAAATGCAGCAAATGAAAATACAGCAAAACTTACTCCAATTTATAAATCAAAGAAAGGATTTAATAAAGAAACATCATTACTCCAAATTTGGGGTCTCACCCTGGGTTACTCCAAGCAATTCTACATAGTCAGCTGACAAGCTGATTCACTAAAAATAACCATCACTCTGTAATTGGTTCCATGGTCTACTGGGTCAGCTGACCCTTACGTCTTGTTCCCATTATCCCACTACGTCCAATACAAGTTGTCACTGGTTGCATTCTAATAAGGTTCAGTGTCTTGGGTTACAGGAACATATAGATGAGATGCTCACATGGGCAGATAAGTGACAGATGGAATTTAACCCTGAAAAGTGTGAGGTGATACACTTTGGAAAGAGTAATTTGACAATTACTCAATTGAACGTTCCGAAGGCATATGGCACACTCGCCTTTATCAATCGGGTATAGATTACAAAAGCAGAGAGGTCACGATGGAGTTGTATAGAACTTTGGTGAGGCCACAGCTGGAGTACTCTGTGCAGTTCTGGTTGCCACGTTATTATAGGAAGGACATGAATGCACTGGAAGCAGTGCAGAGGAGATTCAGCTCTGGGAAGGAAAATTTAAGTTATAAAGAGAGGTTAAATAGACTTGGTTTGTTTTCTTTGGAGCAGAGAAGACTGAGGGGTGACCTGATGGAGTTGTTCAAGATTATGAGGGGCACGGACATGGTGGATAGGGAGCAGCTGTTCCCCATAGTTGTCGGGTCAGTTATGAAGGGGCACAAGTTAAAAGTGAGGGGTGGGAGGTTTAGGGGGATTTGAGAAAAAACTTTTTTACCCAGAGGATAGTGATGGTCTCGAATGCACTGCCTGGAAGAAAGGTGAAAGTGGGATGCCTCACATCCTTTAGAAAGTATCTGGATGAGTACTTGGAATGTCATAACATTCAAGAATATGCACGTACCAGAATCTAAAATTTGCATGGTCTTTAGATAGATATAAATGTCTGCACCCCATATATGAGTTCATGTTATTGTACTATGGCTAGAATGCAAGCACCTTCAAGAACCTTTGTAAACTGCCCCATAATGAGATTAATGCAGAAAGAACAGAGGGTTTGAAATAGCAAACAGGAGAGTGCTTGTTGGACTCTGGAGCTTTATGTTTTGTCCAAATAACACGAAGCAGTTGCATGATCGGGGGAAGCGTCCTGCTTTGGTCCTATTCCTATTTCAGTAAATAGAACTTAGAAAAATGTTCTTATTATATTATTAAGCATTTGGATGAAGTGCACAATATTTTCCTCACTCTCACAAACTCAGTAATACTTTTCATCTTAGCAGTGGACTAATGACCCTGTTCCTATTCCTTCACCAGTAGCAGGCTCCTAATTTACAACAGGACTTCTTCAGCAGTTTCCAAGTGGCTCTCAGGCACTGGCCTATAGAAAGTAGACTTACACACCCATAAAAAGTACAGGTAAAAAATGCTGAATGAAACTCTGGTATTCGATATGTCTGGGCAATGGAGAAGCAGGTCATCAGTGACCTCTGGTCTATTATGGATATCACTCCTGTATTTTGTTACTTAAAAAAATCCATCTATTTTCAAACCATTATGCATAATAAAGATATCCATCTTATAAGGCAAATACCACTGGTTCAGATTTCTCGTTTCCTTCATTAACTCTCCCATATTGCCCTCTCATATGCATAGTGTTAGAGTTGCCAACTTTCATTTGGCACATTATTAGAGGTTTGACCAGGTGTCATTTAATCATATTATAAAATGCGTGATACTTATTGTGCTTTGTGCCTCAGAAATATGCAGAGATGGCATTCATCTGGTTCTATGTGCAAAAAAGGTGCTTTGTTTCAATGTTTTCAAAGCGTCTGGTGCTTCAAGCTTACTGCTTGGTTTCTGTTCCCTGTAATCACATCCATAGGCTTGATTCACAGCTCATAGTACATTGAGTAGCCACTGATACACACAATCAAATACCAAACATTTAGACATAACAGTACTTAGTCACATTACAATTAATTATTTTCTCACTTTGTATGTAGTTTAATTTATTTTGAGTGTTTTAATATCTTTGGATTTCTCACCCTTCCTCCCTTGATTGTGTTGCTCTCCCACTCACTCTCCAGTATGAATTTCTCTCTCTCTCTGTAAGCTAAACACACTGGTGCAGAGTTTGCCTTTTCTTATGCATGGAGTTTTCAGCTCATTTTCATTGGCCCCAACACTATCATCCTCATAACTGGTAATGAACCAGAAAGAAGTTTCCCTTTTGGGTCAGGACTTTGATGTTGGTCACAAGCTCACACTGGCAGTGATTTCCCCAAATTGGCCAATTGGTGGCCAGAGGAGAGGTTTGCCATTGTTTAAAGATGACTGACATACAGTCAAAGCTGCTTTTAAGAGGCTCTCCAACACTGAAAAGCAGTAGCCTGCAGTTCAATTATAGACAGCACCTCCATTCTGAGGCTCCCATTCTCCTTCATTTAGTCTTTAAATTTAAACATTCCCTCTGTACCCAATGCACCCAGACAGCCTCTCCTCAGGGCGACCTGCAGCTGCAGCTGAAAGCAGACAAAAGTGGAGAGCATCAGAAGTTGTTTGGAGCATAAGCCCCTAATTTGTCACCAGTAGCTGTTTCCAGACAACTTGCCTGTTCCCAGATGCCTTGGCAGGGGTGGGAGCAACTTGCAGCTTCCAATCTTGCCTTTTACGAAGCGGCACAACAGTGGCATGGACCAGCCAGCTCATTGGCTCTTGGTATGCATTTTCTTGCCCACCCTTCCCCACACTCATCCCTGTTGGGGCCTAAAAGTCCTGCTCGGTGTTTTTGAATTGCTGAGAGACTAGCAGGGCATGGGCAAATGGCTTGGTCACAAGCCACAGCAACCAGGATGTTGTGCGTGTACAAAGCACGCAAAGACAAGTTCCTCCCAGGTCTCCAGTAACAGCATTCAGGAAACCAACTTCCCATTCCTACAGACTTTCGCCCCCAGTGGGACAGTTGGGAATCCCGGGTGCTGTTGCAACTTTGAATTGAAGAACAATGTTAACAGAAGTAGTTCAGTCCAATTAATATCCTGAAACAATTCACAATAGTGATTGGGGGAGGGGAATTATTATTCCCAATAATAAAATAACATAGCATGTACTAAATGGAATTGCTATGTTTCAACTCATTAAAAAAGTTCTAATTTGATAAAATGACAAGGTAAGCAAGACAGTGATTAGAATAGCATTTTACTTCTTGGATTCGAGATCCAATCCAGCACAGATGAAACAAAATGCCTATCTCCCAGACAATGCTTAATGGATTCTAAATGAAGTATCTTTGGGCAGCTTTAACATTAATTTTTGCTATCAATGGAAACACCAGGTTTGCTGGGAAAAAGCAAAGTGTCACGGAAATTGATTTAAAACCTTTCCAGACTTCACTATTGGGCCACCAATTCTTAAAGATGTTATGCCCCATGTCTCAAGATATAATACAATATTTAATTATCTATGTTGGATTACAAGTACAAAAATTACAAACTGCAGACTGACCATTGCTGATCTGATAAACGGTCTACAAAATTATGAAAGGCATGGATGGGGTGCACAGTCAGAGACTTTTTCCCATGGTGCAAACCTCTTGTAATTGACCATAAGAGGGCACAGGTTCAAGGTAAGAGGGGGAAAGTTTAGAAGTGACATCTGAGTAAAGTTTTTCACACTTAGGGTGCTGGATGCCTGGTACACATTGCCAATGGAAATGACAGAAGGGGGCACGAAAGCAATGTTCAGGGCATATAGATAGACACAAACGGAAGGTGAACAGAGGGATAGACACCATGTATTGGCAATGTGGGTCTAAATGATGAGTGGAATCAGGCTTGATGGGTCAAAGGGCCTGTTCTTGTGTTATATGTTCTTTTTTGGTTCAGCTTTTACTGTACCTATCTTCCTTTCTTCACATTTCCAGTAATTAAATAATAATTAGATAGTTTGCTCAATTTATTTAGAACAGATTATAAGAAATGTAAAAAAAATGGTGCAATGGGGAGTACTCTTCTGAGATTGTCTTTCTATGCATTGTTTGAATAACATATGGAAAGCCCTGATCTTCATTTATATCTCATTACAATAGAAAGGCTTACTGTGTTACAGTAATAATAAGTGAGCACATTTAATTTTCAAGCAATGTTAGTTGACATTTTAATTCACTTAAACATTTCTACTGAAACTTAATCATCAGCCTTGAATCAGTGCTAGTGCTTTAATCTCTGAGGAGTTGTCAGTGGCTTCAAATCCAACATTTGAGCATGTAGTTTAAACTAACACTTCAATACTGTGAGTGCCACACTGTCTGAAATACTATGGCTGGTATTTTCCGCTCCCATGAGCATCCAGCAGGTTCAGTGATGGGAGACTATATTTTCCATTTCTTATGGAAAATATCACAAGAAGACCAAAGTTGGTGTAAAAGCTTGTCATGATTGTCCACCTTTATCAGTGACTGCTCTTTGACTCGGGGTAGCAATTCTGACTGCAGGTGACCAGCATTTGACTCAGGGATGATTAGGCTTGACTCGAGAGAAAAAGGAGCAGCGCTGAAGTGACCGGAATAACAGTGGAAAGGTATTGGGGGTCAAGCCAGTGCAAACTGAGTGGAAGATTCCAGGATGCTGCGGTGGGGGGGTTGTTGGCTGCGTAGATTCCAGGGACCAGTGTACAAAGAGGAAGACTCCAGGCTTTTGGGCAGAAGTGTTCTGGCTACCTATGGGAAAACTGGAGGGTAGCAGGGGGAGGGAGGGGAGATCGGGAGGACATTGCAGGGTAATGGCAGGAAGCTGAAGAATGTTGGATACCAGGGAGACTGTCAAGAATACAGTTCCTGAAGTTGCCTCCTGCTCTGGGCCACGGCTTCTTAGAAAGACTTCACAGAAGAACAAGAAGCCTTGGGTAGAGCAGTGGGTGAGTGGTCAATCATTACAGAATGACAGTTTCTCACAATTCTGGGGAAAAAGTGGGTGCTTCTGAAGGTAGGTTGACAAGGGCAAGGCTAATGGAAAGACATGTCAGTGATCATTATCACACTACAGCTGAGACTTTTTAGCTGCAAAGTGAATTGGCGTGTCTGGAATCTAACCAGTCATGCAACTAGTCAAGCACCATTTATGCATGCAAGTGCCATTGATTACTGCTCAGCATTTAATCTTTGGTGCATTGACTTCCAAAATTACTGACTGCCATGGAGTGTCTGTACTATTGGCCGAATAGGAAAGCAAATCCATTCCCTTAGAGAGTTGACAATAGCATATCGCCTGAGCTCAGTGAACTTAACTCTTGGCTCAGCTGAGATGTGTATTGATAAGTGCTCCCCAAAGATCAGGTTGACCACAAAGCCTTGGAGTAAAGTTTGAAACAATGCTCATGAGAGCTCAGGGTAGAGTGGCCAAGACTGTGGGGTAAGAGTAATGTGGGCTTTGCACAACTAGTGTGCAATGAAGGACTGGGATCATCAATGCAATGACCAGGACATGACTTTCAGGGTTTTGAGAGGCAGCTTCAGATGATAAGCGGGTCTTAGAAGACAGACACTAACTTAAAATTTCTGTCTTTGATACATCAGTGAGGAGAACGTATGAAACAAGAAGCCTGGTTATTTCGCTGTCATTTTACTTTCTCATAGGCAGGAGAAAAGATGTCATTGGCAGTGCTGGCTTACCCAAGGCAGGAGCAGAACCATGAAGGTGAAGGGACGACAATGCCTGCTCCACATACAAAGCATGAAGCCCAGAGAACTATTATTCAGAGTTACCTCGCAAAAAATAGTGTGCAGATGGCACCTAACTTACCTGCAGATGTTGAGAACCACTCTCATTGAAGACTACACATGTCCAGGGAACTAGCTGGTCACATCTATTACCTTCTAATGTATTTGGTGCCACAAAGACTTGGAGGGCATCCAATGCCAGTGTCGCTGAAAGTTACTATAGTCCTCAATTCTTATACCAGTGGGTTCTTCCAATGCTCCACAGGTGACCTCTGTAGGATTTCATAAGCCTCCATACAAATGCATCCAGGAGATGAGCAAAACCAGGGCACACAACTATGTTCATTTCGATTGGAATCAGGCAAGTCAGGATGTAACAACAATGGACTTTGGCAAATCTCTAGCTTTTCAAAGGGACAGGGTGCCATCACAGTCAGCAGGGGCAATCTTAATAAAAATATCGTAAGTGTCAAACAAGCGTGCAAACTGGACAGAATCATACCTATTTTCTGGGCGAGCTTTCAAACATGATCTTATGCCATCTAGTGCTAAAAAGAGGCATTGTGTAATTCTTGATAGCAAAGGGGAGTGGATGGAGTCTATTCTCACCAGAAAGAGGGCTGATGATTGCCAGAGTGTAGCATTGTGCATGTGCTGAATCCCAATGCTGTTTATAAGGGTATACAATTAATGCCTTGGGAGATATCTCAGTCATAGAATCACAGAGTCATAGAGGTTTTCAGCATGCAAACAGGCCCTTTGGTCCAACTTGTACATGCTGCCCATTTTTTTAAAAACCCATAAGCTAACCCAATTGCCTGCATTTGGCCTGTATCCCTCTTTTCTCATCGTACCCATGGAAAAAGACAAAATTGTACCCATTTCTACTACTACCTCTGACAACTTGTTGCAGACACTCACCATTCTTTGTGTGAAAAAATTGTCCCTCAGGACACTTTTGTATCTTTGACTTCTCATCTTAAATTACGTCCTCTAGTTTTAGAGTTCCCTATCTTTGGGGAAAGATATTGACTACCTGGTTGATCTGTGCCCTTCATTATTTTATAGAAGTCTATAAGGTCACCCTCAGCCTCTTATACTCTAGAGAAAAAAGTCCCAATCTTTCTAGCCTCTCCTTACACCTCAATCTATCAAGTCCCGGCAGCATTCTAGTAAATCTTTTCTGCACTCTTTCTAGATTAATAATATCCTTTCTGTAATAGGGTGACTAGAATTTCACATAATATTCCAAGTGTGGCCTTACCAATGTCTTGTACAACTTCAACAAGATATCCAGTTTATTTCCCAGGCTTTTCCCTGCAGCCCTTCTTAAACAAAGGCACAACATTTGCCACTCTCCAATTTTCAGCCACTCACTCATGACGATTGATGATTCAAATATCTTGGCTAGGGGACCCAGAATTTCTTCCTTAGCTGCCCAGATTATCCTGGGATACATTTCATCAGGTCCTGGGGATTTATCTATCTTGATGCACTTTAAGACTTCCAACATTCCTTCTCTGTAATATGTATACTCCTCAAGACATCACTATTTATTTCCACAAGTTCCTTAACATCCATGCTTTTCTCAACAATAAATATTGATGAGAAATATTCATTTAGAATCTCACCCATCTCTTGTTGATCCTTAAAAGGCCCTACTCTCTCCCTAGTTACTCTTTTGCCCTTTATGTATTTGTAGAAGCTCTTTGGATTCTCCTTTGCCTTCTGTGCCAAAACAACCTCGTGTCTCCTTTTGTCCTCCTCATTTCTTTCTTAACTCTGCTCTTACATCCCCTATACTCTTCTAAGGATTTCCTTGATCCCAGCTGCCTATGCATGTCATGTGTCTCTTTCTTCTTCTTGAGGGCCTCAATATCCAAGTCTTCCAAGTTTCCTTACTTCTGTCAGCCTTGCCTTCATTCCATGAGGAATGTGTTTACCCTGAACCCTGGTTAACAAACTTTTGAAAGCGTGCCACTTACCAGAAGTCCCTTTGTCTTCCCCAATTAATTTTTGAAAGTTCCTGCCTGATACAATCAAAATTGGCCTTGCCCCAATTTAGAATTTTAAGTGTTGGGTCAGACCTGTCATTCTGTATGGCTATTTTAAAACCAATAGAAATCTGGTCACTGGTCCTAAATTGATCCTTCACGAACACTTCTATCACTTGCCCTTCCTTATTTCCCAAGAGGAGATCAAGTTTTGCCCTCTCTCTAGTTGGGCTATCACATACTGAATGAAAAGTTCCTCCTGAATACAATCAACAGATTTCTCTCCATCCAACCCTCTAATACTATGGCTGGCGCAGTCAATGTTGTGAAAGTTAAAATCTCCAACTATTACCACCCTATTTTTCTTAGAGCTATCTGTAATCTGCTTACATATTTGCTCCTCAATTTCCCACCAGCTATTTGGGGGCCTATAGTACAACCCTATCAACCCTATGAATTCCCCCTTCTTATTTCTCAGTTATATCCATACAGATCAGTGGCCGAACCCTTGGATATATCCCGTCTCAGTACGGCTGTGTTGTTTTCCTTGATCAAAAGTGCACCTCCCCATCTCTTAACTCCTGTTCCATCTTTCCTATAGCATCTGTACCCTGGAACATTGAACTGCCAGTCCTGTCCCTCCATCCAACTCTCCAGTATCCCTCCCACTGGCCGTTGCTGCCCCTGTCCTTGCTACCATCCCTGTTGAGCACCACACTGCTCGGCCAATTACTACCCCCGTCCCGTCCCTCCTCCAGTCGATTGCCGCCCCATTAATCCCCAATTGCAGAGTACACAGCCCCCTCCCTCCCTTCAGCCTTACCCCTTTAGGATACGCTCCTCTCATTCAGGCTGTGCCTAATGGAGTCTCTTTAGCACTCACCCCAGGCTGGCATTGCCCAGGAGAAACTGATCCTGACCACCCAGGGGGCCGCAACTGCCTGCAGTCCCACCGACAAGGCCATCATGTTTGATCTCCATTGCTGAGAACCATATGTGATCCTTGCTGATGAGGACCTCCAGCAGCAAGTCCATTAAGGGCAGCGAACGTAGACAATTCTGTCCTAGGCTCATTAATAATATTTAAATTCTGATTTAGCCTTGACGCAAGGCTGATCATGATGCTGCAAGAGGCTAGAAATTGGGCATGAACCTGTTTTCTTACCTCTCGTGATCTTACCAGCTTGCCATGCTGATTGCTTGGCAGGACATTCTAGTAAGATCACCCCAGAGAGTCTTAGAATACAAAAAGAGGCCCTTCAGCCCATTGTATCAGTGTTGGCCATCAAACACCTATTAATTCTAAACCTATTTTCCAGCACTTGGTCCATGCTATGGCATTTCAAGTGCTCATCTAAATGTTGTGAAACTTTCTGCCTCTATCACCCTTTGAGAAAGTGAGTTCCAGATTTGCAGCATCTTCTGGGTGAAAACATTTTTCCTCAAATCACCTCTAAATCTCAAGGTCATTATCTTAAATCTATGCCCTTTGTTTAGTGACCACTCTACTAAGGGGAAAAATTCCTTTCTAAGTCCTTCATTATTTTGGATATCTCAATCAGGTTCTTCTTGAGCCTTCTCTGACCTAAGGAAAATGATCCCAGCCCAGCCAGCCTCTCTTTGTGGCTGAAATGTTCCAGTCCAGGCAAGATTCTGGGTGAATCTCTTCTGCACCCTCTCTTGTGCAGTACATCCTTCCTATAGTCAGCAACCAGAACTGCACAACGTACTGCACAGTGGTCTAGTTAGTGTTTTATACAGCTCCATTATATCTGCCCTACTCTAATATTCTATACCTCATCTATTAAAAGCAAGCGTCCCATACGTTTCTTTAAGCACCTTATCCACCTGTCCTACTGCTTCCAGGGATTTCTGCACGTGTTTCATAGCGTCCTACTGGTCATTGTATATTCCCTTGCTTTGTTGTCCTCTCAAAATGCATGACCTCATGCCTTTCAGGGTTAAATTCCACTTGTCACTGTTTTGCCCATCTGACCAACACGTCAATATAATACTATAATCTAAAGCTTTCCTCCTCGGTAATTACCATACCATCAACTTCCATATCACCTGCGAACTTACTGATCACACCTTCTACTTCCACATCTACACCATTAATGTAAATGGCAGACAGTAAGGGACCTAGTACTGATCATTATGATACACCACTGGATACAGGCTTTGAGGCAAAAGAAAACCTTTGACCATCATCCTCTGCCTCCTGTCATTAAACCAACTTTGGATCCAATTTGCCAAATTGCCCTGGATCCCATGGGCGCTTACTTTTTTGGCCATGCGGGACTTTCTCAAAAGTCTCCTATGCGGAACTTTCTCAGAAATCTTAATGAAGTCCATGTAGATTATATTAATGGTATGCCTCATCTAAACACCTAGTCACCTCCTCAAAAAATTCAATCAAATTTTTTAGACACTACATCAGCCTGACAAAGTCATGTTTACCATCTTTGATTAATCCTTCCCTTGCCAAGCAGAAATTAATTAATTTCCTCAGAATTTTTTCCAATCATTTCCCTACCATTGATGTCAGTCTCTGACTTCTAGTTGCCTAGTTTATCCCTCCTTCCTTTCTAATTAATAGTCATAGAGTCATAGAGATTTACAGCATGGAAATAGGCCCTATGGCCCAACTTGTCCATGCTGCCCAGTTTTACTACTATGCTAGTCACAATTGCCCACATTTCGCCCTCTACACCCATCTTATCCATGTATCTGTCTAAATATTTTTAAAAAGACAAAATTGTAGCCACCTCTACTACTACCTCTGACAGCTCTTTCCAGATATTCACCACCCTCTGTGTGAAAAAAATTACCCCTCTGGACCTTTTTGTGTCTCTCACCTTAAACCTATGCCCTCCAGTTTTAGATTCCCCAATAATGGTACCACATTAGCTGTCCACCAGTTCTCTAGTCTTCTGGCACCTCTGCTGTGGCTAGAGAGGATTTGAAAATTAGCACAAGAGCTTCTCCTGCAAACTCCTGCCTTTTCTCCCACAGCAGCCTAGGATACATTTCATCTGGACATGGGGATTTATGCACTTTTAAGTCCGTGAAAACTAATATCTTCCAGCACCCACTTGGAAGTCTGCAAAGTGGCCTCCGTTTGAGTTTCCCATTCCATTGGGCTACAAAAGCAGCACACTGGCTTGGGAAAAATCACCTCCCATGTTTTCAGTCCCCCAGCTAAGTAAACCCACTTGCTATTTTATGATCTTATATTTCCCCTTACGACCCATAACTTTTAAAGGTAACAGATTCCAAGATTGCTTTAATTACATTTATTCCATTTTCTGCAGTTAAATTTTAATTCTTAAAGGTACAAATTATCATCTAAAACTAAAAGGTGTCTTTTAAAACACATGGACCATGAACTTAGTATTCACAGCAAAGCTACAATTTGGATTATATAACTAGTTAAATTATCTATTTTGATATTTTTATTCTGGTTGGCTGGAGGCATGAATAAATTTAGATATTTACAGAGACAAGGCTACAATGCATGAACCTCCCAAATAGCATGTGACATGAACCTATACCCACACCTCTTCAATCATGGCCATGCACAAATCGTGCATAAAATTAACAATGTGCATTTATATAGGGTGCTAACAGAACAAAGAACAAAGAACAAAACAGCATGGGAAACAGGCCCTTTGGCCCAATGAGCCCGCATCGCCACCTCGATCTTCCCACTTCTACCCATGATCCCTGTCATCCCTGTCTATGTTTATAGATCTATGCATTAGAACCAAATTTGAATGTTATGTTTCAGGAAGCTTCACAAGAACATGATCAGACTAAATTTCACACATAGCCACGTAAGTTCAGGTGACCAAATATAATGGCCACTATTGAACTAACTCAAATCACATTAACCTCTTTGGCTACATTTGAGTAAAGATATCAGCCATAATAATTACAAACTGCCCAGGGATTAGATGACAATGCACTAGGGAATACAATCTTTCCATTCATCTTCAGTCCTGAATGAGAGGCACTTCCATTTTGATTTAGAGCCCACCCAACATTTGTCACTGCCGTGTGAAATTAAGATGATTTAGAGATTAATCAGTTAAAACTGAAATTCCATGTCCAATTATTCATCTTCAGATTCTCATCTGTAGCAAGACTGGTTTCAACTATTTGTGGGACCCATCTGCAGCTAGCAAGGAGTGTTTGGTGCAGAATTATCCAGCTGAAAAATATTGGTAGATAGCAGATGTCCCAATTAGTAACTTGTCATGGTTGATGGAAGGAACAGAGCTTTTTCCTCAAAAATCCTGCATGTTTTCTCGATTTTAGGTCACTAGGGTTCATAAAGAAAAGTCCAGTTCCCTGAAGACATATCAGAAACTGCCTAATTAGAAGTTCTCATTTGTGACAGGTGAGAACCACCTACAAGCAATGTACTCACTTGTTCGCTCCCAAGAATTCTGAAGTGATGCACTTCCTTAATCAGTGAATCTGGGCAGCCAGCTGTAAAACAGTGCAAAGGAAAATAAGATTGACAAGGAAAAATTTTGTTTGTCACACTTTAGCTGGTTAATACTAAGAGTAAAAAAGAATGTGCTCTTTTCAATCTGTTAATCATATCCAGTTAGTATTGCATGATGATTTATAATTCTGGACTTTATTGAAGTATTATTGAATGCAATCTAATTGTTTATTTTATCTTTTTTAGTGCAATCTAATTATTTCTAATCTTTACACATTCAACTGAGGCTGTGATAATTTGTTTTTACAAGATTATTTTATTTTTATTCATTACTGATTTACTTCTATGTCTGCAACGTCTAATATCATTTACTTTCAAATATTAGGCGTTTCAGATAATCTAACTGAAGCTCACCTTCAGTTGTTTCATCAATGACCTTCTTTCCATCATTAGGTCAGAAGTGAGGCTGTTCACTGATAATTACTCAGATAATGAAACATTCCCTGTCTATGTACAGGAAGACCAGAACAACTTCCAGGCTTGGGTTGATAAAATTTTGCCATGTAAGTGCCAAGCAACGACAACCTCCAGAAAAAAAGAGTGAACCTAATTATCTTCTTCAATAGCATTACCATTGCTGAGACCTCACCTTCAACATCCTGGGAACTGAAGTGAATTGGACTAACTGCATTAGCGTATAGTAGGTGGCTGGGTGTTTTTTGAGAAAGTGACTCTCCAAAGCATCTCCATCACCTACAAGTCTCATTCATTGCATAGTGTTCAGTAATATTCATGATTTCTCAGATACTGCACTGAAGTAGTTAGTGTCCATCTGAAGAAAGACCTGGACAAAGTTCAGGCTTCAATTAATAAGGGGCAAATGACATTCATGCCAAATGCCAGGCAACGACCATCTCCAATAAGAGGGACAGAAACCATTCTCCCTTGACATTCAATAGCATCATCACCACTGACTCCCTCACATTAACAGCCTGACAGTTATCATTAACCTGAAACTGAACTGGATTAGGCATATAAATATAATGGCTACAAGAGCAGTTCAGAGACTGGAAATACAGCAAAGAGCAGCTCGCATCCTGATTCCCCAAAAACTGCCCACTTTCTCCAAGACATAAGTTAGGAGTGTGAGGGAATACTCTGTACATGTTTGGATGAGTGCAGCTCCACAACACTCAAGACAGTGGCAGAACAAGGTAGGCCACTTGATCAAGCACCTCATCCACCACCATCTCAAACATTCATTCCCTCACCACCAATACACAGTGGCAGCAATTTGTGCCATATACATGATTCACTGCAGCAAGTTACCAAGATTCCTTTAACAGCATCTTCCAAACTTGAGACCTCTACCATTTAGAAGAACAAGAACAGCCAATGCATGGAAACACCACCACCCGCAAGTTCCCCTCAAAGCCACAAGCCATCCTGACCAAACCATCCACCATTTCTTCACTGTTGTTGGATCAAAATCCTGGCTCTCCCTTCCTAACAGCATTGTAGGTGCATAATTACAGCACATGGCTTGCGATAGTTCAAGGGAGAGGCTCACCACCCCCTTCCTGCCTGCCTCTTTTTTATTTTCCTATTTTTCTCCTCTTGCATTGTACGGGGGTAGGACCTGGCTGGGCTTGTTGTCAGTGCAGACTTGATGAGCCAGATGGCCTCCTCCTGCACCGTAGATTGTATGATTCTATGATTCTAAGCCATCTATTCCTCTTTGGTGGTATTTGTCCCTTTATTGTTCCCATTCAGCTTCCATTTTTTCTGTCTACTGGCATCCACTTCTCCCATTCCTGCTCCAATGACCAGTTCATCAGCACAGATTCTTGTTGAGTGTAGAATATTACAAGATCTGGGCATTTTATTATATTGTCTCCTCTGTTGGATTCTCTGTTGGAAAGTGTCAGTAAAGTTAGTTCAATAATGGTAGCCTATATTTGAACAGGTTAGACTTACTCAGGACAATAGACCACAGAAAGATGGTGATAAAATGGGTGGAATTTTCTTTTAAGCACTGTGGAATATTGTGACATATTCTGTACTGTAGGGTTTCTATGATTTGTGATTCTATGATTTTTGGAACTCCAGAGCTAGTTTTAAGAACTTTGAGCAATTTGAAAGATTGTTCCTTGTGCACATGATTTTCAAGTACACAGTGAGTCAGCACAGTATGTAATTGAAAAACATAGCACTGAAGACATACATAGGCACAATGACGGCGTTCCAAAGAGGGCTGGTGTAATTATGAACAAAGGTCACACATTTGAATGAAAGTGAATAAAAAATGAGATGAGGGTAAAATAAATGCTTCCTTCACCATGACAGGGCCAGATGCTTTTGAGGTAGTATCAAACCTGTGTTGCCCATGAGGTCTCCTACTATGGAATACATTGAAATTAATGAATTTATAGACTCACGTTACAGCATGGCTATGAATGAAATTGCACTGAGTAATGTTTCATGAAAGAAAGCAGTTGCCAAGTGAGACATTTGCAGATTACATTCTCAAATGAAAGAAATTCTATCGGCACTTTGGGTATGGTTTAAAACTAGAAACTGAGACAGTTATGTAGAAATCCTAAAGAATAATACAATCCAAATCAAGCTTTTTAAACAGAGGTGGACATAGTAGGGGGACAGCAATGAAGTCACAGCCGTGGAAATGGCCGAAAGAGATAGTTGCAAATTGCAAGGGAATTCTTTTCCTGAGCTGGCAAGGCACGACTATCAGATTTCAGTGAATCCCAGGCCACTGCTGCAAAATTTGCACCAGTCTGAGAGTCAGAAACTTAAATGCTAGTCAACCTTTCAATTGTCCTCATTTCCTGTCAGTGTTATGCCTTTGGGGAAGTCCAGATGGCATGTAGGAGGAAATAGTAATATTCCACAGGTGGTGATAATGCATCAGGTTGAGGTTGTGGTAGCTCTAAAGCTATTTTTGGAGTCTGACAGTCCTCAAATGCGCATATGATAGATGTGAGAATAGAAGTTGATGTTATCGAGCTGGAAGATCAAAAGTTATACTCAGTCTGGGAACAAGAAAAAACAGCACATGTGAGATCAGAATAACAGGGCTGAAGATGAGATTCCAGCACTCAGTAGAAATAGAAAGTTGGAGATATAAATTTACTTTCATCATTGGTAGTGCTGCATCAGGTCTGTTATCTCAAAAGCAAATTCCCCAAAACTCGTAAGTCACAATCTCTTACACAAAACTGGCATGAAACTGATCAGTTATTCCAATAATAGTATTTCAGTGTTAGGTGGAAGTTACAGTGGAACATAATGATTCATTATGGTAGTAAAAAGAAAGAATAAAGTCTCCTTAATGGGAAGGAATTGGTTTAATACGATATGTTTAACTGGGGCGAGTTATTTCAAATAATGATCAGTAAGTATATGCTTGACGATGAGGAAGTAGTAGGAGAGCATGAATTGATCTTTCAGCAAAGACAACCAAATGATAAAATTAGGTAGCACAGGCCAAAGATAAAGAACAATATACAGCCCCACATTTTGCAAGGCTAAGCCATTGCCTTATGTACAGATGGAGGGAATAGGTAAAAAGCTGTTTTTTTTAATGTTTTTCACTTTCCTCTTTGTTGGGGAGGTGTAAATAAAGTTAGCTAAATAATAGTTGTCTGCATTTGAACATACATTAGTCCTACTGAGCATTCTCTGCATTAAATATTGGTATTCTGGTCTCCACTATAATTAAAATTTGAGGTAGAAAGTGGCTCATGATAAAAAACCTTCTGTACTTTGAATATATTTTCATGTAGAGCAACATAATTTTCATTATGATTATGTGATATGATTTAATCTTTAATCATTTCCAGAGAATTAAATACGTGACTCAAAAGAGTGGTGTGGAAAGAAGGGGTTTTGATTCATGGGGCACTGTCATCAGTGCTCAGGGAAAACTGAGCTAATCCGCTGGGGTGTATTCCATCTGAACTGGGCTTGGACCAGTGTCATTGCCAATCTTATATCTCAGGCCTGTGAACAAAACTTTAAGATGAGATGCAGGAGAGGGCTTGGATGAAGGGAGATTAAGAAATCCAAAGAGAAAGGTTGAGATGTCAGAATAGTATAAAGGGTAAAGACAGAGTAGGACAGGAAGGCACATCAGCGGGTGAGGTTATTGCAGGGAATAGAAGTAAAAAAAGTGAAACGAAAGATGCTCTGAGCGCACAAAACATTCGATAAAATAGATGAATTAGTAGCTTACTGAGATGTGGTTAAAAGATGATGAAGATTGAATACCTAATATTTTGGAAAAACAGACAAAATTGCAAAGGAAAAGGGGTAACCCTGTTAGAAGAGGGTTACATATGGGCCTGAATCTTACAGTCATTCCAGGTCTTTCACACATGATCGAAACTGAAACTTCATTGAAGAATTCAAGAATGTTGCAGTATTGGAGGGGCTACTTTTTGGACAATATCCACCCAAATGAGGTGAAGAAAAAGGCCTCATGAGAACTGAAGATGCATGACCTCTGAGAAATCTGTATGAAGCGTTCTGTGGGGTAGAGGTGTGTGCATTTAGAAAGGCTCCACTCACTGGGTCAAGACAGACTCCTGTCTCTGGTAGTGGGCACTTTAGCCTTGGACTTCTATCTGGAACATGCTATTGACCAGAGACATATGCTACGGGCTGGCCAGCCCCATGCTTCTCCCACTTGCTCCCAATTGGATCCCCGCACTGTTCTCAGCTGTTATAACCGGGGGGGAGGCAATTCCACTGGAACATCACCAAAAACAGCCCTCCTGCAGTGGCTGGTGGTGAAAAGACGTAAAAATAACATCCTGAGAATGGACTTTGAGTAAAATCAATTTTCATTCAAAAACCACTAACGTGGTTCTAAACATCAATAGCCCAGTGTGACAAAATACCCGTGACCCTCAATAGAAAAAGGGAAGAGGCTGATTTCTGTTTGATAGATAGTCACGTTGCTATATCTGAACATATAATTTTTTGTGATACTGGAGTTCTGACAAATCATTCCCATTCTGTCTGAAGAGTGAGGCAGTAACGTCTTGCCTATTACAAGAGTTGTCAGAGAGGAGTGTGCAGGGCAGGTGCCTGTAATGATGATAATTTTCCTTTCCTTTCACTGATATGTTCTGTCCACTTTCCTGATCCGCACCTTAAAAACACTGGAGGTCACCTTGGCGATTTTGTTGGTCTCTTACATGTGAGTATTGTCTTGATACTCACAAAGCAACGTAGCTTCTTGGACTTTCCTATCACAAGATATGGCATCTTTTTGGTGCCTTTCAGGTTGGCACAGATCAGTGACATGTTCCTTGCTCTGCTTTCCACCATTACATGTTTCACCTTTAAGCATTAAAAAGCAGGTAAAAATGTCTGCATTCACCCCTGTTGAAAATGTCTCATGGTGCTCATTATTTCAAGATGTGGGAAGGACTGTTTGGAGCCAATTATCTATTATTGCTGCTGAAACCACCGTAACCTCACCATTTACAGTGCAGCAGATGATTCCATGCTTGTTTTAAATTGGTCCAGTCATCTGTCGCTGTGGTTGAATGCCATGTGTCCCAGCTTCTTTAGCAAAGCATCTTCCCTTTCCTGCAGGATTGGAATAGAGACA
This sequence comes from Sphyrna mokarran, assembly GCA_024679065.1. Taxonomy (NCBI): domain Eukaryota; kingdom Metazoa; phylum Chordata; class Chondrichthyes; order Carcharhiniformes; family Carcharhinidae; genus Sphyrna; species Sphyrna mokarran. Next base: position 23,178,919 of record JAGIQG010000012.1, on the reverse strand, counting down.
GGAATGTTCTCTGTTCAGGCAGTTTTCAGCCACCTTAGTAGAGCTTCATCAACATCGGGACAGGTAACCATTCTCACCTTTTCCTTTGTTGGAGAGAATGCTTGTTTGTTGAACTTTTCCAAGATGTTTGCCTTATGTTTCTGAATGAGATAAACTCAATGTGGGATTTCCCACTCTTTTATGATGTCCACTTTCTATTTAGTGCTACAGTTTTCCGCGTGCTGGGTCAACTTCACTGTCTCTCCAATCAACAACACGTCTGACTTCCTCAGTTTTAGCCAACAGGCTTTGCACATCCTTTCACAGGAAACTCTCAATGTCAATGATGGCTAATCCAGTGCACCATGATTTTGTGTTCTTGCCTCCCAGTACAGGGTAGTTTGATCAGTTTAAAAGGCATTTGAACTTCAAAATGCAAAGTTAGTGGAAGAGGCTGCTTCAGCTGACCATGCAGCTACAGGGGAGTTGCCCAAGTTACTCCAGGAATATACTGAGGAGAGAGGCTACCAGGTAGCATAGGTCTTCTACCTAGATGAAAATGGCCTGCTCTGGAAGAAAATGCTAAATAGAACTTATACATCCAAAGGAAAAAAGATAGCTTCTGGTTTTAAAGCTGCAGAAGATAGGCTAATACTCCTATTAAGTGTCAATGTGGCTGGTTTTAAATACAGTCCAATGCTGATTTATGGGTCAGAAACACTCAAGCTTCTAAAGGGAAAAATAAACCTCATCTTTTGGAAAGCTAACAGCAATGCCTATGTCACAGCAGACGTTTTTGAAGGCTGATTTGAAAATTGCTTTCTGTCAGAGAGTTAGGGCTAAGCTGAGAGAAAACAAACCTGCCTTTCAAGATCCTATTAATCCTCAATAATGCACCTATATATTGGCACTCTCTTGTAGAAAGCCATCCAGATGTTGACGTATTGTTTTCACTCCCAAATATGACCTCACCAGTACAGCAACGCACCAGTAGGTCATTGCATCCTCCAAGGCTTACTACACCCGTAAAAGCTTCAAGCACTTTCTGAGAGTGTCATTTTGAGTTAATGGTCCTCAGGATCATTGACACAATTTAAATCCAGAGAAAATCAAAAAATGTGATTCTCTACGGAGAGATCACATTTCCAAATTTTTCATGCTCCTCGCCAGAGAAATCATGACATTCATAGACACAGAGGTTGGGAACCTCATTTTAATGTAATTATCCTGCACCCCACCCACGTCTTCCCTCCTTCACTGAGCAGCTTTTGAAAGGTGAGATTCAGTCAAGGGAATTTCCCTGGGGATGCAAAAGTATGTGTAGCTCCCAGGAGAGAGGGGCACGTTCAGGCAGACACTGTTCCCTGGCACAGGTTGACATTTCCCTGGCACAGGTTGGCACAGGACGGTCTTAACAGGGATCTTGGCTTCATGACACACTATCTGTAACCCCCGTAACTTGCCTGGGTTAGCAAAAAACCTCACTTACTGTGCTGTCTGGAGAAAATACACAATTCTCTAACAATGCTCAGGATCCCCTTCACACACATTGTTAGCCACTTTAACACTTGAATAGCAGGTTAGATGTAAGGATTCGCATTCTAATCAGCAATCTCTGACTGTCTGTACTGATGTGTGCTATTGCAGACCAGAACACTGCACTTGCCTGAGGAAGACACAAGAGTGTTGAAAGCTCGCTTTTTTACTATCAAATAAATCGGTTGGATTAATAATTTGTGTTGCTAAATTCTTACAGGTTGACATTGTCAGGTTGGCATTGCCAAATGGTGGAATCTGTTGTGGGAGATTCAGTGGCCCAGTCAGAAATCTATTGATTATTGGTAGGACCGGAAATCCTATTGGCAGGTGGGACTGGAAAATCTTGCCCATAGTGTTTATTGCCTCTATGTCTTTAATTAGTCAAATTTTGGGATAATGGGCCTTTCTAATTCACTCCTATCATGTAGTACGCTCACTGTTCACAAATTTGTCCTTTGTCAGAATTCGTGGGAATGCAACTCCAGCAAATAGGAGGACTTTATCGAATTTTGAATTAAGAGTTGATTGTGGCTGGTCTTTCATTTTATCCACTTTTTGTGGAAATTGCTCTTGGTAAATTGACTGTTGCATTTGCTTACATACCAGTAACTATTTCAAAAAGTTTTGCAATAGATATGAAGTACTGTGGGCTATCCTTATGAGACATTTGAAAATGCAAGTTTTTTATTTTGCTCTTTGGCAATGTGACGAAGATTCAGTTTGTTCTTTTAAACTAAAACAGTATGGTAGTAACACCAAATTCAACTCAGACCTTCTCTATGTTTAAAGCTAATATATCTTACCAGACAACTTGAATGAAGTGTTTATTTTGAAAGTTCCATATTAAATTACATTTAGTAAATGGTCTTGGAACACAGTGCCACTTTAAGTCAACTGTCACAGCTGATCTTCAATGGAAGGTTTGGAAACTCCAGTTAGATGGCCAAGATGAATGACAGGAATGGTAGTTATCAGTGACTGTTGGTACAATTATCGCCACATGACTACACTGATCTGCTACTTACGGTATTGCTGCTGTATAAATAGGTGTTTCAGTTTACCCAGGTTTCAGTTCTATATTGTAGGTTAAGGTTCACGTCAATTTTCCAAATAGGAAGCTCAATATAATTTACTAAAAGATAATCTTCTGGAAACGCTGAAACCTAAACTTTCAAGTGCAGGGAAATATGCTTTACTACATTGTTATCCACTTATCTTGGGGAAAGATTCTCAAAAGTGAATTCCAGACCTATTAAAGTCTTCCAGGTGGAAGAGTCACTGATTGAGCTGATACAAGTGGCAGGCATTTGGCAGCTTTTGATTCGTATAAATGGTGCAAAATTACTAACTGCAACCAATGTAAGAAGGGATCACTCAGCTTGTGGAGGGATTGAGACTTCAAAATGCCATCAATTTTGTCTTCTAATCTAAATTGCTACAACTTTCAATACCCAATTGGATTGTAACAAGCACATAACAGGCCTTCAGAAAAAAGCCACAGTTGAACAAAGATTTGTATGGAATGAAGGAGAAAGTGGTCTTTCTGTGGAAATTTACTATTGATTCAGAATGGTGAACTTCCCAGGTGTTCGCAGGAGTTAGAAAATTCAATTTTGCATCACAGTGTAAAGTTTATTGATTAGTCACAAGTAAGGCTTACATTAACACTGCAATTAAATTACTGTGAAATTCCCCTAGTCGCCACAGTCCAGTGCCTGTTCAGGCCAATGCACCTAATCAGCATGTACTTCAGACCATGGGAGGAAACCGGAGCACCCTGGGGAAACCCACGCAGACATGGGGAGAACGTGCAAACTCCATACAGATAGTGACCCAAGTGAAGAACCGAACCCGGAGCCTTGGCACCGTGAGACAGTAGTGCTACCATGCCACCTCGTGTGTAATGTTGTACATTTTTTCCAGGAAATCTAGAATATTGGCCAGAACTCTCTGACTTTGCCTGCAGTTAGGAGTCTATTTCGCTACAGTGAATGAAGGTTTGTCTGAGCTTCAAGTTCTCTGTTCTCGCTGACAGCAGTAGTGGGGCATGCGACACTAGAGAATTCTGGTCGTTGGCCAGAATTTTATCACCGTTCATGCCAGTGGGATTTTCCCATACTGCTAAAGAGAATGGAGATCTGGCCGGCGGCCAAATTCTTTGACCTTGCTGCAGCTGAAGTGCTGTTAACAGCTGGTAAGATAGTGCGTGCCCTTTATCTTTTAAAATATTCTTGCAATAGAAGCTTCTCACAGAAGAAAATAATGTAAATTGATATATTCCAGTCCTATTGATGGTGGTGGTGGTGGTGCTTGATGGTAAACATGTAAAACGTGAATAGCGAACATGGCACAAAAGGATAATAACAAGAAGTGTTTTCATAAACTGGGGAGAAGTGCAACTTTGTCTTATGTTTTTGGGTTCAAGTCCCAGTACAGTGACTTAAGTGCACACTCCAGGCTAGTAGTTCAGTGTAGTACTGAGGGAGTGCTGTACACTGAGAAATGCCATCCTTCATGTGAAAAAATATATTGAAGCCCCATTTGTTATTGGAAATGGACAAAAAAAAAAACAAGGTTATTATGTTAAATGAGAGTAGGGATGACCTGATCAACATTTGTTAACTAACATGACTAAATCATTACCTGGTCACCAAGTAAAATGTTGTTTGTGGAAACTTGAGTGCAAATTGGCTGCTGCTTTTCTAACTTAAACTAGTTTCTGCACTTTGAAACTGTTTTCTTGGCTGCAAAGCATTTTGGGACAATTAAGGTTGTGGAAGACATGACATAAATACAAGGTTTTCTCTTCATTTTGAATGAGATTATATATATAATGTTTAACTATAGATAAAAGCAGAGAAACTCTGACAATGAATTTATAATTTTGCTTTGGAGAGCAGTGATGTGTTTGAGTTTTTAAATTGTTATACAGTATAACAATTTGTTTTATTTTTTAAAATTTCAGTGTTTACTTCAGTTAGAAGATGTTACACTTGATCATGGTCCTAAATTTTGTAAATCCAGGTACTAAGGGCTTCCTAAAGGAACAAAACATCCTCCCACAAGAATCTCATTTTTAAGTAGTCAAAGTATATTTTCAGGGGGCAATATGCAACTGATTCTCTGAACTAAAGTCTAAAATTTGGCCACTACCCACAAAAATTTATAAATTAGAAGTTCGCTTCCCATAATTTTCCGATATACATGACCTGTGGGCTTAAATTGAATTTTTATAAAACTGGTCCTTCAGTGTGATGAGCACATCTCAGAGTGGTGAAGAAAAATACACAGTGAGTTTATTTCTCATGAATATTGAGAAAATTAACACTGCTGCCTTGCTTGTCAGATATCCACTTGTGAATGGGCCAAAGCTAATCCCAGCCCAACCTTATAACAAATAATTGCAAAATACTGCAGATGCTGGAATCTGACACAAGAACAGAAAAATGCTGGAAAATCTCAGTATCTCGTCTGATGAAGGGTCATCTAGACTGGAAACATTGGCTCTATTCTCTCCACGGCTGCTATCAGACCTGCTGAGATTTGTCAGCATTTTTCTATTTTTGTTTCAGTTCAACTTTGTTCAGAATGAACCAAATCTGGCTCCATCTTCTTATAATAAGTCTCACAACATCAAGTTAAAGTCCAACAGGTTTATTTGGCAATAAACCACTAGCTTTCGGAATGCTGTTCCTTCGTCAGGTGAGCATTCCAAAAGCTAGCGGCGCTTACTACCAAATAAACCTGTTGGACTTTAACCTAGTGTTGAGAGACTTCTTATTGTGTTTACCCCAATCCAACACCAACACCTCCACATCATATCCATCTTCTTATTTCAGCCTACTTCCCCCCCTGAGAGTTTGTTCAAATTCAACCCTCCCTGACTCTCAAATCAGGGCTTAAAAATCCCTATATTCCTCCTCAAATTCTTCTCTGTGTCCTGGAACCTAGACAGACACTCCTGTGCATTACTGAAGGAATGCTGCATTGGAGAAGTGGAGGCATTTTTGGATGAAGCATTAAGTCAAGACTTAGTCTGTGTGATTAGCTAATTTAAATTAATCTCATAGTAACAACAATAATATCTATTTATGTAATGCTTTTAACACTGTAAAACCTCTCAATGTGCTTTGCAGGAAAAGAAATGTCACCGAGCCCACAAGGGAAAAAGAGGATTGGTGACAGAGATCAGTTCTAAGGACAGTGTTAAAGAAGAAAAAGAGTTGGAGAACTTTGGAAAATAAATTCCAAAGTTTAAGGCCTGAGAAGCTGAAAGCAGGGTTGCCAGCGATGCAGCGATGACAATCAGCAATGCGCAAGAGATCTTAAACTTGTGTGTTTTGGTGAGGGAAGAACAGGTAGCTATTCTAGTGTTTTGGCACAATTTCTTTGCTCAGTCAATATTATCTGTTTATTATTCATATACAACACTAAGGTCCAATAAATTGTAAATGTCTAGAGACAGCAATGACCACAGTTCAAAAATCATTAGTTGGCTGTGAAGTTGTGTGAAATAACCCAAGGAATTGATAAATACTATGGAAGTGCAAATTCTGTCTTTCTCTGCCTTGAGGGAAGGCTAAATTAAAAATTAGCTTTTATGCCACGCTTATCTTTAAAAAGCAGCAAAAGCAGTCAGAAATTGTCTATTGTAAAATGATCAACAGCAACAACATCTTGCATTTATGTAATGGCCAGATTCTCCCGGCTTCAAGCAGTGCAGCAGGCTGGGAAACAACAATGGGAGGTCTTTAGCGAGGTAAGTGCGCCCAAAAAACAGGCTGGAAATATTCCCATTTTACTACTCGTTGGGCATTTAGTTTTATTTTGGGAGCATCTTGGCCAACTTGTTTCATAATTACATGCACCTCATTATAGCTAATCACTGAAAATACACAAAAGTACTCTATCTGGATTTTTGCATTGAAACCGCACACAGACATAATATGTATGCATATTTAAATATATGGTACATTTGGAATTTGCACATTCAGCTACCAAATTGCTTTCTTAAAATAGGGACATATATAAGGATCTCTGGTTAATTACAATTCACCTGGAAATTAAGATTGTGAAAAACTTCCAATAATAAAAAGATAAATGAAGTTTTGTCAAAATGTGTGAAGTTGACCAACACTCATGGATATAAAAAATATTTATTTGGGGTGTGATTCTCTGGCCCATTTACCACGAGCGCAAATCCCATTACGGCTTTTAAATCTTGCAAGAAGACCATAACAGCATTTGCAATGGTGAGATCTCAGGTTGAGATCTTCCCTGCCACCTCTTCCATCCTTCCCCCATCAGCAACATGATCAGCAATGCCAAGAAAGAACATGAACTTGATTTCCATGAATTAAAATTAATTAGGGAGGCTTTTTACTTTATTTTGTGTTCTGAGCCTGCTTTAAAAATGAAGCCACAATCTTTGAATCCCAGCTTTGTTAGCAGGTTTAGAGCCCACTCCCTCTGCTGCTTGTGAAATCCTTAGTAAGAATTTAGCAACACCAATTTTTAATCCAACCGATTTATTTGATAGTAAAATTGCGAGCTTTCAACACTCCGTGTCTTCCTCAGGCAAATGCCTGAAATCCTTGCCAGCACTTTGAAACTGCATAAAGTGCTGTCTGATCAAGGGAGGAAAGGTGTCTGTGAAGCCAGCAAGTTTCACACTGCTTTTCTCAACTGATCCAGCACAGTGCAATTTTGGGAAAATTCCGCCCATGAACTATATATCACAGAAGTGGGATTTCAAGATTTAACGGAGCTGTTTTCAATGATAAAACCATATTCACAAAAGCAGATGCACTTTACTTGCATAACTGTCAAAAGTAGGGATGAAATCTGACAGCCATATTGTGCAGATCTTTATGAATATACAGTAGGACTTGCTTTCTCTCAGCACCATACACCAAACCCTGAGATGTGTAATGGCACAATCACTTATTTTGCATGAGAATAAAAGTCAACGGTTTTGTGCACAAAGTATATTGAAAGATACAACTGTAATTGATATCTAGGCAGGAAGTTATGCTAAGCATCCAAGAATAGGATAGTTAGACAAAACTGGAGTCTGTTCATTATTAGTGTAATGTAACAACCCCACAACTCAGGATCTTTGCTCATTAAAGTGCAGATCATATTATTTCCCTGCTTAAATTACATTCTGAATCTGCAAATGCAGAGCTGGGTTTGTGCCAGCAACTAAGACCAAAACAAGAAATAATTATTTTAGATCGATAGAGAATTCTTAATCTGAGAAATGTATTACCTAATGTGTTTGAGCTTGAATGTTTGCCCTAATGAGAAGTAATAAAGCTAGACTTTTTTCTAAGAAAATTAAACCACTTTACATCTGTAAAAGCTTTGTAGATTGTAACCAGAAGAACAACAGCTGTCCCGAGTCATACCAAACTCAGCTTCCTCACCCAAATCCCTGCATTTTCAAACTGATCATTGATTTACACCCAGTGCCCAGACAGCTTATGTCCAAAGTTCAGTGCATTTTTTTCAATGCAACACATCAACCTGCAGCCGATATTCAGTGTTAACAATATGAATTTTAGATCACAATTCTTAAAAGTATACATAAGAGGAACAATAGTAATAGAAACAGGTATGAAATAAGCACAAAAAATCCAAAGAACCAAAGTCCTGTACCCCAAGAATTCCTGAAAAACAACATACCTGAAGTTACATTGGACCATTTGCAACGTCCATTTTTTAAAATTCCTTCAAAAGATGTGGAGGTTACTAGCTAGACCAGCATTTTTGCTCATACCTACTGCCCTTGAGAAAATGGTGATGAGCCACCATCTTAAGTTGCTGCAATTGGGAGCTGGTTAACACTTTAAGAATTGCTGGAGACCAGGTTCATGCAGATGACAAGCCATTGGATTCAGCCCTGGGAAACCTGTAGAAGATGCAGGGACATGCAGAGATGCCAGAGGCCATGTGCAGATGGAGGTTTTGAGTTCGAAATTTGTTGATGTCTACCAATCATGCCCCTTGGCAACATGCAACTCCCCTCATCCCTGCCTCTCACAGGAGAGGGAGACAAGTCGCACAGAATGGACAGCACTCAGACTTTGTTAGTATCTCAATGTTATGAGACCCATGAGTCAGGGAGCAAATGTATTTTCATGTGGTTTCACCACAGAGACAATTGTGTTAATCTTGTATTATATATCCACCCAAAAAGACGCTCCTCCTACTTTGCGGGATCACATTGCACAGAATCCCAATTTGCTGCATGTCATACTTAAGATTCTATCGGGGCGATTTTACTGGATTATCACTGCAGTCAAAAGATGAAAAATCAGGCTCATGCTCGGTTTCTTGCTTCTCGCAACGGTACTGGCCCCATTCTGCTGGAGAAATCAGCCTTAAGTCTGAGAAGGGCGTGAGGCTGATTTAAATATTCATTAAGTAGTTCAAATCTAATTATTGAGTCCTGGACACAATCATCCAGTCTCATTTGTCCCTACCTGATCCTTACTGGCGAGGATCACGTGTGATCCCCACCAAAATGACCTGACATGATGCAATCATCAGCAGGACTAGGTACCACTGGATACCCCAATTGATCCATGGTTTCCGATTGGGAAACATGCAGATTTGCTTCGTTGGCACACTTTTACACACATGCTAATGAAGTCAGTCAGTGTAGTAGCGTATTCGTTCAGGCTGGTTGCAGAGTTTTTAAATACTAACCAGTCCACTGATTCTAAGCAGTCCCATAGGAGATCATCCGATTCCTCACAGCAACATTGCATGAATTTCTTTGATGGATTCTCCCGCTTCAGTTTTTGCTTGTAAGCCGACAGCAGCACAGCCTTGTCATCTGATTTGCCGAAGTGTGGCCGGTAGGCATATTTTATATTTGTGTAGCAGTGGTCTAGGATGTTTGGGCCTCCAGTGGAACAGGAGACCTGTTGGTAGTAGTTAGGTAGGGCGCTCTTGAACTGGCTGATTGAAGTCTGGCTATTTGTAGCGGTGTGTATTTCATCCAGCACGATCTTCACAATCACATGGGGTGGGATGTAAACTGTTGTCAGGCTAACTGAAGTGAACCCCTGCGAAAAGTAGTAGGGGCGGCATTGTACTCCTTATATACATATGACTGTTTGGCCAAATTGCCCTCCAACTCAATTTTCAAGTTTGCTAATGACACCACTGTAGTGGATTGGAACTCCAACAATGGCAAGACAGAGTACAGGAACAAGATAGAGAATCTGATAAACTGGTGCGATGACAGTAATCTCTCCCTTAATGTCAACAAAACAAAGGAATTAGTCATCGACTTCAAGAAGTGTAGTGGGTGCCCCTGTTCCTATCAGTGGAGATGAAGTGGAAATGGTCGAGAGCTTCACATTTTTAGGCATCCAGATCACCAACAATCTGTCCTGGTCTCCCCATGCCAACAGTACAGTTAAGAAAGCCCACCACCCTCTACTTTCTCAGAAGCCTAAGGATGTTTGGTATGTCAGTTACGACTCTCATCAACTTTTACATATGCACCATAGAAAGCATTCTTTCTGGTTGTATCACAGGTTGATATGGATCATGCTCTGCCCAAGACTGCAAGAAACTGTAAAAGGTTGTGAATGGAGCCCAGTCCATCACCAAACCAGCCTCCCATCAATTGACTCGGTCTACACTTCCTGCTGCCTCGGAAAGGCAGCCAGCCTAATTAGGGATGGCTCATACCCTGGACATACTCTGTTCCACCTTCCTTCGTTGGGAAAAGCTTACAAAGTCTGAGATCATGTACCAACCGACTCAAGAAGAGCTTCTTCCCTGCTGCCAGACAATGACCTACCATCTGCTAAGTTGACCTTTATGCTCTAGCTGTGATTTTAACACTACATTCTGCACTCTCAATTTTCCTTCTCTATGAATGCCATGCTTTGCCTGTATAGCATGCAATAAACAATACTTTTCACTGTATTCTAATACATGTGACAGGAATAAATCAAATCAATGAAGCCCCCAGGTGGTCAGGAACATGGATAGGGAATGCCTCTTGACACGCCTAGAGCCCAGCAGCTGGCTTCCTGGTGTGAATAGGCTCTACCCTCCACCTGCTGGCGAGAATCACATTTGGCCTCATTCCTTTTTCTAAGTGCATACGATTGCATCTGGCCAAAATGTAGCCCTCATTTCGAAAACAGATTGATTCATCATTGTCTAATTGTATTTATGGGACCTTACTGAAAGCTGCAAATTGACCATTATGTTTCTTCTGTTTAAAACTTTATCTACTTTCATTGGTTTTGTTATTGTAAAAGGCACTGTGAAGAATTTTCCCAAAAAAAAAGTAAGGCCAGAATTTGGTCCTTTGTTCACTGCAGTGGGACGAGAGAATTCTGCTGGTGTGAACAGCTGAAGAATCCATGCTAAGTGTCATAACAGTGAAAATACTGGAGTAATCTGTGCTGGCTTCTCAGACATGCTCTGCAATTGCCCCACACTAAGTCACTTATTTGGAGATTTGGGAATTTTGCACTGGAACTGGGTGGAGCTGAAGCATGCCAATGATCAATGCTTCAAAGCTCTCAGGTGCCATTTCACAATGGTCCCCCAAACTCAGTGCACAGGGAGATCCCCTCCTCCCAGCCAACAGATATTGAGACCATCCCTCATCTCTCTTCCCGACATGGGTCGCCAGTATTGGGGTCTCTATTCTTCATCCCCAAAACGCTCTCCTCCATCATGACCCCAACATCATCCACCCTGCATGACGTCCTCTGCAGAGCACCTGCACCCCGTCATAGCCCCCATTCTAGCCCATCCCATTTGCACTCCCAGATAGACTGGCAATGTTTAACTAGCATTGTCAGGATACCTGGTGGCCGCCGCCAAGTGTCCAGCAGGCACTGACACTGTGCCAGGTGGGAACTGCTTGATGGATGCCACCCAGTCATGCTCCACCTGTGAGCTTCAATACCTCTGATCCCCCAGCGCAGCCATCATGGCAGGTCTCAGTAGTGATTCTTGCCATTCAAGTGCTACATCTAAAGGTCGGGAGATCCCATGAGTTGGGGCACTGAATGTGCTTTGCATATTTAAATGCTAATTTAAACAGAATGGGCACATTAGAAAGATGCCAGGAAAATTGCAAATTGTTTAGCATCAATGGCAAAATCAAATTCCAGGCCCGCATGCTATATTTCTGGATTGGCACAATCCGTGCCAGGCACCATGAGATGGGAAAATTGGTCCGACTATTTAAATGCAAGATTTTGTTTTGTACTGACAAACTTCCTGAATGATGTAAAGATTGTACACAGCTCAGTATTATATTAAGTTATAAAGGACAGGGGGAAAAAAAAAAGAGATTGCATCCTTAGCTCGAGTGGTGAAGTGTAAAGGAAACAGAGCAAAACAGCTCACATCATTCAGCATTACCATAAAGCACGTGGTTTAAAAATCCTATTAAAAGGGAGGAAGTAATTTTTTAAAGTAAGTAAATGGGATGTGGAAGGCATCAGCTATGGGAGATCTGAATATGGGAATGGGGGTGGGTGCACATCATGAGGAGGGAGCTGAACATCAGGAATGGAGGTCGTGCTTTGAGGAGGAGCTTAAATCAGATACTGGGGGCAAGTTCCAGCTCGGAGAGGGGCTGCATCAGAGGGTGGGGTAGATTTGGGTTGGGGGGGAGAATTGGGTTGCTATGGGGTCAGGCCTGTTCGAATTGGTGGAGAGGTGTCAGATAGGGAACCCTGTCCATTTGGGGGAGTTGGGGAATACTGTGGGTGGGTGAGCTGCTTGGTTTGGATTTGATGTAGAGCTCTCGCGGGGGTTGAAGTCTGGGAGGTGACCAATGTGGGGCTTGGTTTGAAACAGTTACTCTGAAGTTAGAAATGATTTTATTCCTTCTAACTCTTTCAGAGTAACTATGGGTGTAAAACTGGCAGAACAATCTAAAGTTTACTGCAGCACAAAAAGAAACTTATTTCATTATTATTTCAAAATCTTGAAGCAGTTTTCATTTATTTTGCCCACAGAAAGGAAACAGATGAAATAATGGTTTTGTTGCACCATGCAAGGCCATCTTCTTCCCAGGTGCCCTCACATCATTTCCAGTGCACTAGCAATCTGTTTAAATAAACTTTATTTAATATTTATTCGGCAGCGCCACCAAATAGAATAAATAAGAATGCCTCGAGGCACAAAGAGGCAGAGTATACCAAAGCCACCTCAGTGAATTGAAGTCAGACCATTAGTTTTGTACAATTCCACCATTGACTGCTGCAAGGCAGAACTCTAATACTACCAAGAGACAGGTAGTCTATACTCCACAGGTAATTTTCAAATTGGAAAATGACTCTGCATTAGTTATACCTATAGGAAGTCCAGCAAAAAAAAAAACTAGAAATGTTAATCAGATGTCAGAGGTCTGGCTTTGAAGAAGTTGCTCCGAGGATTATATTACTTTTATCACCCTTCCTCAAGTACAGAGAAGACTTCAGACATACATCATCAGATCCCTGCTTCCTCTCGACTGATCCCCATCCCAATCAACTAAGCAGAGCAGTATACTGGAAGATAATCATGTCAGACAACTGCATGTCATTAAAATATTGAGGCAAATTAATCCCTCTTTATGATGTGCTGTAAAAGGAGATCCAGAGTATCTCAAAACTGAATTTGTTCTTGGCTTGAGGCAAACTTGAGTTTTTTTTTAAATCAGCATAAAAAGCAAGGGAGGAAGCTAAAATAACCAGCAGCAAGCAGTAGAATCGTTAACTGAATGTTATTAGGGTCAAGTACCAATTGCAGTGGCACGCCCTGTAGGTACCAGGCTTATCAGTGTCTGTAATCATTTAAATCTTTCCCAGTACTTTCACTAAGATATGGGGAGCTTCAGCATTGTATGGATGTCTCTTCCTCAATGTTACCTTTTGCAGTGTAATAGGGAGATATAAATGGATGAAAACAATATATTCAGCACTAATGATTCCACATGGCATTGCTAAATATTAAGCATCTGGAGCACATGTCCTACATTTAGCTGCTAATCTGGTCTTTCCCCGTAAGCCCAAGATCAGATTTTCATTTTGGGTAAATGTTGAAAGTGGTCCAAAACTAACAGCAGCTTGGTTTCTTTCTATAATAAGTTAAAAGTTAGAAAAGCTGCAGGAGGAAACTGGATTTCTAGCGTTGTTTTATTATTTTTAAGATTGTTCAGCTTTGGATTTGTTTTACATAAAACATAATGTCGGGAATATTAAAGATACTTTCAAAATTCTTCAATAAAATATACATATTGGAGATATATTTGAACTCAAATTCTTATTCTAACTTGCAGCAATGTCGGGACTGATAATCTCAATGATTGGGTTAATGATCATTAAGACACGAATCTAAATCCCACCATGGTAGTTAGGGAATCTAAATTCAGTTAACCAAATAAATTTGGAATAAAAAGCAATGGTCATTACTGAATTAAAATCTGGATTGTTGTAATAACTTGTCTATTTCACTAATGAGAAAACTTAGGGAACCTCCAGACCATAGTAATGCAGTTGATTCTTAATTGTCCTCAGGAATGGCTTGACAAGCCACTCACTTGTATCAATCGTCAATGAAAAATTATTAAAAAAATAAAACTGGGTGAACCAGCTGGCAACAACCTAGATACTAGACATGATAAAGGCATATCCAGCCTGATCAACTCACCAAGTTCTCTTCACTGACATCTGGGGATATGTCAAAATGAGGAGAGTTTCCTCATAGAATAGTCAAACAATAGCCCGACATATTCATATTCACAGAATCATAACTTTTCAGCCAACATTTCTGACATTTCAACATCCTCCCTGGCATGTCCTGGTAGTCATGATGTAGAGATGCCAGTGTTGGACTGGGGAAACTCAGTAAGAAGTCTGACAACACCAGGTTTAAGTCCAACCAATTTATTTGATAGTAAACTCACAAGCTTTTGAGGTTATCCTCTTCATTCACCTGACGAAGAGGATAACCTCGAAAACTTGAGTTTACTATCAAATAAATTGATTGGACTTAAACCCGGTGTTGTCAGACTTCTTACTATGTCCTGGCAGGACAGATTCACTAGCCATGGCAGCACAATGGTATATATTTGAGAGGGTGGCCTTGGAGTCTTCAACATTGATTTCCTCACTCAACCATCATCATGAAGCCAGGAGATCAATCCTGGTTCCATGAGTACAGCAGCAGCAGATGAACCTAAAAATCAGCTGTCAACTTTATGAAGTTACAACACAGGATTAAATATATACAAAATACTTGAAGCAACATGCTATAGACAGATCTAATGACATTATAACCAACAGATTGGATCTGATCTCTGCATCCTGCCATATGCAGTCCTGAAGTGGCAGTGAATAATTCAACATCTAACTGGAGAAATCACCATAAACATTCCTTCCTCAAGTACAGTGACTGCCCTTGAATTCAAAGCAACATTTGACCAAGTGTGGCAACAAGGAATTTGAATAAAATTGGAGTCAATGGAAAGCAGAGGGAAATTGTCCACTGTTTGGAGTTGTACTTAATACAAGGTCAGATGGTTGTGGTTGTTGGAAGTCAATCATCTCCAGAATATCACTGCAGAAGTAGTCTAGTGTACAGTCCTAAGCATAAACGCATTCAGCTGCTTTATCAATGTTCACTGATGACTGCACATGTTCAAATCTATTCACAACTCCTCAAGATCTAGCTTGGCTGGATAAGAAGCAAGTAACATTTGTATCACATAAGTGCCAGGCAATGACCATCTTCAACAAGATAGAATCTATCATAACCCTTCATATTCAACACCATTCCTAATGTTGAATAACCTACTATCAAGTTCCTTGGAGTAACCATTAATCAGAAACTAAACTGGAGCAGTCAAATAAATACTGTACTGCAAGAGCAGGTCAGAATCAGGGAATTCTGTCATGTGTAACTCATTTCCTGAGTTCCTAAAGCCTTTTCCACCTACACAGTACAAGATGTGCAGGTACCAGTGTTAGACTGGGGTGATCACACAGCACCAGGTTATAGTACAACAGGTTTATTTGAAATCACAAGCTTTCTGAGCACTGCTGTTCCATCAAGTGAAGTGGAGAGAGGCACAGACATGGAATATACAGGCACATATATTCTTTGCTTGTGTGTCTCTTTCCACTTCACAAATGGCACTCAGAGAAATGGCTCAACATTACCACCACCTCATAACAATTAGGGATAATAAATCCTGGCCTTGCCAGTGAAGTCCACAATGAAATAAAACATCCTATTTGTATTTACTTCAAATTACTACAGAATTGTAATTGTGAATTTAACTTGCTGTCTAGTTATCTGAAGTGTCAGCCTTAACACAAGGATAGACGTCTTGCCTCTGAGTTAGAAAAGCCTTAGGTTTAAGCCTCAGTGCAGAGAATTTAATTTTCAAACAAATGAGAATAGATTTAGAAGAATTGATAATCACGATTATTAAATACTGTACACAAAACTACTGTTTAATAATAACCAAAACACAGCCCTAGTTAATAAAACAATACTTTTAAATGGGTAACATTAAAAGAATACACCTAGATCAAGTGGCAAAGTGATTCATCAATATGCTTTCTTGTCAGAGATTGACAGAATATAACTATACATGTTCAAAAGACAGAGTTGAAGACTGTATATGAAGATGTATCCATTCATAAAAAATGGATATTCTAGGCCTGATAATGTGCGATTAGACAGGATTAATCAATAACCTCTTAGTGTAGGATGTCACTAGGCATCAACGATTATAACATGTTAAATTGTCACATTCAGTTTGAAGGTAAGAAATGTGGGTCTAAGACTAGCTTTGAAACCTAAATTAAGGTAATTATAAGGGTTCAAAGGCGGAGTGGCTAAATTGAATTAGGAAACTAGATTAAACAATAATATGATAAAGATGTAGTAGTAGATATTTTAAGAAGATATTTAATAACTTTCAGCAAAGATTTATCCCAGTAAGAAAAAAGCATTATCCATGGCTAAATAAGGAAGTTATAAGAACATTAGAACTAGGAGCAGGAGTATCTATCTGGCCCCTTGAGCCTGCTCCACCATTCAATAAGATCATGGCTGATCTTTTTGTGGACTCAGCTCCACTTATCCACCTACTCACAATAACCCTTAATTCCTTTACTGTTCAAAAATTTATCTATCCTTGCCTTAAAACATTCAATGAGGTAGCCTCAACTGCTTCCCTGGGCAGGGAATTCCACAGATTCACAATGCTTTGTGTGAATAAGCTCCTCCTCAACTCAGTCCTAAATATGCTTCCCCTTATTTTGAGGCTATGCCCCCAGTTCTAGTTTCACCCACCAGTGGAAATAACTTCTCTGCTTCTATCTTACCTGTTCCTGTCATAATTTTATATGTTTCTATAAGATCTCCCCTCATTCTTCTGAATTGCAATGAGTGTAGCCCCAGTCTAGTCAGTCTCTCCTCATAAGCCAATCCTTCCAACTCTGCAATCAACGTAGTGAATCTCCACTGTACCCCCTCCAGTGTCAGTATATCTTTCTCAAGTAAGGAGACTAAAGCTGTACACAGTATCCAGGTGTGGCCTCACCAGCACTAATGTATTTGCAACACAACCTCTCTGTTTTTAAACTCCATTACCTTCTTAATTACCTGCAAACTAACTCCTTGAGATTCCTGTACAAGGACACCCAAGTCCCTCTGCACAGCAGCATCTGCAATTTTTTACCATTTAAATAATAGTCCATTTTGCTGTTATTCCTACTAAAATGGATGACCTCACATTTACCAACACTGTACTCCATCTGCCAGACCCTCATCCACTCACTTAGACTATCTATATTTCTTTGCAGACTTTGAGCATCCTCTGCACACTTTTCTCTGCCACCCATCTTACTGTCATCTGCAAATTTTGACATACTACACTTGATCCCCAACTCCAAATCATCTATGTAAATCGTAAACAATTGCGGTCCCAACACTGATCTTCTCCCCACAGATATCACTCATCGATGGATCAAAATATGAAGGCAGCAGGAGGAAGGCCACCAAGCATCTCCGGAGCCTGCCTGCAATAACCGCGAGCAGCATTTGTCTCCTCACGTCAGTTCAAGGTTGCCACATCATGCCAAAGAGGAGATGCAGACATGAGCAGAGATTGTCATGTAGATTCTGGTAATGGCATGCAAAGGTATGTAAACTTATGCTAAACAGCAGCTTGCCGATTTTCAATGGGTTACAGGCGGCACCATTTACCTCCAGCTGGGGGATGTGCGCAGGTCGAAAAAGCTGTCGGGGAATCCATGAAATGATCTACACGCGCATCTCCTGGCCCAGCCCACCCATTTGATTTCACAAAAGTATTCACAAAGTAACTGTAGCCAATTTTAAAAAGTGAATTCTTGCAAATTAATTTACAGCTACTAAGATTTGTTCCATTGTCTGTTAGTCTGCATTGCCCTTCTGAGGCCTGCTCAACTATTCTTCAAATATCTTTCTTCCCTGCTTAATACATGCTTTGGCCATTGATCTTAGACAACAAACATTTCACTGGTTGAAAATTCCCTGAATGATTCTGTACAGCAAATGCATATGCCTAATGGCATGAGTTCCACTCAAACACTCTGACTTGATCATATAATTCTATCCTATAACGTCATTATGAAGTGGAAGTATTGCCTTACAGTTTACTATAACAACAACTTGCATTTATAAAGCACATTTAATTTAGTAAAACTACCCATGAAGCTATATTGGACGACTTTCAGACAAAATTTAACACAACTACGTAGATGATATTGTTCTGGATCCTCCGTAAAGTGGTCCACACTGCTGAATTGCTGCTCCGGACCTACTTTTCTCTGAAACGACACAGCCACATTTCTAGCTGGGTCTCCCAAGTCCAGATTTTTCAGACACGTGGAGCATACAGACCATCAGAGAAGTCCACTGTAGCAATGAGGCTTTGGAAGAAGAGTGCTTCCTTTTACAGCATCAGTTGTCAAAAGATAAAAATTTAAGCATCCAGTGTAAATGTTAGTGAATGGGTAGATGGATAAATATTGGTGAATGGACGCATGAGTGAATGGATGGGGTAGTGGGTGGCTAGGTGGTGAGATAGATGGGTGAAGTCGGTGAGGTACCATGTGGGTAGGGTATCAGGTGGGTAATATGGCAGGTAGATAGGATGACAGATGGGTGAGGGCAGGTGGGAAGGGTGGTAGCTGAGTGTATGGCAAATGAGGAAAAGTGGCTTGTAAGTAATGTGGCAAGTGGGTGAGATGGGTAGATTGGTCAGGTGGGAAATTGGGTTGAGAAAGGTAGTCCAGTCAGGTGATAGTTATGCTAGTTAGGCTGTGTTAAGGGGTCTGGTGTTGGGGTTAGTCATGTCTGGTCTGGGGCAGTCTGGGGTGGTGCAGGGTGGTCAGATCTGATTGAGGGGGTGTTTAGATTGGGGGGTAGTCATGTTGAGTTTGGAGGGGTAGTCAAGTGGTTGGGGGTTAGTATAGTTGTGGGCTCAAAAATCAGGGGTAGCATGGTTGATTGAGGCAGTCAGGTCAGGGTTGGCAGTAGGGGATTGGAGGATTAGTTAGGAGATCAGGAGGTATTGGGATTAGGGCAAGATGGTAATCAGGAAGTCAGATGGGTAGTTGGGGTATCGGGAGGGTAGTCAGAAGGGTGGGGATGGTGGGAAGGAAGTTCAGGGATTGGGAGTAGTTAGAGATCAATAAAAGAGATTGGAAGGTTGGTTCTGTAGTTACCCAGGAGCTAGGCTGAGATTTTTCTTTCCCTGTTTCCTTGGTAACTATTCAGGTAAATACTCTGGAACTGTCAAAAATCTTATTATAACTCTGAGTGAAAGATTTTCATGGTGGGACCTGGGTAGCAAGGGAATTGCCATTAAAGTGCAAATGTCCTGGCTAATTCCCACAGAGCGTGTCCCAACCCCATGTTGGGACTTCCATGGGGTTTCAGCATGCATATAAGGGTTGCATGTCCAACCTCCGATGATCTAGAGACCAGAAAATCTGGGCTATTAAGACAGACCAAAAGCAAGGTCAAATAGTAAAACTTACTATTTAAAGAAAAGCAAATAAAACAGTAGACTAATTCATGAAAAGTTGTGAGATTAGCAACTATTTTAAATTATGTTTTATGGTGTATGACTTGTTATTTCTACATCATCCAGATCTTATATCAGTGCCTTTTTACCCCAGTCTTGAAATACTGGATTATTTGTTGCAGCCTTTACCTCCTATCTAAGACTGTAGTTCAGAATATTGTGATCATTTTTCTACCAGCAAGCACTACAAAATGTTTCTATATGCAACATTCCTAGCAATGTCAATTGCTTTGATCAAAATCCTATCTAATCAACTTCAAAAGATTATGCAGGTACTTATTAACAAAGCATTCCAACTGTAGATAGAATGACGTTCTCTCAGGCTAGGCGAGCAAGAGGTCATATAGTAACTGTTTCTTTTTCTCTATCTGCCATCAGTTTATTTTTGACTTGTCTTCCAGACACTGGTGATTAAAGAGAAAGCATGTCTTATCTCAGTTAACACAAGTAGGAGATGACGGCTTGACAACTCTCAGAAGTCATTTCTTTACAATGTTCTGCTTTGCTTACATTCTTGACTAAAGACATATGAGTTCGCATGGGGACAATGCATTTTAACACAAAAGGATAATTTCATGGTTACATTTATGTTAATTGTAATTTTGAATAAATATTTACATAGTTTTGAGGTAGAAATTAGCACATTGAGGCAATTGGTGCATTTGCAACTATAGCCATTGACATAAATGATAAAAGCTGAAGAGAGTTGGAATTTGCAATTGCCAAAATTTTAAAGAATTATTTAATATGATATTCAAAAATATGTTTTGTATTTAATCCACAAATCTATTTTGCACATTAAAATGAAAAATAAACAAAAATCAACCTCAGTGATAGCTTGGGTACAAATGGAATGTTAGCACCAGTTCTTTCATCACTGGGAAACGTGTTTAAAAGCAAGCTGGGTGGATGTGATCCGAATTTTCTCTCTTTGTTTCTTAAAAGGGTCCAATAAATCCCAGCCTAAAAAAATTCTCTCAACTGTCAGTGAATTGACAACCTCATTCAAACATCTCATTGGAATAATGGAAATACAAAATTGAAAACTTTGTCCTGATGCAATGTGGAGTGCTCTTTATGGGGGTGGGTTAAGACAAATGGCTGGGATAAGTTAGAGGAAGATCTGTTCTGCAGTTCATTATACCTGTTTCCAGGCGCTTGGAACAGAAAACATTCCTCACTTCACAACACAAAGATGAAATATTACTGACATACCTGTATCTAAATATCATTGTTATATAAAACATGAAATACTATTGCTATACATTCTGTTCGATCTACTCAAATTCAATTAATCAACTAAACAATGTCAAAAGGAAAAATAATTCATAAAATGGTGCTACGACTATGTGAGGCAAGGTAAAAATTAGACTCCCCTTATTTACTACTCCAGGTCTGGCTATAATAGCCTTTAGTTTTGAATTTAGCGAGAATGTATTTTGCTGATACATTGTAGAATTGCTGCAGTATCTTTTAGATTATAAAGAATTAATTAGACATGTTTTCTGAGTTTAAATCCAAAGAATGAGATGTGTTTTTTTGACCCTACTTCCTAAATTAAAAAAAAATGAAATTAACATAACCCTAATTTATATGTCAGACACATTTTCTGGGCCCCATACATACACCGGTTGAACTGGTGGAACACAAGGATAATCATAACAATTTTTACAATTTGTGAAGAAAATAAACAAAGGAATATATTGACAACTATCATTTGGCAGGTCTCAATGAGGTGATTCCACATTGCAACCATTTTGTTCAGTTATCTTCCTGGGTGCAACTGCACAGAGAGATCTCAAAGTCTTACCCCAAAAAGATCTTGATTTCCAGTAGATTTCTCTTCTCAGGATGGTTACTCTGCAATATCTATGCACAATATTTTGAAGAGAAAGAGGTGGTTCTTTGCAGCTTTCAGTAGCCTTACATTCCAGAAGAAGTTGACTACCCTGTCTGCTGCAGTCATTGCTTTGTATAACAGGTAATGGCATTCTGATCTCATCTCAAACTTTTGACAAGTTTCAGGGTAGTGTGAAAACCAACAGAGATGTCCTTCACACTCCCTGGTAGGGGTGGGGGGAGGGAGTGAAGTTATGTATCTGTTCTCTTTATATTCCACTTTGGTGAAATGCAGTCCCTGCATTGTCTAAATGGGATGACAGTTAATTAGAAGCTAGCCAGACACAAAGGACTCTAGAAATTGTATCCTTTTAAAAAAATCATCCTTGTAACTGTAATGTCAACTTTATTTGTGCAGGATTCTTACAAACTAAATGGCACAGAATTAAGGTGCTTATCATGCAAACTATTATGAAAAATATGCTTGAAATACAACTGCTCAAGTTGTTCAGCTATTGAAAATAAAGCTTTCTTTTTACCCTAAAGGCATTTATTCAATTAAGAGTTTTGCAAGAGGAATCAACAACAATCTGCCTCACAATATAAGACACAATATAATGTTAAGGATGGGTAAGGCAAGTAACAATCAAGATATGTGAGGAGAATCACTTGAGCACAAGACAGATTCTTATATTGCTCTCCGACTACACGGATCAAATTTAATCAGGCCTCTTTTATTTATAGAAAGCAGTTTTCTATATAGTTTGCTTTGTGCAGTAAAATAACTAGTGCTGAACTGTGACAGTTCCCCCAGTAATTTTATTTTTTAATCTGAAGAAATGGAGGAGGTATATTCATTGCGGTGAAAGATTGTTTTCATTTTTCTTTCTGAACCAGCTATGAAAGCGATTTGTTGTTAGATCTGACATTGCTCCCTTTTATTAGATTTTGCTGCCACTGAAACTGTCAGATGTTGCTCAGATCATTTCTTTTGCCGTGATTTCAGTGAATCAAATCATATCATATTTCAGGTCAGGCTCCTTGGTGACTATCAATGGCCAGAAATGAATTTTCTTTGTTCCTTAACTGCCGCAGATAGGGCAAATTTATTGTGATCATCACACAATGTGAGAACTTCCATTTTATTTTCTTTGCTTGGTGAAGGGACAGTCTGAGAAAAACTGATAATGTGAGATGAATCAGTGACACAACGTGATACACAAAGTGCAATAAATTCTTCTGTACCTTAGTGATCAAAATAATGGCTTAAGCACATATTGTCATAGATATTTTTTTCATCAAATAGAAGTTACTTTATGCTTTTAATCCTGTCCTTGCCCATTTTTGACCAGGCATCACTTGGTTGATCTTTGTTGCTCTTTTTCCAAATAATACACCAACAATTTCACTGCAAATAGTGAAAGAAATTTTTCCCATGATTTTCTAAAACAATACTCTATCGACACTCTCATCGTCATCTGTATAATTCAACCTTAGTTGTTAATCTTTTACTGACAGCAATCATAAACATGGCTAGTGTGGGAATTGGGAAAAGATTGTAGGAGTTACATTTTTATAGTTAAAATTCAGGATTCTTCTTGGAGGAACATCAAGAGAGTTTTATCCCATGCTTAGCCAACTTTAATAAGAAGTCTCATACCACCAAGTTAAAGTCCAACAGATTTATTTGGTAGCACAAGCTGCAAGCTCTTGAAGCGCTACTCCTTCATTAGGTTAGAGGGAGTTCTGTTCACACACAGAACATATAAAGACAAACAGAATTTGCAAAATAATGGTTGGAATGCGAGTGTTTGTGAGTAGAGAGAGGGTTAAGCACAGGTTAAAGAGATTTATATTGTCTCTAACCAGTACAGTTTTGCAAGCCAAGACAAATCGTGGAGATTACCGATAGCGTGATATGAACCCAAGGTCCTGATTGAGGCTGTCCTCATGTATATGGAACTTGTCTATCGGTCTCTGCTCAGTGACTCCGATGACCACCAACACGGATGCCATCATCTCACGTGAGAACACCATCCACCAGGTATATGGTACATACTCTTGCAACTCGGCTATGTTGTCTACCTGATATGCTGCAGGAAAGGATGTCCCGAGACATGGTATACTGGGGAGACCATGCTGATGCCATGACAACGGATAAATGAACATCGCTCAACAATCACCAGACAGGAATGTCCTCTTCCTGTTGGGGAACACTTCAGCAGTCACGGGTATTCAACTTCTGATTTTCGAGTAAGCATTCTCCAAGGCGGTCTTCACGACATACGACAATGCAGAACTGCTGAGCAGAAACTGATAGCCAAGTTTCACACACATGAGGACAGCCTCAACCAGGATCTTATGTTCATGTCACACTACCTGTAAGCCCAACGACTTGCCTAGGCTTTCAAAATCTTATCAACTGTCCTGGCTATGGACAATATACATCTTGTCAACCTGTGCTTAACCCTCTCTCCATTCAAATTGTCTGTACCTTTAAGACTTGATTACCTGTAAAGACTCTCATTTCAACCATTATTTTGTAAATTGAGTTTGTATCTTTATATGTCCTGTTTGTGAACTCACATGATGAAGGAGCAGCACTCTAAATGCTAGCAGCTTGCGCTACCAAATAAACCTGTTAGATTTTAATCTGGTGTTGCGAGATTTCTTACTGTGCTCACTCCAGCATCTCCACAGCATAGCCAAATTTATGCCAGAACTTTGTCTTTAATGCTAACTTTCACTACTAAAAATTTGAGTTTTCATTTCACAACTTTAAATTTATAGTACATTCTAGGAATCGCCAATCTTTGGGTTTTGATAATACATTGCTCAGAGTTCAGTTTTGCTATTTGTTTCATCAAAACTCTTCAACTGAATTTATGAATTAAAGATATCTTCTATGAAATGTACTCAGTATAATTCAGCTCCTGGACTTCCCCAAAATACTCTTCTGTAAACTGCACCTTCTTGTGTTCCACAGGGAGTATTTGTTAATAGTGTGAATGCTCTGAAGGGGCAATATTCTGATGGGTGATCTCAGTGTTTGCATTAGATCTTTCAGGATTATTTTAAGGCGGTTGTTAACCAGTTTAAAATAAACAGATTAGCACCTGCAGGAATTTAATGCATGATAAAATAATCCACTGGAATATCTCTTCTCTGATGAAAGTCAGAGAAATAGGCCTGGATTCAGTGCTAGTGACTAGGGCACCCTCATGAGTAGGAGCCCCGTGTGGGAGAGCTGGCACTATTTAAGTGTCTTGAGGCACCTAACTGGTAGACTCAGCCCTTGAATGCAACAAAGTGGGGCAGAAATCCTATTCCTGAGAACTGCTGGTCAATTAGAGGTTCAAGAGTCAGTGATGGCTGGTGCTGGTAATATTACAAAACCTGGCCTAAAAATGTTCGCTGGATCTCTGACACAATCTGGTGAAATCGGGATCAAGGTCAGTGGGTCACTGAAGAGATGGGGGGGTGGGGGATGCGACAAAGGGATCAGACATAAGCGTGGGTGTTGGCTTTTAGTGACCCTCGCCCTTCCTGATGCTTGGTTCCTTGATCAGGCATTGAGTGCTCAACAATGTAATATCTCCCATATGAGACTACAGCCAAACCTGGCAGGGATTGCTAGGCAACAATCAGGGAGTACAGGAGAGCCATGTGAATCCCATTAAATCCCTGAATCACTATTACATTCCAGTGGACTATAGAATAATTGCTGTCAAGTGGCTCATGAATGAGCCTAATTAAAATGATGTTGTGATGGGCGGGCTTCCTGTGTTGAGCCTTTTCTGTCCCCAACTTAAGTGGGAACAGTTTTCTCAACACCAGGAACTCAATACGGGCATTCTGACTGATTCTCCCAGCCCCACCATATTAACCAGAGTAGGCAAGCTCCAGTAAATTCCACCCATATTAACAGCGTGTATTTTGTCAGCCTACTCTGGCAAGCTCCAGTAAATTCCAGCCATGAGTTAACATGGGTGAGAAAACAGCAAAATTGAACAGTAAGATTTAATACCATATATTTAATATCATAGTATAGGAATATTTCTGTGTAACATTTGTAAAGTTGAAATTCTGCTCATGATTTTAGTAAAGTCATTAACCTGCTAACTTTGAATAGGCTAAAGATCTAATTAGATTAGTAAATTGAAACATTTAAGCAACGTTTCTACTCACAGAAGTGCAAAATCCTGGAAATAACTGGCATTATATGTCTATATCCAAAAACTGTTAATTCTTGGGAAAAGGGCATTACTGACAAGGTCAGTATTCATTACCTATCCTTAATTGTCCCTGATAGTTGACTTCTTCTTGTAACATTCCAGTCAGGTAATGAAGCTACTTCCACAATGCTGTTAAGTGGCAAGTTCGGCCCAGTGGCAATGACGGAACTTTGAGGTATGTCCAAGTTGTAATGGTATGAGACTTGGTGTGAAATTAAAGGTGATGTTTCTTGGTGTCACATGAATCAAACTGGCTGAAAACAACATCTGTGTTGATAAGATTCCATTAATATGTTTCCCTAATTCTTCTTGGTGGTGGGAATTGCAGGTTTGGGAGATGTTATGAAGAAGCTCCAGCAATGTGCTGCAGCACATATTGTAGATGGTGGCATACAGAAGCCAAGGAATGAATGTTGAACTTGTTGTTGGAATGTCAATCAAGCTAACTGCATTACCCTGGGCTGTTGAATGTCTTGAGTATTGTTGCAGTTGTATCTATTCAGAGAAGTGGAAAATATTCCATCACACTCCTGACTTATGTCTTGCAAGTAATAGGAAGACTTTGGGGAGTTAGGAGATGAGCCACATCCTACAGCTGATCTAATGATGGAATTACAGGCAATGATGAATGAACTAGGAGTCTGTCAGGAGAAACAAAAACTGTAATGGCCCGGGGTTGTGATAACTGGCCTTCAATAATCATCAACAACCTGATCAAGCAACATTTGTTCAGTTCATAAGTGCCAGGGCCACTTATTTCTTGACCTCATTACAGCCTTGGTTCAAATATGGATAAAAGGGCTGAACTGCGGAGATGAGATGAGAGTGCCAGCCTCTGGCATTAATGCAGTGTTTTTCTGATTATTGGGAATCAATGGGAATCAGGGAAAAAGTCCTCTCCTGATTGGAGTTGTACCTGGTGGAAAGGAAGATAGTTGTAGCGCTTGGAAGTTAATCATCTAAGTTCTAGAACATCACTTCTTGAGTTCCTCAGCGTAGTTTCCTAAGCTCAACTATCTTCTAGCTGTTTCCGCAATGGCTTTCCTTCCATCATAAGGTCAGAAGTGTGAACGCTCGCTGATGACTTCACATTGCTACTCCTGAATACTGAAGCAGCCCATAACCAAATGCAGCAAGACCTGCACAATATGCAGGCTTGGGCTGGTAAATGGCAAGAAACATTCATGCCACACAAGTGCCAGGCAATGACCATCTCCAAGAAGAGATAATCAAATTGTTTCCATGAGATTCAATGATATTACCATCACCAAATCCCCCACCATCAACAGTCTGAGGGTTATTATTGTCCAGAAATGGAACTAGACTAACCATGCACATACTGTGGCTACAAGAGCAGGTCAGAATTAAGAATCCTGTGGAGAGTAACTCAGCTATTGACTCCCTAAAATCTTTTCACTATTAACTGGCACAAGTCAGGAGAGTGATGCCTGGATGAGCGCAAATCCACCAACAATCAAGAAGGTCAACACTATTTAGGACAAAGTAACCTTCTCAATTGGCACCCTTTCAACAAAAATTTGTTTCTCTACCACTAGCGCAGTTGCAGCAATGTGTACCGTCTACAACATCCACAATAGGAAGTCACCTGCAGCAACACCTTCTAGACCCATGACTGTTATCATCTAGAAGAACAAGGGCAGTAGATAGTTGGAGACACCACCACCTTGAAATTCCTCTCCAAGTCACTCACTATCCTCATTCAGAAATATATAATCATTTATTCACTGTAGCCCAATCCATCAAGCAAACTAGCATCCCATCTACTAGCTCTGTTTATACTTCCCACTGCCTCGGCAAAGCAGCCAGCATAATTAAGGACTCCACACACACTCTGGATGTTGTCTCTTCTACCTTCCATCGGAAAAAAGGTACAAAAGTCTGAGGTCACATAACAACCGACTCAAGAACAGCTTCTTCCCTGCTGTCATCAGGCTTTTGAATAGATCTAATTTGCATTAAGTTGGTCTTTCTCTACACCCTAGCTATAACTGTAACACTTCATTCTGCACTCTCTCATTTCCTTCTCTATGAACAGTATGCTTTATTTGTAAAGCGTGCGAGAAACTATACTTTACACTACATACTAATATGTGTGACAATAACAAATCAAATCAAAATATTGCCAGGTAAAAAAAACCTCAAAATAATAGCATGGTGCTCCTACACCTCAGGGACTGCAGCAATTCAAGAAAGCAGCTCACCATCACCTTCTCAAGGGTGACTAAGGATGACCAATAAATGTTGGCAATGCTCACATTCTGTAAATGAATAATTAAAAAAAACTTCTCCCTTTGTGCCAAGTGTGACTCCAGCCAAGGATAAGTCCACCCCCCTCCCCTCCTCCACCAAACATCTTTGATCACCAGCGACATCAGTTTTACTTAAATTTCTTAGTGCTATACTCAGTAAAAATTTGCCTTCAAGCCACTCTCACCTCATATCTGGAAGTCAGCTTGTGTCCATGTTTGGATTAAGTCTTCAATAATGTCTGGAATCAAGTGGTCTGGGAAAAACTTAAGCTAAGCATTTGTTGTTGAACATTGGTGAGCACGTGCCACTTTATAGCACTGTTGATGACTCCCTCCTTCACTTTGCTGATAATTCAAAGCAGGCTGACATAAAGGTAATTGGCCTGATTGGATTTGTCTTGCATCTTGTGAGAAGACAAGCATGGCAATTTTCCATACTGTCAATTAGATGTGGCTGTACTGGGGCTTGGCCAGAGGAACATAATTCGGTAATACAGCTCTGATGGTGTGTGGTTCTGAAGCCTTTGCTGTATTGAATGCACTCAGTTGTTTCTTGCTATCACATGAAGCAAATCAAATTAGCTGAAAGCTGGCACCTGTGTCGGTGAGGATCTCAGGAGACCAAAGAAGACTTATCCACTTGAGCACGTCTGGTTGACAATGGCAGTGAATACATCAGCTTTGCCTTTTTGTATTTAGACTAAACATGGTTTTTTTGTAAATGAAATAAGAACAATCACTGCTATTGATTCTTTTTCACATCATGAGGTAAACTTATTGGTCCCATTTCTATATTATAAGTTAAGCAATGTACATTAACCCAAACTGAAAATAATATATCAAGGAATAATATAGAAACAACACACCATGGATGAAATCTGAAATAAAACAGAAAATATTGGAAATTCTCAGCAAGTCAGGCAGCATCAGTGGAGAGAGAAACTGAATTTTGATGAAAGATCATCAACCTGAAATGTTAACTGTTTATCTCGCTACAGATAAATAGTCATGGCTATCTCAATAAACATTGTGGGGTGAGGGATTGAGCAGGTTGTTGAGGTTACAAATTGTGATGGAGTACAATTGTGCTATATGAATGACCCAGAGTGTCTCATCAATGTCCAGTTTTGAGTTGCTAGATCCTTTTCGGGTCAGTAGAGGCAATACAGCTCCCTTAGGCTTTTGCTCTACATATTCCCATTACATTAATGTTTTAGTGCTGTCAAGCAAATTCACTGCCTTTATGCAAAGGTTTTAACTGACCTGCTTTGATCATTTGACTTTTAATTGTCAGCTCAATTTACTTCTCAACACTAGTTAGACTCAAAGTAGAACCTTGTTCAATATTTATGTTTGATTGACTGAGCTGCAGTACTTAAGAAACAGGGCAGACAAGTGACTTGAAGCTATCCTTTAGATAAAAAAAAATGCAGATTTTTAAATATGAAAGTGAAACATATTTCTCATTTGCATAGTAAGAGATTTCTGCCTTCCATGGTGTTTTCAGACACTTGGAGGATGTTTTGACTCATCGCTTTGGCTTTTACTGTGTTTCAGTTGAACTTAATATGAACGTCTCTACACATTCTGAGATAATTTTTGTATTTCACTGAAAAACAGCAAGCAAAATGATGATGGTGCTTCAGGAGACTTTCATTTAACACACACTGTACGTCAATGCAAAGTTAAAATTGCATATCTTCAGACAATGAGATTAGTGCAATAGAAACACTGAGTTTCTGATATCCTGGTCTTGTATCTTTGCCTTGTTTTGGGGCCTACATGTAAAAAACCTTTTTTTTTATAATAAAAGCAATCCTTCTCTCCACTTGTGATGGGAGGCTTTGTGACACAATGAGTAGCATGTCTGCCTCTGAACACTAATTGCAGTTTTGAGACACAACCCAAGATTTGATGGCCAAGGAAAGTGCAATCATAATTCGGCCAAACAAATTGACGATCAAATTTCAAATCCTTGCAACACATAGCAATGGCAGGTGGTAACAGTTGGAAAGATTCCGCATCAGCCAAGTGATGGAAAGAAAGTTGGAGCCTGTGCCATTGATCCGTAGCTCCAAGTTACAATATACATGTAAAAGTGCAAGTTGCCACAGCGACTTGGACTCTGCTTGAACTGTAACACCACCATTACATTAGTGATGAAGTAATGTTATTCAGTCAGGTTTGATGCAATAACAGTTGACTGGCAGTTCAAGTAGCTGGAGTCTGGCACCCTACTAGAAAGTCAAATGCTTGAGGCTCAGAGCTGGCTGTCACTCAGGCTTACAGGCTTTTTCTTGCAGAAATATACAGAATTTTGGCTGTCTGCTTGATGTAAGAATATGTGGGCGTTAAGGTTTAACTCTCGTTGCTCTCATTACTTTCCTGTGTATTAATTTCCATTATTTTTGTTCAGATGTGTGTATAGATGTAATAATGCAAATACACATGGAAAAATAAAATCTGAAAGCTTGAAATGTCAATCCCTAACCGCCCTTTGTGTGTTCTCAGCCATGTTCATTCAGGGAATATTTTGATCCAAAAATATCACCTTCCCTCAGTCGATTTTTACATCTTGCTACTCTTCTTTCATTTCTCTTTCTTCTTTCTCAATTCATAAAAATGTCAAGTAGTGACAGGAAGGCTTACATTTATGTATGTGTAAACATACATTTATATGCATTTATATAAATAGATTATTATTTTTATCAAAAAATGGCAAAGTGTCAGGATTTGACTGAAAACTGATGTGTTTTTTCCAGATCTTCTGACACATTGTCAAAAAAAAACAAGTGGGCGTGTTTCACACTGCCATGTTAAGGAGTTGTGACTGAATATGTCGGCAAAGTACAACTAGATTGAAACTGAGGGCCTATTGTTAAATGAACAGACCAAGAAATAACTCCTCACTCCCCACCATGGAGGTCTCACGGGCTCCCTCTCCTCCACCCCTGTGACCAAAGCTGGCATCTCTCCCCCAAACAGTCAATGCCAGCATCCACCCCATTCCCTCCCACTTTCTCCCAAACATGGCTGGCATTGGACTCCTTCCCTCTTCCCCAACCCAAATAGTAATTGCTGGCACCAACCCACACCCCATTCCTTGAAAATTGGCAGCATTAGAATCCCTTCCCCCTACCACCCGAATGGCCATTGCCGCATTCCCCTACTTCCCTCAAACATTGTCAATATTGACCATTCCCTCTTACCCGCCATACAGTTATCACCAACATCTCCACTGCTCCAACCTCCATGGTACCCCCAATATAAATGAGTCCTCCCCCCGCCAATCCCCACCATGAGGCTCCCATTCAGATCACCTCAAATACTGTCCCCGGCACAGGTTGGTACCATCAGGTTGGTATTGCCGTGTTGGTATGTTGCCAACTGGTAGTGCCAACCTGTGTTCTTGGGGCAGTGCCAAGGCATGACCTAGTCATGTTCCCCTCCCCTGGAGGCTAAAGGCCCAGGAGAGATCCCCACAACAGGCTCACAATCTCCCTATGTCTGCGCAGGTTTCCTCTGGGTGCTCTGGTTTCCTCCCACATTCCAGAGATGTGCGGGTTAGGTTGATTGGCCATGATAAATTGGCCTTAGTATCAGGCCAGACTAGCTAGGGTAAATGCATGGGTTAAAGGAATAGGGCCTGGTGGGATTGTGGTCAGTGCAGACTCGATGGCCAAATGGCCTCCCTCTGCACTGTATGGATTCCATGATTTTTATGATTACATCTGGCAGAACCTGTAGTAAATCACGTTGATTTAACGTGATGTCAGCAAGGTTTGAAAATATGGTAAAGGGTCAATATATGAGGATGGAAGGGTCTTCAACTATATTTAAGTTCATTCAAATTACATCACGGTGAGGGCAGCAAAAATTGGAGATCATGATCTTGTTGGCGAGATTCGTGATTTATGGCTTTCTCAGATCTTGAGCCCATGATGCCATTCCTGCGGACATGGGGCATGGACTTAAGATCGTCTCCATTGTGCTTTTCGGGACTTCAGAATGTACCTTGGACATTACTGCTGTAATGCTGGAAACATGGCAGCCAATTTGTGTCCAACAAGCTCTCACAGCATCAATGAGCAGCCAACCTGCTCTGATGAAAGGTCACTCAAAACATTAGCTCTATTTTCTTTTCACAATTGCTCTCAGATCTGCTAAGATTTTCTAGCATTTTCGGTTTTTGTTTCAGATTCCAGCATCTGCAGTAATTCGCTTTCACTTTATTACCCTTTAATGACGCTGCTTGAGAGATAAATATTGATCAGATACTAGGGAGAACTTCCCAGCTTTTTTTTAAACTTGTTCCATGAGATCTTATACAAACCACCTAAAAGGGCTTTGAAAGGACAGATCCTCTGACAGTGCAGCACTCTGACTCAGAGGCAAGATGGCAACAATAATGGCTAGCATTTTAGGTGTCCTAGGGCACAATCACTGTGTGTGCCTTAGCCTGGAGTACTGGAATTGTTGTAGAGATGGCAACACCATTAGGAGGAAATGATGCTTCACCGGAATGCAATCCCACAGGGCCAAATGGCAAACATAATTCATTTTATTGTTGATAAAGTTATTGGTCAAGACATTCTCACCCTCCTGTTTCAAGAAGATTTTAGGCCCGGAATTTTGTCCCGGGATCAGATGTGCTGAGTCAAGTGATTTCAAGGCTTGGCCTACCTGATCTTTAAAAATGGCTATTCATAGGTGGGGTTTCAGTTGGGGAGAGTTTGGGGTAAAACAGGAAGTGGGGCAGGTAATTCAGGTACAAATCCACAGGATGCCAAGTGAGGAAGTGGGCTGAGCACAAGGCCTTCCTCCGTGTTCCAGCACTGTATTTAAGTACATGAGAAATAATAATAAGACAAAAACATCTCTCTAGCCTCCATTCCTCCTCACAGTCCTGTGCTCCCTCAATGCCCTTTTTTCCACCCCTATGGCCTTTACATTCCAGTACCAACTTAATTCTCGCATCCAATTGCATTGCCCCATAGTCCCTAGCCAATTTAATCCACTTGTACTCAACTCCAGTTCTCCATACCCCTGATGCCAACATAATGCCAACTCATGCTAACCCATGACATCAACTACCCTTTGTCTAACTTCTCTAAAGGGATACCCAGGCTATCTGTAAGAATCCACCATGTTCAGACTTCCTTTTGCCTGTTCTAACCTGCACACTCTGGAAGCTACATTCCTGTTCTTCCAAAATCCCACTTTAGTGGAGGCAGCTGGTAATTTACATGGTCAGCTGCCTCTGTGAATGGTGTATGCATGACCCCAAAGCGATTCCTGTCTTGTCCCTGCAAGGATAGGAAATGGTGGGGGTTTTGGCCATTTCTGGGATTTTTCTGGCACTGCATCTTGGTAAAAATCAAGGCCTAAATGTTTTGTTTTACAGTCTGTAACGCTTTCTGTTCTGAAGTTGCAGAATTAAACTTATTCCTAAATCTACACCATTAAAACAAATGACATGATTATTATCCTTTGGTGTTTGTGGGAGAGTGCTGTGCAAGAGGGACCTGGGTGTGCAAGTCCACAGATCCCTAAAGGTGGCAGTACAGGTGGAGAGGGTAGTGAAGGAGGCATATGGCATGCTTGCCTTTATTGGTTGGGGCATAGAATATAAAAGTTGGTATATGACGTTGCAGCTATACAGAATGTTGGTTAGGCCACATTTGAAATACTGTGTTCAGTTCTGGTCGCCACACTACCAGAAGGATGTGGAGGCTTTGGAGAGAGTACAGAAAAGGTTTCCTGTTCCTGTGCTGTACTGTTCTTTGTTCTTTGTTATAAATTGGCTGCAACATTTTCCATGTTACAATAACTTCCAAAGTACTTCTTACTTCAAAAGTAAGGTGCTTTGAGATGTTCTGATGGTCTTAAAGGAGCCGTACAAATACAAGTTGTTCTTTCTTCCAATAGGGGTTATCAACAATCTGATGCCACTTGATTGATGACTTTCCACCATTGACCACAAGTTGCTGAGGCCAACTACAGACTCAACCATCACCCTA
The DNA here is from genome assembly GCA_024679065.1 of Sphyrna mokarran. NCBI lineage: Eukaryota > Metazoa > Chordata > Chondrichthyes > Carcharhiniformes > Carcharhinidae > Sphyrna > Sphyrna mokarran. The sequence goes on along the minus strand of JAGIQG010000012.1, from coordinate 23,144,913 downwards.
ATTGCAATCAGCCACTTCAGCAGGTACCGTGGCACAGCTATGCAGAATACCGGAGGGAAGCTGATGGAATAGAATTGGCCACCTATCTTTTGTCTTCTCTGAGTTTACTGATTAATTGGATTCAACAGAAAGTAAAATCAAGTGGGGTATTAAGATCACCCTTGTCTTATAGCTGAATACAAAAGCTCAAATCTGAAGCATCCCTAAACTGTATAGAAGCATAAAATGATTTGGCTCAGAAGAATGTAATTTGATCCATTGTGCTTGCGCCAGCTCTTTTGCAGAGCTATCCAATTAGTCCTACTTTCTGCCTTTTTCCCAAAGCCCTATAAATGTTTTCTCTTCAAGTATTTATCTAATTTCCTTTCATAAGTTAGCATTCACTTCTATCACTCTTTCATACTTCTATCACTCTTTCATACGGAATGCACTTACAGTGCATTCCGTATCACAACTTGCTGTGTAAAAAAAATCCCTCATGTCACCTCTGGTTTTGATAATCACCTTAAATCTGTTCATGGTTCAATAACGCAAAGTAGAGTGCTCTTTGCAATAAATTATTTCAAAGCTGACATAAAAGTGGTTCCACAGAAATACCACAATGCACACTCAAGATAAAATGCTAATACTGAAACATCTGCTTATTTTCTGCCCACCATTTCCCATTTAAAGGATAATATGAATATGACTATTGGCTGACTGGAAAATGCTGACTCAGACTCAGAAAATCTTTTCCACCACACTTAACTTTTATTGCCAGTTAATCCTTAATGACTGCCATTGCACGGATAACTGCAGATATATTTCATCCATCTTGCAGATATTTTTTCAGGGTAAAGGAGAGAAAAATACCTATCGACTGTTTATGGTTGTAAACCTTTAACCACTTTGACAGCAACCTGATCTTATTTATCAACAAAAACACTGGAATGGGGAGGGGGGTATTTTATGCTTCATTTAAATATTGTGTTGAAAGAATTATAGATCAGGTCAATAACTGTCCAATAAATAGAAATAAAAAGTATCATAGAATAATGGAATCACTACAGTACAGAAGGAGGCCCTTTGACCCATTGAGTCTGTGCCAATCACATTCCAACTCAGGCTCTATTCCTGAACCCCATTCATTTAGCCTGATAATCCCCCTGACATTAAGGTCAATTTAGCATGGCCATTCAACCTAACCTGCACATCTTTGGATTGGGGAAGGAAACCGAAACACCCAGAGCAAACCCACACAGACATGGGGGACAAAATCTACACAGAAAGTGACCCAAGGCCAGAATTGAACCTGGGTTTCGTGGTGCTGTGAGGCGGCAGTGCTAACCACTGCTAACCAAGTAGCATACTCCACAGTTATCCTGTGCTTGAATCAGAATCGTTTAGAACATGCAACATTTATCTGGAGCCAACTAGTGTGTTCAAAGATAAGTTTAAACGGTAAAGGTATGGAAATACATGTATCAATACTTAATGGTACCAACTATAAAGTAAAACTAACAGCATGTATTTTGCATTCATTTATGAGGTGAAGTTTCCAACACCACGACATTTCCAAGATGTCTTACACGCTAGCAAGGATCTGCAATTTTCTGATAAGTGTTGGGGACAGTTAGGTTGTTTACTGCTAGTGCAGACTCGCAACAGAGAGGACTATAGGTAGGGGCTGATCAAAGGCATTCATCAAATCTGCTTCTTCCTACCAACCTCTCCCTGGTCAAAGTAAAAAATCACTGCTTGTCACAGCTAGCAATCCCATCCTAATTCTGAGTCCCAATTTTTTCACTGTTATACAGCAGAAGCAAACACCAACACTCCTCACATAAATATTCATCATAATTATTATAACTACTCACAAGAACATTTGTTTCTGGCACAATGTACACTCCTTGTGACCATGCAAGTCTTTCCATGAAGGCTCCAAGTTCCAGTATAACATCAGATTGGCTGATTCTTTGTTAACTTCATCCTACAAAAGTGAGGGCTTCTTTGGAAAAGTGATAAAGTGCTTAGAGTGAACTCCAGCCCTATCCCAGTAATTTGAATTAGGATGCATAATCAGTTATGTAAATGGGAGCTGGAAATCATAAAACAGCATATCAACTTAATGAATTGATAAATACTATGGCAGATCATCCCCTTTGTTAGAAAATGACAGTTGGGAATAGTTCTAAATAGAAAGATATTTTGGTCACGGAGAGGTAAAATGCAGCGTCACTAGAATTATACCAGATATAAAGTTAAATCATATGGGCAGGTTGTGTAAACTTGATTTACGTTCGCTTGAGTTTAGAAGGTTGAGAGCATGAATCTAATCGATGTTTTTAAAATGATAAAGAGATTGGATAAGCTAAATATAGAGAACTATTTTCTCTGATAGAGGAATAATGAACAAAGGGCCAAAAAATCCAGTAAAGCCCAATAATGGGTGCAGGAATCACAATAGGTGATTAACCAATTGAAATAATGCACACAAATTTCATACTCTTGATCATTATGGGCGGCGTGGTGGCACAGTGGTTAGCATAGCTGCCTTATAGTGCCAGCTCCAGCTGCCTTACACTGATGGGTTCGATTCATGCCTCAGGTCACTGTGTGGAGTTTGCACATTCTCCCCACGTCTTTGTGGGTTTCCTCCAAGTACTCCAGTTTCTTCCCACAGTACAGTTCAAAGATGTACAATTTAGGTGGATTGGCCATGCTAAATTGCCACTGAGTATCAGGAGGATTAGCAGGTTAAGTACATGTAATTCTGGGAATAGGGGCTGGATGGGATTGTGGTCAGTGCAAATTCACTGGACTAAATGGCCTCCTTCATAGAGATTCTATGGTACTCTAACTAATGCTAATAATGGTGTGAAGTCCAGCAGTAATGTACTGTTAAGTTGCTGCTTTCACAGCAGGAGGGCAAAGTTTATGTAAGGTCAGCACCAAACACTGACCTTGTTTCTTCCTTAGAGGTCTGCTCTTCCTTGGGTTCATTCTCCTCAGAATTTAAAACCAGTCTGGGTGTCTGAAAGTAAGGCTGCATTCCTGCTGCAACAGCTTATAAATAGGTTGGGAAGCAGGTTTGGGGCTCTTACACAGGCGATAGTGGCAAAGTAATAATGTCAGTAACCGAAGAATCCAGAAGCTCTGGGACATGGGTTCATATCCCACCATAGCACCAATCTAAATTTAAATTCAATTAACACATCTGGAATTGAAAGCTAGTGCCTGGAATCTAGTAGAAGTCCTGGATATAATTCTGGAAGTTAAACAAGGTCAGTGAATCTAGCTTCAAATAGCCCAGTAAAAACACCATCAACCTGGCATGATGCTCAATGCATCAACATCCCATCCCTCACTTGTCAGCAAACCTAATAATTAGGATTCATATTTGACACTGATAAGCTCTGCCTCACCACTTACACCCACACACTGCCAACCAATCAGTTGTTTCATGTAGGATGGAATTCTCCATTTTCTTTCTAAGTGCGTTGAGTGGCTTTCCCACAGCCCGAATGCCATGCTTGGAGCTTAATTAATGAAGCACGAGTGAGCATTTTTCCAAATCAGCTGGTGAGTTGGGAGCTGGTTTGTCCGCCTGCCATCAGCTAGTGGGTTTGAAAGTCCAGGCGTTGTTTTTAAACACCAGTGCAACATATATCTCACCAGCCCACTTGTCTCCACAGGACTATGCAGGACGTCAGGAACCCCTTGTTTGACAATGTTTAATGCAGCCTTGTTGGAATCCAGCTTCCCAGCTTTCTGTTCACCCCTGCTTTCCATTGTTCATCGTCCTCATCCACTTCCTTGTTCCCCTGCTTGCCAGTGTACTTACTTGCCCTTCCCCTGCTGCCTTTACACAACCCTTCTTCTACATTGCCTACTTCGTTAGCAACCTCACACCTCACCCTCTAGTTGAACTTTGGTCTGGAGGCTGCATGAATTCCACAGCGCGATGCTCCGTCCAAACAGACAATAGTGTGTGAAATCAAAAGCAGAAGACCCTGCACTCCTCAGCCTCAGGTGCAGTTTTGATCCGAGTCAGCAAAATGGAAAGGTCCAGCAGCACAGTGCTGCCCATCAAGAGCAGCTCAGCATGGAACTGGAGAGCATGAACAAGTTGTCCCTGCAGAATGGCGTCCAGTGCAACAGGAATAGTGCAAAGCTATGGCGGACAAGCCATGCGTATGTTGCATTCATTGTAAAGTCTCAAGCAAACTGCACTTTGCCTTGTCACTCTTTTCAAGTGGGATTGAGGATTATGATTTCCCACTGATGTTCTCAAGATTGGAAGATCTGTGGAGATTTTAGCAAGCAACTGTTTTAATAAACATTCATGCCATTAGTTAGTGGGAAGAATTTCAAACAATTTTTATGCTGGTGGGTTTTTGACTTTTCAGCTCCCATTGGATTTTCCGTTCCTGTATGCCACCAAACCCATCATGGACAGGATGAGAAAATTTTGCCCATAATCTCGGACAATCTTTTCTCTCACTTGCAGGTTCAGAAATAATAGATCTTAGCAGCGGTTAACTGGTTGGGTGCAGATGCACTTCATGCCTAAGTGGTGTCACATCTCAAATCTCCTTATTCTTTGTTTAATGTACAAGCTGCAAATGGTGTAACCATGTACTTCTCGTGTTGCCCTCCCCTCTGCCTCCCTCATCCTTACCTTCCCTTTGTGCATTTATATTTTCAGTTACCTAATAACTGCAGCCTGGTCAGCCAGTGGTGCCTGAGGAGAAAGATCCAGAGGAAGAGCAGACCTCTGAGGAAGAAACATGGTCAGTTGATCTGACACTAACAGCCACCATGAGGAACCATGAGGATGCCAGTTCATTGGACAACAAGGTCATGGACAAGTTCTATTACAGAGGATTCAGATGAGGACTTTGATAGGGCAGAATATGGGGAAAAGGCTGGTGGGAATGTACACAGAGATGCTAAGTAGTCTGTTGTCACTGTCAAGGAGCATGGAGGAGCCTGGCTCCAACTTGGCACAGGCTTTAGAGTTTATCCTTTCCGGTATAGATGCAATGGGCAACTCCATGACAGAATTTGTGAACCCAACCACAATGCAAAATCTGATGCCTAATGTCTTAGCTTCCATTGCAGCAAATGTGGAGATAATGCAACATTTAAGTTCTCCAATGGAAGCTCAGACCGAGGACATGACACACCTGTGTTGTTGCCCTCCAAATATGGTCAAGTGGTCAACAGTGGCTCCCCTGCCATTTTACTTCTCAACCACTTCCAATGGCATCAGAGCCACAGACAAGAGTCTTAATTGTGAAAATTAAATCATGCAATAATTAAATCAGGAATATCTTTTCATATAAAACTACTGGAAATTTCGAACTCACATCTTCAAAAAGCTGTGGATGCTTGGTCAATTGAAACTTTCAAAACTAAGACATGGATTTTTGTTGAGTAAGAGAATGAAGAAGGGATTTAGATCAGAGGGCTGTTCTTCAAACTGGAGGCCTGAGACCAGCGGTGTGTTTCAGGGATCAATGCTGGGTCCACTGTTATTTATATTAACGATTTGGATGAGAATTTAGGAGGCATGGTTAATAAGTCTGCAAATGACACCCAGGTTGGTGGCACAGTGGACAGTGAAGAAGGTTATCTAGGATTGCAAAGTGATCTTGATCAATTGGGCCAGTGGGCTAAGAACGGCAAATGGAGTTTAATTTAGATAAATGCAAAGTGATGCATTTTGATGGACTGAACCAGGGCAAGACTTACTTAGTTAATGGTAGAATGTTGGGGAGAGTTATAGAACAAAGAGATTGAGGGGTAAAGGTCCATAGCTCCTTGAAAGTGGAGTCACAGATGAATTGGGTGGTGAAGAAGGCATTCAGCATGTTTAGTTTCATTGGTCAGAACACTGAATGCAGAAGTTGAGATCTCTTGTTGAACTTGTACAAAACTTTGGTAAGTCACACTTGGAATACTGTGTACTGTTCTGGTCACCCTATTATAGAAAGGATATTATTAAACTATAAAGAGTACAGAAAAGATTTGCTAGGATGCTACCAGGACTTGACAGTTTGAGTTATAAGACGAGGCTGGATAGATTTGGATTATTTTCTCTGGAGCGTAGGACACTTAGGGATGATCTTATAGAGGTCTATAAAATAATGAAGAGCATAGATAGATAGATAGTCAACACCTTTCCCAAAGGTAGGGGAGTCTAAAACTAGAGGGCATAGGTTTAAGGTGAGAGTGGAGATATAAAAAGGGTGCAGAGGAGCAATTTTTTCACAGAGAGGATAGTGAGTATCAGAAATGAACTGCTAGAGGTAGTAATAGAGATGGATACAACTTCATCTTTTAAAAACATTTAGATAGTTACATGGATAAGATTGGTAGAGAGGGATATGAATCAAATGAAGGTAATTGGAATTAGGTTGATAGTAAAAAATTGGGCAGCTTGAGCAAGTTGGGCCAAAGGGCCTGATTCCATGCTGTAAACCTCTATACTATGATCTTTATTGATCAGAGATCACCAATTTATGGTGCCTGGGAGAAGAACCAGAGGCACCATGAGGAAAAATCTTTTTCCACAATGAGTGTTCTGGTTTGGAATGCACTGCCTGATACGATGATGGATACTGATTCAACAGTAGCTCTTAAAGGGAAATGGATAAATATTTTGAGAAAAATGCGGGGTATGAGAAAAGAAAGGGGAGTGGGATGAATTGGATTGTTCTTTGAAAAACCAGTGCAGACTCAATGGGGGCTCAAACACCATCCTAATGAGCCTATGATCTAATTAAATCATACAATATATTTCAGGGGCTGAATAGTCAATTCCTGTTCCAAATTCCCACCTTCCTACTTGCACTGTATTTTGACAGAGGCTACAGAATGTGGCTGATGATCTGCCTTCATCTTTCTCTTTGCTCATTAATAATGGTGTGTTATGAACATGCCATTATTTTTTCAGGGACATTTGGGCTAACAAGGTTTGATGTCCTGTCAATCTTTCTAAAATTATTTAGAGTAAGATTTTGACTCTGAATCCTTCCGAACTGAAGAATCGTGGTCAGGATTTAAAAATACCCATCAAAGAAAGAACAATTATATCAATAGAAAGCTCTCGCAGAATCATTTAGAAATATACTCAGTCCACTTGTGTTTGAAACTCTCGAATTTGTGCTGCACCTGTGTGTTCAGGGATGGTGATTTTTGCATTTCAGCTATTTCTGTCCATCTCATCCATTTCAGGTAAGTTTTACTTGTCCAGATAAGCTTGGTTGAAGTACAGAGCAATTTCTTACTTGGCTGCATTCCAGCATAAATTCTGGAGCAGAGTTATTCGGTTCTTCAGTCAGAACGTTTCATACCCGCAGTAACTCTAACATGGAGATTTAAAAAAAATTTTGCCTGCAATTTGAGAGGTTATTAAGTTACTGCTAGCTTTCAAAGTCTGTTCAATACTAGGTCACTTGAACGGAGCCTTTAATTTCCTCGCCTTTTCCTTTAACTCACATGCCTAAGTTTCTGTTGACTATGAAATGAGATGTGATCTGCTCCCTAGAAATAAACCTTGGTGTTCTTTCATCTAAATGTCAGTACAGTGTAAAATATTTATGCTATACCGAAAGCTGGATGTCTAGCAAATGATACAGTCTTCATTTCCTCTTTTTCAAAAAAGAAGCACTTCAGTGCAACAGTTCTGCTGCGACTGACCTGTGATCAGAAAGAATGTATTCGATTGCACATTCTACTCATATTATTTACACTGAAAGAGAAAAGATTTAAAAAATCACTAGTGACAACTGTGCAGATGGGAAAAGAAAGTCAAATTCAAGTTTCTGATGCTCATCCTACTGTAGGCTTCCAGCATTCCCAATTGTTTGCATGGAATATATGACATTGAGGTCCCTTGATGTGAATGATTCACTTTTGCAGATATTTCATGTATAGCTGTACATTGTCAGTTAACTCTAAATCCAGGAACAAGAATCTGCTGGTTTTATAATCCATGAACTGAATTTTGATTTTTTTTTTGAAGAAACAAAGGGTGAGATTTTCTGGCTGTTCATGCCAGCAGGTTCCTCTGATCCCGCCAATGGAGTACCATCACCATGGGCTTCCTGACAATGGAGGTTGGATTCAATGGAAAATCTCATTGACTGGACCATAAGATCCTGCCAACAACCAATGGCAGGCCACCAGCCACCACAATGAACACACTGCAGGATGGGGACAGAAAATCCTGCCCAATATACTTGATGTGGAATGTGGAATTTGATACCAGATGGAGTGGCTGAGATTTTTTCTGTACTCATTCATGGGTTATAGGTGTCACTGGCTAGGCCAGCCCATCCCTAATTATCCTTGGGAAGATGGTAGGTAAGCTCTTTTTTTGAACATCTGCAGCCCCAGTGGTGTAGATTCATCCACAGTGCTGTAAGGCACTTCAATGCCCAGTGACATTGGAGATAGCGACATATTGTTTCCAAGTCAGAATGCTGAGTACCTTGAGGGGAACATCCAGATGGCAGTGTTCCCATATATCTGCTGTCTTTGTCCTTCTAAATGGTAATAGTCTTGTGTTTGGAAAAAGATTTTTAAGGTGCCTTGGTGAGTTCCTGCTGCCATTGTATGTCAATGGCAGAGGGAGTAAATGTTTATAGTGCCATCAATGGGCTGCTTTGTTCTGAATGGTGTTAAACTTTTTGAGTGTTGTTGGAGTTGCAGTCATCAAGGCAAGTGGAGAGTATTCATCATCCTTGTGATTTGCGCCTTATAAATGTTAAACAGGCAGGCTTGATGGGCCAAATGGACTTCTTCAGCACAGTAGGGTTTCTATGATTCTATGGCCTGCACCATATGCTACTAAGCCAAATGAGAAGACTGACTTCAAATGACTTATGAAGACTAGAGATTTGGAACCTGTCAGTCTCATCAAATGGGCCATACGCATTATTCCAGTCATCGAGAAAGATGGCTCTGTGAGGATTTATGGAGACTGAAGGGTCACCATAAATCCAGTGTTATGTATTGATCAGTACCTATTATCTTACATTTAGGATCTGTTGGCGGGAGGCCAAAATTTCAGCAAAATTGTCCTGAGTCAGGTCTACTTGCAGATGAATCTGAACAAGAAGTCATAGGAATTTCGGACAATCGTGACACATGGGGGCTTGTTCCAGTTTGATATTACATCTGCTCCAGCATTGTTTCAAAAGGCAATAGATACTCTCCTGAGCAGACTGAGTGGTGTCCAGAATTATCTGGGCAACATCCTAGTCAGTGGAAGAGATAAAAGAGGAACATCTTTGAAACTTGGATACCATTCTCCAGAGTTTGGAAGACTATGGTCTGTGAGTTCATAAGGACAAGTGCGGGTTCGCACAATCATCTGTTGAGTGCCTGGGACATGTGATTGATGCCACCAGGCCTTCACTAAATCCTTCTAAGGTTAAGGCTTTCAGAGGTGCCTGCACCTCAGAATATAAGCTAGTTACACTCCTTCCTGGGATTGTTGAATTATAATGAAGATTTGTCCCAAATCTGGCAACAATTCTGAAACCATTGCACAACCTCTTGTGCCAGAACAAGATGTAGAAGTGGTCATACCAATGCATTAATACCTTTGTAGCCAGTGGGCTATTGTTTAACACAAAAATGGGCAAGCAAAGATAAGGACATGACTATGGCCTGATGGGAAATATGGCTAACCTCAGGTTAAGAGGTTTTAAACTCCAAGCTATATGTATGTAGCTGCAAGAGGAAATGATCTTTGTTTACCTGCGGCAAATGGCTTTGATCTTACAATGGGCATTAAAGTCAGAAGGATACTGGACGTTGATGTTTTCAAGGGGAAGCTAAAACAATACATCCATGATAATAAAGTTATTCTAATTGATCAAATGGAATGAAAAATCTGATTTTTAAGTGATAAACAAGCTTAGGACACTTCCTTAAGGTCAGGTTCTGCAATAAATCCATTTGGATGATATGTCTATGATCAGTGCTCACATCTGAAAGTGCATGAGTTTTAGTCTGTCTCAAAGAATAAATATTGGAGTTTTGTAAAGAGAAGAGAAGCAAAGAACCACAGAACAGGAGAAAGAAACCTCAAACTGTAAGCTTGTTGAAGTCTGGTTCATCTCCATACCTGGCCAGCATGAGTGGATAAAGACACCCTGTTATAGGTCCATTAGTTAAGTATAAGTAGTTAAAATCTATGTTTGTATATTTGTTATTGCAGACTTACGGGGGAATAGAAGGGGAATAATTGTGATATAGCATGAGAATTTTGTAGCAGTCATAAGTATTTAAAGTTTTGTTACATTTTCCTAATAAAGATATGATTTAATTTAAAGATAAAGTTTTTGTGACATCAGTGAACTGGAGCAAGGGTCTCAGTTAATAGCTTCATATGGGCCAAAAAAGTATTACTTAAGTCTGAAGCCCTTATGCATTCTCCATATGGTGTAGGAGCAGTGATCTCCCACATCATGCCATTGGGTAAAGAAAGACCCAATGTCTTTGCTTCTTGAACCGTAAGCAAAGCAGAGAGCAAAACTATGCTCAGATTGAACGGGAAGCACCGGGAATCATCTTCGGCATCAAGAAATTCCAGCAGTTCCTGTGTGCATTGCTGACAGACCATTGCCCGCTCACTACCGCTTTTGGACCACACGCAGGAAATCTACTATTTGCTGCAAGTAGGATGCAAGGTGGGCACTTCTCCTATCTGCACGTAGCAACATTATTAAATATTGCCAATCTAATTTACATTGTAATGCAGTTGGACTTTCAAGATTGCCATTACCTGTCAGTTCTTCAGATTGCTCGAAAGGGAATATTTTCTACTTTAAACAAGTAGACAACACATCAGTCACTTCTCTGCAAGTGAGAACACACACTCAGAATGTCTGTGCTCTCAGAAATGATGGACGTGACTTTAAAAGAGTTTAGGACTAATAGTTAGCCTGAAACCTTCTACTCCAGGAGAATGATACTGCCAGTTCTGTCAGGCTGTCTTTTTTGAGGCTCAGGGTGATTATTCAACCACCATTGAGAAAACACGGATTAAAGGAGCTAAAATACAGGTGAAAGAAGGCCACTGCAGACTTGTATGCAAAAAGGAAATAGCAAGGAGTTATTTCTGGTAGCCTAGATTGAAGAAATACCTAAAACATATTCCTTCTGTGCTAAGCTAAGAAATCAGATACTTTTAGCACACATGCATCTATAAAAGTGGCCTGAAGAGACTTGGCAATGTGTGCATGTGGATTTTGCAGGACTTTTCAAAGAACACTTATTTTTAGTAACTGCTGACACTCACACTAATTGGCCAGAAGTTGCTGGGATCACATCTACCCATCTGAGAAGACCATCAAGAAATTGTGAGAACTGTTTAATCACTTTGAATTTCCAGTGAGCAACAACTGACTTCAATTTATCTTGCAGGAATTTGAGAACTCCTTACAAGAAAACAGCATTCAACATATTATATTGTTCCATATCACCCTGCCACTAATGGATTAGCAGTGCACTTCATCCACATCAGGAATCATGAAGCATGCTTTGAAAACAATCAAAGAACAAGGTTCATTTCTCCAATGCTCAACAAATTCTTATTGTTCTATTGGAAGATAATACCTGATAGGGTGATGGGTAAGGGTTCAACATTAGCCTTCAAAGGAAATTAGATAAATAATTGAAAGAGAAGCAATTGCAAGAAAAAAACTGGATTATTTACCAGAAGAGCTGGCACAGACTTAATGTATTGAACACCTATATGCCTTCTGTAGTATTTATGAAAATCCATCTGCTAAAGTAGTAGGTTACAAAAAACTGAGTCAAAACTCTTCTAGTACTAGATTCAGTAGTATAAACACATGTTAGAACATGCACCCAATTTAAACAAGTAGTAATATAAAAATAAGGAGATTACTTGCAAATAGTCTGCAAGACATAAAGAGAGGAGAGTATCTAAAAAGTACCCAAAAAGTCATTGACAAAACTTCCCATGAAAGGCAGAATCAATAAAGATCCAAGGTAAAATGATAAGCTGGTGGTAAGAAACTTACCCATCAGGATTAATGTGGCAGATATGGCGACGTGCAAGGATGGTGTTAAGTAGGAGATGGATGTGCAGAGTTGCTGAGACAATTCTTGGTAATACACCAGCAATATCCGAGATCGAAAGTGGCCTGGCAGACAGGGGCAGTGATGCAAACATAATGCTTTCTGGCTCAGATAATTAATGGATGGCATATAGAGGAGTTGGGCATTGAGGTGATGTGGACGGTAGGGGTGCAAGAGCGTTTGTGTTCTGGTTCAGCCAATGCTGGCATCATCATTAAAAGGCAAACAGTGCCATTATACATGCAGCAGCCCAGAGATTATAGCAAGGGTGCCCTGGTAGCAGTACAAATTGATGACCTGGTTGCAGATAGATAAAGGGTCACTCCATGATCAATTTATGTATTTACATCTCTCTGGAAGTGCTCCATCAGGTAGTAAGAAAATGGAGGGAAGACTAGTTCCCTCAAGATGAGAGGAGATGACTGGCTCATTGAACCCAGCAGGCCGGGATGGAAGTAGCAGCGGAAGTCAACAGCCAAGGGGTTGTCCCACGAATCTGGAAGCAGCTCCCAAAGACAGTCAGTGACGTAGAATCATAGAATAGTACAGTGCAGAAGGAGATCATTCAGCCCACAATCCCACCCACTCCCTATTCCTATCCCCATAACCCCAATCATTTATCTTAGTTAATAACTCAGGGGCAATTTAGCATGGCCAATCCATCTACCCTGCACATCTTTGGATTATGAGAGGAAACCAGAGGACCGAGAGGAAACCTATGCAGAATGGGAGAATGTGCAAACTCCACACAGACAGTGACCCAAGTTGAGATTTGAACCTGGATCTCTGGCTAATTGAGGCGGCACTTCTAACCACTGTGCCACTATGCCGCCCATGATGCATTCTGGCAAAGTTAGTGCAATGTGTAGTGTTAAGCTGTGACTAAAGATGAATTTGTGATGGAGAAAACTGCACCCACTTAATTACTGGACGTGACCTGGCATCAGCATTGCTGTAAAATGCATATTCATCTCACTGTGAACAACACTAATCAGGAAGAGGTACCATCTGCACAGCTAGTATTGACTGACTGCATGTAGGAGTCTTCCTGTGGCACCAGGATTGTTAGCTAAGTTGCCGATACCATAAATATTGTATGTATCTTTGATGGGTGAGTAACAACAGAAATTTATGTACTTGCAGAAGAAGATCAGGAACTGGTGGTTGAATGGACCACACAACAAATCCTTTGGTGAGTTCAAAACATAAAGGCTGGAAGTTTCCAGCTGTTCATGCCGGCAGATTCTCCTGTCCTGCTGATGGCACACCCCTGACATGGGTTTAATATCACATGGGCTTGGGGTTATTCATTAGCTCGAAATAGATCGATGCTGGGATAAATTGCTCTTTTTCTGGTTGACAAATTGTAACTAGTGGGATGCCACAGGATTCAGCTCTTGGGCCCCAACAATTTACAATCCATATTAATGATTTGGACACAGAGATAAAGGGTAGTATAGCCAAATTTGCAGATGTTACTAAAATAAGTGAGATGGTAAATTGCAATGAAGAAATAAGAAATTTGCAGATGGATGTTGATAAGTTAGGTGAGTCAGCCAAAATGTGACAAATGGAGTTTAACATGGATAAGTATGAGATAATCCATTTTGGTTGGAAAAATGGAAAGACAACTTATTATCTAAATAAAGAGAGACTTTGGAGTGCTTCAGTGCAAAAAAATCTGGATATCTTCATGCATGAGTCTCAGAAAGCTGGTATGCAGGTACAGCAAGTAATAAGAAAAGCAAATGGAATTTTGGTATTTATAGCTAAATGGATTGAATGTAAATATAACATGTTGCATTGGTGAGACTGTACCTGGAGTAAAGTGTACAATTTTGATCCCCTATTTGAGGAAGGATGTACTGGCATTAGAACCAGTTCAGATAAGGTTCACTAGATTGATTCCGAGAAATGAGGGGTTTGTCTTATGAAGAGAGATTTAGAAGTTTAGGCTTATACTCTCTACAGTTTAAAAAAATTGAGGAGATCAGATTGAAGAATATGAGATGATAAAGGGTATTGACAAAGTAGATGTAGAGTGGATGCTTCCTTTTGTGGGCAATTTAGAACAAGGGATCATAGTTTTAGGATAAGGGCAGGAAATTGGAATAGAAACCAAGACAAAATCAGCCATAGTTGTATTGAATGGCGGAGAAAGCTCGAAGGGCTAAAAAGGCCACTCATACTCCTAGTTCTTATGTTTCCAGGTGGCGGACCAGTAATGCTCAGTTTCAGATACATTACATGCCCCTGGAGTCATCAACAAGGTGTAGATTCTGGACTGCAGTATGAGATATGTGAACAGCAGCCAGAGCTTCGAGAGGCCATGTGCACCCAAGCACACAAATGATGAAGGGATCTATCCAAGCCATGAATGCAGCATGTTAATAAAGAGCTATTCAGGATACCACCCAGTAGATGCCAGATGAATGTCGATCTGTATACCATTCCCTCCTCCATGAGCTCTGTCAGCAATGACAAGAGAGTGATGGAATGATGCTATTTACAGGTACTTGGACTTCTTAGGTGATGAGAGAGGGTCAAGTGTGCCTGAAAGAACAGGGAAGGGGCTCTCTGCATCACCGAGGGTTCCTCTTAGGATGTTCCTAGTATGGATGACAGCTCCTTGTTCCCTCTGAGATCGCAGACACAGAGGCAATACCTGTACTCATGTAGCAGATCTCTGGGTCTGCAACTAAAGGATGACCACTATGCAAAATTGAAAGCCACAGAGCATAAATGTCAGCAGTCTGCTAACTTCAGTTGACAGTGCTGTGGGAATACTGCTTAGGCTCATCTGTCAGATCATGAAAAAGTCCATCTAACTTCACTTGGATTTCACAATGTTATATTTTGTTATAGAAATTATTTTGTTATATATTTATTTTCAATGAATTTTGAAAAATTGCATCACTAAAACAATGCTTTATTTGTTTTTCACACTACTGGTGTTTAAGTTTGCTAGCTCCTGCACCCAATCTGATGAGAGGACCACAGTGGATGGGGTCATGCATTCCTATGCTATTACCTCATGTAGTGATGGGTTTATGGAGGTGGTAAGGACATTCAAGGAAACAGCAACAGGGCTGCAGAATTTAGAATATAATGGATTTATGGGTACTGCAATTAAGGCTTACATGAACTTGTCTGTATCAGCCAGCTGCAAGCTTCCCTTGCATGTATCCTATTGCACTTACCTATTGCCCCTTGGGGTTTTTATACTTTTGCGCTTCGTTATCATCCTCCCCCCTCCACCCCTCCCTTTCCCCCCACTCCTTATTCTCATAAGGAGATATCTCACTCTAGAATGTCCTCATTACTCAAAACTTCTGTCCAATGTAGAAGGAGGTTGTGCTGGTCACAGCAGAGCATGACAAAAGTGAAACCCTTACTGGGACGTATAGTCAGACAGCACCAGATCTGTTCAGGCATCTTCAGAAGGCCTAGAGCATGCTTAATGCATATTCAAGTTGTGGTATGGAAGCTGTTGAATCTCTCCTCTGACTTGGTGCTTGGATACTGCACAGAGGCATAAATTCTTATTAAAAGTGGATTTCAAAAATTGTGAAAAGGTGATCTGTTTAAGTACCGTGATCAATTCCCAGCTCTTTAAAATAAAAAATCTGCAGCTTTCAGATATCCATTTCTGGTTGATGTTGATTTACAGCTTATTTGATGTCTCTCAGAAGTACATTAGTTTTGTTTTTTTCCAATTTCAGTAGAATCCTTTGTTTAGATTTGTAGATTTGTTATTATAGCTGAGGATATTATGGATGCTTGGCTGAGTTTCGTAAGATCCAAAACCACTTATCTCATCCAGAGCCTATGTTCACATCTTGATTGATAGTTTAAAGAGATCATTAAAGGATTATCTGTCTTTGATGTGATAAGTGAAATAGATGCTTATTTTTACACAGGTTGGCCACTTGAGGATATTTAATTTTATTTTGAATAGGTTTTATGAATGAGATTTTTTCAGCGTTAAGTTTACTGGATTGAGAACTCTATTATAGAGTCAGAGAAGTTTACAGCATGGAAACAGACCCTTCAGCCCAACTTGTCCATGCCGCCCTTTTTTTTAAATCCCTAAATTAATCCCAATTGCCGCATTTGGCCCATATCCCTCTATACCCATGGTACCCATGTAACTACTACTATCTCTGGCAGCTTGTTACAGACACTCACTACACTCTGTGTGAAAAATTGCTCGTCTGGACACTTTTGTTTCTCTCCCACTTCTTTTCACACTCTGTGTGAAAAAAAATTGTTCCTCTGGACACTTTGAGAGCTCTATTAGATGATTAGAAGTTCATTTTTTTCATGTGCATTTCAAAAATGGCTCATGAGGCCTACCCAATATGGATATCAGGCAAATTAGTGTGGTGGAGACATTGGGTGGCATTGAGGGCATTAGGGGTAGAGGGGCATGGGGACTATGAGGGGGCATGGGAGATATCAGGGAGCATGGATAAGGCAGGGAAGACATGAAATGGCTGGAAGCATGAGGGAGTGAGTGTCAGAGGGCCTAACAACCTGTTATACCAGTAGGCTGAGGTCTCAGAAAACTGAGATCTTTGAACCAGCCTCCTTCAGCATTTGCACTCCTTTGTAATTGCCTTTAAAAGCACCGGACTTGACTCCATTCTGCTGCCTCCACCACACTACCCCCACCACCCCCACCCAAGAACAAAAATATGACAGGCAGCAGTCCTTTTAAAGGAGAAGCGTCTGCTAAGTTAGCCCATTTCCCGACTTGATCTTCCTGCATCCTCCTGGAAAATGTAACCCATTATGTCTATTGCTTTATCCTTTTCTATTCTATGTATTATTTCTTTAAATGATTCAATAAATCTCTTTTGAAATCTGTGTGGATTATTTTTATTACATTTTTGGTTTCTAGATTTATTCGATCGAATTTTTGAGTAAAAATTTCTTTCTTTAAACCATAAAAAAGTAGCTATTGTATCATTCCCTGGATTTGTTCTATTTCCTTTTTGAAATGTAAGGATAACATTAGCTGTCTATCAGTCCTTATTCCATTTACTAATTAATTGTTTTCATGTGCAATAATGCCTCTGTTTTCTCTCCCACAACTTCTTTCAATATACAGTGATGCAATCTATCCAGATCAAGATCTTATCCTGTCTAAATTTGATTAATTTATCAATTATCTCTTCCATTTTATTTTAATTACCTTCTTATCTGTTTTAATCTCTTCTTAAGTGATATGCTGACCATGTTACTTTCCTGGTACATTTTGAGGCAAAGTAGCTATTCAATAAATCTACTATTTTGCTGTTGCTACCTGTGTTTATTCTGTACAATATTTGCTGCCCTATTCAGGTTTCCCTTTTGTTAGTTATGTGTCCGTCAAATGCTAAATTGTTTTTTTCATATTCCTTGCTAATTTAATTTATTAGTTGTTTTCTGCTTTCTTGATTTATTTACTTGCTTCATAACCTCTTCTTATTTCCTTTTGTCATCCTCTCCTTTGTGGTCTATGTATCTGGTGTATGCATTTCTCTTATTCATTCATTGGTGTTTTATTATTCACTATCTTGTTCTTGTTTATTGGTGGAAATATTCCCCTAAGCTCTGCCGATCATCTCAAGAAAGAGAGAAGTAGAGAGACCAAGAATTAATGGATTTATCAGAGTTTAGGACTATGGAGCTGGTAGTGTGGTCACCAATGATGGAGTGTTAAAATTTGGGAAATGCAAATGGGCAGGCTTGGAGGAGTGCATAAAAATCATGAAGGCTGGCCAAGAGAACATTGGAATAGTCAAAATACATTTTCAGATAAATTTTCTATTTATAGATTTTATTAATGTAATGTGTCATGCTCTGGGCTGTATATTGCTCACAGCAGCAGAAAACACAGTTTCCTTAGTGATTTGAAATGCCTTCTCCTATTCCACAGTTATATATTGTCCTTGCTCAGCAAGTCTCTAATTGATTTAGTCATCTTTACGAGATTTGAAGAGAATTCTCCTCATACCGGTGTTCTTTGCTGACCTTCAAGAGATGGTTCCATCTCAGTGATAGTTTGTATCTTTTCAAGGTAATCCCTTCCTGATTTATGCTGTGCCTCAATGATTTGATTTAGGTTTGTGAGAGTTCATACAGCATTTAAAGCAATCCTAACTTCTTCTGTCAACTTTTCAGCAGTAGATTTCTATTATGCTCAGCCTGAGCTTTGTCATAAATCATAACATTATACACAGTGTACGCTATCTAGCAGTTAACTGCACGCTTCTTTGGAAATGTTTTGGCAAAGTAATCTTGCAAATGGGAGCTTTGTGAAATAGGATTGAATAATATTGAATAAAGCATTCTAAAAACAACTTTCAGCAAAAACAACTTATATAAGCACACCTCACATACACAGAGATGTCTTGGGGCATTTTACAATAAGTATAACAATGACATGTTGAATACGTAGGAGAACACATTGGGCATCTGAGGCCAGATGAACAGGAAGCTTTTGAGCTTTTGGAAAACAGGAAAGATGTGAGAAGGGAAGAGAATTGGGTACAGAATGAACAAGAGGTGAAGAGAAACTAAATGTTGCAGAAGTGAAGAATGTTTCAGGTTCCTAAGAGAATGGAGAGAGACCATGAAAATGTCTCAGAGTAGTGAAACAAAAAAAAATTGAGACAAAGGGATAAAAGCAAAATACTGTGGGTGTTAGAGATCCAAAATAAAATCAGAAAGTAGTTTTAAAACTCAGCTGGTCTGGCACCATCTGTGGAAAGAGAAACAGATTTAAGGTCCAATATGACTCTTCTTCAGAATTCAGATATCTTTATTTTATTTCAAAATGACTCCCGAGGTCTGCCCATTGTAGAAACTGAGTGAGTTAGCATGCTGTGTATAAGGGCAAAGGTTGGTGGGTGAGGAATGGATTGGCATTAAGTTGGCATGGGCTGATAAGGAGTCGTGAGACATAGATTGGCATGAGTTGGTATTATGTTGGTATAGAGGTTATAAGGTGCCATGAGTTGGCATGAATGAGGCATGGGTGGAGAGTGATGGGTATAAGGGAGAGGGCTGGAAGGTCTAATATTTAATGAAACAACTGATACAAAATCCCAAAGAACTGAGGCATCCTTTAAACAGCCCACCTCAGCCCTTGCGGTTCCTCTAATCTATGTTAAGGGCTGGTGGGCCAGACTCCATCCTATCTAAAACCCTCCTCGTCACCAAACTATATACCCATCACACCACTGGAGTGAAAATTGTGCCTTTCAGGGCATTTTGTCCTGAGGTGGGTGAGCAAAGCCCAGAGATTTTCTGACTTCTACTACCCAACTCTGAAGCAAAAATCTGGGCCATTGTATCAAATTCTGGTCTTCACATTTTAGGAGTGAAGTTAATGCCTTATGCCAATGCAGAGAAAATTCACATGATAACTGTCAAACATTTAGGACCAGGATGAAGACACGTTACTTCATCT
This sequence comes from Sphyrna mokarran, assembly GCA_024679065.1. Classification (NCBI taxonomy): domain Eukaryota; kingdom Metazoa; phylum Chordata; class Chondrichthyes; order Carcharhiniformes; family Carcharhinidae; genus Sphyrna; species Sphyrna mokarran. The sequence continues at coordinate 23,125,349 of JAGIQG010000012.1, read as the reverse complement.
AAAGGATTATGAATTTTGGATTTGTATACACTAGAGGGTTGTGGATATTTTGTTATTGAGTGTGTATTAGGCTGAGATAGTTAAATGTTTTGATCTCATAAAGGATCAAGGGTATGGGGAGTGAGCAGGAAAGTGGATTTGAATACTGATCAGTCATAATTTAAATGAATGGTAGAGCAGGCTCGAGGAACAGTCTCATAATAGATAATACCAGGGATTTCAAGCTTTAGTTATATGATGGGAGGAGAGAAGCTGGAATGCTTTCTTTAGCCATGATGTGGAGATGTCAGTGTTGGACTGGGGTAAGCACAGTAAGAAATCTCACAACATCAGGTTGAAGTCCAACAGATTTATTTGGTGGTATAAACTTTCGGAGTCTTGCTCCTTCTTCAGTGGAGAGTGGAGAAGGAGTGAAACTCCAAAAGCTTGTCCTACCAAATAAACCTGTTGGACTTTAATCTGGTGTTGTGAGACTTCTTACTCTGGTCTCCTTAGAACAGAGAAAATTGATGCATTTATAATCATGAAGGGTTTAATACAACAAATAAGAAAAAAAAATTGCTTCCAGCAACAGAAGGGTCAGGAATACAGATTCAAGGGAATTGACAAAAGAACCAGAGGTGAGGCAAGAAGAATTTTTGTTTTATACTATGAGTTTTTAATGATCTGGTTTGCATTCCTGAAAGATCAGTGGAGGCAGATTCAGTAAAAACTTACAAAAGTTACACTTGATGGAGAAAAATTTGCATGGTTATGGGGGCAAGACAGGAAAGCGGACTAAACATAAACTCTTTCAAAGGGCTGGCACAGGCATCATGGGTCAAATGACTCTGTTTCTGTGATTTTCCTGTGCATAAATTGTCTGCCATGTTCACCGTATTACATTAATACTGCAAAATAACTTAATGGCTGTAAAATGTTTTGGAATGCCCTGAATTATGAACAGAGTAGAGAAATGTAAGACTTTCTTTCTTTTCATGAATACTTGTGTAGCAATAGTTGCTCTTCTAAGATTGTGTTAAGGTGCCTTGTTGGTTATAACACTCAAAAATATTACCTCACGTTTAACTTGTGATTAGCACTGACACAAGTACAGCCCCACTACTTATACCACTAATAACTACAATTGGCATTTTGGGCTAACATCAGCATCGCCAATGTAGGTAGTGGGTCTGTGCCAAGAATAAAAGTGGTCATTCCCCTGCACTGAATGCTCTTACTTCAAGAAAAAGAAAATCAGGAAACTATCAGGATAGCTCTGAAGCAAGGTGGACAATGATGGTGGTCATAGGAAGAACTCTGTGTGGTGACATCATTCCATGATAGTTGCCTTGGTGAAGCATAAGCTCCTCACATTAGATGAAGTAACGTGTCTTCATCCTGGTCCTAAATGTTTGACAGTTATCATGTAAATTTTCTCTGCATTGGCATAAGGCATTAACTTCGCTCCTAAAATGTAAAGACCAGAATTTGATACAATGGCCCAGATTTTTGCTTCAGAGTTGGGTAGTAGAAGTCAGAAAATCTCTGGGCTTTGCTCACCCACCTCAGGAAAAAATGCCCTGAAAGGCACAATTTTCACTCCAGTGGTGTGATGGGTATATAGTTTGGTGACGAGGAGGGTTTTAGATAGGATGGAGTCTGGCCCACCAGCCCTAAACATAGATTAGAGGAACCGCAAGGGCTGAGGTGGGCTGTTCAAAGGATGCCTCAGTTCTTTGGGATTTTGTATCAGTTGTTTCATTAAATATTAGAGGTGAAGCATAAGCTCCAGTGACATTGAAGTATCGGGAGTACTGTCTGAAAACATGCTATTGGTATGTTACCCTGTGCAGAGCACTCTCCAGTTGTGTTCTCCAAGCTGCTCCATTATTGGAATAGACTCAATAAAATAAAATGACAAAACAGAACCAGCATCAGCACAAAGCCACAAAAGACTGCAGAAGTTAACAATCAGTCCACCAAGCAACCAGTAATTCTGGAACAGGTAAACACTTTAAGTAATGGACATACAGGGTCCTTACTGACAGTTTGTTACCTGATTTCTGAACTTATCCCATGCCAACAATGCACTGGGGAGGACCAATTTCCAAAAATGGACTTGAAATAAACATAGCATACGAGTTAAAATTACACTGAGACTTTTTAATTCTTTTAGCTCAAACCCTGGATATTCACAGCAGTAAGATCCAATATGGCAGCCAGTGCATGTCTGGCAAACTAAGGAATAATATAAATTGAATACACTGACTCTAATTGAGTGAGACTCTGTAATGGGAGTAGCTTTGCAGTCTCAAAGGTTAAGTTTAAATAAGACAAAATATGGAATCTCCAAGCCAATTATTTCCTGACTTTGAAATAAAATTGTCCTCTTACTCACCAGGGAGACGAACAATGATCACCTGCGTATACTGATCTGAGCTTATAAAAATATGGCTGCAATATTTATAGTTACATATGAAAGAAGAGATGACCTTCACAATCACAGTTTCCAATCAACACTGCAACTCAGAACCACCAACTACTTCTCTGTTCTTCATTTTCCTATAGTCGACCTTAATTGACTACAGTAGTTCCTCAAAATTTAAATTGGAAATCATAATTTTGCTAATGCATTGTTATAATGGGAGCAAACCGTGCAAAGGAAAACTTGTCATGTGTCCATAATATTGTAAAGTAATGAACTGTATGCTATATAATTATGATAACCTATCTGGGTATCTAACTGCATTGGGATTTCAAGGATTTCATGAAATTCTGTCACACAGCTGTTAAATTTTTCACGACTATTTGATATTAAGATATCATTGACAACCCTAGTTTTCTTTAACTGTTGAAATGGCTGTATGTCACACTGTCAATTAAAAGGGAATCCTTCTGCCTTGAAAACCTGTCTCAGTGACAGTCACTTATGTTCTGACACCAGATTTGTAAGAATTTTTAATTATGTTCCATAACTTGATTAGTGAAAGAGAATTGTCCATCATTGCAGCTAAACATGGCCCACTCTAGTCCAATGGCTCTCAAATAATCAATCTGTTACGTACTTCCGAAATTTTACTTGGAGTTTTCCATTATCACAGTTGATGTCCATGTGACTGTATTTTCAGTAATGAGATTGCTCTCCTGCCATTTTGAAAGCTTATTTTTTCTACGCTCTCTTGCTGTTGCATGAGTTACTTGTATTAAATGCTTAGCAGAGCGTCTGCACATTGTGGGCCAGAAATCAAATGAAACAGCAACTTAATTAGTGGCAAGGTGAATTACTGAACATCTTATCCTCTGGCCACCTTACCACCAGCCAACTAATTCACCTGCCACCCTACCCACTGACCCTCATCCATTTGCCACTTAGCCACACCTACTTGTCACCCTACCCATTTACCACCTCACCTATCTGCCACACTACCTACCCACTACCTCATCCAACTGCTAACGTATCCATTTATTCAATCACCCATTGACCCATTCACTAATTTCATCCATTCACCAGTTTGCCAATATTCACACTGGACATTTAAATTTACCATGCGACAACCAACACCGTAAAAAGAGACTGTGTCCTGTCTCACCATTGAATCTGCAAAGCTGCAAAGGAACTCCTCAATGAAAACTCCACTCAGAATTTTGGAGAAAGGGGAATCAGAAAACCAGAAACGTGAAACAGTATCGGATGTGATAAGGTTTGAGCAGACTTGGCAGTAACTATCACTCCACCGAAGATCTGGGCTTTGTCTTTTTACAATAGGCTCTAGCATTAATAAGCAGCAAGAAAGTTTTCTTCCTAAATCAAACATGATTTTTTGTTTTGCCTATTTATGAGGGAGAATGACTTTTACTTTTGAAATGCATTTGCTTCATTGTGTGGGTATCCCTACAGCAAGCATTGCCTCCAATTATCAAAGTGGATGGAATTCTAATGCAGAATATTTGGAAGTGCTCAAAAACAATTTGCAGTGACTCTTGCTCCAATTTCCTTTTCCTGTAGGTTAGCACAGGAGCTTCCATAAATACTTAGTGCAGTATGAAGAGGTTTATGGCTATGAACCATTATCAATCATTCTATGACATGGCATATAAAAGCTCCAACACAAAGACCTTTCATTTCAATGTTATCACTTTCCAAAACATGGTTCTTCAATCTGTCACCCATTGCACACTCACCACCTCAAAGCAGCAAGGCAGAGGCAGATACTAACACATGATATGTCATAGAACAAATGAACCAAAAAAACCCACCACGCTTGTTGGTAGAAGAGAACAATCAGATTAGGTATTTATGCAAAACATTCTGCTATTTTGCATGAACATTTTTAGAAAGGAAGTAGTGGTAGTTAATTTCTGGGCTCTGGATTAATATCATGATTAAAGATACTCTGGAAACCAGAGCCTTGAGGCTCATTTACATGATAGAGGTGAACTGCAAGTATCTATCTATGTCCAGACGTTACTCAGCCAATAATTGGGGTCACATTTGAGGCTGGTACTTCACTGCCAGCAATCCTCTTGGATGGGGAGGTATGTGGCCTGATGAAACATGGAAAATTCCCAGGGGAAAGAATAACAAATATGGGCCAGCAGCAGTCTACAGTAATACTTTGGAGCTTTTTCTTTATTCATTCATGGGATGTGGGTATCGCTGGCTAGGCCAGCATTTATTTCCTATCCCTAATTGTTCTTGAGAAGTTTGTATTGAGCTGTTTTCTTTGACCACTTTAGTCCCATGGTGTAGGTACACACACAATGCAGTTAAGAGGGAGTTCTGGGATTTTAAGCTTGCCAAAGTAAGGAATTGGCTTCTGGGGGTGATTGAGAAGGTGGTGGGGATTTATGTGCCTCCCCATCCTCACTGAAAACATGCCCAAAGGGAGCATTTAAATACAGCTTAATTTCTCACTAAGGGTAGTTCCCATCTCCATGCTATTTTCTTTCAATTGTGTTCTGCATCAGTATTGAACTGGTGACTGTAAATGTCCCTTTTTTTATTCATTCGTGGGACATGGGCGTCGCTGATTGACCAGCATTTATTACCCATCCCTAGTTGCTCTTATTTAGAGGACACTTGGAAGTCAACCACATTGCTGTGACTCTGGAGCAATATGTAGGCCAGACCAGGTAAGGACTGCAGATTTCCTTCCCTAAAAGAAAGAGCCAGATGGATTTTTCCAACAATTGCCGATGCTTTCGTGGTCATCAGTAGATTCTTAATTCCAGGTTTTTTTATTGAATTTAAACCCGGCCATCTGCCATGGCAGGATTCGAACACAGATCCCCAGAACATTAGCTGAATTTCTGGATTAACAGTCTAACGATAATATCACTAGGCCATCGCCTTCACTTAGACCACATCTCCCCATGATGCTGATACTGCACATTATTCAATGTTTCACAGGTCAGATTGTATCCTTCATGTTATCCAGCTGCAGAGCTGGAGGCTACTTATAACCATTGTTGGTTAGCCACTGACAATATTGTCCTATCTCTGGTGTCCAACCAAATGGGGGAGGGGGGAGGAATTTAATTTAGCCCCATTAATCTTTCACAAGAATATGAAAGGTGCATAGTTGGGGCAGTACATTAGCCAGCTAGTGAATGATTAGTCCATGATCACAAAGGAAAAAAGCAGACTTGTGATGATACATCAATTCTCTAACTGCATTTGTGCGTGTCTGAAATAGCTGTAAAAACATGAAGATGCAAACAGTTCTTTGTGGTGGATTACAGACACAGTAAACAATTCACTACAAACACAAGGGGCTGGATTTTACTGGCTTGATTCACCAGTTGATCAATGTGGCAAGCTGAGAACATAGTGTCCGAGGTGAAAAACCCATTTGCACAGGGCGCGAATTAGATCGATATATTCCCAGTCCCCATTTTGTTGGCAAGAATGGCTTTGAAGTCTACTTACCTAGAATTAACTACATTAGCATGTAGTTAGTAGGTCTAATATGGCTGCTTCCATCCTTGCTGGTAAGATATCACACCGCCGAGGATCACTACTTCTCTGCAGTAGTGGACATCAGGTGCTATGGCCACACTACGAGGATTTGAGGCCATTTCAGCCCCTAGGGGTTGGAGGCATGGCCGGTCAGTGTCTGGTGAGCAGAGCCAACCCACCAGTACCCACTTGGCACCTTGGCAGCACCCATCTGGTGCCCTAGCAGTGCCCAATACGCACCATAGGTGTATCAGGGGCAATGTCAAGAGGGTGGGGCCTGAGTGGGGATGGCACTATGATGGGGGAGCCATGCATAATGACTGGGGAAAATGTGGAGGAGGATATGCAAGGGGGAGTGCTTACAAGTAGGGGAGTGCTGCAAGCTGGGAAACTCTGCAGAGTGGTTGGTAGTGCTCTGCAAATAGAACAGTTATTTAAGGGGGAGCTCTGCAAGAGAGTCGGTCAGTTGTGCAAGGGAGGCAGTTGTGCAAGGGGGTGGTCATGTAATGAGGATGTTCTTCAAAGGGAACTCGGCAAAGGGGGAGAAGCATACAGTGGGGAGCATGCAGGGATGGGTCACAGTGTGGGTCGTGATGGTGGGGGCATTTTGGGAGGGTCCAATAGGGGACACTTTGGGAGGTTCCTGATGCCACCAATGTTGGTGTGGGGGCTGCGTAAGTCACTAATCTTGGGGGGGGGGGGAGGAATTGTCTAATGTTTTTGGAGGGATGGGGGGTGGTGGGAAGAGGTCTCCCAGTTAAACAGTCTTGCACAATATCACCTGAGTGCTCTGCAGTGGGCTTACCTAGCGTTCTTAGTCTCCTCCCTTTCCTCACTTCACCGGCACTAACCTTCCGGCTGTCAGAAAAACTGACAGATTGCTGAAGATTACAGTGCCAAGCTCACCCAAAAGACTGGCGCAGACAATTAGATAGAGCTTTAAACTAAATAAAGGGGGACGGGGGAGATGCAAAGTTAAAGGAGAGAGTAGAAATGTATGTTAACAGAACCGAGGGCTCAGGAGAGGTTAGTAAAGTTTCCAGAACACGTAATAGAACAAAGAGGGTAGAAGATGGCAGGTATCTAACTTAGGCAGAGCGAAAAAGATGACATATATGAGAAGGGAGGTGGTCAATGCAGGACTGAGGGTGTTGTACCTAAATACATGTAATATAAGGAATAAGGTAAATGAGTTTGTTGCGCACATTGAAATTGACTGGATCGATATAATGGGCATCTTCAAAACGTGGCTGCAAGAGGATCAGGGCTGGGACTTAAATATCGAAGGATATGTGTCCTATCAGAAGGGCAGGCAGATAGATAAAGGCGGCAAGTTTGCATTATTATTAAGGAAGGAAGTTAAATCGATAGCAAGAAGTGGTATAGGATCAAAAGGCATAGAATCCCTGTGGGTAGAGTTGAGGAATTGCAAAGGTAAAAAGACCCTGATGGGAGTTCCATACAGGACTCCAAGTAATAAGGGATGTGGGGCAGAATATAAATCAGGAGGTAGAAAAGGCTTATAAAAAAGGCAATATTACAATAATCATGGGAGAATTCAATATGCAGGTGGACTGGGAATATCAGGTAGGTAGTAGGCCCAAGAAAAGGAATTTGTGGAATGTCTACAAGTTTATTTTTTTGGAGCAGCTTGTGACAGAGTCCACCAGGGAATGGGTAATTCTGGATTTGGTCATATGTAATGAGGCAGACTTGATTAGGGAACTTAAGGTGAAGGAACCCTTAGGGAGCAGTGACCACAATATAATAGAATTTACTCTGCACTTTGAGAGGGAGAAGCTGGAATTAAAAATAACAGTATTACAATTAAATAAAGATAACTACAAAGACATGATGAGGGAGGAGCTGGCTAGAATTGATTGGAAAGCGAGCCTAACAGGGAAGACTCTGGAACAACAATGGCAGGAGTTTTTGAGAGCTATTTGGGAGTCACAACAAAAATTCATCCCAAGGAAAAGGAAACATGCTATTGGGGAGGATGAGGCATCCATGGCAGATGAGGGAAGTCAAGGACAGCATAAAAGCAAAAGAAAATGGAGACAAAATGGTGAATATTAGTGGGAAGCCTGAGGATTGAGAAGCCTTTAAAATCAAGCAGAGGACAACTAAAAAAGCACTAAGGGGGGAGAAGATGAAATATAAGTGTAAGCTAGCTAATAATATAAAAGAAGATAGGAAAAGGTTTTTCAACATTTAAAAGGTAAGACAGAGGCAAGACTAGCCATTGGATCACTGGAAAATGAGGCTGGAGAAGTAATATTAGGAAACAAAATAATGGCAGGGGAAATGAATAGTTACTTTCCATCAGTCTTCATGGTGGAAGACACCAATGGGATACCAGAGTTCCAGGAGAGCCAGGGGGCACAGGTTAGTGTAGTGGCTGTCATTAAGGAGAAGGTTCAAGGAAAACTGAACAACCTTAAGATGGATAAATCACCTGAGGAAATTGTGGTGGTGATCTTTCAGAAATCACTGGAGACAGGAAGGATCTCAGAGAACTGGAAAGTAGCTAATGAAAGATCACTGTTTAAGAAGGGAAGGAGGCAGCAAATGGAAAATTATAGACCAGTTAGCTTGACTTCAGTCATTGGCAAGATTTTAAAGTCCATTATTAAAGATGAAATTGCAGCACACTTGAATGTGCATGATAAAGTAGGACTGAGTCAGGCTTTGTCAAGGGGAAATCATGTCTGACAAATTTGTTTAGAGTTCTTTGAGGAGGTAACAAAAAAGATAGATAAAGGCAAGCTAGTGGACCTGATTTATTCAGATTTCCAGAAGGCCTTTGACAAGGTGTGCATAGGAGATTATAAGAGCCCATGGTGTTAAGGGTAAGATCCTGAGGATTGGCTGACTGGTGGAAGGCAGAGACTGGGGATAAAGGGGTTTTTTTCAGGATGGCAGCTGGTGACTAGTGGTGTGCCTCAGTGGTCAGTGCTGGGACCACAACATTTTACAATATACATTAACACTTTGGAGGAAGGAATTGAAGGCACTGTTATTAAGTTTGCAGATGATACAAAGATATGCAGAAGGACACATAATACTGAGGAAGCAGGAGGCTGCAGAAGGACTTGGACAGGTTAGGAGAGTGGGCAAAGAAGTGGCAGATGAAATACAATGTGGAAAAGTGGGAGGTTATGCACTTTGGAAGGAGGAATGAAGGCATAAGCTACTTCATAAATGGGAAAATGCTTAGGAAATCAGAAACACAAAGGGACTTGGGAGCTCTTGTTCAAGATTCTCTTAAGGCTAATGTACAGGTTTCGTCAGCAATTTGGAAGGCTTGGGTCACTGTCTGTGTGGAACTTGCACATTCTCCTTGTGTCTGCGTGGGTTTCCTCCAGGTGCTCAGGTTTCCTCCCACAGTCCAAAAATGTGCGGGTTAGGTTGATTGGCCATGCTAAAAAATTGCCCCTTAGTGTCCTGAGATGTGCAGGTTAGAGGGGTTAGCGGGTAAATGTATAGAAATACGGGGGTAGGGCCTGGGTGGGATTGTGGTTGGTGCAGACTCGATGGGCCAAATGGCCTCTTTCTGCACTGTAGAGTTTTATGAAATGCAGTGTTAGCAATTATGTCAAGAGGGCTAGAATACAAGAGCAGGGATGTACCTCTGAGGCTGTATAATGCTCTGACCAGACCCCATTTGGGTTGTTGTGAGCAGTTTAAGGCTCCGTATCTAAGGAAGAACATGCTAGCCTTGGGAAAAGGAGGTTCACAAGAATGATTGCTGGAATGAAGAGCTTGTCATATGAGGAACAGTTGAGGACTCTGGGTCTGTACTTGTTGGAGTTTAGAAGAATGAGGGCGGATCTTATTGAAATTTACTGGATACTGTGCAGCCTGAAACCAGAACCACAAGGCACAATCTTAGGCTAAGGGGACAATCCTTTAAAACAGAGATAAGGAGGAACTTCTTTAGCAGAGTGGTGAATCTGTGGAATTCTTTGCTGCAGAAGGTTGTGGAGGCCAGGTTATTGAGTATCTTTAAGATAGAGATAAATAAGTTCTTGATTAATAAGGGGATCAAGGATTATGGGGAAAAGGTAGGAGAATGGGGATGAGAAAAATATCAGCCATAATTGAATGGCGGAGCAAACTCAATGGGCTGAATGGCCTTTTCTGCTTCTAAGTCTTATGATCCTGTTTTCATGCTGTTATGACAATTTAGAAACATTTTTGGAAAATTCCAGCAGTGTTTCACATTGTCTTCAATTTTAACTTAATTTACAATTCTATCAATATGAGGAGAGATTGGCTGCAGTGTGTACTATGTAAAGAATATAATGCAGCAACTCATCAAAGCTCCTTCAGCAGCATCACCCAAACCAGACACTCAACCAGAACTCTGAAAGCCCAAGGATAACAATGCATAAGAACATCATCATTTCTATGTTTATCTACAAAGCACACATAATTTGTGCCACAACCCCTAAAAACAGCTGAAGGGTCAAACTTCTCTATCTTAGCAGTGTGTTTTCCATAACTAAGCTCTTTTCACACTGGAAAACATATTGCAATCAATTTGTTGATCTCACTGCACTAACCATCTTCAAATCCATTAAACATTTCTTTGTGCTTACTTTCGTAATGTCATCTGATATTGTATTCTATATTGCACAGTTCAGTGTGCATGAGACAAATGCCCCTCGTTTTTTTTTCCCCTACATGGTACTGAGCTGTTATTTGTCTTGAAAGGTACAACCTTAAAATCTACTTTGAGACTTTCAAAGTCTTTGCCTGCTATTTAAACGTGAAAATAAAAAATGCATTTTCAGAGGCTTTAAGAACATTGCAAAGGTTCTCTTTTTAATGCTGAATGATTTAACAATGCAACATGAATAATCCAGCTATTCAAACTGCACTGTGAATACAGAATTTATTACATGAAGTCATTCATAGCCCAGTACTTGTGGCACTTGCTATTTGCATGTACATTTAGTCATATTTGATTTGTTTCATTAAACATTCACAACCTACATGGAAAATTTAAACATTCAGAAAAATAAAACTTAAATTGCCCTGGTGACTCATAAATCTTCAAGTAAAATACTTCCAAAAAATATATCATACGACGAGACTTGCTAAGACTGGTTTTCTTTTACACTTATAAATAAAAAATGCAAACCTTACCACTCACAATGCAATGAAAAATTAAGCATCTTCATCTCCCTCTACATGATGTACTGAAGATCTTTCTTCATATCTTCTTCACCTAACCTGTTCTGATTAAAGATTATTGACCCCAAATATTAATTCTGTTTCTCTCTCCATAGATGCTGCCTGACATATAGGTGGAATTTTGCACTCTGTGCAGAGAGTGCTGGCTAAAGTGAGAGATATAGTAAGAAGTCTCACAACACCAGGTTAAAGTCCAACCAGTTTAATTGCCCACAAGCTTTCGTAAACACTTCGTCAGGTGGGTGGAAAGCCCACAGCATAAGACGGGAAAACCAGCTACAGCTCTCTAGTTGCACAGTTTTCCCTCCAGGTTTTATAAGTGTCTGTATATAAGAAGTCTGGGGGTGTGATTTTCACTTCCCACTGGTGTGGCATGGTGTGAAAGAACTGGCAATGCCAGCTCAACAAAGATTGGGACACTGCTTTTACAGAATTAAAAAATAAGTCACCTCACAATGGTTAGAGGGAAAAGTCCTCCGCAATTATCAGGGCAATACCCCTGTCCTTGGATAAGAGGAATCTATTCCCACAAGCCACAAGAACCGGGGGAACTACCAGCCCTGCCATAGATAAGGGAAAGCCCCTTATCCTGCAAACACTGGGAAACTAACTCCCATCACACATAAGGGGAATCCCTGATGGAACCTTTGGTCTGATCTGTTGGTTATAGGATCACTTAATGGAACTCTCCAAAGGACTTCCTCTTAGCAGAGTGGCACTGCCATGGTGGCACTGCCGTGGGCAGTCCATAGGTGCCGGTGCAGCCCATATGCCCCTCGCCCTGGGGCACCCTATTTCGTTCCCCTTGACTGTTTTACATTTATCAAAAGTAGTTGTAAACCTTGCCAATGTAACATCACATCATTGAAGGGTGAATTTTAAATGTGGTGGTAACATATGGCGGGGAGGCCTGCTCATTACATTAAATTTATCAAGGTGACAATTTCAACATTCAGGTATAAAGTTTCCACATTACTTACTCCCATTGAATGTAGGCATCCCTGATTGGCTCGCCAATGCTTAGCTCTGGTAATGGTTCAGCAATCTTGTCAAACTGAAATTTGGCTTTCTGTCATTTCATCTTGATCGTTTCACTCACACCTGTTCCTACTTCTGGTTTTAGTAGCTTTTCCGTTACTAGAAAAGTGGTTTACATGCACCATAACATCAGTTTCTACTCTCTATGCTTTCAGTTTGTATGTTTCTCCACTCAAGGATTGTCTTTCATGTGTCTGTGCTAAATTTACTCAATTTTTGAATAAGTTCTTTGGTGATTTTTACTGCGCCTCAGTTTCTCCATTCAACAGCGCAGAAATGATGTGTAATGGTGAATTTCCCAAACCCATGTGAAGAGTCTGATTTCTTCAGTTGTGAACTGAGGGGAATTGTCACTGATCATAATGTCTGGAATGTTGTAACAACTGAAATGTGCTTTCAGGCATTCTACTATTTCTCTCATTGTTGTTGAAGTCAGTTCGTCTAATTCTCAGTAGTCAAAATAATAATCTACAATGACAAGATAATTATTTCCTGCCAAATTGAAACAATCTATTCCCAGCTTCATCCATGGTCTAGCTGGGATGTCATGTGTCATCAATAGTCTTAAGCTTGCTTAACTTCTATTCTTTACGTGCAACACACTGGCCAAAGTGGACTTTAATTTTCATTGCTCATGTTTGGTCAGTAAAGGACATTTCTTGTCCTTCTTAGAGTTGATTCAATAGCTAGATAACTTGCATGGATATGTTTCAGCAACTTTCCTCTCATCTCCTTAGGGATGATGACTACCTCCTTTGTACAAGATGCCATGTTATGATGTCAATTCATCTAATTCTCTTGTGATTATAAGTGTGTCCTTGATGCTCTCTGGCTGTCCTTTCATCAGTATTACTTGTAATGCTTGTTGAGTTGCATTTTGGTCAGTAATTTGCTTGATTTGATGATCTTATGATCGATGATCTGGAACTCTAGATATTTGTTGCCATTGCATTGGGCTGACAGAAGATTTTGTCCTGTCAGTATGAGTATAGTGTAATCATACAGCCTCAAGCTTATATTCGAGGGCCTTATTTTTCACATACAAGTTGCCATGTTGAGTGACTTCAGACAGATTTGTGAAGGTCATTATGTTGCATAACACAGCTGTGTCCCTCTAACACTTATTTTTGTTTGCTTGATACATTTCCTGTGTGGTCATCATGGTAACAGTCATAACCATTTGTTCTCCATGGACCTGACTCAACCCATCTTTTGAATGGTATATAGTTCTTCATCAGACTCTTCTGCTGACATTTCTTCAGCATTGGCTTGTTTTGATTTTTTTCTCATCAAACACTTGTGTGCGAATCGATTCTGCTTCTTGCAGTCGAAACATGGGTTATTCCTTGCTAGGCAATCCTCATTTTCCTTTGTATATTATTCTCTGCAATATTTGTATTCAGTCCCTTGTCTGCGATTGCTTCTGGACTATCTCTCAGCATAATGGCCTGCTCTGCCATACATTTGCTCAAGCTGATAATTCACAATGTTCACATTTTGACACACATCTTTCACTTTCTTTAATGTCAGTTCCTCAGTTTTCAATGCGCTTGCTGTCATCTTTTAGCTGCCTGAATTCAGAAGATTCAGCAAGTTGTTTTGCTGCAGTCGCATACTGTTCAATATCTTCATTTTCATTTTGAATTCTAGTGTTGAATGCATATCCTTCATAAATCACATTCGCTTCAGGTTCATAGTGTGTATTAAAGGCATTAAAAATCTCTGTCGCTGGTTGCCTTTGCTTGTCTGTTAGATTTAGAGTGTTATACACTTTGTAGCAATCCTTCGGCAGCAGTAGAGTGTGGCTACTCTAATCGGTTCAGAATTTCTAATTAAGTCTGTTTCAATCTCATAGTTTTACCATTGTGAGTGGAAAAACTGTTAGATTTTTTCACATTATTTTTCAATTTAACCGGAAATGGGAATGGAAAATTTGCCATAACCATTTTACTCATGCAGTACTTTACTTGCAGCCTTTATCTGCTCTCTTTTGTCCTTTACCATAACTTCTGCTCTGCATATTTGAATCTTTCTGTGTTCCTGGGTTCTCAGTTCCAGGATTCAAAAGCAAGGGGCAGCAGTCTTCATCACTGTCTGTCTCTATGAGAGGCTTTACTGAACTCAACAGAAATGGCCATCTACGGTGCTTGCATCTTGGCATATTAAAGTGGCAAATGACATCATACATTTCATAAGATTTCATTTCCAAAATTCAAGATATCTCTTCTTTTAATCGAACAAAAGGTACCAATACTTAAAATTGATATTTGCAGTTTTTATCTGCTATATGAACTTAGCAAGAAAGAAATGAAGTTTAGCTGTTTAACTGTTATTCGTTTCCTCCTTTTCACTTTGTTGCCTTTTAGTCTATTGCTGCCACTTACACTGATGCTGTCCCTGTACCTGCAGAATGAGGTTGATGGGTCTGCTGTTGTCTGTGGTTGGGGTTTCCAAATTATTGAAGGTGGCAGGCAAGTTAGGAAAAAGGCTAATAAAGCATATAAGGGAATGTAAATAGGGGCATAGAGTACAAAAACAAAGAAGATATTAAACACTAATTCAGCCTCAACTTGAGTTTTGTGTCTGGGCATCACACTTTAGGAAGGATATAAGGCATTAGAGAAGCTGCAGAAAAGATTTACGAGGATGGTTTCAGCAATGAGGAACTATGGGTGATGCTAGGGATTTTCTCCTTGGAAAAGAAAAGATGAAGTGGAGAATTAATAGAGGTGTGGAAATTCACAAGGGTCTGGAGAGAATAAAATGTCAGAACGATGAGAGAGTACCAATTTCTCAAAAGAAGCAACAGCGTCATGATGAAAAGTCTTTTTTACACAGTGAATTGTTAGGATTGCTGTTTAAGAGAATGTAGTGGAGGCAGATTCACTTGTAGCTTTCAAAAGCAAACTGCCCTACCCCCCACTGACTCTTACTGACTCACTCATCCTAACCAACTCAATCTCTCCTCATACATCTGTCCCGCCATCCCAGGAATTACTCTGGTAAACTTTCACAGCACTCTCTCCATAGTTGGGATATGTTCTTGGGGCTGGATGAATGCAAGGTGATCTGACATTTGTTCCTGTCACTACTAGAATGTATGGTGCACAGTGGCCTTACTCAGGTAGGCAACACGGTGACGTAGTGGTTAGCATTGCTACCTCACAGTGCAGGGAACTGGGTTCAATTCCTACTTCAGACCACTGTACATGTGGAGAATGCATATTCTCCCCATGTGTCTGCATGGCTTTCCTCTGGGTGCTTCAGTTCCTCCCACAATCCAAAGATGCGCTGGTTAGGTTGATTGGTCATGATAAATTGTTCCTTAATATCAGCGGGATTAGGAGGGTAAATATGTGGAGATGCGAAAATAGAGCTTAGGTAGAATTGTGGTCGGTGCAGACTTGATGGACCAAATGGCTTTCTTGTGCACTCTAGGGATTGTATGATTCTATTAACATCAGCTGAGATCATAGCAATCTGTAGTCTCTTAGCTTGGTATATTCCTCACGTCACCATTTCAGGAGCAGACACCAGGCATATCTAAAGGGGAGTTTCCAACTGGTGAAGATACAATGCAAGATTACACTGATATATGAGGAGAGTTTAAATAGTTTAGGCTTGTACTTACTGGATTTAGAAGGATAAAAGGGGATCTCATTGAGGTGTATAAATTTAAAAAAAAATAGATAAAGTAAATGTAGATCTAGTGTTTCATCTTACAGGGCAATCTAACACAAGAGGTCATGGGTATAAGTTGCAAGGTACTAGATTTAAAACTAATGAGGGAGAACTTCTTGAAGAGGGTGGCAAATTTGTGGAACCTGCTGTCCCACAGCGCAGTCGAATCCGAATTGTTGAAGAAGGAGATGAACATATTTCTAATAAAAGAGTGGGAACAGGTGGGAAGGTGGATTTGAACCCACCTGTTCCCATAGGAACAGATCAACCATAATCTGACTGAATGGTGGAGCAGGTTCAAAGGCTAAATTTGCTTACATCTGTTCCTAATTCCTATGTTCCTATGCTAAAAAGCAGAAGCAGCATCTTATGAAGAGCTAAGTGATCCTATAACCAACAGATTAGACCAAAGGTCTGTAGTCCTGCCACAGCCAATTGTGAATGGTGGTGAGCAGTTAAGCAAGTAACATTAAGAGGAGATTCAACAAACTTTCCTAACTTCAATAATGGTGGAGGTTATCAAATCAGATTATTGCTGTAGACTAGTTTTCTTCCTCACCCTCTCTTAGCTTGTCTTTCATCCTCCCAAAAATTACCTGATTCAGGAACAGGAGCATTAAACTATCTTGCAGGCCATTGGCATCAATTTATTTGGTGACCCATCACTGTTCTGACCCAATTTGGCCCACAAAAAAACTGACCCAAGTTCTTTACTGTGTTTTTATATTCATACTCAAAGCAAGACTCATGTTTAGATAGCATCAGCACAGTTTGGTTGTGTGTTAATCAGTTGCCTTATATGAGGATGAATACAGCTTTTGACAAAGACAGCAGCCAATTAGCAATGCCAATGCATTACTGGTGGTGCTGGAATTACACTAGTTCTATTTAAAAGAAGTTGACTCTAGCATAGAAAAGCAAATGCTAATGCACTGTTTCTGGTCCATTAAACTCCACACCATAACGTAAACAAAAAGATTTTTTATTGATGGGAATGAGGGAGCTGGAATTTATTGCTGCAACGTCATCACAAGGTGTGACATTAGTGTGCCACTTTAGGGTGTAAGTTCTCAGAGAGTTATGTGACCACTCAAAGTGGAGCACACGAATCCTGGACCTGAGCACGGTCAGGGTTTTCCCTGCCTTTGGACATCTGGAGTCATAGGGCCCTATTTTACCATTTTCATTCTAAGTGCTGGGTGGATTTGAAACTGGGAATGTTTCAGATCTGATTTTTAGATTGTTCTCAGGCGTTCCCATACACGTTCTGGCTGAAAAAATAGCTGCAATTCTGAATCCCACCGCAGAAGCTGTGGATGGGGCTTAATGCGCCCGAAATCCTGCAGCTCCGATTGCATCTCCAATTGCACATGGCAGTTAAAAAAAAGATATACCTCCCTGCCACATTGCTCCGGGCTGGATAATGCCTCTCCCTGACCCCCATAAACATTGCCTCACCCCCATAACATTACTGACTCCCTTACCCCCACCCCCTGCCCCACTACCCAGACTGATCGCGGCCCCCTTACCCGCTTCTCAGTGACTATGACCTCCCCAACTCTCCCCCCCCACTCTGATCACATGCACAGTGGCAGTGGATCCCCCTTTCCCTCCATCAATCACATGCAGAGTGACAGCAGACCCCCATCCCCCTCATCAATAACATGCAGAGTGGCAACGGACACCCCCTGTCCCTCTTGCACAATCCTCAGGTCCCCTCATCGAACTGACGCACAGAGGCATCTGACACACCTCACACCTCCCCCACACTGATCTGATGCACAAAGCCATCTAACCCACCTCTCCTCTCCCTCCACTGATCTGATGCAGAGAGCCGCTGGAAACTCTGAACTTATCTCCTCAGAAGCTGGAATGCTCAAATTGGATCTTTGCGGACCATGTCTGTTTTGCGCTGAATATGGATGGGCAAACGTGAAGTACCGGTAAGTTTGGGCATGAAGTCCATTAAGTCAATTTAAATGCATTTCGGGTGCAGTCCCGACAATGGCCATTTTCGGCCCGTGGTTAAGGGGGAACTGGCATGGAGCCAGTCGCTGATTGCACTACTTGCCTCATGCCTGACTTTACCAAGTTTCCATGCCTGAAAACAGAAGCAACTTGAGGTAAAATTGGGCCTATAGGGTACAGTGGCCTTTGTATTGCTCTCTGTATACAGTTACTTACCTTAATAAACCATTCATTCATGAATCCACTTGGTGGTCGTCTGTCTTTAGAAGATACTATAAATATGATCATTTTTTTATTTAGTTACTATCTGTCCACATATAAAATAATGTATTTCATATTCTCTTTCACAGATGCTGTACTTCAGTAGATATTTAATAATTGTTTTCAGCATTCTGCATCTATACTTATTTTCCAAGATTTAGAAATGGTCCAAAAATTACTTATGCAGCCATTTTTCTGCATGATCTGGAACGCGTTGCCTGAAATATTGGTGGAAAGAGATTCAGTAGTAACTTTCAAAAGAGAATTGTAGCCATTCTCAGCATAGAAACATTTTTACAAGCAAGGAAGTGGGATTAATTGGATACGCCTTCAAAATGTCGGCATAGGCACAATGAACCAAATGACCTCCTTCTATGCTGTATAATTCTCTGATACTTTGTGGGTAATACTGTCACTACAAAAGACCTTCAGCTTAATTTAGTTACCCTAATATGTAAGCTTCTCCGGCCATACTTTAGTTAACTTCTCAATTGTATCTGGGAAACTGTACTATGCATTTTTAATCTATATATTCTGATACTTTTAGTTCAAGCCTTTCCAAATCCCCTCAGCTTCAGACTTCATCACAGTTATAGTTGAGACACGGGCACAGGAGCTGGAGGCAAGAGCAGAGACAAAAATAGCTATCCACAATATCAATGTGGCATTAAACTGAAAAGGGCAGCAAGGAATTTTGGCAAAACTGAGGTTATTGAGGCTGAAAGGATAAAACAGTCCAGTAACTGATTCATTCCAGATACAAAGGAAAAGGAACACAATTATCAAAGGCCAATTATTAGTGGCTTCAATGTCAAGTTATGCTGAAGCTAAAAAGCTTCATTTGTGTTAGCTAAAGAGAAATTTTGTTCAAGAGGTTCTGAAGACTTTGTGCATTTTTTGATTTTGAGTGGTATTTCAAGTCACTTAATCATATCAGCGATTGTTTGTTTACTAATGTTCCCCATTGTCTCCCAAAACCATTGATCAGATATAAATTTCCTCATTTAATTTATTACTACTTTGAGGAATGGTCTGTAATAAAATATTCCTTCTTAATGACAGTGGTCTGAAATCTTTTTCAAAACGTGTTCCCTGTGTTAAATTTGGTTCTTGAAAATACAAATTAGGAGAAGAATGAGCAAAACATCCAAACTCAATTTATGTTAGAAAATTTTCAAGGCAACTCAACAGGAAAATACAGTTCAGAGCAGTACTCCTATTTCCCATTTTTTTTACTGTACTTTCCAAGAAGGTGGATTTAATTCTATCTGAAATGTCCTATTGATAAATGGTATATTTGTGTGATATTTGAATACAAGTTTCATTTGGGTTTCCAGTGAATACTGGATCATTCCACATATTAATGTGATGATCCCTGCACTTTCGTCACAGGGGAATTATAGCTTGTGATTTTCAAAGTTTATTTTAACAACAATGCTGCATAGATCTTGAATGTTTCTGTGTAGAAATATCACCATCTGTAAGTCAGACATGAAAGAATCCTCTTGTCATTAAATCTGAAATTATTTCTAGTGTGTTTTAACCAAACAATCCCTGATGTGGTGCATGGAATGTTTGTAATTACTAATAAACAGAAGAAATCAAAAATCATGCAATGCTTTCATAATCACTTGAACAATTTCTCCTTAGCCTTACATACAGAATATACTTTTAGAATAACTTGACATTAAAACTGCTAATTATTGGCCTTTGACAATTACACCCATTAAACTGAATAGGGCATCTCAGATCTAATGATACAAGGATTAGAATTACATAGAACATAGAACATTACAGCACAGAACAGGCCCTTCGGCCTTCGATGTTGCGCCGACCAATATAAAAAGCAATGCCCCTCCAAACTAAACCATTCCCTTCTCTTCCATATACTTATCAACTAACCTCTTAAACGCCACCAAACTTGGCGCATCTACAACTGCTGCAGGCAGGGCATTCCACTCCCGAACCACCCTTTGGGTAAAGAACCTACCTCTGATATCCGTCCTATAACTATCACCCCTTAATTTAAAGCTGTGTCCCCTCGTGCTAGCTTTCTCCATCCTAGGAAAAAGGCTATCACTGTCCACCCTATCTAAACCTCTAATCATCTTATATGTTTCGATCAGGTCCCCTCTTAGCCTCCTCCTTTCTAACGAAAACAACCTCAAATCCCTCAGCCTCTCCTCATAAGACATGCCCTCCATACCAGGCAACATCCTGGTAAATGGTATTCATTTCTAGGCACCACACTTCAGAAAGGCTGTCAAGGCATGGAAAAGTGTCTCAAGAAAATTTACCAGACTGCTACCAGGTATAAAGGAATTCAGTTTGTGGAGGGACTGGAGAAGGTGTGATTATTCTTTGAGCAAAAGAAAGCTAAGGGCAGATTTAATAGAAGTGTTCAAAGTTATGAGAGGTTTTCTTGCTGTTAATAAGAAGAAACAGTTTTTGCTCAGAGAAGTGGGTGGGGGCAAGTGTTAGCGTAGTGATTGGATTAATATCTAAAGACCAGGTGTAATATTCTAGGGCTAGATTCAAATCTCAGCGCAGCAGATGGTGGAATTTGAATACAATAAAAATCAGGAATTTAAAGTTTGATGATGATCATGAAATCATTGCCAATTGTTACCAAAATCCATCTGATTAACTAATGTCCTTCAGGGGAAGAAATCTGTTGTCTTATCTGGTCTAGCCCACATGTGACTCCAGATCCACAGTAATGTGGTTGACTCTTTAATATCCAGTGAAATAGCTTAGTAAGCCACCCAAGGGTAATTGGGGATAAGTAACAAGTACTGGCCAGTCAGTGATGTCCACATCCCAGGAATGAATAGAAATTACAAGAATGTTAACCAGAGGGCATGAATTTAAGACAATTGGCATGGAACCTGGGAGGAATATATTTTATTCAAGCTGTTATGATCTGGAATTTCCTGCTTAAAAGGCTGGTGGAAGCAGATTTATAGTAACTTTTAAAAGGAAAAAATGGCAGTAACACATGGTGAGGGTGAAGGTGGGTGACAAACGGTTGAGAAGGGTGAATTAGCAGCCTTCACTCTTTTCCCTGAATTTCTGTCAACCTCGAGGCCAGGCTGGCTGCATTCCTTAAGCTGCCAATAATGGGCCAATTCAGAGCTTCAATTCAGGGGAGGATGCGTGGGCCACTCTGGGACCGGTAGGATCCTCAGGCTGCAGAATACACTTACATCATATATATAGATATATTATGTAGTATATAAATTTATATATATGTGTATGTGTGTATATATATATATATATATATATATATATAAAACGGATCTTACACTATAACATTCTAAGTAAGTAGACATTCCACCAACAGACCAGTGTGGAGTTTGCACATTCTCCTCGCGTCTGTGAAAGTTTCCTCCAGTTACTCTGGTTTCCTTCCACAGTCCAAAGATGTGTGGGTTAGGTTGATTGGCCATGCTAAGATATTGCCCCTTAGTGTTCATGGATGTGTAGATTAGAGGGATTAATGGGTATAATATGTAGACATATGGGTGTAGAGCCTGGGTGGGATTGTGTTCGTGCAGACTCAATGGGCTGAAGGGCCTCTTTTGCACTGTAGAGTTCTATGATTCCTATGATTCAGATGAACTGTGGTCAACCACACTATACTTTGAAACCAAGTGGCAGATGCTACCCAATACAGCTTCTGTGGATTTTTCATCAAATTCTCCTCCAGAAGCTTATTTTATACAACTGGACTCACTGGAACTGATTTCCACATGATTGTTTCCAAACTCTACTCTTGAAAAACATACCTTAGAATCTTCTTTCGAACAATGCATTCTCTTGGATGCTTTTATCAAGGTCCCACTTTCAGGATTCCTCTGCCCTGGATTGTCACATGCATTCAAGCTTCCAAATAATTTTTCAGGCACCCAGCCAAGACAACAGAACACAACTGCTTGATAGGGCTGTGTAGGGTGGCATGGTGGCACAGTAGTTAGTAATACTGCCTTACTGCACCAGGGACCCGAGTTTGATTCCCAGCTTACACCGTTGTCGGTGCAGACTTGGCATGTTCTCCCCATGTCTTCTTGGATATCCTCTGGATGCTCCAGTTGCCTCCCAGAGTCTGAAACACGTACTGGTTAGGTGCATTGGCTCTTTCAGTGTGCCTGAACAGGTGCCGGAGTGTGATGACTCGGGGATTTTCACAATAACTTCATTGTAGCATTAATGTAAGCATCTTGTGACACTAATAAATAAATTTAAAACTTATAATATCACACACTTCAAGATTACTTCATATGTATGGTTTCTTAGCAGTTAACTTCAAATCTCATTCTTCAGCTGTCTCTTTAACTCAGAACACTTTTACTTGACTTTTCCTGAACACAACCTTGATCAACTTTTTGTTCTTTGTTAACTTAAATTAACTGTCTTCCTGCTGCATACTTTTTGTCCCAATTCTCTGGTTTCTGGAGTTTCTTTTGTTCTTTTGGGAAATCTACTTCTTTGCAGCTCCCTGGTCTTGTTTACTCCTCCTACGTCCAGCTTAAAACAAGACTTAAAAGTTCTTTCTAACCAAAGGCACTTCCTGCTGCTAAGCAACAGCCTAGTCTTTTTTTAATCCTATTTACTTTCACATCATAAACTTAATAATTACAATATAGGAACAGTTTGAAATGAAACCAAAACCCACACTCATGCCTTTGTTTAATGTGAAGTTTTAACCCATTCTTAAACAGGAACACAAAATAAAAATCACTTAAAGCTATACCTTGTTTCTAGTGTCCACAAATACAAATATAAATTAACTTAAAAAAAACTATTATCCCCTGACAGGTGTAATACAATTCTGCTGCTGTTGCTGCTAATGGTTCACAATGCACATGTGCACATGAGCCTGAGCATTTTCTAATGCAGTGGTTTTAATAAGACAATTCAAGAAAAATCACTGGGGTGCAGAAGAAAACAGTATTTTCTCCTTAGTCATTGAAAATGTCACGTTTGTCTCAATTTATGCCTTGGAAACAAATCAGTTCTGTGACCAACTGCAATATAGGCTAAGATTCTTTGACCTCGTCCATGGCTGGGATTCTCTGTCCTGCTGCTATAAATGGAGCTTTGCTGATTGCCAAATTCTCCGTTCTTGCTGGAAGCCGTGGTGGGGCGTACAGGACCAGAGAATTCCGGCCATAGACTTATGCTGAATTAATTCACTCGTGTTCAAGGAAAAATTCATTGAAACATGAAAAATTTCATGTCAGATTCAGAACTTATAATTTTAACAAAAAAAATTCTGAAGAGAAAAGCATATAGCAAAAAGCATAAGATTTTTCCCCATTTCCATTTCATCTCTTCTCTTGCTTCCTCTCCTTAAAGAGATGATGAACTGGGTTATAGTTCTATCAGCTAGCAGCATTTCTGCACTTCACCTGTGTGTGTAGAAGCTAAAGTCAAAAGGATCGAATCTGCCTTCAGGGGCAGGAGAGATGGAAAAGCATTAATTCATTATTACCTATTTTACACTATTGCACAACTACTTCAATGAGTCCTGTGCTGTTAATATTTGGACGTGTTTTGTAGTTCAGCCTTATCCTATCATCATAGTGAGACAGCTACATTTTCCAGCGAGAGTCACTAGCTAGTGCTTCAAAGCAGAAATCTTAACTCACTTTTCTCCTCCATATTTTGGATTATTGAGGCTAATTGGAGAATTTAATCTGTTGCCCTATTCCTTTCCTTCCCCTTCCCTACCTTGGACTAGTTACACATCATAAATCAAAGAGCTTCCAAGTCTGTTTAGTATATGAAAGCAAATCACTGTGGATTCTGAAATCTGAAGTAAAAACAAAAAATGCTGGAAAATCTTAATAGATCTGCGAAGAGAGAACAAAGTTAACATTGAAATCTTAGCTCTATTCTCCAAGAAATTTTTCCAGTATTTTCTGTTTCTGTTTAGCTTTATGTTACATCGTGTGGTGCATTTGGCCATTAAGCCTTTGGGAATCATTGGCAAGATCTTGTTGATTAATTAATGTGAAGATACCAAAGCTGCCAAATTGTAATGAGATAAAGCAAGTAAGAACAAGTATTTTTGAGAATCTTTGCAGAAGAAAATCCAAATAAATATATTGTTAAACATTGGGTAAATTGTGGGCTGGGTTGAGGATTGGATAGATGCAAAATGGCAAAGGCAGGAACTTCCTTTTCAGATCTGGTTCACAGAAAGAAGATCCAATCAACTCTTAAGGTCAGATTTTCAGTTCGGCTTACAAACATAACAGGTGTTGAAGTGATTTGAATTCCTTACAAATCACTGCGATATTTAGGTAATGGCTCTCCATTTCACTATGGCTTTTAATTTGTAATTTTATTTAAATATTTGCAAGCTTTTCCTGTGATACAATTTAATTAATTTTATATGTAGTTTGTTTGGCTGACGTCACTGGGGGTTTGCAGCAGATCTGATTGTTTTACAAATCAGGAAACATCAGCAGAAAGGGATGCATGTATTCGTTCTGTCTGGAGGATATCAATATATAAGCATTGTATGGTAGGAAGGGATGGTGGTAGTGGTAGTGGTGGTAGTGTCTATTCTTCAGGGGCGAGATTGTGGAAAATTGAAATGCTACAAGATGCTGATCTGAGTATCTCTGTTGTTCCTAGATCTTAAATACATCAATGCAAAGTATAAAGGTGTTAATTTCTCTACAAAACTTGCTTGACCTTTGATGATCTGTTCTAAATTTGAACCTATTGATATACAATGTTCTATAAGAATATATCATTTCATATATGTTAAAAAATACAATGCAGACAAAATATTATCAGACAAAAAACAATATCAATTTAAATTATTCACCGTGGAGTCCATCATGAATTTTATAATATTTTCAAACTGCTTTCTCTCTTTGAAAAGAAAAAGGCTAAAAAGAGATTCAATAGAGATGTTTAAAATCATAAGGGGGCAGGATAGAGTAAATGGGGAGAAACAGCTCCTGCTTATAAAAGGATTAAGAATGATTTTAAGTTATTTGCAAAAACAAAAATGTTACACTATCTATAACCTCCATGACTTGCCTGAACTTGCAACATCTCACTTACTGTCCTGTCTGGAGACAACAGACATCTCTTTATCCTCTGCTTAATGCTATCCCCACTCACATTATCTGCACTTTAAGATTTGAATAGCAGATTAGCTCGCATTCTAATCAGTATTCTGTAAACTGTGTGTGCCTTTATATGCCCTGTTTATGATCAGAACTCTCTCCTCACTGACGTAGGAACAGCGTTCTGAAAGCTAGTGGCTTTTACTTCCAAATAAACATATTAGAATTTAACCTGATGTTGTGAGACTTCTTACTGTGAAAATTTAACTCCAGACTGAGTAGGGTTTTCCTGCCAAATATAGGTCCCTGTCAGAAGAGGATCAGAAGCAAAAGAGACCATTCAAAGTAATTGTTTTAAAAGTTCCTTTGTGGCTCAGGAGGAATACACACCTTTCCTGCGAAACAAAAAAATAGTCAAAAACTGTTGCATCTCATGTAGACCAGCACATACTTCCTGTCTATTAATGAGACCCACTGGTTAAAATCTCTGAAATCTCATTTTACTGTCAGCAGCTGAGAAAGTAACTGAATTCCAGTTTCCAGGAGAAACCTTCAGGTGGTTAAAAGAAAGTCAAGAATGAGGAAAAACATTTTGGCTCATATGATATGTTAACTCGCTCATCATGGTATCTCAACACCACAATGTTCACCACATATAAAGGCAAGGGTACCAAACATATCAACTCCGGTTCACAAAGAAATATATCATTCTTCCATCATCTTTGGGCCAAAACCCTGGAACTCAATACATAATGCATATCTGTACACCCATACTCCTTTTCACCTTTGGGGAATACTGGGGGAAGCGGTGGAAGGATTTCAAAGCTGATTATCAGCCCATTGAACGTGTTGAATGCACCTGACAGAACAGTGGGAGTACCTTCATTGTAAGGGACTGCAACAGATTAAGAAGGCTGCTTACCACCACCTTCTCAAGGGCAACTATGTAGGAAAGAACAATTAAAACTACATGAAAAATTAATCTGAGATTTTAAAATCAGTTTATTGGTCAAAAGATTACTTTGTGTGAAAGTAGTGTTAGTGCAGAATTCATTATTGTAACAGAATTCTATTTAAAATCTATTTTATATGGACTACAGTATATTTTATAATGGTAGTAGGTTTTTGCGAAAAATATATTTATTGCATATAAAGGATTCACTGACTGTTGAAGAGAACATAAATGATTAAAATGAAGACAAAAATGATTTTAAAAAATGACACTAAACAAAAATGATGTGATGAATTATTACTCATTATTTATGTTCTTTTTACAAACGTAAAGTAGTCAACCTGACTACTTAAATTCTTTAATCCAATTTCAAATATAGTATTAACTTTAGGTCATTTCAGAGAACCTTAGTACATCTTCAGATCCTACCCATCAATGTAGAATCATAATTTAAGTGTTATTTGAATAGAAATTAAGTTGCTCAAAACAGTGACTGTACCTCTGACATCTTTATATGTGAAAAAAAAGCAATAAAATAAATGATTACCATTTATTTTGGTTGCAAAATCTATAAACTGAAGACATTTGCATGTCAAACTCTTGTGCATAATTACAATAAATGGGTCAGAAAATGTACTGGACGCTAACATGTCTCAGGACTGAAAGTTTATCCGTGTGCAGTTGTGATCACAATTTTATCACTGTAAGCCAACAGTTAGGTAATGTGGGCAGGGCAGGTCCCAATTTTTGAAATGCTGCTGTCATGAAACAGTACTGGAGGTAACTTTGAGTATTGTACCAACTGGAGATAAGGCTAAAGATCAAGAGTTACTTGAGCTCTCCAGGGTGTGATGATAGATGAGGATGTCCTGTTTCCTAATGGGCTAACAGGAGAAGACAGACTCATCAAACCAAGCCTCAATGGAGATATTAGAGGGGATCAGTAGATATGAGTTGTCCAGCTCTGGCTGCTGTGTCCAAGGAGGGTCAGTGGTTCTTTTTAATAAGGTGCATGATATTAAATTTGCAGTCTTAAATGTGACTGAATGTGAATATGAATTTGGAGACAGGGCTACCAAGTTAGCGGAAATGCACAGCCACCCGCGTGTGTGTCAAGATACATGTCTGTTTATCTGTGCAGGACATTGGGCAGTTAGAAGTGACTCTTATGCACCCAAAACCAATTGACTGCATGCCTGAAGTGTGCCTGCGGCACCATAATGGACAGTTAGGCTGCCAGCAACATAGTGTCTTTAATGGGTGAGTAACAATAGGAATCTATGTGGTTAGAGAGCACAAAATCTGACAGAAACATCAAGAATCAGAGGTGTCCTGCCCAACATGATCATCCTCACATCATTGGAGGAAGAGGTGTTGAGGCTAATATGCATGGAGACAGGCAAGGCAATCACGTATTGTGATCTGAGTGTGGAGCCCTGAGAGAATGAGTGACTTTGGGATCAGCGCAAGACTCTGCAGCACACACAATGTTTAATGTTTGTACATGCACCACTGCGGACATAAACCAGCAGGTGACAAGAAGTCAGAAGACAAGTTGGAAAATGCATTGCTCTCTCATCACTCCTCTGTCTTGTAGGTCATGAATAAGAGCAGGCCAGCTGTTGAGCCTGTGTGACAGCACTCCACTGCTGAGGAATAGGAAGCCTCTGAGGATGGCTTATCACACCATGCCCTAGCATCCTCACCAAGGCAGACACTCTGATGTCATACATCATTTGTAATGGGTTCACAATCTTGTGAACATAGTACAGACCTGTCTGGGCAGCTGATGGAGGCAGTGACAGCTGAATTCACTCTCACTTGGAGGATTTTGGAAGGGCCCAGGAATACTCAGGCTGATGACATATCCTTAGAATAATCGAATCATAATTTCCCTATAGTGCAGAAGGAGGCCATTTGGTCCATCAAGTCTGCACCAGAGTCCCACCCAGGCTTTATTCCTGTAACCATACATATCTACCCTGTTAATCGGCTGACACTAGGGCCAATTTAGCATGACTAATCAACCAATCACAATCAATTAGGATAGGTAATAACACCTCCTCTACAATCATCCTAACACCAGTGCCCCAACAAGGCTTTGCCCTCAGCCCTCTACTATTCTCCTTATACAGCCAAGACTATGTGGTCAAATTCTATTCCAACTCGATTTTCAAGTTTGCTGATGACACCGTCGTAGTGAGTTGGATCTCAAACAATGATAAGACAGAGCACAGGAACGACATAGAGAATCTGGTGAACTGGTGCAATGACAATAATCTCTCCCTCAATGTCAACAAAATGAAGAAGATTGTCATTTACTTCTGGAAACGTGATGGAGAACATGTCTCTGTCTATATCTACACAGAGGAATTAGAAATGGTCGAGAGCTTCAAGTTTTTAGAGTGTCCAGGTCATCAACAACCTGTCCTGGTCCCCTATGCTGGCACTATAGTTAAGAAAGCCCATCAATGCCTCCACTTTCTCAGAAGACTAAGGAAATTTGGCATGTCAGCTATGACTCTCACCAACTTTTACAGACACACCGTGGAAACCATTCTGGTTGTATCACAGCTTATATGGCTCCTGCTCTGCCCAAGACCGCAAGAACCTACAAAGGGGTTGTGAATGAAGTCCAGTCCATCATACAAACCAGCCTGCCATCGATTGACTCTGTCCATATTTCCCGTTGCCTTGGCAAAGCAGCCAGCATAATTAAAAACCCTATGCACCCCAGACATTCTCTCTTCGTATAAGAGAGAATGACCAGGCTGCATGCGGTCTTTAACTATGATAGCTGCTTTGCTGAGGCAGCAGGAAATGTAGACAGTGCCTTCCTTTGGGAAAAAGATACAAAGTCTGAGGTCACATACCAACTGACTCAAGAACAGCTTCTTCCCTGCTGCTATCAGACTTTTGAATGGATCTACCATGCACTAAGTTGATCTTTCTCTTCATTCTACCTATTACTACATTCTGCGCCCTCTCCTTTCCTTCTCTTTGAATGGAATGCTTTAATAGCATGCAAGAAAGAATACTTTTCGCTCTATACTAATACATGTGACAATAATAAATCCAATCAAATTAAATCAAAAAACCTAACCCGTACATTTTTGGACTGCGGGAGGAAAACAGCACCGGAGGAAACCCATGCAGACACGGGGAAAATGGGCAAACTCCATACACGTACACACACACACACACACACACACACACACACACACACACACACACACACACACACACACACTGAATTGAGGCCAGAATCGAACCCAGGTCCCTGGTGCTGTGAGGCAGTAGTGCCACTGTGCCGCCCTAATAACCACCATCATTAACAAAGCACAGATGCTGGAGCTTCAGCTTGAGGTGCTTGAACCAGAGGTTATGCATGCCAAAACATGGACAATGGGTGATGCATGAGTATCACCATTGAGAGCCATGGAGCAGAAATGTCAGCAATCTGCCTCCTCCTCAAGTGACAGTGCAGGGGGAACACACACACAAACATCCGCAAGCACATGAAAAAATCTACGTGGTGGCACTTGGGCTTCATGAGGTTAGATTTTGGTGGCAGCTGTCACCTTGCTGTGCCTATATGTGCCTTGTATCTTAAATTAATTTTTAAATGTTGCACCACTAAATGAATCCTTAGTTTATTGGCACAGTAGTGTGCCACTAACAGTTCGCTGACTGTCTGATGGGAAGAACCACATGGATGGGGTCAATGCACTTTCCATGCCATTGCTTCATATGAACATGAGCTCAGGGAAATGGAAAAGGCAGCTGAGGAAATGGCAACAAGCCTGCAGTTTATTTGGCTGATCGGATTTTTAATTAAGGCTCATGTAAATTATGCCTCCATTAGTGAGTTGTGAGCTTCCCTGATGTGTATCTCATTGTGTCTTGCCTGCTGTGCCTCTGTCATCTTGTTACAGTGGGTCACCACCTCCCTTACATATTGTCATTCTTGGGGGAGGCATCTCAGTACAGGGGTTGTCCTCAATGTTCAAAACTTCTCCCATCTAGAATATCAGATTGTGTAAGTGCACAGTGCACTGCAATGATATGTGAGATATGTTGAAGGGCTATAGCAGATCTATCCAGATATTTGAGCAGCATCACCAGAAGGCTGAGGTCTGCATAATGGTCACGTGAACTATGCTGTAATACTGCTGTATCTGCAGACCCAAATAGTCATTTCTTTAGCAGATAGTCTTCATCACCCAGTATACATACCTGAAAGGGCAAGGGGCTGAAAAACTCGCGCACCTGAGACTGTCTTAGTATGTGGACATCATGACATCTTCCCAGGGACTTTTCACACACCTGAAGCATCGTTTGCAGTAGAGTTGCCGACCGTATTAAATGTATTATTGATGGTTCCATCACCTGACTTTCTCCCATGCTCTATCATTGCGACATACTGCATTCCCACTCCAATGGTAGAGCAAAAAGACTCATTACCTAATTGGAAGATGCTTGACTGTCAGCCAAATAGCATTTTATCCCATTTTCATTATTTTTAATATCAGCTAAAGAGAAATGTTTAAAGAAAGTGAAAAAAAATCATTTTTAATGATTTTTATTCAGGGTTGTAGTGGTCACAGACCAGTTGTACTTTGAGCAAGTGGAAGGACTTCCTGTTCGTGAAGGCTGCTACATGGTCTTTGAAAGTCCTGGTGGTCACATGTATGCACCTGAAAATACCGTGGGAGAAGCTAGTAATGGCCCTAAATCCTAATATCAAGATAAATGTTAACCCTCATGTACTGGCTAGCCCTCATGAACATGGCATTGGCGATCATCCACCAAAATGCACTGATGAGCTATGGACTTGAAGAATCTACAGATATCGCTGGATGATCCCTGGAGTAATTCTGAGGCATAGAAATGTACTTCCACAGTGGCCTTCAACACCATTGGCACAATGCTTCCCATAGGATTCAGCTCCTCTTCCATCATGGCACACAGTTTGTTGACAATGGCTGCAGCTCTAATTCTCTCTCTCTGATGTTCCTCATTAAAGGCGAGAAAGCCTGAGTAAATGAAATTCATAGCAAATAGCTGCACTCGGTTCTCTGGACCTCCCAGTTCCATTGCTCTGAGTATACAAGTGTCAAGTCTAAGGGGATACTCAAGCACATTGCTGTATAAGTTTGTCATTGTTTCTAACAGCTATTGCAGCTGACCACTTGGTATCACCCTCTCTTCTAGGCCATGCTATATTTTACAATGGCTGCTAACTGTAGCAACACTGACCTCCAGCTAATCTTCTATCTTCTTACAACTGGAAAGATCTGAAGCTCCATTATTTCCATGTGATCCTTGTAAAATTAGAAAAAAACTGCTAACTGTCCATTAATTGTCAATTAATTCATTTAGCTGGATGGCTGTATTCTGATACAGAGTGAAGCCAACAGCACGGATTCAATTCCTGAGCCAACTGAGGTTATTTATGAAGACTCACCTTCTCAGCTTAAATCACTACCAATCTCTTTAAGGAGGAGAACACCCCATGATCATCTGGGACTATGGTGACTTTACCTTTAACTGCTAGTTTAATAGGCTTAACTACCTTGCCCCGAATTCTAATATGACTCCCTCCTGCCAGCCCAGCTGCTTTTGGTAATATCCAGTTTCAACATAAAGACATCAGGCTTCCCTCCCAATGCGTTTCACTGCATTTAAAATTTTTTAAATTCTGTTCTTAAAGTTTCAAAGGCAATGCATAGAGAGGACTGGACAGACTCAAATCCACTTCCTTGCTTATTCCAAAAACCAAATTCAAATTGAATCCAGGGTCCTCACAAGTGAGTCATACAGATTCAAGATGGCAAGAAAAGGCCTGATCTTGGGCTTGTCTGATACTTGATCTTAGTCAAATGGCCAAGAAACACAACCCTTCCATGTGATTACACCTTGGTGGGCCTTGTTGCCACTGGGCAGTGGAAGTCCCCAATGGAAGTCCCTCTACGGAGGGATCTCCCCCAATTACCTCGAGGACCTGGGATGGAGGCTGCCGCACAACCGTAGGCTTTTCCGGTACACGGGCTCCCGAGACTGCCCTTTCTATGGCCTTGTGGAGTCTGTAGACCATGTCTACGTTTCACGTTACAGATTGCACACCCTTTTTGGTTTTCTGAAACACCTTTTAACTGATGTTTTGTTTGCACTTCAGTCCCATGCTCCTGATCTACGGACACTCGGAGCGGAGAGAGGCAGGTCAGAATGCCGACCTCCTCATGAACCTGCTCCTGGGCCTGATGAGATGCGCCACCAACAGGTCTAGGCAGCGGACGATCGATGGAGTCGTCCATCCCGACTATCTGCCCCTCTACCGTGGCTACATTCACAGCCAGGTGTCCCCGGAGAGGGAACATATGGTGTCCGCAGGTGCAGTTGACGCCTTCCGTGCCCGCTGGGCACCGCAGACCCGAACAATCACATTTTTATTTAATGTTTTAAGTTTCCTCTCGACTTTGGTTTTGTTTGGGCCATCCACCCTTTCTTTTAGGGGGGCTGCCCCTTTTAATTTATCCCTAAGTTAACTTGAGTTTGTTTGCTTGTTTGGTGCCATAAAAGAGCCCCTCCATGTGATCATGGTTTTCACCCCTCCCAGGCTTTTTACCACCTCTCCAGCCATCCTCCAATGAGTTGATAAAATTCTGGCCCAAATGCCTAATTTTGTTTTATTATGAGTTGGACTTGTACCTCGTTGATCAACAACTGCTTTTCCCATTCATTGTACCTATGTTCCTGATTGATTCTTTCATTCTCTCTTTAAATTCAAATGTGCTAGATTTTTTTTCACGTTGCATTGGTCTTTTACAGCACAGTTAAAATTTCTGGTTGTGTAAACACAAATTAAATACTTGATGAAATACAAATTAAACATGTGTTGAGCAGTTAAAAGAATTCTAGCTGGCAAATAGGGAATGATATAGAAGGCACTGTGAACAAAGCAGAATGCAATGGACTGATACCTATCTGTTGCTCCCAGAAATGTCACTCTCCTTCATTATAAAATGCCTAGGGACTCAAAACATTGAAGGCCCCCAACTGGAGCAGGAGGAGTAAAATGACTAGAAATAGGAATCAACTGTCAGCCCACTGCATTGCAGCCTTGGTGTTTCAGCTGTCCTGTTTCACTTCTCACCAGCAGATCAGTTTTTTTCTGCTAATGGGATTTTCAAGGCAATCTTGCAAAAATTGTCAACATGGTTCCATGATATCGCTCTCACCTCTTAACAGAAGGTGGTAGGCGCAAGCCAGGCATTTCAGCACAAAATGCAGGTTGACACTCCTCATGCAGTAATAAAGGAGAGCTGCATTTTCAGAGGCAGTGTCTTTTGGATGAAATGATAAACTGAGGACCTTTTGGGGTTTTTAGATGAAGTAAATGTTACCATGACATTAATTCACTCATAATATTTATCCCTTAACCAGTACGACTTATCTGATCATTATCACATTTCCATTTATGACAGCTTGCTATGTATGAATTGCTTGCCAGGTTTCTTACATTACAACGGTGTTTATATTTCAGAAGTACTTAGCTGTAAAGTGCTATGGGATGTCCTGATGTTGTGAAAGGAACTATATAAACGTAAGTTCTTCCTTTATAATCTGTTCCTTATGTCTTTTTATTCTATCAAGTAGGTGGAGGCTGTTGTGCCTACTTTAGCCAATCTTGTATTACACAAAGGATCAGATAAGGAGTTAAGAGTTTTGCTGACCGGGTTCAATTTAGGGCATGGCACCAACTCCCTCTGCCACATCCCCCTCACCTGCTCCACCTCCTCAATACCCCTATTCTTCCTGAATTCAGATCCATTTCCTTTGGGATACCTGGTGCCAGCAAGACTATAAATGGACCACTTAAGGTAGGTCAAAAATTATTATTCCTGCGAGGTAGCACTGCTCTCTATGCTGTTAGTAATATAATCCATCCCCATGGGTTGTCAATGAAGACTGAAAGAAGATTTAAAGGTTACAAGTGAAGGTGTAGATTTGACGTCCCTAGTGAATGTAAAGAGCAATGAATACTAATGATAATATTGTTCCTGTCGGAAGTCATTCTAGTCTTATTGCTGGCTTTGCAGTTAATTTCTATTAAAATGCATGGCATTAGTCTTGAATAATCAGTAGTGGCAAGAGGTTAATACTCTAACTGTTATGGCAGGGTTACTCATATACATATTGATAAAGACTATGGGGTTTATTTAATATACAGCAATGAGCATGCCCTAGTCAGTGTTGCTGCTGTTCTGCAATGCAAGCAAAAGACAATAACAAAAAAAGGAGAAAAATTAATATGGAAAATATGATAAATTTGCTTATATTTCATCAATATTATTCAGTTAAAATTATAATATCCTTGTCGCAAAATCACAAGTTCCATCCTTATTTGGTGGGCACCATCATGACTGAATGAATATCCTGACTGTTAATATTGCTGCCTTTTTCCCCAACATACAAGACAAGCTTATGTTATTATTCTGTAATGTGTTGGTAATGTTCCACTTTGAATACTGTGTGTAATTCTTTTCACCTTTTTATAGGAAGGGTATTGTTGCTGTTTCAGATATACAGGATTGCCCTTGAAGGGGTTACGGTACAGATTCTGCAGGACAATAATGGTTTAGAGAGTTAAGTTATCAGGACAGGCTCCAAAATTTTGACCTGTGTGCACTTGAGAATAGAAGGTTGAAAGTTGATCCGAGTGACCTATTTAAAATGTTAAAAAGATTCAATGAGGTAGATACAGAAAAGCTTCTGAGGGGAAAACCAAGAACAGAAACCATAATCTTAACATTAGAGCCAAGCCATTTAGGAGGGAAATCAGGGAGCACTTTGTCATACAAAGGGTCTTAAAAAGGTATAAATTTCTCCCCAAAAATCTGTAGATGTTGGGATAATTGGAGCTTTCAAATGATAATTTCTTTGTTAGGTAAATGCACCAAGGGATATGGAGCAAAGGTAGGAAAATGAGATTTGGATCAATATGATTTAATTGAATGACTGAGTAAATTTGAGACCCTGAATGGTTAACTCATGTTCCTACATTCCTGCTGAGGTGAGCAACAAATATTAGAGGTATTATGAATTTAACTTAGGTTTGAATATTAAGTTGCCAAAAAGGACAATTAAAATAGAGAATTGAAATGCGTCAGACAAACCTTTGGATGTATATCTGAGAAGGGATTGGATATGGGGGCAGGAGCTGAACAGGGTGAATTAACAATAATAATGGAAATGGGTTGCTTGAACCAAATAATCTTGTCCTCTTAAAACTGTCTTCTAATGGATAGTAGTACATAGGAACAATGGAATTAATTAGAATGAAAACAGGAATGGATTTACATACAGAGAAATTACATAGAGAGGAATTAGTTGAATCCAATGGCTAAGTTGTTTTTAAAGTGATTTTCAACCATCAGTTATTCCTTGTGTACTGATTATTATTAATAAATACAGTGTGATCTTCCTTCCTTTAAACTATCATGACACCCACATCCCCTACTGCTTTATCCAAAACTGTTAGTACAGTGTGCTGTATACTATTATGAATTTGGGTTTGCTGTGGGTACCATCTCAATTTCAACAGTATCAGTCACTTCCTCTAAGTGGCTTGACCTATGGGAGATGGCTCATGCTGTTCTATTTTTACTTGTATAATAACAAGATCCAGGAAATTTCAATAAAATTTCTTTGTGATCAGGACTAGGCATCTGTACCATTTGCATATACATTTCTTCAATCTCTCTGTGACTGTACTGAGTTAAATTTGGTGGTGCAAAATTTTGAATGAAATTTAATCTCGGCGATGGGCTCTTGCCCACTGGCTAGGGATTTGGCGAAAGTCCTGTGCTGCATTCTTTGGGGAAATGCTCCTTGGAGATCTATTGAACAATTTGCTGCAGGAAGCTCCACCAGGATTGGTGACTGCTGCAAGTAAGAGAAGCTTAGGATCAGCATGGGACCCAGGCCATAGATGAATGAGAACATGACGAGGTAGGGGGGAGGGGGGGGTGGTGTGGCAGTGAGGTCAGTCATAGAGCGCCTGACAACAAGGGAGCCACCAGGAGTCTGCAATTAAAGCCAGCAGGGTTTTGCTTTTTGCGACCCTGCATAGTGACTCCCCTGTCTGCCTCTGGTTCAATCAGCAGAGGAATGATAAGACCCTTAAGTGGGCAGAGGTGGAAAGGTGGTGTGGTCCCGAGCTCACACCTTTTAACCTAATTAAGTGTACCCCACCCTACCTCCAAATCTGCCTCAAGAGAAGGCATTAACTTTCTTTCTTGGTTTAAGTTATTAACATGTTTTATTCTACAAGCAATAGGCATGATCTGATTTATTGAATTCAACAACTTGTATTTGTGTAATGATACAAGATAAATAATAGACTACTCTTTGTTAGATTACTCATTTTACTTCAACAGAACAATCTTTGAATTTGTTGTTTGTGCTTGTGTGTCTTTTGGGATGTTTTTCTACGTTAAATTTGCTATTTAAAGGCATGTTGTTTTGTTATGGAAGGATAGTAATTGTAGCAGTATAATCTCTCTGTGTCTTGTTATTACAGCCCAAGGCAGAACTTTTATACTTGCATTGTCCTATCTATTCAACCTTCCAGTTGTGCTTTGTTACCTGAATGACTTTTCGATGATTTTTTAAAAAACCTAACTGCAGTGTCAGCTTTTGATCAAAAATAACTACGTTCTCCCCTACCCACCTCCCAAAAGCAGATGTGTCTAATAGCATGGCCCGGATTCAAATAAATGGGGTCATTGCAGCAGCAATCAATTTCAGGAACGCCAGATTATCTTTCACTGTCTTCAGGGATGTAAAATTCAGACACCCCATCTGATATCTGATGAACTCCTGTATGTTACACTGTCCCATGAATTTAAACCTTCTAAAGCAAGCTTTATTTTAAGCTTGTTTTTGAAGCCAATTTTAAAGCAACTCATATCTGGATCCTTTCAGTGGTAAACAATCTGGTATCTGACATTATATACCATCTGATCAGCTGTACCTCCAATAGACAAAAAAAGCCTTTGATCTGTTAGAGTAAATAGCAAGTGAAACTATGCAGCAGTTATGTGTTTGTTGTGAAGTAATTGATCAGTATAGTATGTGAACCAAATGTAATTCTGTCTTCTTGGAAGCTGCAAATTATTTTTATCATTATCCTAGTACCCTCCCAGTTTAAGGTTTTATGTGCACAATTTTCTGGTTCTGCCCACAACAGCAATCATAACAGGGGAGACATAAAATTTGGTGGACCATTTAAAGTCAGTTAGCCTATATGGCCATCATAGCAGAATGAGGCCATTCGGCCCATCGAGTCTACTCTGCCATTCAATCAATGCTATAAGTTTTCAACCCCATTTTTCCTCCTTTTCCCCACAATCTTTGATCCCCATACCAATCAAGAACCTATCTATGGAGAGAAAATAGAGCCAATGTTTCAAGTTTGGATGACCCTTCATCAGAGCTTGGTTGAAGAGTCATCCAGACTTAAAACATCGGCTCTATTCTGTCTCCCCAGATGCTATCAGACCTGTTGAGATTTTCCAGCATTTTCTGTTTTTGTTTCAGATTCCAGCATCTGCAGTATTTTGTTTTAATATGAGAACCTATCTATCTCTATCTTAAATACATTCAATGACCTGGCCTCAACAGCATTCTGTGGCAATGAATTCCATAGATTCACTATGCTCTGGCTGAAGAATTTCTCATCTCGGCTCTATCCAGTTTTATCCTCAAACTACAATCCCTTGTCCTCAGGTGCAAATTTCCAGTCTTGGGGTGCATGTGGCTGGAAAATGCTGCTACGAATCTTGATAGGGTTGTGAGGTGTGCATTTCTCAATATGTATTAATGTAGTAGATATGAGGGTGAGAGTAAAAACAGAAAATGCTGGATAAACTCAGCAGGTCTGACAGCATCAGTGGAAAGAGAAAAACAGTTAATATTTTGTATCCATTTGATCCTTCTGCAGAACAGAAAAAGGTTAGAAGAGGGGATTGGGGCAGAATGGAAAGTCAGTGTTAAGTTAAAGTTAAGGAGAGATTGATTAAGATGTCACGGACAGGAGACAAAGGGGCTGTTAATGGTGCCATAAGGGACTGAAGAGCATTAAAAGTAGCAAAGGTAGGATCACAGAATCTGTTAATAGGAGAACAGAGATCAGTGCTCAATGGGAGCAAATCTGAACAATAAGGGGCAGTGGCATATGGGAGGGGAATGGCTTTGTGTTGGCACAAGGGAACTGAATAACAGAAGGAGTGAGGCAAGATGGAGTTTGAAGTTATTGAACTCAATGTGAGTCTACAAGGCTGTAACATGTCTAATCAGAAGATGAGATGTTGATCTTTCAACTGACCTTCCATTCATATGGACTCAAAACATTAACTGTGTTTCCCTCTCTACAGGTGCTGTCAGACTTGCTAAGTTTATCCAACATTTTTTGTTTTTATTTCAGATTTCCAGCATGCACAGTTGCTCTATATGAGTATGGGAGTATTTTGTATTATTTCAAACCCCTCCAATGAATACTATTCCCCACTCTTTTTCCCACAGCGCCGTTTGTAATGGAATTACAGTCTGAAGGATCTAGTGTTTCCTTTTGCCAATCCCTGTTTGGCGCATAGCATTGAACATATGCAAAAAATTCCGTGCCAAATAAATGTTGCCTTTAAAATGAGCAGTCTAATTAACAGATCATCCATGAACTGACATGTATTATGGAAGAAAATCAATGCACCAATTGAAAGATGGAACAAATTATATCTAGCTGGTTTTAAATCCAAATAACAAGCTTTATTGTGATCAGCATAGGCTACTGAGTGATGTATGGTTATATTCAAAATTTTAAAATCGTGAAATAATAATTAGGTTGAAGATTTCAATCAATGCATGTAAATTGTTTAATGTAGTCTGCTCCAAGTTAACCATGAGGACTATATACTTGGATTACCTCTGCAATGGAGGAGATTATGGTACAAAGCTCAGGTGGAACTTGAAAATATCTTAAGTACTTTAATTCACAAAATAGATCCAAAAGTAAAAATAAGTAAATACGTCCCTGATTAATAAAATCAACTTCAAAAATTACGCTACTCTCAGGACTGGATTTTCATGGAGTTGTGGAGAATCCATTCTTTAGCCAAATGGCACTGGGACCCCGATCCAAAGTCTCACTTCCATTTCTGACAGATTCTACTTGCACTGGCAGAGGAGAAGGATAAGATGTGATTCACATATGGAGAAAATCCAAATGTCGTAGTGCCATTTGAACTCAGTTCATTTTTGTTGGCACAAAGTCCGTTACCCACACTGTGTGACTTATTGTTATTAGGAGTAGACATAAGTATGTGTAAAAGATAGATAAGATCCATAGAACTATCAAACTATCACAATATTTAACTCCCATGCTCTTTAAGTTTTGGGAAAAAAAAATCTGAGTTGACAAAAAGTGCTTGCAATTTCAATAGCTGTTTGTTACCATAAGTCTGAGGGCTATAATTGTGGTATTATTACTGCTTGACTGCTTCCAAAAAAGTATCATTAACATAGAGGATTGTGGAAGGGAAGGTTCCTATACAACTCAAGTGACAAGTTCCAAGAAACTATTAAGGGATTTGCTGTCTTTGATGTGGGGCTATGAATACAAATGTTTATTGTTCTAAATACTCAACAGGATTTAAATGGGCTTTCACCAATGAGGTTTTTTTTATATATATTGAAGTCTGTAATGAAAATTTAAGACTTTATTTTATTTTAGCATGGCTCCTCAGGCCTAGCCATGGCAAATACTGTATGATTTGGCATAGGGGAGGCGTGAGGACAAAGTGTGGTGGGCAGGGGTTGACAGAAGTTGGCAGAAGGGCTATGATAGGATATGGGGATAAGTAGAGAGAGAGACATGGATTGGAATGGAGTGCCTTGATGGTTGCATAGCAACATGAGTTGGCATCGCTGGGCATGTGTTCAATTCAGGGATGCGACAAGTGAGGGCTAGAAGGTCTAATGTTTTCTAATATAACATGGACCAAATGCCAGTATACCAAAGCTGGTCTTAAAAGAAGCCCCAACCAACCCTCCCCTCCCCACCTCCCCTACCAACACCCTACCTCCACGCACATGGCAAGCTCTGTGTCTGCATCCGAACCGTTTCTGGAATGGTGGGCCTGACATCAGCATGCACTCCCCCTGCATCCCTCTCCCCCATCATTATGAAAATCCATTCAAGGCAGTTTCTCCTGAGGCAGGTGCCATGAGCTATGAATATTCCTGCGACAGGCGGATCAAGAATTTAGGAGGCCCAGTAGCATGGTCTGCGGTCAGTAGGATGGTCTAAATGCCTTGTTCCTGCTACTGTCAAGTAAATTTTGGCAGTACCATCTTCCTTCCCTAATTGGCCTATTAACGAGCCTAATTGGCAACTTTACCCTGCTAGGCAGATAGCCTCTGCCACATTGACTTGACTCCAGCAAGATCACACAGAGGCAGAAAGTGCTGTGTGGCTGACCTAAAACATTATTTTATATTTTGCACCTGATCCCAACTCTTAACAAGCCTCTGCGGAACTGGGATAATTCGGCCCACTATTTCTGAGTAAGCAGTTGTTGATTGCGTCTCCATAGAGTTGTAGTAATTACTGTGAAGTCATTAATCCTTCCATGTGGATGAAATCACACATCAATAACAGAGTCCTCGTGATTAGATTCCAATGTGAGGTTTTCAGTTGGCAAATGGTCCATTTTAGCTGAAAGCCTACCTTGCACAGCAATATATTCACTGAACAGGAATTGATGTGAATATATGTGCACTATGTAATACAATTTCTGAATACTTGAACTGAAATTTTTATTCGTTTTTAACAGGAGTCTATTGACCTGCAGGTTTAACATTACTATTATCTTTATTACCCTTTCAATTATGTAACATTGCATTTACCTTGCTCATGACATATTTGTACATAAATCAAATCTAATGCAATTGAAAACACAAATAAACCATTCAATGTACATTGCAAAGTGCGCAAATGGCATTCAGTGAGCTTAAACTACAACATTGTTCTCACAGCTTATACACTTAATTGAATTCCAGTCTTGTGACTCACTGGTAACCATTTATTATTTTATCAGTATAATTACTTCTTTATGTTTATATTTTAACTTTTTTTTACACAAGCATAGGTGTTGCACCTAGATCAGTGTCAGTTTCCCATCCCTAATTTCCCAGAGGAAGGTGATGGTGAACCACCTATTTGAACCACTGCACCCCATGTGCTGTGGGTATATATACAGTGCTGTGAGGGTGTGAGTTTCAGGATTTTGACCCAGTGACACTGAAGGAACGATGATGGAGTTCCAAGTCAGAATAGCACAGAGCTTGAAGGAGAACTTGCAACTGATGGAGTTCCTATGTGGTTGAGGTTGTGGGTTTGAAAGGTGCTGTTGAAGGACTCTTAGTGAGTTGCTGCACTGAGTCGAGTAGACTGGACACAAGGCTGCCACTGTGCATTGTTGGAAGAAGTGAATGCTAGAATTGGTGGATGGAATGCCAAAGAAGCAGGCTGTTTTGTCCTGAGTGGTGTAGACCTTCTTGAGTGTTGTTGGAACCCTACTCATCCAGGCAAGTGAAGACTATTCCATCACACTCCTGTCAAGTGCCTTGTAGATGATGAGTAAGTTTTGGGGAGTCAGGAGGTGACTTACCTACTGCAGAATTCCCAGTTTCTGATCTCCTCTTGTTGCAACATTATAGCTTGTTCCGTTCAGTTTTTGGTCGATGGTAATCCTTGAGATATTGATAGTTAGGAAGTCAGTGATGGTGATGCAACTGAATGTCAAGAGGAGATGATCATCATTGGCTAGCATTTGTATGATGCAAATGTTACTTGCCACTCATCAGCCTACACCGGTGTATTACCCGCATCTTGGTGCATATGCACATGTACTGCTTCAATATCTAAGGAATCAGAAATGGTGCTGAATATTGTGCAATTATCAGCAAACATCCCTGTTTGTGACTTTATGACAGAATGAAGGCCATTGAAATAGCTGATGACATTTGGGTCGATGATAATACACTGAGGAACTCATGCAGTGATGTCCTGGAACAGATTGTGCTTGCATACAATTCTGACACTGCTTATGCTTCACAGTACTTCATGGATGCCCAATTTTGAGTTGCTAGATCTACTGAAAATCTATCCATTTAGCATGGTGGTAGTGCCCCACAACACGATGGAGGGTTTCATCAATGTAAAGGTGTTACATTGTCTCCATAAGGATTATGCAGTAGTCACTCCTTCCTTGCCCATTTTTGACCTGATGCCATGAGACTTCATGGGGCTTGGAATCAATGTTGAGGGCTGCTAGGAGCTACTCCCTCCTGAATGTACATGACTGTGCTGCCATTCCTGGTGGGTCTGCTCTTTGATGGGAGTTCTTTGAAGGCATAGTGTTTTCTTTACAATAGGCCTAGGAATAATTTTGAGAGAGGTAAGTTTCTTTTTGGCAGAGGTCAAATGCCTTTTGGAGTTCTAGAAGTAGACATGAATGTATGTAAAAAGTGGATACACACATTGGAACTGCCAAGCTGTCAAGGGAACTGTCAAAGCTTATTGGAACTACGA
Source organism: Sphyrna mokarran (assembly GCA_024679065.1). NCBI lineage: Eukaryota > Metazoa > Chordata > Chondrichthyes > Carcharhiniformes > Carcharhinidae > Sphyrna > Sphyrna mokarran. The sequence goes on along the minus strand of JAGIQG010000012.1, from coordinate 23,082,564 downwards.
AATTGTCAAGGAATCTAAATCTCCTGACATTTCCATTTTAAAAAATGCAGCCTATAGGTTGAAAAAAATGCTTGCTTTTATTTCTATCTGTTGATATACACATGGTGATATCATTATAGGATTGGTACCACATGATTGATTTCACAACCTACCATAATCAGTCAGCTCACATTTTCATTGACAGTTCCAATTAGTTATAAAGTATTTGATATGGAGCTGTGAATACAAATACTTGTTATTATAAAGGATTAATTGGTTGAATGTGGTGAATAATTTTTATAGTGAAGTCACCAATGGACACTTGGAACTTTATTTTGCTTCCTCTCAGCATTGTAACTGAGGCCTGTCGTGTGAGTTGGCATGAAGGGCAAAGGATAGTGATTGGGGGCATGGGTATACATTAGTTGGTATAGGGATTATACAGGGTCATGTGAGTGGGTGAAAGGTGATAGATTGATGTGGAAGTTATGAAGAGCCATAAGGCTGGGTTGAGGCAGAGATGGCATAGACTGGCATGGATAGGGCATGGCAGTTTGTGGAGGTGATGGGGGCTAGAAGGTTATTTTTTGTTTTGTTGTCTTTTTGCAACTGAGATAAAAATCAGACAGCCTGCTTCCCTCCCCAACAGCCCTAGTGATACCTCCAGATTGGTTCCAGAGTAATAGGCCTGAATCCAGTTCATGCTGCAAATGCTGTGACAGGTGAGTGCCTGTTCTATTTGTGACTAAAGGCTGCTGAGCTAATTGAAGGTTCAGGCACATATATGAGAGCTAGTTTGGAAGAGGAAAGTCATCTGTACTCACATTATACCAAGTTTTGTGAATGAAGTTATGTTGAAGACAGACTGACTGCAGCTTCTTCCTTTGCCAAGCGGATGTTTACTCAAACATCACCCCCAGCCACCCCACCATCAGAATGTCAATCTGAACACTGAGGCACATCCTCCCAAGTCAAGTTTGCGGAGCTGGAATTTTTCTGACTCTGTGCGTCTGACCTCAGCAAAAATTTAGGCCTATGATTGACTCAATCTGATAATCTGTTATTCCCTTCCATTAGTCTACCTGGACCAGAATTCCTTTAATACTCACCACTGCTCTCCAGTCCTGAGCTCATATCCATTCCCAGCTTCTCTTCAACTCTCCCTCAGGTTCTTTCTGAGCTCATTTTGTCTATAAGATCCACTTCCTGTTCCCTCGATCCTGTTGCTAAATTATCAGACTGGTATCAGATGACCAGTACAGAATGAGCTGAAATTTCCTCCAATTAAATTTTTCAGTCTCCACCTTAAACTCCATTCCCGAACTACTGATTCCATCCATCACCCTGGCAACAGTCTGAAATTATATGCCTGACAGTTTGCAATATTGGTGTCACATTTGATCCTGAGTTTCCAATGTCATATTCCAGCCAGGAATATGACACTGGACTGTCTATTTCCAACTCTGTGACATCATCCGAAAACACTATTATTTCAGTTTATCTGCTGCTGAAACCCTTATCCATGTTTTTGGGCCCTCTAGACTCCAGTATTCCAAAGCATTTCTGCATTGTTTCCCATGTTCTATTCTCAGTAAACTTGAGGTTATCCAAAACGCTGCTGCCTGTGTCTTTAACTCACAACAAATCCTGTTCCCTGATCAACTGTTCACTGATCTTAATTGGCCATTAGTCAAGGAATATCCAAATTTTGACATTTTCCTCCTTTTCAAATCTTCCATGGCTTTGTTCCTCCCTAGCTCAATTATCTCCTCCAGCTTCATAACCCATCAAGACATCTGCACTCTATATTTGTAGCCTCATTTGCATTTCCAATTATAATTGTTCCACCTTGGTAACTTTGCCTTCAGTTGCCTCAACTCCTAACTCTGAAGTTCCCTTGCCACACCTCTTTGTTTCTCTCTCACATTTTCCTCCTTTAAAATACTTTGAAAAACAAAGAAGGCTTTTGGTCATCTGATCTAACACCTCCAGTTATAGCTTGATACCATACTTTGTTTTATAATGCATCCGAGAAGTACATTATAAAACAAATGGTGCTCCCTAAATATAAGCTGCTATTATTGTCATCTTTCATGTACTCAGGATTTCACAAAGCACTTTACAGCCAATTCAGGACTTTTGAAGTGTAGTTACAATTGTACATTAGGAAACATGGCAGCCAATTTATGTTCACCAAGATCTTATAAACAATGAGATAATGACCTGTTGTTGATTGAGCTTTACATATTGGCCAGGACAATGGGAAAAAGTTCCCCCATTTCTTCTTCAAATAATACATATCCATGTAGACGGGACGCTGGCTTAACCTCTCATCTGAAAGGCTGTACCTCTGACTGCACAGCGTTTCCTCAGAGCTACACTGGAGTATTAGCCTAGATTATGTGCTCAAGTGAAGCATCAATGTACTGTGTGATGCACAATAGGTTTGATTTTGCTACTGAGCCCCTGTGGGAAAAAAAAATCATCAGCAGAATCATTGCCAGGCTATTCTCATGTACTTCCTTTAGTCTGGCTCAGAGATGTTGTGACAAGATCCAGAAATGCTACTTCCTAGCATCATTTTCACTATTTGTGTGCTACACAATAATTGCTGTTCAAAATAGTACCCACAATGCCAAATATGTGATGTTGTACACTTCATCCATTATAAAGGCAATAATTCCCTTTGTTCTGTTACTGCTCAGCAGCCAAGCTTAATTCTTTGCAATAATTCTGAAGTTGTCAAAAGGGAGATATATATTAAATAGATGTTCCATTGTTCTATATTCATAAAAGGAAATATGTAGCTGGCCTCACTCGGCTATCTTTCTCAAATATTTTATAATTTATAATTGTTAGTTAGAGCAGCATTTTGAATGTGTATTTTATGTAGATTTTCCTCTTTTGTGACACTAAGGAAAATTAACAACTAGCTAAGGATTGATTGTGATATTAGGGGAGCAGAATTTTGCAATATCGTTTGCTTTCTGGCTACCTCCAGTTAAAGATTTAACGCAGTAAGAGGTGGCAATGAAGATAACGTTGAGAGACATAGACTGGAAATCTCCAACCATTCATGTCTACTGCTGTTGCCAACAAAGACGGAAAATTTGGCGCTCAGCCAAGTCTCCATTCACTGTAGTGGAACAGAGAATTTCAGCTGCAGGAGTGGTTGGAGAATCTCGGCCATAGAGATAGATGTTTGTCTTTACTTTCTGGGAGTTAAATATCACTTGGGTGGAGTAGAGATAGGGAATTCTGGCACAGCAGATCACATAGCCTTTACAATTCCCTTCATTTGATTTTAATGGAAGGAAAGTAAAGCCACTTACGTCACTGGCATAGTAGTCTGCAGATCAGAATTTAATTTTGTGCTCTACCCAAAGAATATTTAACACCTAGGGTGCAAAGATAAAATTCCATCTTTTTCTTCTATTATTGAAGTATTATTGGGACAAATTACACACCTGATTTACTAAGGAATGGGGAAGAGAAAAATTGCTCATATGTTCAATTTTACTGAAGTTATACCTTGGTGACTTTGAAACGACAAAAACAATCACACACAAGTACCGTTCGAAAAAGCCTGGGGACTTCTCAAGAAAGCTGATCAACTCAGAATCATTTTAAAAACCACTTGGTGACAGGATTAGAAAGTGACACTGGAAGGACCTTGAAAGAATCTGCATTATTTTGGCTAGATAATGATCCCTAATGATCTGTAATTTAAGAACTTGAATGCTTTCAAATCCCAATGCCTGCTGCTAACATTAGAAAAATTGCCCTTAGTTAGTGTGGGATGAAGACAGGAATATCCCTTCAGCCGATGGAAACATTTTATGAGGCATTTGAAGGCTAAAAAAAATGGAGAGGGAAAACACTATGTAAACAGTACATAATAATTAATTTCAAATAAATACAATCTGAAAAGCTTTTAAAATCTTTCCATAGCAGAGTCGAGCTGTTCAAGCTTCTGGTAATGCACTTGAGAACTGGGTAATAATAAAGGCATTGCAAAATGGAGCTTTAAATGAAACTGTGTGATTCAAACAAATGAGTTTCTAGCTGGTTTTTGATTGTATTGATATTCAAACTTAAAGTGATCAGTTAAGTTCTTGAGCCATTTTCCATGCAGTACATTAAAGTAGCATCAATAAGTACAAGGCCAGAAGGCACATGACCAAGTCACTACAATCAACTCCAGCATGGTTTAGTTTTCAGTGGCTGCTAAGCAGTTCTTTTTTACCAATAAAAGATTTTCAGAAGCAGTTTTTCAACAAATATGATCTTACATTCTGAGTTACTATGAGGTTTGTGTCAAAAACCGGCATTTCTATTCCATCTGGATAAATTATTTGAATTATAGAATGAATAATTTTACTGAAACAATAGTTCCTCAGTCACTTTCAATGACAGAATTCCAGCGTGATCTGTACTTTCCTTTTGATAGCCCCATTGTATTGATAAAGATGGCTTTGTAGAATTCTGGTTGACGCGCTGATACATATGTAAATCAGGAATTCAAAAACTGTTTTAGGTCCCTCACTGAAACTAACATGGCTGAGCCTTCTATCATACTGTGGAATCTTCAATTTCTTACAACAGCATCTGCACTTGCATGATAATCTCAATTTGGTGCCAGATTGTGAACAGTTTCTTTTGAACTGCATACTTCACAGAGATCTGGGTGAGAGATTTTTGACCATGCTGTACCTATGGCAAATTACCACGGTCCCAGAGAATTGCATGTGGGCCTAAAAATCCATTTCATGCCTGGCGCCAAACGGTTTGCAGCAAGGCCATCCCAGGGCAAAAGCTGCACCAGCGCAATAGGGGCCACTGTTAGGACCCAGCTGCCCACTGGCCCAGAAGATGGTGGAGATGGAGACCCTAGCTGTATGGGACAAACATATCCTACCATGAGCTGCCAGACCCCATGTGTGACTGAAGACTCTGCCTGAACAAGGAGACAGTGCGACATCTGCGCTACATCCTCATGGACCTAGCACCTTGTGGAGGAGAACACCCGCTCCCAGTGGCCGTGAAGGTGTTGTCAACAGCCTTGAACATCGATGGCACTGAGTCATTTCAGGACTTGAGCAGTCACCTGTATGGCATCTCCTAGTCATCGGCCTAAAGGTGCATTCACTTTGGTGGCAATAACAGGAAGGAATATTATCTGAATGGTGGTGGTTTAGGACAAGGGGAAGTGCAATGTGATCTGGGTATCATAGTGGAAGAGTTGCTAAAGGTTGGCATGTAGCTAATGGCATGTTGGCCTTCAAAGCAAGAGGATTTGAGTATAAGAGTAAGGATGTCTTGCTGCAGTTTTATAGGACCTTGGTGAAGCCACATCTTGAGTATTGTGTGCAGTTTCGGTCTCCTAGTCTGAGGAAGGACATTCTTGCTGTTGAACGAGTCCAGAGAAGGTTTATCAGACTGATTCCTGGAACAGCAGTAGTAATGTATGAAAAAAGACTGGATCAACGGGGCTTGTACTCATTGGAATTTAGAAAATGAAAGAGGTCTCAGAAAAACATATAAAATCCTGATAAGATTGGACAGGCTAGATGTGGGAAGAATGTTCTCAATGTTGTGATGTGCAGAACCATTGGTTACATTATTAGAATAAGGGGTAAGCCATTCAAGACTGAGATGAGGAAGAACTTCTTTACTCAGAGAGTTGTGAAGCTGTGACTTCTCCACAGAAAGCTGTTGGGGCCAATTCATTAGATATATTCAAAAGGGAGCTGGAAATAACCCTTATGGATAAAGTGATCAAGAGGTATGGAAAGAAAGTGGAAATGGGATACTGAAAGTGCATGATCAGCCATGATCATATTGAAGCTCAAAGGACCAAATAGCCTACTCCTGCATCTGTTTTCTATATTTCTAAATGGCCCTCACTATTCACCCACCTCCCCAGTGGACCTGTATCAGGTGGCTTTTGGTACAGTTCCTTGTGAGAGAGGACCTGCCATGTTGAACCCTGAGGGTCAAGGAAGCACCACCAACTTTCCAGTTTTTAAATCATTGTTGGAGATTTTCCTTTCCTCCTCCAAAAGCAGCAGATGAGATCACATTGCTTTAAAGTCCCTTGACAGAGAGGAGATGTCAATTTCACCTGGGGGAGTGGGGTTCCAGTCTGCCCAGCTCTGCATGCAGCCCCAATGTATGCACATAGCTTTGATTTGAAACTGCTGTGGTTTCCCTGTCATATCATTGAAATCTTCTCCAGTGCAGTTGAAATCTCTGATCTGTAACAAGTTCAATGCAATGCCTTGTAAAAGATTTGGCTGCCAGAACAAGGGCTTTCTATAAGCCTCCAACAATCTATATTTATTATGATTTCCCTTCATTGTTGACTGCACCTCAAGTCCCCCATTGATCTAGACTGCAATGTAGACAGTGTCTAATCCTGATTGACAGTCTGTGTTATTTCTTTTTTGATTCCGATTAATGTGTTCTGTGGGCACTGGTACATGCCCTTCCCAAGGTGTATATCACTCTTGTACTTTAGCACAGATGATGCATTTTCCACTGGCTACATTGGCTAGCAATCTTAGCAAATCTTGGAAATCCCATCAAAAGCAGGCCCTGAAGTTTTGTGGCACAGAAGTAGCATCCCTACCTCAAAACCAGAAATTCTGGGTTCGAATCCCACTCAGGGCTTGCTTGCCATGGAAGTAACGTTTCCTACATGATTCAATGGGCTAATAAGCTGGAATGCTTTCTCCGCCTCCCCATTATTCCTTAAAAAGGATAGAGGTGATGGTTCCAAAAACATTTTAAGTGTTAAATTCATATAAAAACTGGAATAACTGCCACAGGTTTTTTTAATCTCCCACAGTCTGAGCACTGCAGAGTGCCCTAGTGAGATTTATGTTGAAAATAATGGCTGTTTTCCCGCTGGAGAGGCCAGCAGCATAGTGCTGAGCGGGCCATTGCAATTGCACCGACCTGTCAGAGCAGAGATTAAAGCATGAGCAGTGGCCCTGCGCTGTTGGCCCACCAATTGCAAATGAGCATAGCAACCCTGCATCACTGCCACTGTGACCTGCCACCCCTGATCACTGGCCTCCCAAACGTGAACAATCACTGAAACAACTATATGATGACACCAACAAGTTCCATACCACCATCAGACTCACCATGGACTATTCTCTGGAACTGGTTACATTCTTGGACACATGCATCTCCATTTAAGGACGGTCACCTCAGCATCTCACTGTACTGCAAGCCCAAGGATAACCTCACGATGCTGCACTTCTACAGCTTCCACCCTAAACATGTTAAAGAAGCCATCCCTTACAGACAAAGCCTCCGTAAACACAGGATCTGCTCAGATGAAGAGGATCGCAACAAACATCTTCAGACGCTGAAAGATGCCCTCGTAAGAACAGAATATGATACTTGACTCATCGATCGACAGTTCCGACGCACCACAGCCAAAAACCACATCGACCTCCTCAGGAGACAAGCGGTGTCTCCTCAGGAGACACGGTGGACAGAATACCCTTCATTGTCCAGTACTTCCCTGGAGTGGACAGGCTACGACATCTTCTCTGGAGCCTTCAACATGTCATTGATGAAAACTCGCCAAGGCCATCCCCATACCTCCACTTCTTGCCTTCAAACAACCGCATAAATTCAAACAGACCATTGTCCGTCGCATACTATCCAGCCTTCAGGAGAACAGTAACCACAACACCACACAACTCTGCCACAGCAACCTTTGTAAGACATGCTGGATCATCAACATGGATGCCATCATTTCACGTGAGAATACCATCCACCAGATCCACGGTACATACTCTTGCAACTTGGCCAACGTTGTCTACCTGACACACTGCAGGACAGGATGTCCCAAGGCTTGGTACATTGGGGACACCATGCAGACGTGACGACAATGGATGAATGAATATCGCTCGACAATCACCAGGCAAGACTGTTCGCTTCCTGTTGGTGAACACTTCAGCGGTCACAGCGTTCGGCCTCTGATTTTTGGGTAAGCATTCTCCAAGGTGGCCTTCACGACACACGGCAACGCAGAGTTGCTGAGCAGAGACTGGTGGCCAAGTTCCGCCCACATTTGGATGGCCTCAACTGGGATCTTGGATTCACGTCGCACTATCTGTAACCTCCACAACTTGGCTGGACTTGCAAAATCTCACTAACTTTCCTGTCTGGAAACAAAATGTATCTCTTTAACCTGTGCTTAATGCTCTCTCCACTCTCATTGTCTGTACCTTTACGACTTGATTCACTGTAAAGACTCACATTCCAATCATTCTTCATGTAAATTGAATTTGTGTCTTTATGCCCTGTTTGTGATCAAAACTCTACCCACCTGACGAAGGGACAGCCTGTTCCGAAAGCTTGTGGTGTTTGTTACAAATAAACCCGTTGGACTTTAAGCTGATGCTGTCAGACTTCTTTCTGTTTTTACCCCAGTACAATGCCAGCATCTCCACATCATGACTCCCAGATCTCTCCAGGCCAACCCCAATGTCCCCAGCACCACCCATCCTGAACAGCCCGATAGTCTCCTCACTGCCCCCCACACAGTCCCAAACCACTGATCCCCCACAAGCATCTCTCATTTGCTCCCCCCACATGGATGGCCAGCCCCAATTACCCCCTTTCCTCCCTCTGCCACTAATCCTTATGCAGAGTGGCAGAGGGAACCCCTCACCCTATGGATCTGCCCAATAGGCTCAGCCCTCTCTAGCCTCACCTCATTGACACTGTGGAATGCCCACTGGGCAGTGCCAAGGTTCCCCTTGGGCATTGCCCCTTTGGCCCCTTTGCTGTGCTACAGGGCCAGGCTAGCACTACTGGGCTCGCAATGCCCAGGGAGCAAATCCTCTAACTCCTAACCTCCTGGGGGCCTCCATGGTCTCTGTTCACTCCAGCGGGGTTGATCACCAGTTCCTCATTAGTGCAGAGCTGCTGTAAACCCCACTGGAGTGAACGACACCTGGTCAGGGTGGGGGTTTGGGGGGGAAAACACTAGCGAGGCCAGAGACCTCAGTCCCGGGCCTGGTAATGAGATGGAAATCCAGAATTTAATATTTAAATCAGCTCTGTGCTGATTTCTGGCGCGGAGCTGATTACACCCAAAACCTTGTCCAAGAGGCCCAGCAGGTGCTCATTAAACAGCCTTTGCTGATATCTCCTGGTCCTTTGCACTGCTGGAGTAGTGCAGCGAGCTGGGAAAAATTGCCCCTGATATTTCTTTTAAAAAAAATAAGTCCTGACCCCGCGCAGATGATGGCAAAAACCAATTAGAAAGTTGTTGTTTGGGGTCATCACCCAGTCAGAGGGCCAATAGTTCCATGTATCCTCGAAGGCCAGTTAATTTCTATTTAACCGTGCTAGGCCCAGGCCCTGGCTATTGGAGTGATGAATCTTCCAACTGTGATCGAGCAGGAATTATCGTTGGGGGCTCCTCCATTGGTTATAAATCTGCTATTCAGGAAGGACCCTGCCACAGGGAACCGGCTGGGAAGCTGGAGTGATTTACTTGTCCTGTCAGAGCTAAAATACTGGTGGGCATGGCAAGCGGTTGTTAATTTACAAATTCCTTAGTTTAATTGGCTGTCCACCTCTGGTTGGGGGCGGTCACATTCTTCTCGTTGAAAATATCTAATGATGTCAGGGAGATGTCAGGCCTGATTCTTCCACCTCCATCTTACAAAGCCTTACCCGTCTTCAGAGGGCTGATAAAGTTCAGCCAATTGAATTGTTTACTATAGGTATTTTACACAATAAGGAAGTTGAAAATAATCAAACGGGCGTGGAAAATCCCCTTCATATCTGTGTGGCTCAGTGCCATATTACCCAGTACACGTGTACCCATATGAACAACATGATTTCTCATGAAATTGAAAAACCAATTCAACCAATGGCTCCAACCAATTATGGGCACATAACTAGACTTGGATCTGTTTGAGGAAAACATTCTTTGTTATTGTCTAATTTCTGCAAGAATGTTGATAATCAAAATCATATTGTGTCTTGGAACTTGACTGCGAAAAGTATTACTCCACTGGGACTTCAGTTAAAAACTCACAAAACTTCATTATGTATCTGCTATTGTTGTAATGATGCTGTAGGCTTGATAAAAATCTTGAATTTTATAGGTATACATACAGTAATGAATAAAGCATTCAATGAATCAGTATGAAAAATGGTGCATCAAGATCTTCATCGTATCAATACATTCCTCTAATGGCTTCTACTTTATCGTTGCTTAATGATGAACACTGAAGCTGCAAGTCATATTTTTCTCAATCAATAAGAAAGAACCTATTTCCAATCTGCACAAAAATCTATAATTTAAAATGAGTGCTTTTGGCAATACTTAAAATAACTCAATTTTCGAGGTAAGATGAACTTCTAAGAATTTACAAATAAAGATCTGGAGTCCTCAATTACCTGGTGGACAAAGACATCATCTGCCGTCATACAAGCCATAAAGTTCTGAAAGCCCTAAATTCAATTCTTGAATTGAATTAATTGATCTCATCTCTTTGATCTAGTAACACTGAACACAGTATTCCTTAGTTAGGAAGAAGGATGAATTAGCCTCGGTTCCCAATTTCCAATGCTGTAAAGTATGCATTTTTGAATGTTCAGCTAGATATAGGTAAAAAAAACAGAACAAATATATAACACCTTTAACAAAGTAACAAATTGCATGAAGTTCCACAGAAGCAGCTTCAAAGGTTGGACACCGAACCACATAAGAAACTATGAGGGCAGGTGACCAAAATATTGGTCAAAGTACAAGATTTTAAGAAACATTATACAGTCGAAGAAGGGAGATGGAGCAATTTAGGGAGAACATTCTGAATCTTAAAGCATAGTAGGTGAATGTACGCTCAGCAAGGATGAAGTATTTGATGGTGAAGAGAGGCATTAATTAAAAAAAATTAAGAAAATAAGTAAGCAGCTAATTGGACAATGGCAGGAAGGAGCTGATCTAAATAGGGCACAAAAAACAGTTAATGGGAACAGAGCACAGGCAGAGTTCAAAATGTGATGTCAAATAAAAAGTTTAATTTATTATTGTCACAAGTAGGCCTACATTAACTCTGCAATGAAGTCACTGAGAAAATCCCCTAGTCGCCACACTCTGGCACCTGTTCAGGTACACTGAGGGAGAATTTAGCACAGCCGATGATCTAACCAGAATATATAAGGCCATAAGACATAGGAGCAGAATTAGACCACTTGGCCCATTGAGTCTGTTCTGCCATTCAATCATGACGAATATTTTTGTCATCCCCATTCTCCTGCCTTTTCCCCATTACTCCTGATTCCTTGTTAACTAAGAGTCTATCTATCTGTGTCTTAAAGCCACTCAATGACCTGGCCTCCATAGCTTTCTGCGGCAAAGAGATCCATGAATTCACCATTCTCTGGCTGAAGAAATTCCTCCTTATCTCTGTTTTAAAGTGTTGTCCCTTTAGCCTGAGATTGTGCCCTTTGGTTCTGGTTTTTCCTACTAGTGGAAACATCCTCTCTATGTCCACTCTATTCAGGCCTTGCAGTATCCTGTAATAATAACAGAATCATAGAAAGATAGAATCCCTACAGTATAAAAAGAGGCCATTTAGTCCATCACGTCTGTCCCGACCACAATCCCATCCAGACCCTATTCCTGAACCTGCATTTAACCTGCTAATCCCCCTGATATTAGGATCAATTTAGCATAGGCAATCAATATAACCTGCACATCCTTAGACGGTGACGGGAAACCGGAGCACCTGGAGGAGACCCACGCGAATATGGTGAGAAAGTGCAAACTCCACACAGACAGTGACCTGGGGCTGGAATTGTACTCGGATCTGTGAGACAGTGGTGCTATGTGGTTCGGTGTCCAACCTTTGAAGCTGCTTCTGTGGAACTTCATGCAATTTGTTACTTTGTTAAAGGTGTTATATATTTGTTCTGTTTTTTTTTTACCTATATCTAACTGAACATTCAAAAATGCATACTTTACAGCATTGGAAATTGGGAACCGAGGCTAATTCATCCTTCTTCCTAACTAAGGAATACTGCGTTCAGTGGTGCCACCATGCCACCCTGTAATTTTTAATAAGATCCACCCTCATCCTTTTAAATTCCAACAAATACAGATCCAGAGTACTCAATAGTTCCTTATATGATAAGCTCCTCATTCCAGGGATCATTCTTGTGAACTTCCTATGGACTCTTTCCAAGGCCAGTAAATCCTTCTTTAGATATGGAGTCCTAAACTGCTCACAATATTCCAAATGGGATCTGACCAGAGCTTTATACACCCTCAGAAGTACATCCCTACTCTTGTATTCCAGCCCTCTTGACATGATTGCTAACATTGCATTTGCCTTCCTAACTGCTGACTGAATCTGTATGTTAACCTTAAGAGAATCTTGAACAAGGATCCCAAGTCTCTTTGTGTTTCTGATTTCCTAAGCATTTTCCCATTTAGAAAATAATTATTCTTCCTTCCAAAGTGCATGTTCCCACATTGTATTCTATCTGCCACTTTTTTGCTCACTCTCCTAACCTGTCCAAGTCCTTCTGCAGCCCTGCCAGCTTCCCCAATACTACCTGTCCTTCTACATATCTTTATGCCATCTGCAAATTTAGCAACAATGCCTTCAGTTCCTTCTTCCAAATCATTCATGTATGTTGTGAAAAGTGGTGATCCCAGCACCGACACCTGAGGCATGCCACTAGTCACTGGCCGCCATCCTGAAAAAGACCCCTTTATCTCCACTCTCTGTCTTCTGCCAGTCAGCCAATCCTCTATCCATGCCAGGATCTTACCCTTAACACCATGGACACTTCAATTATTTAACCATCTCCTATGCGGCAACTTGTCAAAGGCCTTTTGGAAATTTAAATAAACCACATCCACTGATTCTCCGTTATCTAACTTCATTGTTACATCCTCAAAGAACTCTAACAGATTTGTCAAACATGACCTTCCCTTGACAAAGCAATGATAACTCAATCCCATTTTATCATGCACTTCTAAGTAATCTATGATTTCATCTTTAATAATGGACTCTAAAATCTTGGCAATGATTGAAGTCAGGCTAACTAGTCTACAATTTACCATTTGCTGCCTCCCTCCCTTCTTAAACAGCGCCGTTTCATTAGCTACTTTCCAGTCCTCTGGCATCCTCCCTGCCTCCGGTCATTCTTGAAAGATCACCACCAATGCCTCCACAATTTCCTCAGCTATCTCTTTTAGCACTCTGGGGTGTAGTCCATCTGATCCTGGTGATTTATCCACTTTCAGACCTTCCAGTTTTCTCAGACCTTCTCCTTAGTGATGACCACTACATTCACCTGTGCCCCCTGACTCTTGTAGAGTTCTGCATTCTACTGGTATCTTCCACCATGAAACTGATACAGAGTAACTATTCAGTTCCTCTGCCATTGCTTTGTTTCCCATTATTACTTCTCCAGCTTCATTTTCCAGTGATCCAATGGCTATTTTTGCCTCTCTCATCTTTTATCAATTGAAAAAAGGTTTCCTATCTTATTTTATATTACTGGCTAGTAATATAAAATATTTCACTCATATTTATATTTACATAAAATATTTACACCCATATTTTAGCTTCTCCCTCCTTATTGCTTTTTTAGTTGTGCTCATTTTTAAAGGGTTCCCAATCCTCTGGCTTCCCACTAATCCTCGCTACTTCGTATACTTTTTCTTTTGCTTTTATACTGTCCTTGATTTCCCTCATCAGCATTGGATGTCTCATCCTCCCTATAGCATGTTTCCTCCTCCTTGGAATGAATTTTTGTTGTGATTCCCAAATAACTCTCAGAAACTCTTGTCATTGCTGTTCCACAGTCTTCCCTGCTTGACTGCCCTTCCAATCAATTCTGGCCAACTTCTCCCTCGTGTCTTTGTACTTACCTTTATTTAATTGTAATACCATTACATCTGATTCCAGCTTCATTCTCTCAGACTGCAGGATAAATTCTATCATATTGTGGTCACTGTTCCCTAAGGCTTCCTTCTCCTTCAGTTCCCTAATCAAATCTGTCTCATTACAAATCACCAAATCCAGAATTTCCTGTTCTCTAGTAGGATCTGTCACAAGCTAATCCAAAAAAAACTTATATATTCCTGATTTTCCCAGTTCACCTGCATATTGAAGTCCCCATGATTATTGTAATATTGCCTTTTTTATATGCCTTTTCTATCTCCTGATTTATTTTCTGTCTCACATCCTGACTACTGTTAGAGGGTCTGTACACAACTCCCATCAAGGTCTTTTTACCTTTGGGATTCCTCAACTCTACCCTCAGGGATTTTATGCTTTCTGATCCTATATTACTTCTTGCTATTGATTTAATTTCTTCTTACTAACAATGTAACCCCAACCCCTTTGCCCATCTGCCTGCAATGTCTTTCGGACTTTGGGAGGAAACCAGAGCATCTGGAGTAAATCTACTTAGACACGGGAAGAGCATGCAAACTCCACACAATGAGCCAGGAATCCAACCCGGGTCCCTGGTGCTGTGAAGCAGCAGTGCTAACCACTGTGCCTCCGTGTGTGGCTTGGCACAGGGAAAGAGCTGATTAGTGAGAAATTCAGGTTAATAACTCCAGGTTATTAATAGTCTGTAAGATAAAGTAAGATATGATAGGGCAGCTCAGCTGCATGGAATGTACAATCTGTGACATGCGGGGAGTCATGGACGCTTCATATCGCCGAGATAAACATGTGCAGCAAGTGCCACCAGTCATATAGATATATGTAACTAGGTTGCGGAACTTGAGCAATGACTGGAATCATTGAGATGCATCCATGTGGTTCTCAGACTTGTGGATGCACCCTATGATTTCACACAATAGGTTAGGAGCTTGCTGTCAGAGAGGGAATAGGTGACCAACAGGTAGAATAAGAGTACAAGGCATGTAATGCAGGAATCCTATGAGTCTACATCACCCATCAACTAGTTTTCCATTTTGCAAGCTTATGAGAATGATGGTACTTCAGGAGAGTGTAGTAAGAACCAAGTTTGTGACTCAGCAGCATAGGAGAGGAGGAAGGAGAATGGAAGAGCAACAGCAATAGGAGATTCAATTGTTAGGAGATGAGATAGGTGTTTCAGTTGCCATACACATGATTCCAGAGTGGTCTGTTACTTTCCTGGTGCCAAGGTCAAGGATGTTATTGAGCAGCTGTCGGACATTCTTTTGGGTCAGCACGAACAGCCAGAGGGTTTGGTCCATGTTACTACCAACAAAATAGATGGATAGAGAGATGAACTCTGAAAAGCAGGTTTTAGGGAGCTAGGAAAGAGATTCAAAGCAGGATCTTGAAGACAGTAATCTCAGGATTCCTTCCAGTACCACGTGCTAGCAAGAATCAAAATAGCTAGACTGAATAAATGAACATGTGTGGCTGGAGAAGAGGCATAGGGAAGAAGGCTTCAGATTTCTGTGGCATTTGGACTGGTTCTGGGACAAAAGGGATAGCCGGAAGACCATAAGATACAGGAGTGGAATTAGACCATTTGGGCCATCGAGTCTGCTCTATCATTCAATCATAGCTGATATGATTCTCATCCCCATTCTCCTGCTGTACCATTTCCCCCCCGTACCATTTGATCCCCTTATTGATCAAGGACTTATCTATCCTGTGTTGAAGACAGTCGATGACCTGGCCTCCAAAGCCCTCTGCGGCACTGAATTCCACAGATTCACGACGCTCTGGCTAAAACTCATCTCAGTTTTAAAGGAACGTCCCTTCACTCTGAGATTTTGTCCTCGATTCTACGCTCTCCCATTAGTAGAAACATCCTCTCTCCATCTGTTCTGTCTAGGCCTCTCAGATTCTGTAAGTTTCAATTAGATCCCCCCTTCATCTTCTAACTCCATCAACAGATGACAAATTCTTCATTCTTGAAATCATTTTTGCAAACAAGGTACTGTACAGTTGTACTTTGCAGGACTGGGACTAAAACCTTCATTGGAAGATTTGCTAGTACTGTTGAAGAAGATTTTAAACCAGCTTGTAAGGAGGATAGAAATCAAAGAAGGAATTCAGATAGGAGAGAAACAAAATGGGAAGTACAATGTAGTAAATTGAAAGTGGAATGTAGAAGAAACTAAAACCAGCATCAAATAGAGTCAAAAATACAGAATAATGTTAAAAATGCAGAATTAAAGCCAAGCAACATTTGCAGCAAGATAGATGAATTGATGACATGAGTAGAAGAAAACAAGGATGATCTAGTTGTCATTATGGAGACCTGGCTGTACAGTAACTAATGCTGGGTGCTGGATGTTCAAGGACATTTGACATTTATAAAGGTCAAGAAGAAAGAAAGAAGAGATAACACTGATAGTAAGATATGAGATCAGCACATTTGTGGAAGAGGATCTTAAATTGAAAGAACAAGTTTTAGAATCAAGTTGGGTGTAGCTAAAAACTGCAAAAGGCCGCAAAAATTGGTTGGAGCTTTTTCCTAGGCCAACAAATAGTAGTGTTAATAGTAGGGCATGGTATAAATCAGGAAATTAGAGATACAACTAACAAGGGTAACACAGTATTAATGAGAGATTTTAATCCACATTTATCTACACAATGAGCACTAATGCTGTGAAGGATGAAATCCTGAAATGTGTACGATATTATTTCCCATAGCAGTATGTTAAGGAACCAACTGAGGAACAGACTATTTTAGATTCAGTATTATGCAATCATAGAGGGCTAATTAAAAATCTTGTTGTAAAAGAACCCTAATGAAAAGTAATATGATGGAATTTCACACCCAGTTTGAAAATGATTTGTCTGATCTGAAATTAGGGTATTAAACCTAAAAAAAGGAAACTATGAAGGCCTGAGGGACAAGTTGGCAGTGCTGAATTAGGAAAACACATTAAAAGGTATAGCGTAGCAATGGCTTGTATTTAAAGAACAAATACATTGGCCAAAATTCTCCATCGCACCTGCCACTGGAATCATAGTGAGTGAGACAGAAAATTCAGTGGACCGTTTAAAGGTTTGTTGAGCTCAGTGGGACTGCATGTGCGGTCAGAGAATCTTGCCCATTGTTTACGACGAACAGACATTCCTTTAAGACATAAAAAACCAACATGAAAAGGGAAACAACTGTGGCTAACAAAAGAAGTTAAACATTGTATTACGTTAAAGAAAAGTCGTCAAAAAAGTAGTAGGCCTAAGGATTGGGATCATTTTAGAATTCAGTAAAGTAGCACCAAAAAAAATGAAAATGAGAGAGAGAGTATCAAATCTCAATGTAAACTAGTGAGAAACAAAAATAGATTGTAGAAGCTTCCATACATATGCCAAGAAGAGATTAGCAGAGACAAATTACAGGTACAGGCAAGAGAATTTAAACTGGAGAACAGGAAACTGGAGGTAGAGAAGCTAAATAATTATTTTATATCAATCTTCATGAAGAAAGATGTAAGGAATTTCTCAGAAAGGGACAAGTGAGAATGAGGAACTAAAGGAGGTTAGAGTTAGTAAAAAAGCAGTAATGAAAAAATTAATGGAACTGAAAGTCAATAAATCCCGAGGATCTGATGATCCACATCCAAGTGTTGAAAGAAGTGGCTGAAGAGATAGTAGATACATTGGTGGCTCTCTTTCAAAATTCTCTAATTGCTGGAATAATGCTGGAAATTAGAAGATTACAAATGCAGCTCCACTGATGGGCATGGCATGTCCAACATTCTTATGGACATGTCAAAAGCCCAGATGGATGTTAGAGTGGCACTCCAGATTTTGACCCAGTCTCACCAGACCAGAGCTAAGGGCATTACCCACATTACTCTGACTATGGATAGCCTTCAGGACTGGCATCAGCTGATCACACTGATGCATTTGGAGCTCATTCATGCAGCCCTTCTGTCCCATGGAATGGCCTGAGATCTATCAAGTACCCCAAGGGAGGAGAAAGCACTGGAACACAGACGAGGGTTTTCCACTTGGGACACTCTGGCCTTCTCAATCCCTTCCGAATCCCACCTCCTGTCATCAGCATATATAATGGGAATCTGGAAGAGCAGAATGGCACAGCGTCACTCAGAAGTTGGTTGGACCCTCCAGATCTAGGTCTTCCTGAGACCACCATCATGGGCATCACAGACCAGAGAAATGGAAAGTAGCAGGCTACTTCCACTTTGGACACACAGTCTGCGGAGAACACTTAGAAGGAACTGGAGACCTCAGAAAGTTAAGAAGTTGCAGGAACACTGAGTTAGAACATAGAACATTACAGCGCAGTACAGGCCCTTCGGCCCTCGATGTTGCGCCGGCCAGTGGACCCTCTAACCTAAACTATTCCAATATCATCCATATGCCTATCCACCGAACATTTGAATACCCCCAAAGTAGGCGAGTCCACAACTGCTGCAGGCAGGGCATTCCACGCTCTCACCACCCTCTGTGTAAAGAAAACTCTTTACACAGTGCCAACAGAGTTGGCACTTCACTCGTGCCAACTCTGTGTAAAGAATTGGCACGAGTGAAGTATAGAAGTATTAATTATGGCGAAGGGGGCACCAAATGTACACTTACACTATTAAAACTCTTTTCAACTTAAGCTTGAGTAGCCTTTCACTTTGTGTGGTCACCCTCATCAGTGGAGGATGGTGAAACGAGGGTGGACAACTCTTCTGTCTCCAGCTAAGAACTTATTGTCTCACGGGTCCTACAGACTTACTCTTAAGGAGAAGACCCCATTCAGTGCGGCATCGAGATTCCCACTGACTATTTGATGAGAGTGGTGAATCACCTCTGATGTCTTACAATTCTATAGAAAGTTGGTTAAACTGCATTTGGAGTACTGTGCACAATCTTGGTCCCTTTCCCTAAGGAAGAATATACTTGCCACAGGGAGAATGCACCAGAAATTTGTCAGATTAATTCCTGGGATGGCAGATCTGTCCTATGAGAAAAAATTGAGGTGACTGGACCTATAATATTTAGAAGAATGCGACTGATCTCATGCCAAAAGGGCAACCTGTGCATGGACTCCGTGGACATGGGCAAGATCTTAAATTAAGGGGGAGGCAATGGCCTACTGATACTATCGCTAGACTATTAATCCAGAAACTCAGCTAATGATCTGGGGACCTAGGTTTGAATCCCGCCAAGGCAGATGGTAGAATTTGAATTCAATGAAAAATATCTGGAATTAGGAATCTACTGATGATGACCATGAAAGCATTGTCAAAATAACTCATCTGGTTCACTAATGTCCTTTAGGGAAGGAATCTCGATGCCCTGCTGTCATCTGTTACTTGGTCCAGAGCCACAGCAATATGGTTATCTCTCAACTGCCCTCAGGCAACTACGGATGGACAATAAATGCTGACCAGCCAGCCATTAAAATGAATGAAAAAAATAACATTTTTCATCTGTATTCATTCAGGAGAAAGACATTGTAACTAGAGACTTTTACTGTAACTTTTAGTTTGGACAGTGAAGTTCTCGAGCATGTTAAGGTTAATAAGGAGGGGGTATTTGATGTTTTAGCGGGCATAAAGGTGCATAAATTCCCAGGACATGAGATGTATCCCATCATGGCTGTTATGAAAGGCAAGGAGGTAATTGCAGGGCCCTGACAGAGATATTTAAATCTTCATTGACCACAGGTGAAGTGCCAAATGACCGGAGAATAGCTATTGTGGTATATTTATTCAAGAATAGCATCAGAGATAAGCCAGGTAATTACAAGCCAGTTAGTATCATGTCAGTTGTAGGGAAATTACTGGAAAGAATTCTGAAGGACAATATTACTCACACTTGGAAAGGCAGGAATTGATCAGGGGTAGTCAGCACAGATCAATTGATTAGAGATTCTATTAACTAATTTAATTTTTTACATTCATTTGTGGGAAATGGCCAGCATTTATTGCCCATTCCTAGTTGCCCTTGAGAAGATGGCAGTGAGGTGCCTTCTTCAGTCGCTGCAGTCCATGTCCTGTGGATTGACTCACAATGCCGTTAGGGAGAGAATTCCAGGATTTTGACTCTACAACCGCAAAGGAACAGTGATATATTTCTAAATCAGTATGGTGAGTGGCTTGGAGGGGGACTTGCAGGTGGTGGTGTTCCCATTTATCTTCTAGATGGAAGTGGTCAGGGATTCGGAAAGTGCTGTCTATCGATCTTTGGTGAATTGCTGCACTGCATTTTGTAGATAGTACCCACTGCTGTTACTGAATGTTAGTGGTGGAGGGATTGAATGTTTGTAGATATGGTGCCAATCAAGAGGTTGCTTTGTCCTGGATGGTGTCAAGCTTCTTGAGTGCTGTTAAGCTTTTTGAAAAGGTAACTAAATATATTAATGAGGGCAGTAGTTTACATGAACTTCAGTAAGGCCTTTGACAAGATCCCTCATGGAAGGCTGATCCAAAAGGTTATAGCCCATGGGATCCAAGGCAAGTGGCAAATTGCATCCAAAAGTGGCTTGTTGAGAGGAGGCTAAGCATGATGGTGCAGGACTGTCCTTTCCTTATGATTGCAAACTTGTGACCAACGGTATACCACAGGGATTGGTGCTGGGATTCTTGCTGTTTTAAATAGATTACTTGGTTATATAAAATAACTTGGATGCGAATGTCGAAGGTATAATTAATAAGTTTCCTGTAAATGAATTTTAAAAAAAAAGGAGCTTATGATATGGACGGGGAGCAAGGGAGGGCACTTCAGCATGGATTAGGGATTGGTTACCTAACAGAAACAGAGAATAGGGTGGCATGGTGGCACAGTGATTAGCACAACACCAGGGACCTAGGTTCAGTTCTGGCCTTGGATCCTATCTGTGTGGAGTTTGCACATTCTCCCTGTGTTTGTATGGGTTTTCTCCTGGGTAGTACAGTTTCCTCTCTCACTCTAAAGATGCGTAGATTAGATGGATTGGCCATGGTACATTGCCTCTTAGCATCAAGGGGATTAGCAGGGTAAGTATGTGGGATAGGCCCTGGGTGGATTGTGGATGGTGCAGATTTGATGGGCCAAATGGCCTCCTTCTGCACAGTAGGGATTCTACGATGCTAATAGGAATAAATGGGTCATTTTTAGATTAACAAGATGTGATGGATGGAGTCCCACTGGAATCAGCGCTGAAACCTCAATTACAAATTTACTTTAATGAAGAAACAAACCTATGGTTGCTAAATTTGCTCATGACACAAAAATAGGTAGGAAAGTAAGTTGTGAAGAGGACATGGGACACAGACAAGTTAAGCAAAAAATTGTCAGATGGAGTATAATGTGGGTGATGTGAACTTGTCCACTTTAGCAGGAAAAGTTGAGAAACAGTATAGTATTTCAATAGATACTGCAGAACTCTGAGGTACAAGGGGGTTCAGGAGTTCTGTGGTGGGTTTTTCTAGCAGTATCTAATAGCAGGATCTTCTAGTCCTGTTGGAGGTAACCCTTCCAATGGCAGTTCCCTAGAAGTGGGACAAATCAGCCGTACAAAAGGCCGTACACATTGGTGAGGCCGGAAAGATCCTGCCGGCAGCCCATGGCTAGTCACTTCTGCCACTGGGAAACATGGTGTAGCAAGGAGGTTGGGAAATCCCACCCTGGTACATAAATCATAAAAAGATTTGTATGCAGATACACCAAAGTGACTAGGGAAGCAAATGGAATGTCATAATTTATTGCAAGGTGAAAGGAATATAAAAATAGAGATGTTTTACTACAGTTATAGAGGGCATTGTTGAGACTATCCAAATTACTGTGGACAATTCTGGTTTCTATTTAAGGAAGAATATTAATGTATTGGACGTAGTACAGTGAAAGCTCACTAGACTGATATTTGAGAGAGGAAAAGGGCTCTCTTAAGAAGAAAGAATGAACAAGCTGAGCCTGCATCAATTGGAGATTAGAAACTGAGAGGTGATCTTATTTGAAACATAAGATCCCAAGGGGACTGGATAGGATGAATGCTGAAAGGGTGATTCCCTTTGTGGGAGAGATGAGAACCAAGGGACACAGTCTTAAAATAAGGGGTATCCCATTTAAGATTGCAATGTGGGACATAAATCTTTGAAACTCTTCCTCATAGAATATTTTTAACACAGTGGTAGATAGATTCTTGACCCTATTGGCAGAATATGGAGTTGAGGCCATAATCATTTCAGCCATGATCTTATTAAATGCTAGAGCAGGCTCGAGGGACTGAAGTGGTTTACTCTTGCTCTTAATTCATACATTCATGTGTCTGAGTACAATATGGGTAAATATATGGCCATTGACTTTAGATCCAAGGTAACTCAGAATACTTTGTAAATGGCAATAATATGTCTGTGTGTGTTGGTGTGTGTGTATGTGGGTGTGTGTGTGGGTGCCCTGCAGTGTAGTCAGGATGCATTCCAACTTTCCACGATCCTGAATTTGGGTAACTGGTTAAGTGAAAGTTAAGTGAAGAACAGTATAAAATGTTACCGAAGCAAGGCAAGTCAATGTAGTTAAGATACAGATTATTTTTGACCTAAATGAACAGTTGATAGGCTTGAGGGGCTGAATGACCTGTTTCTACTTTTCTGGGATTTTTTTTAACTATTCCAGCTAAAATGTCTTTGGCAGTACTATCATTAAGGACCTATGGGTAAGAAGCAGTACTAGTTGGATTTTATACAATGAAGTGAAAACTACCACTTCCGATCTTGTGAAATTAGGGACTTCACAACATATGGCTCAGGTAATGGTTCAATTTAATTTAAGATACAATATATGATGTTCACTTTCATACTAACCCCATAATAGACTAAATAATTTTCTTGACTAAATTTTACAGATTTACAAAATTAAAATTAAATTTATAGAATTTAAATTAAAACAAAACTTCCATAGTTTATTGTGTTTGGTCATAAAAACATTAAACTGCTTCATGGTCAACAGAAGATGCTGAGTTGTACAATATAAAAAGCATTTAGACCTTAAACAGTTTTATTTTCTGCATGAAATCTCATTAAAATTAAAATAAGAACAAATAAAATATCATATTAAAATGACATGAGGCCTGCAACCAAGCAATTAATCTGTTTCCTGCTTATACATTGCTATTTACAGTGCTTGTTCAGGGCAATTAACATATACTATGAAAAAAAAACGGCATCACTGCACTCTCATGAAGCAAAAATATGCTGAGATCAAAAAGGAGCAGAAGGTGCTTAGTCTTGTTGCAAAAATGTTCAGTTCATGTTGGAGAATTTGATTTTATCTCATTTTGAAAATTGAAAAAACAGTGGGGAGAAAAAGCATTATTTCAAATGTGCCTCAATTAACTGAATGAGTTAAGAGGGGCTAAACCCCTGATTCATTTAAAATTTACCATATCCCAACAGAACAACAAGATGCAATAAAGCCTGGCAAAGCAGGCAATTCCTGAAACCCTTTTCAGGCAGCCTTCAAAACAGTGCATCACTCAAACCAAAGGACTGAAGTCATGCTTTGTGCTTCAGTCTTGGGGGCGCAATTATAGCGTGGAACTCTGCTGAAAGAATCAATTTTTTTACTGCCGCTGGCTGCTGCCATGGATATTGTGCTGCTTGCGCCAACTGTCACTAAGTCATGAAAGAGAGCGTTTCCTATTCACATGCAGCGTAAGGCAATTCAGCTATCGCTGAAACACAGAAAACAATGTCCCCTTTTATCCAGAGCACAGAAGCAGTGAGCAAACAGAATGTTCTGGGAAATGGCAAGTGGCCATGCATTTGAAAGGCTCACAAAAAAAAACTGCCAAACTAAATCTTCACATGGATTAAACTTCATTCAGTTTCCAATCAAGACTTGCTGGTTATTTTGCTATAGTAACACATATCTATCTTCTTGCACAGAGCTTTATTTATAGATGCAGCCTCTCTTAAGAAACTGAAGGGGGTGCAGTCAACACATGAAAATTATTACCATTTGCCTACAGTTCATTAAGGCTTAGTTTATATAATCATGCCACTGTATTGACAATATCATAAATAGAGAAGCTAGGATATTCCCCTCGAGCAGTCAGTAAAATAAATCATTTCTTGTGCAATCATGCAAGATAGCATCACTTCTTGTGCATGTGATACACAGAAGCTGTCCACTTGAAATCCTTAGTTAAATGCATCCTGACATTGTGAGAAAGGTCAGAAATTGGTATAATTTTACATATTATTAAAGAGTGACACATCACAAAATGTCTTCAAGGAGAGTAGCTCATCTTACAGTTGAGATGGTATTAATAAGCACTAGTGCTTGGCTGTCAGTTTTATGTCATCTCATCTACTTGATATAGTATGGAATTGTGACAGATGTCAGAATGTGTCCAATAATTTATTAATAATGCTTTTTTTAGTAAATTATGCTCATCAAGGTGAAGATTGTTAGTGCTGGGAAGTCAACGTTGTCAGGTCAGGAGTGACATGGTTGAATACGCAGTAAAGTTCTGCTTATTCTGCCCCAACAACATATTTCAGTCTAAACCTTGAAACAACACTCTTAACTTCCCAGAATGCTATTTTCCATTTCCCACTTCCTGCATCTGTTATGATAGCCTCTCACAGTTATATTGTTTTTCATATTCTCACACTGTTCTCGGTCTTGCTAATAATATGGTGTAAATGCTCATTCTGTGGCCATAACCATTAGTATATCAGCTGATTGGGTAGTTAGTCCTAGTCAGCAGAAGGATTCTATAGAGTCCGACCATCCATACAGTAAGAAGGTACTATCCACACTCAATGGATGCAGGCAGCCAGCTGGGTATCAAGAGACAAATAAATAAATCAGGTGCAATCTGCTTTCTTTACATGGACAAAAGAAATAAAGACGCAAATTAATTTTTATTTGGGGGTCACTCGTAGCTATGGTATTTTTTCATAGTTCTTTTCTAATTTGATGGCAAGGCACAAATTTATTTCTATACTTTGTGCAGAATACAATCTCCAGAAACTAGTAGAAGAGCTTCTGGAGTGTGAACTGGAACCACCTAAATAAAAATGCTTAAATAAGATTCCTGTATGACAAAGGCAAGCTTCTGCTCTGCTGAGAAGTATACTCCAGCTTTTAACTGGGGGAAGATTGGGAGAAATATACACTGTCTTGACAACAGGCCTGAAATAGCCATTTTTACTAGTGATGAATGAATAATAGAAAATCAATGATGACTGGCAATTAACTTGTGATAAATATGAAATGCCACCAGAAAGGTATGTACCATTCCCATAGACTTTTTGTAGAAAATGATATACCAGCTGAAGACATCATACCGCCATCTGAAAATTCAACAGTGAGGACAACAAATACCCAAAAACATTTTGTTAGACCAACATGGCTTGTGACTACAACAAAATGTTGGGACATTTAAAACTTCACCATATCTATCAGTTCTCAAAAGTAAAACAAACCAGAAAATCAAGCAACTGTAGACAAACAATACCTTCAACTTTTGAGCACTTTGTAGCTCACAATATGCACATTCACTTCCTTAGGTCTCTCCACTGATGGCCTGATGTTGCTGGAGTTAAAAGGGGTCATCAAGGCCCTCCAGAAAATCATTGATAGGGAGGTGCCCCCTGGGCACTGTCAGCTTGGACCTCTGGTATTGCTTAAAGGGCAAAGTGGCAATGTCCAAGGGGCATCTTGGCACTGCCCACTGGGCAGAAGGCAGTGCCAAGAGGATGGGGCCTAAAAGGGCAGGGCTTCTGAGGCAATCAGTAGGGGGGCAGAGTCCCTGCTGCCACTCTGCACTGTGATCAGTTGCAGAGGAAGGTTGGCCATTGGGGTCGGGGAATGGTGTCGGCCTGCTTGGGAATGGAAGGGAAATCAGGAGATTGACACTACTGTGAAAGGGGGGAATCGAGGTAGGGCAGCTGCAGAAGGAGGTTGATCTTGGCACATGTGTCGATCTTGGCGCTGACAGATCGGTACATGTGCAACGGCCTGCTCAATGCTATGCAGCCGGCTCCTCCAGGGGGAATAGGCCTTGTCCCGCATCTTCTTTGTGCAATTCACACTAGGACTTTCTGCCGCACACAGAATGTAGGAGATTTATTTTGAAAGTCCCACTGAAAAAGAATAGTGGGATTTATTCTAATTTTTATTCAAATTTGATACTTAGAATTATTTTGGGAGAATAGTTCCCCCACTCCTCCCACCCATATCTTTGGTGCTAATCATTTCACCTTTTGCAAATTATAACACACAGGCCTCATTTTTGAAGTGTGTTTCCAGTCACTGAACTTTACTGCCAAATTACAGCAGTTATTGGTCACACTGCAAAAACTCTAAAGCTATTGAACAGCAAATTGATGGCTCAGACTTTTTTTCCTCTCCATCAGGGAAACTGCATCAAGAAAACAGCCATACTCGACAGATTTTCCTGTAAAAAAAATCTTTCCTGAAAATACAGCAGTGAATTTCATCATAATGTGTGATTAAAATGTCCACTGGGAAGTAATGATAAACAGGGTGAAAAGCTCCTATTGTCCCTTTATTATTATCACTCATAATAATAAAATAACAAAGTAAAAGTGGCTAAATTGGGTAGCCTAGAAGCAGGCATAGGGATTGCTATGCACAGTTAATCTACTCCATTGTTTGAAATGCAGTATGCCAACTTTGACTGTTACTCATTAGCATGGTTTCTGCATATAGCCAACACTAACTGCACTGTTCACTTGGATCTATCAGCGAGGACCCAAAATTGTAACTAAATCGCATATTTACAACTCACCTGCACTCCTTAAAACTCATAAAACAGGTCCATTATGACTGCAGCAGGTGCCACCAGTCTATGAAGGTTGTGAATTTATCCAGGGAAAAGGTAAAGATTAACACAACATAGAGAACAGTGCACTCCAAGGTTTTTAGACCCTGTATTGGGGGTTTGGTGAAGGAAGTGGAGATGAGGAGTGATGTTCTGTAACCGCAAGAGCAGGAGGTCCCTGCAGACACAGGGTTACAAAGCAATGAGAACAGATAGCTGTGAAAGTCAATGCCAGTCAGCAACAGCAAAGACCTTGATGCAGTATTGAAAAAGAATCCAATAACTTCACATGAATGACTAAGGTCAGTGAATGTGTTTTCAAACACCATATTAAACTAATTACACCATTAACATTATGCACTATTCAACTCGCCACACCCTATTACTCAACTATCAACAATTTTCATTGTATCTTACATTCATTACTTCACACACTCAGCATGTCTGAAGACTCACACCCAAAATTCATAGTCTGTAGACATTACCAGATGTTCAACCATGACAGTCACGTAACCTAAACAGATTTCACTGTGCTCACAATTCTCTCTCTCTTGAAAGTCAAGGTAATACGCAGCCAGAGATGTGACTGCATGTTGGAATATCCATTGACAAAAGCTACTGGACATTACAGGAACAATTATGCTGACAGTGTGGTCCACAGCAGGGCTAAATCCATCAAGGATGATGGTATTTATATATAATCTTCCTGCCTAGGTTCCACCTTCCTTTCATCCAATACAAGCAGATTTACACACTGCATATAATATAAGCATGCACGTCTTACTTTTCTCTTACTCTAATCTCAGCCTTACCCTTTGTGTCTTTTTCCATTAAATATCTAATAAGTGCAAGCTGCCAGACAATGGAGGAAGACCTACAAGACAGAGATAATGAAGTAACTTTATTTTCAGACTTGTATCTATCAGATGAGATATAGACAAATAGAATGTGTCTTAGAGAGGCATAATTTGCAGATGATAAGACACCAGGGGCAAATATGCTGTCACCAAGGCAGGAGAAAAACATAGGTGTCAACTCAATGAAGGACAAAGTGACACAGAGATTCTGTTGCAAAGAACTCAGATGAGGATTACAATGTAGTAGCCTATAGAAGAACATTGATTGATAATGCACAACGAAGTGCTTGGTATGTTGGCAAATCTGTCAGGAAAAATTACATTCAATAACAAGAAGTCAGGCATCAACTTGACAGGATGCTTTGTGCAGAATTTTGGAACCTATTCTTTCCAATGTGGATGTGATGGTTAACTCCATTCACACACTTGTGGTAAATGTAGCCACTGTGCAATGGCTGATGGTCACTGTTGTAGCTCCCCCTGCAACACAAGCAACTATTGGATGTCTGACTGCTGCAGTGGAACTCATAGACTGAGGTCATGAAAGGTTAGCTCACTCTTGTACCAGCAGAGATTACTGTCATGATCAGTGGATTACAGTTTGCAAAAAGGCTTACAGGGTACCACAGCAGACCACTGTTTACTAAGATTGCTGAGGTGCCACCTTAGGGAAGTGGCTGTGGCCTAATCAAGAACAAGTCTGCAGTCTTCTTCCAAAATGACAGCATTAATCCTCCCATCATTGCCTCTCTACCAGTGACCTTATTGTTACCTGTCAGCAAGTCAGCAGAGAATGCTGATGTCCAGGTTGAAATAGTGCAGACCACAACGGGACCTTCAAGTTGTGACACTCAAGGTCACTCTTCAAGGCTATCCAAAATCTTCTGCACTGAAATTCAGTAGCTTTCAACCACCATGCTGCAGCAACAGGCACGAGGGAAATGTATGATGAAGAATAATTAATTTTTGTCTTTGGCAAACTTTCCCTTATAATTTGGATTTTGGATGTTTGGCCAATAACTTTTGATATGGGAGAGGCTTCCACCTCATTGATGTTCACGGGGGTCCCGAGAAAATCCCAATATACTACCACATATCTTGATACTTACCCTGTTGAATACAATGGACATCTCTAGAATGGTCCATGCAACAAAGATGCTGTTTCAACATACCAATGATTTACTCCAATTCATTTTGTGTGGCTGCATGGTTTTTAATATTTGCATGCTGCATGCCTGTGTGTGGCTTGCACATTGGAGTCATCAGCTATATGGACAGTGCTGTCATGATTTCAGGCATTAGCTGAAATGATATGTTGCCTACATTAACACAGGAGCGACACAGTGGTTAGCACTGCTGCCATACGGTGCCAGCGATTCGAGTGACTGTTTGTGTGACTTCTGCACATTCTCCCGTGTCTATGTGGGTTTCCCCCAGGTGCTCCAGTTCTCTTTCACAGTCTAAAGATGTGTGAGTTAGATGGACTGGCCATACAGAATTGACCCTTAGTGTTAGGAGAATTGGCAGGGTAAATGCGTGTGGTAATGGAATAGGGACTCGGTGGGATTATTGTTGGTGCAGGTTCAATGGACTAAGTGGCTTCCTTCTGCACCATAGGTGTTCTATGATTCTAGGAGCTGAGTA
This sequence comes from Sphyrna mokarran, assembly GCA_024679065.1. Taxonomy (NCBI): domain Eukaryota; kingdom Metazoa; phylum Chordata; class Chondrichthyes; order Carcharhiniformes; family Carcharhinidae; genus Sphyrna; species Sphyrna mokarran. The sequence goes on along the minus strand of JAGIQG010000012.1, from coordinate 23,053,321 downwards.
TTATGGGAGTGGAATCCCATTCATTTCAGGTATATGGCACAATTGACAAGCATTGCCCACTAAGTAATATGCACATAGTCAATGCAGGAAGTCAGCAAGCCTAGAAAATTCACATGTTTATCTGCCTGCCAGACTCTGCAAAAAAGAATGAGATGTAATCAGCTCTTTGCACTGAGACTCTCAATGACCTCTCTTGCACAAGAGTGGATCGTAACATGAGATGTTGCAAATATCTCAAGTTCCAACCTGAAAGGAGGCAAATGAATAAAATGTTCTCATGATAGCTACTGCACAGCCATTGCTAATGCTGTCCATGCCATTTTCTGGGATTGAAGTTGTGGCTGCAACAGGTGACAGACATCACAGTGAGGACATCACAAAAATTTGGCAGACTTTAATGTTTGTTTGAAAGTGGGCTGGGACGCAGGGAGTTGTATAATGGAGTGGGAAGATGGAACCGTTGGAAACCTAATTAAGTGCAGGGCAGGAAGAGTCTAAGGTAGTCACTTATGGTTTTTCAGAGCCACTTAAGGATCTCTTAGTGCCATCTCTAGTACTGTGCCAGCATCAGGTGGTATTCACACCATATAGACAAACTGCCAGGTAAACATTGGCATTTGGGAATGCCTTCATCCTGATGGGGGCATGGGCTCCTTTTTTCATGAGCATCTGAGCCCAATGTAGGGACATGCTGGCAGAATTTGAGCAATTCACCAGAAGCTACTCTTTGCACTTGACAATGACCACCGTTCCCCCTCCTCATCATGGCATTCATAACTGACCCTGGGCTCTCACCCCACTCACCTCAGTCTGGGGCCTTGAGTGGCGAAGTTTCATGCATCTGGTGATCAGTATCTTAGTGGAACTGCTGGTAATTGAAGAGCTTTTGGCTTCTGACTGGCCAACGTCTCTCAGAGGTAGGATATACTGATGGAACAATCGCTGAAGGTTGGCATGCAGGTACAGCAGGCTGTGAGGAAAGCTAATGGCATGCTGGCCTTCACAGCAAGAGGATTAGAGTTTAGGAGTAGGGATGTCTTGCTGCAATTACATAGAGCTTTGGTGACACCACACCTTGAGCATCATGTGCAATTTTGGTTTCCTAGTCTAAGGAAGAACATTCTTGCTATTGAGCGAGTCCAGCAAAAGACAACCATACTAATTCCAGGAATGGCAGGACTGGCATATGAAGAAAGACTGGATTGGAATTTAAAAAAATGAAAAGGATTTTATAGAAACATATTAAATTCTGATGGGACTGGACAGGCCAAATGTGGGAAGAACGTTCCTGATGTTGGAGAAGTCCAGAACTAGGGGTCACAAATCTAAGAATAAGGGGTAAACCATTCAGGACTGAGATGAGGACACTTTCTTTACTCAGAGAGTTGTGAACCTGTGGAATTCTCTATCACAGAAAGCTGTTGGAACCAATTCATTAGATATGTTTAACAGAGAGTTGGATGTGGTTCTTACAACTAAATGGATCAAGGGGTATGGAGAGAAAGTGAGAGTAGGATACTGAAAGTGCATGATCAGCCATGATCATATTGAATGGTGGTGATGGCTCAAAGGGCTGAATGGCCTACTCCTGCATCTATTTTCTCTGTTTCTATGATATCCAAATTACACCAGAAAGTATGGTGGGAATTGTCCTAATGGATTTTAAAAGCATAAAGGCAGCCAACGAGTTGCCTAATATTGATTTAGCCACAAAAGGACTCCCAGAAATGGTCATGGCAGGATTGCCAACAATTTTTGAAATGGTAGATGGGCTCACTTCCACTGAATAATATTCACTGTTTTTTCACTGAAGCTCAAGTAAAGGAAATCTCCCTGAGCACCATTTAGCCTTCCATATTCCTCCTCCTCCTTCTAGCAACTTATCCTGCTCTATGTGACCTTTGTTTAATCTCTCAGTCATATTGTATTCCAAAGTGTATGCCTAATAATGCTTCTGTGTTTGGGAACAACTGGATTGTGCAGAAGTTGTGAAGCCAAATAAGTCCTTCAATATCTGCTACATCTTTTCCTGCAGACCTTTTCAATTCAAACAATGAAAGAATGCCCCAAACATTTAAATAGTATTGGTACGTGTTTCTTCCTGCAGCAAATGTGTATTCATTTGTGTGAGATCAAGAGAGGGACTGTAGCTGAATACTTGAGCATTGCACACTGATTAGTAAATGATCTGTCTGTTTTGATAATTCTGCTGGACATTAGCTGCATGCACAGTAAGGGCCTCACTAAGATGGCGTCGAACATTATGTTGTTCCCATATAGCACACATAGCAGCCAACAATGGTCATTACTGAGTCCAATTTTGTGTCAGCTATAGCCTAATTGCTGGCACTTCTGTGGCTGAGTTGGAAGTTGGGAATTCAAGTCTTACTCTCCGACTTGAGCACAAAATTCCAGTGCTACAGTTCTGGAGTGTCTCCTTTTGGATGAGAGACTAAGCTGAGGCTCCATATGCTCCCTCAAGTAAAAGATTCAATGGCACTATTTCAAAGGAGAATGGAGGAGTTAGCCTTGGTATCCCCTGGCCAATATTTATCTCTCAATCAGCTTCACAAAAACAGATGATCTCATCATTTATCACAATGTTGTTTTAGGGATTTTTTGTGTGTAACGTTTCCTATATGACTATAGTGACTGTACAGCATACTTTGTTAGCTGTAAAATGTTTTGGAACGTTTGGTGGTTGTAAACATTGCTACATAAATAAAAGTTTTTATCTGTTTTGAGGGACTTTATTCCAGTATATACCTGTTAAATGCAAGAGATTTATCGATTGAATACAGGAAATTTATTGCAAATAAATACTAATGATAAAGATAATATCTGTTGTAAACAATTCCAATCAATTAGATTTCTTCTAAATCTCACTCAATTCAGGATATAACTTTGGGAGGGATTCTCTGGTCTTGTCACAGTGCGTTTCTTGTGGCAGGAGGTGGCATGCCCTTTGCCACCAGTGGGATCTCCTGGTCCTGCCGCTGTCAATAGGATTTTGCATTTACTATACCCCAAACTGCCAGGAAACCCGCAGCAGGGGTGCACTATGAGTAGGGGTGTGCCATAGGCAGGACCAGGAGATCCCGCCAGCATGAACAGCCAGAAAACTCTGACCAGACCTCTATAGCATTGCTTTGTTCATTAATTACAGGACTCATTAGTGTATGGCCACTCATAACGACCAAATAAACAATGGAACTACAACCAACTTTGGCTTTTTTTCCTATTTGTCCTGTTAGTAAAAAGTACTTTTTGCTTAAACAGCATCCAACTGACCACTGGGTTTTCAAAGAATTTCTGACTATGTGACAGGCCCAAATCAATGACAATATTCCCTGAACTTCCTGGGCTGATGGCATCATGTAGTAGTGAAAATTGATCTTGGCTTTTCTTCTCTGTCATTTCCCAACTCCCCTAATGCGACTTCAGCGCTCATGGTGCTCACTGCCAAGATAAAAGCAAAATGCTGGAATTTGAAACAAAAGCAGCAAATGCTAGAAAATCTTAGCAGATCTGATAGGTCATCCAGACTTGAAACATTGGTTCTATTCTCTCTCCACAGATGCTGTCAGACCTGCTGAGATTTTCCAGCATTTTCTGTTTTTGTTACCACCATTTTAACTATCTGAACATTAAGAGTGAGTGTTATCAGGCTGTTTGACCATGCAGGGTATCCCAAATAAGTCTGCTGCTCCTCCTTCATTGTTGCACTTTTCAGAGCCTTGCAAAGTGAGGTGGATTCCTGGATAGAGATCATGAATAGAAACTCTGCCATGCATTTTTCTTTCCTAGGCCAGTAATCAATAGCTAAATGAAGTGTCAACACGTCTCCCTAGCGAGGGCCAGGAGATGCACCATAGAGTAGAAATCAAACCTGACATTTTCTCACTTGTAAAGTTCCATGCTGTGTCATGTTAGACTATGCCTCATTGGTTAGCACTGCTATCTCACAGTGCCAGAGACTCAGGTTCGATTCCAAGTTTGAGTCACTATCTTGTAGAGCCCGCATATTCTCCCTGTGTCTGCATGGGTTTTCTCCAGGTCCTGCAGTTCCTCCCACAGTCCAAAGATGTGTGGTTTGGTGGATTGGCCATGCTGAATTGCTTTATATTGTCAGGGGGACTGGCTAGGTAAATACATGGAGTTATAGTGATCAGGCCTGGGTGGGATTGTGGTTGGTGCAGACTTGATGGGCCACACAGCCTCCTTCTGCACTGTATGATTCTATGATTCTCTATTCTCTTATGACTGCAGTATCATGGAAGCCACAGAAGTCATTTCATTAATCAACTACAATAGAACAAAGCTTGGCTCTAAGATATTATGAGGTCAACTTCCGCATAATCACAAATTCATCCTTATGGTGTTATTGCTATTCTTTCATTAAAAAAAGTAATTCTTTGGCTTAATTATTGGCCAGATATACTTATCAGAAAGAATACTGTTAGCAGCTGGACTCTGGATTTATAGTAAAGTATCTCGCCAAAAATTAATTATCTAAAAATATTTATTTGACCACAATGATGTCTGAGTTTTGAGGGTTCAATTATGAGGCTACATTGCATAGAATTTTTCTTATAGAAACTTATAAAATTCAAATAGGATTAGACAGGGTAGATTCAGAAAGAATGTTCCCAATGATAAGAGAGTCCAGCACTCAGGGGTCATAGTTGAGGGTAGGAGATAAATCTTTAAAGAGGTGAAGAGAAATTTCTTCACCCAGAGAATGGTAAATCTGTGGAATTCACTACCACAGAAAGTAGTTGAGGTTTAAACTTGGTATCATTTCAAGAAGAAAATAGCTCTTCGGGCTAAAGGGATCAGGAGATATGGGGGAATGTGGGATCTGGATACTGAATTTGATGATCAAAATAAATGATGGAGTAAGCTTGAAGGGCTGAGTAACCTACTCCTGTTTCTAGTTTCTACGTTAAATTTAAGCTACATTGTCTTGCTTACAGAAGACTGAGAGGTGACTGGAATAAAATGATTGAGTTGATAGAATATAAAGATTCAAAAAGTAGATACCCCAAGTTATTTCCTGTGCTGAAATCAAGAATAAGGCGACATAAGCTGAAACCTTCCATCCTTGCTTGTGGCTGAGATTTTCCAGTGTCACTGAGAATTAATGGAGTTCTACCTGGAACACTAATATTCTGTTCTCGCTTATAACCATGGACAAAGCTGGAGAATCCTGCCCATAATAAAATAGTATTTGGACATTCTGGGCAATTTTTTGCAAAATGGATAAAAACATGACATTCTCTCCCAAAGGCTGCAATGCTGGAGCTTTCAAGGCTGAGACTGATAGATTTTTGTGAGGTAAAAGTATCAAGGGAAATGGAAAAAAGGCAGAAAAAGTGTTTTCTTGTATTAGCTCATTGCTAAAAGTTGGAGACATTTGAAGAAAAAGGCTTCATGTTCAATGCCTGTGGCTACATAATATATTGAAGAACTAAATTTTAGGCAAACAGCAGCAAGGCCTATTCACATTTTGTTACATTCCTATCTCAATGGCACTCCCTCTCCTCTATCCTAAAAAGTGGAACTTAATTTTTAATTGTTGGAAGTTCAAACTGATTTAACCCCAATGATAGGAACATAGGGGTAGTAGTAGGCCATTCAGCCCATTAGGTGTGTTCTAGTATTCAATACAGTCATGGCAGATCAGATACTTCACTGCTTTTTATACTCACTATCCCATAACTTTTACAAAATTGATAATCAGAAGTCTATCAATCTCTACCTTAAACATAGTCAATGACTGAGCTTCCACAGCCCTCTGGGGCAGATAATTCCAAAGATTCACAACTCTCTGTGTAAATAAATTTTTTCTCACCTCAGTTCTAGGTGTCATCCCTCGTATTTTGAAATTGTGGCCCACGGTTCTAGACTTCCTGATCAAGGGAAACATCTTACCTGCTTTTACCCTGTCTATTCCTATAAGTATTTTGTAGGTTTCAATGAGATCACCTCTCATTTTTCAAAACTGTGGAGAATACAAGCCTAGCTTGCCCACTCTCTTTTCATTACACAATGTCGCCAGCCTTGGAACAAGTCTGATGAACCTTCATTGCAAATTATAACATTCATTTATAACAAAAATATTCTTTCTGAGGTAAGGGGACAAAGCTGCACACAATACTTGAGGTATGGTTTAACATTCAGTTACAATCAGATCTTTCAGACTGCCTGGCTAATGGCACAACCGTTGTTTACTTTAAAATTTTCAGTCACATTATTTCAATGTTATCAAATTAATGAAGTCATCCAAAGGCTTTGCATCTTGGGAGCAAAGTTATCAATTACGGGGTAAATTGAAAAATCATTCCTTTCCCAAATGAAAATCAATTCTAATACAGATAATGTATAAAGTTTTCATGGTTCTGAATGAAGTGTGATAGATTTAATAAACACACACCTAGATTGTGCAGTGTACAGTTTGATGAGTACCACTTGGTAAAGAAGTATTCTACCAGTGGATTTGCCCTCAGGAATTGTAAATTGTTTTTATTTGGTTTAGTAGCTACAAATCTTGTGGACCTGAACTGAGTGCTGACATAGTCTGCAAAATTGGAAATTCGGCAGGTACCCTCACTCCATAGCACACGAGTCCAAAGCAATCCTAAGGATATTTCAACTAAGCTTATGTTTCATCCTCTAGTTCCAAGACATTTTGTAGCTGAAAACTACTCACAATGATTTGGCATTGTGAATAGGATATCAACTCTCACTTTTTAACCAAGCAACAAATCTCCTAGTTCTCTCTAAAGACATAAATTTTAACAATAGGATTAGAATTCATAGTATCCCTACAGTATAGAAGGAGGCCATACGGCTCTTGGAGTCTGTATCGACCACAATCCCATCCAGCCCTATTCCTGTAACCCCACACTAGGGTCAATTTAGCATGGCCCATCAACCTAATCCACACATCTTTGGATTGTGGGAGGAAACCAGAGAAGAGGAGGAAACCCTTGCAATATGGGGAGAGCATGCAAATTCCACATAGACAGTGACTGAGGCCAGAATTGAACTTGGTCCCTAGCACTGTGAGGCAGCAGTGCTAACCACTGTGTCACCTCGCTACCCTATAGAAGAGAAATAAATTAGAGATCATTTCAATTTTAAAATTAACTGGTTTAACATTTAGAATTATATTAAACATTTCCCAGCATTGTATTTCAATTAGTATTTGCAGATCCACATTATTTTTTCCGATATATCTCGTTAGCACAATGGGTGCGATCTCACTGGCTCATCCTGTCAGTTGATGAGTGGAGCAAGCTTGTAAAATCATGAGAGAGGCAAAAACCGAGTTCGCTCCTGGTTTCTCGCCTTTCGTGATCTTACTTGCCGCAATCGCTGGCATGATCAGTCTTGTACCCGGGAAGGGCATGAGGCTAATTTTAATATTTAAATTTGAATTTAAATATTACAGATGAGTCTGGGATGCAACTATCTGGGCTCATTTGCTTTAACAGCCTAACTGGTGGAAGTTCTCCCCAGCAAGGATCATTACATGGTTCCCATCAATGGGGATCTGTTGTGATGGCCTCAAAAGTGGGGACCTGGAGTTCATTAAGGCTCCTCCAGGTTATTGATGGAGAGGGTAGCGGGGGGTGGGCAGTGCACCTGGGCCATGCCAGGCTGGCACCCTATCACTGCCAGCCATTCCGAGAGGAAAATGATTGGCAGAAGAATAGATTCTGTGTCATCAGCATGTCAGAGAGATGACTTGAATGCAATCTAAAAGTACACAGCATGTTTACAAATCCACCAAATTTACTGAACCTGCTTTGCTAAACTGAATATAAATGAAAGATGCAGATCAATTGTATCATGTTCACGGAACACTGCTATTTGCAAATTCAAACGTTTATTAGACCTGCCTCTGATCATTCATGTGTAACATTGCACTCAAAAGTTCCTTGTGATGAGAGCTATATTTAACAGAGAAACCTGGTCACACATTTTACTTACTTGTAGCCCCATCTCGGTTTATTTTTATCATCCCAATGCTTAATCAAGCATTGGATGTGGCCGTGAATTTTATGGCGTACAAGTTAAATTAGGTTAAAATCATCTAAAAAAAATAAACACAAGGCCTTTCCATCCATCCGCAGTTCAAAATGTTCATGCCAATTCCAACATTCCATAATCTGTACTTTTATAAAAACTCTTCAACAATAGATGTCATTTATATAGCATCTTTAAAATAACTTCCTGTGATATTTCACGGTACATTCCGACAAAAATAGATCCCAAACAAGAGAAGAAAGTAGTTGGAGGAGTTCTTAAAGAATTGGCCAAAGAGATGGGTTTTAACAACGAATGAGAGGGAGGTTTATGATGACAATTCTGGAGTGTTGGCCTCGACAGTTGAAGGAACATTTGTCAATGATGGAGTGAAAGGGAATGGAGAATGCAGGGTCGTGCAGAGAGTAGTTGTGACAAACTCCTGCAGCAATGTTTTGGGACTGAGATGATTGGCTCCAGTAACAGTGACCACTTTTCTTTGTGCTGATACAACTTCAGGCAGTAAAGAGTTTTACCTCTGATTCCTACTAACTTCAAATTTGCTCAGACTACTTAATGCTAGGCTCATTCAAGTGCTGCCTTGATGTTCACTCTCACTTCACTTCTTGATTTCAGCTCTTTTGCCCATGTTTGGACCAAGTGTCATAATGGAGCTGAGTGCCTACGGTGAAACCCAAATTGAGCATTGTGTGAGCAGTTAACTGCTTGACAGCACTGTTGATGACTCCTTCTGCCACTTTGCTGATGATCAAGAGCGGACTAATGGGCTGGTAATTGAAGTTGTTCTGAGTTTTGTGGACAGGATATAGTTCTACAGAGTATTGTCAGGCTCTATAGATTTTGCTGAAGAGAGCGAACTGTTCAAATGTCAGTAATAGCTTGGAAGCTAGGGTGAGAAGTTGGAAAACCAGTGATTCAATGGGAATGATGCGAAGAGATCAGGAAGTGGGTCACATGGACAAGATATGCTTGGGGAGAACAGATGGGGTTAGTGACAGAATTTACGGAAATGAATTGGATCAGTTATAGAGCAGAGGGGAGCCTGAGAGAAGTATTGGATTGGTGGGTGACGGAAAAATAAAACAGCAACTGACTGATCTCAATTTTAAGAATAATGATCTCCTCATTCTTGTTGGAGGAAAGGATGGAGAACATTTACCAACATCTACCATAGTTTTGTAAAGACAAAGTACAAACAATAGGAATCTGATGAACTACTGTGTTCCACATAACTAATTATTTTGCATATCAGGTGGCTTGACAAAATACTAATTCAGAAAACTTACCAATTTGGCTTAAAGATTTTGAAGGTTGACATGACCTCCTAAGATATTTAACAGATTTAACAACTTAGCAATTTACAAAATGTCAACACTAGAAAAACAATCCTAAAAATACCCTGACATCTTTGATCCAAATAAGTTAAATTACATTTTTATCACATGGATCTGAATAGTCTTACTACTCTTTTGAAATCATATTTGCATTTCAGTTTCTCATTCTGTGAGTACCTTGTCGAGGACATATAAAAACCAACAGTTACACTAAGCATTTGACAGAACATGTGGGAGCTATGATTTAGTCATTCACACCTAAGCTGTTGTGCATAACTAGACAGATGTGATGTATATACTCATGTAATCAGACATGTTAATTAACCTTCCAGATTGGGGTATAGATAAAGTAAACAGGGTTAAGCTTTTTCCTAGGATGGACTTGAATAGCACGAGGGGTCATGGGTTTAGGGTGAGGGGGGTAAGGTATAATTTGGATGCTAGAGGGAGTTTTTTTCACACAGAGGGTGGTGGGGGTATGGAATGCGCTGCCAAGTAAAGTGGTGGAGGCAGGTACTCTGGAGTTATTTAAGAAATACTTAGATGGGCACATGAACATAATGGGAATGGAGGGGTATAGAAAACTGATTTAAAATAGGGATCATGAGCCTTGGGAGTCCCTGGGAAGTGTGTAAATAGATGATGATATTGATGTACTTGTTTTTATCCTACAGGTGCTTTGGTCCACCTTGTTGTCTAACAAGGGGCAAACACGCGATGGGTCGTGAGAGGGGCTGCTCTTGGATTTTTTTCGAGAGTATCCTAGTGCTTCACGTCGTTAGTGTACGCATGACCTGGACCATTTGATGGGCAACACGACGGCTCAGTCACTATCGCTGTGCTGTGCGGATACATGGATTTGGGCCTGTGTCTGTGGGAGTTTGCGCATTCTCCCCGTGCTTGCGTGGGTTTTCTCCGGGCGCTCCGGTTTCCTCCCACATCCCAAAGATGTGCTCTCAGGCTAATTGGCAAAACAAATTCTCCCTAAATTGTTTCAAATTTGGTTTTTAATTCATAGATCTATAAACATGGACAAGGATCGCGGGTAGAGGTGGGAACATCGGGGTGGTGGCGCGGGCTCGTCGGGCTGAAGGGCCAAATGTGCTGTTTTGTTCTTTGTATAAAGTTTTGTCTTTTCAACGAAAAGAAAGCACCTTCTTGAGTTAGCAATTTTCTTTGTGTGGTTGGTATATTTGTGTAAGGTAGAAAACACAACGTGATGGTAGCTGCTGGTGTTCAGAAATTTGAATTGGAACTTCTGCAACAACTACAATACTGGACCCTTCTATATGCAACAGAATTCTAGTGTGTGGAAGTTTAAAGACCAATGAAGTATATCTGCAGAATGGAGGTCTCTGAATGTGTGATTCTCAACAGATTGGGATCCTGTGCAGACCAGATCCACATAGCTGGGACATCGCACATTGTTTCAGCGGGCAGGAGTTGGGTCCGCATAAAACAACTGCAAACTGTGGGATCATGAGTCTTAGTCCAACTGCTGCAAAAGCTTATGCAGAAATAACTATTAGAAAACAGACTCTATGAGGTGTAGCACTGGACAGAGTTCCATTATGGGTGCAACTACTTCTTTTACCAGATTGGGAGTACTGGGAGGGTGAGAGAGTGGTTGTGACAGGGCTAGGCAAAAGAGTCTGCTGAGTATCAGCCTCCAACAGTTTTAAGAAGTCTGAAAAACCTTCATTGCCGCTAAATAATTTATTCAGACACCAGGCATGTTCACACTGAAACATAGCTTTTTAGACAGGGCTGATAGCAACAATAGTGCCATCAAGTTTAAGTCTAGCAACAAGGTGTGACCATCCAATGAACTGAAGTCACAGAATTTAAGTCCTAAAGAACTCTGCAAGCATGAATATTTGTTTGTGCCACAAATATTGAAAGTCTTGCAAATACTGACAGGGTGACTGCAAAATTTCCAGCCTTGAAATGGAAGGGGACAGAGTTCCTTTATTACTGAGTTCAATTTCTTCAGGGAATGAATGAAATAGTGTTTTCTGGGACTGGTTGTCTCTGAACCAGACAAAGTTAAAATTACCATTGATAAGGAAGTGTCCTTGGTTAAAACCCATTAGTGCTGTCGAAAGGTGACCTTAAAGACCCTAGCATAATGTGGTTTACACTGGAAGAGCAGTTAAAGAGTTTAGCATAATTTTTCCAAACACTGTCTTGAACTGAGACTAAGTACTCATGCCAGTTGGGAAATAGGAGAGTTTGCTACTGATAATACCAGCAATCTGCACTTGCAATTCACGTACATGTGTTTCATGCAGACTGATCCTGAATGTCTGATTCACTGCAGAAGGGATTCAGCTGTTAGCCCTCAATAAGCAGTACGTTCGTGGCCAGGTGTCCCTGGAGAAGAAGCATGTGGTGTCCGCGGGCACAATTGACACCTTCCATGCCCGCTGGGCACTGCAAGGGCTGATATGTGTTATAGACCCCGACAGTCACATTTTGATTTGACGTATCTTAAATTTCTTTCGTAGTTTTTGTTTTTGTTCGGGCTGTTTCCCCCTTCCTTTTGGAGAGCCGCCCCTTTTGCTTTGTCCTAACATAATTTGAGTTTGTTTACTTGGTTTGACGTAAAAGAACACCCCCCCTCCCTCCTCCCCCTCAATGAGCAGGAACAATGTTTCAGCATTCTCTTCAACAGCACTCTCGGTTCAGCCAAGTAAAGGTTGGCACCTGGGTTCCTCAGTCAGGGGTGGACAGGATGCTCGAAGCTGTGGAGATGAGGAGGCCACCCTCTTCCTGAGATTTGGCAGGAGACTGCATTCAGCTGGAAAAGCAGAAAAATGGGAAGTAGTGGCTGAGGCAATCAGTGCAAAGTGCTTTACCAAGAGGATGGGCATGCAATGCTGAAAGATGAATGATTTGCTCTGTGCAAAAGTGAGTGCCCATTTCTCTGCCTCTGGCATCTCATTATAAACCTCCTTGATCCTACCGCACCACTTTCGAACTTGTCAGACAGAATCCTCATCTAATTGCTCTCCTCAGACCTCAGTCCACATTGCACCCCCTAATTGGCCTTGCCCCATGTCCAAATAAGCCATCAGCTTATTAGCCTCCTCCATCCTAGTTAGGCCACCCTCCTGCTCTGTCATATTTCTGTCCCCAAAGGTAAAGATTGCCTTCAACAAAGCAGCATTTGAAGACTGATGACCCCTTTCCATAGTAGTTGAATTCACCTTGCAGGAGCTGCTTCCTCCAAGAGGAGATGATAGGATCACAGACACTGTCCCCTGTTCCCTGAGACCTGACCATGGCTTCTTGGTCAGGTGATCCCTAGCCTCATTGGACTCTATCAAACTCCAAGCTGCAGTGTGACCAAAAAGAACTTTTCCACTCATGCCTGGCTGATATGTAGCCTCCCACCCCCGCACGCCCCCACCCGAACCCACGAAACCCAGACGAATCCAGTGCTCCCACTTCTCTTGACAACATGCCCCCTCCTGAGACAGAACAGTGAATGCTTAATGGCGTCTTGAATGATTGACTCAACAAGCAATTCCTCTGTGTCACATGGTCAGTGGGGGGACACCATTTTTTTGGCTGGGGGGGGCGGTCAGTAAATTATCAGAGATTGGATCACCCTTTAAAAATGGCAGCCCAGTTTCAGAACAGTGGGACTGGCCAGCGGTTTCAGCTGGAAGAATCTCAAATGATGGATGCTGGTAACACCAGCGGGAAACTCTCCAGGTTTCCCCCTGCTGTGGGCACTCAGTCACAATTTAGAAGAATAGCCCCCTAAATGACACTGTATGGGCAAATGCTGTTAAGTTGCATGTTGCAATTTGCAAAATAAAATTTTTGCAAGTTTTATTTTTTTGTATTTCAAAACATTTCCCTTTATTTTTAGAAAGAACCTTAAACTTCACGTCACTGAAGCATCTTGATGTAATGACGTCTGCTACAGTATGTTAAGAGCTGTAATCTGATTGCAGATTTATGATCAGACTGCATATTTTAGTGTGCAGAGCAGAGCCCAATCAGTCAAATACCTTCTTGCTACCATGGAAACTATTACCTACTGACAGATCAGGCTGCTACATCACCATACAGAGCATTATTTATTTATTGGCAATTTACTCCCCTCCTGGAGTTGTCGACTTGCTAGACACAGTTTCATGCATGTTGTCTGTTGCATCATTCTTATGGCAATTATTTGTGTGTGCTTTGACAATGAATATTGGCAAGCTATTTAGCTGTAGCAGTATCATACATCTATGCTCATCCAATGCCCAAACACGAGCACTTTTAAAAGGGTTTGCTGAATCGAGGTTACAATTTGATAACCGTGCCAATTATTTCCTTGCAAACCCAGGTCAATCAAATACCCATTGCTCAGATGAAATATCTCAGCACAGATTGGAAATTAAACCTGGAACTTCGCTGGTCTGTGTGGCTCAGTTACTCGTTGGATAAACTTATTAAACCACTGGGAGTTTGAAGGATCATATTAATAGTCGTATCATGTTTTACAGATCCATAAGATTAAATTTTATAAGTATTTGTAAGATCAGTAAGTGCTAGGAATTCCATTCTCACTGGATCTTGTCAAAAATTAGACAAAATTAGCCTTTTGTAACTACACATCCACAAGGCTTGCTAAACTGAAACTGTAGAAATGGAACTAAACAATTATCAAATTAACAAGAATGAACATATTTGAGAATCAAACATTGTATTAAGGAAATTGTGTTAAAGCAGAGGGAGAAATTTACTAAAAAGCTGGCAAATTTTGTTCTCAAAAGTTATTGATTGAAATCGGACAGCTAATAAAGGTGAAAAAGTATTTCCTTTGTTAACTATTTTTTGCTAAGTTATATATAAATTTATATATTTAAAAAGCATAATCAGAAGAAATCTTCTGATAACTTTATTTTGCCACTGATACATCACAACCGAAGCACTTCAATAGATATTAGTTTTTAAATTTTACTTTAATTAAGGGGAATAACAATTGAGTTAGCACCTTCAGTTTTCTTGCGGTGTTGAATGCTTTTTAATAAAGTAATTAACTGTCAGTGAAGTGAAGTCAAAAGTAATTAAGACTATCATTTCTGCAATGTTAACTATTTATCATCATAAAATCATCTTAACACATAAAACATACATCACTGGGAGGATTTAACATCAACATGAAGTAAGAAAAAATAAGAACACTCAAGTTAGTGAATTAGTTTGGTATTTAAAATATTAAACTCTCAATTAATCCATCCAATTAGGTTAAGCATAACTATTTCCATGACAGGTGCCTTCTCCCCTTTGCTAGATTTTCCATCCTGCCCTCTGTTTTTTTGCTGTAGCCATTCACACTCTCCCTGCACTCATCCTTTGCTTCTTTACTCATCCACCACTATCTCATTTTGCCTTGCACCATTAGCTCTGTTGTCATTAATTATTTTTGTCTTCCAACCTATATAAGATCTTTTCTTTGTCCTTTTCTCACCTCTGCTTTGCTCTGGTCTTGTATCAGCTTGATACAAGATCATCCAGATTTGATTAAAGATCGTCAGGCTGAAACATTGGTCCCAATTTATTGGAAGGTGGAAAAGTACAAGAGAATGTACTTTGAGCATCATGGTATGGCTAATTAAACATCAAGACTTCATTATCATATTTTTCTTCCATTTCCCAATCCGTGGCTGGACAAAACGATGGGCTGACTACCAGGTTGGGAAACCAGAGGTCAGGGTGCGGAGAAAGAAGGGAGAGGTCATTATAGGAGGCAGGGAACAAGAGTGCAGGGATATGAGTAAAAGAAGCCATTGTGGAAAGGATGAAAGCTGGAGATTGGCGAGTGATCTGTAATTATAGGTGGCTGTACAAAATTTTCCTTGAGGGAAGTCTTCTTGTTTCTCTTGGCCCAGAAAGAGTGCTATAAAACACACTTAACTTCTTCAGCCAGCGGCTCTTTTTTATGTATTAGATATTTTGAATATTTTTGATATTTTGTAGTTCTAACAAAATAGAAAATAAGGTGCCACAATGTGGGTTTCGAACTAATCCAACACATTTGTTTACGAGGTGTTCCTGATTGAAGTCCAACGTGGCAGAGAGATTAAAAACTACAAAGGGCTTTGGTGACATCACAACACATCATGTGACTAACCACACAGATGCATTGCTTTACAATACATAACATCCCTCCCCCTTTAAAGGTTGTTGTCATACTACTGAAGTAAACATTAATGGTGACCCACTATGAACATCAGTTGCATTACCTAGTATTATTATTTACATATGTACAATTAATGAGAAAATCTTTTTGATGGACGTCAATCTTGTTTTGGTAAGCTTTGATGTTTCAGAGTCTGACCTTTGACATTCTTGGTAGCCTGTTTCTCACGAGTACCAGAAACTTCATCTTGTGAATTTGCTACCTCAGCTTCCAGTGAGGTTAGGTGTTTTACTGGAGTAGAAGTTGAACTTGGTTCTGTAACTTTTGTGCAGTTGATTCAGGATTTGGCTTTGTAAGCATGGAGGCTGATTGTCCTGATCCCCCATAACAATACTCCATTTTGGACAGTTAATTCAAGTTCCTCATTATATAAGGTCTGAATCCAGAATTCCTTCTTTGTTTGTCCAGTTATGTTCCTCTTAAAATCATGTCCCATGATCTATACATCATGGGTCATTCCTCATGTGCTTTTGCACCTGGTGTTATTATTGGGACATTGTCTACTTGGGAGAAATATAAAATGTTGGTGTCGTTGCCTCGTGATTTGGTTTTGTCTTGAAGTAGCAGTAGTGATAAGGCACCTGCATTGACATGCTGTTCTGATCTTCGACATTTGATTTTATAATTTTGTGCTGATAATATCAACACCCGTCTCTGTAGATGACTTGTGACTAATGATGGAATTTCCTGGTATGAACCAAAAATGGTTGTCAGTGGTCTGTGTTTTTTTTCAGCAAAGCAAATCATCTATCATATAGGTACCAGTGAAATTGTTTAATGCCAAAAAATTATGCTAAGCACTTCTTTCTCAAATTGGACATAATTCTTTTCACATTTGATAATGTTCAATGATGCAAATGTTATTGGCCGCTCCATCCCTGTCACCATAATGTGAAATATAAAAGCACTACCCTGCAGAGCAATGCACCACACATTAGTTGAATATTTAACTCTGGGTTAAAGTGGACCAATAGCTCAAATTGCTGGAGCATTTGAATTCTATTTTATGCACTTACGCACACGTTCGTCCAATTTCATTGTTGGTTAGCGCTCAATGAAGTATGATGCGGCTTTAGTGGTGTTGCAAGATTTGGGATGAACTTCCTGTAATGATTGATTAGTCCTAAAAATTATCTCAACTGTGACATGTTCTGTGGTTGTGATGCATCTAGGATCACTGTTATTTTCTTAGGTTCTTGGTGAAGATCATCCTTGTCTATAAATGACCTAGATAACTGGTAGATGATTTGAAAAATTCACATTTTTCATACTTCACACAAAGTTTGTACTTTTCTGGACATTCAAGTATTGCCTCTAAGTTGTGTTCTGTTCTGCTTGTGATTAGAATATTGTCCAAATAACACTGGTCCCATTGAGGTCATTTAAGATTTGGTCTATTGAGTTCTGGAATATGGCCAGTGCCAATGTTTTTTTGAATAGTAGTTGGCACTTATACTGTAACAATTCCTTGTGGGTAACAATTATTAGCAGTTGCAACTCAGTTGCCAAATCATCTAGAGGTATGCCTATACAGCTGAACTGCTGACCACCAGCTAGTACAGTGAACAGGTCCTCAATTAGTGGCAAGGGTTACTAATCAGTACACAGTATTTGATTTATCACTGTATTAAAGTACCCACAGATAGGTACAGAGTATCAGATTTAATATTGTGATACCTAGAAGTGGAACTAGAGAAATCAGTCAAGGATGGAATGATGGAACCTTTAATAAAGAGCAATTGAGCAACTCCAATCATTCCAGTATTAAATATTAATATTCCCAATGAGATGGAAAATTCCAAGATGATAGTGGACCAGAAAAGATCCAAGAATTTAAAATCTTTGATGGAACCTACAGTGGAATACCTCCTTGGTATAAATTCACAGGATTATATTTGAAGGTTTTAATGATAAACTTCAATATGGATTTTGAGAAGTGATACAGTAACTCCCATATTTACTTCCATCTTTACTTCTTGTCTATCTATCTTTGAATAAACCCAGAACTTTTGGGTATCCATTTTCAAGCTTAGAACACTTTGTTTAAGTTCTAGGATCTTTTCTCTGGGAACTTTTCATCCTCATTGCATATTTTGTAGACCCTCTAGATCTTAATGTGCTCTTGGGTGTGCACGCCTTAGGGGCTGGAGAAGTCTGTTGTGTTTAGCACACCTTAATTGTGAGACCTTTCTTGCCACAATTTCTACATTTATTTTCTGTACTCCAACACATGAGGAGAGTGCCTGACTTGAGCACACCAATGGCATGTTTGCATTTTAAGAGATTTCTTCCTATCTGTTCCCACCTTGTGTATTTTGGCTCCATCTCCAATTTGGGAAGCTATTTCCACAACCAAGTCTGTGGAAGCTGTGATCTCAACAAAAAGTTTCAGCGTTGAAGAGTTTTCGGTGAGCAATTGTCTTTGAATTACTTCATTTCGAAGTCTACAAACAAGTCTATCTTGCAGAGTGTCTTCAAGGGTTGAGCAAAACATTGTTCTTCGCTAATCTTCATAGTGTTGCAAGGAATTACAATATTTTCACCCTCTTCTTGGCTCAGTTAATGAAATTGGACTCTCAACAATTATTAGTGGTTTAGGTGAGGAGTGACTTTCAAAAATCTTGGTCACTTCCTCGTAGGTTTCTTCACCATGCTTCTCAGGATGGACAAGGCTCTGCAGCAATATGAAGATTTCATGTCACACTACACTTCGAAAGTGAATACTTTAAATTCATCTCTTACCTTGTTTGCAGCCAAATAACCTTGAAATCTCTGTCTGAATATGTGTAAACATGAAAAATTTACATCAAATGCCTCTATGGCACATCCTTTGCCTGTCATTGCAGTTACCAGTTATTAAATTGTAGTACTTCCTTCAACTTTTCCTTCTGCCAAGGCCAGTCTCCCATCATCAATCACCATTTTATTTATACTAATGTGCAAGCCTGGAAGTCTACCCAGCTTCAAAATGGTAAGCAAACATTTTCTTTCAGCACACTCTTAGTTTTATATTTTTTGATGTTTTCTCATTGCATTAATGGCATTCCTCCTCTTGTTTTAAGAATTGAGGCACTGGACTGCTCAATGTCAAGGCTCAGGTTTCCAGTTTTAACTTTCCTGTCATCAGCTTTATCTTTAAAACTGGGTTTTCATTGATGATCTTCTGGAAAACTATGATGGTCATCAATTTTGTTTAAAACTGGGCTTTTGTTGAAGATCCTTCTAAAAAAACCTCGTCACCAGTCTTTATCTTGTTTTTACTTTTTGAAATTACTTTTGAAATGCCACACTGTGGGTTTTGAACCAACTCAACACAGATTTATTTACAAAATGTTGCTTGATTAAGGTTCAACATGGAAGAGAGAAAAATCCACAACTATTTCTGATGTCGCAGCACGTTATGTGACTAATCACAATACATAAAATTCTTCCTTTTCATTCTCAGCAACATGTGGAAAAACACTTTTTCTTTCCACAGATGCTACCTAATGAGTTAGGTATTTTCAATGATGTCCATTTCTATTTCTGGTTTTATCGATGTTTGCATCCATACCAGAAGCCTCTTTTTTAAAAGGCAAAATAGCTGATATAAATAAAATGAAGATTTACAGTGCTAGGGACCCAGGTTCAATTCCAGCTTTGGATGGCTGTCTGCACAGAGTTTTCGCATTCTCCCCTGCTCTGTGGGTTTTCTCTGAGTGCACTGATTTTTCCGTCACAGTCTAAAGATATGTGGGTTAGGTGGATTGGCCATGGTAAATTGTCCCTTAGTATCCAAAGCTGTGTAGGTTAGAGGGATTAGTGGGCTAAATACATGGGGTTATAGGGACAGGATGGAACGCTGTTGGAGAATCAGTGCAGACTAGATGGGCTGGATGGCCTCCTTTTGCACTGCAGGGTTCCTATGATTCTATGAAAGTTCCTGTTGACATATTCCCTCCAAAATGATTCAATATGCTATTGATATTGCTGACAGTGGTTCCATTTTGTTCACTGTAATCAAGACTTCACATTTACTAATGTCAGTGCAGCAGTATTAGGACACAACAGTTTCATTCCCATTATGTATTGGAAGCAAAATCTCTACTTGACAGTCTTTGACGGCTGCACCCATCAGTATGACAAGTGGCCTGTTTGCCAGCCTGTCCTGTGAGGCTTTGTCTGTGAAAGGCTCCAAACCCCTCCTACACAGTAAGTGCTGAGGAAATTCTTTCCTAGTGTCTCTATACACAAAGCTAATGGTAACTGATTAACCCAACCATTGCTTTAATGGCCTGGTCCAATTATATGCTCATCTTCCCCACCCAGCTCACATCAGTGGCTCAGATCCCTGACTCTAGGATTGAAGGCTCCAATTCACAAAGCATGCACACATGGGCAACATGCATACAATGAAAGCCTTGCTGCTTCACGATATATAATAATGCATGCCTTTGATGTGCTGAAATAATGGTTCTGCTGCCTAGACTAATTTGGAGGATTCCTGCACTACTCAGCTGAGTGGGTGTCAAGATTTAAGGTGGTCTGTATATGCTGCACCATCTTGCCATCATGAAGAGACAGCCTTTGCCGTCAGCTTGGTAAACAGCTGAGGAACAAGAGCATGAGGAAGAGGAGGGGAGAGAGCAAAAACAGAAGAGGAAACATCTCCTTTCTGTCAAGATTATCTGTGTAGAACACATCTGGTGCCATTCTGCTAAACAATACCCCAATTCTGCATTCACCAACAGTACCAATTGGTGAAATATAATACCGTTCCTGTTTTCCTAGGCAATTTCAGAGTATGAGGGGGATGCTATTTGATTGGGCAAGTAAATGTAGATACATGACTTCACTCATCCTTTTCACCTCCTCAGGAAAGGCCTTCAGTGGAGCACCTGAAACTGGGAGCCATTTCTCACCTGGATTGTTACATTCTTGAATATTTCCCTGGTCAAAATGAGTTCCTGAACAGTTACCAGTACTTGCTCCAATCACATGCATCTCCCTTTTAAGAAGTACAAGTGAACTTTAAGCAGTACTGGCCCTCTGCTAATGGGTTTAGCCAATCAATAGCTTATTTGAAATCATTTAAATAAGCAAGCATGATGAAGTTGACATGCTACCTGCATTTCAATGAATAGGTATGCGATAATTTTGCATCAAATTCTGGCACCCTTGTTTGAGGGCTATGAAACTTAGATCTTCAGTGTTTCCTTCTGAGCAGCAAATCTGTCTTGGCCTGTCATGTTTTAAATTTGAAGTGAAAGAGATTTCCTCACAAATCGATTCAAAAGCTAATGCATGGATTTTCAATTGACTGGCCGAACCACCTCACAAATGATTACCACTATCTATTTGAACAGGACTAAAAACACACTTTCCTTCATTTTAAAATCATGTACCAAACATACACATACATATATTACATTTTGTAATTCTTATCCATGCATTCAAATCACTCCATGAACATGGGGGCAATTCTCCCAACTCATTGCTTTGCTAGGACCATGGAGGGTCCCCAGAAGGCTAGGGATATGGGGGTGCTCCTTGGGGCATTGTCAGCTTGGCAGTGCCAGACTGGCCCCCTGGCTTTGCCCAAGGGGACATTGGGCAATGCGTAGAGGGTGGGGCCTCTGTGGGGAGGGGATTGATGGGGTGGAGGGCGGGGGGGGTCCCATTGTCACCCTGCACTTGGTAGTGACAGAGGGAAGGAAGCCAGCAATCGGGGTGGGCCTGCCGGGGGAGTCAGAATTGTGGGGCGGGTGAGGTGTTAGAGCTCCCTGTTGGGGGAGGATTGGACTGCTGGGAGTCAGGTGTGGGGGAAGGAGATCAAGGTGGGCCAAGAAGGAGAGAGGTGGTGTGGATATGGGGGAGGAGATGATGACTGGCCCAGATATGTCCATTGTGCCAGCGATTGGGGTGTTGATGTGCCAGCGAAGTGGGATCACAGTGCTAGTCAGCAATCAAGTTGGCCAGAGATTGGGAGGTCAGCAGTGCGGGCTTTTGCTCATGTGCCAATTATGGCATTGAGATTGTAGTATGCACTGTGGCTGCTCAGTACTTTGCTGCTGGCTTCTTCAGCAGGAATAGGCCCTGCCCATAGATTTTTCACAAGATTCACGCTAGTACATTCTGCAATGCATAGAGTGTAGGAGATTAATTTTGAAAGTCACGCTGTAAAAATCAGTGGGACTTACTCTTGTTTTTACGCAAATTTGACACTTGGAATTTTTTTGGGAGAATCCCACCTCTCGTCTTTTCCCATCCCATCATGAGGCCTACAACTTCCTCCAATTTCTATATTCCCCCAATTCTAGTCTTTTGCACATTCCCAATGTTCATCACTGTACTATTAATGGTATGCCTTCAGCTGTCTAAATCAATGTCAGCCTTATAGTTCTGTCTTTTTACCTTTTTTCCCTTCCTTGAAATACTCCTTAAAACCAATCTCATTTGCCCTATGTGTCTAAGTGTCAAACTTGTTTGATAATATTCTTGCAAAGAACTTTGGGGCATTTTACTTCTTAAAAGACATTATATAAGTGGATGTTTTTGTTGAAAAGAGAATGCCTCATATTTTGAAATTTTACAACAGTAAGCAGATTAGGATCTCCAATGATGTGATAACAAGCGAGCCTTACTGAATTATGCACAGTTACTGACACTGCACTGGCTGCTCAGAGATTCTGCTTTTGGCTCCTGTCCACATCTTCATTATTACAATAGCAGCCTCACTACAGGAAGGTTAAGCTAAACATCAACTCTAATCCCCTGGCTGCTGAACCATCTTCTAGAAAGTTAATAGTGTTATCGGGCCCTTTGATATCTCAGCCAGCAAGAGGAATAACTTCAATCGAACAGCAAAGCTGACCATATTAATGACAAATAAAATGACTTGTTTCTCATCCAGCTTGGAGCTTTACTGAATCGTTTTCAGTCAATGGCACCTCAAAAATTACTGAAGAGCTGCCAAATATTAATTGAAACAATTAATGCCATGGATCATGTGAAAAACCTGGATATTAGTGCTGCGTAATCCTTTCCAGTTAAGAAGTTCTTACAGGATTAATGCAGGAAAGAGCCGGGGTTGTAATTACCCGAAGAAGTCCCAAAAGGTTACTAGACTACATTAGTAATTAGAAGGTTCTAATATGTAGTATTACTCAGGGAATGCGGATTTACACTAAGTACCATGGAGTCTTCACAGCAATATCAATCTGTAGCAGTAACTCAGTTCAAGAAAGTCAAAAGAACTCTCTTATAGAAACATTGCGGTTTTCAACAAGCTTTCTTTTTTATCTAATGATGTCGAAATCACAATCTTTAGCCTTCTTAGAAGTTATTTAATTTTTTTGTGGGAATAATTCCATTCAAAACACTGTGAACCAAAAGCAATATTGGTTTGGCATCTGCTCCATAACTGTCATCATCTTTAACTAAATATATTACTCAAACTAATTATTCAAATATATTATTTGAATACAATATATTCAATATAATACAATATAGTAAATATAAATTACTCAAATATATTATTCAAAGTGGAACATGGTTTTTAGCTGAGCTACTTGTTTTATTAGTGTGACTTTATACTTGCAATTTTGATGTTTGCAAGGCAGGTTGAACGAGCAAAACGGAGTCTTGGAGGAAATGCAACATTGCTGCAATGTTTCTATAAGAAAGTTCTTGTGTCATTCTTGAACTGAGTTACTGCTGTAGACTGATGTTGCTACGAAGACTCCATGGTACTTCCTGAGTAATACCACATATCGAACCTTCCAATTACCAATGTAGTCTCGTAACCTTTTGGAGTCTCTTTGGGTAACTCATAGTCCTGATCTTGGTTAGTTGGGGGGAAATGAAATCCCTTTTAATGTCAAAGTGATGATAATAAAAAGCAGGGAGAATGAAAATATGAGGGATGGAGAGGACAGGAAGGACAAGAAAGC
This sequence comes from Sphyrna mokarran, assembly GCA_024679065.1. NCBI lineage: Eukaryota > Metazoa > Chordata > Chondrichthyes > Carcharhiniformes > Carcharhinidae > Sphyrna > Sphyrna mokarran. The sequence goes on along the minus strand of JAGIQG010000012.1, from coordinate 23,029,796 downwards.
AGGAAAGAAGAGTGGCAGACAGAGGATCGGAATATTAGGAAGATGTAAAAGGAGCAGATGAAAAATTAATCAGAGGCACAGAAGTGAGAAGCGCAGGCGGGGAAAAGATAGAGGACAGGGAAAAGTAAATCCCAAACCTAGGGAAATGGCCCTAGATGAAGCACACAGAGGAAATGAAGGGCCTGATTCTCCCATCACAACCTTCTATTTTTCTGGCAGGACCAATCGGGAGAATCGTGTGTCCACTGATTTGTGCATGCGCATCTCCCTTGGCAGAGAACAGTCGTAGTCAAGACCAAGCTGGAAACTGACAGGAAGACAGGTAAGTCTTTGAATCTTTTGCATGTGATTATCGGGCCTGGCATGGAATTTGCCAGGCCTTATAGCATTTCCCACCCCACCAGGAGTACTTCATTCCAGGGCGATTTAGAATAGCTCTTCGTGTTCAGGGACCTAGCGGGAAATCCTGCCTGAATGTAAGGGGGGGCAATCAGGTGGTTGGGGCTGAGGGGTGCCTCCTGGACATGGGCAACCTGGCAATGCCAGCCTGTGCCCCTGCACTGCCCATGCCCAGGGGTATCTTGGTATTGCCCATTGGCTATTGGACAGGACCTATTGTGGCAGGGTCTAGAGGTTGACTGATGGAGTTGGGGGGGGGGGGGGGGTCCAATGCATTTCTGCATTGGGATTGGTTAGTGCTGGATGAAGGACAACAATTGGGATGGGTTGGGGGGGTGGTCTGCTGTGAAGGGCCAACTCCCGGGGAAGTTTGACTCCGGGGGAGTCAGCGGGGCAGGAGATCTGTCGGGGGGTGGGGGTATTGCTACTGCTGGGGGGTGGTGGGCCTGACATCAGGGTGCTCTTGGTGGAGTCAGGGGTGGCCCAGGAATTGTTGTGCGGGCTGCGATCGGGTCATAGAGGAGACTGGAGGGGCAGCACTCTGGGGTCTCGGGCTGGCCAGCCATTGAGCCAGCCAGCAAATGGGAAGACTGACAGATCGGAGTTATTCACAGCTGCAGAACTCTGGAGCTATCAGGCTCTGGTGTAATAGGCTCCACCCACTGGGTTTTTAATGATATTCATGAATTCATGATTCATGCGATACACAGAGTGTGGAGATTCAGGTCTGAAGCTGCACTGAAAAAAGTCACGACCTAGAAGAGTTTTCCCATCAATTCAGCATTTTTGGGAGAATAGCCCCTGAAATGTGAGAATGGAATAGAAAAGGAGAGATTTAGAAAAAGTAAGGACATTAGCATTTTCATTGACGTTTACCAAATCTAATGAAGTCATAAAATCAAATTTATATTCTCATTTTGTATTTAATTTCTTAACGCATTGTTCCCCAATGTTCATTTTAAGAAATATTTCCACTCTGTTATCAATTTCTTTGCAATAATCATCCGAAGGAAGACCATAAAATTTGGAATCATTTATTGTGAATATGGAATATTGACCATTGGAGTATAAACTGAACAAATCCAGTCTCTAAACTGTAACTTACTGTAAATAGGGAACAGTTTATTATCTGATTGGATTGTAAATATTGAACGGTTCAGTATTACAAAATGAACAGACTGCAGATAAAGAATAATTCATTATAATGGCAGGTGGTTTGTTACAATATGATATTCTTTGTGAAATTTCTATGCTGATCGCCTACAGTGAATTTTACTGCTCAGGTGTGGTATACAACAAATCTGGGAAATGGTGAAAATGTTTGCTTAACAATTCATAACCTAACTGCTGCATACTGTGCAAGAAGCAAAGTAGAACACAATCAGGAAAAAAAAGAGAAATAGGAAAAATGGGAAGTATACAGAAGAGAGGCACAGAGTAAGAAAATGAGAGAATGATCACCAACAGATGTAATTATGAAAATGTGGTCATATCATTGCATTTATGTAGCATCTTTTACAATAACAGAACATCCCAAAGGGCTTTAACAATGAAGTACCTTTGAAGTGTAGTGATTGTTGTAATGTCAGAAATATCACAGCCAATAACAGACTACAAAAAGAAAAAAAATCAAAAGAGAGCTAGAATATGGGAATAATTCAAGAATGGGAAACAAACAGAAGTTCATAGAAAAATCTACTTACTTCGTTCACAGAGAAAAGACAATTAACAGGAGGTCTGCTTTGCAAATCATGGCAATTCCAGTGGGACAAACATGTCAACATGTTGAATCAAAACCCCAGGATGGTAAATTCTCAGGGAATTTCACAATAATTTCATTGCAATGTTAATGACTTGTGTCACTAATAAATAAGCTTTAAGCTTCACACTCAACTTTAGAGTAGAAATGTGGTTATGTTCAGACACATCTTTTTGTTTACACAGGGGTGTTAGCTTTACACCAAGTAATTAATATCTCCCCTAACTTTGTGAGCTAGATTTTCAATGCATGACTCAGAAGCCATTTAAACAAGATGGGCAGGTCTGGATTGTGGAATTCCTGATTCCATTTCATTTAGAGGTGCAGGCTGGTTCAGGACAATACCTCACACTCTACTCCCAACCTGGCAGGCTCAATTGTGGGGTGGACATGTTCTAGTCCTTTACAATTTTCATGGAGTCAGGTCAGCTTTCTAGTGAGCCATGATTCAGTGTCTCAGGTGTTGAGAACTATAGTCTGCATGAGAAGATCTTTTGGAAGGTTATTTCAAAATGTCTTTCTCATGCCTTCATGGCAAGGTATACCCCCCAACCCACAAATACCTTCATGAACTTTATGCCAATCTATGTTCCTTCATGAACCCAATGGCTGCTTATATCTCCTATGCCAAACTGGGCCCTTCCATTCAGTCTGCATGCCCTTATGCCAGGCTAAGCTCCTCCATCCAACCATGGCTCCTTATGCTTCCTAAACCATGCTATGCTCCTCCATTTGCTGTTCATTCCTACATGCCAATTTATTCCACTCCACTCCCATGTCACCTCATGCCTACTGTGCAACCTATGCCATTCACCCCTTCATGGTCTGCCCACTATACCTCATTGTTGCACCAGCATGCCCATTGACCCACTATTCATGGTATAGAACCAATGAACCCTCATTATACATTCTTGGCTGAGAATCTAGGCACTGCTAGTCTGCTAAAACACCTGAATCCCAGAGAAAAGATTATTTGATTCACAGCTCTGGATTATCTGATTTCTGCTGTCAACTTCAAAATATTATTTACACACCATTAAGAAGTTTCAATTGCTTGCAGTTTCAGCTCCTGAAACTTTAAAGGATTTTGATGATCAACCACTATTTGTTCTGCAGTGAAATGACTATTTTAACAATGGAAATTGATGAAGGATGAATTCATTTTATTTCAAGCTTTTTACACAACGTATTGTGATCAAAGAATTAATTAGTTCAATAAAGTGCATAATGAGTCAACTGCATAGAAGTAGCATATCATGAAATGGGGGGAGGGAGGTGTCAGAGGGGTCATGGGTTGATGGGGACTAGCTTGTGATTGGAGGCATGAGGGATCATAGAGCATGAGTGGTGAGCACGAGCTGGCATGGATGGTGCATGGGGAGTGTGGAAGGGTGAGGTTTGGAAGACCTTTGTGTTTTTATTATAACTAGAACAAGATCCCATAGCCTGCTCAACACCTGGCAACCTGAAAGTTTTCTCTTCCTCATAGAACTGTTGCTGTTCCTACAACACATAGACTTCAGTGATTTCAGTGAAAGCACCTTTTCAAGGACAATTGATGTGTAATAAACACCAGCATAGCCAGTGACACCCACAGCCTACAAACAAAAGAAAATCCACTGCTTCTAAACTATTTCTGGATTTGGCTAGCCCAACTCCAGCCTGAAAATCCACACTTTGAGGGCATTTTCTCTTAAAAAGGGTAAGCTGAGGTGTTCAAACTGATTCCAGGGCCAAATTGTATCTGGCAGACTGTGACAGTGGGCTGGAAAATCAGTGTTGCAGCTGTTGGCAAAAGTAATGGCTTTTTCTGCTGTTTGTTTGGAAAACATAGATAAAAAAAACTTCAAAGGACAAATCCCATGATGTCACGGTGGTGTGGTGACATACTTGAGCCCATCCTGCCAGCAAATTAATTTATAAAAAAAATCACAGTGCTATTTTTAAAGACCAACCCAGAGCACAGAATTTCACCAGGCCCTACTCTTTCTGCCTCTGCAACATTGCTAATGCCCAGGTAGGACTCTCTCCTCCTGACAGATGCACTCATCTGAACTCCAGTGATAGGTCTATCTCTCAGGCGCATGCCATGGATTAATTCCTTAATTCACACCAGTCTGCTCTCATGTTAATGGAAATGGTTTGTCTTATGGTTGGGTGGATGATTTAGGTATAGAGGCCAAATAATGATCTATAAATATTTTATAATGGTGTTCCTGATGTTGAATGTCAGGATTCCCGTTATGTCACTAGGGGGAGGCAGGGGCAATTGTGTCATGTTCTTATGACTTATGGGCCTCTCATGAGATTATCCGCACTCGTTGCAAAATCCATCCAAAAAGAACAGGAGCAGAAAATCTGCCATTCCCCATCAATCTGTCTCAAGGATGAAAATCCAGGCTTGTGTCAGGAAGTAATATTCCCTTTCACCTAAGCCTGGCACCACAATTTCCATGATCAGTTTGCAGTATACATCCTGCTGATGATCTGATGTGCTCACAGACCACCATCACTGATTGCTATTGGAATCACGGGTTCATTCATTTATACAAACTCTGTAGCATAAAGGGGGTTGCCCTTAGCAAAGAAGCCAAAGGTAGCACACATGTGTGAATGACTGAATCTGGAAGTTCCTCCTTCTTCCTGTAATGTGGCGACCGGAACTGCACACAATACTGCAGTTGTGACCTCATCAGTATATAATTCCAACATTATATCTTTATTTTCATATTTTATATCTCTGCCAATGAAAGACAGCATTCCATATGCTTTTTTTACAACCTTGTCTATTTGAACTGCTGCTTCTCGGGACCTGCATACTTGGACACCAAGATCTCTCGCTTCATCCACCCCTCTTAGTATATTCCCTATAACTGTTTGACCTCATAAATATATTACCTCACACTTCTCTGTCAAAATCCATCTGCCCATTTCACCAACCTATCTATATTATTTTGGATATTGTAGCTATCCTCCACACCATTCACTATTTAGTCAATCTTTGTGTCATCCGCAAATTTCCCTATCATGCCCTCCATGTTCACATCCAAATCATTTACATGTACCACAAACAGCAAGGGTCCCAACATCAAGCTCTGTAGAACACCACTTGAAACAACTTTCCATTCATAAGGGCATCCATCAACCATTAACTACCTTTTGTTTCCTGTTACTAAGCCAACTAGTGCATTAAAATTAACAATGCCATTGTGAAGCTTAATGTGACATAATTATTCAGTTCCAGAAAACCAAATAAATCATTTTTGATAATTTCATAATGCAATTACAATGAAATTTGCAATTATTATTCATGGTTCATGTACAATAGTTCTTGAAATTATTTTCCGATTACTTTGAACTGGTTTCTAGTCCACTACATTTAAAGAATCTAAGCATCAAAGTTTAAAACTTTGAGCTTCTTTGTGCTTTGTTTTATCATGTTTTACAGTCTTCTGAGTATGAACTCAATTTAATTTTAGCTTCTTTGAGAAGTTTGAATGGTAAAAGGAAACAAGATATTGCTCTGCATTGCGTGCTGCATTTCTTGAGCCTATAAGCAAATGCAGAGCTATCAGGCTCTGACTGGCATCTCCACAGACATTAGCCAGCATGGGGCCCCTATTGGTGAGCCCTGTTTCTAAGCACAGTGTACTTCATTGAAAATCCATCTCTGCCTCAGATTGAAGAAATTTCTCCTCAACTCTGTCTTAAATCAGTGACCCCTTACTCTGAGATTATATCCTCTAGTCTTAGACTTTCCCACAAGGCAAAACAACCTGTCAGCATCTACCCTATCAAGCCCCCTGAGAATTCTTATGTCTCAATAATGTCACTTCTCAATCTTCTAAATTCCAGTGATTATAGGCTCAATTTATGAACCTCCTTCCATACTCGGGATCAATCTCATTAACTTTCTCTGGGCTACCGCCACTGCCAGTACATAGAATAAAATCCCTACAGTGCAGAAGGAGGCCATTCAGCCCATCGATCTTGCATTGACCACAATCCCACCCAGGCTGTATCCCCATAACCCCACATATCTACCCTGATAGTTTCCCTGACACTAAAGGGCAATTTAGCATGATGAATCAACTTAACCCAGACATCTTTGGACTGTGGGAGCACCTGGAGGAAACCTATGCAGGCATGGGAGAATATGCAAATTTCACACAGACAGTGACCCGAGCCAGGAATTAAACCCTGGGTCCCTAACTTTGTGAGGCAGCAGTGCTAATCACTGAGTCACTGCGCCATCCTGACGTTTTTTGTTAGATAAGACTAAACTGTTCACAATATTATAGGTGTGGTCCAACTAATGCTTGTATAGTTTTAGCAGAGCTTCCTTCTTTTTATACTCCATTTCTTTTAAAATAAAGGTTAACATTCCATTTGCCTTCCCAATTACCTGCTGAACTTACATACTAGCTTTTTTTGTGATTTATGCATGAGGACTCCAAATCCCTCTGTGCTGCAGTTTTTTGAAGTCTTTCTCCATTTAAATAATATTCAGTTCTTTTATTCTTCCTACCAAAGTACATAACTTCGCATTTTCCTACAATATATTCCATCTGCCAAGTTTTTGCCCAAAGGCCAGAACTCTACCACCTTGCCTGCCATGGAATCAGAGAGTGCAGGGGTCCGACAATGGAAATCTCCGCTGGCCTTAAGCAGGAATTTCCAGTCTCACCTGATTGAGGCCATAAAATCCTGCCCAATCTGTCTTTGTCTTTTGTGTCATCCTCACCACTTGCCTTCCCACCAATTTTTGTGTCATCCAGCAACTTGACAACAATACATTCAATTTCCTCATCTAAATTGTTAATATATATTGTATATAATTGTAGTCCCATAAGTCTAAGAAGCTGCAGACTCCTCTGGGCTTCCCCAGACATTTGATTTGGAAATATATAACTCCTTCATTGCTCCAAGTCAAAATTCTGGATCGGCTCCTGAACAGCACCGTGGGTGTACCTATACGCCACACAGACTGCAGCAGCTTACCAGCACCTCCTTAAGGGCAATTAGAGATCATTAATAAATGCTGGCCTTGTCAGCAAAACAGACATTATGTGAATGAATAAGTGAAAAATCAAAATAAAATGCAAAGGGCCTGACAACTGTTTGAGGCACAAGATAACTCTTGTCTTCATGCAATGGATGAAACATTTCCAATGAGTGTGGCACATGTCACACTCACCATCTTTGATGCTTAGGCACTTGTTTTTTGCCTGAAAACATACGAGGCACCATTGAATTTCTAGGGCCAAGAGTCCTTACCCAGTTACTGATGTTTCAAAATTTACTTTTAAAATTATTTATTGTTTCACTGACAGAGCTTATTTTTTTCTTCAGTACTGAAGTGATCAACTCAGCTTCTGGAATGCATGAATTCAAATAAAGAAACAGCTCACTATTTAATAGTAAAATTTTGATTTTATTCAGAACCCACAGAGTCAATTGGTGTGGGACACTAATGCTAGTTGTCAATTCTCTTTTAAACCTCAACTTATCATATCATTGGTTAAAGGACAGGAACTTATTTCACATCTACCTCATTCTATATCCGATCTAGAAATATTTGATGCTAAAACTGAATACTAAACAGGAACTACTAGCATCTATATAGTGTGTTTCACAACCATAGGACTTCCCAAAGTGCTTTACAGCTAATGAAACGTAGTCATTGTTTCAATGTAGAAAATATGTCAATTTGTGCACAGTAAAGTCTCACAAACAGCAATGTGTAATAGCCAAACTATTTGTTTTAGTGAGGTTGATTGAGGGATGAATAATTTCCCGCACATCAGAGATAACTTCCCAACTTCTCAAATACTGACAAGGAATTTTTTGCAGCCACCTGAGAGAGGAGATGGCATCTTGATTTAACATCTCAGTTGAAACACAACACCCTAGAACAGTGGAGCATTTCCTTGGCACAGCATTAGAACATCAGCCAAAATTTAAGCTCAAGATGTTGAACTTGGACTTGAATTAGTGGATGAGGTGGAGGGCTCTTGTAGGCTGCAAAGGAGACATTGATAGGATGCAGAGCTGGGCAGAAAATTGGCAGATGGAGTTTAACCCTGATAAGTGCGAGGTGATTCATTTTGGTAGAACAAACTTGAATGTGGATTACAGGGTCAACGACAGAGTTCTGAAGAATGTGGAGGAACAGAGAGACCTTGGAGTTCTCTGAAGGTTGCCACTCAAGTGGATAGAACCATGAAGAAGGCTTATAATGTGTTGGCATTTATTATGATGTGGAGATGCCGGTGTTGAACTTGGGTAAACACAGTAAGAAGTTGTAAGTAACTCTCAGTAAGAAGTAACAACCTGGTATTGTCAGATGTTTATTAACAGGGGGTTTGGGTTTAAGAGCCATGGGGTTATTTTGCAACTATACAGGGCCTTGGTGAGACCCCATTTGGAATATTGTGTGCAGTTCTGGTCACCTCATTATAAGAAGGATGTGGAAGCATTGGAGAGGGTGCAAAGAAGATTTACTAGGACATTGCCTGGTTTGGAGGGTAGGTCTTATGAGGAAAGGTTGAAAGAGCTGGGCCTTTTCTCTTTAGAGCAGAGGAGGATGAGAGGCGACTTAAAAGAGGTTTATAAGATGATGAGGGGGATAGAGTGGATGTGCAGAGATTATTTCCTCGGGTGGATGTAGCTGTTATTAGGAGGCATAACTATATGGTTCATAGTGGGAGATATAGGAGGGATGTCTGAGGTAGATTCTTTACTCAGAAAGTGTTGGAGTGTGGAATGCACTGCCTGTTGTGATAGTAGAGTCAGACACTTAAGGAACTTTCAAGCGGTTATTGGATAGACACGTGGAGCACACCAGAATGATAGGGAATGGGATAGTTTGATCTTGGGTTTGAACATAGCTCGGCACAACATTGAGGGTTGAAGGGTCTGTACTGAGCTGTACTGTTGTATATTCTATGAATTCACAACTACCTGATTCAAGGCAAAAGTGTTTACTGTGAACATTTTGACTCTAAACCATGGCTAACAGGCTCAAAGGAAAACTATTCCATTCCATAGCACACCCTACCCCTGGAAATAATATTAGCATGGAAATCAAAGTATTCCACACCAATAGGGCATTTTACAACCCAAAACTTCCTAAAATGCTTTACAACCAACTGAAATATAGGTTGGAATTTTATCGACATGCCAGCCCGAATGTGGGGGTGGGCTCGGCTCAAAGAACGGCACTCTCTGCTGGCCTTGGTCAGGATTGCGCGAAACTTGGCCAGACGCATTGGTAAAATTCCGCCCATAGTCACAGTTCTGTTATAGAAAATGTGTCAATTGTACACAGCAAGATCCCACATAAAACCATAAAACGCTGCAGGATAGTCTAATGAGGGCCAAGTGGGACTTCTACCAAAGCTCGCTCTGAGAACTGCCAGCCAATCAGCTCCATCAGTTCCAGCAATGCCAGAAGGGGTGGTGCTCCATGATTGGCAAATTGATGCTCCACGATTTCAGCCACCAAGAAAGTCCTTTCTTCCCCGTCCTTTAAACATTTAAGTTCTAAAAAATCAAGCTTCTATTCTTGCCATAATATGTTTGGCCTGAGTAGCATATCATCAGGGTCAGTTAGCTTCAAGATAAGTAAATTGAACCCTAATCATTCTTGAAAATATGGTCGGCGAGCTGCCGATTTCAACATCCACTTTTCCTTCATAGATTGGGGGTGGCTTGGGGTCAAGTAAAGTTCATGCCCATTGTACTGATGTTCCTCACCCTGATAAGCAGTCAACTTATCCAAGCTTTCTTGCGCATGGTTTGGCGGGGCTGGGAGTGCGGGGAGATTGTTGGAAATTTGAAGTGTTGTAAACTGTTCTCAAAAAGCAATACAGTCAGAATTTAATTTTCCAATTCCACCAACACAATAGACACTGCAATTTTCAGCATAAATATTTTAGATTGATAATGTTACCCTGTCTGAATAAAATTGACACTATATTTGAAAAAAAGAAGTAATTTTGCAGAAAGAATCATCTATACTAGCATAGACATGATTTTGATATCATGTGTAAGGTAAATGCAACTTAAGTTAGCCCACCTTGATAGGATAATGCAAAAGCTGATTATTACTGCAAAAATATGTGTTTATTTTGCTTGGAAAAATTCAGCTGAAAACTGCTTAAACAAGCATAAATGAAAATCTATTTTGTAACAAGAAAGCAAATCAAATTGTCCTGCTAACTGTTCTCCAGTGCACAGAAAGACAGCTATTGAAGTTGGCTCATGATTGTGTAATTAGATTGAGGGGAATACTTCATAGGATCATTAAGATTTATTTCCCTATTGGAAATTGTTGCAAGCTATTTCAGGAGAAAATTATCCTCTTGGAGTAGCTGAATATTGAACACATTTCTCCAGATTTGTTCTCTGCCAAATAATAATGCCTGGAGATAAGGCAAACCTCAGCTATCATGCTTTTATTCAAAAAGCTTCTGATTTAAAGTGAATATTTTTCATGGTATTTAATTTATCTTTGATATAGAAGCCCTGTAATTAATCCTTTGTTAATATTTGTTAGAAAGCCTTTAAAGTATACTGGATTTCTTTACATTTATTAATTTTCCATTAAGTTTGCTTTAGCTGACTGTCGTGCCTCGTATATATACCATTAATCATCTATGAGGAATTGAAATCCATGTTGGCATTATACAATTTATTTCATTTTAATTTCTATTTTTTGACTTAGTGCTGCACATAATGATTCTGAAGAAAAGCTGCTGCTGATTCAGATCAATATCAATACTTTAATTAAGTTGTACTAACAAGCAAACATCTTATTGCTAACATAAAATTTGACGTTGTAAGTGAAAAAGAAAAACAATTCAACAACTTTAAATAGGCTCCATCTGTAGCTTTCTATTAAATGCAATGTTGGGAATGCAGTTACCCAATTCTCTCTGAAATAGAAAGAGAGTAAGTATTGGAGACACAGCAGGTAAGTCAACATCAGGTAGAAAAAAAATGGCAGACTGTTGACATTTGTTGACAGCTCAGAAGCTAGGGATTCCATGGAGAGAAACTCACCTCCTAACTCCCCAAAGCCTGTTCCCCAACTACAAGACACAAGTCAAGGATGTAATGGAATGCTTTCCACTTGCCTGGATGACTGCAGCTCCAACAACACTCAAGAAGCTGAAACCAAGACAAAACAGCTTGCATGATCAGCACCTTATCCATCACAATAAGTAATCACTCCATTCTCCACTAATGCACTTTGACATCATGTACCATTCACATCTACAAAAAGCGCTGTAGCAACTCACCAAGGCTCTTTCTACAAGGAATGCAAAGACAGGTTTACAATGTTCTAAACTGGAAACCTTCACCACCTGGAAAGACAAGGTCAGCAGATGCTTAGCAAATACCAATTCACACATCATGCTGACTTGGAATCTTGCAATTCCTCCACTGTCACTGGGTCAAATTCCTGGAATTCTCTCCCTAACAGCACTCTGGGTGTTCTTACAACACATGGACTGCAGCAGTACAGGGAGGGAACACACCATGACATTCTGAACGGATATTAGGGATGGGCAATAAATACTAGCCGAGCCAAAAATGCTCACATCCCAAGAATGAATGTCAAAAAAATTAGGTGTGCATCCTTCTACTGAACTGAATATGAATAGGTGAATTGACACACTTGTTGAATTGGGGTTTGATAGAATTTATGCAGAGAAGATGTCTCCATTTGTAATAAGTCCAAAAATATAAGATGTTTACTACAAATCTAATAAGGAATTAATGACAACTGTCTTTACTCAGAATTATAAGAATATTGTACAAACTCATCACAAGTAGAATTTGAGGTATATAGCATAGATGCATTTAAGGGGAAGTGAGGTAAGTATATGAAGAGGAAAGGAATGGAGGGATATATTCATTGAATGGTAGTAAGTAACTTTATTCTTTACACCCAATGACTTTTCTGTTACCAACTTTCAGTATATCCTGCCTCACCAGCATTACACTATCCATGAGAGGGGATGGCTCAGAAGTATACAGCTGGAAGGGAATGACCCTGTTAGTCTTCAAAAATGACTCCAGACCTTTTGAAGTCTTCTGGCAATAGGTCAAATCTGAGCAAGAAAACTTCCAGCTTACAGTTTGAAGAATTTAGCTTCAACTGAAGAATCGGTATATCTTCATGTTTAAACAAATTTAAAACCATAAGATATAGGGGCAGAATTAGGCCATGCAGGCTATCACATCTGTTCTGCCATTCAATCATGGCTAATAATTTCCTCATCCCCATACTCCTGTTTTTTCCCCATAATCCCTGATCCCCTTGTTAATCAAGAACTATCTATCTCTGTCTTAAATACACACAATGACCTCCACAGCTTTCTGCAGCAAAGAGTCCCACAGATTCACCACTCTCTGGCTGAAAAAATTCCTCCTCATCTCTGTTCTAAATGATCATCCCTTTAGCCTAAGGTTGTGCCGGCTGGTTCTAGTTTTTCTGACTAGTGGAAACATCCTCTCCGTGTCCACTCAATCCAGACCTCTCAGTATCCTGTAAGTTTCAGTAAGATCCACCCTTCATCCTTCTAAACTCCAACAAGTATGGACCCAGAGTCTTCAACTGTTCCTCATACAACAAGCTCTTCATTCCAGGGATCATTCTTATAAACCTCCTCTGGGCACTTTCCAAGGCCAGCACATACTTCCTTAGATATGGGGCCCAAAACTACTCCCAATACTCCAAATGGGGTCTGACCAGAGCCTTTTACAACTCAGAGGTCCATTCCTGTCCTTCTATTCTAGGCATGAATGCTAACATTGCATGTTAACCTTAAGAGAATCTTAAACAATAATTCCCAAGTCTCTTTGGGTTTCTGATTTCCAAAGCATTTTCCCATTTAGAAAGTCGTCTATGCCTCCATTCCTCCTTCCAAAGTGCATAACCTCACACTTTTTCACATTGTATTCTACCTGCCACTTCTTTGCCTACTCTTCTAACCCATTCAAGTTCTTCTGCAGCCTCCCTGCTTCCTCAGTACTACCTGTCCCTCTACATATCTTTGTATCATTTGAAAACTTAACAACAGTGCCTTCAGTTATTTCCTCCAAATGGTTAATGTATACTGTGAAAAGTAGTGATCCCAGCACCAGTCCCTGAAGCACGCCACTAGTCACTAGTGCCGTCCTGAAATACTCCTTTATCCCCACTCTCTGACTTCTGCCAGGCACCCAATCCTCTATCCATGCCAGGATCTTACCCTTAACGCCACGGGTACTTAACTTATTTCACAATCTCCTATGCGGCACCTTTTCAAAGGCCTGGGAATCTAAATAAATCACATCCACCAGCTCTCCTTTATCTATTTTCCATGTTACCTCCTCAAAGAACTCTAAACAGATTTGTCAACATGACCTCTCCTCGACAAAGCCATGCTGACTCAGTCCTACTTTATCAAACACTTGCAAGTACTCTCAATCTCACCTTTAACAATGGATTTTAAAACCTTGCCAATGACCAAGACAGGCTAATCAGTCTATAATTTACCATCTGCTGCCTCCCTCTCTTCTTAAACAGTAGTGTTACATTAGCTACTTTCCAGTTCTCAGATACCCTCCATGTCTACAGTGATTCCTGAAAGATCACCACCAATGTCTCCACAATGTCCTCAGCTATCTCTTTTGGAACCCTGCAGTGTAGTCCATCTGGTCTGGGTGATTTATCCATCTTCAAATCTTTCAGTTTTCCCCAGGACCTTCTCCTTAGTGATGGCCACTACACTCACCAGTGTCTCCTGATTCTCCTGGAGCCCTGGCATGCCACTGGTGTCTTCCACTGTGAAGGCTGATACAAAGTAACTATTCAGTTCCTCTGCCATTACTTTGTTTCCTATTATTACTTCTCCAGCCTGATTTTCTTGTGGTGCAATGGCTATTTTTGCCTCTCTCTTACCTTTTATATATTGAAAAAAACTCTTCCTTTTTTTTATATTACTAGCTATCTTACACTCATACTTCATCTTCTCTCTCCTTATTGCTTTTTTAATTGTCCTCTGCTCACTTTTAAAGGCTTCCCAATCCTCTGGCTTTCCATTAATCCTCACCACTTTGTCTCTTGCTTTTATGTTGTCCTTGACTTCCCTCGTAAGCCATGAATGCCTCATCCTCCCCTTAGCATGTTCCCTCTTTCTTGGGATGAATTTCTGTTGTGCCACCTAAATAACTCTCAAAAACTCCTGCCTTTGTTGTTCCACTGTCTTCTCTGCTTGGCTCCCTTTCCAATCAACTCTGGCCAGCTCCTCTTTCATGTCTTTGTAATTACCTTTATTTAATTAGAAGAAGCATTGAGGGTCAAGGGCACAAAATATACTCTAGCTAAGAGTCTTTAATGTCCATTACCAAGGGCGGCACCACTAATGACCAAACCACTGAGTCCTGAAGGATACCTAGCTTAACTTATGATTCTCCAAAACCTGTCTATCACCTACAAGACACGAGCCTGATGTGTGATAGAACATTTTCCATTTGTCTGGATAAGGGTGGCTCCAAAACATTCAATAAGTTCAGGACTATTTAAGAAGAGCATCCTGTTTGATCCGTATCCCATCCAGAACCTTAAGTATTCATTTATTCATTCCTTCCACCATTGGCAGCAGTATGTACCATCTATCAGGTGCACTGTAGTAACCTACCAAGCTTCCTTTGATAGCATCTTCCAAACCTCAATGGGAATATAACCATCTGCAAATTTCTCTCAAAGACACATACCATTCTGACTTAAAACCATCATCATTCCTTAACTTCACTGGATCAAAATTCTGGAACTCCTTTTCTAACAGCACACTACATGTTCCTATACCAGACTGACTGCAGCAGTTCTGGAAAGTAGCTCATTACCGCTTTTAGAAGAACAATTAGGGATGGACAACAAATGCAGGCCTTTCCAGTGATATTCATATCCATCAACCTTTCAAATACTCATTTTCAAGCTGCTTGATGTTTCTTCCAGTCTCTCACTGATGTTATGCTAAATGACCGGAGGCAGTCCTGCAGAATTTCAGGGCAATATTTTCTCTGAATACCACTTACCACTTTGGTAGCACATCAAACAACAACAGCAGAAGATGTTCTCTAAGATTACACACAAAAGGACATGCATTTAAATATGCTTTCACAATTGCACAATATCACAAAGCACCTTACTGCCAATGGCTTATGTTTGGAAGTGGAGTCTTTGTAACACTGTAATAACACGGCTGCCAATTTGCTCAGCACAAGATTCCACAAATGGCAAGAAATAAATGATTTGATCATCTGTTTCTGTGAAACTGTTTGAGGGATATTTATTGGTCAGGTTTCTGAGCAGAACTTCCCTACTCTTCTTTGAATAGGGCCAGGACACCTTTTATGTCCACCTGAGAGGGCAAACATTTCATTCAAATGAGGTTTTCAGAAAGGCTTTACCAAGAAGTGTTTGCGCTGCTCTATTTCTCTGTGAGCTGTGCATTCATGGATATTCTATTTTTAATCGGGCAAGTTGATGTGTAAACCAGGTATAAAATCAGTAAACAATGTTAATAGACACGCCATCCGTATCTCACACAGCATTAAGGATTAACTCTATTCAAGCAAGGGTTCAGGAAAATTAACAAAAAAAACATAACATTTTTAATCTATGTTTTCTTCTTGCAGATTGACTGCCATTGTACATTCTTTTCAACTTAAAAGAGAAACACAATAATAGTCAGAAACTTCTTCACAAAGTGTCATTAATATTATGCAGTGTGATCATACATTTAGCAGGGAGCAGAAATTCAATGCGACTAAAGTACCACAATTATAGAATACATTCTGGACCCTATAGTGAAATACAAGTGGAGAAAGAGATCATATGAAAAATTTTAACTCCCAACAGAGTTGGAATGGGAACATGTGGGTAGTTAAAGTAATTGATTCTTAGATCACAACTGCATCTGGGGTGAATACACCTACATTTGAGTTAAGAGGCAAGGGAATCCCTGCAAGAAACATACTGCCATGGGAGAAAAAAATGTGTTCCTTTTTACTGCCTCTGATCACTATGTTTTTAAGATAGGTTTTTCTTGCCCTCAGGCTGACTGTCACAATTAAATGATTTCAGCAAGCTTTTTTGTGAGTTCGAGAAAATAAAAAAAAATTATCATACACTTGCTCTGGATGTATAAGTGTGATTTCTCACTCACTACTCTCACCCACATTGTCACACACACAATGATTAGATTCAGATGAAAGTTAAGATGCAGATGAAAGTTAAATAAGATGGTTATAACTTATAGATGTCTCAGTTTCTTTTATGGCAGGACTATAGTTTCTTTGATGTAATTGATACCTTGGTTGAAGTGAATGTTCTATAAAGAAGAGAATATCTAATAAGCTGCAGGGCCTCTTGTAATGGAAAATCCAGGAAGTTGGCTTTATAGTTGGGACAGATTGGAGGGTGTCCTTTGCCTACTTTCAAGGTATTACTGTTTATTACCTTGGCTATTTTGATGGCTTTCAGTGGAATTCTGCACAACTTTTGCTGTTTTTAAAAGAAAACAAAAATTATAACTGTCTAATTATGTGACTTGTAAAAGTTTCAATCCTTTTCCAAATAAAGTGGGTGGTTAGGTTGATCATACATCCTGGCCAGAATTCTCCCCCAAAAATTTGAATTTGCATGAAAACTGGAGTAATTCATGTTACTATTTTTGAAGGGAGTTTAGAAAAGAATCTCTCAAACTGAAGCCACCGGCATGAATAGCATTAAAAATTAGGGGCTGGGGCCTATTCCTGCTAGAGAGGCTGAAATCAGCACACTGAGTAGGCCACTGCACGTGCGCGGATTGGCACTTGCACAGTGGCCTACACTGATGGCATCCCGTTTCCCCCATAGCCCAATCGTTGGTCCCCAAGCCATTCCTGGGCCTTGTCCCAACACCCCTTCCCGACCCGCCCTAATCTCCAGCCTCTCCCTCCCCTGCAATCCTGACCCTGACTGACCACTGCCCAGCCTGCCCCAATTGCATACGTTCCCCTTCCCCACCCTAGGCAGAGCAGCAAAAGGACTCCCTACTGGCCCCCACTTCTCCACCAACCACATCACCCCCACCCCCACCCCCATCCACCCATATTGTGGATGTAATACCTTAACAGTTTGTACTTGACAGCCAATGTCCTTGTATTTGAAAGACCCATTCAATTGATTATACCATTTTGTATTAATTTCAGGGAAGGCGTTGAATCAAAATCAGCCTGGAAGATTCCTTTGGTTCCCTCTTGAGACTGGGGACAGGTTTCAATCCACAAGAATCTTGGGCAGCTGCCTTTTTACAGTCTTTTGTGATTGATTTCATAAAAATATAAAAAAATTAGTTTGCAGTTTGAAATATACTTTGACTTGATACTACTGACTGTCATCAGGACAGTAATTTGTGCAATAGAGCAGGTACTTATGAGAGCAATTAAGTCCTAATAGGATGTTAAATTAGATTTTTTTAATTGAATTACACTGACCTTTAAATTTAACTTCTTCAGCATGAGTTTCATGGGGCTTGTGAATCTCACCAGTGCAATGGAGGAAACTTTGAGCAATATTACGTGTGGATATTTAGATTTTACAGCTGGTGTCTGAGTTCCTTCTGGCAAATGTATGGCAAACATTCTTGTTGGAAATACTTTTTTCAAACGTTGGAACCTTTCAAAATTGCCAACATCAGGATGTGGGGGATGCAGTGGATAACTCTGAGTGGACATTAGAGGAAGGAAGTAGTTATCATCAATGGCAGCATTGTCGTGCTCTGTCGGGATCTATATTTATATAAGTTGAGAGATGCACAACAAAGACATGGAGAACATCAGAGAGAACGAGAAGAGTCAGATGGAAAAATTCACCAGCCTCTTTGAAAAACAACAGCCCCCAACTGGACCTGTGGTCATGCATTCCAAGTTGCTAAGAGGGTCACCACTAACCTCAATTGATTTAATCTATAAGACAGTGAGGCTGGGTTGTTTGTCAGGCTGTCTCCCCCAATAACAATGAGAACCAGAATGACCAGGCAGTTAGTTTTAGCTCTTCAGTTGACTTCCTAAAGACACAAGTTGCAACTGAATGCACACATGTATCATGCACAGATGATGTTGTGATTGAAGAGATATGTGTCATATTTCCTGGCAACTGTCATGATGTTTTCATACAGTCCAGACCATTTGCGATCAGGAGAGTGGTTTCAGTGATGGATCATCGGAAATAAAGGATGCCCCTCAAATGTGGCTCAAAACACTCTTAACAATCCCCACCAATGAGGCACAAGAATGCAAGGAAGGCCACATAACCATTAGATACGTCAACTGAACAAATCATTGGAATGTTAAAGATCTACTTCAGGCACCAAGATAGCTCTGGAGACACCCTTTGGTACTCTCAAATGATAGTCTCAAGAATCATAGTGATGTGGTCTGCAGACCACTACACAGCAAACAGGATTAGACATGGAGGATGACAAAGTTGCTTGTCAAATATTTCGAAACTTTGCAGAGGAGGAGGATGAAATTGGGCACCAATCATGAGGCACTACATCCATGATGGAATGTCAGGGTTATCCTCATATATCAAAGGTTTGTCTAGTATGAGGAAGGAATGAAGAAACATTAGTACTTCAATCAACTTCTAAAATAACCTTTACAATAACAACATCAATCCCACAGTCCTTAAAGCACACATCATGCATAGACCCAATTTACAGCCAGCCAATGAGTATGATTACTTATTTATCATGAAGCAAATGAAACTGTAAGTTAATAGTCAAAAGACAAAAATGGGCAAAGGGGTGAAAGTCATTCTAATCAATACTTTCTATATGAACATCCATGTACCAGTCTTGGTTCCTTATAAATGTTACTTCTTACTCTTCTTTGGGCTTCCATACATTCCCAATGCCTTGAGCAGGTTGCTCAGAAATTTGCTCTGGCTGTTGAACTGACGTAAGCCTCACCAATGACAGCTCCATCTCCATGTGTGCAAAATTGGCCTGGAGATAAGGCAGAATTTTGCTATTGGAAAGGAGTAATGGCTGAGACACAGGAGCACTTCGTGTTGAGTACTATTCCATGATCTGTTTGCCCATCCTTTCTTTCCTTGGCCTGCATCACATCACAGCTACCAATTTGTTGCAGAGAAGCTTGGTTAAGAGCAATGATGCATGTAAGGTCACAGATATGAAATCTGTCATTCGCTTTAGGCAGCAGAGGTGCTTATCTCCAAAATCTGCATGGTCATGGCCAGCAAAGACCGATTCAAGCTAGCCACATCCCCCAACATATTAAGTTCTTGGGCAGAAAGATTCAGTAAGATGCATTCAGAATCAGAGATGCATATGTTATTAAAATATGTATTTTCTTTACTCTGCTCTTAGCCTTTTAAACTCTCTCTGCTGGCATATGGCTGCTTTTAAAAAAATGTGCAGCATAGTGGCACTGCTGCCTCACAGTATCAGAGACCTAAGTTCAATTTTGGTCTTGGGTGATCATATGTATGGAGTTTGCATGTTCTCCCTTTATCTGCTTGTGTTTCCCTGGGGTGCTCTGGTTTCCTCCCACAGATCAAAAATGTGCAGGTTAGATAGATTACCCTTGGTGTCCAAAAATCATCATAGAATCATCACAGAATCTCTACAGTATAGAAAGAGGCCATTCACCCCATCAAGTCTGTACCAACAACAATCCCATCCAGGCCCTTTACCCCATAACCTCTCATAGTTACCCTGCTAATCCCCCTGACACTAGAGTCAATTTATCATGGTCGATCAACCTAACCCGCACATCTTTAGACTGTGGGAGGAAACCAGAGCACTTGGGGGAAATCTACGCAGACATGGGGAGAACATGCAAACTCCGAACAGATAGTGGCCCAAGCTGGGAATTGAATCTGGATCCCTGACGCTGTGTGGCAGCAATGCTAACCATTGCGCCACCATGCCATCCCAAATATTTAGGTTAGATGGATTAGTCCTGGCAAATGCATGTGGTTATAGAGCTGAGCAGAGTGTCTGGGTGGGATGCCCTTTCGGAGACTTCTGCAGACTCGATGCACAGGATGGCTGCTTTCAACATTGCAGAGATTCTGTGATTCTGTGGTTGCTTTAAGTGGACAAAGTGTACAATGAAATTTTCAATATACTATATCCCTCCCCTTCTTCTGCGTAGCGTGTTTTAAATGATTTGTTTCCAAAAGTGTAAAGAATGAACTTAAACATAACTGGAACATTTAATTTTGCAAGTGGCATCATTACACGTTCTAACTTTTCTACTAATTTAATAATGCATTCAGTCATATACAATGAGCTAGATATGTTCATCAACTAGAAATGCTTCATCTTGGAACATAATCATTTAAGTATGATAGATTTTTTTCTCATGAATAGGATATTATACAAAATCACGTGTAGTATCACTTAACTTGTGTTTTTTTTATTTGAGATGTTGATGCCACAATTGGATTCAATGCTTAGGAATGTTGTTTTTGGTGCTTTGAAGGATGAAAAGTTTTATATGATAATCTGCGAACCGCACTAAACAGTGATGATTGATCCTTTTATGTTGGACACAACAAATGGTAAGATATCAGAAGGGGTTGTTTGCTTTCCAACATGACCATCATGTTTCAGAAACACTTGATCACCTGGCTTTAGCAGTGTATCTCTGTATTAGCTTGCATTTCATCCATCTTTCTTTAACGCATTCTTATGTATGTTGATCATTAGCTTCGCAGAATAGTTCAGGGAGAACCTATTGCTGTTGAATGAGGATAACTTTTCATTTCTCACCATTTAAGGTGCTCCAAAGAAAATGATATTTTTAATCAAATATATCTAACAATTTCTATGTCTGTGAATCTGTAGTAGTCAGTGCCAACTGGCAGGTGTTTGCTAGTGTGCAAATCTGCAATACCAATGCTAACTTCTATCCTTGATTCTGCAGATATTCAGACATATGAGAGGATCACAAAGATTTGATATTGTAGTTGCTGGACATGGCAAACACTGATTGATTTTCTGCTCTACCTTGGGGTCAATTCCTGGGAAACATATCTTTTCCCTGATTATGACAATTCCCTAGTGACCTTCATGTGCTATATTGACAACATATTCTCTCAATGAATTGTGAAATGACAATATATTTGCTGCATAACATGAGGTCAGATGTGGTTGTAACGGAAAGCTCATTTCGAATATTGTGGAGACCTTGTGATGTGTGAGCAATTTCATTTGTAGATGCTTTCTCAATCGCACCTTTGAAGTTTTATGATAGCTAGTCATACATAGTTGCAATTCCTCATCTTGTTTTTCTTGTCAGCTAGTTTTAATGACTTTAGCACTTATTGAGGGTTACATAGTTGAAAGGTTGTTCAGCAATCTTTTCTTCTTGACTAGTTGGACTGACCGTCAGCAACAAATGTCATGAATGATAGTCTGCTGGGTTTGCCTTGCCTCAGTAAGAGGTCTGACAACACCAATTTTAAATCCAACCGATTTATTTGATAGTAAATTTGCAAGCTTTCGGCCTTTGTAGCCTTCCTCAGGTGAATGAGGTGTTCTGGTCTGCAATAGCACACATATCAGCACAGATAGTTTACAAATTGCTGATTAGAATGCAAATCGTTACATCTAACCTGCTATTCAAGTCTTAAAGTGGCTAACAATGTGAGTGCAAGGAGCACTGAACACAGGTTAGAGAGATGTGTATTGTCTCCAGACAGCACAGTAAGTGAGGTTTTTTTGCTAACCCAGACAAGTCATGGGAGTTACAGATAGTGTGACAGGAAGCCAAGATCCCTGTTAAGACTGTCCTCATGTGTGCAGAACTTGGCTATCAATCTCTGCTCAGCGGCTCTGCATTGTCGTGTGTTGTGAAGGCCCCCTTGAAGAACGTTTACCCAATGGTCGGAGGCCAAATGCCTGTGACCGCTGAAGCGTTCGCCCACAGGAAGCGAATTGTTTTGCCTGGTGATTGTCGAGCGATGTTCATTCATCCGCTGTTGTAGTGTCTGCATGGTCTCCCCAATGTACCATGCTTTGGGACATCCTTTCTTGCAACGTATTAGGTAGACAACGTTGGCCGAGTTGCAAGAGTATGTACCCGTGCACCTGGTGAATGGTATTCTCACGTGTGATGATGTCATCCATGTCGATGATCTGGCATGTCTTGCAGAGGTTGCTGTGGCATGGTTGTGTGGTATTGTGGTCACTGTTCTCCTGAATGTTGGGTAGTTTGCTGCGAACAATGGTCTGTTTGAGATTGCGCGGTTGTCTGAAGGCAAGAAGTAGGGGGGTGGGGATGGCCCTAGTGAGATGTTCATCATCATCAATGATATGTTGAACACTCCGGAGAAGATGTCGTAGCTTCTCCGCTCCGGGGAAGTACTGGACAACAAAGGTCACTCCTTGTCACAATGGATGTCTTGGCGCTCTACACCAACATCTTCCACGACGATGGCATTGCTGCAACTGCCTCACTACTCAATGCAAACAACTGCCAATTTCCAGATGCAATTTTACAAATTATTCGCTTCATCTTGGACCACAATGTCTTCACCTTCAACAATCAGCTTTTCATCCAGACACATGGAACAGCCATGGGGACCAAATTCACACCTCAATATGCCAACATCTTCATGCACAGGTGCGAACAAGACCTCTTCACTGCACGGAATCTTCAACCGAGGCTATATACTAGATACGTTGATGACATTTTTTTCCCTTTGGACTCATGGTGAACAATCATTGAAACAGCTGTATGATGATATCAACAAATTCCATCCCACCATCAGACTCACCATGGACTATTCTACAGAATCGATTGCATTCTTGGACACACGCATCTCCGTCAAGGACGGTCACCTCAGCACCTCACTGTACCGCAAGCCAACAGACAACCTCAAAAGGCTCCACTTCTCCAGCTTCCACCCTAAACACGTTAAAGAGGCCATCCCCTACGTACAACCCTCCGTATACACAGAATTTGCTCAGATGAGGAGGATCGTGACAGACACCTCCAGACGCTGAAAGATGCCCTTGTGAGAACAGGATATGGCGCTCAACTCATCGATCGACAGTTCCGACGTGCCACAGCGATAAACCGCACTGACCTCCTCAAAAGACGAACACGGGACACAGTGGACAGAGTACGCTTTGTTGTCCAATACTTCCCCGGAGCCTTCAACATATCATTGATGATGATTAACATCTTGCTAGGGCCATCCCCACCGCCCCACCCCGCAACTTCCTACCTTCAGACAACCGCACAACCTCAAACAGACCATTGTTTGCAGCAAACTACCCAACCTTCAGGAGAACAGCGACCACAATACCACACAACCCTGCCACAGCAACCTCTGCAAGACATGCCGGATCATCGACATGGATGACATCATCAAACATGAGAAAACCATTCACCAGGTACACGGTACATACTCTTGCAACTTGGCCAACGTTGTATACCTAATACGTTGCAAGAAAGGATGTCCTGAAGCATGATACATTGGGGAGACCATGCAGACACTACGACAGCGGATGAATGAACATTGCTCAACAATCACCAGGCAAAACAGTTCCCTTCCTGTGGGTGAACGCTTCAGCGGTCACGGGCATTTGGCCTCCGACCTTCGGGTAAACGTTCTTCAAGGGAGCCTTCATGACACACAACAGCGCACAGCCGCTGAGCAGAGACTGATAGCCAAGTTCCGCACACATGAGGACAGTCTTAACAGGCATCTTGGCTTTATGTCACACTATCTGTAACCCCCATGACTTGCCTGGGTTAGCAAAAAAA
This sequence comes from Sphyrna mokarran, assembly GCA_024679065.1. NCBI lineage: Eukaryota > Metazoa > Chordata > Chondrichthyes > Carcharhiniformes > Carcharhinidae > Sphyrna > Sphyrna mokarran. The sequence goes on along the minus strand of JAGIQG010000012.1, from coordinate 23,005,789 downwards.
CCTCACTTACTGTGCTGTCTGGAGACAATACACATCTCTCTAACCTGTGCTCAGTGCTCCTTCCACTCACATTGTTAGCCACTTTAAGACTTGAATAGCAGGTTAAGTGTAAGGATTTGCATTCTAATCAGCAATCTGTAAACTTCTGTGCTGATATGTGTGCTATTGCAGAGCAGAACACCTCATTCGCCTGAGGAAGGCTACAAAGGCCGAAAGCTTGCAAGTTTACTGTCAAATAAATCGGTTGGATTTAAAATTGGTGTTGTCAGAACTCTTACCGAGTTTACCCCAGTCCAATTCTGGCATCTCTACATCATGACCACTATTGATTTTGCCTTGCCTGGCAGATGCTCAACATGGAGTGCATCATTTTGTAGTTTGAATATCCAATGCTCTATTCAAGTGGATAGTTCTCCATGGATTGTTGAACAAATTTATTAATGGTCTATGATTGGTTATTACTTGTGTTATTAGGTGCTCCTATCTCTGCTTGCAAATAGTGTTGCTTTATCACTCTGAGCAATTTGCTTACCATTACAACCAATTGATAAGTTTTCCGAGTTGTCTTTCTGAATGAGTATTGCATTGAAGCCAAGAGGGCTTGTAACCACAATCAGCTGGCTGGTTTTCTCAGGATTGAAATAGATTTTTGTTCAACTTGCTAACAACTGTTTTGATCCCATATACAGCCTGTTTGTATGACGTAGTGGTTTCTTTTGGTATATTCCATAGGAGGGCAAATAATATAGTGAGGTCAGGAATGAAGAGACCACAATTCATGTTGAGACCTAGCAGATCATGGACTTCGTTCACATTTGTCAGAGCTGCAGCATTTGTAATGGTTTTGACCTTCTGCCTTCATCACAGAATACATGGCCAAAAATTTTGATTCTGCTTTCATCAAATCCCAACTCTGTTTTTAAGACTACTACTGCTGCTTTGCAACTGATTTCCTGGAGTTGGAACACTTGGGGTATGATAGATACTGGCATATATAGTTGCAATCAAATGCGACTTCAGTAATGTTGAACATTCCAAATGGAAAATCAAACACAAATAATCAAAGACTGACTCTAATCAACCAAGACAAAAAGTGTTTTTTTCTGTCAGGAAAGACAGAAAGCTATCAGAGTTGCTGGAGTTAATAAGATCACAATTGATTTTAAGAGTCCAGAGCTACTGAAGTTGAGGCTACCAACAGTACCTATCATACCCCAAGCAATCTTAAAAACAGAGTTGCAATTTGTTCAAACAATGTTGCCCTTTGGCTGTGCTTATCCCAAGCGAATAAAATGTCCTGCAGTGTAAAGCATGTGAGAAAACTCAACCACCTTGCTTATGTTTGTCACTTATCAGAAAAAACAATTACTCAGACCAATGCATTCAGAAAGGTAACAAACGCACATACCACAGCAAAAGAGTGAGAGCCTAACCAATGTAGGAACCAATGACCGTGAATGTAATTTTTTTCTCTCTCTTTCAAACACAGTAATGAGCCACATGTGGCAATAACCATTGGTCTCTGAAGAAGAATTGAGCTCTCTTATAGCATATTGCACTTACATCAGACTTTTTTTGACACAAGAAGCTCAACTTTGATGTCAACTCTTATGTTTTTCAACACAAGTTAGCTTGTGCTTCAAAAACTTGAGGTATGCTAAACATTGGTGATCAGGTTCTTATTTACTGCTGCATTAAAAGTAAACTCAATACACCCTACATCTGTGCCTACAATGGCTTTTACATACTATAATGTCACCTTGAACAAAGATAAATACTTATTTGGTGACCATTAAATCAATTCTGTCATTTACTTCTTATGTAGTGCATTGGAAACTAATTGTTTCATTTATCATATTTTCCTTGGGCGCTAAATAGGTTGTTATTTTGCCCACCTTACCGCCAGAAAAACCACTGTGGGAGATGGACTTTGGTGGGACTGAAAGATCCTGCTGGTGGGCTGGGAAATGCTGCCTGACTCCAAATGCACATCAAAAGACAGTAGATTGGACGTAGACAATGCTATCTTGATCTGCAACACAATGATAGTATGTAATAAAGGATCTGGAACCATATCTTCCAAAGGAAAATCTCTCTGCAAGGATCCAAAAGTTAATAATTTTTTGATTCAGTGGTCATTTTTGTGAGATCAATGTGTGCGCACATATGCAAGCCTCCAGACAATCCTAAAACTCAAGAAAATATCTAATTACATGTGACAATCACAGCCACTTCTGAAATTTACAAACCCTTTGATAGGGTGAACTATCAACAGAAAGGATTGTAACATCTCAACTGACTTATCTTTCTGCTTTACCATGGACAATGAGACAATCAAACTCAATAGGAGTTAAACAAAAATGAAATGGATATTATCAACCTTTCACTTTTTGTATTGTGGTGGCTCCTCACACCAAACACAAAGAATTTGACTGTCTGAAACAATCGGGGTGCGAAACTTTACAACACAAGATGTTTACCAATGAAACACACCACCTTACTGTAGAAAGATTTGTAACAGGTTACAGGGTAAAGCAGCCGTATTTATCTTCTGCTTTTCAAAATAACAGCAGAGCGGCATCATGGCACAATGATTAGCACTGCTACCTCACAGTGCCAGAGATCTGGGTTCAATTCTAGTCTTGGGTGACTGTCTGTGTGCAGTTTGCACATTCTCCCTGTGTCTGCATGGGTTTCCATCCACATTCCAAAAATGTATGGATTAGGTTGATTGGCTATGCAAATTGGCCCTCAGTGTCAGGGAGATTAGCAGGATAAATACGTGGGGTTATGGCAATAGGGCCCAGATATGATTATTGTCGGTGCAGGCTTAATGGGCCAAATGGCCTCCTTCTACCCAGTAGGATTCTATGATTCTATGAATTAAAGGTACTGACCAGTGAAAGTGAATGAAAACAAAGATTTTCAAGGAATTTCAAAAGTTTTCAAAGGATTTGGGAAGGCGCAGAAACAGAAAAAATGCTGTGGAGCAGCTGTGGAATAGCTGTGGAGATGGAAACCCCCCTCCTACCCTTCCTTCCGCTATTGAAATTTATATTTCCTGTCAGTCGGGTAGGCTAATTGCATGTGGTTATGGGCATGGGCCTGCTTGTGAAGTAGGGAAAAGGAGAATGCATTTGGTACCTGAAGGGAAAGGGTTAATGGATTTTGTACCTAGAATATGTCACAAACATAACCCTTCATCATGGCTGATCTTCCAGGCTTATATTGATCCTGGCATTACTAATAAGTTACTTGTTCATTTCTTACATGCTTTAATTCTCATTTTTACAAAGACAGATAGTTTAATGTGACTGTTATTTTGTAGACTATGTAAATCTTATCTATTTGTATTCGTAGTTATCGTTACACAAACGGTAGTTTACAATACTGGCTTTTGACAGCTGCTGATGGCAGATCACGATACCGTCTTTTAACAGGAAGAGTCCTGCTGGGACAACCAGGACCACACAAGTAACTTCAAAGACAGGGATGCCGGTACTGCTGCAGAAGGGATTTCTGTGTCTTGACTGCAGTGCTGTAATTCTTGATTAACTTTGGGCTGCATCACGACCCAGGATGGAAGAACTGGATGTGTGGCAGGAATTGGAATTTTGAATCATGATTCCTGCTGGAGCTCACAATGTATAAATACCCCCTTGTGTTTGTGTTCTATCAGAAGTCTGGTAATCCATTGTAAGGAACTAGCTCCTCCCAAAATTCTGGAATAAGATGCCAGAGTTTTGTAATAAAACCACTGTATTTTGACTCACTGTCTCAGAGGTATTATTTTACCTACAACAGTTGGGATTGTGGTCATTGCAGGCTCGTTTGGCTGAATGGCCCCCTTCTGCGCTGTATCTGCACTAAGATTCTATTCTGTGATTCAGTCAGAGGACTTCAAAGGGATTTTCTCACACCTGCAGCTTCTAGGAGAGAGAAAGAGGAATCCCTTCTGCAGAGTGGATTGCTGCTATGATTTGGAAGCCTTTCAGGTGTCCAGAGAGCATGGGTTAAAGTAAGTAGGCCAACTTAAAGTTTCCACAGTAAGCGGAAAATAATGATTTTGATTGAGAGCATCCTGAAATCACCATGCCAAGAGTGATCTTCCAGTTTCCCAGGGCCAAAAGAGGCAGTCCAACTATCTGTCCCATAATTGGGGAGAGACCTGCGGTCAACTCCTTGCTCACAGCTCAAGCATCCCCAACTCTCATGACTTTTGGGGGACTCTCCCTCAGCAGCCTGGCAGCAGCATAGGGGCAACTAGGCAGGGAACTTAACTCCTTCCCCCTCCTAGTATTCAAAATGCCAAATCAGGCTGTCGCTGCCAGCATATCTGTGCCAAAGAGCCAGGGGACAGTGCAGGGTTGGCACTACCAAGGGAGAATCTGGAGAGGGAGTTAATAGGGTGAGGGCTTGGGATATCCTGAAGGAACACGGCCTGATGGGACTCTCTATCAGAGTGTTTGTCTGGTGGAGAACTTTTACCCGAAGGTCGGAGGCCGAATGCCCGTGACTGCTGAAGTGTTCGCCCACAGGAAGGGAACTGTTTTGCCTGGTGATTTATGAGCGATGTTCATTCATCAAGGGGGCCTTCACGACACATGACAGCGCAGAGTCGCTGAGCAGAGGCTGATAGCCAAGTTCTGCACACGTGAGGACGGTTTTAACAGGGATCTTGGCTTCTTGTCACACCATCTGTAACCCCCATGACTTGCGTGGGATAGCAAAAAACCTCACTTACTGTGCTGCCTGGAGACAATACACATCTCTCTAACCTGTCCTCAGTGTTCTTTTGTTAGCCACTTTAAGACTTGAATAGCAGGTTAGATGTAAGATTCGCATTCTAATCAGCAATCTGTAAACTGTCTGTGCTGATACGTGTGCTTTTGGAGACCAGAACACCTCATTCACCTGACGAAGGCTACAAAGGCCGAAAGCTAGCAGATTTACTATCAAATAAATCGGTTTGATTTAAAATTGGTGTTGCCAGACTCTTACTAAAATTGACTTAACAGGTTGAAATGAACAGTGGGCAATATTTAAAGAAACAATTCAAAAGGTTTATATTTGTTTATGTTCATCATCAATAAGTCATTTAATTGAAATAAAACTTCAGCAATAGAGACCAATCTGTAGATAACTAGGGGAATTAAGGGTAATAATAAACTTGTGACAAAAAAGATCAGACAATCCAATCAGCCAGCAGAGGTGGTTCTTCCTCCTGAAAGAATCCATTTTGACTCAAGGCTGCACCCAGTGTAATATCGAAACAGCTGGATTTTGAATGGATGGGCTGACCACAGACATTTCAGCTGTGGCGGGGGCAGGGAATATGTCCTTCCCCCTGTAAAATCCAGCCGCATATAAAGGAAGAATCTTCTTTCCTTGGAAATGGTATAGTGAAGATTCATTAATCTGTGATGAGAGAATTGTCCTATGATAAAAGGCTGAGTAATTTAGACCTGTACTCTGGGATTTTTTAAGAATTTGTGTTTATTTCAATGAAACATACAAGAATCTGAGGTGGCTTGACAGGGTAGACATTGGGAGGTTTCTTGGTGGCATGAAGTGGGGGTTCCATTGGAATTCCTATTGGATCCTGCTGCCAGCAAGTGGTGACTGAGAAAAATGCTGAGGTGAGGCCAAGGAAACATGTATCCACTGGCTGTGGAACCTAGAACAAGGTCTCAGGATAAAAATTGATCATTTAGAATGGCAATTTCTTCACTCAGAGAGTTGAAAATTTTAGAAATTTTATACATTGGTGCTCCATCATTGAGGATACTCTAGGCTCAGATTGTAGGAAATCAAGGCAAAAAGTGGAGAAGGGCTGTTGGGGCAAAAGATCATCCAATATTATATTAATGGTGGAACAGGCTTGAGGAGCTATAGAGTCTAAGTCTGCTGCTATTTCTTATGTTTACAAAATTAAAGGCAATATATAAATACAAGTTATTTTGTTATTGTGGCATAGAATTATTCAGTAATGCCTGCATGTTTTCAAAGCCAAGAAAGTTCAAACTCAACCAGAAGACAATTTTACAATCTGATGATTGCAACTTGCAAGAATATTCCTCGTGGGAAAAATACATTCCCTCTGGTCAAATGTTAAGCTGCATACAAATACCAGAAATAAATCACATCTCATCAGTAGCTATTTCCATTTTATAATACTTCAAAATCACATCTTGTCATTGTATTTCATACTCTGCGTGACATCACCCAATCAGTGCTGTATTTTAGTCAAGCACATGTCATAATTCTTCCCTGAGTGAAGAAATATCCCCTCACTGCAGTCCCAAATGATCAATCTCTTATCCTGAAACTGAGCATCCTTTTCCAGGTTCCACAGCCAGTGGACACAATGGGCGAGATTCCCTGGTCTCCCTCAGCATTTTCTCAGTGGCACACAGTTCGCTGGCACTGTTTTGACCAGGCAGACTGATGCTTGGTCTTCTCAGGCCTTCTTGCTACCAGTCGTTAGTACAAAAACATGAATTAACAACATCAAGATATCTGGAGCTATTTCAAGACAATGAAACTGGAATTCCTTCCACTGTTCCTGCCCACTGTTTTTTTCAGTGCTAACATGTTTTGCACCATGAACTTTGACACTTCACCTCAGTTTATCAGTGAAAACACAGTCTGAATGGCCTGAACTAGAGTAGGTTTCTAATCTATTGTAATTCTCTCCAGCCCAATTTTCTCTGAGGTCACTCTGCTCCTTTAATTCTGGCTTCTTGCTCACCTCCAATATTCCTTGCCACATCATTGGCATAATTTCAAATGCCCAGTTTCTGTGCCTGAATTATCTCCCCATCCCTCTACCTCTCTCTCTCTCTTATGTTGCCATATTCCTTAAGATACAGATTTTTTAACATCTACCTCTTTGATTAGGCTTTGGGTCACCTATTCTACCAATTTCTTACATGGCTCAGTGTCAGATTTTATTGCATAATACTCCTGTGACATGCCTTGTGACATTTTACTGTCACAAGGTGCTAAATAAATTCACACTGTTGTTGTTATTGATGCTTCTGGTTTACTTTGTCAAAACACATGAAATTGAAATGTTTGATTATTTTTCAAAATAAATCATCCAGAGGAAGGAGACTTAAGAGTTGGTACTAGTGAGTTTTTTAGAATGAATGAGATATCCGCTTTTTAAATTTTATAATTCACATTGGGGAGCTGCAGAAAAAAGAAGCAATAAGATTACAAGATTGTTGCTGATAAACAGGATCATTAAATCTTATGAAAACCTATGACTGTATTTAGCTGCTTTTAACTGATTCCAGGATTTTGGCTTCTGCTGGTCTCCTAAAGTCCATTTCTCATATTAAAGAATGGAAGGCATGTATTTATATAGTAGTTTGCATGATTGTGAATGTCTTAAAAGTGCTTTGCATCCTATGACGGACATTCTGGTATGTAATCACTGTTTTACTAATACTACCCTTGAAATCAAAGCAGCATTGACTAAATATGACATCAGGAATGTTGATCATGTTTTGTTTAATTTTATCCGTCCTTGCTTTCTTTTTCACCAATATAAACCTGCACCCTTAATTCCACTTCTAATTCTTCAATTTAAAGTAATGTTTTAGATTACCTTGTACCATTCCCTATCTGAAATGCCTCTAGATCCATCCCACTTATCCGCTTTCAATCACATTTCTCCTTTGTTTTTTCATATCTTAGTTGTCTGATGCTGGGGATTAGTATTGTGGCTGTTTGCAAAATCTCCAGCATTTGAATGTCTCCATTATGCCTTCACGATTCGAATCAGATAGGAATATACCAACTTGCCCTTATTATGCCACAACTCCATTTACTTGTCTTTGGTTTATTTTGCTGATCCCTTAACTGACACACATCTATGGAACTCTGTCTTGGAAATTTTGCTTGAATCAGTGCCAACAGTATATGGAGGACTTCATATACTGGGGACTAAGGTAATTCAGAAAAGGGTTAAAAGGAAAATTAGAGAGTCAGAGAGGAACCCACAAATTAGCATTCTGTAGGTACTACATAGCATTAAAAATGTTTTGATTATATAAAGATAAAAGAACAGATGATAACCCAAAAAGATGATAATGACCCAAAACCAAAATAAAACATAAAATAGTTCTGATGGAAGGTCATTGACGTATTAATCTGTTTCTTTTCATAAATGTTGCCTGAATTACCGAGTATCTCTTGTATTTTCTATTCATATTTCATATTTCCACTATTTGTAGTGTTTTGCATTTGTGATAAATGGTTAATATTCTGAATGATTGCTTCATCTTGTTATTCCAAGGGTTCCATATTTACATTAGACTTTAAGAAAAAATACATTTTCTGATTTTATCCTGAAAGGCCAAGCTATAAATTTGCCACCTTGTGGATTCCTCCATCCAAAGAAATAGTTTCTCTGCCTCAGGTCTTCTGTCGATGATGTTCAGCCACAATACAGCAATAATTGGCAAGGCAAATAAAATGCAAGTTGGAGGAGGTCATGCTTAAAAACCTATCAGAGGTTAGGTTGCTTAAAAATGTCTTTATAATCCTTTGAGTTTTAGAGATTGAGCCAGCCATCTAACTGAGGGGTTTAAATTGATAGCAAATGAGTCTATGACGCAGAGAAGTCAAACAGAGCCAACAGATAGCACTTCCAAAATGCAGCATTCCCTTAGCGCGACACTGATATATCAACATAGATCAGGCACTGAGATGGGACTTGAATCTACAACTTTCTGAATTAGAAGTAATTGAGATTGATTAGACCCCAACACACATCTTCTTTTGTGCTGCGTATGACTGAATGGAGAGTTTTTCACCTGATTCCCATTGACTTCAATTTTACGACAGCTCCTTCATGTCATACTTAGTCAATGCTGTTTTGATTTCATGCATAGTAACAGCTGAGGAAGGTCTGTAACCAGCAGGAGGTTTTGTCGCCCATGTTTTACCTGATGTCATGAGATTTGATGAAGTCAGTGTTGAAATCCAGGTCTATTTTGTTTATTATTTGACAGTGAATATTATGTCAGTTTGGTCCAAGACTAACAAGACACATTAGTGTTCATTGATATAATACCATCACTTCACAGATTTCATTCCTTACCTCTTTTGGAATCATAAGAGAAACATATTTTTGATATTTGACAGTTTCAAGCTCTTTTAGCCTTTCTAGAATATGTGCAATATCTGTGAATACTTGGTTTCTTACCAATTATGGAATGAACATTGGGTTCTCAAGAATAACAAGATGAAGCAATCATTCAGAATATTAACCATTTATCACAAATGCAAAACACTACAAATAGTGGAAATATGAAATATGAATAGAAAATACAAGAGATACTCGGTAATTCAGGCAACATTTATGAAAAGAAACAGATTAATACGTCAATGACCTTCCATCAGAACTATTTTATGTTTTATTTTGGTTTTGGGTCATTATCATCTTTTTGGGTTATCATCTGTTCTTTTATCTTTATATAATCAAAACATTTTTAATGCTATGTAGTACCTACAGAATGCTAATTTGTGGGTTCCTCTCTGACTCTCTAATTTTCCTTTTAACCCTTTTCTGAATTACCTTAGTCCCCAACATCTTAATTCTCTTCACCCTGATCTCCACTGAATTTTTAAAGATTCTCTCTGCCTTATTTCACTTCTAATTGTCTTGAAATACAATTAGAGGTAGGTCTTTATGAAAGATGTCATGCTTCATCTTGCAGATTGATCCAAATGCCTTTGAAAATTTCTGAATCATTTTCCATTACAATATTGTTAAACAACTTCTCTACCCCCAGTCTACTCGGTTAAACTCTTCTCTCATTCAGCATGAAGCCATAGAATCCATACAGCACAGAAGGAGACCATTCAACCAGCGAGTCTGCATTGATTCTTATAGAGCATCTTGTCCACCCATCATCACCATTCCTTTCCACCCTATCTCTGCAATCCCACATATTTACCATGGCTAATCCATTTAATTAACTTTAAGTTTCCATTTTTAAAATTATGGGCCTGATTCTTCCATTGCAACCCACAACTTTTCTGGTGGTCGGGTCAGGAGATGCTTGTATTGGCCACTTTGCGCTTTCCCTGCGAGTATTTACAATCTGCACATATCTCCCAACCGGAAGAAAATAGCAATGCCAGCAATGCGCAGAAGTCCGGTGTGAGGTGAGTAATTTGAACATTAAATGTAATTTTAATGTGATTATCCGTTCCATGCCAGCCCTGATAGCATCTCCCACCCCGTTAGGAGATCTTCATTCCGGTGGGATTTAGAGTAGCTCCCCATGCTCGGGGGACTAGCAGGAAACCCCACCCATGTGAAGGGGCCTGCAGTCAGGGGATCAGACAGCAGGGAGGTGATGCTGTCTGGGCATGGGCGCCCTGACAGTGCCAGCCTGTGCCCCTGGTACGGCGCAAAGTCCTCATGCCCAAGGGGTAAAGTGCTCATGCCGACGGGCACCTTGGCACTGCCCACCAGGCATCAAGCATTACCAAGGGACAGGGCCTATTGTAGATGGGGCTGAGGGACAATTGATAGTGGTGGGGGAATCGGTCTGGGCTACAGCGAGGCGGGCTCGGGGGAGAGGAAGGAGAGGGGGTGGGGCCTGCCTCCCTGGGGAGAGGAGGTCCAACTTTGGGTGGGAGGGTTCAGCGGGCAGGGGGATTCTGCCAGGGTAAGGGGCATGGGCAGATTGCCACTGCTGGGGGAGGGGTTGGGCTGGATATCAGAGTGCTCTAGGGTGGTGGGAGGAGGATCAGGCTAGCCTGTTGTGGGGACCGTGATTGGGCCATTGTGGGCGCTGGAAGGTCAGCGATTGAGTTGGCCAGAAAAGGGGGAGACTGACATGCGCAGAGTTCCAGTGCCAGTAGGCTCCATCCCAATGGACCTCTGCAATGCACAGAGTAGGGAGATTCAAGTAAGAAGCTGCACTGAAAAAACAGTTACAACCCAGAACAGCTTTCCCACCAATTCAGAACTTTATATATCTGATTCAGTATGGATGAATCCCAGGGCATGTCAATACCATCATTTTCCCTGCTTTCCTCCACATAACCCCACCCAGTATTCTACTGTAACCATTCGCATGTTATTTGGACCAGTCTTTTGTTTCTTTACTTGACCCATTATCAATCCTTTCATGCACCATCATTCATTCTGTCATTTAATCACTACCATCTACCCTATCACAGACCTAACCCCCAGTACATTTCCCATCCCTATGCATGTTTCCTTGTACAGCAAGTATTTGTTAAAAGTATTTTCTAACATCTCTCAGTTCTGAATTACTAACTCTGTTTCTTTCTCCATAGATGTTGCCTGACCTGCTGAATATTTCCAGAAATTTTCATTTTAATGTCATAATTTTATGGCCGCTATCACTCAAAAGGTACCACAGCTTATATTCTTTGGATGATAGCTGGTCAATGGTCATTACTGAGTCAGGATGTGTACTACATCTTATGGATTCACTGGTATTTTTGGTTATAAAAGTTATATTGGGTAATTTTCCCAAGTCATCCCAATCTCTCATCAGTTACTTCATCAGAACTCCGAACAAAATGGATTGGTTTTTGGCCATTTAAACTGCTTCTCCAGGGATTCCACTGATCTCCATTGGGAAAGTCTTTTCACAATTTCAGATTCCTATCAAGTTGGACTCAAAGCCACACAGTGATTCCTGTTCAGTTTATCAAAGTTCCCATCAAAATAAACTTGTTTTTTTCACACAGGTGCTTTGTGCTAAATATTATCTTAGAAGGAAAGAGAAAGTGGCACAAATGGTGAGAGCAGAAGGTAAGCCACATTCTGAAGTGAAAAAGAAAGATCTAGAGGAGTGTTGCTAAATAAATAGAGGGTGAAACTGCAGTGGCCCTTGAAGAGAGCACCCCCCTGTGCGTTTATGCCATTATTAAACAAAAAATCCTCTCTTGTGTGTGGCACACCATGTCCTATACTCATTTAAATATTTATGTTCTTAAAGCTCCATATATTTTCTTTTTGCACAAATTTCAGAAAATGCCTGAGGCAAATGACAACTATCAAAATCAATTCATCATCCTTTACTGAAACATTGGTGAAGGAAAATACAATTAATTTTTAAAAATATGTTGCATATATAATATCACACAATTGCTCAGTAATGAATTTTAGATACCGCTCCCACCCAATAATTCTAGATTACTGATGTCACAAGTCCTTCATAGCCAATGTATCAATGCATCATGGGCACGTTATTAGGTTTCAATTGTTGCAGCAAAAAAGTAAGCTCAATATATAACTAGAATAAAAAGCACTTAAAAACATTCAGGAATGACTTCAACACAATCATCTTGAAGTTTAGATGATTAAAGATCACCCAATATTTGGTTTGTTGCATATCACATTCTTTGAACACCTGGATTAAACTGTAACTCTTTTAATTATTTATGATTTTCTATATAACAGAACATAGAGACAAATAAACAAGAATATATACTGTCCTCATTGTAACAGGGACCTTGGGAGTCAAGCACATTATAATAATATGAATGTTCCATTGCAAGGCACAGAAGTATCCAAAGATAAGGGATAGCAGCTTCTAACAGTACTCTTATATAAGTTTAAACCCTTGTAATGACAGATTCAGGGGAAAAGAATCCTATAATTGCTATGGTGCATGATAGACCTATAATAAGAGTCAAGCAGCAACGGTCATACTCTAGCAAGAATCAAGACAGACCCAAGGAAAAATTATGATAGGAAACTATTAAACAAATGTTGAAACTCTTCAAGGAAGAGAGAGCATCTTGCAATCTGTAGAAAAGAGACCGATGGGATATAATTTATATTCCACTAATCAGCTAACAAGATGACCCATAAGTAACAATGTGCCATAAGTTATGATCGGCAGCACAAATTGAATACAAATTGTGGGTTTTTGTGACATATTTTATTTCTATTGCACATTGACAAATAACCACCAAGTGGAATTGAAAAAATGATGAAAAGACTGCTGAATAGAGATGAGTTAACCATAGACCCCATTTCCAGAAAGAAAGCATTTCAAAGTAATTGCAGATTAGAGAATCAGCATTGCAGCGCTATAATACTATCTCCAAAATACATTCCCTCTGGCTTTTTATCAGGAGTACAGGATTAGTGATTTTATACTACTTTATTTTTTGGTTCTAGCCAGAACTAGATGAATGACAATGGATCATTTGTTGTGAAGTGTAGGTTTAGATTTACAATAGATAATATTATGTAACATTTACAGCATGGAACAAGGCTATTCAACCCAACAGGTTGATGCAAGTGTTTTTATGCTCTATGTGAGTCTATTTCCAGCCTAATTCATCTCACCCTATCAACATCCATATGTATCTTTGTTGCTGCCTTGGGTTCTTATGTAGCTTCAATTTGTTTACTTCAATGACTTCATGTGGTAATACATTTCACATTCTAATTGCTTTCTAAATGCATACATTTCTTCTGAATTTCTTTTTTGTATTTATTTATGACTATCATATTTATAGCCCTTAGTTTTAGACTCATTCATGAGTGGAAAAAACAGGAGGGATTTTCCTGGCACACCAGTTCTTATTACAAGTTGTGATGGCCCAGAGAATTGTGAGTCACTGGAAAAGCTGCCTTTGCATTGAATGCCAAACCCATTGCGACAGGCTGCAGGGCCAGCTCTGATCAGGTTCCTGCCTGATGCATATTCCAGACCACAGATTTGAACATGATTAATTAATATCATTCCGAGTCAAATGGCCCTCGCTGTTCACTTGCCTTCCCTCCGGGATCTGCACTGGGCAGGCTTTCATACAGGGCCTCACAAGTGAGCAGCTAGTGTATTGGACCCCTCGGCAATATAAGGCATCCTCACCCCCACCTCTCCACTGCATTCCTCCCATCCATCACCCCCTCCATCCCCAACATCACACAGGCATGGTTTTAACTCATTGCAGCACTCCATTTTGCAATAGAGATTTTCCTTTCTCATTGTCAGAAGCTTCAGACGAGAGCAGACCCCTTTGAAGTCCTCTGACAGACAAAAGATATCAATTTCAACTGGGGAGGTGGGTTCCAGTCAGCTGCACACTCAGCCCCAACTTATGCACATAGCTTTGATTTGAAGCTGCTGAGACCTCCCAACAAGCACTCCTCTCCATTGCTCTTGAATTCTTATGTCAGTATCAAGTTCAATGTGCAGTGCCTTCTAAAGGATTCTGCTGTCAAATCAATGGATTTCTATCATCCTCTAGCCATCTATATTTATTTTTATTTTCCTGCGTGTTGGTGAGGTCAGGGATGTCTATGATAAACCACAGAGCCTGTCCATCAGATAGATTTTTGATCTTGATTTGATTTCATTTATTATTGTCACATGTATTAACACTCAGTGAAAAGTATCGTTTCTTGTGTACTGTACAGGCAAAACATACCATTCACAGCTAAGGAAATGAAAGAGTGTGGAATGTAGTGTTACAATCATAGTTAGAGGAGAGAAATAACAACTTTGTGCAAGGTAAGTCCATTCAAAAGTCTGACAGCATCAAAAAGCTGTTCTGAGTCAGTTGGTATGTGACCTCAGGTTTTTATATCTTTTTCCCAAAGGAAAGAGAGAATATTCAGGGTGGATGGGATCCTTAATTATTTTGGCTGCTTTGCCAAGGCAGTGGCAAGTGTAGATACAGTCAATGGATGGGAGACTGTTTATGTGATGGATTGAGCTACATTCAAGACCTTTTGTAGTTTCTTGCAGTCTTGGACAGAGCAGGAGCCATACCAAGCTGTGGTACAACCAGAAAGAATGCTTTCTATGGTGCATCTATAAAAATTGGTGAGAGTCATAGCTGACATGTCAAATTTCCTTAATCTTCTGAGAAAGTAGAGACGTTGGTGGGCTTCCTAACTATAGTGTCAGCATGGGGGGGGGGGAAGTCAAGGTAAATCGTTGGTGATCTGAATATCTAAAAACTTGATGGCAAGGTAATCAATGAGACATTAATAGGGTTGGGACTCAGTGTCATTTACAACTCCTTGGAGGTTAGTCAGTGACCAGTACCCATAACGTGAGTCACAAGCCAGTGATGACGCATGATCTGTGGACACAAGGACACAGCCCCATTCTTCCACAAGCTCTCACCCTATCCCACAACATAGAAGCAGATGAATACATCCTGTCTCCCCACACCCCCATCCTCCACATTTCGCCACCCCAGTCCCCTGGAGGTTCGTGCTGAGCAGTATTCACCTCTTAGCTCTCCTTTGCTATAACTGCGCCTGAGCCATGCTTTTAAAGACCTCCACTAATTGGGCCAGTTTGACGTCAAGCCAGAGAGATGGGAAGCACCTGGTGAGGGCACAATTGCATGCCAAGCTCAGTAATGATACTGAAATTCAGTCACTCTCATGCTAATAAGCTTCACGGATGCTTTCAGTATGATGCAGTTTGCACCACTCGAAACAGGCTGGGAAATCACAAACTGTTTTTTTTGTTCTTTGTTTGGCACAATGCATAAATCGGATATTTTCCCAGCTCACTGCCATTTGCATTAGGTAGGCTGAGGTGGTAAAATTCTGCCCAGAATCTAATTCTGATTGACAGCCTTTGGTTTCACTTCCTCTTTTGCAAACTACTTCAAAGAGGGAAAAAAACATATTTCCTCCGATGTACCATATTCATTTGGCAAAACCAGACTTCGTCAGGTTTGAAAATGTATGAGGAAAATGGAAAGCTTGTCAAGGACTCCAGAACATTCTAAAAAGCAAGTGTAAAATGTTTATGCACTCTCAAATGTCGCCAATAGATGCTGTACTGTAATGTAGATATGTTTTTAATTCAATAATTTATTGTAGGGATCTTTCTGTTAAAGTTAACCCTTATGTTGACCAACTTTATATATTGTTCATGCATGTTGCATTGCTTTTCCAATGGAAAAAGCATCATAATGCAGCGAAAAATGTTATAAAATGTCCTATCAGTCTGTGCTGTCATCAAATTTACTATGATTTAAATGGGTCTGGTCGTGTAATAAACTGGTTTTAACACTTGGAAAAATGTATACACTTGAAAAAAATCTAACCTTCTGCCGTGTCACATTAATCGACAGGTCTCTCTGCTTTGAAACTGAAATAAAATAAAATTATAAAATCCTGTGCTACCAGATGAACATGGTGTATGGGAGGAAATCTGATTCTTGTCCTACATTTGAAATGGGGAATCCAACCTCAGTGGGTTCTGAGCATTTCCAACCTTCAAACATACCAGAGGAAAATGGTGCAGGGTCAGGAGAACAGTGGAAAAAAAATAGAGTCATGGTCATTTCTGAAACGCTACCACACCCAGATGTAAATATCACAGTTTACTTACGAGAACTAAATTACCTTTCAAGTCCAGTGAACAAAACATTTAAAGTACAGATATTCCTGGAATAACATATTTTCCCTTTGAGGTGGTTTCTGGTTTATTGCAACAAGCAAATAGTATTGAAAGTATTACAAGGTTTTTTCAAATGGCAGAATGCACAATTATATTTTTTCTCGGGGCTTTTATTATATGGTGAACATTTTTTTATTCCCCAAAGTATATTCCATTGATATTGCGTGAAATCTGAGGAATGTACATTGCAGATATTGGATGAGTGGCTATGGAAAATGCATAGGGTGAAGAGGCGACATGGGGTGATATGGGTGATCTGAAGCACATGGAGGTTACATGGGGGCATAACGGTGGCATGGGAAATCAGAGCGTGCATGGTTTGGCATGAGATGGAAGGTGAAGTGAGGAAGTTGAGGAATAAGGTTTGGGGGGCATTTAAACACTGTTGGAAGCTGAGATACTGTCCTGGGGAATTGCAGAAGGCCTTTTAACCAGTCTGCCACCAAACTGATATTCCTCAAGAATTCCAGCATAGTTTGCAAACTGCACTGTGAGCCCAATCCCAGTGTGAAAGAAAATAAATGACATGTGAAGTCACATGTAGGTTGGGCATGCAGTTTGTGAGCATTAAAAATGTACATGACAGTTTTCTAAGCCAGAGGGAGGTTCCATGATCTCTATTCAACATGAAATGAAAGAGCAACACCTCTACAATTAATGAACATATCTATTGATGTTAATACTAACCTCCAAAGCCATTTGACTCAGTAACTTCTCTAGTACATTTTTTCAGGATGTAATAAGCATTTAATAATGAAACAACAAATTAGAAATTAACCCAAACCAAGCTGTGATGATTAACTGTCCTAATCAACTATATTCTCATCCCTTATAACAGGTAAGGAGAAAAAGATAAAAAGTTAAAACTTAACACTTATGCTCAACCCCACTGGAGTGAAGGGGGGACATGGAGGCCCCTCAGGAGATTGGGGGGGGGGGGTAGTAAGCCTGTCCCTCCACACTGCGCAAGGGGCAAAGTGGAAAAGCCCAGGGGGCACGTTGGCACTGGAGGGTGGGGCCTCTGTGGGAAAGATTGGTGGGGATGAGAGGAGGTCCTGCTGCCTCTCTGCACTTGGCAATGACAGAGGGAGGAGGGCCAGCGATTGGGGCCAGAACTTTAGGGAGGAAGTTCGAGGCAGCCTTGGGAGTGGGGAGAGGCGTGGTTAGGACTCCAGCAACCAGGGGTTGGCAGGATTGGAGGGACAGTGTTGCAGGTCACAGGGCTAGCCAGTTATCAAGCAGGCCAGTGAACAGAGGGCTGGCAGTATGGGGCTATTGTGCGTGTGCCGATATCTATCCTGGAGCAGACTGGCACATGCACAATGGCCTACTCAGCACTATGCTGCAGGTGTCTCCACCAGTAACAGGCCCAACCCCTGATTTCTATTGTGATTCATGCTAGGGCTGTCTGTGACGCACAGAGTATGAAGATTCTTTTGAAAGCCCCACTGGGAAAAGAAGTTTTATGCAATTTGACACTTAGAATTTTTTTGGGAGAATCCCATGCAAAGCATCCAAATGTGACCAGCGTGCAAATATGTCATTTTGTCCCACCAATCAATGCCCATCATTATATTTCACACAAGCCTCCCCCAACTGTTCTCACTTCATTTCACTCGATCAATATGACGTCTTTCTTTTCTCCCTCATGTGTTCGTCCAGTTTCCCCTCAAATGGCTCAGTGATATTTATCTCAATCATTCTATGTAGAAATGAGTTCCGCATTCTTCCCACTTCACACAGCAGGGAATTCACGGCTATTAGAATTGTATTATTTCATGTGTGAGCAGTTTTAGACTCTGGAATTATCTGAAATTTATCTTAAGTCTGGAAACTGGCAACAGCACTATTCAAGAAATGAATTCTGCAGGCAAGGAAGGTGTGGGTCAGGGTTTTGGCAGCCGTGGGGAGAGAAAGGCAAAAACATGTCAACATTTCCCGAGCTGTATTGATTTAAATCCTGCCCGACAGATTGCCTCCATCATAATATAAATATAATTTCCCATCAATACCCAATTCCCACTTCTCTCTCATGGTGATGTTGATGCTGGCAGTCAAACTATTAAACTGTGCCATTAAACTTAAACTTCAAACGTAGAGTATGCAAGATTTTAAAATTCAGAGTTGGTGATAAAACTACATTCATTGTTTCAATTTTAGTGAAAGCAATGATATTTGACAAAAGATAAAACAGTAGTATCCTACATTTCAATATGACACTCACCTACACAGGGGAGGGAATATCCAAGTTCCGGGTCATGGATAAATTGTCTGTCATTCAGGCGTGTCACACAGTATAAATGGAAGCAATCCAAGCATATGATGTGTTGATCCACACAAGGAAATACCAATACTGGATCACTAAAAGAGCAGGAGAAGAAATTAAACAAAATCATATGATGTTCTTCTGTTTAAAATGCCCAATGTTATGGGAGAGCTGAGTGAGTTTAAAAGAATCTCTCAGCCGCCACTAAATTGAAATAGTTCATTAATGAGCCTAATTACCTTCCTGCCACAAGTGAATGGAATGCTCCATTGGGTCCTTCTTAGGAATACATTTCCAGATGTTGGAAAATTTGACTTGGAAACTCCTGTTTGATTCACCTAGACCTGCTCTTACGATTCCCATTCTGGCAAGCTGTACTAAATCTGCTAGTGACACAACGGGGAGAACTTTTCTGAACCACCTGCCACGGGAATTGTAGCCGGGAAACATCAAGAGTACAGTGCTATAATCCTGGATTCAGGGCAGGTAGTGTTTTAATAACCCAGCCAAATCAGAAAAGGTGAACATAGTTGCACATTCACCTATATTCTAATTTGCACATCAACCAGATCCTCCCGCTCTACCTTGTCAAACCTAGTCCATCACATTACTCATAAGGCCCATTTATCTTATATGCATACTCATCTTTTTCCTTCTATGAAGTTTTTCTCACCCCCCTCCCCTCTACTGATCCACCACTATCATTCAACCTCAGAATCATACAATTTATCTCTCCCTCGTGATCGTCCTGACCAAATGCTCACCATTTACTTGTGGAATGTTATGATATTATAGTCATTCTGGGCTGTTTTTCTTTGGATGTAGGTGAAATGTGTACAAACACAAATGAGACGGAGAGAAATGGAGGTGGCTTGTTACACATTTGCCAACTCACGATTACGGAGGATGAGAAACTCGAGATAGGTGGAGTTTTGGCTTCTCTGGGCATCAGGGATGAAGAAAAGGAAATCCTCCAGCTATCTAGTGACATAATTAAATAGTAGGATGCCACATTATGTGACTTGATTTCAAAAGTTAATTCAATAATGATCATTTTTATTATAATAAATTACAACATTATTACTTTATCCCCAGTACTAATTTGTCTTTTATCTATGATAGAGCCTTCATTCATGCAATAGAAGTAGATATATGTTGCAATAGCAGAAAATATTAGAAAAAATATAACAAATCTGACAGCATCTGTGGAGAGAGAATAGAGACATTGATTCAGGTCAGGGTGTCCTCATTCGAATCATTGGCTCTATTCTCTTTATACAGACGCTGCCAGACCTGCTGAGTTTTTCCAGTATTTTATGTTTTTCTTTCAGATTCCAACATCTGCAGTGTTTTGCCTTTATTTAGGTATATGTTGTGCCAACAATTACTCAGAAGAGCTGAGTTCTTGTGAAGATACGTTATCGCATGACTCATGTACATTGTGCACCAGCTCAGATACGTGCACTTCACTAGGGCCAAATAAACAGATAAAAGGGCTTTTGTCCTGTGATTCACACTTCACAAGTGAGCAAGAGTAATTGGTCAATAGTCCATATTTCCTATCTCTGCTCAGCTGGATAGAGGCATAGTACCCAAGAGGCTGTCTTTAAAAAAGAAAATCATTGAACTGCAGTAGACAATGACTGGCTTTCCAAACGCACTGACCACAATTGGCAACAAAACGAAAGAGTCCATCTCAAGCATGCATTTTTTCTGGTTTTAAAACACCTTCACCCCTCACTGCTCAAACACAAATTCACGCAAAAACTTACACACAAACCTGCAAGCTCCTCAGTTACAATGCAGATCAATGTTTAGAACTGCAATGCAAGGATGGAGTTAACTGAGGTTTTAACAGTATGATAGCTGATTTTGTTTACTTAATGGACCCACTTGGGAGTGAAACACTTTGGTGAATGTAAAAAGGAGTGATTGTGGCTGACAAGCATTATTAATGTGAAGAAATGTGGCCCAAGGCTGATCGTGGTGCATAGCAGATGTTTAGCGTAAGCATGAACAGAACTGCAAATTAAACGTACATTAAGAGAAAAGCCTCTAAATGTGGGCGGAAACCCTTGATTTCCTTTTCTGCTTGCAGCACATATATGTTTTCCTTTATCTGCAATGACAATGTTCTGCAAGATTAAACAAAGAAATTCCAGGATTTCTCCAACATTGTATTTTTATCCATTGACAGTGAAGGTGCATGACAAAAGATACTAAAATTTTCACATTAGAATTTTCACCTCCAGAATCATACTTAGAAAAACCTTGATTGAAACATCTGCCTAAAAATAGCCTTTAATTGGCCTGAGAATTTCACAGCAGTTACACTTTGGAGCTCCAAAGGGTTACTGAACTTTGGTAGCCAATAATATATAAGTTATAGAATATCAAAATGTAATTGTCCTTATTAAAATAGCATAATAACCAACTCACTATAAACAGTGCCATAGGTAAATTTCAATTGGTATGAATCAAGCAGTTCTTAAACAAACGTTAAGTACAGGTGTAAAATTAATTAGAACATAGAACATAGAACATTACAGCACAGAACAGGCCCTTCGGCCTTCGATGTTGCGCCGACCATATAAAAAGCAATGACCCTCCAAACTAAACCATTCCCTTCTCTTCCATATACTTATCAACTAACCTCTTAAACGCCACCAAACTTGGCGCATCTACAACTGCTGCAGGCAGGGCATTCCACTCCCGAACCACCCTTTGGGTAAAGAACCTACCTCTGATATCCGTCCTATAACTATCACCCCTTAATTTAAAGCTGTGTCCCCTCGTGCTAGCTTTCTCCATCCTAGGAAAAAGGCTATCACTGTCCACCCTATCTAAACCTCTAATCATCTTATATGTTTCGATAAGGTCCCCTCTTAGCCGCCTCCTTTCTAACGAAAACAACCTCAAATCCCTCAGTCTCTCTTCATAAGACCTGCCCTCCATACCAGGCAACATCCTGGTAAACCTCCTCTGTACCCTCTCCAATGCCTCCACACGAGAAAACCATTAAGCACAAAATTCACGTGGGGATCTTTCACCAGTGGAAGACCCATGTGAACAGATGGAGAAGGCATCTCAAAATACAGGGATAGGGTCTTAGCATAAGTAGCCTTTGCATCACTCTAGTAAGAGCTTGCCACATTGGCACAGTGGTTAGAACTGCTGCCTCACAGTGCGAGTGACTCAGGTTCAATTCCTGGCTTGGGGAGTCTGCATGTTCTCCCTGTATCTGCATGGGTTTCCTCTAGACGCTTCAGTTTCCTCCCACAATCCGAAAGATCTGCTGGTTAGGTACATTGGCTATGCTAAATTCTCCCTCAGAGTACCTGAGCAGGTGCCAGAGTGTGGCAATTAAAGGATTTTCACATTAAATTAATTGCAATGTTAATGTAAGCCTACTTGTGACACCAATAAATAAACTTTCAAACTTTAAACATCCTAATAGACTGTCCAGAGCACTAGAGCAGTATGGTACTGATCTGAAGATAGTGGAGAGGCCCAGGAAATGTTCAATGGGAATAAAGTTAAAGATTCCACAGCTCCAGTTAGAGCCAGGAGGGCCAATGCTGAGATTCATTGACTTTTCACTATTTTCCTATTAATTAACTATGTAATAGGTTAGGGGGATTAGCTGTGGTAAATATGTGGAGTTACAGGGACAGAACTTGGGGTAAGATGCTCTGTTGGAGAGTCAAGGCAGACCTGATGGGTCAAAAGGCCTCCTCTTGCATTGTAGGATTCTATGAATGAGTTGGAGAAAATTGTTGTATGCATGTACCAAGTTCCCAGCAAGCATCTTGTACTTATGTTATCTGTTTAACAGTGCATTGCAACACTTCTTCCTTATGTTCAAATTGCTCAATGATCTCTAACTATCTCTGTAATTTCAGCTAGCCCTATAATACTGCAAGGACTCTGCATTCCTATAATTCTGTCTGAGCCTCCAGCTACTGACACCCAAAATGTTTGAATTCCTTCCCTAAACCTCTGTACCTCTCTGATTCTCTCTTTTTCAGTAACTACGGGCCAGTTATTTTAACTTTGGTGGTAGGGAAATTTCTAGAAACAATAATCTGAGACAAAATTAATAGTTGCATGGACAAATGTGGGTTAATTAAGGAAAGCTAGCAGGAATCTCTTAAGAACAAATTATGTTGAGCAAACTTGCTGAAGTTTTTTGAAGAGGCAACAGAGAGAATTGATGAGTGCAATGTCACTAATGAGGTTTACATGGACTTCCAAAAGACATTTAATTCAGTGCGAGTAGAGGCTGTGCAATTATTGGAAACCAGGACATCTGGTATCCAGTGTCTTTGAGCAAATCACCAAGCTTTCCTTGGCAGCACTTTCCAAATGCATGACCTCTACTTTCTACAAGACCAAGGACAGCAGAACCCTCAAGTTGCCCTTCAACTGCACACTGGAATTATAATTCAAGCCTGACTTAGAATTATGTTGTAGTTCTTTCACTGCTGATAGATCAAAATCTTTGAATAACGTCTGAGTAGCGCAATGGGTGTAGCAATGCCATGGCAGGAACTTTCCTGTCCTGATCGCCATGAAAATCGTAGTGCATAGACCACGGACTATGCAAAGGTCTGTTGACTTTGGGCGAGGTTTTCTGGTCTTGGGGTGAGCATGGCCAGAAAATCCTATCCCATATATACTGCAGCAGTTCAAGAAGGCAGCTCAACTCCATCTTCTCAAGATTAATTAGAGATGGGTAACAAACACTTGCTGCCATGCTCATATTGTGAATTAAAGAAAACAAATCATTCACTTTGCTCACAGGCTGAAACAGATATGGGAAGAGTAGGAAGAAAATGCGCTGAAAGATTATTAAATAATTATAAGGCTTTCACTATTTGTGGTGACCTTCACTAAGAAATGTGCAATGTTCTACCAATTAAAGTCAATGAAAATTGAGCTCTGAATTTCTATTTAGAATAAGCATTCATGAAACAAAGGAAGCAGAGAACTATTGGTCAATTCAGTTGGCATAGTTTGGATTGTCTGTTTGTATTTTCTGAGTACTTCACGAGGAACTGAAAAGGAATTTGATGGAATTGGATATAGGAAGTAATCTCTACGCATCTCTACAACATGATCTGGCAAATGATGAATGGAAATTAGCTAATATGACTTGAAAATCCAGATGCATTCAAGCTGTTTGACTATATAGCTTATTTAGAAAAGCCAGACTAAGACTAAATATAAAGTAACGAATATAAAACCTAGTTGTCTTCAATTGAGAAATATTTTAAAACAGGAAATCTAAAGATGAAATTAATATGCTTTATAACAGAACTAAATCAGAGTGTTTGTGGTTAAAATTCAGAGGAGTGAAATATGAATAAACAAAATGCCTAAATGCTAATATTTCAAAATCCTACAAGCTGTTTGAATAAAACATTTTATACTACATCTGTAAGTAAACTTATGATTTTTAAGAGGAGAGGAATTAAAAGAATAAAAGATTGTTTGTAACCTGGCAGATTGTGGGATATGGGGGCGGGGAGTGGGGTGGGGGGGGAGACTCAAAATCAGGGCAATCGCTTATCCTCTTCGATCTCTCTGCTTTCCTGTGAAATATAATTTTAATTTGCTATATTTAATACATGCATTGGAAACCTGCTGGAAGGTAGTGGAATCCTCCTTTGGATATGCAGGTCAGGCTCAAACTATTTAATCTGAGTGAACTGCAATTTGAATCCAAGACCTGTATGTGGTTGCCATTCTGGCTTTCCCACTGGGCCAATTGTACAGCAGGTTGATTCAGCACCGTACGAGGCTCAAAGACGTAAATAATTTGAATTGGTTTTTTGTTTCTTTCTGGATCAGGAGGAGATTATGTGATCTGAACCATTGTCCTGAAATTTGATGCATGGTGCTGGTTATTAATTGATTTAATCTTGACAATGAAATGATGAAATACTGCTGCCAAATGAATGCTAACAATTACTGAATCATATTATTAGTTGCATTGAATTAAAGAAATCCCACGTGTGAAGTAACAGTCCTTAAGAAATCGATCAGGGGAAATCCACTAATGGCAATGAAACCCAATGCTTTCTGTTCCTGAAGGCATCAGTGACCTGTGAGAACCAGAGTTGTCAGAAACAAGATGCCACAAACTTTTGCAGCTGATCCTTCAAAGGAGCGAGAGGTGAAGAAGTTCAAGGTTATAGTAACTTTGATGACCGCTGGCAAAGCATAGTGACCAGGGCTGTGAGATGCAGTATCTTCATTACCAAGAGCACAGATATCTATGACCATCTGCCTGGAGAGAGCTGCCACCTCCTGTGGCACTAAGCTCTTGGGCATCTCCTAGTAGAATCATTTTTGATGGTAGTTGTTATGTTACAGTTGTCCTCAGTTGTCTTTCTGCCTCTTTTGTCTGCCCCATGCATTTTTTTAACTTCCTTCATGGGAAGGTGAGCATTCACTGGCAAGAACAAATTTTGCTACTCACACCTAAGAAAAGGGTAAGCTGCTTCTTGAACTATCACAGTCCATGTGGCATAGTTACACAAAGTGCTTCTAGGAAGGTTTTAGACCTGGTGAATAGTACACTGGTAATGAAGGGTCAATTGAGGCCCTTAATTATTCAATTAATGGATATTCAAGTCCTTCCTCCTACTGGTGCCGGGGTCGAATCCCCAGCAGGCTGAGGCCAGCACTTAGTCACCAGCTGATTCAGTGAAAAATGGCAGGCTAGTGACTGAGTAAGGGAGCACAGTCTCCTTTTCAGATTCTCTGTGCCAATCAGAAGCCTTCCCATGCCAAGAGATATGGTGAATAGAATGGGTATAGGTCCAACGTGACATTATTGTGCTATTGATATATTTGAAGGGCACTGCTTTAAGATTGAGCGTTTTTCTACAATCAGTCAGTTGTCTGGTAGGAACACAGCAGATGCTGGAAAGCAGGATACTGACTTAGCAGAAAGCTTAATGTATTTTTTTTTACCAAAGAAAAGGACTCAGCGGTGGTGAGTGGGGGAGGAGGGGTGGTAGTGATGGGAGGGGCAGGTTCTTGATTAAAGTAGTGGAAAGTGAGCTGGGTATACAGGGTCAGATAGTTATGTGATTTTAGAGATGGGAGGAGCTAGTTTTGTCGCAGATGAAAAGCTGTTTGCTGTTCAGTTGCTGACTGCAACTGATTAAAGGCAGAAGTCTGGAGTCTCTCTTTCTGCAGAAGCTCTCTGAAAGCCCCAGGGCTGTTACCCAAATTAGAGCAAGTATATCTGGATTTGCTAACTATTTTGAAAATGGGTTTAAGTCTATAAAATAAATATTGCTAAATTGGAACTGAACTAGTAATAAGTTAGAAGTTAAGAGTTGTTTCTTTCCATGTTTAAAATTGTTCAAACTACTCCTGAGACAATGCATCCTCTCCTCACCTTTATGCCCAAAATACAAGCAATTGTTGGTGTCTAATCTGACTTCATAATATATCTTGGGATTCAGGTCCAGCACTCTTAACACCAACATTTGCAATCTTTCCTTAGAAGAAGACAATCCTTCCATTTTAGAAATAAGCTGAACCCTTTCTGAACTGCTTTCAATATATCTTTACCCCTTTATATGTAAGGAGACAGAAACTGTGGACATTAATCTAGGTCTGATCTCATCAACGTCCAGTACAGTTTTATACACTGTCCTACTTTTATATATCATCTCCTTCGGTATAATAGCCAACATTATTTTATCCTTTCTAATGACTTCTTGTTCATGCGTGCTAACTTTTTGTGATTCATGGATAGGGGTTTCCAGATCTCTCTGTACCATAGCATTCTGCAGTCTCTTCCCTTTTAAATAATATTCTGCTTTTCCATTCTTCAGTTCAAATGGACAACCTCGCTTGGCCCCCTTTAATGGGTGAGCCTTTGCAGCTCATGTGACTGGGCCAGAACCAATAGAGCCCAACCGTGCAAACCTGGCCAATCGGCAGAGAAGGCGTGCATTCCTGGAGCTGAAAGGCTTCAGTTGGAGTCAGGGCATTGTTAGGTGCAGGCCTGTACAGTTGTGCTATTAAACCCTTACTTATACATAGTACTTCTCAGTCAATAAATCTTTTAGTTTGTTATTTGCCACTTTGAGTTGCCTTGAGTTTCTATACTAGTGACAAAGACAAATTGGATCATCATTGAAAGCCCGTAGTGCAGTTAGAGAGTGAGGATCACTTGAAATTCAAAGGAGAAAATGTTCAGATTTTGTTTTAAAGATGCCAATTTTTGGGAAAATAGAGTCATTTGGCCCCGAAGTTGAGTTTTGAGGAACAGTATATTGACAGATTGTGTTTTTTTTTCAGCGTAAATGAAATAACGGCCACAGAGAAGCAGAAAGTGATATACTCACAGTCTGTGGCCCACAGACTTACAATCTGATGAAGAGTTTGACAGTACCTGAAGCTCCAGACTTAAAAGCCTTTGGCCAGTTGGTAAACTTAGTTAAAGACCACTATAATCTCAACCTTCCGTTATTTCGCAAAGGTACAAATTCCACTCTGTTGCTAGGGAGCCAGAAAAGACGTTCTCTGGCTTTGTGGACAGATTTTGACAGCTGGCTGAGCCATTCATTATAAGGTTGACTTGATTTGATTTGATTTATTATTGTCACATGTGCTGGTATACGATGAAAGATATTGGATGGAATTCTCTCAAAAGAATTCTAAGTAATTCACGCTGTTTCTATCAATGGGAGTTTTGAGAAGAATCTCTCACATTCTGTGCATTGCAGAGGCCACCAGTGTGAATATCATTTAATTGCAGGGGAGGGGCCTATTCCCTCTGAAATCAGAGCGTTGAGTGGACTATTGTACATGCACCAATCTTCAGTGCCAAGATCGACATAGTAGCTCCGCACTGACAGCCTCACCGATTCTTGGCTAGATCAATTGCTGGCCAGTCCTGTGACCTCTGCAGTGTCAGCTTGCCACCCCCACAGCCCATTCGCTGTCCCTGACCATTCCTGGGCCAAGACTGCACCTCCCCACCACCCTGGCCCATCATGATCTTCATTCAAAACTACTAGCATCTTTAGGACAAACTGCCTTTTATACTAATTAGCTGAAACTGAGTATACATTTCACTGCCTATGATAGTAAGGCATTCTAAAACCTATTCCAGTAGTAACCTGCACCCACAGTGCCAACCCACCCTCCTGAGATGCCAACCTCTCCTGCAGGCTGACTCCTCCTCCCCATTTGGGCAGACTGCCAGGGACACCAGTTCCCCATGCCTGACATCCTAGGCAGCCCCAA
The DNA here is from genome assembly GCA_024679065.1 of Sphyrna mokarran. Taxonomy (NCBI): domain Eukaryota; kingdom Metazoa; phylum Chordata; class Chondrichthyes; order Carcharhiniformes; family Carcharhinidae; genus Sphyrna; species Sphyrna mokarran. The sequence goes on along the minus strand of JAGIQG010000012.1, from coordinate 22,977,799 downwards.
TTACCCCATTCACTCTAGCAGGGTCAGGCCACTAGTTCCCTGAATGTGGTGAGCTAGTGTAATCCTCGCTGGATTACATGTGAGGTAGGTCCATTCAAAAGTCTAATGGCATCAGGCATGAAGCCATTCTTGAATTCGTTAGTAATTCAAACAATTATTAGTGGTATTGGTTCCCCTCAGACCTTTGTATCTTTTTTCCTACAGAAGAAGGTGGAAGAAAGTGTGTCCAGGATGCGTGGAGTCTTTAATTATGCCTGCTTCTTTTCCGAGGCAGTGGGAAGTGTACTCAGTGTTAATGGATGGGTGGCTGCCAGGAGTGATTGACTGGGTTTCGTTCACGACGCTTTGTAATTTCTTGTGGCCTTGGACAGAGCAGGAGCCATACCAAGCTGTGATACAATCAGAAAGAATGCTTTCTATGGTGCATCTGTAAAGATTGATCAGAGTTGTAGCTGAAATATCAAATTTCTTCAGTCTTCTGACAAAGCAGAGGCTATGATATTGGGATGAGGAGCCAGGATAGGTTGTTGGTGATCTGGACACTTAAAAACTTGAATCTATCAACCATTCCTACTTTGCCCTCAATGATGTAGACAGGAACATGTTTTCCATTACGCTTCCTGAAGTCAATAATTATCTCCTTTGTTCTGCTGACATTGAGGAAGAGATTATTGATGTCACACCTGTTCATATTCACACCAGGAGATATAGATCATAGAATGCTACAGTGCAGAAGGAGGCCATTTGGCCCATTGAGACTGCACTGATCACAATCACACCCAGGCTCTATTCCCATAACCTCATGTATTTACCCTTGCTCATCCCCCTGAGACTAAGGGACAATTTAGTATTATCAATCCACCTAATCCACACATCTTTGGACTGTGGGAGGAATCTGGACTGCCTGGAGGAAACCGACGCAGACACAAGGATAACATGCAGACTCCATACAGACAGTGACACAAGATAGGAATCAAACTCAGGTCTCTGTACTGTGAGGCAGCAGTGCTAACCACATTGCCACTGTGCCACCCATGCTGAGGGATTGTTTGGTTTGTGGAATCAATAACCTCAATAAATGAAAGAAGCTGCTTGCTGAAAGCAACTTTTCACAGAAAAAGCAGATATGGCCTAAATAACTGAATGCGCTAAGCAAAGCATGTGTGAGCTGCAAGATGCGCAGAGTGAAGTGAACTAGTTATGTTGTGAAAAGACTGCTGCTTGGAATAGTCCAAGTGAGAGTACAGTGGAGTCTGAAAAAAGTTATTCATACCAAGATCTGAGAGATGCTTTTGTTGTAGGGGAGATCACCGCAAGAGACGTGTCAATGCAAGAATCTTACCTGCTTCAGATGCAGAAAGAAGGATTACCTACAAACTAGGCGTAAAGCAAAGCAGATTGCACAGAATACTCCGAAGAAAAGGAAATCATGAATACAATGCATGTAAATAAGCCAGTGGAGGAACCAAAGGAGGGATCTGAAGCTTTTACATCTATCATCTCCAACTTAGGCAAGATACCTCTGATTGAGATTGTTTTAATGGTTTACAGCTGCCCCTGAAGATGGAGGTCGTTACAGCTGCTCGGCCACTATCATAGGTGAAGCATCTCCATAACGGACTGCAACCTTGAAGTCTTAACCATTCTGAAGCTACTTTGGCGATCGTAATGGAGGGACATAAAGACAGTGGGGACAACCTCCATATCAGTAGCATATAGGACCTAACTGGCTCAGTTATTCATCACGGTGATTGGTGGACACAAGCCCAGTCCCAGAGGGAGGAACTGGTTAAAACAAAATAAAACTGAACTAGCTGGAAATATTTAATGTCTAGAATGCGGGCTTCAAAAAAACTCCTATGTCAATATCAGGAGATAATCCAGGCAGAACTTGTCAGATAAATAGGGTTAAAGCAAAAACTTATCTAAACCCTGAGGCTGCACATAGGTTTTTCCAAGCTTGCCCAATGCTATATTACAGTAGTAAGTAGAGGTAAAAAAAGGTTGAAAGACCTGGGCATCATAAAACTTTTCCAAATGGGTTGCACCCTTTGACCCCATCCTGAAACTGGACCATACTATGAGGGTCTGCAGGAATTACAAGTTAACGGTAATTAGGAATACTCCACCGGATCATTACCCCATTCCGAGGACAGAAGACCTCTATGCCAAGTTAGTAGGGGAGCTCAAATATACTAAGCTAGACCTAAATCACGTTCATTAACAACTGGAACTGGAAGAGAACTTCAGAAAGTTAGTCACAATAAATACACACAAAGGGTTCTATCAGTACCATTTTTCAGCATGCAGTGAAAAACTTGCAGAGAGCCTGGAATCCCTAAAGTCGCTGTATACTTGGACGATATCATGATTATGTCATATCTTCTGAAGAACATGGTGCAAATCTGGAAGAGGTCCTAAAGAAGTTTAATGAAGCTAGCACACATTTAAAATGTGAGAAATGCATCTTTTAAGCTGACTAGCGTATGTACCTCGGTTTCAAAGGGAATGTAAAAGGATTGCATCTCCATGAAGATAAGGTGAAAGCTATTATGTGAGTAGCAGAGCCTAGGAATATGACAGAACTGAAGTCATTCCTAGTGATGGATAGTTACTATGGAAAGTTCTTGCTGAATGTATTAACAATTCTGACCTCACTATGCCTGCTTTGAAGAAAGCATCAGCGATAAAAGTTGAAAGAGGTTTTTTCCCAATTCAAACATGCTTTACAAATATCGACATTACTCGTGCATTTTAACCCAAACAAGCCATTATTAGTCATAGTTCTATCCCATAGAATGGCAAATGGGATGGAGAGGCCAATTGCAGTTGTTCAAGGACTTTGTCAGATGCTGAGAAAAGGTACTCGCAAATAACAACGTAAACCTAGCAGTCATTTATGCTGTGAAGAAATTTCACCAGTACATCTATGGATGGCATTTCACCATTGTGTGAGACTATAAGCTATTGTTTTCTAGGAGACTAATTGCCCTTGCTACGGCATACAGCTATCATTTCCAGCATAGGCAGGGAACACAGATCTCGAATACAGATGCACTTAGACACCTCCCACTATCACGGACCATATCATTGCCACAGGAGATAGTATTGGCTCTACATTTCTTCAGCACCCTGTTTTTCTTAGTAGTCCACATTAAGTTATGGACAGATAGGAATCAATTGCTTTTGAAAGTCAAGGAAATGATACTGACAGGGTGGAGTACTACTGTATTGATCTCAAGTTTCATTTGCAGAGTTATCTATCCATCATGGTATATTAGTCACATTGTGGGTAATCAGGGATTTCTACAATATCACAGAACCATTATCATATATGTTTTGCTCACTTCATAACTGTCAAACTTTCTGTGTGCTGCACCTCTTCAGTACCAACATAGTTTACTTGGAATTATGAATGGAACATAATTTCAGGTACAAGGATGGTTGGCCAATGTTTGCTATTCCAACTCTCAACTCTTTATCGGATGGGTTTTTCTGTTCCTGCATCGCAGTGTATTGGATCACCCGAGTGTAGTGAACAAAGGAATTTCGGGCAGGGAGAAGCATACGTTCACAAAGGGACCTGCCTGGAGAGGAAACTTTGTTCCCCCTACTATCATTTGCTGTTTTGATGCGAGAGATCACTAAATTCAAAAACAAAGCACAATCTTATTTTTCCAGCTAAAAGAAGAAGGGAAGATGGATTTTACAGAACTTCTATTTCTATGGTAGCTGCAAAGCATCCATTAAACTCCTTCCACATGATTTTCCTCATTATCATTTCTGGGAGCATACAACACTATCTAGGTTATGTGGTCTCCACTCTTGTAACAACTGACAGCTTGCAGCATGTATAATAGAGAATGGGATTTCCTCATTCACTGCAGCTGCTTAAAGGGCTGCAAAGTCCACTTAAAGAGAATAGTAATTCCAAGTGTTTCCCGTATAATTTCCCAACTCCTGCTACTCACCCATAGGATGAAAGTCCAGCCTATAGTCACAATTATAATGTAAGAAATAAGATCATATTCAAGCAGAATGCATTCCTAACGTTTGCACACTAACCTTTGGCAATGATACAATACACATGCTGGGCAATATTTCATTACCAGTTTCATGAACATATTAAGACCGTTGCTGCAGTAAGTAAGAGGAGATTCACAGCAAGCATTTTCACCAATCTGAAGTAAATCTCTGCAGGGTTCAAATTTGCTGTACACTGATGGAATATGTAATTCCTACCAATGGGACATGCCATGGAATAATAAGATGCAGGTTCATTCCTCTGATTTCCCAGGTACTGCATTTCTGATTTCAACCATGAAGTTAGGCAAAGGAGTAAAAAGTCTCACAACACCAAGTCAGATTCCAACCAGCTTATTTGATAGTAATCTCACAAGCTTTCGGAAACGGTGTTCCTTTGTCAGGTGTGTGAAAGGTTCTGATCAGAGAAGGGCATATAAAATCACAGGCAGTTTACAGAATACTGATTAGAATGCAAGTCTTTATAGCTAACCTGCTATTCAAGTCTTAAAGATGCAGACAATGTGAGTGGAGATAGCATTAGCATAGATTAAAGAGATGTGTATTGTCTCCAGGCAGGATGCCTGTGATTGCTGAAGTGTTCGCCAACAGGAAGGGAACAGTCTTGCTGGTGAATGTTGAGCAATTTTCATTCATCTGTTGTCGTGGCATCTGCTTGGTCTCCCCAATGTCCCATACTTTGAGACATCCTTTTCTGCAGCATATTAGGTACACAACATTGGCTGAGTTGCAAGAGTATGTGCCGTGTACTTGGTGGATGGCGTTCTCACGTCATGTCAGACTTCACTTGGAATACTGTGTGCAGTTCTGGTTGCCTCACTACAGGAAGGATATGGAAGCTATTGAGAGGGTGCAGAGGAGATATACAAGGATCATGCCTGTATTAGAAGGCATGCCTTATGAAGATAGGTTGAGGGAGCTAGGTCTCTTCTCCCTGGGGAGACGAAAGTTGAGAGGCGACCTGACAGAGGTTTATAAGATGTTGAGAGGTATAAATAGGTTGGATTCTCAGAGGCTATTTCCGAGGGCTGAAATGGATACTTTGAGAGGACACAGATTTAAGATGCTGGGGAAATGTCAGGGGCAAGTTTTTCACTTAAGAGGGTGGTGTGTGAGTGGAATCGGCTGCTATCAGTGGTGGTAGAGGCAAACTTGCTGGGGTCTTTTAAAAGACTTCTGGATGAGTACATGGGATTTAATGGGATTGAGAGTTATTTCTATGGCCTGGTAGGTATGGATATGATTGCTGCAACTTGTGGGCCAAAGGGCCTGTTTGCGCTGTAGTGTTCTATGTTCTATGTGATGATGTCATCCATGTCGATGATCTGGCATGTCTTGCAGAGGTTGCTGTTGCAGGGTTGTGTGGTATTGTAGTGAAGGCTGGGTAGTTTGCTGCGAACAATATCCGTTTGAGATTTTGTGCGGTTGTTTGAAGTTCCCTTCCTGTTGGCGAACACTTCAGCGGTCACGGGCATTTGGTCTCTGATCTTCGGGTAAGTGTTCTCCAAGGCAGCTTCATGACACACGATAGCGCACAGTCACTGAGTAGAGACTGATAGCCAAGTTCTGCACACATGAGCACAGCCTCAACTGGGATCTTGGGTTCATGTCGCACTATCTATAACCCCCATGACTTGTCTGGGCTTGTAAAATCTCACTTACTGTTCTGTCTGGAGACAATACACATCTCTTTAATCTATGCTAATGCTATCTCCACTCACACTGTCTGCATCTTTAAGGCTTGAATAGCAGATTAGCTGTAAAGACTTGCATTCTAATCAGTATTCTGTAAACTGCCTGTGACTTTATATGTCCTTCTCCGATCAGAATCTTTCACACATCTGACGAAGGAACACCGTTTCCGAAAGCTTGTGAGATTACTATCAAATAAACTGGTTGGACTCTAACCTGGTGTTGTGAGACTTCTTACTGTGTTTATCCCAGTCCGACACCAGCATCTCTACATGTTAGGCAAAGGTCCAGGGTTATACTGCTACCTTGCTACTCTTCCAAACATCCTTGAAGCTGACACTAAAGAAGTAGTAACAGAGATCTAAGAACAAGTTACCTGCTGCATTCTTTACATGAATAGACTGTGCAAACTAGAAGGGGTAGATGAGTCAAATACTCAAAATGGGGCGATGTGAGTTAACATTCCTCTATAAATTAAATAGAAATGGGGAGGGAGACAAAACAGAGCATCTGTCTTTTCTCACTGTCAGTTTCTATGCAGACGTGCTTTAATTTTGAAATAAATTGTGATATATTTCCACAAACCCTTTGTTTGTGAGGTAAATTTTATAACAATCACAGCAAACTCTCTTTAGGGTGAAATCAAGAGTATAGTTTATTCACATTTTCTGCAGAATTTTCTGTTTTTGAAGCTAAACGCTATGGGATGCGGGTTTCGCAGCACATCTTCTACTGATTCAAATGGTGAGAAATTGCACTTGTTTCTGTGCTTGGAAGCTCATTAGTTATATACAAGCGACTAGCTCTCCACATCACCTGGTGGGTTGGGAACTGATTTGTCCATCCCGCCATTACCTAACAGGGTCAAAGGTCCAGTCACCGCATTTAAATACCACCGGACACGCACATATCATGTAGCTCAATTGCTTCCAGGACACCCACAAAGACGACTAGTAATCAAATGGAGAAGGCCGCACCTTTCTTCTGTCCCAAAACCCTCAAGTGAAGGGTGATGTGAAGTGTGACAGCATAAATATGTGTTATACCTCATAGATGGCTCCAAGAAACAAACCAGCCTCGCCTCTATGGCTTGGGATGCCAGAGCAAAGGAGATCATCATGGCTGGCCACCACACCTGCAATACCATCCAGTGCAGGAAGAGGATGAAAAATCTCAATTACTCCACTAGGGTAAGCCATCTTTCAATTCCTTCCAGTATCAAACTCTCAATGTAGCATTATGTACTCAAAAAGCTACTCTCTTCAGGGATCTCACACAACATTTGTGGGGGATACATATCACGAGTGATTAGTTCACCAGTTCACATCACCACTATCTCTCAAGCTAATCACACTTCATCCTTAGCTCTTTCCAGGGAGAGCTCACCACACAGGGTGGGAGGCATCCCTTCCCATCACATTCACCCAGGGCAAGCTGGCTCACAATAGATGGAAAACATCCCAGTCCAAGGGAGGGACAGCTGGCATCATACTCTTCACACAGTTCAAGGACGATGCCACTGAACTGGCTAGGGAGAACAAGGGATCACTCCCTGTGGAGAAGGCAAGTTGGCTTTTCCCAGTAACCTTATATGAATGACGCCTCCATGCGTTCACTGCATTCTGACATTTATAGTGAGTGACATACAATCTTGTAATTTATCTGTTGATGAAGTAAAACTCTCTTCTCTCTCTTATGGACACCAACAGATCTAGGCAGGTAAGGAGAGCCAGCATAAGCCTCATCTTGAGGAAGCTATCAAGGAAGATTACATTGGGGAGACCATGCAGACACTACGACAGCAGATGAATGAACATTGCGCGACAATCACCAGGCATGACTGCTCCCTTCCTGTTGGCGAATACTTCAGCAGTCACGGGCATTTGGCCTCTGACCTTCGGGTAAGCATTCTCCAAGGGGGCCTTCATGACACACAACAGCGCAGAGTCGCTGAGCAGAGACTGATAGTCAAGTTCCGCACACATGAGGACGGTCTCAATAGGGATCTTGGGTTCATGTCACACTATCTGTAACCCCCATGACTTGCCTGGGTTAGCAAAAAGACCTCACTTACTGTGCTGTCTGGAGACAATACACATCTTTTTAACCTGTGCTCAGTTCTCCGTCAACAACTTTAAGACTTGAATAGCAGGTTAGGTGTAAAGATTTGCATTCGAATCAGGAATCTGCTAATTGTCTGTGCTGTTATATGTGCTGTTTGAGACCAGAACACCTCATTCACCTGACAAAAATGACAGCCTCGAAAGCTTGTGTGAGTTTACTATCAAATAAATCGGTTTGTCTTAAACCTAGTGTGTTCACCCCAGTCCAAAGCCTGCATTTCTACATCATGACTCCACACACCTGCACAGAGAAACTCACCTTCATTCCTAATATCTATATTCGGCTTAGTAGCACCTACTAGAGGGCACTACTCTGACATACCTCCATAGCAGTTAGAGTAAGGGGCAGCTCAGGTCTCCGGCACTTGTTGGATTGCTAAAGACTAGCCACATGCTGAATACCGGTTAGACAATGAGCCTCTGTGAGAGGCCACCCACCCATCAAGCAGAGATGCGGCAATTATTCAGCAGTTGAGCAAGTGATGGAGGAATCCATTTGTATTCTATGTGATGTGATACCTCCACCTGCCAGCACCTTGTGATCACGATAGGAAGTGAGATCACGGAGGTGTCATTCATACAAGGTTACTGGGAAAAGCCAACTTGCCTTTTCCACAGAGAGCAATCTCTGTTCTTACTAGCCAGTTCAGCAGTATCCTCCTTGAACTATATGAAGATATGATGTCAGCTGTCCCTCCCTTGGACTGGAGTGTTTCCTATCTATTGTGGCCCAGCTTGCGCTGGGTGAATGTGATGGGAAGGGATGCCCCTGTGTGTGGTGAGCCCTCCCAAGAAAGAGCTAAGGATGAAGTGTGATTAGCTTGAAAGATGGTGGTAATGACAACTGGTGAACCAATTACCACCTCGGAGGCCTTGGTCCAGTAGATTTTGCACTCAGCTCTGCACTCCATGGCTGCACATACAACATCAGTGCCTAGGCAAGAGGGATTTCTGTCCAGTTGTCTCTTTTCCTCAAGGAGTCAGGTTGGAGCCTTCAGGCACTCACCGGGAAGATGAGAGTAGCTGAATGCTTCAGAGGCCTCCATTCATGACAACTCAAGGGTGAAAAGTTGCTCTGAATCTCCTCTGCCTATGATCCCATCCACTCTGCAGCCTGAGTAACTGTCC